>CM057347.1:244172778-245492731 GCA_030015575.1 Agapanthus africanus | reverse complement strand
GTTACCTTACCACATTCTCTGCCTCAGATAGCGTTGCCTCTTATTCCTGTGGTTGCGCCGCGTCAGACTCCTGCTCAGAGAGGTCGTGGTCGCGGTGGTTTTGTGCCGAGAGGACGAGGTGGTGGAGGCAGAGGACAGCCAGTAGCCGGTAGAGGGCAGGCTCGGGTTTTTGCCTTGACTCACCAGGACGCGCAGGCATCCAATGCCGTGGTTTCAGGTACCCTTTCTGTATGTTCTTATGATGCACATGTTCTTTTTGATCCGGGATCTACGCATTCGTATGTTTCTACGCACTCGGTGCCGAGGTTAGGGCGAAAGTCGTGTTTGCTAGATAAGCCACTTGTCGTGACTACTCCTGTTGGAGAGTCGTTTGTTGCGCGACACGTGTTCCGGTCGTGTGCTGTCCGTATAGGAGACAGAGATCTGTCCTTCGACTTGATCCTTCTTGAGATGTTGGACTTCGACGTTCTGCTGGGTATGAATTGGTTAGCTACTTGCTACGCGTCCGTGGACTGCCGCAAGGGTTTTGTTTACCCGGCAAGTCAGTGTTTGTTGTGCAGGGGGACCGTAGTGCCGCCCCTCACAGTTTGATTTCTGTTCTTTGCGCTAGTCGGCTTTTGAAGAGGGGATGTCAGGGATTCTTGGCTTTCATTCATGATACTGGAGCTACAGTGGAGTCGTTGGACGGGGTTCCTACCTTGCGAGAGTTTCCCGACGTCTTTCCCGATGAGTTACCTGGGATGTCGCCAGAGCGCGATATTGAGTTCTGCATTGACCTAATTTCTAGCACGGAGCCTATTTCTATACCGCTTTATCGGATGGCTCCGGTAGAGCTTAGAGAGCTTAAAGATCAATTGCAAGAGTTGCTTGATAGGGGACTTATACGTCCGAGTGTTTCGCCGTGGGGAGCTCCTGTTCTGTTCGTCAAGAAGAAGGACGGCAGTTTGAGGCTGTGTGTGGATTATTGTCAATTGAACCGAGTTACGGTGCGGAATAGGTATCCTTTACCTCGCATTGACGATTTATTTGATCAACTCCAGGGCACGAAACATTTTTCTAAGATTGATTTGCGTTCGTGTTATCATCAGTTGCGAGTTCGGAATGATGACATTCTGAAGACTGCTTTTCGTACGCGCTATGGGCATTATGAGTTTTTGATGATGTCGTTCGGACTAACCAATGCGCCAGCAGTCTTCATGGATCTGATGAACCGGATTTTCAGGCCGTTCCTCGACTAGTTTATTATTGTGTTTATTGATGACATACTGGTCTACTCTAGGAGTCGTAAGGAGCATGAGCAGCACTTGAGGATTGTTTTGCAGATTTTGAGAGAGCACCAGCTGTATGCTAAATTCTCAAAGTGCGCATTTTGGCTTGATAGTGTTGACTTCCTGGGTTATGTGGTGACTGGTGATAGTATTCTGGTGGACCCGAGGAAGATCGAGGCTGTACAGCTTTGGCCCAGACCTGTATCGGTGATTGGGGCCCGCATCTTTTTGGGCTTAGCTGGTTATTATCGCCGTTTTGTGAAGGATTTCTCGAGTATCGCTGCACCGCTGACTGGACTGGTCCGGAAGGGAGTTCCTTTTCTTTGGACTGATGCGTGCTAGCAGATTTTTCAGCAGTTGAAGACTCGGTTGACGACAGCACCAGTTCTATCTTTGCCTTCTGGATCGGGCGGCTATGTTATTTACTGTGATGCTTCTCGAGTGGGGCTCGGTTGTGTATTGATGCAACATGATAGAGTGATTGCTTATGCTTCTAGGCAGCTGAAGAAGCACGAGCAGAATTATTCCACTCACGATCTTGAGATGGCCGCGGTGGGCTTTGCATTGAAGATTTGGAGACACTACTTGTACGGGGAGTCGTATCAGATCTTCATGGATCACAAGAGCTTGAAGTACATCTTCCAACAGCAAGATCTGAATCTGCGACAGCGCTATTAGATGGAGCTTGTGAAGGATTATGATTGTGAGATCCTTTATCACCCGGGCAAGGCGAATGTGGTAGCTGATGCTTTGAGTCGTAGGCCCGGGGGTAGCTTGTCCCAGTTGAGCGCAGTTCAGCATCAGTCTTCTGCAGATTGACAGCTTTTGTGTGATGGTAGAGTGTAGTTCGAGTTCACTTCAGCTGGGGGACAGCTTGCTTATGTCTGCGCCCATCCACTACTACTTGATCGTATCCATGAGGTGCAGCCCAGTGATGCCCGTTTGTCCGAGATTCTTGAGCTTGTTCGATAGGGTACAGTTTCGGAGTTCATGATTGATGACCAGGGTGTGCTACGATGCGGGACTCGCTTGTGTGTATCAGATGCTGATGGATTGAGATGCGAGATCCTAGAGCAGGCACATCAGTCGGCCTTTAGCGTTCATCCAGGTTCCACCAAGATGTACCGTGACTTGAGAAAGTTTTACTGGTACGAAGGGATGAAGCGCGATATTTCGGACTTCGTTTCGAGGTGCCTGACTTGTCAGCAAGTCAAGGCTGAGCATCAGAGACCGGCTGGAGAGTTGCAACCTTTACCCGTTCCGGAGTGGAAATGGGAGCAGATTTCCATGGACTTCGTGGTGGGTCTACCCAGGACCAGTAGAGGGTATGACTCCATTTGGGTGATTTTTGACCGGTTGACGAAAGTGGCTCACTTCCTTCCAGTGAAGACCACTTTTGGTTATGCTCAGTATGCTCAGTTGTACATAGATGAGATTGTGCGTTTGCACGGTGTTCCCACATGCATAGTATTCGACAGAGGCACCCAGTTTACTAGCCGTCTTTGGCAGAGGAAGTTTTGGGTACCCGGGTGAGTTTTAGCACCGCTTTTCATCCACAGACCGATAGTCAGTCGGAGCGGACTATACAGACTCTAGAGGATATGCTTCACGCATGTGTGCTTGATTTTAGTGGCAGTTAGGATCGTCACTTGCCGTTGATTGAGTTCTCCTACAACAACAGATTTCATGAGACTATTCAGATGGCACTTTTTGAGGCTTTATATGGTAGGAAGTGTCGATCGCCAGTCTGTTTGACCGAACTCAGGGAGGGTAGAGTTTTGGGACCCCAGCTAGTTCGGGAGACTACGGAGAAGATCCAGCTGATTCAGGACAGGATGAGAGCAGCCCAGTGCAGGCAGAAGTCTTATGCCAACCGTCGTCGTCGCAGAATTTAGTTCGCAGTGGGGGATCATGTATTCCTGAGGATTTCTCCGATGAAGGGCGTTATGCAATTTGGGAAGAGGGGAAAGCACAGTCCCAGATTTGTTGGTCCTTTCGAGATCCTTGAGCGAGTGGGTTCTATTGCTTATCGTTTGGCGTTCCCGCTTAGTTTTCCGGATGTTCACCCCGTTTTCCATGTGTCGATGCTTTGTAGATACCTTCGTGATCCTTCTCACATGATTCAGCACTAGACCGTTCAGCTTGAGCACGATCTTTCGTTCACCGAGCAGCCGGTAGTTATTTTGGATCGGCAGGTAAAGAAACTACGGTCAAAGGTCTTACCATCTGTGAAGGTTATTTGGCGTAGCCCTACTAGTGAGGAGATCACTTGGGAGGCCAAGAGAGAGATGCGGAAGAAATTCCTTCATATTTTTGAAGGTACGCTTAGTATGAAATTTTAATTCGGGGACCGAATTTCTATAGGGGGGAGATTGTAACGTTTTAGAAATCGTTGTGCGAATTTTTCAGTTTTAGGGTAAAATAGTTGGTATTTTCCGTTTTAAACCAATTGTGATCAAACGTCCGTATAAACTTGCCGGCACCTAGTTTAGCAAAAATAAAGCTAGTGCGCGAGATTTGGGGGTATATGGGAAGTTTTGGTTCAAATAGAATTTTTCCCTATTTTAATATTATTTTAAGGTGGTATTTACATATTGGGTTTGTTCCCCTCCGAAAGACGGCGCACAAGACTGCGATGTCCTGACGCTGAGATTCGGGGCAGATGCTATTTGGTTTTATCCGTCCACCTCTCCGAAGATGCCAAGTTGATTTATGGCACCGTGTATCGGAGGTTTAGACGGATGCGGCCGATGTAGCAGACTTCGTCAGATTCCCCCTCGCTTGAAGGGTTTTTGATTGTGGGGACGCTCTTCCCTGCAGGCGCAAGCCCCTGCAGTTAATTACGCTACCGCATCGCGGTAACAACTTTCTCCTTCTCCAGAATTTCACTTCGTGTCGTGTGTGTTTGTTTTGTTTGTGGTTGCCCGTGGATTGTATAAGGAGACTGAGTAATGCCGTCGCCCGTAGGACGTGGATTAGTCCAAATCCGTATTTACGTAGATTTGGGTTTGGTGTTTTTAGTTTAAGGATGCATTAGTCGTATTGAGACTAAGATCGACTTAAACGTTCGTCAAGGATGCGTTAGTCCTGTTTTGGACTAAGATCAACTTAACGTGGTGATCCATTTAATATATGGTCGTCGGGACTCATCACCTCTCTGACGTCGTTGAAGGATTACAACGATGTATGTCAGAGGAGTTCAGAGATGTACCCTTGAACCAAAGTTGATTTGGAGTTTTATCATTCATTTAAATGTCTAAGGATACGTTAGCCGTATTTGGGGCTAAGATCAACTTAAACGGGACCGTTTAGATCCGGAAAAAGAGCATTTGGAGGCTCTATTGTTCCTGTTTAGGGACGTAGTGGTCCATAGGTAGTTCAGGGACGTTGCGATCCATGCTCCAGTTTAGGGACGTGGTGGTCCGCATTCCAGTTTAGGGACGTGGTGGTCCATCATTAGTTTGAGGACGTTTCGGTCCGATATTAGTTTAAGGACGTTTCGGTCCGATATTAGTTTAAGGACGTTTCGGTCCACGAGTTTAAGGACCCCGCAGTCCATATGGGTGTGTGGTCGTCGGGACCCGTCACCTCTTTGACGTCGTTGAGGAATTACAACGACGGATGTCAAAGGAGTTCGGAGATGTACCCTCGAACCGGATGTAGATTGATTTACGAGAGCCAATTTCCTCAGTCAGTTTAATTTAAGGACTTATGGCCACGATTGGGCTAAGTCCAGTTGCTTTTACATTGCATTTCTTTTTATTCTTATTTGGGCTTTGCCCAGAAAGGATGCAGAGCATCAATTTGTTTTGGGCTCTGCCCTTTTTAGGCCTGCTAGGTCTTTTTGATTTGGGCCTGGCCCTTCAAGTAATGCATTGCATTTGTGCAAAGCACTAGGAATCTTTTAGATTCAAGAACAGAAGTACAAAGCACTTTTTTAATTTCTTGATCTAAATTTAGATCAAAGAAAAAAAACAAGTTTTTCCTTGTTTCAGAGAACCAAAGGTTCATAGCAAGTGCAAGGCACTATTTTTTTATTATTTTTATTTATTTATTTATTTATTTATTGAAGATCACTGATCTTGTTCTTAGATCAATGATCTATTTCTAAGAAAATTTTCTCTTATTTTAAAGGTTTTTACCTTTCTCTTTTTTTTTGTATTCTCAAGGAGTTCTCAAGAGTTCTCTTCTCTCTTCTTTTTTTTTATCCAGATGTCTCTCCCTTTGAAATGAGGTCTGGGGTCCTTTTTATAGTGCTAAAAAATTAGTTAAATTTGTTAGAAAGATCTTTTTCTGGGTGATTTGGGGAATTTTCCCCACCGTTGGATCTTTGATCCAAAGGCCCCTGTTTTACAAAAGAAATCTTCTCGTTTTAACAAGAACAGAAAAAAATTTCCTTAAATCTTCGTTCTGTTTTTGCGCAACTCCCCAGCGCGTGACACGTGTCGCGCAGTGAAGCGCTTGCGCAACTGCGCCTGCGCAACTGCGCAGACACGTGTCAAGCAGTGAAGCGCCTGCGCAACTGCGCAGACACGTGTCGAGCAGTGAAGCAACTACGCCTGCGCAACTACGCCTGCGCAACTGCGCGGGCACGTGTCGCGCAGCGGTGCGCTTGCGCAGTTGTGCTTGCGCAACTGCGCGGACACGTGTCGCGCAGCACTGCGCTTGCGCAGTTGAATGTTGCTTATGTTTTTTAAAGAGCCTTGCTCTGATTGGACGCACTGCCTTGGGCGCTGTGCTGCCGTGTCAACTTCTGACACGTGGCGCGTTGCACGCAGCGCACGGGATCTGAAGCGTTGCTTCAAAAATTTGAATTTTTGAAATTCAAACAGAGCCTTGCTCTGATTGGGGGAACAAATGCCCCCCCACCTTTGCGCTCACGTGGCGCGCACGTGAATGCAGCGGTGGCAAGATCCTGACCGTTGGATCATAGAGGTCAGGTGAAGAGGCGCAGGCGCCTATAAATGGGACCCTTGGTCCTTTAATTTCTTTACCGTTTCAAGAACTTTGATTCAGAGCCTTGCTCTTGCTTAAGAACTCTCAGAGCCTTGCTCTTGCTTCTTCCCAAGAACTTTAAAGTTCAGAACTTAGAATCACTCTAGGTAAAAATTTAAATTAATTTAAATTAAACTTAATTAACAGAGCCTTGCTCTTATAGATCTTTGATCTAAAGAAAACCCCTTTGGGGTTTCTTCAACAGAGCCTTGCTCTCATAGATCTTTGATGTAAAGAAAACCCCTTTGGGGTTTCATCCACAGAGCCTTGCTAAAAAATTTACAGAGATCTTGTTCCTGGGTTTTAACCCATGAACAGAGCCTTGCTCATAGATCAAATGGAGAACTCCTAAAAGTTTTCATGGATCTTTAAGATCCCAAAATTTTCTTTTAATCCTTAGGAGTTATAGTTTTCATTACTATTACAGAGCTAGGCCCCCCTTTTTTTAGGAAGTTTTATTCCCTTGAGACCAGAGTTTGACAAATGTCACTCTATGATAGAGCTTTGCTCTAAAAGAGGAGATTTTCTCCTTGTCTCTGGGGATTCCCCCCCCAATGAGGATATTCTCTTGGGGGTCTTTTTCATTAACTGACAGTCTCATCCAATGATGGGACTGTCTTATCAAATGATGCGCCGTCATCTGGATTTTGTGGGTCCCCCTTTGGTCCCCTACCCACTGCATTGTAGTGTGATGTAGGACTTTAAGATGTGAAGCATTGGAACACTAACGGTTATTATTTTCTTGCTTTTTTCTACAGGAAACAAGTCTGAAGATTTGTCTTTCCCTTTCGTTTGCTCGGAAGGAGGGTTCCCCCATTCACCAGTGGACCGGGTGGCGTTCGCTCTCATTAAAGATCATGACCCTGAGTGCAAAATGCTCCACCTGAGGGAAGGTGGTACAGCCAGATCATCCAAGGCCGTCGCAGCTTCAGTTCCGCCTCGCCGTCTGAGCCTACAGTCACGATCCCCTATGCAGACGAACCCCCGGTGAAGTATGCCGTGGAGGTTAAAAACTGGAATTCTGATGACCTCCTCCAGCCTGCGATCGGTGCCATTCCCGTGCAGCCGCCGCCGGCAATAGACATTCTGGGGAGGCGAATCTGTCAGGGTGAAGCATGCCCTTGGGGACAGGCTTACAATATTGGACTGATCCCGCGACCCCCCGCCGGATATTTGCAGTGGGCCCGGTACATCTTATCGGCGAAAAGGACTCATCTAACGAGCATTGGTTTATATCCAGCCATCTACGTTACGCTTTTCGAGTATCCCTCTCCTCCAACGTGGTGGGTCAAGGCCTTTATCGAACAATGGAATATCCCCACTCACACCTTCCTGATGACGGATAGGGAAGTCTCTGTCTCCTTGGAGGAATTTGCTGAGATTTCGGGTCTACCAATGAGGGGAAAGCACTACGAGGAGCTGCTTCCTCCTGACGAGTACGTCTTTGCCACCAAGCAGCTGGTGTTTGACTTGACTCCGGAGAACGCCATTCAGCATCAGTATCCGGGCTTGGTGAAGGTATTGGAGATCTATGAGGAACTCCATCTGGAATCGGGCGACCGGGGCGTCAGTTTCGCAGATTTTATTGCTCGCTTCATTAGCCCAGAGTTCCTATCGGAGGAGGGCGAGAAGTTCGCTCAGCTTGGTGACCCTTTTGGTTTCGGTTTGGACCGCCGACCCGTATCGGACAATGACCAGAAGGATTTCTATCTCCCCAACGCTGCTATTGCTGCTTTCTCGGAAATTGCCGTCCCAGGCATGGATGAGGAAACCTTTTTTATTGGATTCTTGGGCTTGTGGCTATGCAACTTTGCACTTCCCATGCACCCCCGCCTCATGCGGCCCTCTGTCTTTTACCCAGCGCATCGGATGGTGGCTGGTTTGCAGTTATCGGTAGGAATCGCCGGGCTGGCTTACCTTTATCATGGACTTAGCATAGCGGCGGACGCCAGTGAGCCCGGGGTACAGCCTGCTAACTTCCCAATGCACTACTTCACTTCTTGGATGGAGATGCATGTGCGAGGGGTGTTTGGTGCCCACAAGACTCCTTCGTTCTTCGAGAAATACAGACTCCCGAGAGTTATGCGGTTGGTTGGGGCTTCAATTAAGGTTCCAGCCCCGCGGGAGTCTAGAGGGCTGCTCCTTCGTCCACATCTGGTCGGAGCGAAGGTTTCTTTTGTGGACAAGGTCATAACCATAGGCTCAGAGACCACCAAGTCAGAGGTGCCCCTGCGTGATAACTTCAAAGATGGGGCTTCTGTATTGAAAGCTCGGGAAATCCTCCATCTCTACTCCATCCGGCCGGGCTATCTAGTGTTCATGCAGAATAAGACAGCCTTGTTTATGAGATATAACCCACACCGATTTTCCCGGCAGTCAAGCTACAACCAAGGGATCCCGCTGGAAGCTTTCTTGGAAACGCCCGTGGTTGGCCCAGAGGGGATAAAGAATGCGATGCATCATTTTACACGGCTTAACACAGGTTCCTATTTCTTCATTAGTGAATCCAGCTGTGCCCCTAAGATGCTTAATTCATATGTGGCCTGGTATGCACACGCGATGGGCCCAATTATCTTAACGGAGAAGCGTATGCTGGTTGACCGTAGGGGTGCGCCTCCCGGCGGCGATCGCAAGGCCCCTTTGCAGCCAAGGCTCCCGGTCGTCCCTCCGCTAAAAGATGCTGGAGTCGATCGACCACGCGTGTTGAGCCCCCCGTGGGGATTGCCGCTGCCCGCTACGGTGGATGCACCATCGGCGCCCCGTGCTCCCATGAAGGCGGCTAATGTGGTATCGCCAGAGCCAGGCGTAGGAGATATTGGGACCCGCCGCCCTAAAGTGACTGCCAAGCGCAAATCTACTCCGGGTGGATCTAAAGCTGGCGAACAGAAGAAGAAGAAGAAGTCCACCCTTTCCCTCGATGCGATCCTCAGCCTAAAGCCTGCGGCTCCTCCCACCGAAGGCATATGTGGATATGGCAGTAATGAGGGCTTCTCGGTAGACCCTGCGGACACCAATTTGGCTGCCGCCATTGCAGCTTCTGAGCGATCGGCAAGGCTCGAAGCGATGTTAAGCCAACTCGCTGAGTCCGGTAATCATCAGCCGCTTTATTTGTTATTTTATTGCACTTTTTATTATTATCTTTAACTAATATTTGCTCTATTTTCAACAGGTGCCTCTACTGAAGAGGCTATTGCTACCTCCCTGAAAACCTTCCAGGAGGAGGAGGAGAAGCGTGCCCTAGCAGGCGTCGGTATGTTTCACCCCTTTCTTTTTTATAAGGAAAGTTTGTCGTCTTTTTCTGATGGTCAACCTAACCTTCTTTTGTTTCTTTGCAGGGGTTGTATCAATTGATGCGGGGATCCTTCCCGAGCCCGTTACCGAAGTCCCGGCTTCGTCGAAGTTGCCGCAAGAGCCTCGGCTTGACAAAACGACGAGGGATGCCCTGAAAAATCTAGAGGCCTCCCTATTTACGGACGAAGAAGCCTCACTCAAAGAAGCCCTAGTGGCATCTGTCTCAACGGCTCGAGAGGAGCGGAAGCGGTTGAGACGCGAAGCAAAGGCGTGCAGAGCTGCTTTGGCCACAGGAGCGGGCCCTAGCACTATTCCTCGTGCCGACACTCCTTCTGAAGAGGCCCCTGCCGCCCTGTCTACTGCTCATAGGCAAGTGGCGCGCGCGGGCCGGAGTGCAAACGATAAATCTTCTTCAGGTAGCATTTCTTTCAGAACCTTGTTGTAAGAATTATAAAGCCATTGGCTCATATGCATTCCATCTTGCAGGGCCAGGTCCGACTGAGGGGGAGGCGGAGACCGTCGAACCCAGGGGAGCGGAGGAAGCGGTACTTGCCGAACCAGAGCCGACAGTGAGCAACGTCGTCCGGGCCACGGGGCCTGAAACAGAGGTTGAGGGATCCGTCGCCGAGAGGGTCATTGATGCCGCACCTGAAGTGGCAGCAGATGAGATGATTGTCTTAACCGAGCCGAAAGCAGTAGAGGGCGAAGCGCTCGAGGCTGGAGACCTCGTGGTGCCGATGGACGAGACAATCGCGACCGCAGAACCCGAGGGAGTATCGGGTGAGGCGGCCACGATTCCTGAGGAGGAGCTGACCGCTCTTTCCCAGGAATATGGCAATACTCCGATCATAGCCCTCCCCGTGTATGGTTCCTTGCCGTCTCCAGGGCTTGCGAGCACAACAACGGTTCCTATCGAGTCGGGTGATGAGGCTACAGGCGGTGGTCTCATGTCACTGGAGGAGGGGATTGCTTCAGTTTCGGCTGGCAGCTCGTCGGGTAAATTTTTAATTACCAGCGTTCTTCTTCTTCTTTTTTTTTATATATATGTCTCACGACCTCTTCTAACAAGTTTGTCTTTGCAGGTGCGGCCAGTGCCGACGCTCCATTGCTTGAGGGAGCACCGTCAACTACTGCTTTGGCGGTGGTCACTTCCCCGCCTTCCCTTGTACCATCGCGGATGTTGGAAGGTATGGATTTACGACTCATGCATTAATAATTTTTTTTAAAATGTAGCTTTTGTACTAACGTTATATCACCGTGCCCTTTCAGGAGTGCTCTTTGATCATTTATATCAAGTGTTGCTCCCACACTTCTCCTTTCCATCCGAACTCGCTTCTCCCTCTAGTGGCGCCGGTGAGTATACTTTCACTACAATGTCTTTATTTAGCCCTTTTTTAGCAATGGGATGATTTCTGACTTTTCCTTTTCTTTATTGCAGTGCCACAAATCGAAGGAGGGAATGCAAGACCTGCCACGCTACCGGCCCTTCCGGCTTTGTCGTCCGTTGCAGCTGGTATAGTAAATTTCCTTTTTGGTAACCCTTCAACATCTCTTGAACCATCGTTTGACCATGTTTTGTTTTGCCGCTATTGTTCCGGCTCCGGTCCCTTTTGAGTCTCGCGTCCTTTCACCGGCAGGCCCTTTCTTGAAACGTCCATCTTCAAAGGGTGCTGTGATGAGTTTGGGCATGCTGAGCGGGTACATCGAAGAGCTCAACATGGACGCTCTCCCTTCTGCCGTAGATTTCGCTGTGGAGGTTAACCCGATGTTGGCGGCGCTCGTAAATTTTCATAACGAAGGCGTCGTCGAATCTTGGGTTAATCACTGCAAGGAGATCGAGGCCTGTCTACATCGGCTGGAGTCGATGCGTCTTTCTCCCGAAATTTTAGCCCTGAGCACCCAACGAACAACTTGGCTCAAGCAAAGCACTTCTCACTTCCGCCATTTGGAACAAGAATCAGCTTTAAAACTAAGGGAGTGCCAAAAGATCTCGAACGAGACGGCCCATCTGCGCGCTGAGGTTAAAGCAAATGCTGCCCAAGTAAAGACTATCTTTGAGGGTCTCTTGGAGCGCATCTCCCATGGGCTAAACTTGAAGCGGAAACTTGACGTAGCTGAGCGCAATATCCCAGGTCGGGAAGCTGCCTATCAGGTCGTCAGGGAGCAGCTTGCGTCTGTCTTGCAGCAACGAGCCCAAGTGGAGGCAGAGCTGGCGGTGGTAGCCGATCAAGAGAAGGCATGGAAGGGCGTATGCGAGCAATTGCTAAATCTATGCAAGACGCTTCCTTCCCAGTAATTCTCCTTGTATCATTTGTACTTGTAAAATATATGTATATATTTTTATATATATTTTTTTTTATTCTTTAGTACAATGTATCCTGTACTCGATCAACATTTATGAATAAAAGATACACATTTTTGTAATGTCCTGTGTCACTTCAACGCTTTTTCTTTCTTTTCAGCATGACATCTTTAATGCAGCTTATTGGAAGATAACTTCATTTCTCCCAGAGATAACGATGGCCTAGACTGCAGGTTCAGATCTGCCGCCTAGGACTTTTCAACTCTATGAGCCGTGAGGGTCTCATAGAGACTTTTCTCCCTACGGGTCGAGAGGATCTCGTAGGTGGTTTTGTTTTTGTTTTTTTCCCTTAGGAGTCGTGAGGATTCCTAAGTGTGGTTCTCTCTTATAAGTCGTAAGGATCCTACAAGAGAATTTTTCCCTCTTACGAGTCGAGAGGACCCGTAAGCGATTGTTTCTCTCCTTATCGAAACTCGACTTTGGAGAGTGAGACCCGTGTATAGTATGCAAGAGACCATTTTAGATCGACTTGTAGGGTCCCATCGTTCAGGAAGCAAGTTTTCCCACCTCTGCTGCCTGAGGCTTCATCTTGCAAATTAAGGAGCAAGTCCAATTTGTTGAAGAAATCCACTTTTCTGAATGATTTGGCGGAATTTCCCCCACCGTCGGATCTTTGATCCAAGAGCTTCTGTTTTACAGAAGAAAATCTTCTTGTTTTAACAAGAACATAAAAGATTTCTTCAGAACCTTAATTTTGTTTAGTGCAAATGCTCCAGGGTATGACACGTGTCGCACAGCGCACAGTGCAGCGCAACTGAACTAGCACATCTGCGCCGACACGTGTCACGCAGCGCACGGCGCATACGCCGCTGAAGCGTCGCTTCCTTTAATTTTGCTTGAAATAGAGCTTTGCTCTGATTGGGTGCGCTGCTTTGGGCGTTGCGCTGATGCGTCTGCGTCAGACACGTGGCGTATTGCGCAGCGCAAATAATCTGAAGCGTCGCTTTATTAAATTAATTTTCAAGTCAAAGCACGGGGAAGACGAAGCATTGCTTCATCTCCCGCCTCGGAATTTGAACAGAAGTTCGCTCCGATTAGGGTAAACTGCCGTGACAACTCTTGGAAGTCGAAGAGGCACTTGATGCCTATAAATAGGACCTTTCGTCCCCCCCAGATATTTATCATCTTTCAGATTTCTATTTTCGAAGACCTCAGAGCTTTGTTCTTGCCTTCAAGAACTCCGGTGCCTTGCTCCTCCCTTTTTTTTTTATAAAGTTTTTAGGAAAACTTTAGGTAAAATCGATTCTTAGATTAATCTTAACCAGCAGAGCTTTCATCCAGGGGACTTTATCCTTGAACATAGTTTTGCTCTCTAGGAATTTAGTCCTCTATGTATATTATTGCTTTTCTATTGCTGATCTTCCTGTAATATTTCCTCCAGGCATAATGGCGGTGGTGCATCTATATAGTTTGCACGAGTTTATTACCTACGACGATATCCGCGCTCAGGGTCATCAACAAAACCAGGAGTTTACAGACGCTGAATGTGCAGAAGTCATGGGTCGTCTGAACGCAAGAGGTGGTTGGCTGTTGCCTCGTCGTTCGGCCCTTTTGAAAGTCGTGTTGGGAGCCATATGGAGAGCACTTCCGGGTCTTCATGAGGCCTTACCGCTCAACGCGCTGGATGATGCCGAAGACAAGGTGCATTCAGTGTACCTGACAGGGTTGATTTCAAAGAAACGACGGAATAGCCTTATTGACATCCTACACCAAGTCTTCCAGCAGATGACGATAGTTGCTGCTTATCAAAGGCCAGGAGGGCTCGCCGATGATCTCGATACAGAGGAGCGAGAAAGACTGCGCATAAGAATAATTAGAAAGGCCAGAAGAACTCTGGATGGCCTTACTTTTGATTTCCTCAATCCGTGCCCCGGATCTGAGGTTATACCGTTGTAATAATTTGAATAATGTTTCTTATTCATTATTCTTATGCTTGTAAAAGAAATTTTTTAGCAGTATGAATGGAAACCCTTCCCTTTTCTATTTCAGCTTGTCTTATTTCTCGTCCCGAGTCTTCTGCCCATGCATAAATGAATGCGTCACGCACGCCAGATCAAATGTAGACCGGATATTCTTTCTGTCATCTTCTTTTTTTTTATTGTCAGCAGGCTGTCTTAATAACCATGGTTGATGGATGTCTAAAACGAGTATTCCGACTTCCTTAGGAAATAGCGATGGCTTAGGCCGCAGGTTCTGGTCTGCTGCCTAAGACTTTTTCAACTCTATGAGCCGTGAGGGTCTCATAGAGGCTTTTCTCCCTACGGATCGAGAGGATCTCATAGGCGGATTTTCTCCTTAGGAATTGTGAGGATTCCTAAGTGTGGTTTTCTCTTATAAGTCGTAAGGATCCTATAAGAGAATTTTCCCTCTTACGAGTCGAGAGGATTCGTAAGCGGTTGTTTCCCTCCTCGTCGAAATTCGACTTCGGAGAGTGCGACCCGTGAATAGTATGCAAGAGACCAGTTTGGATTGACTTGCAGGGCCCCATTGCTCAAGAAGCAAGCTTTTCAATCCTTGCTGTCTGAGACTTCTTCTTACAAATTGAGACGAATCGGGTATTTGGTTGCGGAGAGGGTGGTGGCTCTGCAAGTTGACATGAGTTAAGAAGCTCTCGTCACGGAGTGTTTGTATCCGTGAGTCGAGGAGTTTGCTAGGGATTATTTGTTTCCCAAGCGCCAAGGATTATTTGTTTCCTTAGGGTTTGAAACGAGTCGAGAGTTCCCACGGGGGCACTGGTGGCTCTGCGGGTCGACGCGGATCAGGAGGCTCTCGTCAAGGAGTGTTTGTATCCGTGAGTCGAGGAGTTTGCTAGGGATTATTTGTTTCCCAAGCGCCAAGGATTATTTGTTTCCTTGGGGTTTGAAACGAGTCGAGAATTCCCACGGGGGCACTGGTGGCTCTGCGGGTCGATGCGGATCAGGAGACTCTCGTCAAGGAGTGTTTGTATCCGTGAGTCGAGGAGTTTGCTAGAGATTATTTGTTTCCCAAGCGCCAAGGATTATTTGTTTCCTTGGGGTTTGAAACGAGTCGAGAATTCCCACGGGGGCACTGGTGGCTCTACGGGTCGACGCGGATCAAGAGGCTCTCGTCAAGGAGTGTTTGTATCCGTGAGTCGAGGAGTTTGCTAGGGATTATTTGTTTCCAAAGCGCCAAGGATTATTTGTTTCCTTGGGGTTTGAAACAAGTCGAGGATTCCCGCGGAGGTACTGGTGGCTCTGCAGGTCGACGCGAATCAGAAGGCTCTCGTCAAGCAGTGTTTGTATCCGTGAGTCAAGGAGTTTGTTGAACACACTGGCTTCTTCGGTTGAATTGAACCGTCGAGGTTTGGCTTCGTCGTCTGACGGAGCCCACTGGGAAAGTATGGTTCTCTCTTTGTTTACGCCCTTGGATTGTATACAGGGATCGATGTGATCCTAACTGTAGGGCCAAAGTTTTATCGTCATTTTTTTTTGTTTTATTTCCGCGATGCTCTATCATTTCAGCTTTTATATCGCGAAGGTCGCGATTGCCCAATCATTTCGGCTATTTTTCGCGGTGCCCAATCATTTCGGCTATTTATTTTATCTTTACTCGCTGCTTTTTATTGCGAGTTGCCCCATCATTTTGGCTATTTCGCATGCATACATTTTACTTGCTGCTTTTTTTTTATTGCAAGTTGCCCCATCATTTCGGCTATTTCGTATGCATGTGCGGCCTAACGGCTTTTTTCCGTAAACCTAAAATTGGACACCGATTTCGGCATCAGCACCGCTACAACTGGGATATCGCCAGGAGCGAATCATCATTTGCCTCTGTCATTGTCGAACAAAGGAGGCTTAGCGACCAGGGTTAGGGTCCTGTCGACTAAGGCTTTTGACTTTATGAGCCGTAAGGGTTTCACAAAGCTATTTCTCCCTACAAGTCGTGAGGATCTTATAGGTGTATTTTCTCCTTAGGAATCGTGAGGGTTCCTAAGTGTTTTGTTCCTCTGTAAGTCGTAAGGATCCTACAGGAGGGTTTTCTCTTTGTAAATCGAGAGGATTTACAAGGGTTATTCACCGTGTGGACATATCCACAGTCACGGATAGGACTTGGTTAGGGAAATGTTTATTCGCGCCCGTGGATTGTGTACAAGGGCCAATATAGGACCACTTGTAGGGCAATGTCGAAAGTTGTGGGGGTTTCTTAAGCACAGGTTTAGGTCTCTATAACTTAAGACATTCAAATCTTATGAGCCGTGGGGGTCCCATAAGAGAGTTCTCCTTACGAGTCGTGAGGATCTCGCAAGTGTATTTTCTCCTTAGGAATCGTGGGGATCCCTAAGCGTGTTGTTCCCTTGTGAGTTGTAAGGATCTCACGCGGGTGGTTTCTCCTTATAGGGTCGAGAGGCCCCTATAAGTGTTTCTTAACGAGGTTGCGCCCTTTCGGGTTTTCACAAACACTCGCCCGTAGTCCTGCTGTTTTTACTCACGGAGCCCTCTCGGGTTTTCATCCGTGCCCGTTTTGCTTATGGACATACCGTTTTTTTTTATTCTTTTTATTTTCTTCTTCTTCTTTTTTTTTACGAGGTCGCGCCCTTTCGGGTTTTCACGAACACTCGCCGGTAGTCCTGCTGTTTTTACTCACGGAGCCCTTTCGGGTTTTCATCCGTGCCCTTTTTGCTTATGGACATACCGTTTTTTTTTTTGTTTTTTTTATTTTTTATTTTTATTTTTTATTTTTATTTTTATTTTTTTTTATTTTTTTATCTCGTCAGCCTAAGGATGCTGCGATATTAGTTTAAAGACGTTTCGGTCTGCTATTAGTTTAAGGACATTTCGGTCCGCTATTAGTTTAAGGACATTTCGGTCCAACATTGAGAGGTTGGCTACTGCTTATAAAACTTGAGCTTAGGAAGATAGCGAGCGGACATGGTCGTCGTCATCTATCATTGACCTAGGCTGTGGCTCATTAAGCGTAGTATTTCTTCAGGAAGCGACCGTTTATCGGCCTGAAAGGCCTTTCACCGTGCATGTCCATGAGTAGATAGGCCCCACCCTGGTAAACTTTATCTATGATGTACGGGCCTTCATAGTTTGGCTCGAATTTTCCCCGCTTGGCGCGATTGGGGATCATAGGCCTTTTGACCACTAGCATGAGTTCGCCTTGATGGAATGTCCTCGGTAGGGTCAATCTTTCGTATGAGCGCGTCATCTTTGCTTTATAAGCTTCCAGATTTTGTTGCGCTATGAGCCTAGTTTCATCAAGGGCGACAAGCTCCTCAAGCCGAAGGTGAGCATTTTCTTCGTCCGTTAGCTCGTGGTGAACTGCCACTCGTAGAGAGGGTAACTCTATCTCGAGAGGGAGTACTACTTCCGTACCGAACACCAACGCGTACGGCGTTGTGTTCGTGGCCGTCTTGAATGTAGTTCGATATGCCCAAAGAGCTTCTTGCAGTCTTTCGTGCCAATCTTTCTTAATACGGGACACCGTTTTCTTTATGATTTTTGTCAATGTCTTGTTGAAGGCTTCAGCTAGTCCATTGGCTCGCGGGTTATAAACCGAGGAATATCTCCAGTCTATATTATGCTGTTGCGCGAAGCGACTGATCTTGTGGCTTTTGTAAGCTGGCCCGTTATCGGAGATGATCCGTCGCGGAGTTCCAAACCGATATATGACATGAGTCTTGAAGAAGTGGAGGATATTTTCCGTCTTCACCTCTCTTAACGGTACTGCTTCTGCCCATTTAGAGAAGTAGTCAGTCGTCACCAGGATGAAAAGATGTCCCCTAGACGATGCTGGTTCGATAGGGCCAACTATGTCAGTCCCCCACATTTCGAATGGCCAGCTAGCCACTGTTGGATGTAATGGATTTGGATGCTGATGGATGAAGTCCCCATGGATTTGGCATGAGTGACACTGCTTCGCATATTCGAGGCAGTCCTGAATCATCGTGGGCCAGTAGTAGCCCATCCGTTTGATCTTTAACTTCATCTTTGGGCCTGCTTGGTGAGAACCACAGATTCCATCATGAACTTCCTGAACGACTCGTTCTGCTTCGTTAGGTCCCAAACATCTCAGCCATAGAGAATCAAATGACCTCTTGTATAGAGTATCATTGACGAAGGCGAAAGATAGAGCTCGTTTCATGAGCTGATGTCTTGTGGACGCTTCTTCGGGCATTCGGTGGGACTTAAAGTAGTCTATAAAGACTTCCCTCCAATCCTTGACCTTCTCATGATCTTTTATTTGCACGGTCGCTTGTTCAGTCACTCCCTTCTCTTCGGGTGATTCCGAAGGTATTTCTGCGGGGGCGAGCACCCGACGACTTTGTACCATGATTCTAACGTCATTGAGGTTCTCGTCAGCCATTTCTTTAGCAAGTTTGGCCAACGCGTCCGCTTTGCTGTTATCCGCGCGTGGTATGCTCTCCAAAGTATAGGAGGGAATTTGGGTTAGCAGTTGTTGCACCTTTTCACCGTATTTTACCAATTCCGGTTTGCATATTTGGTAATCGCCGTTTACTTGACTAACGACCAGTTGAGAATCTCCGTATATGAGGAGGTTTTCAATTCCCATGTCAATGGCGATCTCGAGGCCTGCTATCAGAGCTTCGTATTCAGCTTCATTATTCGTTCTTGGTTCTGTTAAGGAGAAAGCGAAGCGCATTATTCCTCCTTGTGGAGTTACAAAAATGAGGCCTACCCCCGATTTGATTATAGGGGTGTTTTGTTTGCGCTTCTTCATGGAAGATGCGCCATCAAAATAGAGTTCCCATCGGGTGTCATTACCGTCGATTGCATCAAATGCATGTTCGTCTGGAAGATCGCAATTTAGAGGAGAGTCGGCCGGTATCGGGTGCTCAGCAAGGAAGTCGGCGATGGCCTGGCCTTTCACTGCTTTGAGTGGTTGATATGTTATCGAGAACTCCATTAAGAGCAGGGCCCATTTAGCGAGTCGTCCCGTCAATATGGCCTTTGACATTAGATATTTGAGAGGGTCCACCTTTGAAATGAGAGGGACTTCATGCGCTAATGCGTAATGTCTAAGCTTTGTTATTGCGAAGATCAACGCCAGGCAGTGTTTTTCAATGGGGGAGTAATTGCTTTTTGCCCCCAGCAGCACTCGACTTAAGTAGTAAAGTGCTCTTTCTTTCCCCTGGTCATTCTCTTGTGCCCATAATGCGCCCAAAGAACCTTCAAGGGCGGCCGTGTAAAGAATGAGAGGCTTTCCCTTCACCGGAGCAGCCAACACTGGAGGGTTTTGCAAATACTGCTTGATCTCATCCAGTGCGCCTTGGCATTTGTGATCCCAAACGAATGGGGTTCCCTTCTTCATCAGGTGACTGTAAGGACGGCACTTTCCTGAAAGATTGGCTATAAATCGCCGTATGTATGCGAGCATCCCTTGGAGAGACCGCAGCTGTTTGAGAGTTCTCGGCGGAGGCATTTCCATGATCGCTTTGATCTTTAACGGATCTATTTCGATACCCCGGTGTCGAACAATGAATCCCAGGAATTTTCCTGAGGAAACTCAGAATGCACACTTGAGCGGATTCATCTTCAAGTTGTATTGCCGAAGACGTTGAAATACGGTCTTCTGATGCTCGAGATGTTCCTCATATGATTTGCTTTTAACAACGAGGTCGTCGATATAGCATTCGACGATTTCGTGTATAAGGTCATCGAAGATCTTCGTCATGGCCCTTTGGTAGGTGGCACCGGCGTTCTTTAAACCGAAGGGCATCACCTTGTAACAGAATATTCCCAAAGGAGTCCGGAAAGCCGTATGTTTCTGGTCTTCAGGATGCATTTTTATTTGATTATATCCTGATGAGCCGTCCATGAATGAGAAAATCTCATGCATGGACATATTGTCTATCATCAGTTCGGTGACTGGTACTGGGAAATCATCCTTTGGGCAGGCTTTGTTGAGATCCCGAAAGTCCACGCATATGCGCACCGTCCCATTTTTCTTCATCACTGGGACGATATTAGCAATCCATTCAGGGTATTGAACCTCCTGGATGAACCCGGAGTCTATCATCTTTTTGACTTCAGCGTTGATGCTCATCTCGAGCTCGAGCCGCATTCTTCTCGGCGCTTGTTTGACTGGCTTGACACCCGAGGATATCGCCAGTCTATGTACATCAACTTCTGGATCTAGTCCCGGCATCTCGGAATAGTTCCATGCGAAGCAATCTTTATGCTGTACAAGGACGTCTTTTAACGCAGCCACCCTCTCTTCAGACAGCAGCTCGCTGACGAATGTCGGTCGCGGATTGTTTATCGTCCCCAACTCAATTTTCTTGAGGTTATCTGCAGTGGTATGTATTCCATCCTCCAGTTCTTTCGGAGCTGGGGGAAATTCTGAGATCACCTCATCATTACTGTTTTCGAGGCACCAGGGAAAGCTGTCCATGTTCTCGGATTCTTCTTGCAGTATTGTTATCATGTGACAGGTACGAATTCGCTTCCAATCCCAATGTGGAACTGGTTTTTCTTTCATGGCCTTAGGCTCGTGCTTTTGTGGTGGTGCTACCCTCCAGTTGTTGGACAGAGCGAATTTACCAAGCTGATATTGATTTTCGACCCAATTCTTGAAGGTGAAGCAATCTTCAAGAGGATGACCTACTACTCGATGGTAAGAGTAATAGTCCGGGTGTGAGGCTTCGCCTGCTTGTTCAGGGTGTTTAGACTCCGGCAATGTAAGCATTTGATGTTTCAGGGCGAGATCAAGTATTTTCTTCGTCTTGTCCTGAGGAAACGAGTATGCTCGCCCCATTTTCTTCATAAAGGATAGATCAATAACGCTCGACTCCCGTTTGCGTGGCTTCTTAGCCCTGCTTTGTTGTTGTTGAGTGCCTTTTTGGCCTTTCGACTTATTTCTGCTTTTGAGCTGAGCCTTCTTTATAACAGGTTGACAAGGAGCGGCATTTTCATCCTTTACAGCCTGTCGGAGAAGGCGTCGCGTCTTGGCTTTCTCATAGATGGCCGTCTCACGGTTGTGATCATCTCGGACCTTTTGACCAGCTTTCTTTATAAGTCTGTCCATTTGTTTCTTGAACGACGGACTGGACTCTTTTGCATCTGGAACTTTCACTGGCTTAGGATTAGCGTCCTCCCATTGAGCATCCGCTTCTTCATCAAGGTCATATACGACGTAGCAGCCGGGTAGTAACTCTCGTTTCTTTGAACGAATGTATCCAAGCCCTCTTGTTTCCATTCTCCCGTTAGGCAGTTTGCGTTGGATCCCGGGAATGTTCCAGACCCTGTCATAGAATTTGGCCTCTCTAACGGTCTGTTTGAAGGATATCCCCTGGCGTTTCAGCAGCTTCTTCAAACCTTCTGTATAATATCTGGGAAGACGGATAGGCTGAAGCCTGTCGAGCGTGGGATCCGTGCCATGCCAGACTTCTTTTTCCACCCTGTTTTCTTCAGAACGGTAGAATAGGATTGCCTTCTCGTTTTCTCGCCTGGGAGGGATATAGAATGTCCACAGCTCTTCTATATTGTAGATATTAAGTGCGTCCAGTTCTTTATGATGTTTAGGCGGCACCATGGCGACTTGCAGACTTTGCTCTTCGTCAGCGGAAGCTTGTATTGAAGGTCGAGCAGAGAATACGACATGGACCTCATTCTCCGAGTCACTACCAAAGACCAATGTAGGAGTGGACGGTCCTGGCTTGTTATGTTGGGGCAGACCCGAATAAACGATCTCCTCTTCCTCCTCGGTATCACTGCCGAAGACAGGGATGGTGGCGTTAGTTTTATTTTCCGGCTTGTGACACTTCTCCATGTCTTCGAAATCCGGCAAGAAGTATTTGGCATCTTCGTATTTGCGGACCTCGTTCACAGAGAACGGGTTCAGTTCTCCCGTTACGGTATACTCGAAACCATCCTTAAAATACTTCATACACTGATGTTGTGTAGAAGGGATGATGTTGTACTCGTGTAACCATGGTCGGCCGAGCAAATCGTTGTAGCATGTCTTGGCGTCTATGACGTGGAACTTAATGTCCGTAACGAGTAGCCCGAAGCGTAGCGTCAGTATCACAGATCCAAGAGTCTTTGACAATTGGGAGTCGAACCCGGAGATGGTGATCTTGTCCCGAGCAAGGTGCTGAACGCTCATGCAGATTTCCTTCAACACCCGCATGTTGAGTAGGTTAACAGAAGACCCGTTATCGATCAGGATTTTGCCTATCCTTATATCATGGCAGTATCCCGAGACATAGAGAGGGCGATTGTGTTCGCACGTCCCAAGTAGAAGGTCTTCATCACCAAAAGTAACATCAGCCGTGTGCACTTCCTCTAATTCATCCTTCATCTTTTCCTCGGCCAGGCATGCTTGGAATTGTTCCGGGTCTTGGAGCGCCTTAATCAACGAATCTCTCGCCTCTTTTGATAACAAAAGGGCGTCAAGAATGCTGAGCTGTGAGGGCAGCTTCCTCAGATGCGCCAAAACGTTGTAGTCTACCTTATTTCTTTTCGGCGGGTTCTTGGCGTTTAACTCTTCCGCCACTTGGTCATCTAAGATGATATCTTCAGAGACCTTTTCTTTCCCTTTATCTTTTCTGTTCAAGGGTCCGAGGTTCTTTTCAGGCAGCGTCCGATTCCGCAGCCGGATATTCTCGCAGACCTTCAGTTCTTCTTCTTTTCCTGAGGCGGACTCTTTAAAGAGAGGGGCAAGTTCTAGCTCTTCATCAGAATCACTCCCGAATGTAGGCACTTGTGATCCACCGGTGTTAACCATGCAACAATCGCCAGCAGTTCTTTTAAGTCCTTCGGTCGTATTTCTCTGCTCGCGATGAGTTTTACGTTTTTCCCGCTTAAAGCGTTGTCGATGAGCAACGTATCCTTGCCACCATCTATCGAAAGCTTTGCACTCTTGAGTGGGGTGCGAAATCCTCTGATGATATAAGCAATACGAGGGGTGCGTTTCCACTTCACCGGCGATGTTTCCTTCAGAGGATGGTAGCTTCATGCCCATTGATATGGCTTTAGCGAACTTTTTCCTCATCCTGAGTTGGCTTTTGTCGGTAGCGGAGGTGTTTTGCTCCAGCGGGATCGTCTCAGCTCCTTCATCAAGTCGCTGGCGCTTGGCCCTTTCAAATATAGCCGCCTCGTGCTCCCGATCAGCTTTACTTTTCAATCGAGCTTCATTAAGGAGTGCGTCAATTACTTCATCTGATGGCCCCAGAACTTTTGGCTCAGGATCTGCCCTCAGCTTTTCGGTGCAAGGAATCTCCTCATCATTCGTGATCGAATGGGAAATCATATGACAGCTCGCCACATATTCCTCGGATTTATCTGATGAACTTTCTCCCTCATCCTCTTCTTGAAAGACATGGCTGAGGAACTCTTGGAATGTAATGGGGGTTCGTGCCCTCTGATTGTATTCCTCCAGCGCGTCAATTTGCTTCTGTAAGTCCGTGCGCTTGTCGCCAGGCTTCACGGGCTTCTTAGATTTCTTCTTCTTCTTTTTCGAAGATTTTGACGGCTGGTTATGAGTGTTTGGGCCACTTCCACCAATCTTTTGAATCGAACGAGGTTTTAGCATTCCCTCCATAATTTGTGGCTCCAATGGGTTCTTCCACTTGACCGCTGGACATGTCTGAAGATCGTTTAGCATCCTCTTTGTCTTGGCTGATAATACGACCTCCCAAGGAGCTTCTTCGATGACGGAGCATGTTGCTCCTGACGTATTCGTCCCCTTAGAGGTGTGGGGCTGCGGGGGATTCACCTTCCATTTGTCAGATAACGCGAACTTGCCCTGTCGGTATTGGTTTTCAAGCCAATTCTTGAAAACGTAGCAATCTTCGATCGGGTGGCCTAGTACTCGATGATAAGGACAGTAGTTGGGCTCGTTGACGTCACTTGGTTGCAACGGACGTTTTGGATCCGGCAGATTTATGAGTCTGTTGCGCAACGCCAGCTCGAATAACCTCCTCGTTTTATCGCGGGGGAAGGAATAAGGACGTCCCATCCTATCCTCAAGGGGTACGTACGGGCGCGTATTGTTTGGACGAGCAACCGGCTTCGAGTCGTTCGGTTGTTGTTGAGCATTAGCGACAACGATCGCTTTTCCCTTTCCTTTGTCATTTCGGGAGTCCAGCTTTGGGAGAGGGGGTTTATGGCCCATCTGGTCCATCTGCGCTAGTTTGTCAATCAAAGCCTGGAAGGTAGTCGGCTTGAAGAATATCATAAACTGTGAGATGGTTGCTTGTGGATCAAGGGTTCCAACAAACATTCCCACCGCAGGGGCTTCTTCTATGCGCTGCTCACACTTCGACCATAGATTACGCCACCGTATAGCGTACTGAACCCATGTCTCACCGGGTTTTACCCTAGCGTTAATCAGTGCCGTCATCGGGATACGTTCACTAGCACTTGCAAAGCGTTGGGTAAACAGCAGCTCCATTTCCGCGAAGGTTTTAAAAGAATCATTAGGGAGTTCAGAGTACCACTCGAATGCCATATCTGATAGACTTCCAACGAACTGGCGGAGCAAAAGCTTGTCATCGCCGCCGGTGTTACCGCAAAGCGCCCTGAACTGGGCAACATGCTGATGGGGATTGCCGGTTCCCTTGTAGACATGGAACTTGGGAATTGTGTAACCTGTCGGGTACTTGATCTGATCGTACCAACCTGGATACGGCCGCCCCGTTTTTACGACCTGGTCGGCTGCCTCAGCCGCATGATGAACCCGTATTTGTTGGGCTATATATTCGTCCAAGTCCGTTTTAGAAATAGTATCCTCTTTAGCCGTTGATAGAGCGGGCTGAGGATTTGATGTCTCTCCTCTATCATCTCCAAGGACGATCGGGGGCTCTTCAGCGGGAGGATCTTGTTTTATCATCATCCCTATCATGTCCTGGAAGAGGAGGCCCATACGCTGTATGTTGGCTGCCTGTTCGGCAGCCTCTTTGTCCTTCTCCTCCAATACTCGGCGAAGGAACTCGGCGTCAGTCTCTTGTTCCTGACGTTCATCTAAAGAGGTTCCAGGGCTTTCCTTTGGCCCTATGAGTGCAGCCATGGCGTTCATCATTTCCTGGAGCTTCTGTTGTTGCTCCTGAGCCTTGGTCACTGACCGTGTAAGCGGTCTATGACCCGTTAATGCACGGCTGTCTTCTTTTCCTGATGCCATGTAAACCGTGTGAACTGTTATGCCTCCTGACTTGGGGCGTTTAGGTTCATCATTTTTAACCTTTGCCGCTGTCATGGGAGCTTTCTCTGGCTTCCTTCTTTTGTGGACCGTTGAAGTGGGTATCCTTGCAATTGTTGCCCTCTGTTGTTTAACGGGGCGGTTTTTGTCTTTTTCCACCTTTGCCTTTTTCTGGCGATGAAAGTGGTCCGGGTCAATCACGGAGTCTTGAACCCTCCGCCAAAATTTATAAATTTTTGACGACAGCCGTTGAGGGGGCTGTTCCTGCTTTGTCTCTGGAGCTTTGTCCATAGGCGGAGGAGATCTCTTCAATGTAGCGGTTGGAGAGTTCTTCCGTACCCTTCTCAGCAGCTCAAAGCTGTTCCCAGTTGGAACAGCAGCGTTGACTTCCACCACTGGAGCCGGTGGAGTTAGCCCTGAGGGAGAGTTGCCCCCTGCCTTCCTCACTCGTTGCCAATGGCGACGTCGCGCACGACGAGCCATCGGGATTGGTTCGGAATTTGAGATAGTTTCTTTTTGCCCCCTGTTTGAATGTGGGGTGACTACCAATGTCAGCCTATTGAAGACTGATGTCCTTTGACTAATAGGGGCAGGAGTGGGAATCGTCAATCTCGCGAAGACCGATTCTTTGATGGGAGAAACCGCTTTAACGTCTTCCGGGGCTGCGGCCGTTGCCCTCTTTGGGACGGCCAGTCTATGGTTCTGATCTAGCCTGGCGAAAACGGAGGCTGTTGGTTTGGTAACGGGCGACCCGTTGACAGAGGCCGTCGTAGCAGTGAGCCGGTCGAAGACCGACTTTTTTGCTTACTTCCGGTGCAGGTATTGGTGCAGAGAAGCTAGTAGGTGGGATCATGGTCCCGAAGAACAAGCCGGTGGTGGCTTGGGTCACCTGGTCTACCGGCAGAGCGAGGAAGGAAGCCGCTTGGGGACCATATGCTACACCTACGGGGGAGGTGGAGCGTCCATTGCAGTGGCACTTCGAGCAGTTAGTGAAGTTAGAGGCCATTGAATCTTAAGTTCTGCGTCAGGCAAAAGACCAAATCTTAGTAACTTGAAATCCGAAGGCAACCATTTAACAAACCGCGATTGGTTCGCGAAGACGACACACGAAGCGTGGAGTGGACAGAGGAAGAGGTCCCACCGGGCGTGCCAGAATCTGTTCCCCTCCGAAAGACGGCGCACAAGACTGTGATGTCCTGACGCTGAGATTCGGGGCAGATGCTATTTGGTTTTATCCGTCCACCTCTCCGAAGATGCCAAGTTGATTTATGGCACCGTGTATCGGAGGTTTAGACGGATGCGGACGATATAGCAGACTTCGTCAGATTCCCCCTCGCTTGAGGGGTTTTTGATTGTGGGGACGCTCTTCCCTGCAGGCGCAAGCCCCTGCAGCTAATTACGCTACCGCATCGCGGTAACAACTTTCTCCTTCTCCAGAATTTCACTTCGTGTCGTGTGTGTTTGTTTTGTTTGTGGTTGCCCGTGGATTGTATACGGAGACTGAGTAATGCCGTCGCCCGTAGGACGTGGATTAGTCCAAATCCGTATTTACTTAGATTTGGGTTTGGTGTTTTTGGTTTAAGGATGCATTAGTCGTATTGAGACTAAAATCGACTTAAACGTTCGTCAAGGATGCGTTAGTCCTGTTTTGGACTAAGATCAACTTAACGTAGTGATCCATTTAATATATGGCCGTCGGGACTCATCACCTCTCTGACGTCGTTGAAGGATTACAACGATGTATGTCAGAGGAGTTCAGAGATGTACCCTTGAACCAAAGTTGATTTGGAGTTTTATCATTCATTTAAATGTCTAAGGATACGTTAGCCGTATTTGGGGCTAAGATCAACTTAAACGGGACCGTTTAGATCCGGAAAAAGAGCATTTGGAGGCTCTATTATTCCGGTTTAGGGACGTAGTGGTCCATAGGTAGTTCAGGGACGTTGCGATCCATGCTCCAGTTTAGGGACGTGGTGGTCCGCATTCCAGTTTAGGGACATGGTGGTCCATCATTAGTTTGAGGACGTTTCGGTCCGATATTAGTTTAAGGACGTTTCGGTCCGATATTAGTTTAAGGACGTTTCGGTCCACGAGTTTAAGGACCCCGCAGTCCATATGGGTGTGTGGTTGTCGGGACCCGTCACCTCTTTGACGTCGTTGAGGAATTACAACGACGGATGTCAAAGGAGTTCGGAGATGTACCCTCGAACCGGATGTAGATTGATTTAGGAGAGCCAATTTGCTCAGTCAGTTTAATTTAAGGACTTATGGCCACGATTGGGCTAAGTCCAGTTTCTTTTACATTGCATTTCTTTTTATTCTTATTTGGGCTTTGCCCAGAAAGGATGCAGAGCATCAATTTGTTTTGGGCTCTGCCCTTTTTAGGCCTGCTAGGTCTTTTTGATTTGGGCCTGGCCCTTCAAGTAATGCATTGCATTTGTGCAAAGCACTAGGAATCTTTTAGATTCAAGAACAGAAGTGCAAAGCACTCTTTTAATTTCTTGATCTAAATTTAGATCAAAGAAAAAAAACAAGTTTTTCCTTGTTTCAGAGAACCAAAGGTTCATAGCAAGTGCAAGGCACTATTTTTTTATTATTTTTATTTATTTATTTATTTATTTATTGAAGATCACTGATCTTGTTCTTAGATCAATGATCTATTTCTAAGAGAATTTTCTCTTATTTTGAAGGTTTTTACCTTTCTCTTTTTTTTTGTATTCTCAAGGAGTTCTCAAGAGTTCTCTTCTCTCTTCTTTTTTTTTTATCCAGATGTCCCTCCCTTTGAAATGAGGTCTGGGGTCCTTTTTATAGTGCTCAAAAATTAGTTAAATTTGTTAAAAAGATCTTTTTCTTGGTGATTTGGGGAATTTTCCCCACCGTTGGATCTTTGATCCAAAGGCCCCTGTTTTACAAAAGAAATCTTCTTGTTTTAACAAGAACAGAAAAAAAAATTTCCTTAAATCTTCGTTCTGTTTTTGCGCAACTCCCCAGCGCGTGACACGTGTCGCGCAGTGAAGCGCTTGCGTAACTGCGCCTGCGCAACTGCGCAGACACGTGTCTCGCAGTGAAGCGCCTGCGCAACTGCGCAGACACGTGTCTCGCAGCGGTGCCCTTGCGCAACTGCGCCTGCGCTTGCGCAACTGCGCAGACACATGTCGAGCAGTGAAGCGCTTGCGCAACTGCGCGGACACGTGTAGCGCAGCGGTGCGCTTGCGCAACAGTGTGTGTGCAACTGCGCGGACACGTGTCGCGCAGCGGTGCGCTTGCGCAACTACGCAGACACGTGGCGCGCTGCGCAGCGCTTGCGCAACTGAGTGTTGCTTATGTTTTATAAAGAGCCTTGCTCTGATTGGACGCACTGCCTTGGGCGTTGTGCTGCCGTGTCAACTTCTGACACGTGGCGCGTTGCGCGCAGCGCACGGGATCTGAAGCTTTGCTTCAAAATTTTGAATTTTTGAAATTCAAACAGAGCCTTGCTCTGATTGGGGGAACAGGGTTTTGGTAATTACTCCTAAAATTTGTATCATTTCTAATTATTTTGGCTTGCACGCACACGTGCATGTTTTTGTGGGGTTAGTAGTGTTAATCATGTTAGAGACCATGGCATCCTAAGCAATCCATGCTTTAGTTTAACCTTTACCTTAAACCTTTTCTTTTATTCTTGTGAGAAATATCTCTCTTTGGAGTGAGAAGAGGTGGCTTGTGAGTCATGAGAGGCATTAATGAGACCATTAATGGAGGTGAGGGGAAGAGTAAGCTTAAGCTTTTACTTCACCCTACACTCACCTCTCACTCTTTAACTCTCTCACACCCTCTCATTTCTCCCTTACTCTATTTCTCTCAATTATTTCCTATCTTTTTGACTCTAAACTGAAGCCTTAGTCCTTCATCACAAATCCTTCACACAACTTGATCAAATCTCACCAAAACACATCAAAAGCCTTGTTTTTTCCACTAAGATCGCTTGGAGCTTGGAAAGCTAGGATCTTGTGAGCAAGTGTTGATAGGTATAATCCCTAAACTGTTAAATATGAGTTTTTATGATGTGTAGCTCGTTGGTTGTTGTGTAGAACACTAAAAGTATCGTTTCATACCAATATCGTATTTTTTGTGTATTTTTAGAGCCTCTGTGATCTGCTGTGACCTGGAAATTTTACTGTAAAATCAAACAAGATATAGTGTTGTACTAGTGACCCTAGGATTCCACCTGAAGCACGAGACCCACCCCACCGGTTTTGGCCGGTGCCCCGACGAAGAAATCCGGTGACATCGGATATAGAGGGGGTGTTAGGGTTTGGTTTTGTTGGCTAGTTGTCTGCTGTGGTTTAGGGGTGTTTGGTACTGTTTATTTTTTTAGTGTTTACAGTATGCAAAATCTGGGATCGTTTTCCTATAATCAAGTGTTTTGAGTCCGCGTGTTACGTTATCCGACACGGATTGTGATCTTGTGCAGCTGCTAGACTTGGGTTGGTTTCGTAGTGTCGTCACGCACGTTAGCCACTAGACGGACACTTGTGAGTTAGTTAGGAGTTGGTGCGTCGTTTAAAACGTAGTTTTACGTAATATTGGTCGATTATGAGATTTTGCACTGTCTTTGTGTTTATGAAATTATAGCATCGCAAGCAGGGACTTCGGATGCTGCGAACAAGGGGAAGCAGGTGGTCGGATTTTCATAGCTTGAGACCATCGGTGAGTAGATTTAACATCTACGAGGAAATTGCCCGTATGGCGTTATGCGTCGGGGCTAATATAATATGATAGCTGCATGTTATTGCATATTAGTTGATTTCATACGAACGTCATTGCATAGTATTATCTGTTTTACCTTGACTTGTACCTTTAGATATAACACATTACTGACGGTTTATGTTGCACGGGCACTAAATGTTAGTTATATATATGCCCTAGAGGCCATTGTTGTACATATGATGTATATTATGATGGAAGCTTGGATATATATAGAGAGAGGACTTTCTTGCTCGACATAATAGTATGCTATTTTGTTTCACTTTGTCTTAACATGTTGACTTGTATTAATTTACTGTCTTGCTCTCACATGTTGATAAAGCCCTTAGGATATGTACTCGACTACTGGAACTGTGATGAGATCACACTAGTGGGGCCAGGGTAGTCAAAGAGTACGTCCTATAACTGTTCTTAGTCGAGGGTGTGTCGAGATAAGGCATCGATACACAAGAGTAGACTAGCGTATACTCATCTTGACCCATATGATGGGCGATGGACGATCCCATATCCATCGGTGTTTGACATCAAAGATGGTGTACGGATGCTCAGTGGAGACTGAGTACACTAAACGGACTCGCCGAGAACTCCCAGATGGTGATATACCACACGTCAGATGGGAGTTCTTCGGTGACACTGGTACAGGGTAGTCTGTAGACCCGAGATCGTTATAGAGTCTTGTGTGATTCCAACTGTACTTTGATTTCCACCTTACCATGTCCAAGAGGGCGTGCAAAATGGTGGCTTTTGGGTACAGTCCCGAATCACATGGAGGCAATGAGCGATAGGAGGGGGTTCGTCTCTCCCGGTATAAGAAGTTGAAGTTGTGCTATGTTCGATTGGCTATAACTGGAAATCCCTGGCCATGGCTGATATGGAGTGCTGCTGGTAAGAGTTATCAGTAGTTTCTCGACCCGTTATGAGCCTCACATCGACACGACTTATCAGTTACTGGGGTCTGACGTATACCACCCCTAGACTTGATATGCAACATATAAGACGAAGAGACCGGACTGTACTGGAGTGTTACTGATTGGATTCACAGGAGAATGTACAGGCTTTCTTGTTAATCTTCTGATCGCTCAATACCTGGGTGGCTGTTACGTTTAGCTGACCGCTTGTGGGTGTTTGATATGATCATCACCTGCTACCGGCGTATTGACGATTCTTTAGAGTCCTACACAGAGGTTTCCTGGCTCAGGCAAAACGGAGTAGGAGCACATATGTGATACTTGCGGGACCGAGAATAATACGATATGAGATACCGTATTCTATTCTCGCGATATGAGATATCGGCCTGGTATATGTGATATAACCGGGTCATCGGATCAAGTGTTGATTCGATAAATTGGTACATGTTATATTAGTCAGTTATATGTAATATAGCCGGGTTATCGGATCAAGTGTTGATTCGATAATTTAATGTAAAATTATATATGTGATATATTACGTTACGTTAACTAATATAAGCTCGCTTTATTGATTCATTTTCTCACAGGATAATACATTGATATATATACGATATATGTTAAATGTATTATTTTCTATTGTTACAAAATATATTGTATATGTGACATACAATATAGTAATATGTTAGGGTTACAAATTTAACAATGGTTTAGGGTTTAAACTTGGTTAGGGTTTGGATTAGGGTTAGCTTTTGCCTGAAGCTTCCATGAATCTTCCTGAAGCTTTGACTTTATCCTTAAGCTTGATATTTTTGTGAAGATATTATTTAACCCAATCCAAACCTCAACCTCTAGTTAATTCTCTACAAGAGTTAACTCTATCATGTTTAACCCTAGGTTAGATTTGTAACCACTACAATAATTTCATTGTTCATCACAAAAGGAATTATCCATTCATTCTTCTTCTTCTTCAAGCTTAAGCTTTGAGAAAGCTTGCTAGTTTTTTTTTGTGGTGAATAAAAGTGAGAATTTGAAAACAGAAGAGAGCAATATTCCTACTCCATCATCCTCATCTAATCTAGCCAATTAGATTAGGGTGTTCACCTCATTAGAGAGAGAGCTTGAGTTATAGAAACTTCGAGGTAGGTCATCAGAGATAAAGGAGACTACAAGCTAGCATGGATCGTTCGAGTTGTGGAGCGTCTCATGAGTCCGGGAGATTGTGGATCGCGGCAAAGAGACTTCTACTCGGAGCTTATGAAGTGAAGGAGCGGACTACAAAGGTTGTAATCCCTCACTTATAGTTGTAAAGATGTTTACTTGCATGTTAAACCCTAATAATCTTGCAAAGATCCCGGCTTTGGGTTCTTCGGCACGTCTAAAAATTTATTCGGGCATGGTTGATGCCTTATGAACCCTCACAGGAGTGCCTAGGAACCCTACAGTGGTATCAGAGCCTAGCTAGAGCATTAGACGACGTGTATACGAAGTTAAAACTCCGAACGAACCACGAAACGACGATTTGAACCCCTCTCTGGATATTTTTTAAAAACTGTGATTTTTCTGTATTAAAAATAACTAAAAATAGGAGCAGGAAATTATAAGAATAACTGTGAAAAATGACAGGCTAAACCGTATGGAACGCCGCGGGACCGCGGCCAATCCTTGCTTGGGCCGCGGATCCGCGGCCGTACAGTGGTATTTATCCTATCTTTTTGCACAGTAATATCTATTTCTGTTAGTGTATCTTTCTGGGTATTTTTAATATGACTCAAGTGTTGAGTGTTCTGGGATTTATTTTGTAATCGTTGATTCGATCGGAAAATTTAATTTCGTTATGTTTTTCCGGATATTTAGAAACTGTTAAAATTTTCGAACGGATATCATTAACTCATTTTTCTCCGGCACGAAAAACTTTCAAGTGTTGAATTTTTCTTGGGTTTAAATCTTTCGGAAAAATGTGCAAGTAACGCGGTGGACCCTCTAGAAGAACACAAACCTTAATTCGATTATGTGGCCGTCTGAACTGCCTCTAAACATTAGGGTTTGGGACAGTACGGCGTGCCATATGTGAGGCGTTGGCTTGACCCTTCTACGGTTGGACCATCGGTACTGTGAAAGATTCTGGGATTATTTGAACTCCGCTCAAGTGTTGAGATATTTAGGAAATTTTAGGTATTTGATTATTCGATCGGAAAGTTTAATATTGTCTATTTATCTGGAATGTGATACAATATGTGGAATTCATATAGTTAGGCATGAAATGCGAAGTATGTGATATTTCGGATTTACGATGTCTAAAGAGATGTGGATTCCAAATGTTGTAGTTTTACACTTTCTTTTCTGTGACCGTAAGTGTAGTATGTAGTTGTATTGCCGGTTTTCGTTGGTATACATCAACGACGATCGGTGTATGCAGACTTGCTTACATTGATGATATGAGATATTATGTGTTGCTGTGATATGTTATATTGGATCGTCATGTTCTGAATAGCCGGGGGTTTTATGTGAGATGAGAGTTTTTATTTTCATTCATGTAAAATTCATTTGTATGTAATATTCTTTTATTAGGGCACTTCCGTGATGAGGTTGATGTTACCATTGTATATTATTTACTTTTCCGCATTAGGTAGACCCAAGAAGGAGAGCATAAGTAACCGGGTTCTGGGGTCCAGTGGGAGGCCATCTCGAGGAGTCGAGACCGGGTCTCCTAACCCTAGAATTGGCAGTGTTACTTGTCGCTCTCGTAGGGGTCTAGGGATGTGGGTTTGGCTATTCATCGCGACCGTGGAATCCGTGTTTTATTCCGTCTCGTATTAAAAACACGGACATCTTAGTATATCCAATATTTCATATATGTTCTTCTGCTGCAATGTCCTGTGATGAGATCATATTACTGCCTAAGACGAATTCTTATACTATATATATAAATGCTGATATATAAATATTACTGCTTTCGTTTCTTCTGTGATGCTTAGGAAGCATAAGCTGATGGGATTTTATTAATGAGATTAATAAAAGAAAAGAAACCTAAAAGATTTTGTAGAATCAAAACATTATAAAAAGGGTAGCTACAGTTTTGCTTTGCATAGCGGTATATGTGATATACCCTGCACCTTATTCGATGAGGAAAGAGCCGAGATCCCTTCACCTGGAGTGACCTCTTTAGCAAAACTAGCAGATGCTACAAACTCACGGTTTAGTTTTTGATTGCTTCTATAGTTCTTGCTTTGCACAGCGGTATATACGATATATCCTGCACCTTATTCGATGAGGAAAGAGCCGAGATCCCTTCACCGGGAGTAACCTCTTTAGCAAAACTAGAAAAGCCTCAAAAACACTCCTTTTCAGAATCACTTGTTTCTAGAACGATATCATGTTCATTACGCTCATGGTTTTCTGAAAAACCTGCGTAGCCCTCCGTCATTTCAGATAGATATTATTTAGTATTCGTGCTACGTTTGTTGGCCTGCGTCAAGGCGTAGTATGCGGTAGCTAACTAATACTTATCTGTAACATGAGATATGATTGGATTAGGGTACTCGTAAGACTTTGTTGGCCTGCGTCAAGGGTCGTGCGGGTGGGTTTAATTCAATCAAGAAATGTACGGGCTGAACTTGACTAGCGGACTATGGTTTGTTGGCCTGCGTCAAGGTCATAGAACGCTAGGGGTAAAAGTTTTATCGGGAATTTCAAGTGTTGAAATTTGCAATGAGATTGCATACCTCCTATGAGATAGTTGGATCCCGATACCCACTGCGAGTAAGAGTTACTCCTGGGAGAGTTTTACACAGGACAATTAGCCAATCAAGTAGGTGTCTAGAAAGATGTTAACGGGGTTATGCCTCTGGGAAAACGAGGTTTACTTTAATTAGGTCCGTGCGAAAGCACGGGGAACCTCCCTCATGTACCGACACTGGCCTGGCTGAAAGATTGGCGAACTTGTAAAGTGTAATTAATCCCGCCTAATCTTACCTTTTAGGGTTTGAAGGAAGATTTGATAAAAACAGTGGGAGATATCCTGATTAGATAAGATAATAACCAATCTAATCTTGCAAGAGCATACGCTAAAGTGTTTTCTTCTCTCTCTCTCCAGGTAGCGACCCTGTCAGGCATTAATCAAGATAATAATATGGATGTATTGACTGAACCTGCTTATTATACTGAGCAGGGGAACGTTGGTCCCGTTCTTTCTTATAAGTGTTATAAGACTGAGCAGGGAATAGTAGAATATATGGATTCTCACGCCGCCCAGACGAAGAATAAGCATGTTGTTTCATCTTCTTCAGGCGTGTTAGTTATTGAAAACTGTTTCTCAGTTCACTCTACGTCCTGGGTATTAGATACCGGATCGGGATCCCATATATGTAATATGTTACATGGGCTACGTAAAGGTAGAGAACTGGGAGAGGGTGATCATTCCGTAAGAGTAGGGAATGGTGCAAATGTTGCAGCCAAAGCAGTTGGCGAATATCACCCTGTGTTACCAAATGATAATACATTGATTCTGAACGAATGCTATTACTTTCCGACCCTGATATGCAATATTATATCAGTTTCTTTATTAAGTAAAGAAGGATTTAATTTTGTAGTACAGGATAATGTTATGAACATCTTCCTGAATCAAAAGTTGATTGGATCAGGCTCGCTAAATAATGGCATATACATTCTAAATCAAACTACAGTTCTTAATGTACAAAACACACACAAGAGGAAGAGTTCAGAAATGAACGAATCCTTCTTGTGGCATTGTAGACTTGGTCATATCAATGCGACACGGCTAGCTAAGTTACATAAGGATGGATATTTGAATCCGTTCGAATTATCATCTTATGATACTTGCCATTCATGTCTCAAAGGGAAAATGACCAAGACTCCGTTTAGTGGACACGGAGAAAGAGTTACGGAACTCTTAGGACTGGTACATAGTGATGTATGCGGTCCCATGTCTACACACGCCAGGAACGGTTCTTCCTACTTCATTACGTTCACTGACGATATCTCTAGATACGGACATGTGTTCCTGATGAAACACAAGTCTGAAGCTTTTGAGAAATTCAGAGAATATAAGAACGAAGTTGAGAACCAAACGGGCAATAGTATTAAGATTCTTCGATCTGATCGAGGAGGAGAATACTTGAGCAATGAGTTCCTATATTATCTAAAAGAGAATGGGATTCTCTCTCAGCTTACTCCTCCCTATACACCACAGCACAACGGTGTATCGGAGTGGAGGAATCGCACCCTATTAGATATGGTGCGCTCTATGATGAGCGATGCTGAGTTGCCTATTTCCTTCTGTGGATATGCACTGGAAACAGCTGCAGATCTATTGAATATGGTTCCTACCAATCTGTGCCAACCACTCCATATGAGATATAGAAAGGAAAGAGACCATATCTTAATTATGTTAGGATATGGGGTTGTCCGGCATATGTGAAAACACAAAATCCGGACAAGCTCGGGGCAAGGTCTATTCTGTGCAAGTTTATTAGATATCCCAAACATTCGCGTGGGTATATCTTCTACCACACCAAAGAACAAAAAGGTGTTTGTTTCTCGGCACGCCACCTTTTTAGAAAATGAATTTCTTGCAAAAGAGATTAGTGGCTCTGAGGTAGAACTGGAAGAAGTTCCAGCGACACAAAATACAACAGAAGATTTAGTGGAACCAGAGGATTCAGTAGTACCCGACGAACCCCAGCCTCTCCGCCGATCTAGTAGGGTTTCTCATCCACCTTAGAGATACTACGGTTTTCATATTGATGGTGGAAGCGAGGATTGCATCATGGAAGATGATGACCCTACTAGCTTTGAGCAGGCCATCATGAGTGGTGACTCTGTGAAATGGCTGGATGCAATGCGATCTGAGATGGAATCCATGTACACCAACAAAGTATGGACTTTGGAAGTTGCTCCTGAAGGGGTAAAACCCATTGGGAGCAAGTGGATCTTCAAGAAGAAATTTGGTGTAGATGGAAAAGTGGAGACTTTCAAAGCTAGACTTGTAGCAAAGGGTTTTCGTCAACGACCAGGTGTGGATTATGACGAAACCTTTTCTCCAGTGGCTATGCTTAAGTCCATCCGGATCTTACTTGCTATTGCTGCATACCATGACTATGAAATCTAGCAAATGGATGTTAAGACCGCCTTTCTAAATGGTGATTTCGAAGAGTGCGTATACATGACTCAGCCAGAGGGCTTCGTAGATAGTGGGAGCAGCGGAAAGGTGTGCAAGCTGCTTAAATCCATCTACGGGTTAAAGCAGGTATCGCGGAGTTGGAACATCTGTTTTGATGTGGTAGTCAAAGAGTTTGACTTCATCAAGAACATAGATGAACCTTGTATTTACAAGAAGGTTGCAGAGAGTAAGGTTGTCTTCCTCGTATTGTACGTCGATGACATACTCTTGATAGGAAATGATGTTCCTATGCTGCACTCAGTCATGCTCTTCTTATCACATAGATTCTCAATGAAAGATCTAGGTGATGCCTCCAGCATATTGGGGATAAGGATCTATAGAGATAGATCCAAGAGGATACTAGGATTGTCCCAGTCCAGGTACATTGACACCATACTAAAGAGGTTTAGTATGGAGGAATCTAAGCGTGGGAACCAACCCAAGATCTCTGGACTCACTCTTTCCAAAGAGATGTCTCCTAAGACTAATTTGGAGAGAGTTTGCATGCAAGGGATACCCTATGCTTCGGCAGTAGGCTCTATCATGTACGCGATGCTATGTACCAGACCCGATGTGGCATACTCACTAAGTGTAGTGAGTAGGTATCAAGCAGATCCAGGAGAGAATCACTAGACATCTGTGAAGAACATTCTCAAGTACTTGAGAAGAACTAAGGAGATGTTCTTGGTGTATGGTAACCAAGAACTCCAGCTGGAGTCCTTTACCGATTCAAGCTTCCAAAGTGATAAGGACGACTCTAAGTCGTAATCGGGATTTGTCTTTACCCTAAATGGAGGGGCGGTTTGTTGGAAGAGTTCCAAGCAAGAAACCGTGGCAGACTCGACGATGGAGGCTGAATACATCGCTGCCAACGATGCTGCCAAAGAAGCTGTCTGGATGAAGAAGTCCATCACTAAACTTGGTGTGGTTCCTTCCATTGAGCATCCAATACCTTTGTATTGTGATAACAATGGAGCGGTAGCTTTGGCCAAGGAACCCAGGTCCCATCAGAAATCCAGATATATTCTGAGGCGGTATCACCTGATACGGGAGATAGTTGATCGCCGCGAGATCGAGGTCAGGAGAGTTGACACGAAGGACAACACTGCAGATCCACTCACGAAGGCCATTCCCCAGATACTGTTTGAGAGATTATTCGGGATGTTGGGTATGAGATACTACAACACCTGGCCCTAGTGCAAGTGGGAGATTGTTAGTTATATATATGCCCTAGAGGCCATTGTTGTACATATGATGTATATTATGATGGATGCTTGGATATATATAGAGAGAGGACTTTCTTGCTCGACATGATAGTATGCTATTTGGTTTCAATTTGTCTTAACATGTTGACTTGTATTAGTTTACTGTCTTGCTCTCACATGTTGATAAAGCCCTTAGGATATGTACCCGACTACTGGAACTGTGATGAGATCACACTAGTGGGGCCAGGGTAGTCAAAGAGTACATCCTATAACTGTTCCTAGTCGAGGGTGTGTTGAGACAGGGCATCGATACACCAGAGTAGACTAGCGTATACGCATCCTGACCCATATGATGGGCGATGGATGATCCCATATCCATCGGTGTCTGACATCAAAGATGGTGTACGGGTGCTCAGTGGAGACTGAGTACACTGAACGGACTCGTCGAGAACTCCCAGATGGTGATATACCACACGTCAGATGGCAGTTCTCCGGTGACACTGGTACAGGGTAGTCTATAGACCCGAGATCGTCATAGAGTCTTGTGTGATTCCCACTGTACTTTGATTTTCACCTTACCACGTCTAAGAGGGCGTGCAAAACGGTGGCTTTTGGGTACAGTCCCGAATCATATGGAGGCAATGAGCGATAGGAGGGGTTTCGTCTCTCCCGGTATAGGGAGTTGATGTTGTGCTGTGTTCGATTGGCTATAACTGGAAGTCCCTGGCCAGGGCTGATATGGAGTGCTGCTGGTAAGAGTTATCCGTAGTTTCTCGACCCGTTATGAGCCTCACATCGACACGACTTATCAGTTACTGGGGTCTGACGTATACCACCCCTAGACATGATATGCAACATATCAGACGAAGAGACCGGACTGTACGGGAGTGTTGCTGATTGGATTCACAGGAGAATGTACAGGCTTGCTTGTTGATCTTCTGATCACTCAATACCTGGGTGGCTGTTACGTTTAGCAGCTTGTGGGTGTTCGATATGATCATCACCTGCTACCGACGTATTGAGGATTCTTTAGAGTCCTACACAGAGGTTTCCTGGCTCAGGCAAAATGGAGTAGGAGCACATATGTGATATGTGCGGGACTGAGAATAATACGATATGAGATACCGTATTCTATTCTCGCGATATGAGATATCGGCCGGGTATATGTGATATAACCGGGTCATCGGATCAAGTGTTGATTCGATGAATTGGTACATGTTATATTAGTCGGTTATATGTAATATAGCCGAGTTATCGGATCAAGTGTTGATTCGATAATTTAATGTATAATTATATATATGATATATTACGTTATGTTAACTAATATAAGCTCGCTTTATTGATTCATTTTCTCACGGGATAATACATTGATATATATGCGATATATGTTAAATGTATTATTTTCTATTGTTACAAAATATATTGTATATGTGATACGGCTAGCTAAGTTACATAAGGATGGATATTTGAATCCTTTTTTTGGCATTGTAGACTTGGTCATATCAATGCGATACGGCTAGCTAAGTTACATAACGATGGATATTTGAATCCGTTCGAATTATCATCTTATGATACTTGCCATTCATGTCTCAAAGGGAAAATGACCAAGACTCCGTTAGTAGACACGGAGAAAGAGTTACGGAACTCTTAGCACTGGTATATAGTGATGTATGCGGTCCCATGTCTACAAACGCCATGAACGGTTCTTCCTACTTCATTACGTTCACTGACGATCTCTCTAGATACGGACATGTGTTCCTGATGAAACACAAGTCTGAAGCTTTTGAGAAATTCAGAGAATATAAGAACGAAGTAGAGAACCAAACGGGCAATAGGATTAAGATCCTTCGATCTGATCGAGGAGGAGAATATTTGAGCAATGAGTTCCTAGATTATCTAAAAGAGAATGGGATTCTCTCTCAGCTTACTCCTCCCAATACACCACAGCACAACGGTGTATCGGAGCGGAGGAATCGCACCCTATTAGATATGGTGCGCTCTACGATGAGCGATGCTAAGTTGCCTATTTCCTTCTGGAGATATGCACTGGAAACAGCTGCAGATCTATTGAATATGGTTCCTACCGGATCTGTGCTAATCACTCCATATAAGATATGGAAAGGAAAGAGACAATATCTTAATTATGTTAGGATATGGGGTTGTCCGGCATATGTGAAAACACAAAATCCGGACAAGCTCGTGGCAAGGTCTATTCTGTGCAAGTTTATTGTACCTTCACTTGATTGTTGCATATTCATATTACCATACTCATACTATCAGATTACATGTAATAGATTTATCGCTATTCGTGCATGCTTGCGATTACAGTATGATGTTAATTACTATTCTGTTAGTTATATGTATGCCCTAGAGACCATTACTATACATAGGATGTATACTGTAGTGGATGCTTGAACATATATAGGGAGGACTTTCTTGCTCGACATAATAGTATGCTATCTGGTTGATCTTTACCTTAACGTGTACACTGATTGTCTCTCTGTTACATGTTGGTAAAGCCCTTAGGATGTGTATTTGACTACCTGGACTATGATGCGGATCATACTAGTGGGGACATGGTAGTCCATAAGTACATCCTTCAAAGTCCCTAGTCGTGGGTGTATCGAGACAGGGCATCGATATACCAGTGTAGACTAGCGTATACCTTCTCGACCCATACAGATGGGCGATGGATGATCCCATATCCATTGGTGTTTGACATCAGAGATGATATACGTGTGCTCAGTGGAGACTGTGTACACTGGACGGACTTGCCGAGAACTCCCAGATGGTATTATACCTTACGTCAGATGGCAGTTCTCTGGTGACACTGGTACAGGTTAGTCTGTAGACCCGAGATCGTCATAGAGTCTTGTGTGATTCCAACTGTGCTTTGATTTCCACCTTACCACGTCCAAGAGGGCGTGCAAAACGGTGACTTTTGGGTACAATCCCGAATCACATGGAGGCAATGAACGATAGGAGGGGATTCATCTCTCCCGGTATAAGGAGTTGATGTTGCGCTGTGTTCGATTGGATATAACCGGAAATCCCTGGCCAGGGTTGCTGAGATTTCTTGGTAAGTATTACCAGTAGTTTCTCGAACTGTTATAGACCTCATATCGACACGACTTATTGAGCTATTGGGGTCTGACGTTTACCACCCCTATGCGAGATATGCGACATATCAGACGACGAGACCGGACTGTACGGTAAGTGTTACTGGTTGGATTCACAGGAGTGTGAGCGGGCTTGCTCGTCGATATTCTGATCGCTCAATACCCGGGTGGCCGTTACGTTTAGCAGACCGCTTGCGGCTTATGGGTGTTTGATATGATCATCATCTGCTGCCGGAGTATTGACGAGTCTTTAGAGTCCTACACAGAGGTTTCCTGGCTCAAGCGAAACGAAATAGGAGCGCATATGAGATATGTGCGGGACCGAGAATAATGCATGTATGTGATACCTTATTCTATTCTCGCGATGATTGTATCGAATGGTTGTATGTGATATAACCCAGTTATCGAATCAAGGATTGATTCGATAAGCCGATACATTGGATATTAGTCGGTTATATGCGATATGACCGGATCGTTAAATCAAGTGTTGATCTAATGATTTAATGTATAATTATATATTTGATATATATTACTTTGCATTAACTAGTATTGGTTGACTTAAGATGGATTTTCTCACTTGATGTGCACATTGTATATGTGATATATTTTTGTGCACTTGATTGTATCATGTTTGATGATACATGCAAACTTGGGTGTATGTTTGATTAAACCTTGGTTAAGTAAATGGTTAGGGTTTTTATTTATTCATTTATTTACTTTATTCTTTTTGGCAAAAGAAAATAAAATGGTGGCTTGTTTGTCTTTTCTTTGAAGCTTCATGAAGCTTAGAATAAGTTCAACCATTTTTGTTTCTTTTGCTTAACCTAACCATTCATCTAACCATAGTTTATTCTCTACACTTAACCATGGTTGCTATATGATAAGAATCACTTTGTTTTCTATTTTGATAAAATTCTTATCATATTCTTTTCTTCTTCTTCTTCTTCTTCTTCAAGATGAAGAAAAAGCTTGCTATCAACAATGGCAACTTGAGAAAAAGAGTGAGAAATCCAATTCTAAAGTGAACCAACTTCCTATTTCTTCATCCTCTACCACTTGCCAAGTAGTATAGGGTGTTTTCTTCACAAGTTTCATGTCTTGGTGAAGTTGGAGCTTGATCTTGTGTTGCCTCGACGTAGATCATCTTCGGCATCGAAGTCGACGACCTAGCCCGCCCATTTCTCCGATGAAGCCGACGCTAGAGCCCGGGATCCGATGATCGCAGCGAGGGGACATCATCACGGAGCTATGGAGGTGGTGGACCGGATCTACAAAGGTTGTATTTCCGTTCACTTATTAGTAAAGCAGTTTACTAGTTGTTGTCATCGCATATTCTCCAGTTAACGATCCGTATTAGGGTTTGTAGGCATATGAAAAATTTGAATTTGGCATGGTTGATGCCTTGTGAGACCTCATTACCGTGTCTAGGAACCCTACAGTGGTATCAGAGCCTAGCTAGAGCATTAGGCGATGCGTTAACGAAGTTAAAACCCCGATCGAACTCAAATACGACAAAATACACCCTCTCTGGTCATTTTTTAAAATCTGGGTTTTTCCAGAATTAAAAATACCTGAAAAATTCAGCTGGGAAAGCTAAGAATTCTGGTGAAAAACGAACCCCCAATTCCTTCATATGACCGCGGAACCGCGGCGTTGACCCACCATTAGCGGCGGTTCCGCGGCAATCTAAGGGTATTAGGGGCAGTTCTTTGCACAGTAATTCCTTTATCTGTGTTTACTATTTTATGGGCATTTTTAATCTGACACAAGTGTTGTGCATTCTGGGATTTGTTTTGTAATCGTTGGTTCGATCGGGAATTTTAATTCGTTATTGTTTTTCCGGGTAAATTTTAGAGCATGTTAAAAAGTTTGACCGGATAGAAATACCCACTTTTCCCCCTGCCGGGAAATTTCCAAATGTTGGATTTTTCCGTGGTTTAAAGACGTTCTAAGTAGTGCAAGTAACGCGATGGACCCTCTAGAAGACAACAAACCTTAACTCAATTATGTGACCGTCTTGAACTGCCCTTTGAACCTTCGGGTTTGGGGCAGTACGGTGTGCCACATGTGAGGCGTTGGCTTGACCCTTCTACGGCTGGACTGTTGGTACTGTGGCATGAAATAGATGATTTTGAACTTATTTCAAGAGTTGAGCTGTTATCGGGAAAACTTGGGTGTTTGGATGTTCGATCGGAAAGTTTAACATTTTCTATTTATCTGGAATGGGATACAATACTTGGAATCCACAAGTAGTTATGAGATAACTGATATGAATGTTATAAGCATAGCACTTTAGTCTCACTTGATCGGTTGCAACGGAATTTTGATGCGATCAAAAGTCCGTCGCAATCACGTAGCGTACACGGATACTCGCCGGATAAACTTAATAGACGGCCACGCCCCATAGCCCCGACCAAGTGACTGTAGGAGAACCCCATCGCCGAAAGCATCCGTTCGGGTGCTCGCGGTAGCGGTGTTCCGCCTTGGTGCACTTAGTCGACGGTATCGGGGGTGCGGCCGTCTACTAAAGTTTCCGACGAGCATCCGATCAAAATGTCGGGAATCTTGTTGAATTGTCCGACATGATATTGAAAAGTGTTTTCGATAATGAGACTGAAATGCGGGGTTTATAATTGTTAGGCATGCGATGTCTAAGGAATTCATTTGATTAGGCATGCGATGTCTATGCAGGTTGCGGATTCCAACTGTTGTAGTTTTACACTTTCTTTTCTGTGGCCGTAAGTGTAATATGTGATATCGCCGGTTTCGTTGCTATATGTCAACGACAATTAGGATATGCATGTTTACTTACGTTGATGACATGTGATGTTATGTGTTGCTGGATATGTTATATTGGATCGTCGTGTTTGAATAGCGGGTTTTTTTTAATGTGAGATGAGTGTTTTTCATTTTCATTCATGTAAAAACTTGTATGTAATATTCTTTTATTGGGGCACTTCCAGGTTGCGGAAGATGTCACCTTTTGTATACTATTTTCTTTTCCGCACTAGGATAGACCCAAGGAGGAGAGCACAAGTAACCGGGTTCTGGAGTCCAGTGGGAGACCAACTCGAGGAGTCGAGTCCGGGTCTCCTAACTCTAGAATTGGTAGGGTTGCTTGCCGCTCTCGTTGGGGTCTAGGGGTGTGGGTTTGGCTATTCATCGCGACCGTGGAATCCGTGTTTTATACTGGCTCGTATTGAAAACACGGACGTCCTGGTATATCCAATATTTCATATGATTCTTCTGCTGCGATATCTGTGATGTGATCATGTGATGTTCTGTGATAGATACTATATATAGTATATATGATATATTATATAGGCGTTACTTATGTTTTGCACCCGTGCTAGCCCTGCCCCGCTCTGCCGTTAGTCACCTAACCTAACGGTGCAGGAGGGGACATCGAGGCGAATGCGGATGCCATAAGTGTACGTCGTATTTATCTATGATGTTTAGGTACTTAAATGATGGGACTTCATTAATGTGATTAATGAAAGAAAAGAAACCTAAAGATATTGTAGAATCGAATTTCAAAAATAAAAAAAAAACAGGTAGCTACAGTTCTTGCTTTGCACAGCGGTATATATGATATATCCTGCACCTTATTCGATAAGGAAAGGACCGAGATCCCTTCACCGGGAGTGACTCCTTTAGTAATAACTGGCAGATGCTACACCCCTCGGTTTGTCTTTTGATAGCTTCTATAGTTTCTGCTTTGCACAGTGATATATGTGATATATCCCGCACCTCATTCGACGAGGAAAGGGCCGACGATCCCTTCACCGGGAGTGACCCCTTTAGCAAAACTAGAAAAACCTAAAAAAACACTCCATTTTAAAATCATTGGATTCTACAACGATATCAAGTTCATTACGCAATACGTTTTCAGAAAAACCTGTCGTAGCCCTCCGTCATTTCAGATAAGTACTAGTTAGTATTCGTGCTGCAGTTGTTTGGCATGCGTCAAGGCGTAGTGTACGGTAGCTAACTAGTGCTTATCTGCTAGCATACGATGCGATAGGATTAGGGTATTCGTACGGCGTTGTTTGGCATGCGTCAAGGGTCGTACGGGTGGGTGTAATTCAATCAAGAAATGTACGGGTTGAACTTGACTAGCGGACTATGGGTTGTTTGGCATGCGTCAAGGTCATAGCACGCTAGGGGCAAAATATTATCGGGAATTTCAAGTGTTGAAATTTGCAATGAGATTGCATACCTTCTATGAGATAGTTGGATCCCGATATCTGCTGCGAGTAAGAGTTACTCCTGGGAAAGTTTTACACATTACAATTAGCCGATCAAGTAGGTGTCTAGAAAGGTGTTAACGAGGTTACGTCTCTGGGAAAATGAGGTTTACATTAATTAGGTTCGTGCGAAAGCACGGGGGACCTCCCTCAAAGCACCGACACTGGCCTGGCTGAAAGATTGGCAAACTTGTAGCTTGTAATTAATCCCGACTAGTCTTTCATTTTAGGGTTTGAAGGAAGATTTGATCAAAACAGTGGGAGCCATCCTGATTAGATAAAATAATAACCAATCTATTCTTGCAGGTTGAGTGTTTTCTTCTCTCTCTCTCCAGGTAGCGACCATATCACGCCTTAATCAAGATAATAATACGGATATTGACCGAACCCGCTTGTTATACTACGCTGAGGAACGTTGGTCCCGCTCCAACTTATAATTTTTATAAGACAGAGCAGGAAATAGGGGATTACCAGAATTCCCGTGCCGCCCAAACGAAGAAAGTGCATATGATGCATCTCCTTCGGGTGTGTTCATTATAAAGAACTGTTTCTCTGTATCCTCTACGTCCTGGGTATTTGATACCGGATCAGGATCCCAGATATGTAATTTGTTACATAGGGCTATAGAAAGGTAAAGAACTGAGAACGGGTGATAAGTTTCATGAGGCAGAAAACGGGGCAAGTGTTGCAGCCAAGTCTGTTGGTCACTGTCACCCTGTATTACAAATACATTGATTCTGAACGAATGTTATTAGATACGGAACCTGATATACAAAATCATATCAGTCTCTTTATTAGTAAAGAAAGGATATAATTTTGTATTGTTGGATTATGTTTTGAACATTTCCTATATCAAAAGTTGATCGGTTCAGGCACGTTATCTAAAAGCATTGATGTTCTAAATCAAACTACAGTTCTTAGTATATGGAACACACATAAGAGAAAGAGTTCAGAAATGAACAAATCCTTCTTGAGGTATCGTAGACTAGGTCATATCAATGCGACCCGACTAGCTGAAGTTACATATAGATGCATATTTAAATTAGTTTGAATTTACATCTTGTGAAAGTTGCCAGTTATGTCACAGAGATAAGATGACCATAGCTCTGTTTATTGGAAACAGAGAAAGAGTTAGTAAACTCTTGGGATTGATACATGTTGATGTATGTAAGGTCCCTTGTCTACACATGCCAGGAGCGGTTCTTTGTACTTCATTAAATTCTCTGATGATCTCTTTTGATTCAGACATATGTTCCTGTTGAAACAAAAGTCCGAACCTTTTGAGATATTCACAGAATATAAGTTAGAAGTAGAGAACCAAAATACGGGTATAAGTATTATGTCCTTTGATGTGATCAGGGAGGAGAATACTTGAGCACGGAATTCCTGGACTATTCTAAAGGAGAATGAGATTCTCTCTCAGCATTACTCCTCCGTATACACCATAGCACGATGGTATATCGGGGCGGGGCAATTGCACCCTATTCGATATGGTGCGCTCTATGATGAGTAATACTGAGTTACCTGTTTCCTTTTGGGAATTATGCGCTTGAGAAGCTGCATACCTATTGAATAGGGTTCGAATCAGATCACAGCCTACCACTCCATATGAGATATGGTATGGGAAGAGCCCATGTCTTAAGCTAGTTAAGATTTGGGGTTGTCCGGCCTATGTCTAAAAGCAAAATCCGGACAAGCTCGAGGCAACGTCAGTTATGTAGAACTGGAAAGGTTCCAGCTTTACAAACTACAGCAGATGATTTGGTAGGACCAAAGGATTCAATAGACACCGACGAAACTCAGCCACTCCGCCGATCTAATAGGATTCCTCACCCACCTGAGAGATACTTCGGTTTCTCTATGACAGTGGGAGCGAGGATTGCATCATGAGATGATGACCCAACTAGTTTCGAGCTGGCCATCAGGAGTGGGACTCTGTAAGAATGGCTGGATGCTTAGCGATCTGAGATGGAATCCTTATGCACCAACAAAGTATGGACTTTGGTTGCTATATCTGAAGGGTTAAATCCCCATCAGGACCAAGTATATCTTGAGAAGATTACTTGGTGTAGATGGAAAAGTTGAGACTTTCAAAGCTAGACTTGTTAAAGGTTTTCGTCATCGACCAGGCGTGGATAATGATGAAACCTTTTCCAGTGGCTATGCTTAAGTCCATCCGGATCCTACTTGCCACAGCTACATACCATGGCTACGATATCTGGCGGTTGGGTGTCATGACTGCTTTTCTAAAGTGATGTTTGAGAAGAGAGCGTCTGTAAGTACACAGCCAGAGGGCTTCGTAGACAGTGGGAGCAGCGGAAACGTGTACAAGATGCTTTATAGGATAAAGCAGGCATCGCGAAGGTGGAACGTCTGTTTTGATGAAGTAGTCAAAGAGTTTGACATCATCAAAATGGTAGATGAACCTTGTATAAACAAAAAGGTAGTAGGGAGTATGGTGACGATCCTCGAAGAGTACGTGGATGACATACTCTTGATTGGGAAGGAGTTTCCTATGCTACGCTCGGTCAATCTCCGCCTATCACAAGGATTCACCATATAGGATCAAAGTGATACCTCCTAAATCCTGGGTTTTGGATCTATGAGATAGATCTAAATGGATGTTAGGACTCTCACTAGTTGTAGTGAGATGGTATCAATCGATCCTGGGGAGAATTACTGGAAGGGTTCCAGGGTGATAAGGACGACTGAATGTCAGTCACAGGCATTGCCTTTACCCTCAGTGAAGGGACGGTATGTTGGAAGAGTTCCAAGCTAGATACCGTGGCAAACCAGACGATTAAAGGAAAGATACATCGTTACTTAAGATGCTACCAAAGAGGCAGTCTGGATGTATATTTGTTCATGAGATGAACACAGTTCCTCCCATTGTGTGACAATGGAGTTATGGCTTAGGCCTAAGAACGCCCGTCCCATCAGTGATCCAGACATATTCTGAGGCAGTGTCACCTGATCATGGAGATAGTTGATCTCCAGGGTGATCGAGGTCAGGAGAGTAGACTCAGAGGACAACACGGCGGATCCACTCACGAAGGCCTATTCCCAGAGGGAGACTTTTATGGGATGGTTGAGTATGAGATACTACAACCACTGCTACAGATGGCCCTAGTGCAAGTGGGAGATTGTTAGTTATATGTATGCCCTAGAGGCCATTACTATACATAGGATGTATATTGTAGTGGATGCTTGGACATATATAGGGAGGACTTTCTTTCTCGACATGATAGTATGCTATCTGGTTGATCTTTACCTTAACGTGTACACTGATTGTCTCTCTGTTACATGTTGGTAAAGCCCTTAGGATGTGTACTTGACTACCTGGACTATGATGCGGATCATACTAGTGGGGACATGGTAGTCCATAAGTACATCCTTTAAAGTCCCTAGTCGTGGGTGTATCGAGACAGGGCTTCGATATACCAGTGTAGACTAGCGTATACCTTCTCGACCCATACAGATGGGCGATGGATGATCCCATATCCATTGGTGTTTGACATCAGAGATGATATACGGGTGCTCAGTGGAGAATGGGTACACTGGACGGACTCGCCGAAAACTCCCAGATGGTATTATACCTTACGTCAGATGGCAGTTCTCTGGTGACACTGGTACAGGTAAGTCTGTAGACCCGAGATCGTCATAGAGTCTTGTGTGATTCCCACTGTGCTTTGATTTCCACCTTACCACGTCCAAGAGGGCGTGCAAAACGGTGGCTTTTGGGTACAGTCCCGAGTCACATGGAGGCAATGAGCGATAGGAGGGGATTCATCTCTCCCGGTATAGGGAGTTTATGTTGCGCTGTGTTCGATTGGCTATAACCGGAAATCCCTAGCCAGGGTTGCTGAGATTTATTGGTAAGTGTTACCAGTACTTTCTCGAACTGTTATAGACCTCATATCGACATGACTTATCGAGCTATTGGGGTCTGACGTTTACCACCCCTAGGCGAGATATGCGACATATCAGACGACGAGACCGGACTGTACGGTAAGTGTTACTGGTTGGATTCACAGGAGTGTGAGCGGGCTTGCTCGTCGATCTTCTGATCGCTCAATACCCGGGTGGCCGTTACGTTTAGCAGACCGCTTGCGGCTTGTGGGTGTTTGATATGATCATCATCTGCTGCCGGAGTATTGACGAGTCTTTAGAGTCCTACACAGAGGTTTCCTGGCTCAAGCGAAACGAAATAGGAGCGCATATGAGATATGTGCGGGACCGAGAATAATGCATGTATGTGATACCGTATTCTATTCTCGCGATGATTGTATCGAATGGTTGTATATGATATAACCCAGTTATCGAATCAAGGATTGATTCGATAAGCCGATACATTGGATATTAGTCGGTTATATCCGATATGACCGGATCGTTAAATCAAGTGTTGATTTAATGATTTAATGTATAATTATATATTTGATATATTACTTTGCATTAACTAGTATTGGTTCACTTAAGATGGATTTTCTCACTTGATGTGCACATTGTATATGTGATATATTTTTGTGCACTTGATTGTATCATGTTTGATGATACATGCAAACTTGGGTGTATGTTTAATTAAACCTTGGTTAAGTAAATGGTTAGGGTTTTTATTTATTCATTTATTTACTTTATTCTTTTTGGCAAAAGAAAATAAAATGGTGGCTTGTTTGTCTTTTCTTTGAAGCTTCATGAAGCTTAGAATAAGTTCAACCATTTTTGTTTCTTTTGCTTAACCTAACCATTCACCTAACCCTAGTTTATTCTCTACACTTAACCATGGTTGCTATATGATAAGAATCACTTTGTTTTCTATTTTGATAAAATTCTTATCATGTTCTTTTCTTCTTCTTCCTCTTCTTCAAGATGAAGAAAAAGCTTGCTATCAACAATGGCAACTTGAGAAAAAGAGTGAGAAATCCAATTCTAAAGTGAACCCACTTCCTATTTCTTCATCCTCTACCACTTGCCAAGTAATATAGGGTGTTTTCTTCACAAGTTTCATGGCTTGGTGAAGTTGGAGCTTGATCTTGTGTTGCCTCGACGTAGATCATCTTCGTCTTCGAAGTCGACGACCTAGCTCGCCCATTTCTCCGATGAAGACGACGCTAGAGCCCGGGATCCGATGATCGCAGCGAGGGGACTTCATCACGGAGCTATGGAGGTGGAGGACCGGATCTACAAAGGTTGTATTTCCGTTCACTTATTAGTAAAGCAGTTAACTAGTTGTTGTCATCGCATATTCTCTAGTTAACGATCCGTATTAGGGTTTGTAGGCACATGAAAAATTTGAATTTGGCATGGTTGATGCCTTGTGAGACCTCATTAGCGTGCCTAGGAACCCTACATATTCAAGAGTTGGAAACCCACCCCCGTTGTGCCACAGTGTTTTGCAGGACTTACCCTCTGAGTAGTCGCGGCAGGGCGTCTTATTGTCACGACCCAAAGTTCGGCCCGTGACCGGCACTTAATCACATAACGTCTACAGGCGTAACGCGACTAAGTAAGCTGAAACCCAGAAATCAAAACCATTAAAAGTATTGAGTGTTAAAAACATTTAATAGAAACATTTGTTTAAACGTTTAGAAAACCTCAAGTAATTTAGTAAAATTCTTCAAAGTTCAAGTTATTATCTTAAAAATTTTGGCAGCATTTCCTTTGTAAAAACTAACCCCGAAATCGGGTACAAGGCAATATATGAGTGAAAGAATATACAATGAGAATAAAGCATCCCAAACGGGAGAATCACGCCCAACGGCGGAAACAACAATCATAATGATAATATACGACGCCGTAGCGAAGAATAAGTAAATATAAGTGAAGACAGCATGAAATATAAAACTGCATAAATAAAGTCGGCTCACAACGAGCTCGACTCCAGAGTACAAATAATATACATCGTCCTCACAACTGGTCTCTAAGTCAATACATGAAAAGTAAATGGAGAGTACTAGATACAACAGTGTATACAACTGGAAAAATAAACAGATACCGCACAAAAACCCACCTATCAGCAAAGGGCTCGCACGCCAACTGCAATGGTATCTGTATCAAAAGATGCAAGAAAACAGCCTGCCGTGACTACTCCGAGGGGCAACCTGCAAACACTATGGCACAACGGGGGTGAGTTTCCAACTCGTGAATAGTAGATAACATATAAAGGTAATCGCGAGTATGCACGTGCTGTGATACTCTAACCTATACCAACAGATAACATCTATATGATGAGCTAGATGAGCAATAATCATGCAACAAGTGCGATCTAATAACATCTCTATATGATAAGCAGAGTATGCAATAATCGTGCATAGCAAATGCAATCAAATAACACCTATATAGGGTGAGCAGGGTATGCAATAGTCGTGCATAGCAAATGCAATCTAACAACATCTATATAGGGTGAGCAGGGTATGCAATAGTCGTGCATAGCATATGTACTCTATCAGGTACTACAGATACAGGATGAGATATAATACTGAATGTTGAGCATGGGAATAAATAACATCTACACGGAATGTCAACGTGGAAAAATAATCGGTGCCCATCAATACACCAAAATCCCAGTAAAACTAACTCAGGCGTCGTCATCCTCATCGGCCCTCAAATCCTGTAAATCTCATAGAATCGTGAGTGCCCAACATCGGCACTCGAAATATCATAAAATTGCCGTGTCTAGCATCGACACGCAAATCCTTAAGTATCGGGCTCCGTCAGTCGGATAGGCCCACGGGCTCCATCTGCAGAATTGGCCCTCGGCCCCGGCAGTACGCGTCGTCCCGTATCCATCTATCTGCTTTGGTCGGTATCCTCCGGATAATCACCAGGTCTAACCAATCACCGGTAGGTAGTAGTCCCTCCGCCGGGCTCACCGTCTAACAATACGAGTCTTCTTGCCCCGGGGTACCGTACCGGGTCCACCATGTATCCGCAATCGGTGCCTACCGTTTCTCGAATTGGGTATACTCTCATAAGCTCTCTGGAACCGAGAAAACTCATGGTGGACGCACTGAAATATCATATCAAGAGAAACCGGGTTTTTAAAACAGTGCGTCTTTTCTTAAAATAATACCACGGTTCTCAAATCCAGAAATCCCATAAATCCAAACTCAATGGGTAAATCCATGCAATGTGTCTTATGACACTAAAAGTAAAAAGGGAAAACCGCTCTTTTAAAAGAATCCAGTTTTGAAAATATCTCATGCGGTCCCTATTATTCATGAAATCAAATCGATATCATCCTTGTATGTAGCATATGTAGGTGTGGATATCCAAAAGGATATATACGTAAATATGAGTGTAGCACTACTATGAAAATACAGCGTGCTTGTGCGCAAGTATGAAGATATCAATATATGTGTGCACTGGTATGAATATACAGTGTGCATGTGCGCAGGTATGAAGATATCAATATATGTGTGCACTGGTATGAATATACATTGTGCATGTGCGCAGGTATGAAGATATCAATATATGTGTGCACTGGTATGAATATACAGTGTGCATATGCGCATGTATGAAGATATCAATATATGTGAATATGCGACAAGTCATGACAATCATCAATGATGCGGCAATCAAACGATATGTAAATTGTAGCAATCCTATAGTGCAAGTGTCATGGCAATCACTAACGGTGTGAGTGTAACATATAAATAGTGCTCGTGCAGCTTTAACCGTTGGTGACAGTGCAGTGTTATATACTACCAATTCTATATGCAACAGGAAGGTATGCTACAATAGTCCATATGAACATCTACGACTAAATATCCTATCACGCCCTGATGCTTAACGCCATACGGGCGATTTCCCCGTAGATGTTAAATCTACTCACCTGGTCGCGTGCTAAGCGTAGCCGACCACTTTCTTCCCTTTCTTTGCGGCGTCCGACGTACCCGCCTGCGAACCTGGAATTTACATAAGGAATCCATATAGGCAAAATATCTCGCAAAACGCGATATCGAAATCAAACGAGAAACTCACGTTGCGAACTAAACGCGCGTGTGTCCGATACGCTGAAACGTATGTATACGCGTCTAAAACTACCCAGACACGTCGTGATACGCTGGAACACAGAACCCACTCACGTATCACACGTGTCGCGCAAACAAAACATATTAGAAAAATGATATATCACCCCAGATTTTGATACAGGTGAAAACTTACAATATTACACATACCACAGACCCTAAAAATATAGCAGACTCCTCTAGCCAAAACCCTAACCCCAAAGTCCCCAGTCTGGCCGCAATTTGCAGCCAGAATGAATAAAACGGCGGCCTGGGTTGGGTGTCTGGGGTTCGTGCTCTGTGGGTGTGATCAAGGTCTACCAAATATGCTCCAGTTAACTCAATTTTTATCTGAAACCCCCGGGTCTAAAGCAGATCACAGAAAGGCCATATTTTGCTAAAAAACGTTATATTTTGCACAAAAAGGAAACCTAGGGTATTTTGGTGAAATCTGGGGTTTATCTAGGTTTAAGTAGCCCTAATAACACTTAACTAGGTTAGGCTAACCAGCAAATTCATCTCCTAACCAAAAGTCCACACAATTCACCATTTCAAGCACAAAAACTCACTTTTATCACTAACCGAAGCTAATTCAACTCATAAGTTTAGCAAAAGGATTTGAGCTCAGATTTTATACCTCACTCTCGACCCTAGGAAGCAGGAGGAAAGAGAAGAGGAAGAGAAGAGCTGCTGCAGTTGCTGGGGGCTGCTGCTGCCTGCTACAGCTGCTGATGCTGATGTTGTTGCTGCTTGTGTTGCTGCTGCTGCCTCTTGTTGTTGTTGCTGCTGCTGAAGCTCTTGCTGCTGCTTCTTCTGCTGTTGCAGCTGCTGGTGAATGAGTGTGTGTGTGTGTATAAGTGAGAGAGTGAAGTGAGGAAAATGAGAGGCAAGGAAATGATAGCACAAAGTGTCAACCCCTCTCTCTCTTCATTTAATGAAGGCATGGCTCATGCCATGATGCCATTCTCTCTCTCTCTCTCTCTCACCAAGTCAACACAAAAGAAAATTCAAACCCTTTTTCCATTTAAAAAAAAACAACCATACTAAATTAAAACCCAAAACCAAATAACTTAATTAAAATGGGTTAACCCACCATGCTTGCTAATCATGGTTTAACCCCAATTAAGCCCTAGTTTACATGCACATGTGTGTGCAAGCCTAGAAAAATTCTAATAAAATATTCATTAAATTTGATAAATTATTTGAAAATCAATTTGGTAAACTTTTTATTAAAAACCATATATTAAAGTATAATTAGCTACTAAACAAATCCTAAGGTGTTACAATCTTCCCCCCTTAAAGAAATTCGTCCCCGAATTTATAATATATAAAGCTACGCATACCTTCAAGGAGATGAGGGAACTTCTTCCGCATCTCGCCCTTGGCCTCCCAAGTGATCTCTTCACCATTCGGGCTACGCCAAAGCACCTTCACTGATGGAAAGTCCTTTGATCTAAGTTTCTTCACCTGCCGGTCCAATATCATGACTGGCTGCTCGGTGAACGAAAGATCGCGCTCGAGCTGAACGGTCTGATGCTGAATCATGTGCGAAGGGTCATGTAGGTATCTGCGAAGCATCGACACGTGGAATACGGGGTGAACATCTGGGAAGTCGGATGGAAGAGCCAAACGATATGCTACTGGGCCCACACGCTCGAGGATCTCGAAGGGACCTATGAATCTGGGGCTAAGCTTCCCCTTCCATCCAAACCTCATCCCTCCTTTCATCGGAGAGACCCTCAGAAAAACGTGGTCGCCAACTGCGAACTCTAATCTGCGGCGGCGTCTGTCAGCATACGATTTCTACCTGCTCTGAGCCGTCCTCATCCTATCTCGAATCAGCTGTATCTTCTCGGTCGTCTCATGTACGATCTGCGGCCCCAAAATACTGCTCTCACTGAGCTCTGTCCAACAGACGGGCGATCCACATCTCCTCTAGTACAAGGCCTCGAAAGGTGCCAACTGAATAGTATCCTAGAAACTATTATTGTAGGAGAACTCCACCAAGGATAAATGATGATCCCAGCTACCTCCAAAGTCTAAAACGCAAGCTCGGAGCATGTCCTCGAGAGTTTGAATAGTCCGCTCTGACTGGCCGTCGATCTGCGGATGAAATGCTATGCTGAAACTCAAGCGGGTACCCAAAGCCTCCTGAAGCCTCTGCCATAGTTGGCTGGTAAACTGGGTGCCTCGGTCGGACACGATACATGTCGGGACTCCATGCAGTCGTACAATCTCGTCAATGTAAATCCGGGCTTACTGAGCAAATCCGAAAGTCGTCTTCACCGGCAGGAAGTGAACCACTTTCATCAAACGATCCATGATCACCCAGATGGAGTCATACCCTCGCCTAGTCCTGGGTAGACCCACAACGAAATCCATAGAAATCTGCTCCCATTTCCACTCCGGAATGGGTAACGGCTGTAGCTTTCCCGCTGGCCTCTGATGCTCGGCCTTGACTCGCTGACAAGTCAGGCATCTCGACACGAAGTCTGCAATGTCCCTCATCATTCTATCCCACCAGTAAACATCTCTCATATCATGGTAAATCTTGGTGGAACCCGGATGAACACTATACACTGATCGATGTGCCTCCTCAAGAATCTCACGCCGCAGTCCCTCAGCATCTGGTACGCACAGTCTAGTCCCAAATCACAGTATCCCCTGATCATCGATCACAAACTCGGAAAATCTGCCCTGTCCAATCTGTGTCATGATCTCTGAACAACGGTCATCACTGTACTTTGCCTCATGTATACGGTCAAGCAACTGTGGGTGTGCACGAACATGCGCAAGCTGTCCCCCGATCGGCATGAACTCGAACTGCACTCGGTTGTCGCATAAAAGCTGCCAATCTGCCGACGACTGCCTCTGCACTGCACTCAAACAAGATAGACTACCCCCGGGCCTCCTGCTCAAAGCATCCGCCACTACATTAGCCTTGCCCGGGTGATACAAGATCTCGCAATCGTAGTCATTTACTAGTTCCATCCAACGGCGCTGTCTAAGATTCAGGTCTCGCTGCTAAAATATATACTTTAAGCTCTTGTGATCAGTGAATATCTGGCACGACTCGCCGTATAGGTAATGTCGCCAGATCTTGAGTGCAAAGACCACTGCATCCATCTCCAAATCGTGAGTAGGGTAGTTCTGTTCATGTTTCTTCAACTGCCGTGAAGCATACGCGATCACCCTGTCATGATGCATCAATACGCACCCTAGCCCCACTCGAGAAGCGTCACAATAGACCACAAATCCACCTGATCTTGAAGGCAATGATAACACCGGCGCCGTAGTCAAACACGTCCGTAGCTACTGAAAGCTATGCTCGCACTCCTCCGTCCAATCGAAAGGAACTCCCTTCCGGGTCAATCCGGTCAAAGGTGCAGCAATACAGGAGAAGTCTTGTACAAATCGCCTGTAGTAGCCGGCCAGTCCTAGAAAGCTGCGGATCTCCGTAACTGATGCGGGTCTGGGCCAACTCTGAACGGCCTCAATCTTCCTTGGGTCCACACATATACCGTCTTGTGTAATCACGTGACCCAAGAAGTCTACGCTGTCAAGCCAGAATGCGCACTTGGAGAATTTTGCGAAAAGCTGGTGCTCCCTCAAAGTCTGCAGTGTGATCCGCAGGTGCTGCTCATGCTCCTCTCGGCTCCGGGAATACACTAAAATATCGTCGATGAATACGATGATGAACAACTCAAGATACGGCCGAAAAATACGGTTCATCAAGTCCATGAATGCTGCTGGGGTATTGGTGAGTCCGAACGATATCACCAAAAACTCATAATGGCCGTAACGCGTGCGGAAAGCTGTCCTCGGAATATCCTCCTATCGAACCCGTAGCTGATGGTATCCTGATCGCAAGTCGATCCTCGAAAAAAATCCTGCCCCCTGAAGCTTGTCGAACAAGTCGTCGATGCGTGGCAAAAGATATCTGTTCCGCACGGTAACCCTGTTCAGCTGGCGGTAATCGATACACAAATGCAAACTTCCGTCCTTCTTCTTGACAAACAGGACCGGAGCACCCCAAGGAGAAACACCGGGTCGAATAATTCCCTTATCCAGCAAATCTTGCAACTGACCTTTTAACTCACTAAGCTCCGTCGGGGCCATCCAATAAGGCGGTATATAAATAGGCCCCATGCCGGGAATCAAATCAATATAGAAAACAATATCAAGCTCAGGCGGTAGCCCCGGAAGCTTGTCAGGGAAAACATCAGGGAACTCACGAACAATCGAAACCTGGTCCAACGGAACATCCGTAGCTCTAGTATCGCAAACATAGGCTAGAAATCCCTGACATCCCTTCCTCAACAGCTGTCCAGTGCGAAGAGAAGAAATCAAAATGTGAGGGGCGGCACCACGGTCCCCCTGCACAACAAAAGCCGACTCGCCGGGAAAACAAAATCTAACTGTCTTCTCGCGGCAGTCCATAGACACATAGCACGTAGCTAACCAATCCATGCCCAAAAGAATGTCGAAGTCTAACATCTCAAGAAGGATCAAGTCGACAGGCAACTCTCTCTCGCCAATACGGACAACACAGGATCGGAACACATGCCTAGCAACAAACGACTCTCCCACAGGAGTGGTCACAACAAGCGGCTGATCAAGTAAACCGGACTCTCTACCCAAACTCGACATGAAGTGTATGGAAACGTACGGGTGCGTGGATCCGGGATCAAACAACACGTGTGTGTCAACAGAACATACTGATAGGGTACCTGAGACTACCGCATTGGACGCCTACGCGTCCTGATGCGTCAACGCGAAAACCCATGCCTGTCCTCTGCCTGCGACTGGCGGTCCCCTACTAGAAACTGGCTATACTCTGCCGGCAGCTGGCTGTCCTCTGCCTCGGCCACTTCGTCCTCTATGAGTAAACCCTCCGCGACCACGGCCTCTCTGTGCATGAATCTGGCGCGGAGCAACAGTAGGTACAACAGGCAATGCCCTTTGGGGTGGGGAAGGTGGAAGTGTGACATGTGGTACTGCTGCCTCCCTCCGGCGTATCTCTGTACAATCTCTGATGTGGTGATGGGGACTACCACATCAAAAGCATCCACGCGATGATTGCTGACCTTCCTGGGGATAAGAGCTAAACATCTGACCTCGCCCTGAGTTTCTGCCACCCGTACGACGTCTATCACGGCGTCCGAATGGAAGTCTCTGTGCTGCTGTACCAGTACGAACCCTCTTCGGTCCTGGAACTACCGAAGTCTCTGCAAGGCGATCCTCGACTAATAAGGCTGCGTCTACAGCTGCTGCATAAGTCTCGCAATGCTGTGCGCTGATCGCGAGGAACAGTGGGGTAAGTAAGCCTCGAACAAATCTCTTGACTCGCATCTCCACAGTCGCCACTAGGTATGGGGCATAAACCGATAGCTCGGTAAACAGTACGTCGTACTCTTCCACTGTCATCTCTGGAGTCTGGCGTAAGGACTCGAATCTGCGCGCTTGGGCATCCCTGACACTCTGGGGAAGGAAACGGGATAGAAACACCGTCACAAACTCGGTCCAGGTCATAGGAGGAAGTCCTGTTGCTCTGCCCTTCTCGATCGATTCACACCATTTCTGCGCAAGACCTTCCAGGAGAAAGCTCGCGAACTCTACCCATCTCGCATCTGAGCATCTAAGTGAACGACATATCCGGGCCATCCTATCAATAAAAGACTGTGGGTCCTCGGCTGCATCGGTGCCTGTGAAGACCGGAGGCTTCAGCCTCATGAACTCTGATAGCGATAATGTAATAACCTCCGTAGCTGCAGGGGCAACTGCCTGTACTGTAGGTACCATCGCGGTCCCCGTAACGGGTGGAACTACCTCTGGTCGCTGCGCTTTAAGCGTCTCAACTAGCGATCCTATCATCTGGCGCATCTCTTGCATACCGGCCCCTAGCATAGTGATTTGATCTGTCGTAGGAGGAACAGTCTGCTTTGGTACAATAGGTGCACTACCCGGATCAGTCCCCGTCTCGGACGAGTCAACTCGAATCTCGGCTCTCGCAGCCGCTCTCTGCGCCCTCGTAGTATTTGGCGGCATAATGGCTGAAAAGAAAGTAGGATTCGATAAGGATACGGAAATCGAATCACAAGAATGTATACAATCACGAAGGAATTTCAATCAGTATGTCCTAAGGTCGCTTAGGCGGAGTACCGTATCGTGAGTATGCCGCGGAACATACGCACGCTACGCCACTCTGCTTCAGCTACCTACTCCATCATACCAGGGTCATCCTACACTCCGAAGGTAAAACCTACGCTCTGATACCAACATTGTCACGACCCAAAGTTCGGCCCGTGACCGGCACTTAATCACGTAACGTCTACAGGCGTAACGCGACTAAGTAAGCAGAAACCCAGAGATCAAAACCATTAAAAGTATTGAGTGTTAAAAACATTTAATAGAAACATTTGTTTAAACGTTTAGAAAACCTCAAGTAACTTAGTAAAATTCTTTAAAGTTCAAGTTATTATCTTAAAAATTTTGGCAGCATTTCCTTTGTAAAAACTAACCGCGAAATCGGGTACAAGGCAATATATGAGTGAAAGAATATACAATGACAATAAAGAATCCCAAACGGGAGAATCACGCCCAACGGCGGAAACAACCATCACAATGATAATATACGACGCCGTAGCGAAGAATGAGTAAACATAAGTGAAGACAACATGAAATATAAAACTGCATAAATAAAGTTGGCTCACAACGAGCTCGACTCCAGAGTACAAATAATATACATCGTCCTCACAACTGGTCTCTAAGTCAATACATGAAAAGTAGATGGAGAGTACTAGATACAACAGTGTATACAACTGGAAAAATAAACAGATACCGCATAAAAACCCACCTATCAGCAAAGGGCATGCACGCCAACTGCAATGGTATCTGTATCAAAAGATGCAAGAAAACAGCCTGCAGCGATACTCCGAGAGGCAACCTGCAAACACTGTGGCACAACGGGGGTGAGTTGCCAACTCATGAATAGTAGATAACATATAAAGGTAATCGCGAGTATGCACGTGCTGTGATACTCTAACCTATGCCAACAGATAACATCTATATAATGAGCTAGATGAGCAATAATCATGCAACAAGTGTGATCTAATAACATCTCTATATGATAAGCGGAGTATGCAATAATCGTGCATAGCAAATGTTGGGTTCCTAGGCACTCTAGTGAGGTCTCACAAGGCATCAACCATGCCAATTTCATAAATAATCGGTGCCGAGAGACCCGACTACGGATCGTTTGCTAGAAATCTAGGCGAAAAACAATCTAGTTAACAACTTAACTAATGGGTTATCGGAAATACAACCTTTGTAGATCCGGTGCTCCACCTCCATTGCTCCGCAACGAAGTCCTCTCCGCTGTCCAAATCAAATCCGGGCTCTAGCGTCGGCTTCATCGGAGAATAGGCGAGCTAGGTCGTCGATGTCCATGCCGAAGATGATCTACGTCGAAGCATCGCAAGATCAAGCTCTCACTTCACCAAGTCATGAAACTTGTGAAGAAAACACACTCTACTACTTGGAAAGAGGTAGAGGATGAAGAAATAGGAAGTGGGTAGACTTTAGAATTGGATTTCTCACTCATTTCATCAAGTTGCCATTGATGGTCAAGCTTTTCTTCACTTGAAGGAAGAAGAAGAAGAAGCTAAAATATTATGATAAGAATATTAGAATAGAAAAGAAAAATCAATCCTTATCATATTATGAACCATGGTTAGATGTAGGGAGTTAACTAAGGTTTAAGTGAGTGGTTAGGGTTAAGCATGAGACAAAATGGTCATAAAGTCAAAGTCTTCATGAAGGTTCATGAATGAACAAAAGAAAGCAACCATTTTCCTCATTTTGCCTTTTCTTTTTCCAAAAAGATAAATGAATAAAATGAAATCAAAAACCCTAATCACCCACTTAACTATAGTTTAATTATTTACACTTAACCATAAGGCATGTATCATCAAACATGATACAAGCAAGTGCACAAAACTATATCGAATATACAATGTGCACACCCGAGTGAGAAAATCCATTTAAAGTGAACCGATACTAGTTAATGCAAAGTAATATATCAAATATATAATTATGCATTAAATCATTAAATCAACACTTGATTTAACGATCCGGTCATATCGCATATAACCGACTAGTATCATTAGTAACAACTTATCGAATCAATACTTGATCCGATAACCCGGCTATATCGCATATAACCGATCAATGTCACATCGCGAGAATCGAATACAGTATCACATACTGGTATTATTCTCGGTCCCGCACATATCTCATATGCGCTCCTATTTCGTTTCGCTTGAGCCAGGAAACCTCTGTGTAGGACTCTAAAGACTCGTCAATACGCCGGCAGCAGGCGATGATCATATCAAACACCCACAAGCCGCAAGCGGTCAGCTAAACGTAACGGCCACCCGGGTATTGAGCGATCTGAAGATCGACGAGTAAGCCCGCTCACACTCCAGTGAATCCAACCAGTAACACTACCGTACAGTCCGGTCCGATCGTCTGATATGTCGCATATCTCGCCTAGGGGTGGTAAACGTCAGACCCCAATAGCTCGATAAGTCGCGTCGATATGAGGTCTATAACAATTCGAGAAACTGCTGGTAACACTTACCAGTAAATCTCAGCAACCCTGGCCAGGGATTTCCTGTTATAGCCAATCGAACACAGCGCAACATCAACCCCCTATACCGGGAGAGACGAATCCCCTCCTATCGCTCATTGCCTCCATGTGACTCGGGACTGTACCCAAAAACCACCGTTTTACACGCCCTATTGGACGTGGTAAGATGGAAATCAAAGCACAGTGGGAACCACACAAGACTCTATGACGATCTCGGGTCAACAGACTACTCTGTACCAGTGTCACCAGAGAACTGCCATCTGACGTGAGGTATAATACCATCTGGGAGTTCTCGGCGAGTCCGTCCAGTGTACCCAGTCTCTACTGAGCACCCGTATATCATCTCTGATGTCAAACACCAATGGATATGGGATCATCCATCGCCCATCTGTATGGGTTGAGAAGGTATACGCTAGTCTACTCTGGTATATCGATGCCCCGTCTCGATACACCCACGACTAGGGACTTTGAAGGATGTACTTATGGACTACCATGTCCCCACTAGTATTATCCGCATCATAGTCCATGTAGTCAAGTACATATCCTAAGGGCTTTACCAACATGTAACAGGGAGACTATCAGTGTACACGTTAAGGTAAAGTTCAACCAGATAGCATACTATCATGTCGAGCAAGAAAGTCCTCCCTATATATATCCTAGCATCCACTACAATGTGCATCCAATGTACAGTAATGGCCTCTACGGCATACATATAACTAACAATCTCCCACTTGCACTAGGGCCATCTGTAGCAGTGGTTGTAGTATCTCATACTCAACCATCCCATAAAAGTGTCTCTCTCTGGGAACAGGCCTTTGTGAGTGGATCCGCTGTGTTGTCCTCTGAGTCTACTCTCTAAACCTCGATCACCCTGGAGATCATCCATCTCCATGATCAGGTGACACTGCCTTAGAATATGTCTGCATCACTGATGGGACCGGCGTTCCTTGGCATAAGCCACAACTCCATTGTCTCACAATGGTAGGAACATAGTTCATCTCATGAACCATTATACATCCAAACAGCCTCTTTGGTAGCATCTTAAGTAGCGATGTATCCTGCCTTTATCGTCTAGTATGCCACGGTATCATGCTTGGAACTCTTCCATCATACCGTCCCTTTACTGAGGGTAAAGACAATGCCTGCGACTGACATTCAGTCGTCTTTATCACCCTGGAACCTTTCCAGTGATTCTCCCCAGGATCGATTGATACCATCTCACTACAGCTAGTGAGTATCCTAACATCCAATTAGATCTATCTCATAGATCCAAAATCCAGGATTTAGTAGGTATCAGTTTGATCCTATATGGAGAATCATTATGATAAGCGGAGATTGACCGAGTGTAGCATAGGAAACTTCTTTCTTATCAAGAGTATGTTATCCACGTACTCTACGAGGATCATCACCATACTCCCTACTACCTTTTTGTATATACAAGGTTCATCTACCATTTTGATGATGTCAAACTCTTTGACTATTTCATCAAAACAGATGTTCCAACTCCGCGATGCCTGTTTTTTCCTATAAAACATCTTGCACACGCTTCCGCTGCTCCCACTGTCTACGAAGCCCTCTGGCTGTGTACTTATAGACGCTCTCTTCCAAATCATTATTTAGAAAAGCAGTCAAGACACCCAACCACCAGAGATCGTAGTCATGGTATGCAGCCGTGGTAAGTAGGATCTGGATGGACTTATGCATAGCTACTTGAAAAGGTTTCATCATTATCCACACCTGGTCAATGTTGCAAACTTTTAACAAGTCTAGCTTTGAAAGTCTCAACTTTTCCATCTACACCAAGTAATCTTCTCAAGATATACTTGCTCCTGATGGGAATTTAACCCTTCAGATATAGCAACCAAAGTCCATACTTTGTCGGTGTACATGGATTCCATCTCAAATCACTAAGCATCCAGTCATTCTTACAGAGTCTTACTCCTGATGGCCAGCTCGAAGCTAGTTGGGTCATCATCTCATGATGTAATCCTCGCTCCCACTGTCATAGAGAAACCGAAGTATCTTGATCGCACGCCAAAAGCGTGTCGGATGTTCAAAGAATTAAAGTATAACCGCGATCAGGACGGTGTCGCTTTGCAGCTAGCCGGTGAGCACGGGTCGGTCCACAGGGAGATGGTGGTATTTTACCTTCTTGTCTTAGACGAGTCAATAAAGAATCTGTATGTGTTTGATCTAACCTATGTGTATTATCTGCAAGTATAAAGTTGTTAAGAAAATACGAGATTGTAAGCTAAGAAATCCGTACTCAAAAACCTTTGAGCCGAGTCTTGACCAATTGAAGCTAAGCAATCGGCAACAACGTGGATTAGGGGATTTAAGCGCGGTATTCGTGGAATCCGGCTTATTTACCCTTGTCCTTCCGTTCTTGTCTCTTGCCTTCGCCTCCGGCCAAACCGAACGCAACCGGTCGTGGTTAGGAATCACCGTTACCTTGTCAGGGTACGGTGCCTAACGGAGCGCTTGCGTATGGTTTGGGCGAAGTTCAAATGGAAAATAACGGGAAAAGGAATTGGCAAAGAAATGTTAACTTATAAAACCGTATTAATTCTTATCAACAACAATAATTATAACATTTACAAAATGAACAAAAGAGAACAAAAAGAAAAGAACAAAGAAAAGAAAAGATACAAGTAATAAAGAGCATGAATAAAATTGCATGAAATAGAATGCAAGTAATAAAAAGACAAGTAATAAAAAGCGAGTAATAAAAAGAACAAGAAAAGAACACGGAAGTAGAACCCAAGCCAAGCATGTGCTCAATAGCCAACCCTTAAACTTGCAAGCTCAATGAAGAGGTTGCAAGATCAAGGGAAGGGTAGAGAACGCATGTGAAGTGAAGAACTAGTCCCGGGAGAAAATACGACCTTTGAGATCAATAACTAACCCTTAACCATTCAAGCTCAATGAAGAGGTTGAATGAGCAAGAGAAAGCAAAAATCTCAAAGGGGAAGAAGAAGCACAAGAGAATGATACAAAACCCTCATCTTTATTCACATCCATAAAAAGCTCTCACTACAATTCATGGAAGAGGAATGAAGAAGAAGAAGAAAAAGAACTAAAAACTACAAAAGAAAGAGGAACAAAAGAATACAAAAGAATGACCCTTGGCTAAGCTCAGTTCTGCTGTATTTATAGGCAGGGAGTTGAAGTTCTAGGGCAACCAGCAGACCCTATGCAAGATTACCAAAAAGCCCCTGAAACACGACAGTGAGTGGGCCCCACATGGCCGCGGAACCGCGGCCAAGACCCCATATTGGCCGCGGTTCCGCGGCCCTTTAGAGGTGTTAGGAAATGGGCTTTTTGGTGGTGGCCTGGTTTGGTGTCCCCTGTTGTCTGGTACATGTAGTTTCTGAAAATACTTTCACATTTCTTCCAGAATTTCTGTTGAGGAAAGGTGGACTTTTTGTCAAGATTTGGAATGATTGCCTCGAGCTCCGCGTAGATCTCTTGGATCTTGTGCTACCATTGAGCCTTGTGCCTGAAAACGACATTGATTTGACATTTTGTCTTCCTAAACTGGTATCTGGCAGCATACGGATGAAGAGCGGAGACCGTGTTTTATCAGTGGTTGGCAGGAACCCGGATATTGTCGTGTTTTCTATGAATTTCACCGTTTTAGAACCGAGAACCTGTATCCTGCAAATATATAACAAACACGGATAAAAAGCACCTACCTATAAACACACGAGCGTAAGAATGGGCGGTATAAAATGCAGTATTCTGTGATGAACAAATACCCCCAAACTTAACTTTTGCTCGTCCCGACCAAAACCAATTATTCACAAAAATAAAATGATAACCGCACTTTCGCAGGGAACGCGATTGCACTGAGCGCGTGCAACAAGCCGTTAAACCTCTAGGTGTCCCTAGTAGGAGGAGTGTTGTCTCCTGAGGGTTTTCAGCGGATACTACCCACAAAATCCGGTCAAGCTAGTTTTGTAAAATAACTAAGATTCAAGCCCCTAAAGTTTTGTTTCAGAAAATAACAATTCTATAATCCTAAGTTTAGACTATCGAACCTTTAGTTTTCACACCTCGCTTCTTATTTAACTACAGGTTTTATATGTCTTTACGTGTAGTGCAAATAGTGCCGTTAAGTTCCAGAAAGGTCGATTAAAGTCATCATGTCACACAATAAAGCCCAGATAACAATTTTAAAAGGATCACATAAGTTTTATAAAGAGTTAAGCATTTTTCAAGTTTCGTTTTCCAGTAAAGGTTCAACTTCAGAATTTCTATCTTCCCTAACGGAAACTAGGTCTTATTCTTCACTCCACCTTTTTCTTGTTTTCATTTCATACACACCTCTGTGAACGTGCAATAGTCTTTATCATAGAGTAAAACCTTCATATCTCCGTTAAAATTTTTGTATAAAAGCTTGTCTTTTATCAAGATTATTCTCACACAAAGAACCGTTAGGAATTTTAACTCGGAGAGAACACTTGCTTGATTTTGTTTTAAAACTGGACTTTCTAGGCTTCTTAGCGAGCTTTGGGCCAATGCGCCCAAACCAGTTGGTTTTAGGGCATTAGGTGTAGAAACACCCCAGCGGACTTAATTACTCAAGTTACCTAGGTCCAAAAACAAAAGACAGATTGTCGTGAAAATCAGATGATTTAATACGAACGGAGATATAACCGGCAGTTCAATTATTTTTCAGATAAAAGACGTGTTTAGTGGGTTTGGTGTGTAATCATTCCAATCAAGTTTCAGATGGGTTATTTTTCAGACTTAGTTCCAATTAAGGTATCAATAACATTCCTTCATATTCACTCACTTCATAAACAATTCTTGATATATTACTTATTTCAGAACAAACCTATTTGATCCTCAGAAAATCATTTATCTATTTAAAAGTTTTTAAACATAAAAGACTTGTCATCTAATTTCCAAGACTCACAACACGTGTAGTGTAATGTAAAGACGTATATCAGCTATAGTTAACTTCAAAGGAGAGTTATCTTTCAGGTTTTCAAAATCCAAACATAGGATTTAGTTATTCCTATCTTTTCAAACAAAAACCGTCGAATGTTGAATCAGAGTTCTTCCACAAGCTAACTTGACAAAAAAGTTTTTATATTATTAGAAAATTTTCAGTTTTTATGGGTTTTTAAAATAAGGTATGCAAATGCAAAATATACATATGAATGCGAAGGAAGAAAGTTTACCGAGCACACACCCCCAAACTTAAACTTGACAGTGCCCTCACTGTCAGGCTATACCAAGAGGGTCAAAAATTGCCGGTGCTTCCTAAAAACAAATTATATACAAAACAAAAACCAAAAAGATATATACAAAAAAGGTGTCCCCCCCAAACTTAAGTAAAACAGTGTTTCCACTGTTAAGCGTTGAAATTCAGGATTTAGGGGGGAAAGAACAGTATCCATCTATACAAGGCCTTACACAGGCCAAAAGTTAACACCAACCACTCAAAGATTTTATCTCGATAAAGCAGTGGCTGGTGAAAGAAGGTGTAGGTAAAAGAGATGGAAACTACGCGAGACCGCTTGGGGAGAGAAGTGGAATGCGGTCTCGGTAGATGAGAAGAAGAAGAATGGCGGAAGGGAAAAAGAAGTGGAGTACGAACTTGAGGGTGCAAATGGAGTAAATAGATTAGCACAATCTGTGATGAGCGATGTGTAAAAAGCGATTGTGCTAATATATTTACCCGTCGAGAGATTGGGTCAAATCCCTCAAGGTTCGTGAGAAACCATGGGTACGCCGAACTTGGTAAACCAGACATATGAAGTGAAAATGATACGGGTTCTTGCAAGGTCGGAACGATGGAAAGGATGGAGGGAAGCGGTTGAGGAAGGGCATCGGTTAAGGTTTCGGGAGGGTGTACACAGTCAATGAAAGGAACAGGATGAATTGGAAAATCCGACTCATCAATTAAAACTGGTTCATCCTCAACACTATCCTCAATATTCTCCTCAAAATTTATCTCATCCATGCCTTTATCATTAATATCAAGACGCATATGAAGTTCGGGAAAAATAGTTAAAGACTCGGGATGATGATTTGAAAAGACAAACTCAGCCAAATCTATGGGTTCATCATCCAAAATATTCCCGGCGTCAATATCCTCAATCAAGTGAAAATCAAAATTCTCTGACACCTCATCAAAAGCATGGATATTAATCGATTCTGGTTCTAAGATATAGGTGTAGAGGCCAAAAGGATTAGGTATGGTTTCACTTGGAAGGGACCCTTCACAATCTGGCAAATCAAATACTACGAAGTCGCACAACTCATTCATCATTCTATCTTCAATTGATAAATCATGTGGGATACTCGATAGACTTTCAAAACAGGAGTTGTGGGATTCAATTTGGGACTGGTAGGTTTGATTTGGAAGGGGGTACATCTCACTCTCTCCACTCAAATTCACATCCTGTCCTGCCGCCTTATCATACATTGAAAAAGTTGGAGCTAGTTGAAAACTAGCTACCGGGTCAGTAGGTTGCATGAGGGAGGCCAAGGACGCATTCAAGTCCATCATCTGTTGGCTTGACGCTACCCTAAAGTCTTCCAACGACTGTTCCAAACTAGACATGGGTTGTGAAGGGATTTCAGTAAATGATTCAAAGTTTTTTGGATACTGAAAACTCCCAAATGGCGGTTCTGATGCAATGTCTAGGGAAGGTGCAAAAGTAGGGTAGGGTTGGTAGGAATTGAATGGCTGGACAGGAGTGGGATCAACATTTGGATAAGAAGGTGAATGGAGTTGTTGATCCCAAGAATTTGTAGTGGTGAAAGGAGTGAAAGATCGGCTACGGGATTGTTTGATATGTTCAGCAATAGACATAGGTCTCGGGGTTACAACTGGATTTTGAAAAGGGGTATCAACGCAAGAAGGGGTGAATGTTTGAAACGGTTGATACGAAGTGGATTGCGGGGTCCAGTTGTTCGTCCTAGACGCGTCTATCCGATCTCTCAATGAAATTTTTGGCATGGATGGATCGTTCGAAGTTCGACCAAAACAAGAACCGTAGGATGTAATATCTGGTTGTGGGTACCAAAGTTCGGCAAGAGTTTTACGAGGTGGAGTACCCATGATATGAAGAGAGAAAAAGAAAGGTAGAGAAAAAGGAGGGGGAAAGAATGTGAATTTTTTTTTTTTTTTTTTTTAGTTAGTTGTTAGCAAAAGAATGAAATATACACAAAAAATATGGACAAAAACAATCACGACACAAAAATACCACACACTTAATCGTTCTAGGGTTAACCTAGGTCAACTAGACCTGCTCCAGAACTTGATTGTCGAAGTAAAACTGTGTCGAGAAACAGGCTTAAAAATACACTGATCACGAGGCCAGGTAAGTGCAGAGATAAGGGGAGGTTTTCCAACGCTTTCGCGAAGTTCCTTAATTAAATAACCCTTTCTCTTTTGGCGGTTTCGCCGTTAACACTTTCCTAGACACCCCGTAAACAATATACCGTTAAGCAAGCTTCTAAATACAGTTAACTTCTCCTAGTGAGCGCGAAGTCCTTAAGGCTTAAAGTCTAGTTTCTTTTAAAATTTGTACGGGTAATCGTTATGCTCAAGTTCGTGATTTGTGGGCCACGGGAAAGGTGATGAAATCCTTTACCGTATGTTGTGGGGTTCGCTTGCCCTTAAGTCCGTATTAATGTATGCAATGCGCAATTCAAAAATTCTATAAAGAATCAAACAATTGTTTTTTATTTTAAGCGCGGCGCTGCAACAAATACGGGTTAGTCAATTTTGGCGTTTGCTAGCGAACTTGCAAAGAATCCTGCAAAGAATAGTATATTGGAAGCGTCGGATTTGAGAAGAAGGTGTTAGTAAAATACGTACCGTTAAGTTTTGGGTTAGGAAACCCCCGTTGAATCAAATCCGGTAAGCTTGAAAGGTTCGCTTGCGCGGGTCAAACTACCCGGATCTTTGGCACTGTACTTTGCAATCACCCTTGCCTTGAATGCACACTTTGCTCCTCACAATCGCAGTTTGCAAACTTGCAAAAATCTGCACTGTTGCCCACAAAAATATTGTCCAAAAAACAAAAAAAAAGAATATATATATTTTTTTTTTTATACAAAAAAGAATATTAACCCGAATAACAAGAAAGAAAATACGCTACCGTCTCCTCGGCAACGGCGCCATTTGATCGCACGCCAAAAGCGTGTCGGATGTTCAAAGAATTAAAGTATAACCGCGATCAGGACGGTGTCGCTTTGCAGCTAGCCGGTGAGCACGGGTCGGTCCACAGGGAGATGGTGGTATTTTACCTTCTTGTCTTAGACGAGTCAATAAAGAATCTGTATGTGTTTGATCTAACCTATGTGTATTATCTGCAAGTATAAAGTTGTTAAGAAAATACGAGATTGTAAGCTAAGAAATCCGTACTCAAAAACCTTTGAGCCGAGTCTTGACCAATTGAAGCTAAGCAATCGGCAACAACGTGGATTAGGGGATTTAAGCGCGGTATTCGTGGAATCCGGCTTATTTACCCTTGTCCTTCCGTTCTTGTCTCTTGCCTTCGCCTCCGGCCAAACCGAACGCAACCGGTCGTGGTTAGGAATCACCGTTACCTTGTCAGGGTACGGTGCCTAACGGAGCGCTTGCGTATGGTTTGGGCGAAGTTCAAATGGAAAATAACGGGAAAAAGAATTGGCAAAGAAATGTTAACTTATAAAACCGTATTAATTCTTATCAACAACAATAATTACAACATTTACAAAATGAACAAAAGAGAACAAAAAGAAAAGAACAAAGAAAAGAAAAGATACAAGTAATAAAGAGCATGAATAAAATTGCATGAAATAGAATGCAAGTAATAAAAAGACAAGTAATAAAAAGCGAGTAATAAAAAGAACAAGAAAAGAACACGGAAGTAGAATCCAAGCCAAGCATGTGCTCAATAGCCAACCCTTAAACTTGCAAGCTCAATGAAGAGGTTGCAAGATCAAGGGAAGGGTAGAGAACGCATGTGAAGTGAAGAACTAGTCCCGGGAGAAAATACGACCTTTGAGATCAATAACTAACCCTTAACCATTCAAGCTCAATGAAGAGGTTGAATGAGCAAGAGAAAGCAAAAATCTCAAAGGGGAAGAAGAAGCACAAGAGAATGATACAAAACCCTCATCTTTATTCACATCCATAAAAAGCTCTCACTACAATTCATGGAAGAGGAATGAAGAAGAAGAAGAAAAAGAACTAAAAACTACAAAAGAAAGAGGAACAAAAGAATACAAAAGAATGACCCTTGGCTAAGCTCAGTTCTGCTGTATTTATAGGCAGGGAGTTGAAGTTCTAGGGCAACCAGCAGACCCCATGCAAGATTACCAAAAAGCCCCTGAAACACGACAGTGAGTGGGCCCCACATGGCCGCGGAACCGTGGCCAAGACCCCACATTGGCCGCGGTTCCGCGGCCCTTTAGAGGTGTTGGGAAATGGGCTTTTTGGTGGTGGCCTGGTTTGGTGTCCCCTGTTGTCTGGTACATGTAGTTTCTGAAAATACTTTCACATTTCTTCCAGAATTTCTGTTGAGGAAAGGTGGACTTTTTGTCAAGATTTGGAATGATTGCCTCGAGCTCCGTGTAGATCTCTTGGATCTTGTGCTACCATTGAGCCTTGTGCCTGAAAACGACATTGATTTGACATTTTGTCTTCCTAAACTGGTATCTGGCAGCATACGGATGAAGAGCGGAGACCGTGTTTTATCAGTGGTTGGCAGGAACCCGGATATTGTCGTGTTTTCTATGAATTTCACCGTTTTAGAACCGAGAACCTGTATCCTGCAAATATATAACAAACACGGATAAAAAGCACCTACCTATAAACACACGAGCGTAAGAATGGGCGGTATAAAATGCAGTATTCTGTGATGAACATATCTCTCAGGTGGGTGAGGAACCCTACTAGATCGGCGGAGAGGCTGAGGTTCGTTGGTAACTATTGAATCCTTTGGTTTTATCAAATCATCTGCTGTAGTTTGTATAGCTGGAACCTTTCCAGTTCTACATTACAGACTTTGCCTCGAGCTTGTCCGGATTTTGCTTTTAGACATAGGCCGGACAATCCCAAATCTTAACTAGCTTAAGACATGGGCTCTACCCTTTCCATATCACATATGAAGTGGTAGGCAACTGATTTGATTTGAACCCTATTCAATAGGTATGCAACTACTCAAGTGCATAACTCCCAGAAGGAAATAGGAAACTCAGTAGTACTCATCATAGAGCACACCATATCTCATAGGGTGCTATTGCTCCACCCCGATATACCATCGTGCTATGGTGTATACGGAGGAGTAATGCCGAGAGAGAATCTCATTCTCCTTTAGAATTGTCCAGGAATTCCATGCACAAGTATTCTCCTCATTGATCTCATCATAGGACATAATACTTATACCCGTATTGGTTCTCTACTTCTAACTTATATTCTGTGAATACCTCAAAAAGGTTCGGACTTGTGTTTCAATAGGAACATATGTCTGAATCTTAAGAGATTATCAGAGAATGTAATGAAGTATAAAGAACCGGTCTTGGCAAGTGTAGACAGGGGACCTACATACATCAACATGTATCATCCCAAGAGTTTACTAACTCTTTCTCTGTTTCTAATAAACAGGGCTATGGTCATCTTATCTTTGTGACATGACTGGCGAGTTTCACAAGATGTAAATTCAAACTAATTTAAATATGCATCTACATGTAACTTCAGCTAGTCGAGTCGCATTGATATGACCTAGTCTACAATGCCTCAAGAAGGATTCGTTCATTTCTGAACTCTTCCTCTTGTATGTGTTCCATATACTAAGAACTGTAGTTTGATTTAGAACATTAATGCTTTTAGATAACGTGCCTGAACCGATCAACTTTTGATATAGGAAATGTTCGAAACATTATCCAACAATACAAAATTATATCCTTTCTTTACTAATAAAGAGAATGATATGATTTTGTATATCAGGTTCGGTATCTAATAACATTCGTTCAGAATCAATGTATTGGTAATACATGGTGACAGTGACCAACAGACTTGGCTGCAACACTTGCCCCGTTTTCTGCCTCATGAAACTTATCATCCGTTCTCAGTTCTCTACCTTTCTATAGCCCTATGTAACAGATTACATATCTGGGATCCTGATCTGGTATCACATACCCAGGACGTAAAGGATACTGAGAAACAGTTCTCTGTAATGAACACACCCGAAGATGATGCATTAGCATGCACTCTCTTCGTTTGGGCGGCACGGGAATTCTGGTAATCCCCTATTTCCTGCTCGGTCTTATAACAATTATAAGTTGGAGCGGGACCAATGTTCCCCAGCTCAGTATAACAAGCGTGTTCGGTCAAATATTCCGTATTATTATCTTGATTAAGGCATGATATGGTCGCTACCTGGAGAGAGAGAGAAGAAAACACTCAGCGTGCGCTCTTGCAAGAATAGATTGGTTATTATTTTATCTAATCAGGATGGCTCCCACTGCTTTTTATCAAATCTTCCTTCAAACCCTAAAAGGAAAGACTCGCCGGGATTAATTACACACTACAAGTTTGCCAATCTTTCAGCCAGGCCAGTGTCGGTACTTTGAGGGAGGTCCCCCGTGCTTTCGCACGAACCTAATTAATGTAAACCTCGTTTTCCCAGAGGCGTAACCCCATTGACACCTTTCTAGACACCTACTTGATCGGCTAATTGTAATGTATAAAACTCTCCCAGGAGTAACTCTTACTCGCAGCGGGTATCGGGATCCAACTATCTCATAGAAGGTATGCAATCTCATTGCAAATTTCAACACTTGAAATTCCAGATAAAGGTTTTTACCCCTAGCACCTATGACCTTGGCTAAGGTCAACAAATCATAGGTACTAGTCAAGTTCTACCCGTCATTTCGTGATTAATTAGACCCACCCACATGACCCTTGGCTAAGGTCAACAAAGCCATATGACTGTCCTAACTAATCGCATCATATGCTGTGTAGGAAGACATCACTTAGCTACCGCACACTACGCCTCGGCTATGGTCGACAAACGTAGCACGAATACTAAGTACTCTACTTCCTAAAATGACGAAGGGTTGCGAATGGTTTTTGTGAAAACCTTTAACGCTTTGAACTTGATCTCGTTGCGGAATCAAATGGTTTTTAAATTGAATGTTTTCGAGGCTTTGCTAGTTTTGCTAAAGGGGTCACTCCCGGTGAAGGGATCGTCGGCCCTTTCCTCGTCGAATGAGGTGCGGGATATATCATATATATCACTGTGCAAAGCAGAAACTATAGAAGCGATCAAAGACAAACCGAGGACTGTAGCATCTGCCAGTTATTGCTAAAGGAGTCACTCCCGGTGAAGGGATCTCGGTCCTTTCCTCATCGAATAAGGTGAAGGATGTTCTATAATGAACACCGCGATGCAAAGCAAGAACTGTAGCTACCTGTTTTATTTTGAAATTCGATTCCACAACATCAATTAGGTTTATTTTCTTTCATTAATCTCATTAATGAATATCCCATCATTTAAGTCCACCTAACCATCACAGATAAATATAACGTACGCTTATGCCATCCGCATTCGCCTCGATGTCCCGTCTGCACCGTTAGGTTAGGTAACTAACGCCAGAGCGAGGCAGGGCTAGCGCGGGTGTAAAACATAAGCAACGTCTATATAATATATCATATATACTATATATAATACCTGTCACAGAACATCACATGATCACAGATAAATCACAGCAGAAGAAACATATGAAATATTGGATATACTAGGACGTCCGTGTTTTCAATACGAGCCAGTATAAAACACGGATTCCACGGTCGTGATGAATAGCCAAACCCACACCCCTAGACGCCTACGAGAGCGGCAAGCAACCCTACCAATTCTAGAGTTAGGAGACCCGGACTCGACTCCTCGAGTTGGTCTCCCACTGGACCCCAGAATCCGATTACTTATGCCCTCCTCCTTGGGTCTATCCTAGTGCAGAAAAGTAAACAATATACAAACGGTGACTACTTCCGCAACCTGGAAGCGCCCCAATAAAAGAATATTACATACAGTTTTTACATGAATGAAAATGAAAAACACTCATCTCGCATAAAAACCCCCGGCTATTCAAACACGACGATCCAATATAACATATCCAGCAACACATAACATCTCATGTCATCAACGTAAGTAAATATGCGCATCCCAATTGTCGTTGACATATAGCAACGAAACCGGCGATATCACATATTACACTTACGGTCACAGAAAAGAAAGTGTAAAACTACAACAGTTGGAATCCGCAACCACCTCAGACATCGCATGCCTGACCAAATGAATTACTTAGACATCGCATGCCTAACAATTATAAACCCCGCATTTTAGTCTCAAAATTGAAAACACTTTTCAATATCAAGTCAGGCAATTCAACAAGATTGCCGACATCCTGATCGAATGCTCGTCGCAAACTTCAGTAGACGGCTGCACCCCCGATACCGTCGACGAAGTGCACCAAGGCGGAACACCGCTACCGCGAGCACCCGAACGGATGCTTTCGGCGACGGGGTTCTCCTACAGTCACTTGGTCGGGGCTATGGAGCGAGGCTGTCTATTAAGTTTACCCGGCGAGTATCCGCGTACGCTACGTGATTGCGACGGACTTTTGATCACATCAAAATTTCGTGGCAACCGATCAATTGAGACTAAACTGCTATGTTTATAACATTCATTTAGTTATCTCATAACTTCTTGTGAATTCCAATTATTGTATCACATTCCGGATAAATAGAAAATGTTAAACTTTCCGATCGAACAATCGAACACCCAAGTTTTCCCGATACAGATCAACACATGAAACAAGTCTAACAACATTCAGTTCGTGCCTCAGTACCAACGGTCCATCCATAGAAGGGTCAAGCCAACGCCTCACATGTGGCACGCCGTACTGCCCCGAACCCGAAGGTTCAAAGGGCGGTTCAAGACGGTCACATAATCGAGTTAAGGTTTGTTGTCTTCTAGAGGGACCATCGCGTTACTTGCACTAGTTAGAACGTCGTCAAACTACGGAAAAATCCAACACTTGGAAATTTCCGGACAGGGGAAAAGTTGGGTATTTATATCCGGTCGAAATTTTTAACATATTCTAAAATTTATCCGGAAAGCCAAATAGACAAAATTTGATACCCCGATCGAAACACCGAATCCCCAAAACAACTCCAGAAAAATTCAACTCTTGAATAATATTTAAAAATACCCAGGAAAACCAGCAATATCAATTAGGAGTTACTGTGTAACATTGACTGAAGAATGAGTCCGTACGGCCGCGGATCCGCCGCACGAGGCATGCTCGTGCCGCGGAACCGCGGCTGTTTGATGGAATTACGCACTCGTATTTCACAGTTACTCTTAAAATAACCTGCTGATATTTCTGCATATTTTTAATACTGAAAAATCCCTGTTTTTGAAAATTGGACAGAGAGCATGGGTGTGTTAGGATTTCGGGTTCGTTCGGAGTTCAAAAACCGTCTAGACTTCGCCTAAGGCTCTAGCTAGGCTCTGATACCACTGTTAGGTTCCTAGGCACTCTAGTGAGGTCTCACAAGGCATCAACCATGCCAATTTCATAAATAATCGGTGCCGAGAGACCCGACTACGGATCGTTTGCTAGAAATCTAGGCGAAAAACAATCTAGTTAACAACTTAACTAATGGGTTATCGGAAATACAACCTTTGTAGATCCGGTGCTCCATCTCCATTGCTCCGCAACGAAGTCCTCTCCGCTGTCCAAATCAAATCCAGGCTCTAGCGTCGGCTTCATCAGAGAATAGGCGAGCTAGGTCGTCGATGTCCATGCCGAAGATGATCTACGTCGAAGCATCGCAAGATCAAGCTCTCACTTCACCAAGTCATGAAACTTGTGAAGAAAACACACTCTACTACTTGGCAAGAGGTAGAGGATGAAGAAATAGGAAGTGGGTAGACTTTAGAATTGGATTTCTCACTCATTTCATCAAGTTGCCATTGATGGTCAAGCTTGTCTTCACTTGAAGGAAGAAGAAGAAGAAGCTAAAATATTATGATAAGAATATTAGAATAGAAAAGAAAAATCAATCCTTATCATATTATGAAGCATGGTTAGATGTAGAGAGTTAACTAAGGTTTAAGTGAGTGGTTAGGGTTAAGCATGAGACAAAATGGTCATAAAGTCAAAGTCTTCATGAAGGTTCATGAATGAACAAAAGAAAGCAACCATTTTCCTCATTTTGCCTTTTCTTTTTCCAAAAAGATAAATGAATAAAATGAAATTAAAAACCCTAATCACCCACTTAACTATAGTTTAATTCTTTACACTTAACCATAAGGCATGTATCATCAAACATGATACAAGCAAGTGCACAAAACTATATCGAATATACAATGTGCACACCCGAGCGAGAAAATCCATTTAAAGTGAACCGATACTAGTTAATGCAAAGTAATATATCAAATATATAATTATGCATTAAATCATTAAATCAACACTTGATTTAACGATCCGGTCATATCGCATATAACCGACTAGTATCATTAGTAACAACTTATCGAATCAATACTTGATCCGATAACCCGGCTATATCGCATATAACCGATCAATGTCACATCACGAGAATCGAATACAGTATCACATACTGGTATTATTCTCGGTCCCGCACATATCTCATATGCGCTCCTATTTCGTTTCGCTTGAGCCAGGAAACCTCTGTGTAGGACTCTAAAGACTCGTCAATACGCCGGCAGCAGGCGATGATCATATCAAACACCCACAAGCCGCAAGCGGTCTGCTAAACGTAACGGCCACCCGGGTATTGAGCGATCTGAAGATCGACGAGCAAGCCCGCTCACACTCCAGTGAATCCAACCAGTAACACTACCGTACAGTCCGGTCTGATCGTCTGATATGTCGCATATCTCACCTAGGGGTGGTAAACGTCAGACCCCAATAGCTCGATAAGTCGCGTCGATATGAGGTCTATAACAATTCGAGAAACTGCTGGTAACACTTACCAGTAAATCTCAGCAACCCTGGCCAGGGATTTCCTGTTATAGCCAATCGAACACAGCGCAACATCAACCCCCTATACCGGGAGAGACGAATCCCCTCCTATCGCTCATTGCCTCCATGTGACTCGGGACTGTACCCAAAAACCACCATTTTGCACGCCCTCTTAGACGTGGTAAGATGGAAATCAAAGCACAGTGGGAACCACACAAGACTCTATGACGATCTCGGGTCAACAGACTACTCTGTACCAGTGTCACCAGAGAACTGCCATCTGACGTGAGGTATAATACCATCTGGGAGTTCTCGGCGAGTCCGTCCAGTGTACCCAGTCTCTACTGAGCACCCGTATATCATCTCTGATGTCAAACACCGATGGATATGGGATCATCCATCGCCCATCTGTATGGGTCGAGAAGGTATACGCTAGTCTACTCTGGTATATCGATGCCCCGTCTCGATACACCCACGACTAGGGACTTTGAAGGATGTACTTATGGACTACCATGTCCCCACTAGTATGATCCGCATCATAGTCCAGGTAGTCAAGTACAGATCCTAAGGGCTTTACCAACATGTAACAGGGAGACTATCAGTGTACACGTTAAGGTAAAGTTCAACCAGATAGCATACTATCATGTCGAGCAAGAAAGTCCTCCCTATATATATCCTAGCATCCACTACAATGTACATCCAATGTACAGTAATGGCCTCTAGGGCATACAAATAACTAACAGCAAATGCAATCAAATAACACCTATATAGGGTGAGCAGGGTATGCAAAAGTCGTGCATAGCAAATGCAATCTAACAACATCTATATTGGGTGAACAGGGTATGCAATAGTCATGCATAGCATATGTATTCTATCAGGTACTACAGATACAGGATGAGATGTAATACTGAATGCTGAGCATGGGAATAAATAACATCTACATGGAATGTCAACGTGGAAAAATAATTGGTGCCCATCAATACAACCAAATCCCAGTAAAACTAACTCAGACGCCGTCATCCTCTTCGGCCCTCAAATCCTGTAAATCTCATAGAATCGTGAGTGCCCAACATCGGCACTCGAAATATCATAAAATCGCCATGTCTAGCATCGACACGCAAATCCTCAAGTATCAGGCTCTGTCAGTCGGATCGGCCCACCGGCTCCGTCTGCGGAATCGGCCCTCGGCCCCGGCAGTACGCATCATCCTGTATCCATCTATCGACTCTGGTCGGTATCCTCCGGAAAATCTCCAGGTCTAACCAATCACCGGTAGGTAGTAGTCCCTCCGCCGGGCTCACCGTCTAACAATACAAGTCTTCTTGCCCCGGGGTACCGTACCGGGTCCACCATGTACCCGCAATCGGTGCCTACCGCTCCTCGAATCGGGTATACTCTCACAAGCTCTCTGGAACCGAGAAAACTCATGGTGGACGCACTGAAATATCATATCAAGAGAAACCGGGTTTTTAAAACAGTGCGTCTTTTCTTAAAATAATAACACGGTTCTCAAATCCAGAAATCCCATAAATCCAAACTCATTGCGTAAATCCATGCAATGTATCGTATGACACTAAAAGTAAACAGGGAAAACCGCTCTTTTAAAAGAATCAAGTTTTGATAATATCTCATGCGGTCCCTATTATTCATGAAATCAAATCGATATCATCCATGTATGTAGCATATGTAGGTATGGATGTGCAAAAGGATATATACGCAAATTTGAGTGTAGCGCTACTATGAAAATACAGCGTGCATGTGCGCAAGTATGAAGATATCAATATATGTGTGCACTGGTATGAATATACAGTGTGCTTGTGCCCAAGTATGAAGATATCAATATATGTGTGCACTGGTATGAATATACAGTGTGCATGTGCGCTGGTATGAAGATGTCAATATATGTGTGCACTGGTATGAATATACAGTGTGCATGTGCGCAGGTACGAAGATATCAATATATGTGTGCACTGGTATGAATATACAGTGTGCATGTGCGCAGGTATGAAGATATCAATATATGTGTGCATTGGTATTAATATACAGTGTGCATGTGCGCAGGTATGAAGATATCAATATATGTGTGCACTGGTATGAATATAAAGTGTGCATGTGCGCAGGTATGAAGATATCAATATATGTGTGCACTGGTACGAATATACAGTGTGCATGTGCGCAGGTATGAAGATATCAATATATGTGTGCACTGGTATGAATATACAGTGTGCATGTGCGCACGTATGAAGAATCAATATATGTATGCACTGGTATGAATATAAAGTGTGCATGTGCGCAAGTATGAAGATATCAATATTGTAAGTCCACGTTGCCCACCCCGGTGCTTGCGGGGAGGCGGAAAACGGAATAAAAATCGGATTTTTATGAGCTTAGGCAACATGGACTAGACTTTAAAGGATCTTTGCTAAACAAAAACTTGCTAAAGCTAACTAGTAACTAGCTAAGTGCTAGAAAGGTTATACCTTTGGTCTTTATGTCCTTCTCTCCTTGCTCCTTGGAGTAGTGGAAGGAGGTCACCTTGTCGTCTTCTCCCGTCAAAGAAAGATCCACCCGAAAGCCTCAACCTTTGGCTTCAACTCCAAGCTAGAAGTAACTAGGGTTCAAGAAGTGCTAGTCCTTCAACCCTAGATGAGAGTAGAGATGATCAAGAGAGGGTTTTTCTCAAGCTCAAGTGTTTCTCAACACATGAGAAGGGAGAGCTTGAGGGAGAGGAAGAACAAGAGAGAGAAATGAAATGATAGAATGAGAAAAAATGTGAACCATTCTCACTAATATGTGTATATTATTTTAATTGAATAATTAGCTAGATAATTGTCATGGCTAATCATGACATGACCATTATCATTTCAATTTGTAAGGATCAAAAAGCATCTTCCAAAAGAAATGATGATGGTCAAAGTGTCAACCTAGGTCAACAAGTCAAGGAGGTTAAATGGTCAACAACCATAACCATGCACAATTATTAAACTAATTATCAATTAACTATAATACACACATAAGCATTAGGGTTAATAAAATGACAATAGCTATTAACCCTAATCAAGGTCCTCTCCCTCAATCTCAAGCAACTGTGCATACGCACCCGCATTCGTGATCCGAGGAACACGAATACAATGAGAAAAACCAATCCCAAATCATATACTAGGATCCAGCTTAAACCAAAGCCCGCTAGTATAAACTGTCCGGACAGCAAACGTGCACAAGTGCGCGGATGCGAACGAACCCTGTCACAAAACCATGCGACCTCTAATCATTTTGCCCAAAGGCGAATAGCTCTCTGTGTTGGACTCTAAAGACTCGACACTACGCTGGCAGTGGGTTTAACCACAGACCGCAAGCGGCACTAGCTGTACGTAACGGTCCCTAGGTAGATGTCGATAAGAAGACTGACGAGGTGAACCCCATCTGAACTCCTACTGAGCCTGTATGTGACAATCTCCGTACAGTCCGGTCTGTTCGTCTGATACATCGCATGGCGGGCCTAGGGGCGGTGAACGTCAGTCCCCTAATAGCGGTACAAGTCGTGTCAGAGTGTAGCCCAGAACACCCTGAGATAACATTGGAAACCTGCCAGTATATCTCGCTTGCCCTGGCCAGGGACTACTCGTGTAATGGCTCTCCAGGACACAGTGCGATGTCAACCCCCAATACCGGGAGAGACGAATCCTGTCTAACCGTCACTGCCTCCAAGTGCTTCGGGACTGCACCCAAAAACTACCTGTTTGCACGACTCCTTTGAGCCGTGGTAGGGTAGTAATCAAAGTGCAGTGGGAACACACTCGAGGCGAAGTGACAGTGTCAAGTCAACGGACTAAGCTGTACTTATGTCACCTGGGAACTGATAACTGACGATAGGTATAATACCAACCAACAGTTCCCGACGAGTCCTGTCCAGTGTACTCGTAACCTAACGAGCACCCGCATACTATCTCAAGTACGACGTACTGACGGCTGTGGGACAGACCGTCTCCCACGCTGGGATGAGAAGCGCATACGCTAGTCTACTCCGTAGTATCGATGCCCCGTCTCGATAGTCCAACGACTAGGGACCTGTATAAGGATGTTGCTTATAGATCACCCAGCTCCCACGAGTGTGAGCGCCATCACAATGCTGGTAATCAAGCAAAGATCCTAAGGGCTCTACTAATATGTATAACAGCGATATGCTAAAAGAAACACATGCACATATTAAAGAAGAGACAAACCAAGTAGCATACTACCATTTCGAGCAAGATTGTATATACAACTGTGAATATCCCAAGCTTCCTTCAAGTAATATACAAACCAGTATGATACAGTAATGGCCTCTAGGGCATATACACTAACAATCTCCCACTTGCACTAAAGCCATGTACTGGAGTATCGAAGACCTATCATCTCGATGAGCCGCTCGAACTGAGTCTGGGGCAAGGCCTTGGTGAATGGATCTGCAGTGTTATCCTCTGATGCAACTCTCCGGACCTCGATCTCCTGGCGATCTACGATCTCTCTAATCAGGTGATACCGCCTTAAGATGTGTCTGGATTTCTGATGGGACCTGGGTTCCTTCGCTAAAGCTATAGCCCCGTTGTTGTCGCAATACAGAGGTATTGGGTCAACAATGGACGGAACCACCTGAAGTTCTCTCAAGAACTTCCTCATCCAGACAGCTTCTTTTGCGGCATCAGATGCAGCGATGTATTCCGCTTCCATAGTCGAGTCAGCAACGGTTTCCTGTTTGGAGCTCTTCCAACACACCGCCCCTCCATTGAGGGTAAAGACAAAACCCGACATGGACTTGGAATCATCCTTGTCACTCTGGAAGCTGGAGTCAGCAAAGGCCTCAATCTGCAGGTCTTTTCCGCCATACACCAAGAACATCTCCTTAGTCCTTCTCAGGTACTTGAGAATGTTCTTTACTGCTATCCAATGTTTCTCCCCAGGGTTTGACTGATACCTGCTTACCACACTCAGTGCATAAGCCACATCCGGTCTGGTACACAACATCGCATATATTATAGAGCCTGCCGCAGAAGCGTAGGGTATAATAGACATGCGATCCCTCTCCAAATCAGTCTTGGGAGACATCTCTTTGGAGAGGGTGATCCCATGACAAGCCGGTAGATTACCGCGCTTGGAATCTTCCATACTGAATCTCTTCAGTATGGTGTCGATGTACCTGGACTGTGAAAGTCCTAATATCCTCTTGGATCTGTCACGGTAGATCCGGATACCCAGAATGTATGAGGCATCACCCAGGTCTTTCATGGAGAACCTGTGTGACAAGAACCCCTTGACAGATTGTAGCATAGGAACGTCATTTCCTATTAAGAGAATGTCATCCACATATAAAACGAGGAATACTACAGTTCTCGCTACAAATCTACAATAGATGCATGGTTCATCTGGATTTTTGATGAAGCCAAATTCCTTGACCGTCTCATCAAAACAGATGTTCCAACTCCGCGATGCCTGCTTTAGTCCATAAATGGACTTAAGCAACTTGCACACCTTTCCGCTGCTCCAACTCTGAATGAAACCCTCTGGCTGATCCATATAGACACACTCCTCTAAATGTCCATTTAGAAAAGCTGTCTTTACGTCCATCTGCCAAATCTCATAATCGTGGAAGGCAGCAATGGCAAGAAGGATCCGAATGGATTTCAGCATATCTACTGGAGAAAAGGTTTCGGCATAGTCCAAACCAGGTCGCTGACGAAAACCCTTTGCTACCAGTCTAGCTTTATAGGTCTCAACCTGTCCATCTACACCAATCTTCCTTTTGAAGATCCACTTGCATCCTATGGGTTTTACCCCATCTGGAGCAATGTCCAACGTCCATACTTTGTTGGTGTACATGGACTCCATTTCGGTCCGCATTGCATCCAGCCATTTTACCGAGTCGACGCTCTGAATGGGCTGGAAGCTAGTAGGCTCATCAAAGTCTATGATGCAGTCCTCTCTATCCCCGTCAATGAGAAAACCGTAGTATCTCTCGGGCGGATGAGACTGCCTACTACTCCTGCGGAGTGGCGTGGGAATGTCCTGATCTTTCGAACCCTCTGGTTCAACCAAGCTTTCAGTAATAGCTCATGGTTCTGGAATTTCTTCCAGTTCTATTGCGCTCCCACTTGATTCTTTTTCTATGAACTGGTGTTCTAGAAAGTGGGCATGGCGAGAAACAAGGACTTTTTGTTCCTCTTCGCAATAGAAGTAATATCCCTTGGAGTTCTTTGGATAACCCACAAACTTGCACTGTACTGAGCGTGCCTCGAGCTTGCCCGCATGCTGCTTTTTTACAAAAGCTGGACATCCCCATGTCTTAATGTGATTATGATAGGGTCTCTTCCCACACCACATCTGATATGGTGTAGTAGGCACAGTCTTAGTTGGAACTCGGTTCAAAAGGTATGCAGCTGATTCTAGCGCATATCCCCAAAACGATCGCGGCAACTCAGCATTACTCATCATGGACCGTACCATATCCAATCGGGTTCGGTTCCGTCTCTCCGATACACCGTTATGTTGCGGAGTGTATGGAGGAGTAAGCTGAGAGAGAATTCCATTCTCTTTTAAGTAACCCAGGAACTCGGCACTCAAGTATTCACCACCTCGATCAGATCTCAGTGTCTTTATACTTTTGCCTGTTTGTTTTTCTACTTCATTCTTATATTCCTGGAATTTTTCAAAAGCCTCGGATTTATGTTTCATTAAGAAGACATAACCGTACCTTGAAAAGTCATCCGTAAAAGTAATGAAGTAAGAATAACTGCTTCATGCATGTGTAGACATTGGACCGCACACGTCGCTGTGTACGAGTCCCAAGAGCTCGCTCGCTCTTACTCCGTGTCCAGTGAACGGAGTCTTTGTCATCTTTCCCTTGAGACAGGATTGACAAGTTGCATACGATTGATATTCGAACGAATCCAAATATCCTTCTGCATGTAACTTAGTCAACCTTCTCTCATTGATGTGACCCAGTCTACAATGCCATAAGAAAGTTTTATCGATTTATGGAGACTTTCTTTTGTGTGTATTCTGGACATTGAAAATCTGTGGCTGGTTTAATACGTATATACCGTTGTTCAATGTACCTGACCCAATCAAAACTTGATTAAGGTGAATGTTCACTACATTACTTACAAATGCAAATTCATAACCTTCTTTAGATAATAAAGATACAGAAATGATATTACAGGTTGCATTTGGTACATAATAACAACTACGCAAAACCAAAAAATATCCATCCGACAATCCCAGGTGATAGTCCCCCACGGCCTCAGCATCCATGCTAGCACCGTTTGCAACTCTGAGGGTCATGTCACCTGCCTTCAAAACTCTACGTTTTCTCAACGCCTGCAAAGAATTACAGATATGAGATCCTGATCCGGTATCCAATACCCAGGATGTAGAGTTTATTGATAGACAGTTTTCAATAAAATACACACATGAAGCTGAAGCTGCAACTCGCTTCAAATCCTATGTTCTGGCTTTCTAAGCCTTGCAATCCTGTTTCCAGTGACCACTTTTGTGACAATAGAAGCATTCTTCCTTCCCCACCAGCTTTCCCGCTACCTTTGTTGCTTTTCCTTTTCCCTTCGGATCCACTTTACTGACACCGCCTCTTGGTTTGGCGGGGGCTTTCTTCTTCTTGCCCTTGGCTTTCGCCCTGAACCTAGAAGAGGAAGATCCTCCTACAAATAAAGTGGATGTCTCCCTACTTTTCTGTAGGGTGCCCTCTGCACTCCTCAGCATGTTGAGGAGCTCTGAAAGTTCAACTTCTTTTTCATGTAAGTTGAAGTTCAGGATGAACTGGGCGTAAGTGGAAGGAAGGGACTGGAGAATCAAGTCCGTATAGAGCTCATTCTCGAACGTAGTCCCAAGTTCTGCGAGCTCCTCTATGTAGCCAATCATCTTAAGCACGTGTTCCGCTACCGATGATCCGATGGCCAACCTTGCCGAAAACAACTTCTTCGACACTTCGTATCTTGAGATACGAGACTGCTCTCCATACAGTTCTTTTGTATGAAGAAATATAGACTCTAGGTCCATATTCTCGTGCCTCCTTTGATGTTCATTGTCCATCGAGGCAAGTACGAGGCATTTGGCCTTCACGCAATCTATTTCCCATGTCTTACGGATTTCCCTATCCGCGACACTGGTTTTGGGACCTGGGACAGGGGGAGCTTTGGTGGTAAGGAGATACCCCAGCTTGTCGTAAGTGATTGCCATCTTGACATTCCTGAGCCAATCTTTGTAGTTTGGCCCTGTCAATATGTTTTTATCTAGTAATAACATAAGTCCGGTCATGTTGAATGGTCGCTGCAATTAGGAGAGAGAAAAGAAACACTTTAGCATGATGCTCTTGCAAGTTTAGAGTGGTTTTTAGTTTGTCTAAACTGGATGGCTCCCACTGTCTCTCGAATCCCTTCTCAAACCGTAAAGAAAGGATTAGTCAGGATCAATCTCACCGTACAATACTTGCTTAACCGTTCAGCCAAGCCAGTGTCGGTACTTCGAGGGAGGTTTTCCAACGCTTTCGTGAAGTTCCTTAATTAAGTAACCTCTTTTCCCTGTGGGCGTAGCCCCGCTAACACCTTTCTAGACACCTACTAAGTTTATAGCATTGATCGTTAAGTGAGAGTTTTCCCGAGGAGTAGCATATACTCACAGTAGGATCGGGATCCAAATATCATCGCGTGATAAAACCAAAGGAATCCTACCAGATTCATCACACTCCAAATGGTATGCAGCGCTAGCAAGTTTCAGTACTTATGAAACTCCCGATGTGGATTTTTGCCCCATGCTCTTATGACCTTGACTTTGGCCAAAATATCATAAGTCACATGTCAAGTTCTACCCGTCATTCTCCTCGTTAATTTGGACCCACCCGTACCTACCCTTGACTTTGGCCAAAATGGCAGCACGACTGTCCCAAACCAACGCATCTATCTATGCTGCACATGAATACCAATAGCTACCAATCACTATGCCTTGACTTTGGCCAAAATACATAGCTTGAATACTTTTTGACCATTCATGTGGAATGACGGAGGGCTACGGATGGTTTTGGTGAAACCGTGAACGTAGTGAACTTGATATAATCGATGGAACGAGATAGCTTTTAAAATGAGTGGTTCAAGCTCCGCGTTTAAAAGTTTAGTTTTGAAAAGAACCGAGTGGTTTTCAAAGTGTTCCAATCGACTTTTACTTGGTTTATTTTCTTGCATTAGTTCTTTTAATGCGTCCCATCATTTAATCCTACCATTGCAGAAAACAACCAAAATATGACGTACGCTTATGCCATTCGCATTCGCCACGGGGCCCCGTCATCACCCGTTAGGTTACTTAACTAACGACAGAGCGGGGGCTGGGCTAGCGCGGCTGTAAAACATAAGCAACGCCTAAATAGTTATCATATATAAATATATAGCAATGATAGACATTACAGATCACAGATGAATACATTGGAATACTAGGAACCCGCAATCCGTTCGAGCCTGCAACGAAAAACGGATTACACGGTCGCGGTGAATAGCCAAATACCCCACCCAAGACCCCTACGGGTGCGGCAAACTACCCGCCAAGTACCCGAAGCGAAGCAACCTCCCTCAACACCGTGAGTAGGCCACTCGGCACTTCGAGATACCCGGTAGTTTGTACACCCCCTCCATGGGTCTATCCTAGGAGCAAAAACAGTAAAAAGAATTATACAATGACGGCTACAACCCCGACCCGGTTGTGCGGCCATACAAATAATAATATTACATCAATTTACATGTTACAATGAATGAAAGAAAAAGCAACACTCATCTCACATCCACCCCGGCTATTCATCCGCGACAATCCAACCCATTCATATACACAAACCAGTATCAATCACAGATCACAGATATGTATAACCCCGACTAATCGACATATAGCGATTAGCCGACGTTCAATACATACAAACATCACAAATATAACCGTCATAGTCAAAATGTAGTGAAGTTCGGGAAAAAATACGGATTTATAGGACCCCAAAAATAAATTTCTATTCTGGAAAATCTGGGCACATATAAACCATCTTAAAAATCCTAAAACCAAGCCGTAAGAAAACTGCACCAAACTCGACTCAGTGAAGAGTCCAAACGGCGGCTGTTCCGCGGTTATAGCTTGCTATTGCCGCGGAAACGCGGCGGTTTGGATGAATCACTGGACCGGGTTTGGTGGTTTTCTTTAGAAAACCCTGAGACGATTTTTGGTGTATAACAAATTTTGTTTTGACCAAAAAAATGTTCAACAGAAACTAGGCTTTTTGAAAACTCGGTTTTTGGATTTTTCGGTTTCGAACTTCGTTACACTTCACTACCTAGCTAGTTTATGTTTAGTTAGGCTCTGATACCACTGTAAGTCCACGTTGCCCACCCCGGTGCTTGCGGGGAGGCGGAAAACGGAATAAAAATCGGATTTTTATGAGCTTAGGCAACATGGACTAGACTTTAAAGGATCTTTGCTAAACAAAAACTTGCTAAAGCTAACTAGTAACTAGCTAAGTGCTAGAAAGGTTATACCTTTGGTCTTTATGTCCTTCTCTCCTTGCTCCTTGGAGTAGTGGAAGGAGGTCACCTTGTCGTCTTCTCCCGTCAAAGAAAGATCCACCCGAAAGCTTCAACCTTTGGCTTCAACTCCAAGCTAGAAGTAACTAGGGTTCAAGAAGTGCTAGTCCTTCAACCCTAGATGAGAGTAGAGATGATCAAGAGAGGGTTTTTCTCAAGCTCAAGTGTTTCTCAACACATGAGAAGGGAGAGCTTGAGGGAGAGGAAGAACAAGAGAAAGAAATGAAATGATAGAATGAGAAAAAAATGTGAACCATTCTCACTAATATGTGTATATTATTTTAATTGAATAATTAGCTAGATAATTGTTATGGCAAATCATGACATGACCATTATCATTTCAATTTGTAAGGATCAAAAAGCATCTTCCAAAAGAAATGATGATGGTCAAAGTGTCAACCTACGTCAACAAGTCAAGGAGGTCAAATGGTCAACAACCATAACCATGCACAATTATTAAACTAATTATCAATTAACTATAATACACACATAAGCATTAGGGTTAATAAAATGACAATAGCCATTAACCCTAATCAAGGTCCTCTCCCTCAATCTCAAGCAACTCTGCATACGCACCCGCATTCGTGATCCGAGGAACACGAATACAATGAAAAAAACCAATCCCAAATCATATACTAGGATCCGGCTTAAACTAAAGCCCGCTAGTATAAACTGTCCGGACAGCAAACGTGCACAAGTGCGCGGATGCGAACGAACCCTGTCACAAAACCATGCGACCTTTACTCATTTTGCCCAAAGGCGAATAGCTCTCTGTGTTGGACTCTAAAGACTCGACACTACGCTGGCAGTGGGTTTAACCACAGACCGCAAGCGGCACTAGCTGTACGTAACGGTCCCCAGGTAGATGTCGATAAGAAGACTGACGAGGTGAACCCCATCTGAACTCCTACTGAGCCTGTATGTGAAAATCTCCGTACAGTCCGGTCTGTTCGTCTGATACATCGCATGGCGGGCCTAGGGGGCGGTGAACGTCAGTCCCCTAATAGCGGTACAAGTCGTGTCGGAGTGTAGCCCAGAACACCATGAGATAACACGGGAAACCTACCAGTATATCTCGCTTGCCCTGGCCAGGGACAACTCGTGTAATGGCTCTCCTAGATACAGCGCGATGTCAACCCCCAATACCGGGAGAGACGAATCATGTCTAACCGTCACTGCCTCCAAGTGCTTCGGGACTGCACCCAAAAACTACCTGTTTGCACGACTCCTTTGAGCCGTGGTAGGGTAGTAATCAAAGTGCAGTGGGAACACACTCGAGGCGAAGTGACAGTGTCAAGTCAACGGACTAAGCTGTACTCATGTCACCTGGGAACTGATAACTGACGATAGGTATAATACCAACCAACAGTTCCCGATGAGTCCTGTACAGTGTACTCGTAACCTAACGAGCACCCGCATACTATCTCAAGTACGACGTACTGACGGCTGTGGGACAGACCGTCTCCCACGCTGGGATGAGAAGCGCATATGCTAGTCTACTCCGGAGTATCGATGCCCCGTCTCGATAGTTCAACGACTAGGGACCTGTATAAGGATGTGCTTATAGATCACCCAGCTCCCACGAGTGTGAGCGCCATCACAATGCTTGTAATCAAGCAAAGATCCTAAGGGCTCTACTAATATGTATAACAGCGATATGCTAAAAGAAACACATGCACATATTAAAGCAGAGACAAACCAAGTAGCATACTACCATTTCGAGCAAGATTGTATATACAACTGTGAATATCCCAAGCTTCCATCAAGTAATATACAAACCAGTATGATACAGTAATGGCCTCTAGGGCATATACACTAACAATCTCCCACTTGCACTAAGGCCATGTACTGGCGTATCGAAGACCTATCATCTCGATGAGCCGCTCGAACTGAGTCTGGGGCAAGGCCTTGGTGAATGGATCTGCAGTGTTATCCTCTGATGCAACTCTCCGGTCCTCGATCTCCTGGCGATCTACGATCTCTCTGATCAGGTGATACCGCCTTAAGATGTGTCTGGATTTCTGATGGGACCTGGGTTCCTTCGCTAAAACTATAGCCCCGTTGTTGTCGCAATACAGAGGTATTGGGTCAATAATGGACGGAACCACCTGAAGTTCTCTCAAGAACTTCCTCATCCAGACAGCTTCTTTTGCGGCATCAGATGCAGCGATGTATTCCGCTTCCATAGTCGAGTCAGCAACGGTTTCCTGTTTGGAGCTCTTCCAACACACCGCCCCTCCATTGAGGGTAAAGACAAAACCCGACATGGACTTGGAATCATCCTTGTCACTCTGGAAGCTGGAGTCAGCAAAGGCCTCAATCTGCAGGTCTTTTCCGCCATACACCAAGAACATCTCCTTAGTCCTTCTCAGGTACTTGAGAATGTTCTTTACTGCTATCCAATGTTTCTCCCTAGGGTTTGACTGATACCTGCTTACCACACTCAGTGCATAAGCCACATCCGGTCTGGTACACAACATCGCATATATCATAGAGCCTGCCGCAGAAGCGTAGGGTATAATAGACATGCGATCCCTCTCCAAATCAGTCTTGGGAGACATCTCTTTGGAGAGGGTGATCCCGTGACAAGCCGGTAGATTACCGCGCTTAGAATCTTCCATACTGAATCTCTTCAGTATGGTGTCGATGTACCTGGACTGCGAAAGTCCTAATATCCTCTTGGATCTGTCACGGTAGATCCGGATACCCAGAATGTATGAGGCATCACCCAGGTCTTTCATGGAGAACCTGTGTGACAAGAACCCCTTGACAGATTGTATCATAGGAACGTCATTTCCTATTAAGAGAATGTCATCCACATATAAAACGAGGAATACTACAGTTTTCGCTACAAATCTACAATAGATGCATGGTTCATCTGGATTTTTGATGAAGCCAAATTCTTTGACCGTCTCATCAAAACAGATGTTCCAACTCCGCGATGCCTGCTTTAGTCCATAAATGGACTTAAGCAATTTGCACACCTTTCCGCTGCTTCCACTCTGAATGAAACCCTCTGGCTGATCCATATAGACACACTCCTCTAAATGTCCATTTAGAAAAGCTGTCTTTACGTCCATCTGCCAAATCTTATAATCGTGGAAGGCAGCAATGGCAAGAAGGATCCGAATGGATTTCAGCATAGCTACTGGAGAAAAGGTTTCGTCATAGTCCAAACCAGGTTGCTGACGAAAACCCTTTGCTACCAGTCTAGCTTTATAGGTCTCAACCTGTCCATCTACACCAATCTTCCTTTTGAAGATCCACTTGCATCCTACGGGTTTTACCCCATCTGGAGCAATGTCCAACGTCCATACTTTGTTGGTGTACATGGACTCCATTTCGGTCCGCATTGCATCCAGCCATTTTACCGAGTCGACACTCTGAATGGTTTGCTGGAAGCTAGTAGGCTCATCAAAGTCTATGATGCAATCCTCTCTATCCCCGTCAATAAGAAAACCGTAGTATCTCTCGGGCGAATGAGACTGCCTACTACTCCTGCGGAGTGGCGTGGGAATGTCCTGATCTTTCGAACCCTCTGGTTCAACCAAGCTTTCAGTAATAGCTCATGGTTCTGGAATTTCTTCCAGTTCTATTGCGCTCCCACTTGATTCTTTTTCTATGAACTGGTGTTCTAGAAAGTTGGCATGGCGAGAAACAAGGACTTTTTGTTCCTCTTCGCAATAGAAGTAATATCCCTTGGAGTTCTTTGGATATCCCACAAACTTGCACTGTACTGAGCGTGCCTCGAGCTTGTCCGCATGCTGCTTTTTTACAAAAGCTGGACATCCCCATGTCTTAATGTGATTAAGATAGGGTCTCTTCCCACACCACATCTGATATGGTGTAGTAGGCACAGTCTTAGTTGGAACTCGGTTCAAAAGATATGCAGCTGATTCTAGCGCATATCCCCAAAACGATCGCGGCAACTCAGCATTACTCATCATGGACCGTACCATATCCAATAGGGTTCGGTTCCGTCTCTCCGATACACCGTTATGTTGCGGAGTGTATGGAGGAGTAAGCTGAGAGAGAATTCCATTCTCTTTTAAGTAACCCAGGAACTCGGCACTCAAGTATTCACCACCTCGATCAGATCTCAGTGTCTTTATACTTTTGCCTGTTTGATTTTCTACTTCATTCTTATATTCCTGGAATTTTTCAAAAGCCTCGGATTTATGTTTCATTAAGAAGACATAACCGTACCTTGAAAAGTCATCCGTAAAAGTAATGAAGTAAGAATAACCGCTTCGTGCATGTGTAGACATTGGACCGCACACGTCGCCGTGTACGAGTCCCAAGAGCTCGCTCGCTCTTACTCCGTGTCCAGTGAACGGAGTCTTTGTCATCTTTCCCTTGAGACAGGATTGACAAGTTGCATACGATTGATATTCGAACGAATCCAAATATCCTTCTGCATGTAACTTAGTCAACCTTCTCTCATTGATGTGACCCAGTCTACAATGCCATAAGAAAGTTTTATCGATTTATGGAGACTTTCTTTTGTGTGTATTCTGGACATTGAAAATCTGTGGCTGGTTTAATACGTATATACCGTTGTTCAATATACCTGACCCGATCAAAACTTGATTAAGGTGAATGTTCACTACATTACTTACAAATGCAAGTTCATAACCTTCTTTAGATAATAAAGATACAGAAATGATATTACAGGTTGCATTTGGTACATAATAACAACTATGCAAAACCAAAAAATATCCATCCGACAATCCCAGGTGATAGTCCCCCACGGCCTCAGCATCCATGCTAGCACCGTTTGCAACTCTGAGGGTCATGTCACCTGCCTTCAAAACTCTACGCTTTCTCAACGCCTGCAAAGAATTACAGATATGAGATCCTGATCCGGTATCCAATACCCAGGATGTAGAGTTTATTGATAGACAGTTTTCAATAACATACACACCTGAAGCTGAAGCTGCAACTCGCTTCAAATCCTGTGTTCTGGCTTTCCAAGCCTTGCAATCCTGTTTCCAGTGACCACTTTTGTGACAATAGAAGCATTCTTCCTTCCCCACCAGCTTTCCCGCTACCTTTGTTGCTTTTCCTTTTCCCTTCGGATCCACTTTACTGACACCGCCTCTTGGTTTGGCGGGGGCTTTCTTCTTCTTGCCCTTAGTTTTCACCCTGGACCTAGAAGAGGAAGATCCTACTAAAAACAAAGTGGATGTCTCCCTACTTTTCTGTAGGGTGCCCTCTGCACTCCTCAGCATGTTGAGGAGCTCTGAAAGTTCAACTTCTTTTTCCTGTAAGTTGAAGTTCAGGATGAACTGGGCGTAAGTGGAAGGAAGGGACTGGAGAATCAAGTCCGTATAGAGCTCATTCTCCAACGTGGTCCCAAGTTCTGCGAGCTCCTCTATGTAGCCAATCATCTTAAGCACGTGTTCCGCTACCGATGATCCGACGGCCTACCTTGCCGAAAACAACTTCTTCGACACTTCGTATCTTGCGATACGAGACTGCTCTCCATACAGTTCTTTTGTATGGAACACAGAACCCACTCACGTATCACACGTGTCGTGCAAACAAAACGTATTAGAAAAACGATATATCGCCCCTTATTTTGATACAGGTGAAAACTTACAAAATTGCACATACCACAGACCCTAAAAATACAGCAGACTCCTCTAGCCAAAACCCTAACCCCTAAGTCTCCTGTCTGGCCGCAATTTGTGGCCAGAATGAATAAAACGGCGGCCTGGGTTGGGTGTCTGGAGTTCGTGCTCTGGTGGTGTGATCAAGGTCTACCAAGTATGCTCCAGTTAACTCAAATTTTATCTAAAACCCCCGAGTCTAAAGCAGATCACAGAAAGGCCATATTTTGCTAAAAACGTTATATTTTGCACAAAAAGGAAACCTAGGGTATTTTAGTGAAATCTGGGGTTTATCTAGGTTTAAGTGGCCCTAATAACACTTAACTAGGCTAGGCTAACCAGCAAAATCATCTCCTAACCAAAAGTCTACACAATTCACCATTTCAAGCATAAAAACTCACTTTTATCACTAACCGAAGCTAATTCTACACATAAGTTTAGCAAAAGGAATTGAGTTCAGATTTTATACCTCACTCTCGACCCTAGGAAGCAGGAGGAAGGAGAAGAGGAAGAGAAGAGCGGCTGCAGTTGCTGGGGGCTGCTGCTGCCTGCTACAGCTGCTGATGCTGATGCTGTTGCTGCTGCCGCCTCTTGTTGTTGTTATTCCTGTTTGTTGCTGCTGCTGGAGCTCCTGCTGCTGCTTCTTCTGCTGTTGCAGCTGCTGGTGAATGAGTGTGTGTGTGTTTGAGTGAGAGAGTGAAGTGAGGAAAATGAGAGGCAAGGAAATGATAGCACAAAGTGTCAACCCCCCTTTCTCTCTCTTCATTTAATGAAGGCATGGCTCATGTCATGATGCCATTCTCTCTCTCTCTCTCACCAAGTCAACACAAAAGAAAATTCAAACCCTTTTTCCATTTAAAAAAAAACCATACTAAATTAAAACCCAAAACCAAATAACTTAATTAAAATGGGTTAACCCACCATGGTTGCTAATTATGGTTTAACCCCAATTAAGCCCTAGTTTACATGCACATGTGTGTGCAAGCCTAGAAAAATTCTAATAAAATATTCATTAAATTTGATAAATTATTTGAAAATCAATTTGGTAAACTTTTTATTAAAAACCATATATTAAAGTATAATTAGCCACTAAACACATCCTAAGGTGTTACACTTATCATCTCTACTTTTTCGGAAACCGCTATGGTTGGCTGTGAGGCCTTCGCTTTTACGTGGGTTTGCGGTTATCCGTTTGTACATTGTATATTTTTTTTTTGGATCTAGTATTCTCCATCTACCACCTCTTGTATTTGACGTAGAGACGAGTTGTGAGGATTCGGTGTTGTATTATTATCTTGGTGACTTTGGGTGCCGTGCTCATGGGAGCCGGTTTTGTTGAAAAGTTTTTCTTCTTTATGCAGTTTTCTTTTATACTTCTTCGCTTCGGCGTCTTATTTATTTCTGTGGTGGTTGTCTCCGCCGTTGGGCGTGATTTGCTCCTGTTTGGGATGCTTTATATATTATCTATGTTGTACCCGTTTTCGGGGCTAGTTTTTACAAAGGAGGTGCTGCCAAAATTTTCAAAAACGAAAACTAAACTTAAAGATTTTTACTTGAGAATTTCCGAATGTTTTAAACTATGTTTTTCTCCATTATCCCTTTTGGGGTGGTTTAGATTTTTGGGTTTCGGCTTACTTAAATTACGTATGCCTGTAGACGTTACGTGGTTTAAGGTCCGGTTACTGGCCAAATTTTTGGGTCGTGACAACTATTATTGACAGTCCATGTTGCACGAGCGCCTATTGTATGCTACACACACACTGTCGGTAATTGCCATGATACACAAAACACAGATATTCATATGATATACCTTGCTATTGGTTAGCGACATAGAGGCATTTATTTTTGTGCGATGGCGCATATGACATATAGTATGCCTTGTTATACCTACATGCTTACACATATGCCTTGCTATACCTACATACTCATACATATACTTTGCTATTGTTACATGTTCAGTTTTATACGATATATATCGGTGGTATGGGACGCTGTTATATATGTATATGGGATTCGGATACTTGGGAACCGCGTGATATATTTAATGACTTGATGCATTTAAATAGCGGAATTTTCCCGTGATATGCTCAAATTGTTGTTCTATGTTACATATGCTATATTACATTGATTTACGCATTTGAGATATGTTTTCATGCGATTTGGGGATTTCTGGTGTCGATGTTAGGCACTTATATTCCGAGAGATTTATGGATATTGGAAACCGATACGTGGAACACGAGAGTCAAGGTTGGACACTAGGGTTTCGAGGAACGTATGTATATCAGAGCAACCGATACATGGAACACGAGTGTCGAGGTTGGACACTTGGGTTTCGAGGAACATATGGATATCAGAAAACCGATACGTGGAACACAAGTGTAGAGGTTTGACACTTGGGTTTCGAGGAACGTATAGATACGAGTATTTATGTGTCGATGCTGGGCACCTGTTTTCATGATATTTCGGGTGTCGATGTTTGACACTCAGGTTACATGAGATTTACAGGGCCGATCTGAGGACCGATCTGAGGATTTTGGGATTTGGGGTGTTGTTGATTTACACCGGGTTTTTCCATGCTTATGATTTGTGCATGAGATTATTTATTATATCATCCCACACTCAGGATTATTTTGATATGCATTGCTTCATGTAGTTGTAGTACCTTGATGATGTATCTTTACATGACTGTTGCATATTCATATTGCCATACTTATGCTATCAGATTTCATGTGATAGATTTATCGTTGTTCGTGCATACTTACGATTACAGTATGATGTTAATTACTATTCATGAGTTGGCAACTCACCCCCGTTGTGCCACAGTATTTTGCAAGACTTACCCTCAGAGTAGTCACGGCAGGGCGCCGTATTATCTCTACTTTTGCGGATACCGCTACGTTTGGCTGTGAGGCCTTTTGCTATAGGTGGATTTTGCGGTTATCCGACGATGTTCATTATTTAACTTTTGTATCTATTACTCTCCATCTACCACTTCATGTATTTGACTTAGAGACGAGTTGTGAGGTTTCGGTATTGTATATATTTTGGTGATTTTGGATGCCGTGCTCGTGGGAGCCGGTCTTGTTGTTATGTTTTACCTCCTTATGCTGTTTTCATTTATATTTCTTCGCTACGGCGTCGTATATATGCTTGTAGTGGTTGTCTCCGCCGTTGGGCGTGAGTTGCTCCCGTTTGGGATGCTTTATTTATTTTCTATATTGTACCCATTTTCGGGGCTAGTTTTTACAAAAGAGTTGCTGCCGAAATTTTCAAGAACGAAAACTAAAGTTAAAGATTTTTACTTGAGAATTTCCGAATGTTTTAAACTATGTTTTTCTCCGCTTATCCAGTTTTGGGTGGTTTAGATTTCTGGGTTTCGGCTTACTTAAGTTGCGTACGCCTGTTGACGTTACGTAGTTTAAGTGCCAGTTACGGGCCTAATTTTTGGGTCGTGACAGTGATGAATAGCCAAACCCACATCCCTAGACCCCTACGAGAGTGGCAAACAACCCTACCAATTTTAGAGTTAGGTGATCCGGTCTCGACTTCTCGAAATGGTCTCCCACTGGACCCTAGAACTCGGTTACTTGTGCTCCCCGCCTTGGGTCTATCCTAATGCGGAAAAGTAAATAATATACAATGGTGATGTAACGTTTTGAAAATCGTTTAAGTGAAATTTCCGATTATCGGTAAAATAATTGGTGTTTTCCGTAAAAACCAAGTTTTAGTTATTTTTCAACATAGACTTAAATATACCTATTCTAGTTATGTAATTGCTAGTATTTGGTATATAATGGGTCACTTATAAAATTTCTAGTTTACGTAAATATTTTCCGTAATTAATTATTTTTAATATTATTTTAAGATTTCACTAATACATATAATTAGTGATAATTACAAATTAGATTGGGTTAACTACAAGTTGCATTGCACCATGACAACTTAAACTAATCTTGTAACATATTGTTTCCTTCTAATTTTCATCAAGTGTTCTAGATATTTCTAAGATTAAAGCTAGAAAATAAATGAATTAAATAGATAGATAAGTGAGGTATGGTCAAGTTTGACTTGGGGTATTGTGTTAATTATTTTTTTTACACCTCACTTTCTCTCTCTCCCTCCCTCCTTGCTGCAGCCAAAAATTGGCAGCCCCCTCCCCCAAAGTTCCCCACTTGAAAGGATTAGAAAAGAAAAGAAAACAGGAAATGAAAAGGGAATAGAATATATAATAAACATAGAGGTATGGGCTTTGTTTTTTTCCTATCACTTTCAACACCTCACTCTCTCTTCCCATCCCTCTAAAATTCTGGCTGAGCCCCTCCTCTTGCTGCCCAAAATTTTTCCCTCTCATTCCACATCAAAACTCTTCAAATATTGCCTCAAAAATCAATACAAAACATCATCAATCCTTTATTTAACCCTTATCCATTATTCTCTACTCAAAACTAGAAAGGATCTTGGAGCAAGAGACCATCTTTGGAGGCAAAGTTGCATGTTGGATCTCATGATTTTGAGGTATAATCCTAACCCAATGGTAAATTGTTGTATAATTACTTTAAATCAAACTCAATTAAGTGTTAATTAGGTTTTAATTTCAGGTTTGGAAATTCAAGAATAGGGTTTGAATTTAATTAGGGTTTTTATCACTTGTTTAAGGTTACAATATGTAGTTTGACCTCTTAAGACATGCTAAATGTAATCTAGTTGCTAAATTTCAAATTGTTACTTGAAAATTTGTCCAAATTGTATAATGTTGCAAACTAGAATTTTAGAATTCATATAAAGAAGTGAGATTAAAATCTATTAAATATGTGTGTGGCTTAATTAAGATATTAAGTGAATCTTATGGCCACTAAAATTGTTAAAACATTTAAATTTGCGCTAAAACGGGTAATTGAGGCTTACTAGGTTTTTGGAAATAAATCGGTTTGCTTTATTTTGAGGTTTGATGAGTTACAACTTATTTCATATAATATTTAGTGAGTTGTGAAACCACGATTGGTATGTTTGGGTTTTAAGTTTGGGGATTTTCATGTATAGTGACCCTCGTTGTAGTTTGTGGCGTTGTCGCGGAGCGTTTCGTGCACCAAGTGTGTGTGCGTCGGGTTAACGCGCGTCGTTGACTTGTATTGTTTGTGTCCGTGACTATTTATATTTATTCTCTTATTTCCTTGTGTACGTTGCTAGGATCGGGTGCAGAGGCGTCAGATGTGGCGTGGAAATGACAGGGCTAAAGTCGGATCAGATTAGTCGAGGCGTCCAGGTGAGTAGATATATATCTATGGGGGAAGTCGGGTGGATGGCGTATAGCACCCCCGCAATTTCGTAAAATATGCTGTGTTTATGTGTGTGTGTGTGTGTGTGTGTGTGTTATTGCGAGATATGAATACTTAGCAAGGAAGGCTTTAGGAGACCACGGGTTGGATTTAGTGTAATTTGGATGAATATGCTTTTAGTTAGTTAGTTTCTTAGTCGCGAACCATAGAGTAAGGTACACACACACACCTGCAAACACGTGATATGTTTTTGGTGTATATGATATATGTGTGTATATATATATATATGTATGTGGATGTGTTGCTATATATATATACATATACGTATATATGATGAGGATAGTATATGATACTCGGAGGAGAGTCGATATGATCGGGCATGATGCCGTGAGATCGGTTATGTGATTTGGGTCGTGTTATGATGCCGTGAGATCGGTTATATGATATTATAGTAGATCGATGGGCAGTGTGTTTTATTCACACGCGGATAGATATTTTATTATTTTGGTATGTTCTAGATTTAGAACGGTACCTCTAATTCAGGATGTGATGATAATGATACCAGATGAATAATGAGGTACATGTGATATTTGACCCGTACCCCGATTTTGGGATGCCGTATGATAGATTTTACCGTACGAAGTAAAGATAGGATGATTGATTCACACTCATGATTCGAGGATGTCGTATTATATTGTATCGTACGCAAAGCTATTGAGGCGGGATCGCCGACTACTAGATATATCGACTCAGACTTAGCTGGATTTCCTTACCCTATCGATCAGTCTCTTAGTTTAGTCCTGTAGTTTATCAAGTAGGCGTTGGACTGGGCTTGAGTCATACTTACTTTCAAACTAACGAATCGTGAGTATTTTAAAGACAGGCCGATGGATACTACGGATATTTCAAAGGATGTACCTTTTCTTAAAAAACATCGTAGCCCCTATTTTCTAAAAACTACGATTCGTGCTATTTCAAATGCTAAAACTGTATGACTCGTATATATATAAATGTATATTCTTATATGTTGCGGTTGCTATATATTTTCCATATATTCATGTTGTTCTTATCGCATTGCATGCTTATACTTGTGATTTCCTTTGTTATTATGAACCCATGCTGTCAGGACACCAGCACCGTTACCGATGATGCGTATGCCCCACGTACACTTGCTTTCCGGCTCACACACATCATCATCGGTAATTTCCATGTCACGTACACTCTAGAAAATATTACTTCATGGATATAACTGCTTGTAGATAGTTCCGATATATAATTACTAAGCTAGTTTAGATATTGCATTCTTTGCTTAAATACCATGCATGTATATGTATTCATTTGTCATGCGATATCGTTGAGCTTTATACCGATATTCACTGTTCACTGACTCGTAATTTTGAGATTTTGGATCTTTGATGAGATTTCTGGATTTGGGAAACCGCATGTGAATGTTTATAAACTTATGATTTGTTTTAAAAAGAAATATGCGGTTTTCCTTGATATGATGTTTTCTCGATTTTGAGATAGTTACGGGCCGATCCTGTTCATGCGGAGCCCGAGATAGTGAGATATTGAGATATTGAAATTTGATGATATGGGCCGATCCTGATCAAGCGGAGCCCATGGGCCGATCCTGTTCATGCGGAGCCTGAGATATTGAGATATTAAGATTGAGATGGTTATTGGCCGATCCTGTTCATGCGGAGCCCGAGATATAGAGATATAGAGATATTGGGATATATATATATATTGTGTCGATACTTGACACGGATTCTCTGTTTATTTCATTGATGATATTTCGGTTTTTATACAAAAATCTCAGTGATATATGAAAACAGCTTTCCCATTTAAAATGAATTCTGTTTCATTCATAATGCATTCGTACATTATACATGTGATATGTTGCTACCTGAGGCACTGACACAAGTACTTTGTATCACACTTATGTTTAGTTGTTTACCTCGCCATTTTTAGCTGCTTCAGGTTATATATATATTATGAGGATATTATGGTATGACCTAAGAGAGAGTCATACATGCGATTTCTTCTCGGTGATGTTTTCTACTCACGAGTTGGCAACCCACCCCCGTTGTGCCACAGTTTCTTGCAGGTTTGGCCATACAGGTTTCATTGCGGCTTGCTGGCACACTGCTTCCTTCCGGGTGATTGCTTTGGTAGGTGGGTTCACTTGCATCATGACCACCGTTGTACTTTATTTATTTCAGTTGTATCTAGTAAATTCCATCAACCAGACTTGTATTAATTCATAGACTTAGATGACCAGTATGTATATTCTTTCGGCCTTAGAGTCGCGTGTTGTATTATTATAGTTTTCTCTGGTTTTCTTAAGGATATTGGTTTTCTTGCTGAGTTTTGATCCTCGCCCTTCGGCGTTGTATATTATATTGCATTGCGTGGTTGTGTCCGCCAATTGGCGAAGAGCTAGCTCCCGCCTGGAGATGCCTTCATTCATTATTATGTATTTTATGTGTTGTACCCGTTTGGGGGCTAGTATTTACAAAGGAGACTCTGCCGAAATTTTCGGGAAAATATGATATTGCTTTTAAATTTTTAATGCTATTTATTGTGTTAAAACCACTTGCTTAAAACAAGTTTTCCTTCTCTCTTTTTAAATGGTTTAGATTTCTGGGCTTTTGGCTTATTTGAATTAGGTGGGGTCCTATAGACTTCACATGATTCAAGTGCCAGTTACGTGCCATTTCGGGTCGTGACAGGTGGCATCATCCTCAACCCGGAAGTGCCCCAATAAAAGAATATTACATACAATGAATTTTACATGAATAAAAATAAAAACCCTCATCTCACATAAAACCCCGGCTATTCAAAACACGACGATCAAATATAACATATCACAACAACACATAACATCACATGTCATCAGCGTAAGTAAATATGCGTATCTCAGTTGTCGTTGACATATAGCACCAAAACCGGCGATACACCACATATTACACCTACGGTCGCAGAAAAGAAAGTGAAAAAATATAACAGTTGGAATCCGCAACCACCTTAGACATCATAAACCCTATGTATCACATACTTTGGATTTCATGCCTAACCAAATGAATTCTTTAGACATCGCATGCCTGACAATTATAAACCCTGCATTTTATTCTCGATATTGAAAACACTTTCCAATAACCTGTCGGGTAATTCAACAAGATTCCCGATAACCTGATCGAATGCTCGTCGGAAACTTTATTAGAAGGCCGCATCCCCCGATGCCGTCGACGAAGTGCACTAAAGCGGAACTCCGCTGCCGCGAGCACCCGAACGGATGCTTTTGGCGACGGGGTTCTCCTACAATCATTTGGTCGGGGCTATGGGGCGTGTCTATCTGTCACGACCCGAGAGTACGGAACGTGACCGGCACTTAGATTACGAAGCGTCTAGAAGCGCCACGTAACCTAAGTAAGCCGAAGCCCAGAAATCTAAACCATATAAAAGAAAAAGAAGTAAAAGAAACATGAAGAAAAACAAGTTTAAAAGTATCAGCAAATTTTCCCAAAAATTTCGGCAGAGTCTCCTCTGTAAAAACTAGCCCCCAAATGGGTACAACAAGTGTAATATACATAAATAATAAAAAGCATCCCCAAACGGGTGCTAGCTCAACGCCAACTGGCGGAAACAACCACAACGAGCACAATAATATACAACGCCAAAGGGCGAGGCTCAAAACTCAAAATAAAACAAAACCACCAGATCAGAATAATATATGCACGACTCTAAGGTCAAAATAAAAGACTGGTCCAATAAACTTATCAAGTAATACAAGTATGGTTGATGGAGCTTACTAGATACAAATGAATGAATAAAAGTACAATGGTGGTTCGGATACAAGTGAACCAACCTACCGTGCAAATCACCCTGAAAGAATAGATGTGCCAGCAAGCTGCCAGGGAAACCTGTACACCGAACCTGTAATAAAATTTGGCACAACGGGGGTGAGTTGCCAACTCGTGAGTAGAAGACATCTACGAAAAGAAATCGAATGCACGACGCTATCCTAGGTCATAATAATACACTACTAAGTCCCAATCATCTAGTAATAGCAGGGTAATACTACGTGTAAGTGCAGATACACCGTGCTCGTGTCAGTACCTCATATAATACTGTGTCATATGAATGAAATGCATGCACCATGAATGTAAAGTAACAAATCCTGAAATCCAGATATATATGTATAAGAAATCTTTAGCTGTTATCATAGTAGAATGTGTATAAGAATCTGAAATCTCAATAATGAAATCCATGGAAATCCGTGTCAAGCATCGACACAACACATGTAATCTCAAGTCTCAATATCTTGGGCTCCGTCAGTCCGGATCGGCCCATATCATCAAATCTCACGACAACGGTCGGTATCCTCCGGATATCCGCCGCGCCGGACATCACCGGTAGGTAGCCTTCCCCTGCCGGGCTCATCGTCTACAACTCGATCTTCTTGCCCCGGGGTACCATACCGGGCCCACCATGTACCCGAGACGGTTCATCCACTCCTCGAATCGGATCTCGAAATCCAACAGAAAACATGAAATACTCATGGTGGACGACACATACATCATGAGAAAACCGCATCTTATTTTAAAAAGAGAAGAGGAGAGAGAGAGAAGTTTTTATATATTTTTGCGGTTTTCCCCAAAAATCCAGAAATCTCATAGAAATCCAAATCTCAAAATCATGAGTAACTATATGATAAGTGTCGGCATATGCCCATAATACTGCATGATAACATGAAAATATAAATGCATGGATGTCTAAGTAATAAATATCATGTCTATACTAACATCAGAGAATAATCACAATATTATATCGGTCTAGTTGTTAACTGATTCTATCCATAAAAGACAATATGATCTAAAGTGTACGTGACATAGCAATTACCGATGATGATGTGTGTGAGCCGGCAAATAAGTGTGCGTGGAATATGCGCATCATCGGTAATGGTGCTGGTGTCCTAACAGGTATGGTTTGTACTGATTATTGCAACATATGTAAGAACATGCACCATGATGATTACAGTATGAATGTAAAGACAGATGTGCATTATCCACTCCTCTGCGAAATACGAGTACAACTACCACTATGTGAGTCGAACCTAAACTAGTGTCCATCTAACATCCTAAGGAACTAAACCTAATAGACTAGTCAGTAAGAAATTAGAGTCTACCTAAGGTCTGAATCAATATCTCTAATAGTCGGCGATCCCGCCTCAATAGCGTCACGTACGTAGTACGGCTTCCTCGAATCAAGAGTGCGGATCAATCATCAAATCTAAGCCTCGTACGGTAAAATCCATCGTACGGCATCCCAATATCGGGGTACGGTCAAGTATCTCCTAGGTGTCTCCTCATTCGTATAATGTCATCATCAACACATCTCATGATCAAGGTGCTAAACTATGATCGCATACATCAATCATATATCATTGCCATCATGATAAGCATCATTAGTTTATCCTCAGAAATATCATGTCATATGTATCATATTGTGATTAAGTCATACCGATATCTTATCGTCATCAAGTCACAAGCTACAGCCCAGGTACTATTTTAGCGTCCCATGTACCTCAATATCACCACCACCCTTCATAATTTATATATTCATGTTCATTATCTCTTTCTCTAATGATCCGCTAACACTTTAGTACGACTGTATAGTCAAGAATCACGGCATCAAGCCCAGTCATACTGTTTCATCATACCTCAGGTATCATATCACATCAACGAATCCCATATACGTGTTGTGTATATATATACACCTATACCTAGTTTTATATATACACACATATACGTATACGCCATGTCAAGTTTTAGTGTGTGCGTGTGTGTTTCTATCAGAAACCTACGAACCTCTCCCAAATTATTCATCCTCATGTATGGTTTTCCTAAATCAGTCTAGTCCCGCCTAGGGTCATTACTAGGGTCCTGCTCAGTAAGAATCTAGGGTCACATCGGGTTTCCTAATGTCAATAAGTACTATTCCTATTCTACGTTGCGGGGGTGCTAAACGCCATCCACCCGACTTCCCCCCGTAGATATGCATCTACTCACCTGGTCCATGTCTGCCGAAGACGGTGTCGCCATCCTCCTCTTCATCGCCCGCAGTCCACGTGAGGGGTACCTAAACGCAAACATAATAATAGTATCGTAAACTGAATCACATACAAAAGTCAAAACGACCCAAGGAACAAGCATAGGTTAAAACCTATGTTCCGTCCACGCAAAAGAACCAAATATCGCTCAATATCGGCGTACAAACTCCGATGGATCGAGATAAACAACAACAAACAGCTTGTAGTTTAGAAAACTCGTTACTTATAATATAAAACATGATTTAATCCATCAAAACCCTAAAATCAATCAAATCGTCCGTTTTTCGAAAAACCCGAAAATGCCAATTTACGTTTTTCATCAAAACTTGACATTTAAATGAAACCAATGGTCATAAAACTCATTAAATAGCATCACTAGACTATACAAACCATTACTATATTTTTATTACACAATTTTGTATAAATTTGAAATTTCTAGTTTGCACCCTTTAACAATTTTCAACATTTTTCAAGAAAAATACCACAATTCCACCACAAAACATGATTTTGCATAAATTAATGACTTAAACCACAATTCATGATGATAATGATATAATTAAACCATAATTATATTTTTAATCTCATTTATATAGGAATTTCTAAAATCTAGTTTACAAAATTAGCAATTTTTATCACAATTTTCAATTAACCATAGAAACTAGCAATCAAACTAAGTTTTTCTTTCCATTAACATCCTAATATTTCCACTAAAACTATAATCCAATGATAACAACCGAAATTAGAATTTTATATTAACCACAACCACATTTTGCAAAAACCTAGTTAACTAAATTCCTAATTTAAAACAATTTTTGAATAACAATTTGTTAAACAATAACCATGCAAGATTTCCTAATACTAAAAGTGTTAAACTAACTACTATAACCCTAATTAATTATTAAAAATCATAACTTGAATTTAGAACCCTAGCTTGCATTTTAAAAAAAAGAACATAGAATTAATTCATTAAATCTAATTAAGCTTAATATGAACATCTAATAATAATAAATCAAAAGAAAGAAAATTATACCTTCAAAATGTGAAATCCAAACAAGAATTGAGCCTCCAAAATGTATGCTTTCCATCTCCAAATTTCATATAAAAATGAGCAAGGAATAAAGAGTATGGAATAAATAGGATTTTGTGGAATTTTAATTGAATTTTTGATGTGTTTTTGATGAATTTTGAATAAAAATGAGGTGGAAAATGGGGGGGCAGCCATGGGGGGTCTGTGGCCGGCCCTAGAGAGGTGAGGGAGAGAAAGAAGAGAGTGAGAAAAGTGTGTAGAAGTTTCAAGAGAAGAAACATCAATAAAAGACTTTTCATGCTTTATTTATTTATTTATTTATTTCTTTACTATAGCAACTCAAGAAAGCTCTAGAAAATAGGAAAAATTTGCAAATAATTTTTGCATGATACACACTAAATTCTAATATGCCATGGTTCATTTTTACAAATTAAAACAATTCAAATTTGTAATTTACACTAATTTAGTGTAAAAATAAAGCTTATGTTAATATTTAAAATAATTAATTTAGGAAAAATATTTTATTAAACTAAAAATTTATAAGTGGTTAAATAAACACCATTTACTAGTAATTTCATAATTAAAATAGATATTTTTAAAATTAGAATGAAAAACAATCACGATTTGGTTTTACGAAAAATACATTTTACTTTACCGAAAATCCTAAAATTCACTTAAACACTTTTATTCATTTAATTATTTATTTAATCGTTTTTAAAACGTTACAATCTTCCCCCCTTTATGAAATTTGGTCCCCGAATTTAAATTAAAACTCCCCCTCCAAATACTAAAACGTTTAGCAAAACTTTCAAATCGTCGGGGCTCCGAAATCATCAATACATAACTAAAATCAACTCCGTCAAGCATAACGCAATCATCGGAGTTATGGCGAGAACAAAATATCATAACCCAATGTTAAAACCATCATAATATACATCAATCTATAACTTATATATATTTCGCATCCTAATAAAATCGCCTAAGCCTCATAATAAAGAAGCATATAAAAACCCCTCTTGAAAATTCGCCGTGCAATGCACGTGTCACGGTATAAGTAGCGGACGTTTAATTTAAAAAAATAGCTATATATATATCTTTTATTTAACATACACGTCCCGCCTGGTTACTAAATCAAATAATAATGACTATGAAAACATACTGCTCAAACTGAAATCAATCCCAATCACATCATAAAAATATCATGTGCGTCCGGTGCGCACTGAAATCGAAACCAACTAAGGATACCATGAATACACACAAAAACAAAACTAAGTGCAACAGGTGTGGACCAAAAACATCTGTCAAGTGCAACGGGCGTGCACGACTCAATATCAGGTGCATCTAATCTGCACAAAACCCCGATTTAGTGCATCTGGTGTGCACAAAATCGCATCAAGTGGGCCAAGTATGCGCAAGAATCCTAATCAGGTGCACATGGTGCACGAAAACATACATCGAATATCAAAATCAAAATCACAGTACAAAAATGCATGAAAACTAGGTCGAAACATATGTCAAAATCATGTGTAACCCCTATGCACGAAATCAAATCAAAAATCTCAAAATATATAAAACCAAATCAAGTGTACTGGGTGTGTACTAAACAACATCAATACAACTGATATATGAAACACAGATAGAATAAAGGTACACACATGAAATACCAATCGTAGAACAAAGTCCTCAAAATACAAAAATCCAATCCACGAAAATATGAATTTCAAATCACTAAATCCCAATCGTAAACACTATTGTCAATGTGCGCCTCTTTCTTCTGATGGCGATTGCTTCGAACTCGTCTCTTTGTAGCTGTGCTGACTACGCTACCAACGAAAATCCTCATATCTAGAGTCTCCCACGTAGTCGATCCCTTCACTTGATATCCGGACTACATTAAATCTTTCGATCGATCCATCAAAATCCCATAATTCCCCGAGAGCTCAACACTCAAGTACAGTTTAAAAATATCCGGTACATACCCCAGCATCGATGATCCAGCCGTAGAAGGGCAAACCCAAGCCTCACTAATGGCACAGCGGAACTGCCGTAAACCCTAAGGTTCAAGGGCGTTCTCGTGGTCATTATGTCGAGTTAGGGTTTCATTCTTCTAGAGGGTCCATCGAAATACCTGCATGTTCTTCCGAATACTTTAAACTTGGGAAAATGGTTTTCTGATAATCGTTCGAACCCTTTAACTTCATCCGGATGGCACGTGAATACCCTTCGTCCGCACGCTAAGCAATGCTTCAATCCTCAAGAATAACCAATACTCTAATGGTTATCGCATTCGAGCCGCAGCTTCCTCTGCCCGTGGTAACAGAAACCACCATCCGATATCGACGAAGATAGATCAAAGGAACGAATGAAATACGGTGCAAACAATGTACATCCTAAGGCTCCTTAAGCAGAGTAGCGTATCGTAAGTATGCCGCGGACCATACCCACGGTACGTTACTCTACCTAAATCGCCTAGTCCATCAACCAAGGGTCACCTAGACTTATACAAGGTTAAACCTAGCGCTCTGATACAAACTTTGTCACGACCCGAGAGTACGGAACGTGACCGGCACTTAGATTACGAAGTGTCTAGAGGCGCCACGTAACCTAAGTAAGCCGAAGCCCAGAAATCTAAACCATATAAAAGAAGAAGAAGTAAAAGAAACATGAAGAAAAACAAGTTTAAAAGTATCAGCAAATTTTCCCAAAAATTTCGGCAGAGTCTCCTCTGTAAAAACTAGCCCCCAAATGGGTACAACAAGTGTAATATACATAAATAATAAAAAGCATCCCCAAACGGGTGCTAGCTCAACGCCAACTGGCGGAAACAACCACAACGAGCACAATAATATACAACGCCAAAGGGCGAGGCTCAAAACTCAAAATAAAACAAAACCACCAGATTAGAATAATATATGCGTGACTCTAAGGTCAAAATAAAAGACTGGTCCAATAAACTTATCAAGTAATACAAGTATGGTTGATGGAGCTTACTAGATACAAATGAATGAATAAAAGTACAATGGTGGTTCGGATACAGGTGAACCAACCTACCGTGCAAATCACCCTGAAAGAATAGATGTGCCAGCAAGCTGCCAGGGAAACCTGTACACCGAACCTGTAATAAAATTTGGCACAACGGGGGTGAGTTGCCAACTCGTGAGTAGAAGACATCTACGAAAAGAAATCGAATGCACGACGCTATCCTAGGTCATAATAATACACTACTAAGTCCCAATCATCTAGTAATAGCAGGGTAATACTACGTGTAAGTGCAGATACTCCGTGCTCGTGTCAGTACCTCATATAATACTGTGTCATATGAATGAAATGCATGCACCATGAATGTAAAGTAACAAATCCTGAAATCCAGATATATATGTATAAGAAATCTTTAGCTTTTATCATAGTAGAATGTGTATAAGAATCTGAAATCTCAATAATGAAATCCATGGAAATCCGTGTCAAGCATCGACACAACACATGTAATCTCAAGTCTCAATATCTCGGGCTCCGTCAGTCCGGATCGGCCCATATCATCAAATCTCACGACAACGGTCGGTATCCTCCGGATATCCGCCGCACCGGACATCACCGGTAGGTAGCCTTCCCCTGCCAGGCTCATCGTCTACAACTCGATCTTCTTGCCCCGGGGTACCATACCGGGCCCACCATGTACCCGAGACGGTTCATCCACTCCTCGAATCGGGTCTCGAAATCCAACAGAAAACATGAAATACTCATGGTGGACGACACATACATCACGAGAAAACCGCATCTTATTTTAAAAAGAGAAGAGGAGAGAGAGAGAAGTTTTTATATATTTTTGCGGTTTTCCCCAAAAATCCAGAAATCTCATAGAAATCCAAATCTCAAAATCATGAGTAACAATATGATAAGTGTCGGCATATGCCCATAATACTGCATGATAACATGAAAATATGAATGCATGGATGTCTAAGTAATAAATATCATGTCTATACTAACATCAGAGAATAATCACAATATTATATCGGTCTAGTTGTTAACTGATTCTATCCATAAAAGACAATATGATCTAAAGTGTACGTGACATAGCAATTACCGATGATGATGTGTGTGAGCCGGCAAATAAGTGTGCGTGGAATATGCGCATCATCGGTAATGGTGCTGGTGTCCTAACAGGTATGGTTTGTACTGATTATTGCAACATATGTAAGAACATGCACCATGATGATTACAGTATGAATGTAAAGACAGATGTGCATTATCCACTCCTCTGCGAAATACGAGTACAACTACCACTATGTGAGTCGAACCTAAACTAGTGTCCATCTAACATCCTAAGGAACTAAACCTAATAGACTAGTCAGTAAGAAATTAGAGTCTACCTAAGGTCTGAATCAATATCTCTAATAGTCGGCGATCCCGCCTCAATAGCGTCACGTACGTAGTACGGCTTCCTCGAATCAAGAGTGCGGATCAATCATCAAATCTAAGCCTCGTACGGTAAAATCCATCGTACGGCATCCCAATATCGGGGTACGGTCAAGTATCTCCTAGGTGTCTCCTCATTCGTATAATGTCATCATCAACACATCTCATGATCAAGGTGCTAAACTGTGATCGCATACATCAATCATATATCATTGCCATCATGATAAGCATCATTAGTTTATCCTCAGAAATATCATGTCATATGTATCATATTGTGATTAAGTCATACCGATATCTTATCGTCATCAAGTCACAAGCTACAGCCCAGGTACTATTTTAGCGTCCCATGTACCTCAATATCACCACCACCCTTCATAATTTATATATTCATGTTCATTATCTCTTTCTCTAATGATCCGCTAACACTTTAGTACGACTGTATAGTCAAGAATCACGGCATCAAGCCCAGTCATACTGTTTCATCATACCTCAGGTATCATATCACATCAACGAATCCCATATACGTGTTGTGTATATATATACACCTATACCTAGTTTTATATATACACACATATACGTATACGCCATGTCAAGTTTTAGTGTGTGCGTGTGTGTTTCTATCAGAAACCTACGAACCTCTCCCAAATTATTCATCCTCATGTATGGTTTTCCTAAATCAGTCTAGTCCCGCCTAGGGTCATTACTAGGGTCCTGCTCAGTAAGAATCTAGGGTCACATCGGGTTTCCTAATGTCAATAAGTACTATTCCTATTCTACGTTGCGGTGGTGCTAAACGCCATCCACCCGACTTCCCCCCGTAGATATGCATCTACTCACCTGGTCCATGTCTGCCGAAGACGGTGTCGCCATCCTCCTCTTCATCGCCCGCAGTCCACGTGAGGGGTACCTAAACGCAAACATAATAATAGTATCGTAAACTGAATCACATACAAAAGTCAAAACGACCCAAGGAACAAGCATAGGTTAAAACCTATGTTCCGTCCACGCAAAAGAACCAAATATCGCTCGATATCGGCGTACAAACTCCGATGGATCGAGATAAACATCAACAAACAGCTTGTAGTTTAGAAAACTCGTTACTTATAATATAAAACATGATTTAATCCATCAAAACCCTAAAATCAATCAAATCGTCCGTTTTTCGAAAAACCCGAAAATGCCAATTTACGTTTTTCATCAAAACTTGACATTTAAATGAAACCAATGGTCATAAAACTCATTAAATAGCATCACTAGACTATACAAACCATTACTATATTTTTATTACACAATTTTGTATAAATTTGAAATTTCTAGTTTGCACCCTTTAACAATTTTCAACATTTTTCAAGCAAAATACCACAATTCCACCACAAAACATGATTTTGCATAAATTAATGACTTAAACCACAATTCATGATGATAATGATATAACGAAACCATAATTATATTTTTAATCTCATTTATATAGGAATTTCTAAAATCTAGTTTACAAAATTAGCAATTTTTATCACAATTATCAATTAACCATAGAAACTAGCAATCAAACTAAGTTTTTCTTTCCATTAACATGCTAATATTTCCACTAAAACTATAATCCAATGATAACAACCCAAATTAGAATTTTATATTAACCACAACCACATTTTGCAAAAACCTAGTTAACTAAATTCCTAATTTAAAACAATTTTTGAATAACAATTTGTTAAACAATAACCATGCAAGATTTCCTAATACTAAAAGTGTTAAACTAACTACTATAACCCTAATTAATTATTAAAAATCATAACTTGAATTTAGAACCCTAGCTTGCATTTTAAAAAAAAGAACATAGAATTAATTCATTAAATCTAATTAAGCTTAATATGAACATCTAATAATAATAAATCAAAAGAAAGAAAATTATACCTTCAAAATGTGAAATCCAAACAAGAATTGAGCCTCCAAAATGTATGCTTTCCATCTCCAAATTTCATATAAAAATGAGCAAGGAATAAAGAGTATGGAATAAATAGGATTTTGTGGAATTTTAATTGAATTTTTGATGTGTTTTTGATGAATTTTGAATAAAAATGAGGTGGAAAATGGGGGGGCAGCCATGGGGGGTCTGTGGCCGGCCCTAGAGAGGTGAGGGAGAGAAAGAAGAGAGTGGAAAAAGTGTGTAGAAGTTTCAAGAGAAGAAACATCAATAAAAGACTTTTCATGCTTTATTTATTTATTTATTTATTTCTTTACTATAGCAACTCAAGAAAGCTCTAGAAAATAGGAAAAATTTGCAAATAATTTTTGCATGATACACACTAAATTCTAATATGCCATGGTTCATTTTTACAAATTAAAACCATTCAAATTTGTAATTTACACTAATTTATTGTAAAAATAAAGCTTATGTTAATATTTAAAATAATTAATTTAGGAAAAATATTTTATTAAACTAAAAATTTATAAGTGGCTAAATAAACACCATTTACTAGTAATTTCATAATTAAAATAGATATTTTTAAAATTAGAATGAAAAACAATCACGATTTGGTTTTACGAAAAATACATTTTACTTTACCGAAAATCCTAAAATTCACTTAAACACTTTTATTCATTTAATTATTTATTTAATCATTTTTAAAACGTTACACTATCTAGTAAGGTTATCCGGCGAGTATCCGCGTACACTACGTAATTGCGACGGACTTTTGATCAACATCAAAATCCCGTGGCAACCGATCAAATGAGACTAAACTGCTAGATTTATAAAATTCAAAATAGTTATCTCATAACAATTTGTGGATTCCAAATATTGTATCACAATCATAAATAGCTAGATGAAGTTAAACTTTTCGATTGAATAATCAAGCACCAAAAATTTCCCGACAAGCTCAACATTTGAGCGGAGTTTAAAAAATACTCAGAACATGCCTCAGCTCTTATGAACCAGCCGCAGAAGGGTCAACCAATGCCTCACATTTGGCACCGCTGAACTACCACAAACCCTAGGGTTTGATGGCGGTTCTGACGGTCACATAATCGAGTTAAGGTTTCGTTCTTCTAGAGGGTCCACAGAATCGCTTGCATGATTTTCCGAAGATTTTAAACTCGGAAAGAATCCAACTCTTGAAAAATTTCCAGTGGGGGAAAAATTGGGTTATTGATATCCGTTCGAACTTTTTAACATTGTCTAAATAACCGGAGTACATGTTAGAATTACGATTGCGAAACACTCCGAGTTGTTTTTGCAGAAAGTTAATATCACATGAACATTTAGCGAAAACAAACAACACCTGAAACACCAAAACCCAGAGACTGGAACACACTGAAAATTTGAAGCCCAGACACCTCTGGAAAACCGAGTAGGACGGTTTTTAGCCTAATGTGGCCAGCCAAATTTGCACAGAACCCCCTCAAATTTTCACAGTGATTATGTTATATCTCATACAATATTCAGCAGTTGTTTAAAATAAATTTTGACACCTCTAAAAATTCAACAGAAACTAGATTTTGTATCAGGTGTTTTGGAGTAGTTTCGGTTTCGTAATCCTAGCAAACATCGTCTAATTTTTTAGCATGTCTCTGATACCACTGTAGGGTTGCCTACCACGGCAACAAGTTTTCGGGAGGCATTGTCCATGCCAATTTTAAAAAATTGCCGTTCTAGTAAACCCTAACCCTAGAATCGCTACTAGAAAATCCGACGAAACGAATGCAAACAACTTTGCAACTAAAGTGAACAAGGAATACAACCTTTATAGACCGGTCCTTCACTTCAATAGCTCCGTATAGTAGTCCCTTCCCTGCAATCACGAACTCCCGGACTCTAAAAAGGCTCCCATGAAGAAATGAACAAGCTTGCATCGAAGTCTTCGAGGCCGAAGATGATCTACGTCGAGAAGACACTAACCCAAGCTACCTCTTCACTAATTATAGAATTAGTGAAGCAAACACCCTATACTAAATGGAAAGTAGTAGAGGATGATGAAGTAGGAATTTTGCTCACTTTAGATTTAATTTTCTCACACAATTCCATCACTTGATCAAAAGCTAGTGAGCTTTCAAGAGGAAGATGAAGATGAAAATGATGAAGTGATGAATGAATAATTCATGCGAGGTTAGAAATGCAACCATGGTGAGTTAATGTCATGCTTAACCCTTGTAGAGACTAAACTATAGCTATGACTTAAGGGTTGGGTTAACAAATATCTTAAGCTAGACAAATAAGTGGACTTGGTCAATGAAACCTACAAGCTTCTACAAGCTTTGAACCATGACTCATTATACAAGTCTTTGAATTACTTAAAACAAATAAAACCCTAACTTTAACCTAGCATGGTATGAGTCTCATACTAACATGTTGCATGTGTAACCTAGCATGACACAACAATATATATCACATATATATTTTGTGTGCAAAGAAACCAATTAACATATATCACATATATGTTAAGTGTATCAAATGTGAGAAAAAGAAAAGCTTTAAGTGAGCTAATATTAGTTAATGTAATTTAATATATCAAATATATAATTCTACATTAAATTATTAAATCAACACTTGATTTAATAATCCGGCTATAGTGTGTATAACCGACTAATATCAAATGCAACAACTTATCGAATCAACACTTGATCCGATAACCTGGCTATATAACATATAATCGACTAATGTCACAAGTCGCGAGAATAGAATGCGGTATCACATATCGCATTAATCTCAATCCCGCACATATCACATATGTGCTCCTACTCCGTTTCGCTTGAGCTTGGAAACCTCCGTGTAGCACTCTGATGACTCGTCAATACGCCGACAGTAGGTGATGATCAAATCAAACACCCACAAGCCACAAGCAGTCTGCTAAACGTAACGGCCACCCGGGTATTGAGCAATCAGAAGATCAACAAGCAAGCCTGCTCGTACTCCTGCGAATCCAATCAGTAACACTACCGTACAGTCCGGTCTCTTCGTCTGATATGTCGCATATCACAGCCTGGGGGTGGTATAACGTCAGACCCCAATAGCCAGATAAGCCATGCCGATGCAAGGTTCTTAACGGTTTGAGAAACTACTGATAACACTTACCAGTAAATCTCAGCAACCCTGGCCAGGGATTTCCTGTTATGGCCAATCGAGTATAGCGCAACATCAACTCCCAATACCGGGAGAGACGAAACCCCTCCGATCGCTCATTGCATCCATGTGACTCAGGACTGTACCCAAAAACCACCTTTTTGCACGATCTCTTGACCGTGGTGTTAGTTATATGTATGCGCTAGAGGCCATTACTGTACATACGATGTATATTGTAGTGGATACTAGGACGTATATAGGGAGGACTTTCTTGCTCGACATGATAGTATGCTATCTGGTTGTACTTTATCTTAACATGTACTCTGATTGTCTCTATGTTACATGTTGATAAAGCCCTTAGGATATGTACTCGACTACTGGGACTATGATGAGATCATACTAGTGGGGGCCACGGTAGTCGACGAGCACATCCTATAACTGTTCGTAGTCGAGGGTGTATCGAGACAGGGCATCGATACACCAGAGTAGACTAGCGTATACGCATCTTGACCCATATGATGGGCAATGGATGATCCCATATCCATCGGTGTTTGACATCAAGGATGGTGTACGGGTGATCAGTAGAGACTGGGTACACTGGACAGACTCGCCGAGAACTCCCAGATGGTATTATACCTCACGTCAGATGGAAGTTCTCCGGTGACACTGGTATAGAGTAGTCTGTTGACCCGAGATCGTCATAGAGTCTTGTGTGATTCCCACTGTGCTTTGATTTCCATCATACCACGTCCAAGAGGGCGTGCAAAAGGTGGCTTTTGGGTACAGGCCCGAATCACATGGAGGCAATGAGCGATAGGAGGGGATTCGTCTCTCCCGGTATAGGGAGTTCATGTTGCGCTGTGTTCGATTGGCTATAACTGGAAATCCCTGGCCAGGGTTGCTGAGATTTACTAGTAAGTGTTATCAGTAGTTTCTCGAACTGTTATAGACCTCATTTCGACACGACTTATCAAGCTACTGGGGTCTGACGTTTACCACCCCTAGGCGAGATATGCGACATATCAGACGACGAGACCGGACTGTACGAGAGTGTTACTGATTGAATTCGCAGGAGAATGTACAGGCTTGCTTGTTGATCTTCTGATCGCTCAAGACCTGGGTGGCTGTTACGTTTAGCTAACCGCTTGCAGCTTGTCGGTGTTTGATATGATCATCACCTACTGCCGACATATTAACGATTCTTTAGAATCCTACACAGAGGTTTCTTGACTCAGGCAAAACGGAGTAGGAGCACATATGTGATATGTGCGGGACCAAGAACAATACGTGTTTATGATACCGTATTAGGTTCTCACAATATGAGATATCGGCCGGGTATATGTGATATAGCCGGGTCATCGGATCAAGTGTTGATTCGATGAACTGATACAGATTATATTAGTCGGTTATTTGCGAAATAGCCGGATTATCGGATCAAATGTTGATTCGATAATTTAATGTATAATTATATATTTGATACATTAAATTACATTAACTGATATAAGCTCACTGAAAGATTCTTTTTCTCACTCGGGTAATACATTGATATATTTACGATATATGTTAATTGAATTATTTTATTTTCTTACAATAAATATTGTATATATGATATATAATATTGTAACATGATATGCTTACTAATGCAACATTTTTAGTGGAGATTAAATAAGGTTAGGATTTGATTTGGGTTAGTTCTTTCTAGAAGCTTCTAGAAGGTTTCCTTTTTGTTTTTGCAAAGATATTTTGCAAGATATTTTCTTAACCCAACCCACTCCCTTAACCATGGTTTGATCTCTACAATGGTTAAATCTTTTCTTGACTTAACCATGGTTGCTTCGGTAATCATATGACCACTTTCATTATTCATCACAAAAGAATCACTATTCTTCTTCTTCTTCTTTCTTGATGCAAAAGCTTTCTAGCTTTTTGCTTAGTGATGAAAATGAGTGAGAAATAGAAAACAAATGAGAGCAAAAATCCTACTTCATCATCCTCATCTATCCTTGCCATTTAGATGAGGGTGTTCACTTTATTTAGTGAGTGAGAGCTTGTGTTAATGAGACTTCAAGGTAGATCGTCTTTGTTATCGAAGATCGGAAGCAAGTTTGCATCATTCTCTTCGTGGAGCATCTCTAGAGTCCGGATGCACGATGATCACAGCGAAGGGACCTCAACACGGAGCTTAAGAAGTGAAGGACCGGGTCTACAAAAGTTGTAATCCCTCTCACTTAGTGTTAAAATGTTTAACATGCTTGTTTTCACCTAAACTCTAGTATAAAGATCTTGTTTAGGGTTGTTCGGCACGGCTAAAATTTAAATCGGGCAAGGTTGATTCCTCGTAGACCCTTGTGCATATGCCTAGCATCCCTACAGTGGTATCAGAGCCAAGCTAGAGCTTTAGACGAAGTCTAGGCGAAGTTTAAAGTCCGATCGAACTCCGAATACCCGATAAAACCTAGTTTCTGGAAAAAAATTTAAAATGTTGATTTTTTCGTATTAAAAATACTCAGAAAATTAAGCAGGGAAATATAGGAATTACTGTGAAGTACGGACCATAGAATCGATCACGTGACCGCGGAACCGCGGCCAAACCACGCATGTGGCCACGGTTCCGCGGCTGAATAATGTCACTGGGGCCTGCTACTGCACAGTATTATTCCTGGGTTCTTTTGCACAATTCTGGGAATTTTTAATTCCACTCAAGTGTTGAGTTTTCTGGGTTGTATTGGGAGCTCGTTGATTCGATCGGAAAGTATAATTTCGTTTAGTTTGTCCGGGTAATTTTTAGAAATTGTTAGAAAGTTCGAACGGATATCAATAACTCACTTTTTCCCCTGTCGGAATTTTTTTCAAAAGTTGGATTTTTTCTCGAGTTTGAAACTTCCGGAAAATCATGTAAGTAACGCGGTGGACCCTCTAGAAGAACACAAACCTTAACTCAATTATGTGACCGTCTTGAACTGCCTCTGAACCTTAGGGTTTGGGGCAGTACGGCGTTGACACATGTGAGGCGTTGTCTTGACCTTTCTACGGCTGGACCATTGGTACTGTGTCATGTGATGGATATTTTTTGAACTCCGCTCAAGTGTTGAGCTATTTAGGAAATCTTGGGTGTTTGTTTATTCGATCGGAAAGTTTAATATTGTCTATTTATCTTGAATGTGATACAATATTTGGAATCCACATGTAGTTATGAGATAACTAATTTGAATATTATAAACATAGCAGTTTAGTCTCAGATGATCGGTTTCCACGGAATTTTGATGTGATCAAAAGTCTGTTGCAATCACGTAGCGTACGCGGATACTCGCCGGGTAAACTTAATAGACAGCCACACCCCATAGCCCCGACCAAGTGACTGTAGGAGAACCCCGTCGCCAAAATCATCCGTTTGGATGCTCGCGGCAGCGGTGTTCCTCCTTAGTGCACTTTGTCGACAGCATCGGGGGTGCAGCCATCTACTAAAGTTTGCGACGAGCATTCGATCAGGATGTCGGGAATCTTGTTGAATTGCCCGACTTGATATTGAAAAGAGTTTTCGATAATGAGACTAAAATGCGGGGTTTATAATTGTTAGGCATGCGATGTCTAAGGAATTCATTTGGTTAGGCATGCGATGTCTAAGGAGGTTGCGGATTCCAACTGTTGTAGTTTTACACTTTCTTTTCTGTGACCGTAAGTGTAGTATGTAGTTGTATCGCCGGTTTTCGTTGCTATACATCAACGACAATCGGTGTATGCATACTTACTTACGTTGATGATATGAGATATTATGTGTTGCTGTGATATGTTATATTGGATCGTCGTGTTCTGAATAGCCGGAGGTTTTATGTGAGATGAGGGTTTTTATTTTTATTCATGTAAAATTCATTTGTATGTAATATTCTTTTATTGGGGCACTTCCGGGCTGAGGATGATGTCACTATTGTATATTATTTACTTTTCCGCATTAGGTAGACCCAAGGCGGGGAGCACAAGTAACCGGGTTCCAGGTCCAGTGGGAGACCATCTCGAGGAGTCGAGGCCGGGTCTCCTAACCCAAGAATTGGCAGAGTTGCTTGCCGCTCTTGTAAGGGTCTAGGGATGTGGGTTTGGCTATTCATCGCGACCGTGGAATCCGTGTTTTATACAGGCTCATATTGAAAACACGGACATCCTAGTATATCCAATATTTCATATATGTTCTTCTGCTGCAATGTTCTGTGATGAGATCATATTACTGCCTGAGACGAATGTTTATATTATATATATGAGATATATGTTATATTGCAGATTTCGTTTCAAATGTGATGCTTGCGAAGCATAATAAAATGGGACTTCATTAATGAGATTAATGAAACTAAAAGAAACCTAAAGATGTTGTAGAAACTTGTTTAAAAACTGGTAGCACTAGTTCTTGCTTTGCATAGCGGTGTTCCTTGTAGAACATCCAGCACCTTATTCGATAAGGAAAGAGCCGAGATCCCTTCACCGGGAGTGACCTCTTTTGCGAAACTAGCAGATGCTACAAACTCGGTTTGTCTTTTGATTGTTTCTATAGTTCTTGCTTTGCATAGTGGTATATATGATATACCCTGCACCTTATTCGATGAGTAAAGAGCCGACGATCCCTTCACCGGGAGTGACCTCTTTAGCAAAACTAGAAAAGCCTCAAAAAACACTCCATTCCAAAATCACTCAATTCTACAACGATATCAAGTTCATTACGCAAATGGTTTTCTTAAAAACCTGTCGTAGCCCTCCGTCATTTCAGATAAGTCCTTCTTAGTATTCGTGCTACGTTTGTTGACCTCCGTCAAGGCGTAGTGTGCGGTAGCTGACTAGTATTTATCTGTTTATGCATATGTTGCAGATTGTTTTAGGGTAGTCGTGCGGCCTTGCTGACCTCCGTCAAGGGTCGTGCGGGTGGGTTTAATTCAATCAGGAAATGACGGGTAGAACTTGACTAGCAGCCTTGTTAGTGTATATGCCCTAGAGGCCATTACTGTATCATACTAGTTTGTATATTACTTAATGGAAGCTTGGGATATTCACCTTGTATATACAATCTTGCTCAAAATAGTAGTATGCTACTTGGTTTGTTTCTACTTCAATGTGTACATGTGTTTATTTTAGTATATCGCCTATACACATTAGAGGAGCCCTTAGGATCTTTGCTTGATTACCAGCGTTGTGATGGCAGTCACACTAGTGGGGCTAGGTAATCTATAAGCACATCCTTATGCAGGTCCCTGGTCGCAGGACTATCGAGACAGGGCATCGATACTCCGGAGTAGACTAGCGCATGCGCTTCTCATCCCAGTGTGGGAGATGGTCTGTCCCACAGCCGTCGGTACGTCGTACTTGAGATAGTATGCGGGTGCTCGTTGGGTTACGAGTACACTGGACAGGACTCGTCGGGAACTGACTAGTTGGTATTATGCCTATCGTCAGTTATCAGTTCCCAGGTGACATGAGTACAGCTTAGTCCGCTGACTTGACACTGTCACTTCGCCTCGAGTGTGTTCCCACTGTACTTTGATTACTACCCTACCATGGCTCAAAGGAGTCGTGCAAACAGGTGGTAGTTGGGTGCAGTCCCGAAGCACTTGGAGGCGGTGACGGTTAGACAGGATTCGTCTCTCCCGGTATTGGGGGTTGACATCGCGCTGTGTCTAGGAGAGCCATTACACGAGTAGTCCCTGGCCAGGGAAAACGGGATATACTGGTAGGCTTCCAGTATTATCTCAGGGTGTTTTGGGCTTCACTCCGACACGACTTGTACCGCTATTGGGGGACTGACGTTTACCGCCCCCTAGGCCCGCCATGCGATGTATCAGACAAACAGACCGGACTGTACGGAGAATGTCACATTCAGGCTCAGTAGGAGTTCAGATGGGTTTCACCTCGTCAGTTTTCTTGTCGGCATCTACCTGGGGACCGTTACGCACAGCTAGTGCCGCTTGCCGTCTGTGGTTAAACCCACTGCCAGCGTAGTGTCGAGTCTTTAGAGTCCCACACAGAAAGCTATTCGCCTTTAGGCAAAAGAGTAGAGGTCGCGTGGTTTTGCGACAGGTCGCATGGTTTTGCGAAAGGGTTCGGTCACATCCGTGCACTTGTGCACGTTGTAAGGTTAGTATAGCACCCTATGAAGTGTTTTGAAGCATCACATGACCCAAAGTTATAATTTTTAAGGTGCTAAACTAACATGCAAAGGGATCGATCCTAGAAAATTAGGGTTATGAAACTTTAAGCTAGTAAAGATAAGGGTTTGAAGGCTACAACCTTTGTAGCTCTTCTTTGTTGGACTCCTTGGTGTCTTGGGTGTTGAATCGAGGTCCTCTTGAAGTTCCCTTGCGTCCACGACGATCCACCACGGAGCACTCCGTCCAAGCTCGCTACTTTGGAAAACCGAAGGAAACACTCTAATCAAGTCGGCTAGACTTGAGTAGAATGATGTTGTGGTTTGGAATCTCACTTCAAAAACCTTTCTTTAGTTGTATTTAGCTCACTAGAAAAGACTAGAGAGGAAGAGATGAAGGAGGATGAAGATGGTGGCTAAAAAATGAACAAGAGGTATATAAGATAACCTTGAGTTAAAAAGAAAAAGAAATATATATCACTATATATATTTATTTCCTTCTTAACTTCAACCATGATTAAATCATAGATAGTTAATTTAACTTGGGTTTTAAATGATAAAGAGAAGGATAACCCTTGGTTAGTGGTAGTTGAGATAGGTTAGGTTAGAAGAAGAATGTAGAAGCAAGAATGTTTATCCTTTCCTTTTTCATTTTACTTTAAAACCAAAATTAAATAATTATCCATTGTTTAATCTATGGTGTGAGGCTTATATTTCCACCATTTCCATATGCAATCAACCATGATGGTTTGATGTATGTATGTGTACATGTATGCACATCTACATGTGCATGAAACTAGAAAAGAAGAAAGAAACACATGCATGCATGCATACATCCATCAAACCCTAGAAAGGTTTCAAGTGAGAAAACTAATGGTTAGATGACAAATCAACACTTAATTTATCAATCCGGTCATATCTCATATGAACCCACCAAAAGCAGGCCACCCGATCAATGTTCGGTATCATATACGCACATTTCAATCGGGTGCAAGCGCATATCGCATACGCGCACCACAACGTTTCGCCTGGACTGGGTAACTCCTTTGTAGGACTCTAAGACTCGTCAATACGCCGGCAGAGGGTAATGATCATATCAAGTACCCTCAAGCCGCAAGCGGTCAGCTAAACGTAACGGCCACCCGGGTATTGAGCGATCAGAAGACAACAAGCGAACCTGCTACAACTCCCGTCGAGCCATCCGGAAACACTACCGTACAGTCCGGTCTCTTCGTCAGATATGCTGCATATCGAGCCTAGGGATGGTCACGTCGACCCCAATAACTCAATAAGTCATGCCAGTGAATGGTCTATAACAGATCGAGAAACTACTGATAACACTTATCAGCAAATCTCAGCAGCCCTGGCCAGGGACTTGCTGTTATAACCAGTCGGGCACAGTACAGCATCAACTCCCAATATCGGGAGAGACGAAACCCCTCCTATCGCTCATTGCCTTCGTGTGTCTCGGGACTGTACCCAACGGCCACCTGCTTGCACGACTCAGTAGAGCCGTGGTAGGATGGTAATCAAAGTACAGTGGGAGAACACACAAGGCTCTATGACGATCTCGGGTCTACAGACTAACCTGTACCAGTGTCACCTGAGAACTGCTATCCGACGATAGATATAATTCCATATAGGAGTTCTCGGTGAGTCCGTCCAGTGTACCCAGTCACCACTGAGCACCCATATATGATCTTGATGTCAAACATCGATGAATGTGGGAACATTCATCGCCCATCGTATGGGTCTAGTATCATATACGCTAGTCTACTCTGGTATATCAATGCCCCGTCTCGATATACCTACGACTAAGGACGTTCCAGGATATGCTTATAGACTACAGATGTCCCACTAGTATGATCTCCATCATAATCAGAGTAGTCAAGCCGATATCCTCAGGGCTTTATCAGCATGTATGAATGAATAAAAAGCATGATCAAATCAACATGTCAGATAAAGAATAACCAGATAGCATACTATCATGTCGAGCAAGAATGCAAACTGAATATATATATACATGTATAGATACATCCACTATCATATAATGGCCTCTAGGGCATACATATATCCAACAATCTCCCACTTGCACTAAGGCCAGTTATTGGCGTATCTCATACCCAACATCTCAAAAAGTCGCTCATGCTGTGGCTGAGGGAGGGCCTTGGTGAGCGGATCCGCGGCGTTGTTCTTTGTGTCAACTCTCTTAATCTCGATCTCGCGGCGATCTACAATCTCCCGGATCAAATGAAAGCGCCTCAGGATGTGTCTGGACCGCTGATGGGATCTGGCCTCCTTGGCTAACGCCATCGCCCCATTATTGTCACAATACAAAGGTATTGGATCAATAATGGTTGGAACTACTCCTAGCTCCGAGACGAACTTCTTCATCCAGACGGCTTCCTTGGCGGCATCATTTGCAGCAATGTACTCAGCTTCCATCGTAGAGTCTGCAACGGTATCCTGTTTGGAACTCTTCCAACTTACCGCCCCTCCATTGAGGATAAATACAAACCCTGAGATAGATTTGCTGTCATCCTTATCGCTCTGGAAGCTCGAATCGGTAAAGGCCTCCATTTGGAGATCTGTATTACCATACACCAAGAATAATTCTTTAGTCCTTCGTAAGTACTTAAGAATGTTCTTCACAGCTGTCCAGTGGTTCTCCCCTGGGTTGGATTGATACCTGCTTACAACACTAAGTGCATAAGCTACATCTGGGCGTGTACATAACATCGCATACATTATAGACCCTACTACCGAAGCATAAGGTATAATGCTCATGCAAGCTCTCTCTTCATCGGTCTTTGGACAAAAATCCTTGGAGAGAGTGACTCCATGGCAAGCGGGTAAGGCACCCCGCTTGGAGTCTTCCATACTAAACCTCTTTAGGATGGTGTTGATGTACCTGGTTTGGGACAATCCCAATAACTTTTTGGATCTATCCCTATAGATCTTTATGCCCAGGATGTATGTGGCATCACCCAGGTCCTTCATGGAGAACCTTAGTGATAAGAATGATTTGACCGACTGTAGCATAGGAATATCATTTCCTATCAGAAGAATGTCATCCACGTACAATACGAGGAATGTGACAGCTCTTCCTACAGCCTTCTTATAAACACAAGGTTCATCTGGATTTTTGATGAAATCAAACTCTTTGATAAAATCATCGAAACAGATGTTCCAACTCCGAGATGCCTGCTTCAACCCATATATGGATTTAAGCAATCTACATGCTTTCTCGCTGCTCCCACTGTCAATGAAGCCCTCTGGCTGATCCATATAAACGCATTCTTCTAAATTTCCATTTAGAAATGCTGTTTTAACGTCCATCTGCCAGATTTCATAGTCGTAGTGAGCAGCAATAGCAAGTAGGATCCGAATGGATTTAAGCATGGCTACGGGCGAAAAAGTTTCGTCATAGTCCAAACCTGGTCTTTGACGAAAACCTTTCGCCACAAGTCTTGCCTTATAGGTCTCTACCTGCCCATCCACACCAATCTTTCTTTTAAAGATCCATTTGCACCCTACAGGTTTTACCCCAGGGGGTACAACGTCCAAAGTCCATACTTTGTTGGTGTACATAGACTCCATTTCGGATCTCATGGCATCCAGCCACTTCACAGAGTCACCACTCGTGATAGCCTGCTGAAAACTGGTAGGATCATCATCATCCATGATGCAATCTTCTCCGTTACCATCAATGAGGAAACCGTAGTACCTCTCCGGTGGGCGAGAAGTCCTACCAGACCTACGGAGTGGCCGAGGTTCTTCAGTTTCTGTTGCAACAGCAGGTTCAACCAAATCGTCATTTGTAGTTTGTGTCTCCAGAACCTCTTCTAGATCTACCACCTTGCCATCATCTTTATCTGTGAAAAACTCTTTTTCCAAGAATGTGGCATACTGAGAAACAAACACTTTTTGTTCCTCTTTGTGGTAGAACAGATATCCATAAGAATTCTTTGGATATCCCACAAAGTTACACATGACTGACCGTGTCTCGAGTTTTTCCGGATTCTGTTTTTTAACATAGGCCGAGCAACCCCAAATCTTAATTCTCTTAAGAGATGGTCTCTTCCCATTCCATATCTCATATGGTGTGGTAGACACGGCTTTGGTCGGAACCCTGTTTAGCAGAAACGCTGCAGTCTCCAATGCATGCCCCCAAAACGAGACTGGTAACTCAGCGTCACTCATCATGGACCGGACCATATCTAATAGGGTCCTATTCCGTCGTTCTGACACACCGTTGTGCTGTGGTGTGTAAGGAGGAGTGAGCTGAGAGAGAATCCCATTCTCTTTTAGGAAGTTTGCAAATTCTGTACTGAGATACTCTCCACCTCGATCTGATCGAAGCATCTTAATACTCAAGCCGGTTTGTTTTTCTACTTCTTGTTTATATTCAACGAATTTCTCGAAAGCGTCGGACTTGTGCTTTAATAAAAATACATGACCGAATCTTGAGAAATCGTCGGTGAATGTAATGAAGTATGAAAAACCGCCTCTAGCCTGTGTAGACATTGGCCCACATACATCACTATGTATGAGGCCAAGGAGCTGAGTAGCTCTTTCTCCGTGTCCGGTAAACGGAGTTTTGGTCATTTTACCCTTGATACAAGACTGGCAAGTTGCATAAGATTTATATTCAAAAGAGTTTAAATATCCATCTTTGTGTAACCTGTTTAGTCTTGTTTCGTTAATATGACCAAGTCTACAATGCCAAAGAAAAGCTTCATTTAATTCTGAAAGTTTTCTTTTATTAGTGTGTTGTATACTGAAAACTGTGTGTTGATTTAGGACATATATTCCGTTATTAAGCGTACCATACCCAACCAACATTTGATTTAGGTGAATGTTCATAACATTGTTCTGCAACACAAAATTATATCCTTCATTGTCCAACAAAGAAACGGATATTATATTACATAGCATACTTGGTACAAAATAACATGGATTCAAAATCAAAATACATCCAGATTGCAACCCCAAGTGATACTCTCCCACTGCGACTGTATGTACATTGGAACCATTTCCAACGCGGAGAGTATGGCCACCTGTCTTTAAAACCTTGCTATTTCTCAGCCCCTGCATAGAATTGCAAATGTGAGAACCTGAACCGGTATCCAATACCCAGGAAGCAGAGTTTATAGAAAAACAGTTTTCAGTCACAAACGCATCTGAAGCAGAAGCATCACCATGCTTCTTCTTGAGACTTAGGTACTCCGTGCAATTGCGCTTCCAATGTCCTGTCTTGTGGCAATGAAAACACTCGCCTTTCCCCGGGTCTCCAGCCATGGACTTTCCCTTTCCCTTCACCTTTTTGACTCCGCCCTTAGGATTAGTGGGTTTCTTCTTTTTCTTTCCCTTGGCCTTAGCTTTTGGGCGAGAAGAAGAAGACTGTCCAATGGTCATAACGGGAGTCTTTGCTGACTTCATAGTGCTCTCTGCACTCCTTAACATATTAAGGAGTTCAGGGAGGTCCTTCTCCATGCCATGCATGTTGAAGTTCACTATGAACTGAGCAAAGGTGGAGGGGAGGGACTGCAGAATAATATCTATATATTGTTCATTGTCCATTGTCCATCCAAGGTCCTCAAGCTCTTCTATAAGAGCTATCATCTTCAACACATGGTCTCCTACTAGTGTGCCAGGGGCCATTCGCATCTGAAACAGTTTCTTTGATGCTTCGTATCGTAATACGCGAGATTGCTCCCCATACAACTCCTTTGTATGGAGCAGTATCCCGTGAATGTCCATGTCCTCGTGCTGCTTTTGATGTGTGTTATCCATCGATGCAAGCGCGAGGCATGTGGCCGTGGCACAGTCAGCGTCCCATGTCTTGCGGACTTCAATGTCCGCAACTGAGGATTTTGGACCTGGGACGGGCGGGGCTGAAGCCGTGAGGACATATGATACTTTATCATAAGTCAAGGCGATCTTCAGATTCCTTAGCCGGTCTTTATAGTTGGTCCCATTCAGTTTGTTTTTATCTAGTAGAAGCTTAAATCCAGTCATTGGTATCTGCCTTTAAGAGAGAGAAAAGAATACACTCAGCGAAAGCTCTTGCATAGATTAGATTGGTTTATTATCTTGTCTAATCGATGTTTCCCACTGCTTTTTATCAAGTTTTTCTTTCAAACCTTAAAAAGAAAAACTAGCCAGGATTAATTACAGTCTACAACTTCGCTAACCGTTCAGCCAGGCCAGTGTCGGTACTTTGAGGGAGGTTCCCCGTGCTTTCGCACGGACCTAATTAGAGTAAACCTAGTTTTCCCAGAGGCGGAGCCCCGTTAACACCTTTCTAGACACCTAATGAGTTAGCTAAATATAAACTGTAAAACTCTCCTAGGAGCAACTATTGCCCACAGTGGGATCGGGATCCAACCATCACATGGAAGGTATGCAATCTTATTGCAAATTTCAACACTTGAAATTCCCGATGTAATTTTTACCCCTAGTACTTATGACCTTAACTATCGTCAACAAATCATAAGTACCAGTCAAGTTCTACCCGTCATTTCTTGATCAATTAGACCCACCCATATGACCCTTAACTATGGTCAACAAAGTCGCATGAATGTCCTAATTAATCTGCATCATATGCAGTGTAGGAAGACATCACTTAGCTACCGTACACTACGCCTTAACTAAAGTCAACAAACGTAGCACGAATACTAAGTGCTCTACTTCCTAAAATGACGGAGGGTTGCGAATGATTTTTAAGAAAATCTTTAACGCTTTGAACTTGATATCGTTGTAGAATCAAACAGTTTTCAAAAGGAGTGGCTTAAGCTCCGCAGTTTTGAAATGTAGCTTTTTCATAAATAGCCGAGTAGTTTTTAAATCCGATTCTACAACATCTTTTTAGGTTTATTTTCTTTACATTAATCACATTAATGTAATCCCATCATTTAATTCCTTAAGCCAATCACAGAAAAGAAACGAAAATAACACGTACGCTTATGCCATCCGCATTCGCCGCAATGTTCCGTTATGCACCGTTAGGCTACTTAACTAACGGCATACCTGGACGGGACTAGCGCGGGTGTAAAACATAAGCAACGTCTACTATATATCATATATATAATATGTCATTCGTCTCAGATATCACAGAACACAGGCAGCAGAAACATAGATATAACGTGGGATATCCTAGGACGTCCGTATTTAGTATTTAGCCAGAATAGAAAATACGGATTCCACAGTCGCGATGAATAGCCAAGCCCACACCCTGGACCCCTACGAGAGCGGCAAGTGACCCTACCAATCCTGGAGTTTAGGAGACCCGGTCTCGACTCCTCGAGATGGCCTCCCACTGAACCCCAGAACCCGGTCACCTGTGCTCCCCTCCTTGGGTCCATCCTAATGCGGAAAAGTAAATAATATATAACACTGGTGACACAACCGCAACCTGGAAGTGCCCCAAATAAAAGAATATTACATTACATTTGAATTTACATGAATGAAAATATAAAACTCTCATCTCACAAAAACCCCCCGGCTATTCGATCGCGATAATCCTGCACATCATATCTCAGCAACACATAATATCACATATCATCAACGTAAGTAAGTATGCGTACCCCGATTGTCGTTGATGTATAGCAACGAAACCGGCGATATCGTACATACTACACTTACGGTCACAGAAAAGAAAGTGTAAAACTACAATATTTGGAATCCAGATTCTCTTTAGACATCATAAATGCGAAATATCACATATTTCGTATTTCATGCCTAAACTATATGAATTCCACATATTGTATCACATTCCAGACAAACAGACAGTATTAAAGTTTTCGAACGAACGATCAAGCACCCAAGATTCACTAAAGCTCAACACTTGAGCAGGGTTCAAAAATCCGGAGTGTGACACAGTAGTAGCGGTCCAGCCGTAGAAGGGTCAAGCCAACGCCTCACATGTGGCACGCCGTACTGCCCCAAACCCTAAGGTTCAAAGGGCAGTTCGAGACGGTCACATAATCGAGTTAAGGTTTGTTGTCTTCTAGAGGGACCACCGCAAAAAGACTTGCACGTATCTCCAAAGTATTTAAACCCCGTGAATAGTGAGTAAATGATACCCGTTCAAACACTTCAATACTTTCTAATTTACCCGGAAAAGCTACGAAATGAAAGTCCCGATCGAATTGACGAGTCCAACACCATCTCCAGAATTTTTCAAAACCAAATACAGATTAAAAATATCCAAAAATTTATACAAGCAGATTAATGAATTACTGTACAAACAAAATTCATCAATTCATTTATACGGCCGCGTTTCCGCGGCTATAATCACTGTTCACTTGAAAATTTTTGTACCGTAATCCTTATTTTTTCCTACTGTATTTTTTACATATTTTTAATTCTGCAAATTATCAAATTTTAGAAAATTTCCAGAGAGCACCCAAAAATACCGTATTTTTGTCCGATCGGGGTTTTCACTTCGTAAAAACGTCGCCTAATATTCTAGGTCGGCTCTGATACCAATGTAAGGTTAGTATAGCACCCTATGAAGTGTTTTGAAGCATCACATGATCCAAAGTTATAATTTTTAAGGTGCTAAACTAACATGCAAAGGGATCGATCCTAGAAAATTAGGGTTATGAAACTTTAAGCTAGTAAAGATAAGGGTTTGAAGGCTACAACCTTTGTAGCTCCCCTTTGTTGGACTCCTTGGTGTCTTGGGTGTTGAATCGAGGTCCTCTTGATGTTCCCTTGCATCCACGACGATCCACCACGGAGCACTCCGTCCAAGCTCGCTACTTTGGAAAACCGAAGGAAACACTCTAATCAAGTCGGCTAGACTTGAGTAGAATGATGTTGTGGTTTGGAATCTCACTTCAAAAACCTTTCTTTAGTTGTATTTAGCTCACTAGAAAAGACTAGAGAGGAAGAGATGAAGGAGGATGAAGATGGTGGCTAAAAAATGAACAAGAGGTATATAAGATAACCTTGAGTTAAAAAGAAAAAGAAATATATATCACTATATATATTTATTTCCTTCTTAACTTCAACCATGATTAAATCATAGATAGTTAATTTAACTTGGGTTTTAAATGATAAAGAGAAGGATAACCCTTGGTTAGTGGTAGTTGAGATAGGTTAGGTTAGAAGAAGAATGTAGAAGCAAGAATGTTTATCCTTTCCTTTTTCATTTTACTTTAAAACCAAAATTAAATAATTATCCATTGTTTAATCTATGGTGTGAGTCTTATATTGCCACCATTTCCATATGCAATCAACCATGATGGTTTGCTGTATGTATGTGTACATGTATGCACATCTACATGTGCATGAAACTAGAAAAGAAGAAAGAAACACATGCATGCATGCATACATCCATCAAACCCTAGAAAGGTTTCAAGTGAGAAAACTAATGGTTAGATGACAAATCAACACTTAATTTATCAATCCGGTCATATCTCATATGACCCCACCAAAAGCAAGCCACCCGATCAATGTTCGGTATCATATACGCACATTTCAATCGGGTGCAAGCGCATATCGCATACGCGCACCACAACGTTTCGCCTGGACTGGGTAACTCCTTTGTGGGACTCTAAGACTCGTCAATACGCCGGCAAAGGGTAATGATCATATCAAGTACCCTCAAGCCACAAGCGGTCAGCTAAACGTAACGGCCACCCGGGTATTGAGCGATCAGAAGACAACAAGCGAACCTGCTACAACTCCCGTCGAGCCATCCGGCAACACTACCGTACAGTCCGGTCTCTTCGTCAGATATGCTGCATATCGAGCCTAGGGATGGTCACGTCGACCCCAATAACTCAATAAGTCATGCCAGTGAATGGTCTATAACAGATCGAGAAACTACTGATAACACTTATCAGCAAATCTCAGCAGCCCTGGCCAGGGACTTGCTGTTATAACCAGTCGGGCACAGTACAACATCAACTCCCAATATCGGGAGAGACGAAACCCCTCCTATCGCTCATTGCCTTCGTGTGTCTCGGGACTGTACCCAACGGCCACCTGCTTGCATGACTCAGTAGAGCCGTGGTAGGATGGTAATCAAAGTACAGTGGGAGAACACACAAGGCTCTATGACGATCTCGGGTCTACAGACTAACCTGTACCAGTGTCACCTGAGAACTGCTATCCGACGATAGATATAATTCCATATAGGAGTTCTCGGTGAGTCCGTCCAGTGTACCCAGTCACCACTGAGTACCCGTATATGATCTTGATGTCAAACATCGATGAATGTGGGAACATTCATCGCCCATCGTATGGGTCTAGTATCATATACGCTAGTCTACTCTGGTATATCAATGCCCCGTCTCGATATACCTACTACTAGGGATGTTCCAGGATATGCTTATAGACTACAGATGTCCCACTAGTATGATCTCCATCATAATCAGAGTAGTCAAGCCGATATCCTCAGGGCTTTATCAGCATGTATGAATGAATAAAAAGCATGATCAAATCAACATGTCAGATAAAGAATAACCAGATAGCATACTATCATGTCGAGCAAGAATGAAAACTGAATATATATACATGTATAGATACATCCACTATCACATAATGGCCTCTAGGGCATACATATATCCAACACAGGTACAGTGTCCGGACAGTTTACACTAGCGGGCTTTGGTTTAAGCCAGATCCTAGTGTACCTTTTGGGATTGGATTTATCCAGTATGCATTCGTGTTCCTCGGAACGCGGATACGGGTGTGTATGCACAGTTGACGAAGAGACAGAGGCAGAGGATTCTCATTAGGGTTGTTGACCGTTGACAGTTGACTATTGACTTTTTGCTCAACCCTAATGAGAATATGATATGTGATTAACAATTATATTAATTAAGTATTATGGTGACATGGTTGTTGAGGGGTTGACTTTGTTGACTTGTTGACTTTGTTGACCGGTTGACTAGGTTGGACTAGTTGACCATCATGATGACAATGGCTATCATTTCATGGCAAAGACTTTTTACTTGCTTGTTTCTTTTGTGAGAAATGAGTGCATGAAATGATTTAGCCATTTTGACTTGAACCATTTTACACAATACTTGATTATTATTTTGTGATGATGGTTTTGGATTATGAGAGCCAAGAGAGAAAAGTCTTCTCTCATTCTTTCATGCTCATTCTCTCTCTTGTTCTTGAGCTCTCATCTTCCTCCTCTTGCTCTCCCTCTCTTGATTCTATGGTTCACTTGTCTCATGAGTTGAGAACCAAGAACCATAGATAAAATCCCATATAAACTCTTCTCTACTCACTCTAGTTCACAAGGTTTAGCAAACCGAGTGAACTAGTTTCTTCAAAGTTCGAAGAAGGAGCCAAAGGTTGAAGCTTTCAGGTGGATCTATCTTCGGCGCAAGGAGACGACGGGGAGAAGACGATTCGGACGACCATCGAAGCTTGAAGACGAAGGAGTTCAAGAAAAAGAAAGGTATAACCCCCTAACCGAGTAGTTAGCAACTCGTAGTTAGGTTGTTAGTTAGATGTTTAACAAAGATCCGGGTTTTGAGTCCATGTTACCACCTCTCAGAAAATTGTTTTTCACCAAATTCCGCATGCCCGAAAGTACCGGGAGAGGTAGCATAGACTTACGGTGGTATCAGAGCCTAGTTAAACTCTATCTAACATGTTAGCAAAGTAGCTAGAAGATCGATCAAAGGAAAAGTCGCAAAACGAGCCCCGTTTTTTAAACTTTCTGTTGATTTTAAAAGTGCTGGAAATTTTTTTTGAGATACACCAAAAATCGACTCAGGGTTTTCTGAAGAAACTGCAAAAATTTGACCCCCTAACTCAATCAAAGCGCCGCGGTTCCACGGCGGGAGCTTGCTCCCACCGCGGAACCGCGGCCGAGTTGACTCGGTCATGGGGTTTCTTCTTTGCAGTTTGCTCATAGGGGTATTTTGGGATTTTTGGAATATATATTTTCTGCCCAGATTTTCCAGAACAAAAATTTTATTTTTGGGGTCCTGAAAATCCGTATCTTTGATCGAACTTCTAAAAGACTTTAGCTGACGGGTTTTTCTGTGATGTGATATTTGTATTGAACGTCTGCTAATCGCTATATGTCGATTAGTGGGGGTTATACAAATCTGTGATCTGTAATGTTGCTGGAATGTGTATATGAATATGTTGGATTGTCGCGGGTGAATAGCCGGGGGTTGTGAGACGAGAGTTTTCTTTTCTTTCAATTCATGTAAATTTGTAAATTGATGTAATAATTATTTGTATGGCCGCACAACCGGGTCGGGGTTGTAGCCGTCATTGTATAATTTCTTTTTACTGTTTTTGCTCCTAGGATAGACCCATGGAGGGGGTGCACAAACTACCGGGTATGCCGAAGTGCCGAGTGGCCTACTCACGGAGTTGAGGGAGGTTGCTTCGCTTCGGGTACTTGGCGGGTAGTTTGCCGCACCCGTAGGGGTCTTGGGTGGGGTATTGGCTATTCACCACGACCGTGTAATCTGCTTTTCGTTACAGGCTCGTACGAATTGCAGCTTCCTACTATATCCAATGTGTTCATCTGTGATCTGAAATGGCTATCATTGCAATATATCTATATATGATATTATTTAGGCGTTGCTTATGTTTTACAGCCGCGCTAGCCCAGCCCCCGCTCTGTTGTTAGTTAAGTAACCTAACGGGTAATGACGGGGCCCCGTGGCGAATGCGAATGGCATAAGCGTACGTCATATTTTGGTTGTTTTCTGCAATGGTAGGATTAAATGATGGGACGCATTAAAAGAACTAATGCAAAGAACTAATGCAAGAAAATAAACTAAGTTAAAGTCGTTGGAACACTTTCGAAAAACCACTCGGTTCTTTTCAAAATCAACTTTTAAAATGCGGAGTTTGAGCCACTCCTTTTAAAAGCTATCTCGTTCCATCGACTATATCAAGTTCACTACGTTCACGGTTTTGCTAAAACCATTCGTAGCCCTCCGTCGTTTCACATGAATAGTCAATAGTATTCAAGCTGTGTTTGTTGGCCAAAGTCAAGGCATAGTGATTGGTAGCTATTGGGTATTCATGTGCAGCATAGATAGATGCGTTGGTTTGGAACAGTCGTACTGCCTTGTTGGCCAAAGTCAAGGGTAGGTACGGGTGGATTCAAATTAACCTGGAGAATGACGGGTAGAACTTGACATGTGACTTATGATTTGTTGGCCAAAGTCAAGGTCATAAGAGCATGGGGCAAAAATCCACATCGGGAGTTTCATAAGTACTGAAACTTGCTAGCGCTGCATACCATTTGGAGTGTGATGATTCTGGTAGGATTCCTTTAGTTTCGTCACGCGATGATATTTGGATCCCGATCCTACTGTGAGTATATGCTACTCCTCGGGAAATTTCTTACTTAACGATCAATGCTATAAACCAAGTAGGTGTCTAGAAAGGTGTTAGCGGGGCTACGCCCTCAGGGAAAAGAGGTTATTTAATTAAGGAACTTCGCGAAAGCGTTGGAAAACCTCCCTCGAAGTACCGACACTGGCCTAGCTGAACGGTTAAGCAAGTATTGTACGGTGAGATTGATCCTGACTAATTCTTCCTTTTTGGTTTGAGGAGGGATTCGAGAAACAGTGGGAGAAATCCTGTTTAGACAAACTAAAAACCATTCTAAACTTGCAAGAGCATCAAGCTGAGTGTTTCTTCTCTCTCCTAATTGCAGCGACCAATCGACATGACTGGACTTAAGTTACTCCTAGATAAAAACATACTGACAGGGCCAAACTACAAAGATTGGCTCAGGAATGTCAAGATGGCAATCACTTACGACAAGCTGGGGTATCTTCTTACCACCAAAGCACCCCCTGTCCCTGGTCCCACTTCCAGCGTCGCGGATAAGGAAATCCACAAGACTTAGGAGATTGATAGCGCGAAGGCCAAGTGCCTCGTACTTGCCTCTATGGACAATGAACATCAGAGGAGGCACGAGAATATGGACTTGGAATCCATATTTCTTCATACAAAAGAACTGTATGGAGAGCAATCTCGTATCGCAAGATACGAAGCGTCGAAAAAGTTATTTTCGGCAAGGATGGCCGTCGGATCATCAGTAGCAGAACACGTGCTTAAGATGATTGGCTACATTGAGGAGCTCGCGGACCTAGGGACCACATTGGAGAGTGAGCTCTATACGGACTTAGTTCTCCAGTCCCTTCCTTCCACTTACGCCCAGTTTATACTGAACTTCAACTTACAAGAAAAAGAAGTTGAACTTTCTGAGCTCCTCAACATGCTGAGGAGCGCAGAGGGCACCCTACAGAAAGGTAGGGAAACATCCACTTTGTTTGTAGGAGGATCATCTTCTTCTAGGTCCAAGGCGAAAGCCAAAGGAAAGAAGAAGAAAGTCCCCGCCAAACCAAGAGGCGATGTTAGTAAAGTGGATACGAAGGGAAAAGCTAAAGCAACAAAGAAAGTAGGGAAGCTTGTGGATAAGGAAGAATGCTTCTATTGTCATAAGAAAGGACACTGGAAGAATGATTGCAGGGCCTGGAAGGCCAGAACACAGGAATTGAAGCAGGTTGCAGGTTCAGCTTCAGGTGTGCATGTTATTGAAAACTGTCTTTCAATAAACTCTACTTCCTGGGTATTGGATACCGGATCAGGATCTCATATCTGTAATTCTTTGCAGGCGTTGAGAAACCGTAGTGTTTTGAAAGCAGGTGACATGACCCTCAGAGTTGCGAACGGAGCTAGCATGGATGCTAAAGCCATGGGGGACTATCACCTGGGAATGTCAGATGGACATGTTTTGGTTTTGCGTAATTGTTTTTTTGTTCCCAACGCAACTTGTAATATCATTTCCGTATCTTTGGTTTCTAAAGAAGGTTATGAATTTGCGTTTGTAAGCAATGTTGTAAACATTCACCTTAATCAAGTTCTGATTGGGTCAGGTACATTGAGCAATGGTATATACGTATTAAACCAACCACAGATTTTCAATGTCCAGAATACACACAAAAGAAAGTCTCCGGAAATAAATCAGACTTTCTTATGGCATTGTAGACTGGGTCACATCAATGAGAGAAGGTTGACAAAGTTACATACAGAAGGATATTTGAATCCGTTCGAATATCAATCGTATGCCACTTGTCAATCCTGTCTCAAAGGAAAGATGACAAAGTCTCCGTTCACTGGACACGGAGTAAGAGCGAGCGAGCTCTTGGGACTCGTACACAGCGACGTGTGCGGTCCAATGTCTACACATGCGCGAAGCGGTTATTCTTACTTCATTACTTTTACGGATGACTTTTCAAGGTACGGTTATGTCTTCTTAATGAAACATAAGTCCGAAGCCTTTGGAAAATTCCAGGAATATAAGAATGAAGTAGAAAAACAAACCGGCAAAAGTATCAAGATCCTAAGATCGGATCGAGGTGGTGAATACTTGAGTGCCGAGTTCCTGGACTATTTAAAAGAGAACGGAATTCTCTCTCAGCTTACTCCTCCATACACTCCGCAACATAACGGTGTATCGGAGAGACGGAACCGAACCCTATTGGATATGGTACGGTCCATGATGAGTAACGCTGAGTTACCGCGATCATTCTGGGGGTATGCGCTAGAATCAGCTGCATACCTTTTGAACCGAGTTCCAACTAAGACTGTGCCTACTATACCATATGAGATGTGGTGTGGGAAGAGACCCTATCTTAAGCACATTAAGACATGGGGATGTCCAGCTTTTGTTAAAAAGCAGCATGCGGACAAGCTCGAGGCACGCTCAGTACAGTGTAAGTTCGTGGGATATCCAAAGAACTCCAAGGGATATTTCTTCTACTGCGAAGAGGAACAAAAAGTTCTTGTTTCTCGTCATGCCTACTTCTTGGAAACTGAGTTTTTGGAAACCCAGATAAGTGGGAGCACAGTAGAACTGGAAGAAATTCCAGAACCACGAGCTATTACTGAAAGCTTAGTGGAACCAGAGGGTTCAAAAGAACAGGACATTCCTACGTCGCTCCGCAGGAGTAGTAGGCAGTCTCATCCGCCCGAGAGATACTACGGTTTTCTCATAGACGGGGATAGAGAGGATTGCATCATAGATTATGATGACCCTACTAGCTTCCAGCAGGCCGTTCAGAGCGTTGACTCAGTAAAATGGCTGGATGCAATGCGGACCGAAATGGAGTCCATGTACACCAACAAAGTATGGACGTTGGACATTGCTCCAGACGGGGTAAAACCCGTAGGATGCAAGTGGATCTTCAAAAGGAAGATTGGTGTAGATGGACAGGTTGAGACCTATAAGGTAGACTTGTTGCAAAGGGTTTCCGTCAAAGACCTGGCTTGGACTATGACGAAACCTTTTCTCCAGTGGCTATGCTGAAATCCATTCGGATCCTTCTTGCCATTGCTGCCTTCCACGATTATGAGATCTGGCAAATGGACGTAAAGACCGCTTTTCTAAATGGAAATTTAGAGGAGTGTGTCTATATGGACCAACCAGAGGGTTTCATTCAGAGTGGGAGCAGCGGAAAGGTGTGCAAGTTGCTTAAGTCCATCTATGGACTAAAGTAGGCATCGCGGAGTTGGAACATCTATTTTGATGAGACGGTCAAGGAATTTGGCTTTATCAAAAATCCAGATGAACCATGCATCTATTGTAGATTTGTAGCGAGAACTGTAGTATTCCTCGTTTTGTACGTGGATGACATTCTCTTAATAGGAAATGACATTCCTATGCTACAATCTATCAAGGGGTTCTTGTCACACAGGTTCTCCATGAAAGACCTGGGTGATGCCTCATACATCCTGGGGATCCAGATCCATCATGATAGATCCAAGAGGATATTAGGACTTTCACAGTCCAGGTACATCGACACCATACTAAAGAGATTCAGTATGGAAGATTCCAAGCGCGGTAACCTACCGGCTTGTCACGGGATCACCCTCTCTAACGAGATGTCTCCCAAGACTGATTTGGAGAGGGATCGCATGTCTATTATACCCTACGCTTCTGCGGTAGGCTCTATAATGTATGCGATGTTGTGTACCAGACCGGATGTAGCTTATGCACTGAGTGTGGTAAGCCGGTATCAGTCAAACCCTGGGGAGAAACACTGGATAGCAGTAAAGAACATTCTCAGGTACCTGAGAAGGACTAAGGAGATGTTCTTGGTGTATGGCGGAAAAGACCTCCAGATCGAGGCCTTTGCTGACTCCAGCTTCCAGAGTGACAAGGATGATTCCAAGTCCATGTCGGGTTTTGTCTTTACCCTCAATGGAGGGGCGATGTGTTGGAAGAGTTCCAAACAGGAAACCGTTGCAGACTCGACGATGGAAGCGGAATACATCGCTGCATCTGATGCCGCAAAAGAAGCTGTCTGGATGAGGAAGTTCTTGAAAGAACTTCAGGTGGTTCCGTCCATTGTTGATCCAATACCTCTGTATTGCGACAACAACGGGGCTATAGCTTTAGCAAAGGAACCCAGGTCCCATAAGAGATCCAGACACATCTTGAGGCGGTATCACCTGATCAGGGAGATTGTGGATCGCCAGGAGATCGAGGTTCGGAGAGTCGCTTCAGAAGATAACACTGCAGATCCATTCACCAAGGCCTTGCCCCAGACTCAGTTCGAGCGGCTGATCGAGATGATAGGTCTTCGATACGCCAGTACATGGCCTTAGTGCAAGTGGGAGATTGTTAGTGTATATGCCCTAGAGGCCATTACTGTATCATACTAGTTTGTATATTACTTAATGGAAGCTTGGGATATTCACCTTGTATATACAATCTTGCTCAAAATAGTAGTATGCTACTTGGTTTGTTTCTACTTCAATGTGTACATGTGTTTATTTTAGTATATCGCCTATACACATTAGTGGAGCCCTTAGGATCTTTGCTTGATTACCAGCGTTGTGATGGCAGTCACACTAGTGGGGCTGGGTAATCTATAAGCACATCCTTATGCAGGTCCCTGGTCGCAGGACTATCGAGACAGGGCATCGATACTCCGGAGTAGACTAGCGCATGCGCTTCTCATCCCAGTATGGGAGACGGTCTGTCCCACAGCCGTCGGTACGTCGTACTTGAGATAGTATGCAGGTGCTCGTTGGGTTACGAGTACACTGGACAGGACTCGTCGGGAACTGACTAGTTGGTATTATGCCTATCGTCAGTTATCAGTTCCCAGGTAACATGAGTACAGCTTAGTCCGCTGACTTGACACTGTCACTTCGCCTCGAGTGTGTTCCTACTGTACTTTGATTACTACCCTACCATGGCTCAAAGGAGTCGTGCAAACAGGTGGTAGTTGGGTGCAGTCCCGAAGCACTTGGAGGCAGTGACGGTTAGACAGGATTCGTCTCTTCCGGTATTGGGGGTTGACATCGCGCTGTGTCTAGGACAGCCATTACACGAGTAGTCCCTGGCCAGGGCAAACGGTATATACTAGTAGGCTTCCAGTGTTATCTCAGGGTGTTTTGGGCTTCACTCCGACACGACTTGTACCGCTATTGGGGGACTGACGTTTACCGCCCCCTAGGCCCGCCATGCGATGTATCAGACGAACAGACCGGACTGTACGGAGAATGTCACATTCAGGCTCAGTAGGAGTTCAGATGGGTTTCACCTCGTCAGTCTTCTTGTCGGCATCTACCTGGGGACCGTTACGCACAGCTAGTGCCGCTTGCGGTCTGTAGTTAAACCCACTGCCAGCGTAGTGTCGAGTCTTTAGAGTCCCACACAGAAAGCTATTCGCCTTTAGGCAAAAGAGTCGAGGTCGCGTGGTTTTGCGACAGGTCGCATGGTTTTGCGACAGGGTTCGGTCACATCCGTGCACTTGTGCACGTACAGTGTCCGGACAGTTTACACTAGCGGGCTTTGGTTTAAGCCAGATCCTAGTGTACCTTTTAGGATTGGATTTATCCAGTATGCATTCGTGTTCCTCGGAACGCGGATGCGGGTGTGTATGCACAGTTGACGGAGAGACAGAGGCAGAGGATTCTCATTAGGGTTGTTGACCGTTGACAGTTGACTATTGACTTTTTGCTCAACCCTAAAGAGAATATGATATGTGATTAACAATTATATTAATTAAGTATTATGGTGACATGGTTGTTGAGAGGTTGACTTTGTTGACTTGTTGACTTTGTTGACCGGTTGACTAGGTTGGACTAGTTGACCATCATGATGACAATGGCTATCATTTCATGGCAAAGACTTTTTACTTGCTTGTTTCTTTTGTGAGAAATGAGTGCATGAAATGATTTAACCATTTTGACTTGAACCATTTTACACAATACTTGATTATTATTTTTGTGATGATGGTTTTGGATTATGAGAGCCAAGAGAGAAAAGTCTTCTCTCATTCTTTCATGCTCATTCTCTCTCTTGTTCTTGAGCTCTCATCTTCCTCCTCTTGCTCTCCCTCTCTTGATTCTATGGTTCACTTGTCTCATGAGTTGAGAACCAAGAACCATAGATAAAATCCCATATAAACTCTTCTCTACTCACTCTAGTTCACAAGGTTTAGCAAACCGAGTGAACTAGTTTCTTCAAAGTTCGAAGAAGGAGCCAAAGGTTGAAGCTTTCAGGTGGATCTATCTTCGGCGTAAGGAGACGACGGGGAGAAGCCGATTCGGACGACCATCGAAGCTTGAAGACGAAGGAGTTCAAGAAAAAGAAAGGTATAACCCCCTAACCGAGTAGTTAGCAACTCGTAGTTAGGTTGTTAGTTAGATGTTTAACAAAGATCCGGGTTTTGAGTCCATGTTACCACCTCTTAGAAAATTGTTTTTCACCAAATTCCGCATGCCCGAAAGTACCGGGAGAGGTAGCATGGACTTACAAGCCTATGGTTTGTTGACCTCTGTCAAGGTCATAGGACGCTAGGGGTAAAATATTATTGGGAATTTCAAGTGTTGAAATTTGCAATGAGATTGCATACCTTCTATGAGATAGTTGGATTCCGATACCCGCTGCGGGTAAGAGTTACTCCTGGGAGAGTTTTAACATTAAAATTAGCCGATCAAGTAGTTGTCTAGAAAGGTGTCAATGGGGTTACGCCCCTGGGAAAACGAGGTTTACTTTAATTAGGTTCGTGCGAAAGCACGGGGAACCTCCCTCAAAGTACCAACACTGGCCTGGCTGAAAGATTGGCGAACTTGTAGCGTGTAATTAATCCCGGCTAGTCTTTCCTTTTAGGGTTTGAAGGAAGATTTAACTAAAACAGTGGGAGACATCCTGATTAGATAGATTGATAACCAATCTAATCTTGTAAAAGCGCACACTGAGTGTTTTCTTCTCTCTCTCTCCAGGTAGCAACCATATCACGCCTTAATCAAGATAATAATACGGATGTATTGACCGAACCCGCTTGTTATGCTGAGCTGGGGAACGTTGGTCCCACTCCAATTTATAATTGTTATAAGACAGAGTAGGAAATTGGCGATTACCAGAATTCCCGTGCCGCCCAAACGATGAAAGTGCATGTTGATGCATCATCTTCGGGTGTGTTCATTACACAGAGAACTGTTTCTCAGTATCCTTTACGTGCTGGGTATGAGATACCGGATCAGGATCCCACATATGTAATTTGTTACATGGGCTACAGATAGGTAGAGAACTGAGAACGGGTGATAAATTTCATGAGATAGAAACGGATCAAGTATTGCTGCCAAGTCTGTTGGTAATTATCACCCTGTATTACCAGAATACATTGATTCTGAACGAATATTATTAGATACCGAACCTGATATACAACATCATGTCAGTCTCTTTATTAGTAAAGAAGGATATAATTTTGTATTGTTGGATAATGTTTTGAACATTTCCTATATCAAGAGTTGATCGGTTCAGGCACGTTATCTAAAAGCATTGACGTTCCAAATCAAATTACAGTTCTTAGTATACAGAACACACACAAGAGGAAGAGTTCAGAAATGAACGAATCCTTCTTGAGGCATTGTAGACTAGGTCATATCAATGCGACCTAACTAGCTAAGTTATATTTAGATGCATATTTAAATTAGTTTGAATTTACATCTTGTGAAACTTGCCGGTCATGTCATAAAGATAAGATGACCATAGCTCTGTTTATTGGAAACAGAGAAAGAGTTAGTGAACTCTTGGGATTGATACATGATGATGTATGTAAGGTCCCCTGTCTACATATGCCAGGACAGGTTATTTATACTTCATTGCATTCACTGTTTATCTCTCAAAATTCAGACATATGTTCCTGTTGAAACACAAGTCCGAAGCTTTTGAGATATTCACAGAATATAAGTTAGAAGTAGAGAACCACAATACGAGTATAAGTATTATGTCGTTTGATGAGATCAAGGAGGAGAATACTTGAGGACGGAATTCCTGGACTATTCTAAAGGAGAATGAGATTCTCTCTCAGCATTACTCCTCCGTATACACCACAGCACATCGGTGTATCGGGGCGGAGCAATTGCACCCTATGTGATATGGTGCGCTCTATGATGAGTACTACCGAGTTTCCTATTTCCTTTTAGGAGTTACGCACTTGAGAAGCTGTATACCTATTGAATAGGGTTGAAATCAAATCAGTTGCCTACCACTTCCTATGTGATATGGAAAGGGAAGAGCCCATATCTTAAGTTTGTTAAGATTTGGGGGTTGTCCAGCCTATGTCTAAAAGCATAATCCTGACAAGCTCGAGGCAAAGTCAGTTCTGTAGAAGTTTGTTTGATATCCCAAGTATTCGCAAGAGAATATCTTCTACCAAACTGAGGAACAAAAGATGTTTTGTTTCTCAACATGCCACCTTTGTGAAAGGGAATTTCTTGTGAAGAAATTAGTGGTCATGAGGTAAAACTGGAAAGAGTACCAGCTATATAAACTACAGCAGATGATTTGGTAGAACCAAATGATTCAGTAGTTTTCAACGAACCTCAGCCTCTCCGCCGATCTAGTAAGGTTCCTCACCCACCTGAGAGATACTTCGGTTTCTCTATAACAGTGGGAGTGAGGATTGCATCATAAGATGATGACCTAACTAATTTTGAGCAGGCCATCAGGCGTAGGACTCTGTAAGAATGGCTGGATGCTTAGTGATCTGAGATGGAATCCTTATACACCAACAAAGTATGGACTTTGGTTGCTTTATCTGAAGGGTTAAATCCTTATCAGGAGCAAGTATATCTTGAGAAGATTAATTGGTGTACATGGAAAAGTTGAGACTTTCAAAGCTATGCTTAAGTCCATCCAGATCCTACTTGCCACGGCTGCATACCATGACTACGATATCTGGTGGTTGGGTGTCATGACTGCTTTTCTAAATGATGTTTTGTAAGAGAGCGTCTATAAGTACACATTCAGAGGGCTTCGTAGACAGTAGGAGCAACGGAAACGTGTGCAAGATGTTTTATGTGATAAAACAGGCATCGCGGAGTTGGAACATCTGTTTTGATGTGGTAGTCAAAGAGTTTGACTTCATCAAAATAGTAGATGAACCTTGTATATTCAAAAAGGTAGTAGAGAGTATGGTAGTGATCCTCGTAGAGTACGTGGACGACATACTCTTGATAGGGAAGGAGTTTCCTATGCTACGCTCGGTCAATCTCCGCTTATCACAAGGATTCTCCATAAAGGATCAAAGTGATACCTCCTAAATCCTGGGTTTTGGATCTATGAGATAGATCTAATTGGATGTTAGGATACTCACTAGTTGTAGTGAGATGGTATCAATCGATCCTGGGGAGAATCACTGGAACGGTTCCAGCGTGGTAAGGTCGACTGAATGTCAGTCGCAGGCATTGTCTTTACCCTCAGTGGAGGGACGGTATGTTGGAAGAGTTCCAAACTAGATACCATGACTATCTAGACGATTAAAGGCAAGATACATCGTTACCAAGGATGCTACAAAAGAGGCAGTCTGGATATATATTAGTTCATGAGATGAACTTCGTTCCTACCATTGTGTGACAATGGAGTTGTGGCTTTAGCCAAGGAACTACCATCCCATCAGAAATCCTGATATAATTCTTAGGCAGTATCACCTGATCATGAAGATGGTTGATCTCCAGGGAGATCGAGGTTAGGAGAGTAGACACAGAGGACAACAGCGCGGATCCACTCACAAAGGTCTTTTTCCCGGTAGAGAATTTTATGGGATGGTTGAGTATGGGATACTTCAACCACAGCTAATTGTTGGGATACCACAATAGATGGCCCTAGTGCAAGTGGGAGATTGTTAGTTATATGTATGCCCTAGAGGCCATTACTGTACATACGATGTATATTGTAGTGGATGCTAGGACATATATAGAGAGGACTTTCTTGCTCGACATGATAGTATGCTATCTGGTTGTACTTTATCTTAACATGTACTCTGATTGTCTCTATATTACATGTTGATAAAGCCCTTAGGATATGTACTCGACTACTCGGACTATGATTAGATCATACTAGTGGGGGCCACGGTAGTCGACGAGTACATCCTATAACTGTTCCTAGTCGAGGGTGTATCGAGACAGGGCATCGATACACCAGAGTAGACTAGCGTGTACGCTTCTTGACCCATATGATGGGCGATGGATGATCCCATATCCATCGGTGTTTGACATCAAGGATGGTGTACGGGTGCTCAGTAGAGACTGGGTACACTGGACGGACTCGCCGAGAACTCACAGATTGTATTATACCTCACGTCAGATGGCAGTTCTCCGATGACACTGGTACAGAATAGTCTGTTGACCCGAGATCGTCATAGAGTCTTGTGTGATTCCCACTGTGTTTTGATTTCCATCATATCACTGTTACTTATATGTATGCCCTAGAGGCCATTACTGTACGTTGGATGTATATTGTAGTGGATGCTGGGACATATATAGGTAGGACTTTCTTGCTCGACATGATAGTATGCTATCTGGTTGCTCTTTATCTTAACATGTATACTTTCTGTCTCTCTGTTACATGTTGATGAAGCCCTTAGGATGTGTACTCGACTTCCAGGACTATGATGCAGATCATACTAGTGGGGCCTGGGTAGTCCATGAGTACATCCTTCAATGTTCTTAGTCGTGGGAATATCGAGACGGGGCATTGATATTCCAGAGTAGACTAGCGTATATCTTCTCGACCCATGTGATGGGCGATGGATGATCCCATATCCATTGGTGTTTGACATCAGAGATGGTATGCGGGTGCTCAGTGGAGACTGGGTACACTTAACGGACTCGCCGAGAACTCCCAGATGGTATTATACCTCACGTCAGATGGCAGTTCTCTGGTGACACTGGTACAGCTTAGTCTGTTGACCCGAGATCGTCATAGAGTCTTGTGTGTCTCCCACTATGCTTTGTTTTCCACCCTACCACGGCTCTACTGAGTCGTGCAAACAGGTGCTTTTGGGGTACAGTCCCGATTCATATGGAGGCAATGAGCGATAGGAGGGGATTCGTCTCTCCCGGTATTGGGGGTTGATGTGGCGCTATGCACGACTGGCCATAACAGGAAATCCCTGGCCAGGGTTGCAGTGATATACTGGTAAGAGTTATCAGTAGTTTCACGATTGTTATGGACCTCACGTTGGCATGACTTATCGAGCTACTGGGGTCTGACGTTTACCACCCCTAGGCAAGATATGCGACATATCAGACGAACAGACCGGACTGTACGGTAAGTGTTACTGGTTGGATTCATAGGAGTGTGAGCGGGCTTGCTCGTCGATCTTCTGATCACTCAATACCCGGGTGGCCGTTACGTTTAGCAGACCGCTTGCGGCTTGTGGGTGTTTGATATGATCATCACCTGCTGCCGGTGTATTGACGAGTTTTTAGAGTCCTACACAGAGGTTTCCTGGTTCAAGCGAAACGAAATAGGAGCGCATATGAGATATGTGCGGGACCGAGAATAATGCATGTATGTGACACTGTATTCTATTCTCGCGATGAATGTATCGATTGGTTGTATACGATATAACCTAGTTATCGAATCGAGGATTGATTCGATAAGCCGATACATTGGATATTAGTCGGTCACATGCGATATGACCGGATCGTTAAATCAAGTGTTGATTTAATGATTTAATGTATATTTATATATTTGATATATTACTTTACATTAACTAGTATTTGTTCACTTAAAATGGATTTTCTCACTTGATGTGCACATTGTATATGTGATATATTTTTTGTGTACTTGATTGTATCATGTTTGATGATACATGATAGTTTGGGTGTATGTTTAGTTTAAACCATGGTTATGTTAATGGTTAGGGTTTTTATTTACTTATTCATTTATTTATTTATTTATTCATTTTGGAAAGATAAATAGAATGGTGGCTTATTTTGTTGTTTTGTTGAAACTTCATGAAGTGTTGAAAGCTTGACCATTCTTGTTCTTTTCCTAAACCTAACCATTAAACCTAACCCTAGTTTATTCTCTACACTTTACCATGGTTGCTATATGATAAGAATCCACTTATTTTCTATTTTAAATAATACTTATCATATATTCTTTCTTCTTCTTCTTCTTCTTCTTCTTCTTCTTCTTCAAGATGAAGAAAAGCTTGCTTCCATCAATGGTGAAATGAGAAAAAGAGTGAGAAATCCAATTCTAAAGTGAACCCACTTCCTATTTCTTCATCCTCTACCACTTGCCAAGTAGTACAGGGTGTTTTCTTCACAAGTTTCATGACTTGGTAAAGTTGGAGTTTGATCTTGAGTTGCCTCGACGTAGATCATTTTCGGCATCGAAGTCGACGACCTAGCCCGATCTTTTCTCCGATGAGACCACTGCGAGAGTCTAGGATTTCGATGAGTACAGCGGAGGGACGTCATCATGGAGCTAGAGAGGTGGAGGACCAGATCTACAAAGGTTGTAGCCCCTTTCCTTTAAGTTAAAGTTGTTTACTTGCATTGCATCGCCTATACATCTAGTTAACGATCCGTATTAGGGTTTGTAGGCACATGAAAAAATTTGAATTGGCCATGTTTGATCACTTGTAGAACCTCATGGGTGTGCCTAGGAACCCTACAGTGGTATCAGAGCCTAGCTAGAGCCTTAGACGATGCGTAGACGGAGTTAGAAGTCCGATCGAACCGAAACCCTAATCCCAAATTGCTCTTTGTACATTTTTTGAAATCGGGGATTTTTGAGAATTAAAAATATGCAGAAAACTCAGCAGGAGTTTCTAAGAATTACTGTACAAAACGGAACCTCTAATTCGATCAAATAGCCGCGGAACCGCGGCAATCGCGTGGCTAATGCGGCGGTTCCGCGATCGTACGGTCGTTTCTTTCATTAGTTTTTGCACAGTAACTCTTATCTATTAGTGCTGTATTTTCTGGGAATTTTTAAATTATACTCAAGAGTTGAGTTTTCTGGGTTGTATTGGGAGTTCGTAGATTCGATCCTATGCGTAACGGCTGCCCATGGACTGACCTCAAGGGAGGCTGATGAGTGAACTCATCCAGAAACCCTACTGAGCCTAACAGTGACAATGTATATACAGTCCGGTCCGTTCGTCTATGAGTATCGCATATCTGCCTAGGGGACTAGTAACGTCAGACCCCCAATAGCAGTATAAGTCGTGTCGGAGTGTAGCCCAATAACACCCTGAGATACTACTGGAGTACCTACCAGTAAATCTCCTTCCACGGCCGTGGGCTATGTGTAATGGCTCTCCTAGACACAGCACGATCTCGCCCCCAATACCGGGAGAGACGAATCCCCTGTCGATCCGCTCACGTGCCTCCATGTGGCACGGGACTGTACCCAAAAACTACCTGTTTGCACGACTCCTTTGAGCCGTGGTAGGGTAGAAATCAAAGCACAGTGGGAACTCACACGAGACAAATGACGACCTCAGGTCGATGAACTAACCTGTACACATGTCACCAGGGAACTGCTATCTGACGATATGTATAATACCAACTAGCAGGTTCCCGGCGAGTCCTGTCCGGTGTACTCATAACCCAATGAGCACCTGTATACATCGTAGGTGATCCAACTGACACCAGTGGCTTTTGAGACCGGCCACCGCCCCTCGTCGGGGTCTCGACTGTATACACTAGTCTACTCCGGAGTATCGATGCCCTGTCTCGAAACTCCCACGACTAGGGACAACAATTAAGGATATGCGTATAAACCACCCAAGTCTCACGTATATGATCGCCATCATACTGTTGGTGGTAAAGCAAGATCCTAAGGGCTCTATCAAAGTGTAACATTTAATCAGTCACCTGAACATGTACACGACTGATAAAGGCAAACCAGATAGCATACTATCATCTCGAGTGAGACTGTTCTACCGGTATAGGTCCTCCGCAATCATTGCAATCACGTACCTGCGATCCAATAATTGACTCTGAGGGCACTATCTCCAACAGTCAGCACCTAAGATTTGCATCAAAATTCTTCTCGAAGGGCCCACATTCATTTAAGATGCTTCAAATTCCAGAATTCTCTCAAAGATTCTACCAGATCAGCAAAGATCATTAAGCAAGGTTAATCTTAATTAAGCTCCTAACAAACTATTTCTAGAAGCTCCCTCCTAACTAATCACATCTAGAAGCTTCTCCTCGACAAACTTTTGGAGGGAAATTCAAATCTCTTCTAACTAACTTTTGGAGGGAAATTCAAATTCTAATCCTAGATCTAGGGTTTAGGGAAGTCTATAAATAGAAGCCTTGACCTAGGGTTAAAGGCTAATCTTGGGGAATCCTTAGCTGGTTCTTTAATAGTTCATTAGATCAATTCTTTATCTCTCCCTCTTCTTCCACAAGTTGAGTGACACGACTTGTGCGAAACCCTAACCCTAATTCCACTCCAAATTCAAGATCCCGAGTACCAATCAAGCGAGAAGCCTTCAACCTTTTAGGAGCCGATCGATCTTCAATCGGGCAAGTGATCCAAGCCGATCCGCGACTCAAGGAGACGAGCGAAGCCAAATCGACGATTGAGTTCTTCCTCTTGTAGTCCTTGAGCAATTGTAACAAAATTGTTGATATAAATAAAATGTGAAATTCTTTAATCTTCCTTTCTTTAAATTCTTGCATCATGATTCGATCTCAATTTGTAATTGTAGTTCTTGTTGTGATGTTCGAGTAAAACTCCGCTCGTAAAGGAGTCGAGACAATCAATAGAATGATGATGTAACAAATCTTAATACGATTCCTGAGTCCTACGAGCTTTGTAAACCCTAGCAAGTTCAAGAATCGATGACCTAGTTTCGTTGCGATACTTTCTTGATTGTGATCGCTCGAAATTAGGGATCTACGATCGTTTCTTGAATTTACTAGAGGCTAGAATGTGAATGATATCGACGAAAGAACAAGGGATAAGATGAAACCCTAGTTTCATAAGAAATCCCTAGTTCTCGATCGATCATCATCGATCTAGTATCAATTCATCGAAGGATAAGAATACGTAATTGTAAGATTACATCACATCTATAGATCCGATCGATTCCTACGAGCCTCATTTAGATTCTTGATATTTGGTTGGAAAAATCATCAAACTATCAATTCTTGATTCTATCTTTTTCTTGTTATTAGATCTAGATTTTCTAATTCTTGAACTTCAACTATAAATCATGAATTGTTTTCGTTTCTTTTCTTTAAAGTTTCGACTCATCTAATTCAAAAGACGAACGATTACACTTTCCCTGTGGACGATCCGCACTTACTAACGCGCTACATTCGACACCGTTATTGATTGCGGTCAAAATATTTTTGGTTCTGATTTCTATATACAATTTTCTAAAACTACACATAACAAAAATCATAAAATCAAATGGCGCCGTTGCCGGGGATCATTTGATAAACACAACAAAAATCATTCAATCAAATGGCGCCGTTGCCGGGGATCATTTGATAAACACAACAAAAATCATTCAATCAATACACGTATATACATACATATGATATAGATAACTTGGTGCTATATATTGAGGCAGTCACGGCATTATTTGTAACATTTCAGAAAATATAAAATATTATTTTTGGAATTTAATATTAAAATAATATATTTCCCGAAAACTGCCCGATTTGCGAAATTGGGGTTTTCGAAAAAGGGTATAAATATATACCAATAATTGTGAAATAATTGGAAATTAAAATGATTTATTCATTTAAAAAATATATTGAAAGGATTTGGCATTTTTTAAAATCAGTTATATACATTTTAAGTAAAAAACCGATTAATGCACTACTAATCGCAATTAAGCCAAATCCGTGTTTCTACAGTTCCATGGCTAGTGCACCATGTCATGTTTCATTTTGTTGAATGTTTTTGCATTTGTGTTGTTTTATGTGTATTATGTGGATTGATTTTAAAAATTAAAAAGAGAAAAGGGTAAAAGGGTAAATAGAGAGAGAGAGAGGGTGAGAATAAGTGTGAAGGAGAGAGAGGGGCCGCCTCATTCATTTTACCACATCATTTTCTTCTTCTTCTTCTTCCTCACTTCCCTCCACCTTCAACCCTATGATCCATCTCAAAAACCTTGTCAAAACCCTATACCCCTTTCACAAAAAATGATCACATCTTCATCCTCTACACAATTGACCAAGCAAAGTAGAATTTTGATGACATTGGGAAGCTAGGGTTTTTTATGAGTTGCCCAAATAAGGTATAGCTTCTCCCATTTAGTTAGTTTTAAGTTTCTTTATATTCTAGTTTTAGTTTAGAATTGGTTTAGTGGTGATTCGTGAAGTTGGAAAATTCTAGAGAGGGTTTGGGTAAATGTGTGGAATTGGTGAAGGTTAGTGGCTGATACAAGACTTGAGTAGTGTTTTCACTGGATTAAAACTGAGAATACGGATTTAAGATTTCACCCATGTCGGTTTTGTGAGGTTTGGTGTGCCTAAAGTGAATCTGGAGCTGTTAGTGTATATGCCCTAGAGGCCATTACTGTATCATACTAGTTTGTATATTACTTGATGGAAGCTTGGGATATTCACATTTGTATAGACAATCTTGCTCGAAATGGTAGTATGCTACTTGGTTTGTCTCTGCTTTAATGTGTGCATGTGTTTCTTTTAGCATATCGCCTATACACATTAGTGGAGCCCTTAGGATCTTTGCTTGATTACCAGCGTTGTGATGGCAGTCACACTAGTGGGGGCTGGGTAATCTACAAGCACATCCTTATACAGGTCCCTAGTCGTAGGATTATCGAGACGGGACATCGATACTCCGGAGTAGACTAGCGTATGCGCTTCTCATCTCAGGAGGGGAGGCGGTCTGTCCCATAGCCGTCAGTACGTCGTACTTGAGATAGTATGCGGGTGCTCGTTAGGTTACGAGTACACTGGACATGACTCGTCGGGAACTGTTGGTTGGTACTATACCTATCGTCAGTTATCAGTTCCCAGGTGACATGAGTACAGCTTAGTCCGCTGACTTGACACTGTCACTTTGCCTCGAGTGTGTTCCCATTGTACTTTGATTACTACCCTAACACAGCTCAAAGGAGTCGTGCAAACAGGTAGTAGTTGGGTGCAGTCCCGAAGCACTTGGAGGCAGTGACGGTTAGATAGGATTCGCCTCTCCCGGTATTGGGAGTTGATATCGCGCTGTGTCTAGGAGAGCCATTACACATAGTCGTCCCTGGCCAGGGCAAGCGAGATACACTGGTAGGTTTCCAGTGTTATCTCACGGTGTTCTGGGATACACTCCGACACGACTTTCACCGCTATTAGGGGACTGACGTTTACCACCCCCTAGGCCCGCCATGCGATATTCTCAGACAAACAGACCGGACTGTACGCAGATTGTCACAGACAGGCTCAGTAGGAGTTCGGATGGGTTCGCCTCATCAGTCTTCTTATCGGCATCTACCTGGGGACCGTTACGTACAGCTAGTACAGCTTGCGGTCTGTGGTTAAACCCACTGGCAGTGTAGTGTCGAGTCTTTAGAGTCCTACACAGAGGGTTATTCGCCTTTGGGCAAAACAGAGTAAAGCTCGCATGGTTTTACGACAGGGTTCGTTCACATCCGCGCACTTGTGCACGTTTGGTGTCCGGACAGTCATTACTAGCGGGCTCTGGTTTAAGCCAGATCCTAGTATATGTTTTGGGGTTAGTTTTATCTCATTGTATTCGTGTTCCTTGGAACACGAATGCGGGTGTGTATGCACAGTTGACTGAGGCAGAGGAAGAGGATTCTCATTAGGGTTTTGGTACGGGTGTGTATGCACAGTTGACGGTTGTCTTTTACCAAATCCTAATGAATATGTGAAATATCAATTAATAATATTAATTAAAGGAAATTGGGTTATGGTTAGGATTGTTGACTTGTTGACCAAGGTTGACTTGTTGACCAAGGTTAACAAGTTGACCATCATCATTTCAAGCAAAGATACTCTTTGATCTTTGCAAGACTCATTTAATGTGAAATGATAATGGTCTTTTCAACATACCATCACCTTTTTCTTTTTTGATTAATTTTGTTAATTGATTATCTCACATATATTTGTTATGGTTGCAAAACTCATCTCATTCTCTCATATTCATTCTCTCTCATCCTTTGCTCTCCCTCTTCCTCTAGCTCAAGGCAAAACCCCTCATTTGTTGAGAACCATTTGCCTTGGAGATAAAACACCAAAACTCATCTCTACTCATCCTAAGATTGAAGGTCTAGCAAGCCCAATACTTTAGTTGCCTCAAGTTCGAGGAAGGAGCTCAAGGTAGAGGCCCTCGGGTGGATCCATCTTCGGCAAGAGAAGGCGATGAGGAGAACCATCCAACCCACTCCAAGGAGAAGAAGAGAAGGAGTTCAAGTTAAGGTATAACCCCCTAACCGAGTAGGTAAAGCTCTTGTTAGTTGCTAGTGTGTAGTTTAGCAAAGATCCGGGTTTTATAGTCCATGTTACCCTTTCATGAAAAATCGTTTTTTACCGTTTCCGCAAGCCCGAAAGAACCGAGAGAGGTAACGTGGACTTACAGTGGTATCAGAGACTAGCTAAACACACCCTAGCATGTTAGCAAAGTATCTAGAATTTCGATCGGACAAAAAACCGCAAAACACGTCAAAAATATCAACTTTCTGCCGATTTTTATTTCTGCTCAAAAAATAATAAATCATGTACTAAAAATCGGCTCAGGGTTTTTACAAAACAGACAAGAAAAACGATCCAGTGAGTCGACCAACTCACCGCGGATCCGCGGTATGAGCTTGCTCATGCCGCGGATCCGCGGCCGAGTTGACTCGGCCGTGGGTCATTTTCCTTGCAGTGTTCTTATATTGGTGTTTTGTGATTTTTAGGATGGTTTGTTTTTGCCCAGAATTTCCAGAGAATTTTTCGGGTGGTTACAAATCCGTATTTTGATCGAATTTCTGTAGACTTTGGCTAATGGGTTATATCTGTGATGTTATATATGTATTGAACGTCTGCTAATCGCTATACGTCGATTAGTGGAGGTTATACATATCTGTGTTCTGTAATGTTGCTGGTTTGTGTATATGAATTCGTTGGATTGTCGCGGATGAACAGCCGGAGGGTTGTGAGATGAGAGTTTTGTTTATCTTTCAATTCATGTAATATGTAAATTGATGTAATATTATTTATATGGCCGCACATCCGGGATGAGGTTGTAGCCGCCATTGTATAATTTCATTTTACTGTTTTTGCTCCTAGGATAGACCCAAAGAGGGGGTGCACAAACTACCGGGTATCTCGAAGTGCCGAGTAGCCTACTCATGTTGTTGAGGGAGGTTGCTTCGCTTCGGGTACTTGGCGGGTAGTTTGCCGCACCCGTAGGGGTCTAGGGTGGGGTATTGGCTATTCATCGTGACCGTGTAATACGTTTTTCGTTACAGGCTCGTACGAAACGCGGATTCCTAGTATATCCAATATGTTCATCTGTGATCTGGAATGGCTATCATTCCATCTGACGAATATATATATCTATATATGATATCTATTTAGGCGTTGCTTATGTTTTGCATCCGAGCTAGTCCAGCCCTCTCTGTCGTTAGTTAAGTAACCTAACGGGTGATGACGGGACCCCGTGGCGAATGCGGATGGCATAAGCGTACGTCATATTTTCGTTGTTTTCTGCAATGGTAGGATTAAATGATGGGACGCATTAAAATTAATGCAAGAAAATAAACCAAGTAAAGTCGTTGGAACACTTTTAAAACCACTCGGTTCTTTTCAAAAACCAACTTTTAAATGCGGAGCTTGAACCACTCCTTTTAAAAGCTATCTCGTTCCATCGATTATATCAAGTTCACTACGTTCACGGTTTCGCCAAAACCATTCGTAGCCCTCCGTCATTTCATATGGATAGTCAATAGTATTCAAGCTGTGTTTGTTGGCCAAAGTCAAGGCACGGTGTTTGGTAGCTATTGGGTATTCATATGCAGCATAGATAGATGCGTTGGTTTGGGACAGTCGTACTGCCTTGTTGGCCAAAGTCAAGGGTAGGTACGGGTGGGTTCAAATTAACCTGGAGAATGACGGGTAGAACTTGACATGTGACTTATGATTTGTTGGCCAAAGTCAAGGTCATAAGAGCATGGGGCAAAAATCCACATCGGGAGTTTCTGAAGAAACTGAAACTTGCTAGCGCTGCATACCATTTGGAGTGTGATGATTCTGGTAGGATTCCTTCGGTTTTATCACGTAATAATATTTGGATCCCGATCCTACTGTGAGTATATGCTACTCCTCGGGAATTTTCTCACTTAACGATCAATGCTATAAACCTAGTAGGTGTCTAGAAAGGTGTTAGCGGGGCTACGCCCCCAGGGAAAAGAGGTTATTTAATTAAGGAACTTCACGAAAGTGTTGGAAAACCTCCCTCGAAGTACCGACACTGGCCTGGCTGAACGGTTAAGCAAGTATTGTACGGTGAGATTAATCCCGACTAATTCTTCCTTTTTGGTTTGAGGAGGGATTCGAGAGACAGTGGGAGCCATCATGTTTAGACAAACTAAAAACCACTCTAAACTTGCAAGAGCATCGTGCTAAAGTGTTTCTTCTCTCTCTTCTAATTGCAGCGACCAATCGACATGACCGGACTTAAGTTACTATTAGATAAAAACATACTGACAAGGCCAAACTACAAAGATTGGCTCAGGAATGTCAAAATGGCAATCACTTACGACAAGTTGGGGTATCTTCTTACCACCAAAGCTCCCCCTGTCCCGAATCCCACCTCCAGCGTCGCGGATATAGAAATCCGTAAGACATGGGAGATCAACTGCGTGAAGGCCAAGTGCCTCGTACTTGCCTCTATGGACAATGGACATCAGAGGAGGCACGAGAATATGGACCTGGAATCTATATTTCTTCATACAAAAGAACTGTATGGAGGGCAATCCCGTATCGCCAGATATGAAGTCTCAAAAAATTTGTTTTCGACGAGATTGTCCATCAGATCATCGGTAGCGGAACACATGCTTAAGATGATTGGCTTCATTGAAGAGCTCGCGGACCTTGGGACCACGTTAGAGAACGAGCTCTATACGGACTTGATTCTCCAGTCCCTTCCTTCCACTTACGCCCAGTTTATCCTGAACTTCAACTTGCAAGGAAAAGAAGTTGAATTTCCGGAGCTCCTCAACATGTTGAGGAGTGCAGAGGGCACCCTACAGAAAGGTAGGGAAACATCCACTTTGTTTGTAGGAGGATCTTCCTCTTCTAAGTCCAAGGCGAAAGCCAAGGGAAAGAAGAAGAAAGCCCCAGCCAAACCAAGGGGCGGTGTTAGTAAAGCGGATACGAAGGGAAAGGCAAAGGCAACAAAGGTAGTGGGAAAGCTTGTGGGAAAGGAAGAATGCTTTTATTGTCACAAGAGTGGACACTGGAAAAGGGATTGCAGGGCTTGGAAGGCCAGAAACCAGGATCCGAAGCAAGCTTCGGCTTCAGGTGTGTATGTTATTGAAAACTGTCTATCAATAAACTCTACATCCTGGGTATTGGATACCGGATCAGGATCTCATATCTGTAATTCTTTGCAGGCACTGAGAAGGCGTAGGGTTTTGAAGGTAGGTGATATGACCCTCAGAGTTGCAAACGGAGCAGGCATGGATGCTGAGTCCGTGGGTGACTATCACCTGGGATTGTCAGATGGGCATGTTTTGGTTTTGCGTGATTGTTATTTTGTACCCAATACAACTTGTAATATCATATCTGTATCTTTATTATCTAAATAAGGTTATGAATTTGCATTTGTAAGCAATGTTGTAAATATTCACCTTAATCAAGTTTTGATTGGGTCAGGTACATTAAGCAATGGTATATACGTATTAAACCAACCACAAATTTTCAATGTCCAGAATACACACAAAAGAAAGTCTCCAAAAATTAATCATGCTTTCTTATGGCATTGTAGACTGGGTCACATCAATGAGAGAAGGTTGACGAAGTTACATACAGAAGGATATTTGGATCCGTTCGAATATCAATCATATGCAACTTGTCAATCCAGTCTCAAAAGAAAGATGACAAAGACTCCGTTCACTGGACACGGAGTAAGAGCGAGCGAGCTCTTGGGGCTCGTACACAGTGACGTATGCGGTCCAATGTCTACACATGCGCGAAGCGGTTATTCTTACTTCATTACTTTTACGGATGACTTTTCAAGGTACAGATATGTCTTCTTAATGAAACATAAATCAAAAGCCTTTGAAAAGTTCCAGGAATACAAGAATGAAGTAGAAAAACAAATAGGCAAAAGTATCAAGACACTAAGATCTGATCGAGGTGGTGAATACTTAAGTGCCGAGTTCCTGGATTACTTAAAAGAGAATGGAATTCTCTCTCAGCTTACTCCTCCATACACTCCGCAACATAACGGTGTATCGGAGAGACGGAACCGAACCCTATTGGATATGGTACGTTCCATAATGAGTATCGCTGAGTTGCCGCGATCATTCTGGGAAAATGCACTAGAATCAGCTGCATACCTTTTGAACCGAGTTCCAACTAAGACTGTGCCTACTACACCATATCAGATGTAGTGTGGGAAGAAACCCTATCTTAAGCACATTAAAACATGGGGATGTCCAGCTTTTGTCAAAAAGCAGCATGCGGACAAGCTCGAGGCACGCTCAGTACAGTGCAAGTTTGTGGGAGATCCAAAGAACTCCAAGGGATATCTCTTCTATTGCGAAGAGGAACAAAAGGTTTTTGTTTCTTATCATGCCCACTTCTTGGAAACTGAAATTTTGGAAAATCAGATAAGTAGGAGCGCAATAGAGCTGGAAGAAATTCCAGAACCACGAGCTATTACTGAAAGCTTAGTAGAACCAGAGGGTTCGAAAGAACAGGACATTCCTACGCCGCTCCGCAGGAGTAGTAGGCAGTCTTATCCGCCTGAGAGATACTACGGTTTTCTCATAGACGGGGATAGAGAGGATTGCATCATTGATAGTGATGAGCCAACTAGCTTCCAGCAGGCCATTCAGAGCGTTGACTCGGTAAAATGGCTGGATGTAATGCGGACCGAAATGGAGTCCATGTACACCAACAAAGTATGGACTTTGGACGTTGCAGCAGATGGGGTAAAACCCGTAGGATGCAAGTGGATCTTCAAGAGGAAGATTGGTGTAGATGGAAAGGTTGAGACCTATAAGGCTAGACTTGTTGCAAAGGGTTTTCGTCAAAGACCTGGTTTGGACTATAACGAAACCTTTTCTCCAGTGGCTATGCTGAAATCCATTCGGATCCTTCTTGCCATTGCTGCCTTCCACGATTATGAGATTTGGCAGATGGATGTAAAGACCGCTTTTCTAAATGGAAATTTAGAGGAGTGTGTCTATATGGACCAGCCAGAGGGTTTCATTCAGAGTGGGAGCAGCGGAAAGGTGTGCAAGTTGCTTAAGTCCATTTATGGACTAAAGCAGGCATCGCGGAGTTGGAACATCTGTTTTGATGAGACGGTCAAAGAATTTGGCTTTATCAAAAATCCAGATGAACCATGCATCTATAGTAGATTTGTAGCACGAACTGTCGTATTCCTCGTTTTATACGTGGATGACATTCTCTTGATAGGAAATGTCATTCCTATGCTACAATCTGTCAAGGGGTTCTTGTCACACAGGTTCTCCATGAAAGACCTGGGTGATGCCTCTTACATTCTGGGGATCCGGATCCATCGTGATAGATCTAAGAGGATATTAGGACTTTCACAGTCCAGGTACATCGACACCATACTGAAAAGATTCAGTATGGAAGATTCTAAGCGCGGTAATCTACCGGCTTGTCACGGGATCACCCTCTCCAAAGAGATGTCTCCCAAGACTGATTTGGAAAGGGATCGCATGTCTATTATACCCTACGCTTCTGCTGTAGTCTCTATAATGTATGCGATGTTGTGTACCAGACTAGATGTAGCTTATGCACTAAGTGTGGTAAGCAGGTATCAGTAACACCCTGGGGAGAAGCACTGGATAGCGGTAAAGAACATTCTCAAGTACCTGAGAAGGACTAAGGAGATGTTCTTTGTGTATGGTGGAAAAGACCTCCAGATCGAGGCCTTTGCTAACTCCAGCTTCTAAAGTGACAAGGATGATTCCAAGTCCATGTCGGGTTTTGTCTTTACCCTCAATGGAGGGGCGGTGTGTTGGAAGAGTTCCAAACAGGAAACCGTTGCTTACTCGACGATGGAAGCGGAATATATCGCTGCATCTGATGCCGCAAAAGAAGCCGTCTGGATGAGGAAGTTCTTGAAAGAACTTCAGGTGGTTCCGTCCATTGTTGATCCAATACCTCTGTATTGCGACAACAACGGGGCTATAGCTTTAGCGAAGGAACCCAGGTCCCATCAGAAATCCAGACACATCTTAAGGCGGTATCACCTGATCAGGGAGATCGTGGATCGCCAAGAGATCGAGGTTCGGAGGGTTGCTTCAGAAGATAACACTGCAGATCCATTCACGAAGGCCTTACCCCAGACTCAGTTCGAGCGGCTGATCGAGATGATAGGTCTTCGATACGCCAGTACATGGCCTTAGTGCAAGTGGGAGATTGTTAGTGTATATGCCCTAGAGGCCATTACTGTATCATACTAGTTTGTATATTACTTGATGGAAGCTTGGGATATTCACATTTGTATAGACAATCTTGCTCGAAATGGTAGTATGCTACTTGGTTTGTCTCTGCTTTAATGTATGCATGTGTTTCTTTTAGCATATCGCCTATACACATTAGTGGAGCCCTTAGGATCTTTGCTTGATTATCAGCGTTGTGATGGCAGTCACACTAGTGGGGGCTGGATAATCTACAAACACATCCTTATACAGATCCCTAGTCGTAAGATTATCGAGACAGGGCATCGATACTCCGGAGTAAACTAGCGTATGCGCTTCTCATCCCAGCAGGGGAGACGGTCTGTCCCACAGCCGTCAGTACGTCGTACTTAAGATAGTATGCGGGTGCTCGTTAGGTTACGAGTACACTGGACAGGACTCGTCGGGAACTGTTGGTTGGTACTATACCTATCGTCAGTTATTAGTTCCCAGGTGACATGAGTACAGCTTAGTCCGCTGACTTGACACTGTCACTTCGCCTCGAGTGTGTTCCCACTGTACTTTGATTACTACCCTACCACGGCTCAAAGGAGTCGTGCAAACAGGTAGTAGTTGGGTGCAGTCCCGAAGCACTTGGATGCAGTGAAGGTTAGATAGGATTCATCTCTCCCGGTATTAGGAGTTGATATCGTGCTGTGTCTAGGAGAGCCATTACACATAGTCGTCCCTGGCCAGGGCAAACGAGATACACTGTTAGGTTTCCAGTGTTATCTCAGGGTGTTCTGGGCTACACTCCGACATAACTTATACCGCTATTAGGGGACTGACGTTTACCACCCCCTAGGCCCGCCATGCGATATTCTCAGACGAACAGACCGGACTGTACGCAGATTGTCACAGACAGGCTCAGTAGGAGTTTGGATGGGTTCGCCTCATCAGTCTTCTTATCGGCATCTATCTGGGGACCGTTACGTACAGCTAGTACCGCTTGCAGTCTGTGGTTAAACCCACTGCCAGCGTAGTATCGAATCTTTAATGTCCCACACAGAGGGTTATTCGCCTTTGGGCAAAACAGAGTAGAGGTCGCATGGTTTTGCGACAGTGTTCGTTCACATCCGCGCACTTGTGCACGTTTGGTGTCCGGACAGTCATTACTAGCGGGCTCTGGTTTGAGCCAGATCCTAGTATATGTTTTGGGGTTAGTTTTATCTCATTGTATTCGTGTTCCTTGAAACACGAATGCGGGTGTGTATGCACAATTGACTGAGGCAGAGGAAGAGGATTCCCATTAGGGTTTGGGTACGGGTGTGTATGCATAGTTGACGGTTGTCTTTTACCAAACACTAATGAATATGTGAAATATCAATTAATAATATTAATTAAAGGAAATTGGGTTATGGTTAGGATTGTTGACTTGTTGACCAAGGTTGACCTGTTGACCAAGGTTGAAAAGTTGACCATCATCATTTCAAGCAAAGATGCTCTTAGATCTTTGCAAAACTCATTTAATGTGAAATGATAATGGTCTTTTCAACATACCATCACCTTTTTCCTTTTTGATTAATTTTGTTAATTGACTAATTCACATATATTTGTTATGGTTGCAAAACTCATCTCATTCTCTCATATTCATTCTCTCTCATCCTTTGCTCTCCCTCTTCCTCTAACTCAAGGCAAAACCCCTCATGTATTGAGAACCATTTGCCTTGGAGATAAAACACCAAAACCCATCTCTACTCATCCTAAGGTTGAAGGTGTAGCAAGCCTAATATTTTAGTTGCCTCAAGTTCGAGGAAGGAGCTCAAGGTAGAAGCCCTCGGGTGGATCCATCTTCGGGAAGAGAAGGCGGCGAGGAGAACCATCCAACTCACTCCGAGGAGAAGAAGAGAAGGAGTTCAAGTTAAGGTATAACCCCCTAACCGAGTAGGTAAAGCTCTTGTTAATTGCTAGTGTGTAGTTTAGCAAAGATCCGGGTTTTATAGTCCATGTTACCCTTTCATGAAAAATCGTTTTACCGTTTCTGCAAGCCCGAAAGAACCGGGAGAGGTAACGTGGACTTACAGGAGCAACCCGGGAAGTTTTTGAGTTAAAAAAACAACTCTATAGACCAAATTGGACCAATAGGAGGCCACCCTGCCAATATGAACTAGAACGGAGCACTTAGGGCCGAGGAGGCCGGATTTTTGGCCAGTGTGGCCAGCCACATTATAGATTTAGGGTCCCAGGTTAGTTCTGCAGCTTATATACCTACTATACAATATCCCAGTATTGTTTGTTTAGCTTGACTTCACCTGAACTAAAATCTGGAGCAAGTTTCATGAGTTGCTGCTTTGTATTCCTTGATGTTTATGAAATTAAGTTTTGGTATTTGTGTTTTGTATCGGTCACTTGACGTTTGTATGTCGATATCGGGTGTTATTTGACTCTTTTAGATGAGTAGACTATAGGTTTTAACCTATGTGCGATTCGTGTGCCGTATTGGTTTTCCGGATTCGATTTTAATAGCGATTGCGATTGTGTATTATTGTAGGTACCTTCGCGTGGATCCCAAGACGACGGAGCATAGCATCATCGACTTCGGCAAGCAAGGATCAGGTGAGTAGATCTATATCTACAGGGGAAGTCAGGTGGATGGCATATAGCACCCCAGCAAGTTTTTGATGGAAACCGATCTATAGGGTACAGTCGTAGAAACATAGATTTGAAAACTAGGAATATGGTTAAAAGATAGTTAAAGATAAATGATTGAATATATACCATGGTTGAAACACGTCAGTCTTCATATGTATATATTCAATCATTTATCTTTAACTATCTTTTAACCATATTCCTAGTTGATGGAAGGTTTGATAAGACTATTATCATTTCACATTAAATGGTTTTGCTAGAATCAAAGAGCATCTTTGATGTGTAATGATGATAGTCAATGTTTCAACCATGGTCAACAAGTCAACCTTGGTCAACAAGTCAACAAACCCAACCATGACACATTTTCATTTAATTAATATTATTAATTGATAATTCACAAATTCATTAGGGTTTGGAAAAAGACGACTGTCAACTGTGCATACACACCCGTTCCGAAACCCCAATGAAAATCCTCTTCCTCCGCCTCAATCATCTGTGCATACACACCCGCATTCGTGTTCCGAGGAACATGAATACTAAGAGATAAAACTAACCCCAAAACATATACTAGGATCTGGCTCAAACCAGAGCCCGCTAGTAATATCCGTCCGGACTCCAAACGTGCACAAGTGCGCGGATGAGAACGAACCCTGTCGCAAAACCATGCGACCTCTACTCTGTTTTGCCTAAAGGCGAATAGCCCTCTGTGTGGGACTCTAAAGACTCGACACTACGCTGGCAGTGGGTTTAACCACAGACCGCAAGCGGCACTAGCTGTACGTAACGGTCCCCAGGTAGATGCCGATAAGAAGACTGACGAGGTGAACCCCATCTGAACTCCTACTGAGCCTGAATGTGACAGTCTCCGTACAGTCCGGTATGTTCGTCTGATACATCGCATGGCGGGCCTAGGGGTCGGTAAACATCAGTCCCCTAATAGCGGTACAAGTCATGTCAGAGTGAAGCCCAGAACACCCTGAGATAACACTGGAAACCTACCAGTATATCTCGCTTGCCCTGGCCAGGGACTACTCGTGTAATGGCTCTCCTAGACACAGCGCGATATCAACCCCCAATACCGGGAGAGATGAATCCTGTCTAACCGTCACTGCCTCCAAGTGCTTCGGGACTGCACCCAACTACTACCTGTTTGCACGACTCCTTTGAGCCGTGGTAGGGTAGTAGTCAAAGTACAGTGGGAACACACTTGAGGCGAAGTGACAGTGTCAAGTCAGCGGACTAAGCTGTACTCATGTCACCTGGGAACTGATAACTGACAATAGGTATAATACCAACCATCAGTTCCCAACGAGTCCTGTCCAGTGTACTCGTAGCCTAACGAGCACCCGCATACTATCTCAAGTACGACATACTGACGGCTGTGGGACAGACCGCCTCCCGCACTGGGATGAGAAGCGCATACGCTAGTCTACTCCGGAGTATCGATGCCCTGTTTCGATAATCCCACGACTAGGGACGTGTATAAGGATGTGCTTGTAGATTACCCAGCCCCCACGAGTGTGACTGCCATCACAACGCTGGTAATCAAGCAAAGATCCTAAGGGCTCTACTAATGTGTATAGATAATATGCTAAAAGAAACACATGTACATATTAAAGTAGAAACAAACCAAGTAGCATACTACCATTTTGAGCAAGATTGTATATACATCTATGAATATCCCAAGCTTCCATTAAGTAATATACAAACTAGTATGATACAGTAATGGCCTCTAGGGCATATACACTAACAATCTCCCACTTGCACTAAGGCCATGTACTGGCGTATCGAAGACCTATCATCTCGATCAGCCGCTCGAACTGAGTCTGGGGCAAGGCCTTAGTGAATGGATATGCAGTGTTATCTTCTGAAGCAACCCTCTGAACCTCGATCTCCTGGCGATCCACGATCTCCCTGATCAGGTGATACCGCCTCAAGATGTGTCTGGATTTCTGATGGGACCTGGGTTCCTTCGCTAAAGCTATAGCCCCATTGTTGTCGCAATACAGTGGTATTGGATCAACAATGGACGGAACCACCTGAAGTTCTTTCAAGAACTTCCTCATCCAGTCGGCTTCTTTTGCGGCATCAGATGCAGCGATGTATTCCGCTTCCATAGTCGAGTCTGCAACGGTTTCCTGTTTGGAACTCTTCCAACACACTGCCCCTCCATTGAGGGTAAAGACAAAGCCCGACATGGACTTAGAATCATCCTTGTCACTCTGGAAGCTGGAGTCAGCAAAGGCCTCGATCTAGAGGTCTTTTCCGCCATACACCAAGAACATCTCCTTAGTCCTTCTCAGGTACTTGAGAATGTTCTTTACCGCTATCCAGTGTTTCTCCCCAGGGTTTGACTGATACCTGCTTACTACACTCAGTGCATAAGCCACATCTGGTCTGGTACACAACATCGCATACATTATAGAGCCTACCGCAGAAGCGTAGGGTATAATAGACATGCGATCCCTTTCCAAATCAGTCTTGGGAGACTTCTCTTTGGAGAGGGTGATCCCGTGACAAGCCGGTAAATTACCGCGCTTGGAATCTTCCATACTGAATCTTTTCAGTATGGTGTCGATGTACCTGGACTGCGAAAGTCCTAATATCCTTTTGGATCTATCACGATAGATCCGGATCCCCAGAATGTAGGAGGCATCACCCAGGTCTTTCATGGAGAACGTGTGTGACAAGAACCCCTTGACAGATTGTAGCATAGGAATGTCATTTCCTATCAACAGAATGTCATCCACGTACAAAACGAGGAATACGACAGTTCTTGCTACAAATCTACTATAGATGCATGGTTCATCTGGATTTTTGATAAAGCCAAATTCTTTGACCGTCTCATCAAAACAGATGTTCCAACTCCGCGATGCCTGCTTTAGTCCATAGATGGACTTAAGCAACTTGCACACCTTTCCGCTGCTCCTATTCTGAATGAAACCCTCTGGCTGGTCCATATAGACGCACTCCTCTAAATTTCCATTTAGAAAAGCGGTCTTTACGTCCATCTGCCAAATCTCATAATCGTGGAAAGCAGCAATGGCAAGAAGGATCCGAATGGATTTCAGCATAGCCACTAGAGAAAAGGTTTCATCATAGTCCAAACCAGGTCTTTGACGAAAACCCTTTGCAACAAGTCTAGCCTTATAGGTCTCAACCTGTCCATCTACACCAATCTTCCTTTTGAAGATCCACTTGCATCCTACGGGTTTTACCCCATCTGGAGCAATGTCCAACGTCCATACCTTGTTGGTGTACATGGACTCCATTTCGGTCCGCATTGCATCCAGCCATTTTACCGAGTCAACGCTCTGAATGGCTTGCTGGAAGCTAGTAGGCTCATCACTATCAATGATGCAGTCCTCTCTATCCCCGTCTATGAGAAAACCGTAGTATCTCTCGGGCGGATGAGACTGCCTACTACTCCTGCGGAGCGGCGTAGGAATGTCCTGATCTCTCGAACCCTCTGGTTCTACTAAGCTTTCAGTAATAGCTTGTGGTTCTGGAATTTCTTCCAGTTCTACTGCGCTCCCACTAATCTCCTTTTCCAAGAACTGGTGTTCTAGGAAGTGGGCATGACGAGAAACAAAAACCTTTTGTTCCTCTTCGCAATAGAAGAAATATCCCTTGGAGTTCTTCGGATATCCCACAAACTTACACTGTACTGAGCGTGCCTCGAGTTTATCCGCATGCTACTTTTTTACAAAAGCTGGACATCCCCATGTCTTAATGTGATTAAGATAGGGTCTCTTCCCACACCACATCTGATATGGCGTAGTAGGCACAGTCTCGGTAGGAACTCAATTCAAAAGGTATGCAGCTGATTCTAGCGCATATCCCCAGAATGATCGCGGTAACTCAGCGTTACTCATCATGGACCGTACCATATCCAATAGGGTTCGGTTTCATCTCTCCGATACACTGTTATGTTGCGGAGTGTATGGAGGAGTAAGCTGAGAGAGAATTCCATTCTCTTTTAAGTAATTCAGGAACTCGGCACTCAAGTATTCACCACCTCGATCAGATCTCAGTGTCTTGATACTTTTGCCTGTTTGTTTTTCTACTTCATTCTTATATTCCTGGATTTTTTCAAAGGCTTCAGATTTATGTTTCATTAAGAAGACATATCCGTACCTTGAAAGGTCATCCGTAAAGGTAATGAAGTAAGAAAAACCGCTTCGTGCATGCGTAGACATTGGACCGCACACGTCGCTGTGTACGAGTCCCAAGAGCTCGCTCGCTCTAACTCCGTGTCCAGTGAACGGAGTCTTTGTCATCTTTCCTTTGAGACAGGATTGACAAGTTGCATAAGATTGATATTCGAACGGATCCAAATATTCTTCTGTATGTAACTTAGTCAATCTTCTCTCATTGATGTGACCTAGTCTACAATGCCATAAGAAAGCCTGATTTATATCAGGAGACTTTCTTTTGTGTGTATTCTGGACGTTGAAAATCTGTGGTTGGTTTAATACGTATATACCGTTGCTTAATGTACCTGACCCAATCAGAACTTGATTAAGGTGAATGTTCACAACATTACTTACAAATGCAAATTCATAACCTTCTTTAGATAATAAAGATACAGAAATGATATTACAAGTTGCATTTGGTACAAAATAACAACCACGCAAAACCAAAAAATGTCCATCTGACAAACCCAGGTGATAGTCCCCCACGGCCTCAGCATCCATGCTAGCTCCGTTTGCAACTCTGAGGGTCATGTCACCTGCTTTCAAAAACCTACGCTTTCTCAACGCCTGCAAAGAATTACAGATATGAGATCTTGATCCGGTATCCAATACCCAGGAAGTAGAGTTTATTGATAGACAGTTTTCAATAACATACACACCTGAAGCTGAAGCCGCAACCTGCTTCAGATCCTGTGTCTTGGCTTTCCAAGACCTGCAATCCTTTTTCCAGTGTCCACTCTTGTGACGGTAAAAGCATTCTTCCTTATCCACAAGCTTCCCTGCTACCTTTGTTGCTTTTGTCTTTCCCTTCGTATCCTTCTTACTAACACCGCCCCTTGGTTTGGCGAGGGTTTTCTTCTTCTTTCCCTTGGCTTTCGCCTTGGACCTAGAAGAGGAAGATCCTCCTAAAAACAAAGTGGATGTTTCCCTACCTTTCTGGAGGGTGCCCTCTGCACTCCTCAGCATGTTGAGGAGCTCTGAAAGTTCAACTTCCTTTTCTTGCAAGTTGAAATTCAGGATGAACTGGGCGTAAGTGGAAGGAAGGGACTGAAGAATCAATTCTGTATAGAGCTCATTCTTCAACGTGGTCCCAAGGTCCGCGAGCTCCTCTATGTAGCCAATCATCTTAAGCACGTGTTTCGCTACCGATGATCCGACGGCCAATCTTGCCGAAAACAACTTCTTCGACACTTCGTATCTTGCGATACAAGATTTCTCTCCATATAGTTCTTTTGTATAGAGAAATATGGATTCGAGGTCCATATTCTCATGCCTCCTCTGATGTTCGTTGTCCATAGAGGCATGCACGAGGCACTTGGCCTTCGCGTAGTTGATTTCCCAGGTCTTATGGATTTCCCTATCCGCGACGCTGGTTTTGGGACCTGGGACAGGAAGAGCTTTGGTGGTAAGAAGATACCCCAACTTATCATAAGTGATTGCCATCTTGACATTCCTGAGCCAATCTTTGTCGTTTGGCCATGTCAGTATGTTTTTATCTAGTAGTAACTTAAGTCCAGTCATGATGTTTGGTTGCTGCAATTAGGAGAGAGAGAAGAAATACTTTAGCATGATGCTCTTGCAAGTTTAGAGTGGTTTTTAATTTGTCTAAACAGGATGGCTCCCACTGTCTCTCGAATCCCTTCTCAAACCGTAAAGAAAGAATTAGTCGGGATCAATCTCACCGTACAATACTTGCTTAACCGTTCAGCCAGGCCAGTGTCGGTACTTCGAGGGAGGTTTTCCAACACTTTCGCGAAGTTCCTTAATTAAGTAACCTCTTTTCCCTGTGGGCGTAGCCCCGCCAACACCTTTCTAGACACCTACTAGGTTTATAGCATTGATCATTAAGTGAGAACTTTCCCGAGGAGTAGCATATACTCACAGTAGGATCGGGATCCAAATATCATTGCGTGATAAAACCGAAGGAATCCTACCAGAATTATCACACTCCAAATGGTATGCAGCGCTAGCAAGTTTCAGTACTTATGAAACTCCTGATGTGGATTTTTGCCCCATGCTCTTATGACCTTGACTTTGGCCAAAATATCATAAGTCACATGTCAAGTTCTACCCGTCATTCTCCTGATTAATTTGGACCCACCCATACCTACTCTTGACTTTAGCCAAAATGGCAGCACGACTGTCCCAAACCAACGCATCTATCTATGCTGCACATGAATACCCAATAGCTACCAATCACTATGCCTTGACTTTGGCCAAAATACATAGCTTGAATACTTTTTGACCATTCATGTGGAATGACGGAGGGCTACGAATGGTTTTGGCGAAACCGTGAACGTAGTGAACTTGATATAATCGATGGAATGAGATAGCTTTTAAAAGGAGTGGTTCAAGCTCCGTGTTTAAAAGTTTAGTTTTGAAAAGAACCGAGTGGTTTTCAAAGTGTTCCAATGGACTTTTGCTTGGTTTATTTTCTTGCATTAGTTCTTTTAATGCGTCCCATCAATTAATCCTACCATTGCAGAAAACAACCAAAATATGACGTACGCTTATGCCATTCGTATTCGCCACGGGGCCCCGTCATCACCCGTTAGGTTACTTAACTAACGACAGAGCGGGGGCTGGGCTAGCGCGGCTGTAAAACATAAGCAACGCCTAAATAGTTATTATATATAAATATATAGCAATGATAGACATTACAGATCACAGATGAATACATTGGATATACTAGGAATCCGCAATCCGTTCGAGCCTGCAACGAAAAGCGGATTACACGGTCGCGGTGAATAGCCAATACCCCACCCAAGACCCCTACGGGTGCGGCAAACTACCCGCCAAGTACCCGAAGCGAAGCAACCTCCCTCAACTCCATGAGTAGGCCACTCGGCACCTCGAGATACCCGGTAGTTTGTGCACCCCCTCCATGGGTCTATCCTAGGAGCAAAAACAGTAAAAAGAATTATACAATGACGGCTACAACCCCGACTCGGTTGTGCGGCCAAACAAATAATATTACATCAATTTACATATTACATGAATGAAAGAAAAAGAAACACTCATCTCACATCCACCCCGGCTATTCTCCCGCGACAATCCAACGCATTCATATACACATAACATCATCAAACACAGATCACAGATATGTATAACCCCCACTAATCGACATATAGCGATTAGCCGACGTTCAATACATATAAACATCACAGATATAACCGATTAGTCAAAGTATAGTGTGTTGGATATAGTGCCCTCTAAGTCAATTATTGGATCGCAGGTACGTGATTGCAATGATTGAGAGAGGACCTATACCGATAAAACAGTCTTACTCGAGATGATAGTATGCTATCTGGTTTGTCTTTATCATCATGATAGAGCCCATAGGATTCTTGTTTGACTACCAGCAGTATGATGGCGATCATATATGTGGGAGCTGAGGTCTATAAGCACATCCTTAAAGTGTCCCTAATCGTGGGAGTTTCGAGACAGGGCATCGATACTCCAGAGTAGACTAGTGTATACAGTCGAGACCCCGACGAGGGGCGGTGGCCGGTCTCACAAGCCACTGGTGTCAGTTGGATCACCTAAGATGTATACAGGTGCTCATTAGGTTATGAGTACACCGGACAGGACTCGCCGGGAACATGCTAGTTGGTATTATACATATCGTCAGATAGCAGTTCCCTGGTGACATGTGTACAGGTTAGTTCATTGACCTGAGGTCGTCATTTGTCTCGTGTGAATTCCCATTGTGCTTTGATTTATATCCTACCACGGGTCAAAGGAGTCGTGCAAACAGGTATATTTTGGGTACAGTCCCGAGCCACATTGGAGGCAAGTGAGCGGATCTTCGGGGATTCGTCTCTCCCGGTATTAGGGGTGAGATTGCGTTGTGTTTAGGAGAGCCATTACACGAAATCCCTGGCCAGGGTAATCGAGATATACTGGTAGGCATACCAGTAGTATATCAGAGTGTTCTGGGCTGCTCTCTGACACGACTTATGCAGCTATTTGGGGTCTGACGTTTACTGGCCCCCTAGGCCGTATATGCGATACTCATAGACGAATGTTCCGGACTGTACGGTTATTGTCACTGTCAGGCTCAGTAGGGTTTATAGATGAGTTCGCTCGTCAGCTTCCCTTCCAATCAATACATAGGCAAAACGTTACGTACATTTAGTACCTCTGACGTGCTAGGGGTTATACCCAGTGCCAGTGTGTTGATGAGTCATTAGAGTCCCCCACCGACACTTTCCCAAGTCCGGGCGAAACGTTGTAGAGGCCGTATGGGTTTATGGCAAGGTTTGGAAAATGCACGTGCGTTTTCGCACGTGTCAGTTTTCGGGCAGATAATACTGGTAGGCTTTGGTTTAAGCCGGAACCCAGTATTATACTATATAGATATAATATCTTTGTCTCAGTTGCACTTGTATTCGGTCGTAATACAAATGCGGGTATGTTTATACCAATACGGAGTTATCCTGAAATACGTTTCGGGATGATTTTTGGAAGTTGCCAGTTTCCAGATTTCTATCAGCCGTATTTTGACATTCGGTTAAATGCGGATTTATCTTTTCTTGGGATTTGTGTGGAAACTTCTAGAAGAGGTGACTAGGATGGTGACTAGGATGGTGAGGAGGCTTTGTCGTTAATGGTTCATTAATGATAAAGCATGACTGGGTTAATTGTGATAGGTTAGCATTTAATGTCTTTTGATGATTCATTCTTTGTGATAAGCATGAAGGGATATGGTCACCCTCCTCCTTGCTCCTACACTCACCCTCCTCCCCTCTTCATATAATGGCCGGCCACTTCATTGTAGAGAGAGGATTTTGTTTGATTCATTTCATTTGAGTGAGAAAAGATTATGATAGTTTAGTATATGGAAATTTCATTTACCCGATTTCCATTTACCCGATTCCAAATGGCAACTTCTATAACCGTTCGTCCGTGACCTTGGACGTAACGAGACAAAGTGTTCTACTCATTCTCTACTTCATCTTGGTCGTCTCTTTTAGCAAACTTGATGAGCGAGTTGCCTCGGTTCAGAGGCGGGAGCCCGTTTAAAGATCCGTCGACGTGGTGCCACCTGGACGACGAGACCGGAGATCGAGCAAGTTCGGATCAGTTGCAACATAGCGTGGGATGATGGTTGAAGACCGAAGGACTTGGATCATTCGGTATAACAATTCTACCCACTTTACAATTTGTTAGTTTAGCTTTAATGGACGATCCGGGATAAAGTACGCGATAGCGCCAGTCGTAAAAGTTTTGTTCCGCATATCGGCATCTGTAAGATGGCCGGGGCGCCGCCGCGGACTTACATTGGTATCAGAGCCTCACCATTAAGCTATATTAACTTGTGCTAACACGGTTAAAAGATCGATCGAACGGATTTCGCGAAATCACAATTTTCTGTACATGATGTTTCTGTCGATTTTTAAAATGTTCTAAAATTCATTTTGAGCATTTCAGAAAATCATGCAGGGTTTTTGAAGAATACTGGTGAAATTTGGGCACGTGATCCCATAAAACGACCGCGGATCCGCGGCCCAAACCATGGTTTGGCCGCTGATCCGCCGCTCTTTTGTGGGAACAGTGCGCCAAATTTTTTCAGTGGGTTTCTTATGGGAAATGGTGATTTTTGGTATATGTCTTTTGGGCGAAAATTTTGTTACTGTACACCAGATGTATGTGGGGCCCACTTCGGGAAATTTAGTCGATCGAAATTTTAAACTTGTTAGTTTTTCAGTAATTTCATTATATCTCCGACCGGGAATGTCATTTGATCGGTAAACCGCGTCTGATTGCTATAGTTCTTTTAGACGGGTTTGCGAACGCGACATTCGCGTTGATGTTCTGTGTTGTGCTGTAATGTTGCGGATTTGTCGTGGTGGATAGCAGGGTGCAATGATAGTGTTGTTTAAATTTATTTGTACATTTGATATTGCGGGGCGAGCGTCCGACTTGTGGACTACCGTCACTGCCTGTTTGTATAATATTCTTTTGGGGCACGACCAGGTTGCGGTCGATGTACCTATTGTACTATTTTTATTTCTGTACTAAGTTTACCCCGCGGTGGGGTGCACGAATAACCGGGTTCTGGAGGGCAACGGGTTCGTATCTCATGGCATTGAGAGGCAAAGGGACCACACTCTAGAATTGGCAGACTATTCGCCGCACTCGTAGGGGGTACAGGTTGACCCAAGGAGGGGTGCTCAATTTACCGGATTCCGTGAAGTGCCGGGTGTTCCATTCACTATGTTGTGGGGACCACCCCGCTTCAGGTTTTGGCGGGTAACTTGCCGCACCCAAAGGGGTCTAGGTTTCATTGCACAGGCTATCCACACGACCAGGAGAACATCGGGTTTCAGTAGCGGCTCTATGAAACCCGGGGATCCTAGTTTATCTGTATTGTTCTGTGATACTTATTACTTTTCTGTAATGTTGCATATTATCACGCCTGGAGCGATTACTGTATATTAGTATATATACTATTAGATGTTGTATATGTTTTACACCCGCGCTAGTCCAGTCCCCGCTCTGTCGTTAGTTAAGTAACCTAACGGGTGATGACGGGACCCAGTGACGAATGCGGATGGCATATACGTACATATTATTTTCGTTCTTTTCTGGTGTGATTGATTGATGGGACTGCATTGATTCTTATCAATGCGAGATAAAACAAACCTATATTTGATGTTGTTGGAACAAATTTTAAAATTATTACAAAGACGTTTCCTTTTGTTTTGCATAGCGGTATTCAGTTAGAATATCCTGCACCTCATTCCACGAGGAAAGAGTCAAGATCCCTTCACCGGGAGTGACTTCTTTAGCAAAAGGTTTTCGCTACTATATATTTTTATAAAGCTATCAGGTTCCTTCAACAAGATCAGGTTCATTACGTTAAAGGTTTTTCGCCAAAAACCAGCCGTAATCCTCCGTCGTTTCTTATGGATGGTCAGTAGTATTCAAGCTATGTTTGTTGGCCTACGTCAAGACATAGTGTTTGGTAGCTGCTGGGTATTCATTTGTTGCATAGATAGATGCATTAGTTTAAGTCAGACGTACACCTTGTTGGTCTACGTCAAGGGCTTGTACGATGACTTAAGTTGATCAGGACAACGACGGGTAGAACTTGACATGTTGCTTATGATTTGTTAGCCTACGTCAAGGTCATAAGAGCATGGGATAAAAATTACATCGGGAGTTTCAAGCATACAAGAAACTTGCCAGACTTGCGCATACCTTCTGGAGTGTGTTAACTTGAGTGGCTTCCATCAAGTTATCATGCGATGATAGTTGGATCCTGATTCTCACTGATGAGTTGGTTTACTCTTCAGGTGACCCCGACTAATTCTTCTTTCAGGTTTGGAGGAGAATTTGAGAAAACAGTGGGAGGTTTCCTAATTAGATAAAATGATAACCATTATGATTTAGGCTAGAGTGCACGCAGAGTGTTTCTTCTCTCTCTCTCTCTCTCTCTTTGGCAGCGACTTTTGACCGACCCCAGATTATAACTCAGTGACCAAAGTTGACCGAACCTTCTTAAACATACTGGCTTTTGGATTGTCTATAGTTGCATAAGTCATTGCTGCTCTTTCTTTTACCCTTTGTATTTCTCAGAACACCCCGTATTACTAAGGACATCCACTTCCATTGGATAGATCCATCGTATGGTTATATACGAACTCAAAGGGACATCTTTGAGGATGGATCCAGGTTCAGGAGAAATAGAACTGGTTTATTCAGTTGACTTTTATTATCACCTTCTCTCAGGTTGCGAGGGCTCCTTGGTTTAGGAGAGTACACCTATTATGCTTATTGGATAGTCTTCTTCCAAACCATAGGCTGGTGCCGAACGGTAGGGAATGAAGAAAACCAATTAGCCTAAGTAGGGTGTGCAAAAGGTAATATGTAAAGACAAGATAAAGGAATTAGAAAGAGGGCAAAGTAAATTGCGACTATTTACATTTATGACCAAATCACGTATTTCATCGCCACTCCTACTTCACCTTTGATTTCTCCAGAACAACCCGTATCACTACGAACGTCCAATTCCATTGGATAAATCCATCGTATGTATATATACGAACTCGAAGGACATTTTTTTCGAGGATGGATTCTGGTTCAGGAGAAATAAGAATAAGGTATTATTCAGTTGTTTTTATCATCACCTTCTCTCAAGTTGCGAGTACTCCTAGGATTAGGAGGGTACACCTATTATGCTTACTGGATCTTCTTCTTCCAAACCATAGGCTGGTGCCGAACGGTAGGGAAGGAAGAAAACAACTTAGCCTAATGACGGTGTACAGAAGGTAACGACTAAAGACAAATAAAGGGAAATGGAAAGATGGCAGGGAAATATACGGTTAAAGTCATGATTTGGATTATGGAAGAGGCATTACTAGGAATACCAGGAAACCCCTACAAAACATATTTATGTTTCATATTCACTGTGCATTGTTAATAGAAAACTGATTTCCCGATTGGATACTTACTCCAGGGTATGTATTTACATGGAACAATTCTTACATCTGCATGGTTTTACAGATGTTGAGTGGGAGCGAGTTATTGGGAATTAGGTGATCATCCTCATTATATCGGAATTCGTTGTAATTGGTGATATTTGAGGAAATCGCCTGGGAACAGTTTTCAACCTACGACGTACAGGTTATGAGTTATTCAACTCAGCGGACTTATACAGAGTATTGTATGTTGTCCAGTGTCCATCAGGACAAAGGGGTTGGTCCTCGTACTATATTCTGTTTACTTGTAACTTCTCTAGTTTTTAGACAAGTGTTTCGTAGAAATACAATGTCTAAGTTCTGAGAAGTTGTGGGTATAGGAATAATGTAGAGAACCATGTATCGCAAGTATCGGAATTCTTCAAAGAAATCGAAGATGTAGATTCTTGTGATTAGTATTCAATTGATAGTAATGGTTTTGAGAAACTTGTTTCTCTTTCAGGTTACTCGTAATTGGATGGATTCCTAAGTTGAATAATACTGATTAGCCTCTCTCCATTAAGTTGATATGCACTGGAGACAGCTGCATGATTAGAATTTAGTTCCAAATTAAAATAAGTGCCTATGTTTCTATATTGGATATAGATTGCTGGTATATCTTAACGATGTTAAGGTAAAGGGGAGTTGTCCAGCTTATGCTTTAAAACAGACATTGGAAAACTCAAGGCACGTTTCTGTAATGACAGTTTGTGGATTGACCCTAGCTTTGACGAGGGTTGATTTTCTACCATCTGGAAGATCAATAGTGATATTGTTCTTGACTCGCCACAGTTTTATTAAAATGGATTTTTTTCAGAAAAACAGTAGTGGGAGCATGGTAGAACTGGAAGTGATTCCAGAACCGCAAACGATTACGGAAAGTTTTAATAGGACCTATATATTCAATCAGGTTTGACATTCCAATAGCCACTCCGCAGATATGGTGGGTAACCTCAGACACCCGAGAGGTACTCCGGTAGCCTCAAGGACGGTGACAGGGAGGTTCTTACTTACCCAGACTTGACACTACTGTTGTTCCAGACTATGAGACCGGGCAGGAGGAAATGTATAGCGTCGTTCTAAACTAGTTTTAGAAGTGTACGTATATATATTATTCTGCCAGAGAGTTGTCGTAGTCAGTGGGAGCAGCGGAAGCATAGTGGGCAAGATACTTATGTCTATTCATAAGCTTGAGCAGATATAGCAGAGATAAGATCATCTAATTTTGATATAACAGTCATGGGTTTGACTTCATCAGAATAAGGGATGGATCTGTTAAGAAGGTAGTAGGGTGTGATGTCATGGTATTTGGATGACATACACAAAGTGGGAAGTAAAATTCTTATACTGAACGGTTGTACTGAGGTCGTCACACAGTTGTTTCTCCACAAAGGACATGGATGTAATATCCGACATCGACATTCTGGATACAAGATCTATGGTTTTAGATCTAGATTTGGGTAGTTTCCTAATGTGGGTTCTTTGACTGTATTCTAATAGTATTTTAGAATAAATGACTCCTGGCATGATGGTGTACCTACAGGTAATGGAGTCACCCTCTCTAAAGGTGTCTTACAGACTAAAGGGGAGAGGGATGTGCATGATTGGCAGATCACTTGCTTAGGCAATTGAGTCAATCGTGAGATGTCAAGTACCACACCAGATGTTGTTATTGCACTAGATGCGATAAGTTTATATTAATCCAATCCTGGAGAAACATTAGGAAGCAGGTTTTAGAACATAAATGGATGTTCTACGGATTTGATAACGGCGGCCTCCTTCGGGAGACGGTTATCATTCTAGGCTTCAAAGGTGACATAGATGACAGAATGATTGTCAAGGCTATAGTTTTTTCCTCAGACGAGGGACAGTATTATGGACAGGCGGTCCAAGAGGATACTGTGGGAGGCATGATGCTGGACACTGATTAGTTTCAGTGATCGATACAGTCTAAGAAGTTTGGATTTGGAGTTCATTTATGAACTAGGTCCCATCAGATATCCAGACATATTCTAAGACACGTATTACTCAATTCGGGAGATGGTTTTCTCCGCGAACTTGAGATTAAGAAAGACATAGAAAGAAACATCATGGCGGATCCACTCACTTAGGCTATTTCTCGAACACATTAGTTTCGCAAACAGGCATTGTGAAACTGATTAGTAGAGGAGTTGGATGCTCGGTATCGCACGAGCTGTGAGTACTCGACATCGCAATAATTAGCCTTAAGTGCAAGTGGGAGATTGTTGGATATAGTGCCCTCTAAGTCAATTATTGGATCGCAGGTATGTGATTGCAATGATTGAGAGAGGACCTATACCGATAAAACAGTCTTACTCGAGATGATAGTATGCTATCTGGTTTGTCTTTATCATCATGATAGAGCCCATAGGATTTTTGTTTGACTACCAGCAGTATGATGGCGATTATATATGTGGGAGCTGGGGTCTATAAGCACATCCTTAAAGTGTCCCTAGTCGTGGGAGTTTCGAGACAGGGCATCGATACTCCAGAGTAGACTAGTGTATACAGTCGAGACCCCGACGAGGGGCGGTGGCCGGTCTCACAAGCCACTGGTGTCAGTTGGATCACCTAAGATGTATACAGGTGCTCATTAGGTTATGAGTACACCGGACAGGACTCGCCGGGAACATGCTAGTTGGTATTATACATATCGTCAGATAGCAGTTCCCTGGTGACATGTGTACAGGTTAGTTCATTGATCTGAGGTCGTCATTTGTCTCGTGTGAGTTCCCACTGTGCTTTGATTTATACCTTACCACGGGTCAAAGGAGTCGTGCAAACAGGTATATTTTGGGTACAGTCCCGAGCCACATTGGAGGCAAGTGAGCGGATCTTCGGGGATTCGTCTCTCCCGGTATTGGGGGTGAGATTGCGCTGTGTTTAGGAGAGCCATTACACGAAATCCCTGGCCAGGGTAATCGAGATATACTGGTAGGCATACCAGTAGTATATCAGAGTGTTCTGGGCTGCTCTCTGACACGACTTATGCAGCTATTTGGGGTCTGACGTTTACTGGCCCCCTAGGCCGTATATGCGATACTCATAGACGAATGTTCTGGACTGTACGGTTATTGTCACTGTCAGGCTCAGTAGGGTTTATAGATGAGTTCGCTCGTCAGCTTCCCTTCCAATCAATACATAGGCAAAACGTTACGTACAGTTAGTACCTCTGACGTGCTAAGGGTTATACCCAGTGCCAGTGTGTTGATGAGTCATTAGAGTCCCCCACCGACACTTTCCCAAGTCCGGGCGAAACGTTGTAGAGGCCGTATGGGTTTATGGCAAGGTTCGGAAAATGCACGTGCGTTTTCGCACGTGTCAGTTTTCGGGCAGATAATACTGGTAGGCTTTGGTTTAAGCCGGAACCCAGTATTATACTGTATAGATATAATATCTTTGTCTCAGTTGCACTTGTATTCGGTCGTAATACAAATGTGGGTATGTTTATACCAATACGGAGTTATCCTGAAATACGTTTCGGGATGATTTTTGGAAGTTGCCAGTTTTCAGTTTTCTATCAGCCGTATTTTGACATTCGGTTAAATGCGGATTTATCTTTTCTTGGGATTTGTGTGGAAACTTCTAGAAGAGGTGACTAGGATGGTGACTAGGATGGTGAGGAGGCTTTGTCATTAATGGTTCATTAATGATAAAGCATGACTAGGTTAATTGTGATAGGTTAGCATTTAATATCTTTTGATGATTCATTCTTTGTGATAAGCATGAAGGGATATGGTCACCCTCCTCCTTGCTCCTACACTCACCCTCCTCCCCTCTTCATATAATGGCCGGCCACTTCATTGTAGAGAGAGGATTTTTTTTGATTCATTTCATTTGAGTGAGAAAAGATTATGATAGTTTAGTATATGGAAATTTCATTTACCCGATTTCCATTTACCCGATTCCAAATGGCAACTTCTATAACCGTTCGTCCGTGACCTTGGACGTAACGAGACAAAGTGTTCTACTCATTCTCTACTTCATCTTGGTCGTCTCTTTTAGCAAACTTGACGAGCGAGTTGCCTCGGTTCAGAGGCGGGAGCCCGTTTAAAGATCCGTCGACGTGGTGCCACCTGGACGACGAGACCGGAGATCGAGCAAGTTCGGATCAGTTGCAACATAGCGTGGGATGATGGTTGAAGACCGAAGGACTCGGATCATTCGGTATAACAATTCTACCCACTTTACAATTTGTTAGTTTAGCTTTAATGGACGATCCGGGATAAAGTACGCGATAGCGCCAGTCGTAAAAGTTTTGTTCCGCATATCGGCATCTGTAAGATGGCCGGGGCGCCGCCGCGGACTTACATAGTGAAGTTCGATCAAAAATACGGATTTATCGGCCCCCAAATACAAATTTCATTTCTGGAAAATCTGGGCTGAAATAAACCATCTTAAAAATCCCAAAACCACAACCTAAGAACACTGCACCAAACTCGGTCATGAACCGAGTCAAAACGGCCGCGGTTCCGCGGCAATGGGTATACTTTTGCCGCGGAACCGCCGCGCTTTGAAGGGATCACTCGACCGTTTTTGGTGGGCTTCTTCACAAAACCCTGAGATGATTTTTGGAGTATAACTTTTTATTTTTAGAGCAGAAAAAATTTTAACAGAAACTTAGGGTTTTGCATGTCGTAGTTTTGCGATTTTTCCGATCGAACTTCTATACACTTTACTACCTAGCTAGTTTATGTTTAGTTAGGCTCTGATACCACTGTAAGTCCACGTTGCCAACCCCGGTTCTTGCGGGGAGGCGGAAACGGTATAAAAATCAAATTTTTAGCGCACTAGGCAACATGGACTAACAAAAGTCGGGATCTTTTCTAAACAAAACTAGCTACCAAGCTAAAGAGAGTTAGCTACTCGGAAAAGATGTTATACCTCACTTGAACTCCTTCTTCTTGAACTCTTTATAGAGGTTGGGTGGTGCTTTCCTCGTCGCCTTCTTTCGTCAAAGATGGATCCACCTGAGGGTTCAACCTTGGGCTCCTTTCTCGAACTTTGAGAGAACTAAGGTCTTTGGCTTGCTAGACCTTCAACCCTAGAGTGAGTAGAGAGTGGTTTAGAGTATTTTATCTCAAGGAGAGGTTTCTCAACACATGAGAATGGATCTCCTTGAACTAGAGGAGGAGGAAGAAGAAGAGAGGAGAGAGAATGGTTATGATAGAATGAAATGGTTTTTTTTACAACCATAACAATATCTAGTGAATTATCAAATTAATAAAATTAATCTAAATGAAAAGTTGATGGAAGGTTTGATAAGACTATTATCATTTCACATTAAATGGTTTTGCTAGCATCAAAGAGCATCTTTGATGTGTAATGATGATAGTCAATGTTTCAACCATGGTCAAGTCAACCTTAGTCAACAAGTCAACAAACCCAACCATGACACATTTTCATTTAATTAATATTATTAATTGATAATTCACAAATTCATTAGGGTTTGGAAAAAGACGACTGTCAACTGTGCATACACACCCGTTCCGAAACCCCAATGAAAATCCTCTTCCTCCGCCTCAATCATCTGTGCATACACACCCGCATTCGTGTTCCGAAGAACATGAATACTAAGAGATAAAACTAACCCCAAAACATATACTAGGATCTGGCTCAAACCAGAGCCCGCTAGTAATATCCATCCGGACTCCAAACGTGCATAAGTGCGCGGATGAGAACGAACCCTGTCGCAAAACCATTGCGACCTCTACTCTATTTTGCCCAAAGGCGAATAGCCCTCTGTGTGGGACTCTAAAGACTCGACACTACGCTGGCAGTGGGTTTAACCACAGACCGCAAGCGGCACTAGCTGTACATAACGGTCCCCAGGTAGATGCCGATAAGAAGACTGACGAGGTGAACCCCATCTGAACTCCTACCGAGTCTGAATGTGACAGTCTCCGTACAGTCCGGTCTGTTCGTCTGATACATCGCATGGCGGGCCTAGGGGGCGGTAAACGTCGGTCCCCTAATAGCGGTATAAGTCGTATCGGAGTGAAGCCCAGAACACCCTGAGATAACACTGGAAACCTACCAGTATATCTCGCTTGCCCTGGCCAGGGACTACTCGTGTAATGGCTCTCCTAAACACAGCGCGATGTCAACCCCCAATACCGGAAGAGACGAATCCTGTCTAACCGTCACTGCCTCCAAGTGCTTCGGGACTGCACCCAACTACTACATGTTTGCACGACTCCTTTGAGCCGTGGTAGGGTAGTAGTCAAAGTACAGTGGGAACACACTTGAGGCGAAGTGACAGTGTCAAGTCAGCGGACTAAGCTGTACTCATGTCACCTGGAAACTGATAACTGATGATAGGTATAATACCAACCATCAGTTCCCAACGAGTCCTGTCCAGTGTACTCGTAGCCTAACGAGCACCCGCATACTATCTCAAGTACGACGTACTGACGGCTGTGGGACAGACCGCCTCCCGCACTGGGATGAGAAGCGCATACGCTAGTCTACTCCGGAGTATCGATGCCCTGTCTCGATAATCCCACGACTAGGGACGTGTATAAGGATGTGCTTGTAGATTACCCAGCCCCCACGAGTGTGACTGCCATCACAACGCTGGTAATCAAGCAAAGATCCTAAGGACTCTACTAATGTGTATAGATAATATGCTAAAAGAAACACATGTACACATTAAAGTAGAAACAAACCAAGTAGCATACTACCATTTTGAGCAAGATTGTATATACATCTGTGAATATCCCAAGCTTCCATTAAGTAATATACAAACTAGTATGATACAGTAATGGCCTCTAGGGCATATACGCTAACAGGAACCGCATGATATATTTAAAAACTGGATTTATTTATAAGAGCGGCTTTCCCTTGATATGTGCATATTACCGTTCCATGCTGCATGATATACGGATATGATTACATTTCTGTTATATGTCGCATACATCATGCTTTATGATTATACGCATTGAGATATGATGTTTTCATGAGATTTCTGGATTTGAGAACCGTGGTTATTTCAAAAGAATGTATGTATTGTTTTAAAAACCCGGTTTCTCTTGATATGATATTTCAGTGCGTCCACCATGTGTTTTCTCGGTTCTGAGATGTGTGATATGTGTAACCCGATTCGAGGAGCGGTAGACACCGTCTGCGGGTACAAGGTGGACCCGGTGAGGTGCACCGGGGCAAGAAGACTCGTATTGTTAGACGGTGAGCTTGGCAGGGGAGCACTACCTACCGGTGATAGTATTAGGCTCGACGGTTATCCGGAGGATACCGACCGGAGTAGTGAGATGGATTTGAGGGCCGACCAGATTATGCGGCGGCTGAAGGCCGATCTGAGGATGCGGCGCCTGAGGATTTACGTGTCGATACTGGACACGGGTTTCATGATATTTCGAGTGTCGATGTTGGATACTCAGGTCCCATGATTTTGATGTGCACGTTGATTTATATCCTCATACTTTCATGCATATGCTTTTATGATATTTTACATGCATGATGTTGTTGTGTCATTGGTTGACACGTAGACGAGATCCACATGCATACAGGCATTGATTATATTGTTGGATGTTATCCACATGCATACAGGCTTTGATTATTATATTGTTGGCACAGATTTACAGATACGGTCACCCTAGATATCATAGTATTACCTTTATGATATAGTTGACCTAGGAAATCGTTATTTTATTCGATTTCTACCTGTTGATGTTTTCTACTCACGAGTTGGCAACTCACCCCCGTTATGCCACAGTTCTTGCAGGTTGACTGCATGGATCAGTAGCAGCATCGCTGGCACACAGCTGCATTCGAGTGTTTTGCTTTGGTAGATGGTACATGTTGGATCGTACCCCTCTTGTATTATTATTCATATTGTATCTAGTCAACTCCATCAATTAAACTAGTATTTGTATTAAGTAATGAGACTTAGTGAGACTTGTGGTTGCGAGACTTGGAGCGAGGGTTTTTCCGCTACTTGTGGTTTTGATGTCTTACTTATTTCTATATCTTTTGTGGTGAACTTCGCCGATGGGCGTCGTATACTTATTTTATGCTTTGCGTGGTTATGAATCCGCCGATTGGCGAAGAGCTAGCTCCCGCTTGGGGATGCCTTTATATTATCATGTATTGTGGTTTTAGATCAAAAAATATAAAGGAGGTGCTGCCCAAATTTTTAAAAGTTGAAACATGTTTTCAACTAGTAACACACACTTGCATTTTTATGTTCCATTGTCTATGTATGTAGGAAAACTTTTGATTTCATCATACCTTATTTTTAAAATTTCACCTCTTTTATTTTCTTAAAAAGGTTTAGATTTCTAGGTTTCGGCTTACTTGAGTTACGTTACGCCTTTAGACGTCGCGCGATTTAAGTGCCGGTCACGAGCTAAATTTCGGGTCGTGACATTATTATTACACTTATGTATACACGGTCACCCTAAATACTACACGATATGATATTATTATATTACAGTATGACCTAGAATATCGTTATACATTCGATTTCTATCTGCTGATATCTTCTACCCACGAGTTGACAACTCACTCCGTTGTGCCATAGTTTTCTTGCAGGATTGACCGCTCGGATTAGCAATGGTTTGCTGGCACACAGCTTTCTTCTGGGTTATTTGCATTGGTAGGTGGGGTACACTTTGGATCGTGACCACCATTTGTATATATTTATTCAGTTGTAATCTAGTTAAAATCTTCATCAGCCACACTATATATATTTGGTAGACCTAGACACCAGATTTGTATATTCTTTGAGACTTAGAGCGAGGTGTGTGTATTATTGTTTATATTGAGCTTGATGATGTCTTGGTCTTCTTTATTTTCTTTCTGTGATTGATCTTCGCCTTGGTCGTCGTATAATTTATATTGCGTGGTTATGATTCCGCCAATTGGTGAAGAGCTAGCTCCCGTTTGGGAATGCCTATATTATACTTGTTATGTACTGGTTTTGGATTAAAATTTACAAAGAAAGTGCTGTCCAAATTTCAAATGACGAAAACGGTTTCAAATTATAGTATATAATCCACTTGCATTTCAAACGAACTTTACATATACTTTAAAAAGAGAACTTGATTTCAATTATACCCCTTTCCAAAACTCCACCTTCGCTATTTTACTAAAAAGGTTTAGATTTCTGTGTTTTCGGCTTACTGGGTTACAGTGGGGTCTTATAGACTTCACGTGATACAAGTGTCGGTCATGTGCCATTCTGGGTCGTGCTAGTCTTGGCCGTGAGTTTTGCGGCGCGAGCACTAGGGAACCCTACACTGAGCTAGAGAGAGAGATGAGAGAGAGAGAGAATGATTTGAATGGGTGAGATTTGGCCGGGGGTATTTTGGTCACTCCATAAAATGATTTGTCCCGGGCCTAATTTGTAATGGGCCAAGAGGTGTTTCGACCAAGTTTTTGAACGGTAGACCCTTTCTCCCTATTTTGAAAATACCGGGAATTTTCTCACATGTTTTTTGTGGGCCATGGGTTTTTCAACAATTTACCGAGTAAAGAAAAAGATTAAATTTAACGTAGAAAGTAAAACATTGGGCTTTTCTTGTTTTGGGTCCAATTGTTCCAAAGCTTCATCTGCGTCCTGCGGGGATGAAAGCCCCATTTACGCTAAAAGCCCCATGTATACACGAGACTCATCAGCCCACACGGTAACTCAGCCTTGTTGATCTACATATACATATCAATAAGATACACCTTTTTGCGTGCCACCTAAAAAACAATTAAAATAACAAAACAACAACAATAATAAATATATGAGCTATCTTTTTCACACATCAACCGCGTTGTCATCTTAAAATGACAAAATCAAACCCGCTACTCCCACACCCAGCCACCCCCTTCAAAGAAAGTTGGAACCGCACATGACTCGTGAAATCCATGTCAAAGTCAAATCAATCAACCGAACCCCACGTCATAAATTCACCAAACTTTTCCTAACCCGCCTTCATCATCTCCTTCTCTTCTCCCTCTATTTTTCCACTAGCCTCCCCTCCCTTTAATTTCTTGCGCATGCATCATGGCCCTGAACCGCCTCTGCTTCCTTCTCCCTGCCGAGCAAACCAAACAAAAGCAAGAGACTAACCACCACAAGAAAATCTCAGCTCTCCTCCGCCGCTCCCTCCATTGGTTATGCGGACGTCGCCGTTATGACATCCACCGCCAGGACTCATCCCGCTTCGAGGACATCCCTGGGGTGGTGTCAGAGAACCACCACAGAAAAGTCGCAGGGACCTCCAACCCGAGAATCTTCAGCTACGCCGAGCTCTACATCGGCACGAGCGGCTTCTCCGGCTCCGAGATCCTCGGCAGCGGCGGCTTCGGCCGAGTCTACCGTGCCATTCTGCCGAGCGACGGATCGGTGGTGGCCGTGAAGTGCGTCGCGGATGGCGGGGACCGCTTCGAGAAGACCTTTGCGGCAGAGCTGGTGGCGGTGGCCCAGCTTCGCCACCGCAATCTTGTTAGGCTCATCGGGTGGTGCATATATGATAACCAGCTGCTTCTTGTTTATGATTACATGCCGAACGGAAGCTTGGACCGCCACCTGTTCAAGCCTGCCACGTCACCGACCCCGCCGCTGAGCTGGCAGCGGAGGCGGAAGATCGTGTCGGGCCTTGCCGCGGCGCTTTATTATCTACACGAGCAGCTTGATACTCAGATCATTCATCGGGACGTGAAGGCAAGCAATGTGATGCTTGATTCAGGGTACAATGCCAGGCTCGGCGATTTCGGCCTTGCTAGATGGCTCGAGCACGATCAGCAGGGGATCTCGATGTGGTCGTCTTCGAAATCGGGTAACGAGAATAACTACCAATTCAGGTTGACCGACACCAGTAAGATTGGGGGTACGATTGGGTACCTTCCCCCTGAAAGTTTTCAGAAGAAAGGGTCTGCGACCGCGAAATCCGATGTGTTTAGCTTCGGGATTGTGGTGCTGGAAATTGTAACTGGGAGACGGGCGGTGGATCTGAGTTACCCGGATGATCAGATCGTGATGCTCGATTGGGTCCGAGCGTTATCGGATGAGGGGAAAGTTCTGGATGCCGGGGATTATAGATTGTGTGATGGATCATATCGGTTGTATGAGATGGGCAGGTTGATCCATATAGGTCTCCTCTGTTCTTTGCATGAGCCTCAGCCTCGGCCTACAATGAAATGGGTTGTTGAGGCCTTATCAGGAGCAGGCAAGCTCCCGAATCTACCGTCTTTTCGATCTAATCCTCTCTATATCTCTTTATCCTCTTCCTCCAACACTAGCACGACAATAACATCTACCGATGCAAACTCGACTTTCGTCAGTGCTGCTGGCAGCACTATGTTCCTTAGTGCTGAAAGCGGCAATACCAGTAACGATAGCAACAATAAAAGAGCATCCATCAAATCCTTCCCAAATGTCGACACGCCACGAGAAATTCCGTACAGAGAAATCGTCGCCATCACCAACAACTTCTCCGAGTCTCAAATGGTGGCGGAGCTCGACTTTGGTACCGGTTACTATGGCTATTTAGAAAATCGCATCCACGTCTTAGTGAAAAGACTAGGGATGAAGACTTGCCCAGCATTAAGAACTCGATTCTCCAACGAGCTGAAGAACCTCGGAAGATTAAGGCACCGCCACTTGGTTCAACTTCGAGGATGGTGCACAGAGCAAGGAGAAATGCTCGTGGTTTATGACTACTCATGCAGCGGCCTACTCAGCCACTACCTGTTCCGCAGCAAATTCTCGGTCCTCGCATGGTCCCATAGGTACCAAATTATCAAATCTCTGGCATCGGCCATACTTTACCTACACGAAGAATGGGACGAACAGGTGATACACAGTAACATTACTTCGTCTGCAATCTTCTTAGATCCAGACATGAACCCTCGGCTAGGGTGTTTTGCGCTAGCCGAGTTTCTATCAAGAAATGAGCACGGGCACCATGTCGCAAATCTGAAATCTTCAGGGGCTCGGGGGATATTTGGTTACATGTCACCAGAGTATATGGAGTCTGGGGATGCCACTACAATGGCCGACGTTTACAGCTTTGGGGTGGTTGTGTTGGAGGTTGTTAGTGGGCTCATGTCCGTGGATTTTCGATGGCCCGAGGTTCTTCTGGTAAAGAAAGTAGTCGGTTTCGAAGCGAGGAATAGGTCTTTAGAGGAGATAGCGGATAGAAGATTGGATGGTAGATTCGACCGTGACGAACTGGGGAGACTGGTGAAGCTGGGGATGGCGTGCACGCGCTCGAATCCTGAGTTAAGGCCAAACATGAGGCAGATTGTTAGCATATTGGATGGTAACGATAAGATTTTGAATATGTTGGAGAGTAAGAAAGAGGGGATAGAAGAATGGGAAGAGAAGAATGCTACTTCTTTGTGTTTGACAAGAAGGATTCAAGCTCTTGGCATACAGTGAGGACTAAACGATTTGTAATATGATGTGTTTCTTATGAAACCAAGTTCTATGATTCTAGATTGATGTTTGCAATACATGTTTTTTTGTATTTGCAGGTGACATATTGTACGTGGTATGTGTGTTAAAATGAAGCTCTGTTGTATGTGAATCAAGTTGGATGTAATGATGATTTGTTGTATTGCTTCATATGGATGGAAAACAGTGTGGGTCTTTTAGTTATCTCATGCATTATTGAATATGAGTATGAACATAATTGTCCATGGTTTCTAGAAACATATATAAATCATGTCATATCTAGAAAGCTGGAACAAGAATTTCAACTTAAGAAAATGAAGTTTTTGAACAAGGATGCTTACCGTAATTTGTGCCTTCTGACCTGTTTAGAGATCTTGTTGACATTCTTGAGAAATTCTGGAATTTAAATATCAGAATAACAATATAAATTAAACAGCTCATGTCATCTATGACTTCTAGAACATAAAGAAAACAATCTAAAATCTAGAGAGGATCAAACTTTGTGTCAAGAGTCAAATTTTGTTGACAGAGAGAAATAATATATAATTGGGTAAGTGAATTATTGCCAAGAACAAAGAACAAAAAAAAAGAGATTTGTGTTAACCTGTCCAAATCAAATTTAGAATCCATTGGTATGTGCACTTTAGCTTGAAGACTTGATACATGTATAATAGTTTGCTCAAAGGAAAAAATAGAGAAAACCTTGTATTACGGCTGAAACCTTAACTTAGAGAAAATTAGCTCTCATGTGTTGTGTTTCCCCAAGCTGGAGAATTTACTTTCTACAGATAGATATCAGTAACAACAATATCATACCTGATCTTCGATTATTAGCCAGTAAAGTACAAACTAAGTTCAGGCTTGAAGGTTCTCACAGATTCAAGTGCTTTTTTTTTATATACTATCGAGTTAGGCTATGACTCAACTTTTCATGTAAAAAAATAAAGTACTCCATAAAAAAATTATGGATGGTCGCATCATTATAATAATACTTTCATAACAATATGATTATGCTAAACTGCTCAAGTCTATGAAGATTCATTCTCATCATCACTGTCAAATCCAACCCATTTTGTATAGGCAAAGAGGAACACTTTGAAATCCACCTTCCCATCCTTGTTGCAGTCCAATTCGTCCGCACTCATTTAGAAATAGAAGACACAGATGAAAGTTAAAATCAATCTAACAATCTAATCACTGTTCATGATCACCAAGAAAAATAAAATCAGAAGATGATGAATTTTTCTATGCATACATTTTAGTTTGTGGTTGCTGGATTCGTCAGAAGATTAGAAACAAGGCAGAGGAGAAGAACGAATTCATTAACCCACCCATCCACATCACAGTAATAGTGAAGAGCATCGATTTCCTTAATTTTCAAGAACATGCACATGTAGATCGCACACGCACTTTTTTAGTTCATAATCAATAGTTCCATATGAGTCCTTATATGTATAATAATACGCAATAAGCATAAATAACTGGAATGAAAATGCAAATGACAGCGAAAAGGGAAAAATATAGTGAAAAGGACAATTTCTTAGCCTGCCTGCTAACATGAATGGACTGACCGACTAGTACATCGACATATGTAGATTGTATGTTTCAGCGTAATTATGGATTAAAAAAGCTCAAATTATCAGCTGAAATCACAAAGTATGAACTTAGTTGGGTACCACCAGAGTTATTATTGCAGTCATATAAATTTAATCAAAGAGTACATCTGTTTTTGCCATGGGAGATGCATGTAAATAAGTTCTGATGGCATTCTATACAAGTTCTTGCAGGGCACTAAACAGATGTATTAAAAGTATGCATTTTACGCTTTAAAATCTTGCACCGCAAAACAAAAAAACCAATCGTTTTTGTGTTCGTGTTTTGATTTCGTACCATCTTAGATAAAAGGTTGAGAATGGACACTTAAACACTGCTTTCAGTACGACACTCGATGTTTAAAGAGATTCTATTGTCCATGATATACAAATTGAACATAGCAGATATGTTACCAGCACTATTAAGTGAATGCAATTGCTCCCTTTAGTAATACCATGAAATTTCTTGTAATAAGGGAGAATTGGTTTAGGGAAAATTATGAAATTGATAGGGAATCTCTTCTGTCTCGTATATATTATTGTTTTTCTAATAATAGGAAATACAAATCTTCCTAAACATATTCCTTTTCAAAATAGTATTACCAAAGATGCATATTTGACTTATTTCTCTCTTCAACACCCCACTCAAGTTGGAGCATATACATTATACATGCCCAACTTGGTACAAATAAATTACACCCGACTCCTTCCCAAAGGCATGGTCAATAGCTCTGCTAATTGATAGTAAGTCTTCACGTGGACTGTATCAATGATCCATTTTTCAATCTTTTCTCGAACAAAATGGCAGTCTACTTCGATGTGCTTTGTTCGTTCATGAAAAACTGGATTGTTTTGGCAATATCAATGGCTGTCTTATTGTCACAATAAAGTTTTACCGACTCTTTAGATTGATAACCAAGTTCTCGAAGAAGAAAAACTATCCACACTATCTCACTCGTAGTATTGGCCACGACTCTATATTGTGATGCAACACTTAAACATGAGACAACATTCTGTTTCTTGCTTTTCCACGAGACCAAATTGCCTTCAACAAACACATAAAATCTGTGGTTGATCTTTTATCACTTGGTGATATAGCCCAATCTGCATCTGTAAACCCTACAACTTTAGAATACCCAAAGTTCTTATACATAATACATTTTCCTGGTGTAGCTTGCAAATAGCGAAGGATACGCATCGCTACACTCCAATGTGAATCTCTAGGACCTGCCATAAACTGGCTAACTATACTAATAGGAAAAAAGATGTCAGGCCTTTTCACAGTCAAATAATTAAGCTTACCAACTAATTTACGATATCGTCTTGGATCTGTATGTGGCTCTCCCTTTCCAGGATATATCTTGACATTAGGATCCATAGGTAGGTCAATAGTCAGACATCCTTGCTTCTTTAAGCATATCAAGAAAATGTTAGTTATATATATGCCGTAAAGGCCATTATTATACATGTGATGTATATTATAGTGGATGCTTGGACATATATAAGGAGGACTTTCTTGCTCGACATGATAGTATGCTATCTGGTTGCTCTTTATCTTAACATGTACACTGACTGTCTCTCAATTACATGTTAATAAAGCCCTTAGGATGAGTACTTGACTATCAGGATTATGACTCAGTGGAGACTGGGTACACTGGACGGACTCGCCGAGAACTCCTAGATGGTATTATACCTATCGTTAGATAGCACTTCTTTGGTGACATTAGTACAGGTTAGTCTGTTGACCCGAAATCGTCATAGAGTTTTGTATGATTCCCACTGTGCTTTGATTTCCACCTTACCACGTTCAATAAATAGTGCAAAACGGTGGTTTTTGAGTACAGTCTCGAGTCACATGGAGGTAATGAGCGATAGGAAGGGATTTCGTCTCTCCCGGTATTGGAGGATAATGTTGCGCTATGCTCGATTGGCCATAACAGGAAATCACTGGGCAGGGTTGCTGAGATCTACTGGTAAGTGTTATCAGTAGTTTCTCGAACCGTTATGGACCTCACATCGGCATGACTTATCAGGCTATTGGGGTTTGACGTTTTATCACCCCCAGGCTGCGATATGCGACATATCTGACAAAAAGACTGGACTGTACGGTAGTGTTACTGATTAGATTCGCAGGAGTATAAGCAGGCTTGCTTGTTGATCTTTTGATAGCTCAATATTGTTAGTGCATATGCCCTAGAGGCCATTACTGTATCATACTAGTTTGTATATTACTTAATGGAAGCTTGGGATATTCACAGTTGTATAGACAATCTTGCTCGAAATGGTAGTATGCTACTTGGTTTGTTTCTACTTTGATGTGTGCATGTGTTTCTTTTAGCATATCGCCTATACACATTAGTGGAGCCCTTAGGATCTTTGCTTGATTACCAGTGTTGTGATAGAAGTCACACTAGTGGGGGCTGGGTAATCTACAAGCATATCCTTATACAGGTCCCTAGTCGTAGGATTATCGAGACAGGGCATCGATACTCCAGAGTAGACTAGTGTATACGCTTCTCATCCCAGGAGGGGAGATGGTCTGTCCCACAGCCATCAGTACGTCGTACTGGAGATAGTATGCAGGTGCTCGTTAGGTTACGAGTATACTGGACATGACTCGCTAGGAACTGTTGGTTTGGTATTATACCTATTGCCAGTTATCAGTTCCCAGGTGACATGAGTACAGCATAGTCCGTTGACTTGACACTGTCACTTCGTCTCGAGTGTGTTCACACTGTTCTTAGATTACTACCCTACCACGGCTCAAATGAGTGGTGCAAACAGGTAGTAGTTGGGTACAGTCCCGAAGCACTTGGAGGCAGTGACGGTTAGATAGGATTCGTCTCTCCCGGTATTGAGGGTTGATATCGCGCTGTATCTAGGAGAGCCATTACACATAGTCGTCCCTGGCCAGCGTAAGCGAGAATTACTGGTAGTGTTTCCAGTAGTTTCTCAGGGTGTTTTGGGGCTACACTCCGGCACGACTTGTATCGCTATTAGGGGACTGATGTTTACCGCCCCTTTGCCCGACATGCGATACTCTCAGACGAATAGATCAGACTGTATGGAGATTGTCACATTCAGGCTCAGTAGGCGTTCAGATGGGTTCACCTCATCAGTCTTCTTATCGGCATCTACCTGGGGACCGTTACGTACAGCTAGTACCGCTTGCGGCCTGTGGTTAAACCCACTGCCAGCGTGGTGTCGAGTTTTTAGAGTCCCACACAGAGAGCTATTCGCCTTTGGGCAAAAATGAGTAGAGGTCGCATGGTTTTGTGACAGGGTTCGTTCGCATCCGCGCACTTATGCACATTTGGTGTCCGGGCAGTTATTACTAGCGGCTTTGGTTTAAGCCAGATCATAGTATATATTTTGGGATTGGTTTTATCTCTTTGTATTCATGTTCCTCGGAACACGGATGCGGGTGTGTATGCATAGTTGACAGAGGCAGAGGCAGAGAATTCTCATTAGGGTTGTTGACGGTTGATTTTTTCTAAAGCCTAATGACAATAAGAAATATGATTAATAATATTAATTAAGTATTATTGTGCCATGGTTGAGTTGAAAGTTTGACTTTTGTTGACTTGTTGACTTTGTTGACCGGTTGACCATTGTGGACTTGTTGACCATTATCATTTCATTGCTATGACTTTTGTTTACTTGTTGTTCTTTACAAAATGCATTAAATGCATGAAATGATAATGGTCATTGAAACTAACCATGACAATTCTTAATTATTATTATTATCATGATTATTTTTCCTTTTGTGAGCATGGTTGTAAATTATTGGATTCATTCTATCATTCTCATTCTCTCTCATCCAAATTTCACCCTCTTCCTCTCTCTCAAGGATCTCATGTCTCATGAGTTGAGAAGCATGAGCCATTGAGATAAAACCCTAAAAACACTTCTCTACTCACTCTAGAGTACAAGGTCTAGCAAGCCAAGCACTTTAGTTTTCTCTCGGTTGAGGTAGGAGCTCAAGGTAGAGGCTTTCGGGTGGATCCTTCTTCGACAAAGAGAAGACTACGAGGTGGAGCGGTTTAAACCACTACAAGGAGCAAGAAGAGAAGGAGTTCAAGACCAAGGTATAACCTCCTAACCGAGTAGCTAAACTCGCAGTTAGTTTGCTAAGTTTTTTGTTTAGCAAAGATCCTATTTTCTAGTCCATGTTACCTTGTGTCAAAAATCGTTTTTTACCGTTTCCGCATCCCCGTAAGAACCGGGACGGGTAACATGGACTTACAGTGGTATTAGAGCCTAGCTATCAAACTAGCATGTTAGCAAAGTATTTAGAATTTCGATCGAAGAAAAAAATCGCAAAACACGTCCGAGAACTAAACTCTCTGCCGATTTTAAAACTGTTCAAAAATTAATTCCACACATTTTAAAAATCGGCTCAGGGTTTTGTATGAACACACAGGAAAAACGAGTCACTGACTTGGTCAACGCGCCGCGGAACCGCGGCGAGAACATGCTTCTTGCCGCGGATCCACGGCCGAGTTGAGTTGGCCGTGACTCGTCTTTGCTGCAGTTTCATTAGTGTTCTGTTTTGGGATTTTTAGCATATTTTGTTTCTGTCCAGATTTTCCAGAGAACAAAGTTGTGTTTGGGGTGGTTGCAAATCCGTATTTTGATCGAAGTTCTGTAAACTTTAGCTAATGGGTTATATCTGTGATGTGATATATGCACTGAACGTCAACTAATCGCTATACGTCGTTTAGTGGGGGTTGTGCATATCTGTGATCTGTAATGTTGATGGTTTGTGTATATGAACTCGTTGGATTGTCACGGATGAGTAGCCGGGGGTTGTGAGATGAGAGTTTTTTTTGTCTTTCATTTGATGTAATATGTAAATTGATGTAATATTATTTTTATGGCCGCACATCCGGGATGAGGTTGTAACCGCCATTGTATATTATTTCTTTTACTGTTTTTGCTCCTAGGATAGACCCAAGGTGGGGTGCACAAACTACCGGGTACCTCGAAGTGCCGAGTGGCCTACTCACGTTGTTGAGGGAGGTTGCTTCACTTCGGGTATTTGGCGGGTAGTTTGCCGCACCCGTAGGGGTCTAGGGTAGGGTCTTGGCTATTCATCGCGACCGTATAATCCGCTTTTCGTTACAGGCTCGAACGAAACACGGATTTCTAGTATATCCAATGTGTTCATCTGTGATCTGGAATGGCTATCATTGCATCTGACGAATGTATATATCTATATATGATATCTAGTAGGCGTTGCTTATGTTTTGCATCCGCGCTAGTCCAGCCCCCGCTCTGTCGTTAGTTAACCTAACGGGTAATGACGGGGCCCCGTGGTGAATGCGGATGGCATAAGCGTACGTCATATTTTCGTTGTTTTCTGCAATGGTAGGATTAAATGATGGGCCACATTAAATTAATGCAAGAAAATAAACCAAAGTAAAAGTCGTTGGAACAATTTCAAAACCACTCGGTTTCTTTTCAAAAACCAACTTTTAAACGCGGAGCTTGAACCACTCCTTTTAAAAGCTATCACGTTCCTTCGATTATATCAAGTTCACTACGTTCACGGTTTCGCCAAAACCATTCGTAGCCCTCCGTCATTTCATATGGTTAGCCAATAGTATTTAAGCTGTGTTTGTTGGCCAAAGGCAAGGCATAGTGATTGGTAGCTATTGGATATTCATATGTAGCATAGATAGATGCGTTGGTTTGGGACAGTCGTACTGCCTTGTTGGCCAAAGTCAAGGGTAGGTACGGGCGGGTTCAAATTAACCTGGAGAATGACGGGTAGAACATGACATATGACTTATGATTTGTTGGCCAAAGTCAAGGTCATAAGAGCATGGGGCAAAAATCCACATCGGGAGTTTATAAAGAAACTGAAACTTGCTAGCGCTGCATACCATTTGGAGTGTTATGATTCTGGTAGGATTCCTTCAGTTTTTGTCACACGATGATATTTGGATCCCAATCCTACTGTGAGTATATGCTACTCCTCGGGAAATTTCTTACTTAACGATCAATGCTATAAACCAAGTAGGTGTCTAGAAAGGTGTTAGCGGAGCTACGCCCACAGGGAAAAGAGGTTACTTAATTAAGGAACTTCGTGAAAGCATTGGAAAACCCCTCTCGAAGTACCAACACTGACCTGGCTGAATGGTTAAGCAAGTATTGTACGGTGAGATTGATCCCGACTAGCTCTTCCTTTTTGGTTTGAGGAAGGATTCAAGAAACAGTAGGAGCCATCCTGTTTAGACAAACTAAAAACCATTCTAAACTTGCAAGAGCATTATGGTAAAGTGTTTCTTCTCTCTCTCCTAATTGCAGCGACCAAACATTATGACCGGACTTAAGTTACTACTAGAAAAAATACTTTGACAGGGCCAAACTATAAAGATTGGCTCAGGAATGTCAAAATGACAATCACTTATGACAAGTTGGGGTATCTTCTTACCACCAAAGCTCCCCTTGTCCCAGGACATCAATCCAGCGTCGTGGATAAGGAAATCCGTAAGACCTGGGAGATTGATTACGTGAGAGCCAAGTGCATCGTACTTGCCTCTATGGACAATGAACATCAGAGGAGGGACGAGGATATGGACCTAGAGTCCATATTTCTTCATACAAAAGATCTGTATGGAGAGCAATCCCGTATCTCCAGATACGAAGTTTCGAAAAAGTTATTTTCGGCGAGATTGGCCGTCGGATCACCTGTCGCGGAACACGTGCTTCAGATGATTGGCTACATTGAAGAGCTCGCGGACCTCGGGACCACGTTAGAGAACGAGCTCTACACTGACTTGATTCTCCAGTCCCTTCCTTCCACTTACGCCCAGTTTATCCTGAACTTCAACATACAAGGAAAGGAAGTTGAACTTCCAGAACTCCTTAACAAGTTGAGGAGTGCAGAGGGAACCCTGAAGAAAGTAAGGGAAACACCCTCTTTGTCTGTTGGAGGACCTTCTTCTTCTAGGTCCAAGGCGAAAGCCAAAGGAAAGAAGAAGAAAGCCCCAACCAAACCAAGGGGCGGTGTTAGTAAAGTGGAAGCCAAGGGAAAGGCAAAAATGGCAAAGGTGGCAGGACAGTTTGTGGGGAAAGAAGAGTGCTTTTTGTTGGAGATAGTGCCCTCAGAGTCAATTATTGGATCACAGGCACGTGATTGCAATGATTGAGAGAGGACCTATACCATTAGAACAGTCTTACTCGAGATGATAGTATGCTATCTGGTTTATCTTTATCATCGTGTACTGCTTTAGGTGACCTTACATGTCACTATTGCGTGTTGATAGAGCCCTTAGGATTCTTGCTTGACAGCCAGCAGTATGATGGCGATCATATACGTGGGAGCTGGGGTCTATAAGCACATCCTTAAAAGGTCCCTAGTCGTGGGAGTTTTCGAGACAGGGCATGATACTCCAGAGTAGACTAGTGTATATAGTCGAGACCCCGACGAGGGGTGGTGGCCGGTCTCACAAGCCACTGGTGTCAGTTGGTTCACCTAAGATGTATACAGGTGCTCATTGGGTTATGAGTACACCGGACATGACTCGCCGGGAACATGCTAGTTGGTCTTATACCTGACGACAGATAGCAGTTCCCTGGTGACATGTGTACAGGTTAGTTCATCGACCTGGGATCGTCATTTGTCTCGTGTGAGTTCCCACTGTACTTTGATTACTACCCTACCACGGCTCAAAGGAGTCGTGCAAACAGGTTTTAGTTGGGTACAGTCCCGAGCCACATGGAGGCAGTGAGCGGATCTGCAGGGGTTCGTCTCTCCCGGTATTGGGGGTGAGGTCGCGCTGTGTCTAGGAGAGCCATTACACAAAGCCCTCGGCCGAGGCAGGAGATTTACTGGTAGGTATTCCAGTAGTATCTCAGGGTGTTCTGGGCTACACTCCGACACGACTTGTACCGCTTTTGGGGGTTTGACTTTTACCAACCCCCTAGGCCCGTCATGCGATGCTCATAAACGAACGGACCGGACTGTATGGATATTGTCACTGACAGGAGCAGTAGGGTGTCAGGATGAGTTCGCTCATCGACGTCCCTTTTGGTCAATACCTGGTAATCCGTTACGTATGGCTAATACCTCTAACGTTCTAGTGGTTAAATCCACAGCCAAGAGATTGACGAGTCTTTAGAGTCCCCCACAGACCGCTTCTCAAGTTTCCGGCGAAATGCTGTAGAGGCCGTATGGAGATATGGCAGGGTTCGATCATGGACGTGCGGTATTGCACGGATCATGATCGGATGGATTATATTATCGGGCTTTGGTTTAAGCCGGATCCTAGTATTGTACAGTGTAGATTTTGTCTCATTGCATTTGTATTCGGTCGGAATACAAATGCGGGTATGTATATAAAGTCGTGGGGTTTTCCTTTAATTTATTACGGGATCATTTTTTTTCCTGAAGTTGCCAGTTTACTTTCCGGTTTCGGCCATTTTTCTTTGTTTCTTTATTTGGCTGAAAATTGGTGGAGGGGGTTATTTGCAATTGTGCAAAGGAGAAGACTTTTTATGCATCATGATGGTTTCATGATGGTGCACCATCTATTGACTTCATTGGTTCATCATTGCTTGACTTTGCTTGATGGTGATGGGATATGATTAGGTGATGGAGTGGGGATTTGGTAGTGATGATTATTCCTCATGATCATCTCTTTTCTCTTCCTTGTATTATTTTCTCTCTCTCTCCTTTTCACTAAAAGGGGCCGGCCATTCAAGGGGAGGGGGGGGCTGTCCCAAATTTTTGGGAGTGGTTTTTCATCTCATTTGCTTGTAAAAATCCCCTTGGTTCATCTCAAAAGGATATCTTATTCCTCCACCAATACAAGGCAACTTCTAGTAACCCCATCGAGACAAAAGAGTTCTACACTTCATCTACAGCATTTCTTGGACACGTCGACTCACCAACTTCGTACCCGAGTTGCCTCGGTCCAGAGGTGGGAGCCTGTAAAAGATGTAGGGTTCCTAGGCATCCTAATGAAGTCTCACAAGGCATCAACCATACCAATTTCAAAAATTATTGGTGCCGAGAAACCCTAACACGGATCGTTGACTAGATGTTTAGGCGAAAAGGTAAACTAGTTAACTACTTAACTAGAAGTGAGAAGCTACAACCTTTGTAGATCCGGATTTCCACTTCCTTAGCTCCACGTGGGTGTCCTCTCGCTGTCCATCATGAATCCCGAACCCAATCGTCGGCTTCATCGGAGAAACGGGCGAGCTAGGTCGTCGGCTTCGTGTCAAAGACGATCTACGTCGAGGTTGCACTAGTTCAAGCTCCGACTTCACAAAGTTGTGAAACTTGTGAAGAAAACACCCAAAACAACTTGGCAAGAGGTAGAGGGTGAAGAAATAGGAGGTGGGTTCACTTTAGAATTGGATTTATCTCACTAGAACTCAAGTTGCCATTAAAGTAGCAAGCTTTTTCCTTTTAGAAGAAGAAGAAGATCAAGCTAGTTATGATAAGTTCTCATTTAAAATGAAAAGAAAATCCAAACTTATCATAACTTTAACTAGGGTTAAGTGTAGAGAATAAACCATGGTCATTTGAGTGGGTTAGGGTTAAGTATGAAGACAAGAATGGTTAGCAAAGTCAAAGCTTCATGAAGCTTCAATATGAAACAAAAATTGCCACCATTTTCATCTTAAAGTTTATCCAAATAAATGAATAAACAAATAAATGAATAAATGCATAATCAAAACCCTAATCTCAAGTTAACTATGGTTTAATTCTATACACTTAACCATATGATCAAGTATCATCAAACATGATACAAATATGTGCACAAAAGTATATCACATATACAATGTGTAAATCAAGTGAGAAAAATCTGTTTAAAATGAACCAATACTAGTTAATGCAAAGTAATATATCAAATATATAATTATACATTAAATCATTAAATCAACACTTGATTCAATGATCCGGTCATGTCGCACATAACCGACTAGTATTCAATGCATCGATTTATCGAATCAATGATTCGATAACTAGGTCATATCTCATACAACCAATCGAAATATTAATCGCGAGAATCAAATACGGTATCACATACACGCATTATTCTCGGTCCCGCACATATCTCATATGCACTCCTATTTCGTTTCGCTTGAGCTAGGAAACCTCTGTGTAGGACTCTAAAGACTCGTCAATACGCCGGTAGCAGATGATGATCATATCAAGCACCCACAAGCCGCAAGCGGTCTGCTAAACGTAACGGCCACCCGGGTATTGAGCGATCAGAAGATCGACGAGCTAGCCCGCTCACACTCCTGCGAATCCGACCAGTAACACTTACCATACAGTCCGGTCTCTTCGTCTGATATGTCGCATATCAAGTCTAGGGGTGGTAAACGTCAGACCCCAATAACCCGATAAGTCGTGCCAATGTGAGGCTCATAACGGATCAAGAAACTACTGGTAACACTTACCAGCAAATCTCTGATCAGCCCTGGCCAGGGACTTCCCTGCTACGGCCAATCGAGCACTGCGCAACATCAACCCCTAATACCGGGAGAGACGAAACCCCTCCTATCGCTCATTGCCTCCATGTGACTCGGGACTGTGCCCAAAGACCACCGTTTTGCACGCCCTCATGGACGTGGTGAGGTGGAGATCAAAGCACAGTGGGAATCACACAAGACTCTATGACGATCTCGGGTCTACAGACTAACTTGTACAAGTGTCACCTGAGAACTGCCATCTGACGTGAGGTATAATACCATCTGGGAGTTCTCGGCGAGTCTGTCCAGTGTACTCAGTCTCCACTGAGCACCCGTATACCATCTCTGATGTCAAACACCAATGGATATGGGATCATCCATCGCCCATCACATGGGTCGAGAAGCGTATACGCTAGTCTACACTGGTATATCGATGCCCCGTCTCGATACACCCACGACTAGGGACCTTGAAGGATGTACTTATGGACTACCATGTCCCCACTAGTATGATCTTCATCATAGTCCAGGTAGTCAAGTACAAATCCTAAGGGCTTTACCAACATGTAACTATAAGACAGTATAAAGAGACTAGTGTACATGTTAAGATAAAGAGCAACCAGATAGCATACTATCATGTCGAGCAAGAAAGTCATCTCTATATATGTCCAAGCATCCAATATAATATACATCATCTGTACAATACTGGCCTCTAGGGCATACATACAACTAACAATCTCCCACTTGCACTAGGGCCAGCTGCTGTAGTATCGCATACCGAGCATCCCGAAGAGTCTCTCAAACTGTGTCTGGGGAATGGCCTTCGTGAGTGGATCCGCCGTGTTGTTCTTCGTGTCAACCCTCCTGACCTCGATCTCCCGGCGATCAACTATCTCCCGGATCAGGTGATACCACCTCAGAATATGCCTGGATCGCTGATGGGACCTGGGTTCCTTGGCCAAAGCCACCGCTCCATTGTTATCGCAATACAAAGGTATTGGATGCTCAATGGATGGAACCACTCCAAGTTCAGTAATGAACTTCTTGATCCAGACAGCCTCTTTGGCAGCATCGTTGGCAGCGATGTATTCAGCCTCCATCGTTTAGTCTGCCATGGTTTCCTGCTTGGAACTCTTCCAGCTAACCGCCCCTCCGTAAAGGGTAAAGAAAAAACCCGACTGCGACTTAGAGTCGTCCTTATCACTCTGGAAGCTCGAATCGGTAAAGGACTCCACTTGGAGCTCTCCGTTACCATACACCAAGAACATATCTCTAGTCCTTCGCAAGTACTTGAGAATGCTCTTCACAGCTGTCCAGTGACTCTCTCCAGGATCAGCTTGATACCTGCTCACTACACTTAGTGAGTATGCCACATCGGGTCTGGTACATAGCATCGCATACATGATAGAGCCTACTGCCGAAGCATAGGGTATCCCTTGCATGCGAGCTCTCTCCAAATCAGTCTTGGGAGACATCTCTTTGGAGAGAGTGACTCCAGAGATCGTGGGCAAGTTCCCACGCTTGGACTCTTCCATACTAAAGCTCTTTAGTATGGTGTCAATGTACCTGGATTGGGACAATCCCAAAATCCGTTTGGATCTATCTCTATAGATCCTAATTCCCACTATGCAGGAGGCATCATCAAGATCTTTCATTGAGAATCTTTGTGATAAGAAGAGCTTGACCGCTTGCAGCATAGGAATATCATTTCCTATCAAGAGTATGTCGTCCACGTACAATACGAGGAAGACAACCTTACTCTCTGCCACCTTCTTGTAGATACAAGGTTCATCTGGATTTTTGACGAAATCAAACTCTTTGATAACGACATCAAAGCAGATGTTCCAACTCCGCGATGCTTGCTTTAATCCATAAATGGATTTAAGCAGCTTGCACGCCTTCCCGCTGCTCCCACTGTCTACGAAGCCCTCTGGCTGAGTCATGTACACGCACTCTTCTAAATCACCATTTAGAAAGGCGGTCTTAACATCCATTTGCCAGATTTCGTAATCATGATATGCAGCGATGGCAAGCATGATCCTGATGGATTTAGGCATAGCCACTGGAGAAAAGGTCTCGTCATAGTCTACACCTGGTCTTTGACGAAAGCCCTTTGCTACAAGTCTAGCTTTGAAAGTCTCCACTTTCCCATCTACACCAAGTTTCTTCTTGAAGATCCACTTGCTCCCAATGGGTTTTACCCCTTCAGGAGCAACGTCCAAAGTCCATACTTTGTTGGTGTACATAGATTCCATCTCGGACCGCATAGCATCCAGCCATTTCACTGAGTCCCCACTCGTGATGGCCTGCTCGAAGCTAGTTGGGTCATCATCCTCCATGATGCAATCCTCGCTTCCACCATCCATGAGAAAACCGTAGTATCTCTCAGGTTGGCGAGGAACCCTACTAGATCGGCGGAGAGGCTGAGGTTCATTGGGAGCTACTGAATCCTCTGGTTCCACTAAATCTTCAGTTGTAGTTTGTGTTGCTGGAACCTCTTCCAGCTCTACCTCATCGCCACTAATTTCTTTTGTAAGAAATTCCTTTTCTAGAAAGGTGGCATGTTGAGCAACAAACACCTTTTGTTGTTCACTGTGGTAGAATAGATATCCATACGAATTGCTTGGATATCCTACAAACTTACAAAAAACTGATCGTGCCTCGAGTTTGTCCGGGTTTTGCTTTTTAACATAAGCCGGACAACCCCATATCTTAACTCTTTTAAGAGATGGTCTCTTTCCATTCCATATCTCATATGGAGTGGTAGGCACAGATTTAGTTGGAACTCTATTCAATAGGTATATGGCTGTCTCCAGCGCATATCCCCAGAAGGAAATAGGTAACTCATCTGTGCTCATCATAGAGCGCACCATATCTAATAGGGTGCGATTCCTCCGTTCTGATACACCGTTGTGCTGTGGTGTATATGGAGGAGTCAGCTGAGAGAGAATCCCATTCTCTTTTAGGAAGTCCAGGAATTCATTGCTTAAGTATTCTCCTCCTCGATCAGATCGTAGGATTTTAATACTTTTTCCGGTTTGGTTCTTAACTTCTTGTTTATATTCCCTAAATTTCTCAAAAGCTTCTGATTTGTGTTTCATCAGGAACACATACCCGAACCTAGCGAGATCGTCAGTGAATGTAATGAAGTATGAAGAACGATCCCTGGCATGTGTAGACATAGGACCGCATACATCACTATGTATCAGTCCCAAGAGTTCGGTAACTCTTTCTCCGTGTCCCGTAAACGGAGCTTTGGTCATCTTGCCTTTGAGACATGACTGGCAAGTGTCATAGGATGAAAATTCAAACGGATTTAAATATCCATCTTTATGCAACTTAGCCAGTCGTGTCGCATTGATGTGACCCAGTCTACAATGCCACAAGAAGGATTCGTTCAGTTCAGAACTCTTCCTCTTGTGTGTGTTTGTTATGCTCAGAACTGTTGATTGGTTTAGAACATAAATGCCATTGCACTACGTGCCTGATCCAACCAACTTTTGGTTACGGAAAATGTTCATAACATTATCCTGTAATACAAAATTATATCCCTCTTTACTCAATAAAGAAACCGATATAATGTTGCATATCAGGTTCGGCATGTAATAGCATTCGATCAGAACCAATGTATTACCAGTTGGTAATGCAAGGTGATATTCCCCGACAGTCTTAGCTGCAACAATTGCACCATTTCCAACTCTAATGTCTTTATCACCTTCTACAAGTTCTCTACCTTTCCTAAGCCCATGTAACTGATTACATATATGGGATCCTGACCCGGTATCTAATACCCAGGACGTGGAGCAAATGGAGAAACAGTTCTCTGTAACGAACACACCCGAAGAAAATGCATCAACATGTACTTTCTTCATTCGGGTGGCATGGGAATCCTGGTATTCCCCTATTTCCTGTTCATTCCTATAACTCTTATAAGAAGGAACGGAACCAACGTTCCCCAGCACAGTATAACATGCGGGTTCGGTCAATACATCCATATTATTATCTTGATTAAGGCATGAAATGGTCGCTACCTGGAGAGAGAGAGAAGAAAACACTTTAGCGTAAGCTCGTGCAAGATCAGATTGGTTATTATCTTATCTAATCAGGATGGCTCCCACTGCTTTTTATCAAATCTTCCTTCAAGCCCTAAAAGGAAAGACTAGCCGGGATTAATTACACACTACAAGTTCGCCAATCTTTCAGCCAGGCCAGTGTCGGTACTTTGAGGGAGGTCCCCCGTGCTTTCGCATGAACCTAATTAATGTAAACCTCGTTTTCCCAGAGGCGTAACCTCGTTAACACCTTTCTAGACACCTACTTGATCGGCTAATTATAATGTGTAAAACTCTCCCAGGAGTAACTCTTACTCGCAGTGGGTATCGGGATCCAACTATCTCATAGAAGGTATGCAATCTCATTGCAAATTTCAACACTTGAAATTCCCGATAATGCTTTTTCCCCTAGCAACTTATGACCTTGGCTAAGGTCAACAAATCATAAGCGCTAGTCAAGTTCAACCCGTCATTTCCTGATTGAATCAAACCCACCCGTACGACCCTTGGCTAAGGTCAACAAAGTCGCACGACTATCCTAACTCAATCACATCTCATGTTTTAGCAGATAAATACTAATTAGCTACCGTACACCACGCCTTGGCTAAGGTCAACAAACGCAGCACGAATACTAACTAGTCTCTATCTGAAATGACGGAGGGCTACGCAGGTTTTTCTGAAAACCTATTGCGTAATGAACTTGATATCGTTGTAGAATCAAATGAAGTTTTTGAAATGGAGTGATTTTGAGGCTTTTCTAGTCTTGCTAAAGGGGTCACTCCCGGTGAAGGGATCGTCGGCCCTTTCCTCGTCGAATGAGGTGCTGGATATATCATATATATCACTGTGCAAAGCAGAAACTCTTAAAAGCAATCAAAAATCAAACCGAGTGTGTAGCATCTGCCAGTTATTGCTAAAGGAGTCACTCCCGGTGAAGGGATCTCGGTCCTTTCCTCAACGAATAAGGTGCATGGTATATCATATATACCGCTGTGCAAAGCAAGAACTGTAGCTACCTGTTTTATTTTAAAATTCGATTCCACAACATCTTAGGTTTTTTATCTTTCATTAATCACATTAATGAAGTCCCATCATTTAAATACCTAAAAATCACAGATAGATATGACGTACACTTATGCCATCCGCATTCGCCTCGATGTCCCCTCGTGCACCGTTAGGTTAGGTAACTAACGGCAGAGCGGGGCAAGGCTAGCGCGGGTGTAAAACATAAGTAACGTCTATATAATATATCATATATACTATATACTATATCCATCACAGAATCTCATCTCAGAAATCGCAGCAGAAGAAACATATGAAATATTGGATATACTAGGACGTCCGTGTTTTCAATACGAGCCAGTATAAAACACGGATTCCACGGTCGTGATGAATAGCCAATCCCACACCCCTAGACCCCTACGAGAGCGGCAAGCAACCCTGCCAATTCTAGGGTTAGGAGACCCGGACTCGACTCCTCGAGTTGGTCTCCCACTGGATCCCAGAACCCGGTTACTTGTGCTCCCCTCCTTGGGTCTATCCTAATGCGGAAAAGTAAATAATATACAAAAGGTGACATCTTCCGCTACTTGGAAGTGCCCCAAATAAAAGAATATTACATACAAGTTTTTACATGAATGAAAAAGAAAAACACTCATCTCACATAAAAACCCCCGGCTATTCGAACACGACGATCCAATATAACATATCCAGCAACACATAACATCACATGTCATCAACGTAAGTAAGTATGCATACCCCAATTGTCGTTGACGTATAGCAACGAAACCGGCGATATGAACATACTACACTTATGGTCACAGAAAAGAAAGTGTAAAACTACAACAATTGGAATCCGCAACTTCTTTAGACATCACATGCCTAATCAAATGAAATACTTAGACATCACATGCCTAACAGTTATAAACCCCGCATTTTAGTCTCATTATCGAAAACACTTTTCAATATAAAGTGAAACTAAACCGCTAGATTTATAACATTCATTCAGTTATCACATAACTGTTTGTGAATTCCAATTATTGTATCACATTCCAGATAAACAGAAAATGTTAAACTTTCCGATCGAACAGTCGAATACCCAAGTTTTCCCGATACAGCTTAACACATGAAATAAGTCTAACAACATTCAGTTCGTGCCTCAGTACCGACGGTCCAGCCGTAGAAGGGTCAAGCCAACGCCTCACATGTGGCACGCCGTACTGCCCTAAACCCGAAGGTTCAAAGGGCAGTTCAAGACGGTCACATAATCGAGTTAAGGTTTGTTATCTTCTAGAGGGTCCATCGCGTTACTTGCACTACTTAGAACATCGTTAAACTACGGAAAAATCCAACACTTGGAAATTTCCCGACAGGGGAAAAATTGGGTATTTATATCCGGTCGAACCTTTTAACATGTTCTGAAAATTATCCGGAAATACACAAAAGACGAAATTTGATAATCCGATCGAAATACCGAATCCCCAAAACAACCCTGGAAAATTCAACTCTTGAATAAATATTAAAAATTCCCAGGAAAACCACCACAGAAAAATGAGAATTACTGTGAAAATTAAAATGCACAAAACGACAAAGGAGCCGCGCATCCGCCGCACGAGCCATGCTCGTGCCGCGGATCCGCGGCTCTTTGATGGAATTAGTCCATCGAAATTCACAGTAACTCTTAGATTAGCCTGCTGATTTTTCTGCATATTTTTAATGTGGAAAAATCCCCGATTTTAGAAAAAGGACAGAGAGCATGTTTGGTTTGGGGTTTCGGGTTCGTTCGGGCTTCAAACGCCGTCTAGACTTCGCCTAAGGCTCTAGCTAGGCTCTGATACCACTGTAGGGTTCCTAGACATCCTAATGAAGTCTCACAAGGCATCAACCATACCAATTTTAAAAATTATTGGTGCCGAGAAACCCTAACACGGATCGTTGACTAGATGTTTAGGCGAAAAGGTAAACTAGTTAACTACTTAACTAGAAGTGAGAAGCTACAACCTTTGTAGATCCGGATTTCCACTTCCTTAGCTCCACGTGGGTGTCCTCTCGCTGTCCATCATGAATCCCGAACCCAATCGTCGGCTTCATCGGAGAAACGGGCGAGCTAGGTCGTCGGCTTCGTGTCAAAGACGATCTACGTCGAGGTTGCACTAGTTCAAGCTCCGACTTCACAAAGTTGTGAAACTTGTGAAGAAAACAACCAAAACAACTTGGCAAGAGGTAGAGGGTGAAGAAATAGGAGGTGGGTTCACTTTAGAATTGGATTTATCTCACTAGAACTCAAGTTGCCATTAAAGTAGCAAGCTTTTTCCTTTTAGAAGAAGAAGAAGATCAAGCTAGTTATGATAAGTTCTCATTTAAAATGAAAAGAAAATCCAAACTTATCATAACTTTAACTAGGGTTAAGTGTAAAGAATAAACCATGGTCATTTGAGTGGGTTAGGGTTAAGCATGAAGACAAGAATGGTTAGCAAAGTCAAAGCTTCATGAAGCTTCAATATGAAACAAAAATTGCCACCATTTTCATCTTAAAGTTTATCCAAATAAATGAATAAACAAATAAATGAATAAATGCATAATCAAAACCCTAATCTCAAGTTAACTATGGTTTAATTCTATACACTTAACCATATGATCAAGTATCATCAAACATGATACAAATATGTGCACAAAAGTATATCACATATACAATGTGTAAATCAACTGAGAAAAATCCGTTTAAAATGAACCAATACTAGTTAATGCAAAGTAATATATCAAATATATAATTATACATTAAATCATTAAATCAACACTTGATTCAATGATCCGGTCATGTCGCACATAACCGACTAGTATTCAATGCATCGATTTATCGAATCAATGATTCGATAATTAGGTCATATCTCATACAACCAATCGAAATATTAATCGCGAGAATCAAATACGGTATCACATACACGCATTATTCTCGGTCCCGCACATATCTCATATGCACTCCTATTTCGTTTCGCTTGAGCTAGGAAACCTCTGTGTAGGACTCTAAAGACTCGTCAATATGCCGGTAGCAGATGATGATCATATCAAGCACCCACAAGCCGCAAGCGGTCTGCTAAACGTAACGGCCACCCGGGTATTGAGCGATCAGAAGATCGACGAGCTAGCCCGCTCACACTCCTGCGAATCCGACCAGTAACACTTACCATACAGTCCGGTCTCTTCGTCTGATATGTCGCATATCAAGTCTAGGGGTGGTAAACGTCAGACCCCAATAACCCGATAAGTCGTGCCGATGTGAGGCTCATAACGGGTCGAGAAACTACTGGTAACACTTACCAGCAAATCTCTGATCATCCCTGGCCAGGGACTTCCCTGCTACGGCCAATCGAGCACTGCGCAACATCAACCCCCAATACCGGGAGAGACGAAACCCCTCCTATCGCTCATTGCCTCCATGTGACTCGGGACTGTGCCCAAAGACCACCGTTTTGCACGCCCTCATGGACGTGGTAAGGTGGAGATCAAAGCACAGTGGGAATCACACAAGACTCTATGACGATCTCGGGTCTACAGACTAACCTGTACAAGTGTCACCTGAGAACTGCCATCTGACGTGAGGTATAATACCATCTGGGAGTTCTCGGCGAGTCCGTCCAATGTACTCAGTCTCCACTGAGCACCCGTATACCATCTCTGATGTCAAACACCAATGGATATGGGATCATCCATCGCCCATCACATGGGTCGAGAAGCGTATACGCTAGTCTACACTGGTATATCGATGCCCCGTCTCGATACACCCACAACTAGGGACCTTGAAGGATGTACTTATGGACTACCATGTCCCCACTAGTATGATCTTCATCATAGTCCAGGTAGTCAAGTACAAATCCTAAGGGCTTTACCAACATGTAACTATAAGACAGTATAAAGAGACTAGTGTACATGTTAAGATAAAGAGCAACCAGATAGCATACTATCATGTCGAGCAAGAAAGTCATCTCTATATATGTCCAAGCATCCAATATAATATACATCATCTGTACAATACTGGCCTCTAGGGCATACATACAACTAACAAAAGAACCCGGCGATGTGGTGCCCTTCCGACCAGGAGATGGAGACCGGAGATTCCGCAGGGAGATCGGGACGACGACGAGAAGACCGAAGGACACGGATCGCTCGGTATATCTCTCTACCCTTTCTTCAATTTGCTAGTAGTAGGTTAATGGCCCTATCCGGGTTTTATAGTCCGCGGTAGCGCCGATTTTAAGTTAAGAAAAATTCTTTGATTCCGCATTTTGGCCTCGTACAGACGGCCGGGGCGCTGCCGTGCACCAACATGGTATCAGAGCCACGCCATTAACCTAGTCTAGCTTGCTCTAACGTGTTTACAAGTTCAATCGAACGAATTTCCAAAAACCACATTTTCCATGCATCAGTTTATGTCGAATTTTTCCAGTCGTTAAAAAATTATTTGGTACATTTGAAAATTACGTGCAGGGTTTTTTGAGAATTCTGTGAAAATTTGGTCGGCTGATATTACTGTTGCGCGGCGGATCAGCGGCCAAAACCATGTTTGGGCCGCGGATCCGCCGCCGTTTTGTGTCCAAACTGCACCAAATTTTTACAGTGAGCTTCTGACATGGAAATAGGGTTTTTGGTATATTCTTTTTGGGCCCAGATTATTTTGAGTGCTACAGTAGTGCTTGGGGCCCACTTCGGGAAATTCGGTCGATCGAAAATTTTAAACTTGTTAGTTCACAGTATTTACATTATGTCTGCGACCGTGAATGTCACTTGATTGGTAAATCCTGTCTAACTGCTATAGCCCTTTTAGACGGATTTGCGAACGTGACATTCACGTTGATGTTCTGTGCTGTGTTGTGATGTTGCGGATTGTCGTGGTGGATAGCCTGGATGCAATGGTAGTACAGTTTGGTTTATTATGTACATTTGATATTGCGGGGCGAGCGTCCGACATGTGGACTGCCGTCACTGCCTGTTTGTATATTATTCTTTTGGGGCACGACCGGGCTGAGGTCGATGTACCCGTTGTATGTATATTTTACTTTCTGTACTAGGATTACCCCGCGGAGGGATGCACGGATAGCCGGGTTCTAGATGGCAACGAGCCTGCATCTCATGGCATTGAGACGGAGAGGGCTTTACTCTAGAATTGGCGGGCTATTCGCCACACTCGTAGGGGGTATAGGTTGACCCAGGAGGGGTACCCAAGTTACCAGATTCCGTGAAGTGCTGGATGGTCCATTCACGTTGCTGAAGGGGGCTGCCTCGCTTCAGGTTTTGGCGGGTAACTTGCCGCGCCTGTAGGGATCTAGGATTTCATTGCACAGGCTATCCACACGACCAGGGGAATGTCGGGTTTCAGCAGCGGCTCTATGAAACCCGGGGATCCCAGATATCTGTATTGTTCTGTGATGCTTATTACATTTCTGTGATGTTGCATTTTATTACGCCTTGAGTGAATATTACATATTGATATATATACTAGTAGATGTTGTATATGTTTTGCATCTGCGCTAGTCCAGTCCCCGCTCTGTCGTTAGTTAAGTAACCTAACGGGTGATGACGGGACCCAGTGGCGAATGCGGATGGCATATACGTACATCATTATTTTCGTTCTTTATTGGTGTGATCAATTGATGAGACTGCATTGATTCGGATCAATGCAAGCTAAATAAACCTATTCTGATGTTGTTGGAACAATTTTTCAAAAAGCTGTTATTGCAAGGACGTTCACTTTTGTTTTGCACAGTGGTATTCGGTTATGAATATCCAGCACCTCAGTCGACGATGCAAGGGCCGAGATCCCTTCACCGGGAGTGACCCCTTGGACAGAAGTTTGCGTCAAGGCAATAATTTTACTATAGCCGATTGCCTTTTGCTTTGCATCGTGGTATTCAGTTGGAATATCGTGCACCTCATTCTACGGGGAAAGAGCCGAGATCCCTTCACCAGGAGTGACCTCTTTAGCAAAAGTTTTCGTCACTATATTTTTATAAAAAGGCTATGCAGTTCCTTCAACGATATCAAGTTCATTACGTTAAAAGTTTTTCGCCTAAAACTAGACGTAGCCCTCCATCATTTCTTACAAGCATTACTTAGTATTCGTGCTGCGTTTGTTGACTGTGTCAAGGCGTAGTGTATGGTAGCTAAGTAGCGTTCGTTTATGGCATATTAATGGGATTGGTTAGGACAGTCGTGTGGCCTTGTTGACTGTGTCAAGGGCCTGTACGAGTAGGTTTAATGCAATCCAGGATAATGACGGGTTGAACTTGACTAGGACTCTTTGATTTGTTGACTGTGTCAAGGTCACTTGGGTCCTAGGGGTAAAAATCACATCGGGAGTTTCTAAAGAAACTGAAACTTGCCAGGCATGCGCATACCTTCTGGAGTGTAATAACGTGAATGGATTCCGTCACGTTATCATGCGATGATAGTTGGATCCTGATTCCCACTGATGAGTTGGTTTACTCCTCGGGTGATCCCGACTAATTCTTCTTTCAGGTTTGGGGAAGAATTTGACGTTACAGTGGGAGGTTTCCTGATTAGATAAATTGATAACCATTCTGATCTAGGTTAGAGTGCACGCTGAGTGTTTCTTTTCTCTCTCTCTTTGGCAGCGACCATGACCCGTCCCTAGACTATGACTCAGTGACCAAGATTAACCGAACCTTCTTATAAGACTGGCTTTTGGATTGTCTGAGTTGTAGACCTCATTGCCACTCCTACTTTTACCCTTTTCTCCAGAACACCCCGTATTACTACGAATGTCCACTTCCATTGGATAAAACCATCGTATGGTTATATACGAACTTGAAGGAATTTATTCGAGGATGGTTTCCGGTTCTGGAAAAAACGAATAGGACTATTCAGTTGTCTTTTCCTTTTACCTTCTCTCAAGTTGCGAGTACTCCATGGTTTAGGAGATAGTACACCCGTTACGCCAATCGGATAGTCTTCTTCCAAACCTTAAGCTGGTGCCGAACGGTAGGGAATGAAGAAAGCTGATTAGCCTAAGTGTGGTGTACAAAATGTATTATGTAAAGACAAATAAAGGGATTAGTAAGATGGCAAAGTAAAATGCGACTGCTATTTCACGACCAAACCAAGTATTTCATTACCACTCCTACTTCATCTTTGTATTTCTCCAGGACACTCCGTATCACTACTAAGATCCACAGTTATTTGGATACTCCATCGTATGGTTATATACGAACTCGAAAGGAACTTGTTCCAGTTCGGGGATGGATTTTGGTTCAGGAGAAATATGAATAAGGTTTATTCGGTTGTCTTTTATCTTCACCTTCTCTCGCATTGCGAGTACTCCTAGGATTAGGACAGCACACCCATTATGCTTATTGGATAGTCTTCTTCCAAACCATAGGCTGGTGCCGAACGGTAGGTAAGGAAGAAAACCATTTGGCCTAAAGGGGTGTGCAGAAGGTAATGACTAAAGACATATGAAGGGATGTGGAGAGATGGCATAGAAATATACGGTTACAGTTGTGAATCTGGAAAATGGAAGAGGCATTACTAGGAATACCAGGATACCCCTACGAAACATTTTAATATTTCAGTTTCACTGTGTACTGTTAAAAGAAAACTGATTTCCCAATTAGACACTTGCTCCAGGGTATGTATTTACCAGGTATGATTCTCATATCTGTATGGTTTTACAGATGATGAGTGGGAGTAAGTTATTGGGAATTAGGTGATTGTCCTCATTATATCGGAATTCGTTGTAATTGGTGATATTTGAGGAAACCGCCTGGGTTGTTTGACGGACGGCAAATATTTGGTTTTGGATATCCGCTGTTATGCACCAATTTCAAATTGATATATCTGTACGTCTATTTTTATAGAGTGAGATATACCTTTTTGAAATTATGTCCATGACATTTACCTATATCGGTGGATGGTTAGGTAAGGAGCATTATACAGCGGTGTAATTCTTCTTAACCATAAGTACAGTTTTCAACCTACGACACACAGGGAATGAGTTATCAGACTCAAGGGACTTATACAGAGTATTGTATATTGTCCAGTGTCCATTAGTACAGAGGGGTTGGTCCTTGTACTATATTCGGTTTACTTATGACTTCTCTAGTTTCTTAGACATGTGTTTCGTAGAAATGCGAGGTTCAAGTTTTGAGAAGTTATAGGTATAAGAATGAAGTAGAGAACCAGGTATTACAAGTATCGGGATTCTTCAAGGTGATCGAAGATGTAGATACTTGTATGTGATATTCAGTTGGTAGTAATGATTAAGAGAACTTGCTTCTCTTTCAGGTTACTCATAATTGGAAGCATTCCTAAGTTGAGTAATGCTGATCGGCCTCTCTCTATTTAGTTGACATGCACTGGAGATAGCTGCATGATTTGAATATGGTTCAATTAAATCAGTGCTTCTGTTTCTGTATTGGATATAGAACAGTTCATATCTTAACGATGTTAAGATACGAGGAGCTGTCCGGCTTATGCTTAAAACCAGACTCTGGAAAACTCAAGGCACGTTTCTGTAATGGCTGTTTGTGGGTTGACCCGGGCTATGACAAGGGTTGACTTTCTACCATCTGGAAGATCAATAGTGATATTGTTCTAGACTCGCCACAGTTTTAAGTAAAATGGATTTTTTCAGAAAACAGAAGTGGGAGTATGGTAGAACTGGAAGTGATTCCAGAACCATAAACGATTATTGAAAATTTGATAAGAACCTAAAGATTCAATCTGGTTTGACATTCCATTGGCCACTCCGCAGATAAGATGGGTAACCTCAGGCCCTCGAGAGGTACTTCGGTATGCTCAAAGACGGTGACAGGGAGGTTCTTGTTTACCCAGACTTGCTATTGCTGTTGTTCCAGACTGTGAGACCCGGCAGGAAGATGAGTATAGCGTCGTTCTAAACTGGCTTTAGAAGTGTACGTCTATATGACTTTGCCAGAGGGTTGTCGTAGTTAGTGGGAGCAGCGAAAGCATTGGTGGACAAGTAGCTTATGTCTATGGACTAAAGCAGATATAGCGGAGATAGATCATCTATTTCTGATGTGACAGTCATAGGTTTGACTTCATCAAAATAGGGAATGGATCTGTTAAGTAGGTAGTAGGGTATGATGTCCTGGTATTTGGATGACATACACAGAGTAGGAAGTGAAATTCCTATACTACGATCGGTTATACTTTGGTTGTCACGGAGTGGTTTCTCCATAAAGGACATGGATTTCATATCAGACATTCTGGTTACTAGATCTATGGTTTTAGATCTAGATTTGGGTGGTTTCCCAATCTGGGTACTTAGACAGCATTCTAAGAGTTTTTAGAATGGACGACTCCTGGCACGGTAGTATACCTGCAGGTGATGGAGTCACCCTCTCTAAAGGTGTCTTATAGACTGAAAGGGAGAGGGATGTGCATGATTGGCAGATCACTTGCTTAGGCAATTGAGTCAATCATGAGATGTCAAGTACCACACCAGATGTTGTTTTTGCAGTAGATGCAATAAGTTGATATTGATCCAATCCTGGAGAAACATTCGGAAGCAGTTTTAGAACATAAGTGAATATTCTAGGGATTTGATAACGGCAGCCTCCTTTAGGAAACAGTTATCATTCCAGGCTTCCAAGGTGACCTGGATGACAGAGTGGCTGTCAGAGTTATAGTTTTCCTTCTGACGAGGGGCAGTAGTTTGGACAGGAGGTCCAAGCGGATACTGAGGGAGGCATGGCGCGGGATACTGATTAAGTTCAGTTGACGATACAGTCTAAGAAGTTTGGAATTGGAGTTCATTTATGAGCTAGGTCCCATCAGATATCCAGACATATTCTAAGACAGGTATTGCTCATTTCGGGAGATGGCTTTCTCCGCGAACTTGAGATAAAGAGAGACCTAGAAAGAAACATTTGAGCGGATCCACTCACTGAGGCTATTCCTCGAGTGCATTAGTTTCACAAACGGGTTTTGTGGGACTGATTAGCAGAGGAGTTGGGTCTTCGGTGTCACACGGGCTGTGAGTACGCGACATCGCAATAATTAGCCTTGAGTGCAAATGGGAGATTGTTGGAGATAGTGCCCTCAGAGTCAATTATTGGATCACAGGCACGTGATTGCAATGATTGAGAGAGGACCTATACCGTTAGAACAATCTTACTCGAGATGATAGTATGCTATCTGGTTTATTTTTATCATCATGTACTGCTTTAGGTGACCTTACAGGTCACTATTGCGCGTTGATAGAGCCTTTAGAATTCTTGCTTGACAGCCAGCAGTATGATTGCGATCATATACGTGGGAGCTGGAGTCTATAAGTACATCCTTAAAAGGTCCCTAGTCATGGGAGTTTTCGAGACAGGGCATCGATACTCCAGAGTAGACTAGTGTATATAGTCGAGACCCCGACGAGGGGCGGTGGCCGGTCTCACAAGCCACTGGTGTCAGTTGGTTCACCTAAGATGTATACAGGTGCTCATTGGGTTATGAGTACACCGGACAGGACACGCCGGGAACATGCTAGTTGATCTTATACCTGACGTTAGATAGCAGTTCCCTGGTGACATGTGTACAGGTTAGTTCATCAACCTGGGATCATCATTTGTCTTGTGTGAGTTCCCACTGTACTTTGATTACTACCCTACCACGGCTCAAAGTAGTCGTGCGAATAGGTTTTAGTTGGGTACAGTCCCGAGCCACATGGAGGCAGTGAGCGGATCTGCAGGGGTTCGTCTCTCCCGGTTTTGGGGGTGAGGTCGCGCTGTGTCTAGGAGAGCCATTACCCAAAGCCCTCGGCCGAGGCAGGAGATTTACTGGTAGGTATTCCAGTAGTATCTCAGGGTGTTCTGGGCTACACTCTGACACGACTTGTACCGCTTTTGGGGGTCTGACTTTTACCAACCCCGTAGGCCTGCCATGCGATGCTCATAAACGAACGGACCGGACTGTACGGATATTGTCACTGACAGGAGCAGTAGGGTGTCAGGATGAGTTCGCTCATCGACGTCCCTTTTGGTCAATACCTAGTAGCCCGTAACGTATGGCTAATACCTCTGACATGCTAATGGTTAAATCCACAGCCAAGGAATTGACGAGTCTTTAGAGTCCCCTACAGACCACTTCTCAAGGTTCGGGCGAAACGCTGTAGAGGCCGTATGGAGATATGGCAGGGTTCGATCATGGACGTGCGGTATTGCACGGATCATGATCGGACGGATAATACTATCGGGCTTTGGTTTAAGCCGGATCGTAGTATTGTACAGTGTAGATTTTGTCTCATTGCATTTGTATTCGGTCGGAATACAAATACGGGTATGTATATACAGTCGCGGGGTTTTCCTGTAATTTATTACGGGATCTTTTTTTCTGAAGTTGCCAGTTTGCTTTCCGGTTTCGGCCATTTTCCTTTGTTTCTTTCTTTGGCTGAAAATTGGTGGAGGGGGTTATTTGCAATTGTGCAAAGGAGAAGACTTTTTATGCATCATGATGGTTTCATGATGGTGCACCATCCATTGACTTCATTGGTTCATCATTGCTTGACTTTGCTTCATGGTGATGGGATATGATTAGGTGATGGAGTGGGGATTTGGTAGTGATGATTATTCTTCATGATCATCTCTTTTCTCTTCCTTGTATTATTTTCTCTCTCTCTCCTTTTCACTAAAAGGGGCCGGCCATTCAAGGGGCGGGGGAGGGGGGGCTGTCCCAAATTTTTAGGAGTGGTTTTTCATCTCATTTGCTTGTAAAAATCCCCTTGGTTCATCTCAAAAGGATATCTCATTCCTCCACCAATACAAGGCAACTTCTAGTAACCCCATCGAGACAAAAGAGTTCTACACTTCATCTACAGCATTTCTTGGACACGTCGACTCGCCAACTTCGTACCCGAGTTACCTTGGTCCAGAGGTGGGAGCCCGTAAAAGAACCCGGCGATGTGGTGCCCTTCCGACGAGGAGATGGAGACCGGAGATTCCGCGGGGAGATCGGGACGACAACGAGAAGACCGAAGGACACGGATCGCTCGGTATATCTCTCTACCCTTTCTTCAATTTGCTAGTGGTAGGTTAATGGCCCGATCCGGGTTTTATAGTCAGCGGTAGCGCCGGTTTTAAGTTAAGAAAAATTTTTGTATTCCGCATTTTGGCCTCGTACAGACGGCCGGGGCGCTGCCGTGCACCAACACTTTTATTGTCATAAGAAAGGACACTGGAAGAAAGATTGCAGGGCTTGGAAGGCCAAGATCCAGGACCCGAACCAAGTTGTGGCTTCGTCTTCAGGTGTGTATGTTATTGAAAACTGTCTATCAGTAAACTCTACTTCCTGGGTATTGGATGCCGGATCAGGATCTCATATCTGTAATTCTTTGCAGGCACCGAGAAAGCGTAGGGTTTTGAAGGCAGGTGATATGACCCTAAGAGTTGCAAATGGAGCTGGCATGGATGCTGAGTCCGTGGGGGACTATCACTTGGGGTTGTCAGATGGACATGTTTTGGTTTTACAGACTAAAGGGGAGAGGGATGTGCATGATTGGCGGATCACTTGCTTAGGCAATTGAGTCAATCGTGAGATGTCAAGTACCACACGAGATGTTGTTTTTGCACTAGATGCAATAAGTTTGTAATAATCCAATCCTGGAGAAACATAAGGAAGCAGTTTTAGAACATAAGTGTATGTTCTACGGATTTGATGACGGCAGCCTCCTTCGGGAGACGGTTATCATTTCAGGCTTCAAAGGTGACATGGTTGACAGAGTGATTGTCAGAGTTATAGTTTTCCCTCTGACGAGGGACAGTATTATGGACAGGTGGTCCAAGAGGATACTGTGGGTGGCATGGTGCTGGATACTGATTAGGTTCAGTGATCGATACAGTCTAAGAAGTTTAGATTTGGAGTTCATTTATGAACTAGGTCCCATCAGATATCCAGACATATTCTAAGACAGGTATTACTCAATTCGGGAGATGGCTTTCTCCGCGAACTTGAGATTAAGAGAGACATAGAAAGAAACATCAGGGCGGATCCACTCACTGAGGCTATTTCTCGAACACAATAGTTTTACAAACGGGCTTTGTGAAACTGATTAGTAGAGGAGTTGGATGTTCGGTTTCACACGGGTTGTGAGTATTCAACATCGCAATAATTAGCCTTGAGTGCAAGTGGGAGATTGTTGGATATAGTGCCCTCAGAGTCAATTATTGGATCGCAGGCACGTGATTGCAATGATTGCGGAGGACCTATACCGGTAGGACAGTCTTACTCGAGATGATAGTATGCTATCTGGTTTGCCTTTATCAATCGTGTACAGGTTCAGGTGACTGATCACTGTTACACTTTGATAGAGCCCTTAGGATCTTGCTTTACTACCAACAGTATGATGGCGATCATATACGTGAGAGTTGGGTGGTTTATTAGCATATCCTTAATTGTGGTCCCTAGTCGTGGGAGTTTCGAGACAGGGCATCGATACTCCGGAGTAGATTAGTGTATACAGTTGAGACCCCGACGAGGGGCGGTGGCCGGTCCCACAAGCCACTGGTGTCAGTTGGATCACCTAAGATGTATATATGTGCTCATTGGGTTATGAGTACACCGGACATGACTCGCCGGGAATCTGCTGGTTGGTATTATACATATCGTCAGATAGCAGTTCCCTGGTGACATGTGTACAGGTTAGTTCATAGACCTGAGGTCGTCATTTGTCTCGTGTGAGTTCCCACTGTGCTTTGATTTCTACCCTACCACGGCTCAAAGGAGTCGTGCAAACAGGTAGTTTTTGGGTACAGTCCCGAACCACAAGGAGGCACGTGAGCGGATCGGCAGGGGATTCGTCTCTCCCGGTATTAGGGGTGAGATCGCGCTGTGACTAGGAGAACCATTACATAAAGCCCACGGCCGTGGCAGGAGATTTACTGGTAGGTACTCCAGTAGTATCTCAGGGTGTTTTTGGGCTACACTCTGACACGACTTATACTGCTATTGGGGGTCTGACGTTACTAGCCCCCTAGGCAGATATGTGATACTCATAGACGAATGGACCGGACTGTATATACATTGTCATTGTTAGGCTCAGTAGGGTTTCCGGATGAGTTCGCTCATCGGCATCCCTTGAGGTCAGTCCATGGGCAGCCGTTACGCACAGCTAGTGCAACTGACGGCTTGTGGTTAAACCCACTGCCAGGGTACTGACGAGTCATTAGAGTCCCCCACAGACAGTTTCCCAATTTCGGACGAAACGTTGTAGAGGCCGTATGGTTTTATGGCAGGGTTCGGGAAATGCACGTGCGTTTACGCACGTGTCATATTTCGGGCAGTTAATACTGGTGGGCTTTGGTTTAAGACGGATCCGAGTATTATATTGTGTAAATATAATATCTTTGTCTCAGTTGCATTTGTATTCGGTCGTAATACAAATGCGGGTATATTTATACTGTTACGGGGTTGTCCTGAAATTCTTTTCAGGATCGCTTTTGGAAGTTGGCAGTTTCCAGTTTCCGTATTTGACATTCGGTTAAATGCGGATTTATCTTTCCGTCACTCGGGTGAGTCATGAGGGTGAGTCGTGCTTCTGGAAGCTTCTAGATGGTGAGGTGGCTTGGTGACTCATCTTGGTATTAATTGTTTCATTAATGTGTTCACACTAGGTGTCATTAGTGAGTCATGTTTTCATTTATGGTTATGATAAGCTTCTTGTTTATTGTCACCCTAGTTCCTTGCTCCTACACTCACCCCCCATCTACTTATATGGCCGGCCCCTTGTGAGAAGTGTGAGATTTTTTTTTTTTGGAAAAAGACTATGGTTTTGAGTGTATGGAAATTTGATAACTCATTTCTCATTCCATTTCATTTTGAGTGGCAACTTCATTAACCGATCCTCCACGACTTTGGACGAAGTGAGATAAAGTATTCTACTCATACTCTACATCAATCTTGGTCGTCTCTTTTAGCAAACTTGACGACCGAGTTGTCTCGAGTCAGAGGCGGGAGCCCGTTTAAAGAATCGTTGACGTGGTGCCACCTGGACGAGGAGATCGGAGATCGACGAGATCGGAGCAGCCGCAACGGAGCGTGGGATGATGGTTAAAGAACAAAGGACTCGGATCGTTCGGTATAACCTTTCTACCCTCTTTACAGTTTGTTAGTTTAGCAATAATGGCAGATCCGGGTTATAGTATACGATAGCGCCAGTTAAAAGTTTTTGTTCCGCATTCGGCGTCTGTTAGACGGCCGGGGCGCTACCGTAGACTTACAGATTTTACTTTTGTAAGCGATGTGGTCCACATCCACCTAAATCAAGTTCTGATTGGGTCAGGTACATTAAATAACGGGATATACGTATTGAATCAAGCTAAGATTTTCAGTGTCCAGAACACACTTAAAAGAAAGTCTCCGGAATTAAATCAGGCTTTCTTATTGCATTGTAGACTGGGTCACATCAATGAGAGAAGGTTGATGAAGTTACATACAGAAGGATATTTGGATCCGTTCGAATATCAATCATATGCAACTTGTCAATCCTGTCTCAAAGGAAACATGACAAAGACTCCGTTTATTGGACATGGAGTAAGAGCGAGCGAGCTCTTGGGGCTCGTACACAGCGATGTGTGCGGTCTAATGTCTACACATGCGCGAAGCGGTTATTCTTACTTCATTACTTTTACAGATGATTTTTCAAGGTTCGGGCATGTCTTCTTAATGAAGCATAAATCTGAAGCCTTTGAAAAATTCCAGGAATACAAGAATGAAGTTGAAAAACAAACAGGCAAAAGTATCAAGACACTGAGATCTGATCTGTAACGTTTTAAAAATAATTAAATAAATAATTAAATGAATAAAAGTGTTTAAGTGAATTTTAGGATTTTCGGTAAAGTAAAATGAATTTTTCGTAAAACCAAACCGCAATTGTTTTTCATTATAAATTCAAAAATACCTATTTAATTATGTAATTACTAGTAAATAGTGTTTATTTATCCACTTATAAATTTTTAGTTTAATAAAATATTTTTCCTAAATTAATTATTTTAAATATTAACATAAGCTTTATTTTTACACTAAATTAGTGTAAATTACAAATTTAAATGGTTTTAAATTGTAAAAGTGAGCCATGGCATATTATAATTTAGTGTTTATCATGCAAAATTTATTTGCAAATTTTTCCTAATTTCTAGAGCTTTCTTGAGTTGCTATAGTAAATAAATAAATAAATAAATAAATAAGCATGAAAAGACTTTTTATGATGTTTCTTCTCTTGAAACTTCCACACACTTTTTCCACTCTCTTCTTTCTCTCACTCTCCTCACTTAGGCCGGCCACAACCCTCCCATGGCTGCCCCCCCATTTTCCACCTCATTTTTATTCAAAAATCATCAAAAATACATCAAAAATTCAATTAAAATTCCACAAAATCATATATATTTTCTACCCTTCTATTCTTACTCATTTTTACATGGATTTTGGAGATGGAAAGCATGCATTTTGGAGGCTCATTTCTTGTTTGGATTTCATATTTTGGGAGGTATAATTTCTTTCTTTTGATTTATTGTTTTAGATGTTCATTTAAGCTTAATTAGATTTAATGAATTAGTTCTATGTTTTTTTTTAAAAATTCAAGTTAGGGTTTGTAAATTCAAGTTATGATTTTTGTTAATTAATTAGGGTTATAATAGTTAGTTTAACACTTGTAGAATTGGAAAATATTGCATGGTTGTTGAATTGTAAAATTTTCATTTAAAATTGTTAAAATTTGGAATTTTTGCTAACTAGGTTTCTCTAAAATATAATTTTTGGTGAATAAAATATCAATTAATATTTGTAACACTAGATTTTGGTCTTAATAAGGGTATTAACTTGTTGGTGGAATGGAAACTTAAATTGATTGCTAGTTTCTATGGATAATGGATAAATTGTGACAAAATGTGCTATTCTTGTAAACTAGATTTTAGAAATTCTATATAAATGAGATTAAAAATATAACTTATGGTTTCATTAAATCATTATCATCATGAATTGTGGTTTAAGTCATTAATTTATGCAAAATCATGTTTTGTGGTGGAATTGTGGTATTTTGCTTGAAAAATGTTGAAAATTGTTAAAGGGTGCAAACTAGAAATTTCAAAATAATGCAAATTTGTGTAATAAAAATATAGTAATTGTTTGTATAATCTAGTTATGCTATTTAATGAGTTTTATAACCATTGGTTTCATTTTGATGTCAAGTTTTGATGAAAAACGGTATACTGGCATTTTCGGGTTTTTGCGAAATTGGACGGTTTGATAGATTTTAGGGTTTCGATGGATTTAATCGTGTTTTATGGTATAAGTAATGTGTTTTAAAACTACAAGTTGTTTGATGATGTTATCTCGATCCATCGGAGTTTGTACGCCGATATCGAGCGGTATTTGGTTCTTTTGCGTGGACGGGACATAGGTTTTAACCTGTTCTTGTTCCTTGTATCGTTTGACTTTTGTATGTGATTCGGTTTACGATACTATTTATATGCTTGCGTTTAGGTACCCCTCATGTGGACTGCGGACGATGAAGAGGAGGATGGCGACACTGTCTTCGGCAGACATGGACCAGGTGAGTAGATGTATATCTACGGGGGGAAGTCGGGTGGATGGCATTTAGCACCCCTGCAACATAGGATAGGAATAGTATGTATTGACATTAGGAAACCAGATGTGACCCTAGATTCTTAATCAGTAGGACCCTAGTATTGACCCTAGGCTGGACTAGACTGATTTAGGAAAACCATATCAGAGGATGAGTACCTTGGAAGAGGTTCGTAGGTTTCAGGTAGAAACACACCCACGCACACACTGAAACACGACATGGTGTATACGTGTATGTGTATATATATATAGAACTAGGTATATATATATATATATATATATATACACAACACGTACATGGGATTCATTGATGTGATATGATATCTGAGGCATGATGAAACAGTGTAACTGGGCTTGATGCCGTGATCCTTGGCTATACATTCGTATTAAGTGTTAGCGGATCATTGAGAATGAGATAATAAACAGGTATACATAGATTATAATGGGTGGTGATGATATTGAGGTACATGAGACTCTAAAATAGTACCGGGGCTGTAGTTTGTGACTTGATGACGATAAGATATCGGTATGACTTAATCACAATATGATACATGTGACATGATGTTTCTGAGGATAAACTAATGATTATTCCATGATGGCAATGATATATGATTGATGTATGCGATTACAGTTTAGCACCTTGATCATGAGATGTGTTGATAATGACATTATACAAATGAAGAGACACCTAGGAGATACTTGACCGTACCCCGATATTGGGATGTCGTACGATGGATTTTACCGTACGAGGCTTAGATATGAGGATTGATCCGCACTCTTGATTCGAGGAAGCCGTACTACGTACGTGACGCTATTGAGGCGGGATCGCCGACTATTAGAGATATTGGTTCAGACCTTAGGTAGATGCTTGTTTCTTATTGACTAGTTTCTTAGGTTAGTTTCTTAGGATATTAGATGGACACTGGTTTAGGTTCGACTCACATAGTGGTAGTTGTACTCGTATCTCGCAGAGGAGTGGATAATGCACGTCTGTATTTACATTCATACTGTAATCATCATGGTGCATGTTCTTTTATATGTTGCTATAATCAATATAAACTTTACCTGTTAGGACACCATCACTATTACCGATGATGCGCATATTCCACGCACACTTATTTGCCGGCTCACACACATCATCATCGGTAATTGCTATGTCATGTACACTTTAGATCATATTGTCTTTTATGGATAGAATCAGTTAGCAACTAGACAGATATAATATTGTGATTATTCTCTGACATTAGTATAAGACATGATATTTATTACTTAGACATTCATGCATTCATATTTCATGTTATCGCACAGTAGTATGGGCATATGCTGACACTTATCATATACTTACTCATGATTTTGAGATTTGGATTTCTATGAGATTTCTGGATTTTTGGGGAAAACCGCAAAAATATATAAAAACTTCTCTCTCTCTCCTCTTCTCTTTTTAAATAAGATGCGGTTTTCTCGTGATGTATAAGTCGTCTACCATGAGTATTTCATGTTTTCTGTTGGATTTCGAGACCCGATTCGAGGAGTGGATAAACCGTCTCGGGTACATGGTGGGCCCGGTATGGTACCCCGGGGCAAGAAGATCGAGTTGTAGACGATGAGCCTGGCAGGGGAAGGCTACCTACTGGTGATGTCTGGCGCGGCGGATATCCGGAGGATACCGACCGTTGTCGTGAGATTTGATGATATGGGCCGATCCGGACTGACGGAGCCCGAGATATTAAGACTTGAGATTACATGTGTTGTGTCGATGTTTGACACGGATTTCCATGGGTTTCATTATTGAGATTTCAGATTCTTATACACATTCTACTATGATAACAGCTAAAGATTTCTTATACATATATATCTGGATTTCAGGATTTGTTACTTTACATTCATGGTGCATGCATTTCATTCATATGACATAGTATTATATGAGGTACTGACACGACACGGAGTAGTTGCACTTACACGTAGTATTACCCTGCTATTACTAGATGTTTGGGATATAGTAGTGTATTATTATGACCTAAGATAGCGTCGTGCATTCGATTTCTTTTCGTAGATGTCTTCTACTCACGAGTTGGCAACTCACCCCTGTTGTGCCAAATTTTATTTCAGGTTCGGTGTACAGGTTTCCCTGGCAGCTTGCTGGCACATTTATTCTTTCAGGGTGACTTGCACGGTAGGTTGGTTCACTTGTATCCGAACCACCATTGTACTTTTATTCACTCATTTGTATCTAGTAAGCTCCATCAACCATATTTGTATTACTTGATAAGTTTATTGGACCAGTCTGTTATTTCGACCTTAGAGTCGCGCATGTATTATTCTGATCTGGTGGTTTTGTTTTCTTTTGAGTTTTGAGCCTCGCCCTTTGGCGTTGTATATTATTGTGTTTGTTGTGGTTGTTTCCGCCTGTTGGCGTTGAGCTAGCACCCGTTTGGGGATGATTTTTATTGTTTATTCATATTATACTTGTTGTACCCGTTTGGGGGCCAGTTTTTACAGAGGAGACTCTGCCGAAATTTTTGGTAAAATTTGCTGATGTTTTTATACTTGTTTTCTTTTCTTTTCTTCTTTTTCTTCTTTTATGGTTTAGATTTCTGGGCTTCGGCTTACTTAGGTCACGTGCGCCTCTAGACGCTTCGTAATCTAAGTGCCGGTCACGTTCCGTACTTTCGGGTCATGACAAAGTTGGTATCAAAGCGCTAGGTTTAACCTTGTATAAGTCTAGGTGACCCTTGGTTGATGGAGTAGGCGATTTAGGTAGAGTAACGTACCGTGGGTATGGTCCGCGGCATACTTACGATACGCTACTCTGCTTAAGGAGCCTTAGGATGTACATTGTTTGCACCGTATTTCATTCGTTCCTTTGATCTATCTTCATCGATGTCGGATGGTGGTTTCTGTTACCACGGGCAGAGGGAGCTGCGGCTCGAATGCGATAACCATTAGAGTATTGGTTATTCTTGAGGATTGAAGCATTGCTTAGCGTGCGGATGAAGGGTATTCACATGCCGTCCGGATGAAGTTAAAGGGTTCGAACGATTATCAGAAAACCATTTTCCTAAGTTTAAAGTATTCGGAAGAACATGCAGGTATTTCGATGGACCCTCTAGAAGAATGAAACCCTAACTCGACATAATGACCATGAGAACGCCCTTGAACCTTAGGGTTTACGGCAGTTCCGCTGTGCCATTAGTGAGGCTTGGGTTTGCCGTTCTACAGCTGGATCATCGATGCTGGGGTATGTACCGGATATTTTTAAACTGTACTTGAGTGTTGAGCTCTCGGGGAATTATGGGATTTTGATGGATCGATCGAAAAGTTTAATGTAGTCCGGATATCAGGTGAAGGGATCGATTATATGGGAGACTCTAGATATGAGTGTTGCCGTTGGTAGCGCAGTCTGCATAGCTACGAAGAGGCGAGTTTAAAGCAGCCGACATCAGAGGAAAGATGTGCGCATTGACGATAGTGTTTACGATTGTGATTTAGTGATTTGAATTTCATATTTTCATTCATTGGATTTTGGTATTTTGAGGACTTTGTTCTACGATTGGTATTTCATGTGTGTACCTTCATTCTATTTGTGTTTCATATATCAGTTGTATTGATGTTGTTTAGTACACAACCAGTACACTTGATTTGGTTTTATATATTTTGGGATTTTTGATTTGATTTCGTGCATAGGGGTTACACGTGATTTTGACATATGTTTCGACCTAGTTTTCATGCATTTTTGTGCGGTGATTTCGATTTTGATATTCGATGTATGTTTTCGTGCACCATGTGCACCTGATTAGGATTCTGCGCATACTTGGCGCACTTGATGCGATTTTGTGCATACCAGATGCACAAAATCGGGGTTTTGTGCAGATTAGATGCACCTGATATTGAGTCATGCACGCCCGTTGCACTTGGCAGATGTTTTTGGTGCACACCTGTTGCACTTAGTTTTGTTGTTGTGTGTATTCGTGGTATCTGTATTTGGTTTCGATTTCAGTGCGCACCGGACGCACATGATATTTTATTGATGTGATTGGGATTGATTTCAGTTTGAGCAGTATATTTTCATAATCATTATTATTTGATTTAGTAACCAGGCGAGACGTGTATGTTAAATAAAAGATATATATATACATATAATTAATTTTTTAAATAAACGTCCGCTACTTATGCCGTGACACGTGCATCACACGGCAATTTTCAAAAGGGGTTTTTGTATATTTCCTTATCCAGATATTTGTACAGTTTCACTATGATGCACACTATATATAAGTTGTAGATTGATGTATATTATGTTGGTTTTCATATTGGGTTTTGATATTTTCTTCTCGCCATAACTCCGATGATTGCGTTATGCTTGACGGAGTTGATTTTTGTTATGTATTGATGATTTCGGAGCCCCGATGATTTGAGTGTTTTGCTAAATGTTTTAGTATTTGGAGGGGGAGTTTTAATTTAAATTCGGGGACCGAATTTCTTAAAGGGGGGAAGATTGTAACGTTTTAAAAATAATTAAATAAATAATTAAATGAATAAAAGTGTTTAAGTGAATTTTAGGATTTTCGGTAAAGTAAAATGTATTTTTCGTAAAACCAAACCGCAATTGTTTTTCATTATAAATTCAAAAATACCTATTTAATTATGTAATTACTAGTAAATAGTGTTTATTTAGCCACTTATAAATTTTTAGTTTAATAAAATATTTTTCCTAAATTAATTATTTTAAATATTAACATAAGCTTTATTTTTACACTAAATTAGTGTAAATTACAAATTTAAATGGTTTTAAATTGTAAAAGTGAGCCATGGCATATTATAATTTAATGTTTATCATGCAAAATTTATTTGCAAATTTTTCCTAATTTCTAGAGCTTTCTTGAGTTGCTATAGTAAATAAATAAATAAATAAATAAATAAGCATGAAAAGACTTTTTATGATGTTTCTTCTCTTGAAACTTCCACACACTTTTTCCACTCTCTTCTTTCTCTCACTCCCCTCACTTAGGCTGGCCACAACCCTCCCATGGCTGCCCCCCCCATTTTCCACCTCATTTTTATTCAAAAATCATCAAAAATACATCAAAAATTCAATTAAAATTCCACAAAATCATATATATTTTCTACCCTTCTATTCTTACTCATTTTTACATGGATTTTGGAGATGGAAAGCATGCATTTTGTAGGCTCATTTCTTGTTTGGATTTCATATTTTGGGAGGTATAATTTCTTTCTTTTGATTTATTGTTTTAGATGTTCATTTAAGCTTAATTAGATTTAATGAATTAGTTCTATGTTTTTTTTAAAAAATTCAAGTTAGGGTTTGTAAATTCAAGTTATGATTTTTGTTAATTAATTAGGGTTATTATAGTTAGTTTAACACTTGTAGAATTGGAAAATATTGCATGGTTGTTGAATTGTAAAATTTTCATTTAAAATTGTTAAAATTTGGAATTTTTGCTAACTAGGTTTCTCTAAAATATAATTTTTGGTGAATAAAATCTCAATTAATATTTGTAACACTAGATTTTGGTCTTAATAAGGGTATTAACTTGTTGGTGGAATGGAAACTTAAATTGATTGCTAGTTTCTATGGATAATGGATAAATTGTGACAAAATGTGCTATTCTTGTAAACTAGATTTTAGAAATTCTATATAAATGAGATTAAAAATATAAATTATGGTTTCATTAAATCATTATCATCATGAATTATGGTTTAAGTCATTAATTTATGCAAAATCATGTTTTGTGGTGGAATTGTGGTATTTTGCTTGAAAAATGTTGAAAATTGTTAAAGGGTGCAAACTAGAAATTTCAAAATAATGCAAATTTGTGTAATAAAAATATAGTAATTGTTTGTATAATCTAGTTATGCTATTTAATGAGTTTTATAACCATTGGTTTCATTTTGATGTCAAGTTTTGATGAAAAACGGTATACTGGCATTTTCGGGTTTTTGCGAAATTGGACGGTTTGATAGATTTTAGGGTTTCGATGGATTTAATCGTGTTTTATGGTATAAGTAATGTGTTTTAAAACTACAAGTTGTTTGATGATGTTATCTCGATCCATCGGAGTTTGTACGCCGATATCGAGCGGTATTTGGTTCTTTTGCGTGGACGGGACATAGGTTTTAACCTGTTCTTGTTCCTTGTATCGTTTGACTTTTGTATGTGATTCGGTTTACGATACTATTTATATGCTTGCGTTTAGGTACCCCTCATGTGGACTGCGGACGATGAAGAGGAGGATGGCGACACTGTCTTCGGCAGACATGGACCAGGTGAGTAGATGTATATCTACGGGGGGAATTCGGGTGGATGGCGTTTAGCACCCCCGCAACATAGGATAGGAATAGTATGTATTGACATTAGGAAACCAGATGTGACCCTAGATTCTTAATCAGTAGGACCCTAGTATTGACCCTAGGCTGGACTAGACTGATTTAGGAAAACCATATCAGAGGATGAGTACCTTGGAAGAGGTTCGTAGGTTTCAGGTAGAAACACACCCACGCACACACTGAAACACGACATGGTGTATACGTGTATGCGTATATATATATAGAACTAGGTATAGGTATATATATATATATATATATATATATATATATACACACACACATATACAACACGTACATGGGATTCATTGATGTGATATGATATATGAGGCATGATGAAATAGTGTAACTGGGCTTGATGCCGTGATCCTTGGCTATACATTCGTATTAAGTGTTAGCGGATCATTGAGAATGAGATAATAAACATGTATACATAGATTATAATGGGTGGTGATGATATTGAGGTACATGAGACTCTAAAATAGTACCGGGGCTGTAGTTTGTGACTTGATGACGATAAGATATCGGTATGACTTAATCACAATATGATACATGTGACATGATGTTTCTGAGGATAAACTAATGATTATTCCATGATGGCAATGATATATGATTGATGTATGCGATTACAGTTTAGCACCTTGATCATGAGATGTGTTGATAATGACATTATACGAATGAAGAGACACCTAGGAGATACTTGACCGTACCCCGATATTGGGATGCCGTACGATGGATTTTACCGTACGAGGCTTAGATATGAGGATTGATCCGCACTCTTGATTCGAGGAAGCCGTACTACGTACGTGACGCTATTGAGGCGGGATCGCCGACTATTAGAGATATTGGTTCAGACCTTAGGTATATGCTTGTTTCTTATTGACTAGTTTCTTAGGTTAGTTTCTTAGGATATTAGATGGACACTGGTTTAGGTTCGACTCACATAGTGGTAGTTGTACTCGTATCTCGCAGAGGAGTGGATAATGCACGTCTGTATTTACATTCATACTGTAATCATCATGGTGCATGTTCTTTTATATGTTGCTATAATCAGTATAAACTTTACCTGTTAGTGTAAGTCGATGTACTACACCCCAGTACTTGTGGGGAGGCGGAATTTTCAAAAACGAACTTGTTTAGTGAACGAACATCGACTAACCGCTTGAATCGAAGCTAAACTATAAATAACCAAACACAAAGTGTTTCTAAACTACTGTGTTTAGGGATTATACCTAATGAACCAACTCCTTCGTCTTTACGATCTCCTTGTTCTCCTCGGCCTTCTCTAGGTAGTAGACGATCCACCCGAGAGCAAAACTCCAAGCTAAACCTCTAAACTTGAGGCAACTAACCTTCTTGGATTGCTAATCAAAGAAGATAGATTGAGATAGAGTGATGGTTATGGATTGTTTAGTCTAACTAATCCTAGATCTCAACACATGAGGGTGAGGATTAGTCTTTTGAAGAGAGAGAGCTTGAGGAGAGAGAATGTGTAGATGATAATGATGAATAAGTTATGAGTATCATAACATATTCTGAAGCATTCTCATAAAAGAATAAATGAATAAATGTGATGAATAAGCATGCTTCATAAATGTTAAGTGGTGATTCATTAGCATGAGTCATTAAGCAATAAATGTACATTAATGAGATGAATGAATCACCCTCATGACTCATATAACTCATTCAATGTATATGACACATAACCCTCCTTAGTCACCATCTTCTAGAAGCTTCTCGTACAATTACGAGAACGCCCCTCCAATCCGTAAAAATACGGAAAAACTTTAGACTGTAAAAATCCAATAACCGAATACCAGTAACTGGCTTAAACCAAAGCCGACTGGTAAAAACTGTCTGAAAGTCGTACGCGCGTAAACGCACGTATGCGTCCGAACCCTTTGTCGCAAAACTATGCGACCTCTATATCGTTTCGCCTGGAGTAGGAAACTCTCTGTGTGGGACTCTAGAGACTCGACTACTACGCTGGCAGTGGGTTTAACCACAGACCGCAAGCGGCACTAGCTGTACGTAACAGTCCCCAGGTAGTTGTCGATAAGAAGGCCGATGAGGAAACCCATCCGAACTCTTACTGAGTCTGATGTGACAATCTCCATACAGTCCGGTCCGTTCGTCCAAGACTATCGCATATCGGGCCTAGGTGTTGGAGATAGCGCCCTCAGAGTCAATTATTGGATCACAGGCACGTGATTGCAATGATTGAGGGAGGACCTATCCCGGTAGAACAGTCTTACTCGAGATGATAGTATGCTATCTGGTTTACCTTTATCATCGTATACTGCTTTAGGTGACCTAACAGGTCGCTATTACACGTTGATAGAGCCCCTGGGATTCTTGCTTGACGACCAGCAGTATGATGGCGATCATATACGTGGGAGCTGGGGTCTATAAGCACATCCTTAAAAGGTCCCTAGTCGTGGGAGTTTCGAGACTGGGCATCGATACTCCATTAGTAGACTAGTGTATACAGTCGAGACCCCGACGAGGGGCGGTGGCCGGTCTCACAAGCCACTGGTGTTAGTTGGTTCACCTAAGATGTATCCAGATGCTCATTGGGTTATGAGTACACCGGACAGGACTCGCCGGGAACCTGCTAGTTGGGATTATACCAGACGTCAGATAGCAGTTCCCAGGTGACATGTGTACAGGTTAGTTCATCGACCTGAGATCGTCATTTGTCTCGTGTGAGTTCCCACTGTGCTTTGATTACTACCCTACCACGGCTCAAAGGAGTCGTGCAAACAGGTTTTAGTTGGGTACAGTCCCGAGCCACATGGAGGCAGTGAGCGGATCTGCAGGGGTTCGTCTCTCCCGGTATTGGGGGTGAGGTCGCGCTGTGTCTAGGAGAGCCATTACGCAAAGCCCTCGGCCGAGGCAGGAGATTTACTGGTAGGTATTCTAGTAGTATCTCAGGGCGTTCTGGGCTACACTCCGACACGACTTGTACCGCTTTTGGGGGTCTGACTTTTACCAACCCCGTAGGCCCGACATGCGATCCTCATAGACGAACGGACCGGACTGTACGGATATTGTCACTGACAGGCTCAGTAGGGTGTCAGGATGAGTTCGCTCATCAACGTCCCTTTTGGTCAATAGCTGGTGGCCCGTCACGTATTGGCTTATACCTCTGACGTGCTAGTGGTTAAATCCACAGCCATAGTATTGACGAGTCTTTAGAGTCCACCACACTTTCAGTTACTCAAGCTTTCGGGCGAAACGCTGTAGAGGCCGTATGGAGATATGGCAGGGTCCGATCAGATACGTGCGGTATTGCACGGATCAGGATCGGACGGTTTGTACTAGTAGCCGTATGGATATATGGCGTGGTTCGATCAGATACGTGCGGTATTGCACGGATCAGGATCAAACGGATATTACTAGCCGGCTTTGGTTTAAGCCGGATCCTAGTTTAGTACAGTGTAGATTTTGTCTCATTGCATTTGTATCCGGTCGGAATACAGATGCGGGTGTGTATGCACAGTGTCGGGGTTTTCCTGTAATTTATTACGGGACCAGTTTTCTGGAGTTGCCAGTTTGCTTTTCGTTCCGGCCGGTTTTCCTTTGTTCTTTCCCGGCCGGACTTTTCTGATGGAGGGGGTAATTTGCAGTTTTGCAAATTACATTTGTGGAAGGGGTTTCTTTGCAAATTGTTTGATTATGATGGCATCTTTTTCTTTTGCACCATAACTTGCATTTATTTGAGATTGGAAAGGGTATGGAGGTTAAGCATGGTTGATGTTTTCTTGTCTTTGGATATGGTCACCCTTCTTGCTCTCCTACACTCACCTCCCTCTTGTTTGATATATTCATTCCTCCACCTTATTCTTCTCACTTGATGAAAATGGTAGAACATTAGAGAGAGGAAAAAGAATGAGAGAGTTCATCTTTATTTTTGTGAGGAATTCTTCATCTCCTTCTCCTTCTAGTTATGGAAAAATGAAAGCACCATTTTTCCTAACCCCATTCCTCCATCAAGGCAACTACAAACCCCAAATGAGACTAGCATGATCTACTACACATTCTACAGCATATCTTGAGCATGTCGAGTTGCCGGCTTCATGCCCGAGTTGCCTCGGTATTGAGGCGGGAGCCCGTAAAAGACGCAGGCGATGTGGTGCCCTTCCGGCGAGGAGGCGACGATGTGGAGGCAAGACTTTCCGCGGGAGATCGGGACGATGACGAGAAGACCGGAGGACTCGGATCACTCGGTATACTTCTCTTCCCATCTCTTGATAGCTAGTATAGGTTAATGGTTAACGATCCGGGTTTTCATTGTCCGCGGTAGCGCCGGTTTCCGAGTAAGGAAAAATTTTGATTCCGCATTTTGGCCTCGGGATAGACGGCCGGGGCGCTGCCGTGGCGCAACATGGTATCAGAGACAAGGCCATTAACCTTACCTAGCTTGTTCTAATGTGTTTTGCTTATCCGATCGACCGAAATTCCAAAAACCGTATTTTTCCTTCACATCAGTTTCTGTTGAAATTTTTTGAAGTCTAAAAATTTTTCAGGTGGTCTCAGAATGATGTGCAGGGAGTTATAAGACCACTGTAAAAATTCGACAACTTCAGTCGACTACCTGAGCGCGGAAGCGCGGCCAAACCCCACCTTGGGCCGCGCTTCCGCCGCACTCTGGTGTCGTCACTGTGCCCAATTTTTCCAGTGGGCTTGTGGGATAATTTTAGGGGTTTTGGGATATTAAATTTGGGCCCAGGTTTTCTGTGACTGCTACAGTTTTGATTGGGGGCCCACTTGTTAATTTTTGGTCAATCGGAAAATTTTAAACACATTTTTCACAGTATTTACATTATATCTGCGACCGTGAATGTCACTTGATCGGTAAATCCCGTCTAACTGCTATAGTCCGGTTAGACGGATTTGCGAACGTGATTTTCACGTTGATGTTCTATGTTTATGCTGTGTTGTTGCGGATCGGTCGTGGGGGATAGCCTGGATGCAATGCTAGTACAGTTTTGTTGTATTATGTACATTTGATATTGCGGGGCGAGCGTCCGACATGTGGACTGCCGTCACTGCCTGTTTGTATTATTCTTTTGGGGCACGACCTGGTTGCGGTCGATGTACCCGGTGTATGTATATTTTACTTTCTGTACTAGGATTACCCCGCGATGGGGTGCACGGATAGCCGGGTTCTAGAGGGCAACGGGCCCGCATCTCAGGGCATTGAGACGGAGGGGGCTTCACCCAGGATTGGCGGGCTATTCGCCGCACTCGTAGGAGGTACAGGTTGACCCAGGAGGGGTGCCCGAGTTACCGGATTCCGTGAAGTGCTGGGTGGTCCATTCACGTTGCTGAAGGGGGCTGCCTCGCTTCAGGTTTTGGCGGGTGACTTGCCGCGCCCGTAGGGGTCTAGGGTTTCATTGCACAGGCTATCCACACGACCAGGGGAACGTCGGGTTTCAGCAGCGGCTCTGTGAAACCCGGGGATCCCAGATATCTGTATTGTTCTGTGATGCTATACATTTCTGTGATGTTGCATTTTATTCACGCCTTGAGCGAAATACTATATATTGGTATATATATTAGTAGATGTTGTATATGATTTTCATCCGCGCTAGTCCAGTCCCAGCTCTGCCGTTAGTTAGCTAACCTAACGGGTGATGACGGGACCCAGTGGCGAATGCAGATGGCATATACGTACGTCAGTATATTTTCGTTCTTTGTGGTGTGATCAATTGATGGGACTGCGTTGACTCGGATCAATGCAAGATAAACAAACCTATTCTGATGTTGTTGGAACACTTTTTCAAAAAGCTGTTATTGCAAGGACGTTCACTTTTGTTTTGCATCGTAGTATTCATTTGGAATATCCTGCTCCTCAGTCGACGAGGCAAGGGCCGAGATCCCTTCACCGGGAGTGACCCCTTGGACAGAAGTTTGCGTCAGGGCATTAACTTCACTATAGCTGATTACTTTTGCTTTGCATCGTGGTATTCAGTTGGAATATCCTGCACCTCATTCTACGGGGAAAGAGCCGAGATCCCTTCACCGGGAGTGACCTCTTTAGCGAAGTTTTTCATCACTATATTTTTATAAAAGGCTATGCAGTTCCTTCAACGATATCAAGTTCATTACGTTAAAGGTTTTTCGCCAAAAACCATTCGTAGCCCTCCATCATTTCTTATGGGTATTATTTAGTATTCGTGCTGCGTTTGTTGACTCCGTCAAGGCGTAGTGTACGGTAGCTAAGTGGTGCTTGTTTGTTGCATAAATGGGATTGATTAGGACAGTCGTGCGGCCTTGTTGACTCCGTCAAGGGCACGTACGGGTGGGTTTAATGCAATCCAGATAATGATGGGTTGAACTTGACTAGGACTCTTTGATTTGTTGACTCCGTCAAGGTCACTTGAGTCCTAGGGGTAAAAACATCACATCGGGAGTTTCAAAAGAACTGAAACTTGCCAGGCATGCGCATACCTTCTGGAGTGTGGTGACTTGAGTGGATTCCGTAAAGTTATCATGCGATGATAGTTGGATCCCGATTCCCACTGATGAGTTGGTTTACTCCTCGGGTGACCCCGACTAATTCTTCTTTCAGGTTTGGAGGAGAGTTTGAGGTACAGTGGGAGGTTTCCAGATTAGATAAAGTGATAACCATTCTGATCTAGGTTAGAGTGCACGCTGAGTGTTTCTTTTCTCTCTCTCTTTGGCAGCGACCATTGACCCGACCCTAGACTATGACTCAGTGACCAAGTTGACCAAACCTTCTTAACACTGGCTTTTGGATTGTCAGAGTTGCAGACCTCATTGCCACTCCTACTTTTACCCTTTTCTCCAGGGCACCCCGTATTACTACGAACGTCCACTTCCATTGGACAAAACCATCGTATGGTTATATACGAACTCGAAGGACTTCGAGGATGGTTTCTGGTTCTGGAGAAAACGGATAGGACTATTCAGTTGTCTTTTCTTTTCACCTTCTCACAGGTTGCGAGTACTCCTTGGCGTAGGGGTAGTACACCTATTACGCAGATTGGATAGTCTTCTTCCAAACCTTAGGCTGGTGCCGAACGGTGGGGAATGAAGAAAACCAATTAGCATAACGATGGTGTGCAGAAGGTATTAAGTTAAGACAAAGCAAGGGATTAGTAGGAGGGCGAAGTAAATTGCGACTGATATTCACGACCAAACCAAGTATTTCTTCGCCAATCCTAAATCACCTTTGTATTTCTCCAGGACACTCCGTATTACTACGAAGATCCCAGTTTATTGGATAATCCATCGTATGGTTATATACGAACTCGAAAGGAACTTGTTCCAGTTCGGGGATGGATTCTGGTCCAGGAGAAATAGGAATAAGGTTTATTCGGTTGTCTTTTATCTTCACCTTCTCTCGCATTGCGAGTGCTCCTAGGATTAGGACAGTACACCCTTTATGCTTTTTGGATAGTCTTCTTCCAAACCATAGGCTGGTGCCGAACGGTAGGGAAAGAAGAAAACCATTTGGCCTAAAGGGGTGTACAGAAGGTAATGACTAAAGACATATAAAGGGATTTGGAGAGATGGCAAAGAGATATACGGTTACAGTTGTGAATCTGGATAATGGAAGAGGCATTACTAGGAATACCAGGATACCCCACCGAAACATTTCAATGTTTCAGTTTCACTGTGTAATGTTAAAAGAAAACTGATTTCCCGATTAGATACTTACTCCAGGGTATGTATTTACCAGGTATGATTCTCACATCTGTATGGTTTTACAGATGATGAGTGTGAGTAAGTTATTGGGAATTAGGTGACCATCCTCATTATATCGGGATTCGTTGTAATTGGTGATATTTGAGGAAGCCACCTGGGTTGTTTGCCGGTCGGCAAATATTTGGTTTTGAATATCCGTTGTTATGCACCAATTTCAAATTGATATATCTGTACGTCTATTTTTATAGAGTGAGATGTACCTTTTGAAATTATGTCTATGACATTTACCTATATCAGTGGATGGTTAGGTAAGGAGCATTGAACAGCGGTGTAATTCTTCTTAACCATAAGTACAGTTTTCAACCTACGACGCACAGTGAAAGAGTTGTTAGACTCAGCGGACTCATACAGAGTATTGTATGTTGTCCAGTGTCCATTAGGACAGAGGGGTTGGTCCTCATACTATATTCTGTTTACCTTTAACTTCTTTAGTTCTTAGACATGTGTTTCGTAGAAATACAGGGTCTAAGTTTTGAGGAGTTATAGGTATTTGAATAGAGTAGAGAACCAAGTATTGCAAGTATCGGGATTCTTCAAAGTGATCGAAGATGTAGATACTTGTGTATGGTATTCAGTTGATAGTAATGATAAAGAGAAATTGCTTCTCTTTCAGGTTACTCATAATTGGAAGCATTCCTAAGTTGAGTAACGCTGATCGGCCTCCTTCCATTTAGTTGACATGCACTGGAGATAGCTGCATGATTTGAATCTGGTTCATTTAAATCAGTGCCTCTGGTTCTATATTGGATATAGAACAGTTCATATCTTAACGATGTTAAGGTACGGGGAGTTGTCCGGCTTATGATTAAAACCAAACACTGGACAACTCAAGGCACGTTTCTGTAATGGCTGTTTGTGGGTTGACCCAGGCTTTGACGAGGGTTGACTTTCTACCATCTGGAAGATCAATAGTGATATTGTTCTTAACTCGCCACATTTTAAAAGGAAATGGTTATTTTTCAGAAAAACAGAAGTGGGAGTATGGTAGAACTGGAAGCGATTCCAGAACCGCAAACGATTACTGAAGATTTGATAAGGAACCTAAAGATTCAATCTGGTTTGACATTCCATTGGCCACTCCACAGATACGGTGGGTAACTTCAGGCACCCGAGAGGTACTCTGGTAGCCTCAAGGACGGTGACAGGGAAGTTCTTGTTTACCCACGCTTGCCATTGCTATTGTTCCAGGCTCCGAGACCCGGCAGGAGGATGAATATAGCGTCATTCTAAACTAGTTTTAGAAGTGCACGTCTATATGACTCTACCAGAGGGTTGTCGTAGTCAGTGGGAGCAGCGGAAGCATTGGTGGACATCAGGCTTATGTCTATTTATAGACTAAAGCAGATATAGCGGAGATAGATCATCTATTTCTGACATGACAGTCATAGGTTTGACGTCATCAGAATAGGGGATGGATCTGTTGAGAAGGTAGTAGGGTGTGATGTCCTGGTATTTGATGACATACACAGAGTAGGAAAAGAAACTCCTATACTACAATCGGTTATACTTTGGTTGTCACACAGTGTTTTCTCCACACAGGACTTGGATATTATATCAGACATTCTGGTTACTAGATCTATGGTTTTAGATCTAGATTTGGGTGGTTTCCTAATCTGGGTACCTTGACAGCATTCTATGAGTATTTAGAATGGACGACTCCTGGCATGGTAGTGAACCTGTAGGTGATGGAGTCACCCTCTCTAAAGGTGTCTTATAGACTAAAGTGGAGAGGGATACGCATGATTGACAGATCACTTGCTTAGGCAATTGAGTCAATCATGAGATGTCAAGTACCACACCAGATGTTGTTCTTGCAGTAGATGCGATAAGTTGATATTAATCCAATCCTGGAGAAACAGTCGGCGCACTGTTTGAATTACCCAACCGAATTTTACAGTTTCTCATAGAATTGCCTGCTGATTTTTCTGAATATTTTTAATGTTGAAAAATCCCAGATTTTAAAAATTGGACAGAGAGCATGTTTGTTTTGGACTTTCGGGTTCGATCGGACTTCAATTTCCGTCTGGACTTCGCCTAAGGCTCTAGCTAGGCTCTGATACCACTGCAGGGTTCCTAGGCACACATGTGAGGTCTCCCAAGCCATCAACCATGGCAATTTCAAAAAATATGGTGCCTACAAACCCTAAGGTATGGATCGTTTGCTAGATATCTAGGCGAACAAAACTAGTTAACAAAAATAACTAATGAGAATACGGAAATACAACCTTTGTAGATCCGGTGCTCCACCTCCAAAGCTCCGCAACGAAGTCGTCTCCGCTGTCCAAATCAAATCCGGGCTCTAGGATCGGCTTCGTCGGAGAATGGGCAAGCTAGGTCGTCGATGTCCATGCCGAAGATGATCTACGTCGAAGCATCGATGAATCAAGCTCCACCTTCACCAAACCGTGAAAAGTTGTGAAGGAAACACACTCTACTACTTGGCAAGAGGTAGAGGATGAAGAAATAGGAAGTGGGTTAACTTTAGAATTGGATTTCTCACTCAAAACATCAATCCACCATTGATGAGGTAAAGCTTTTCTTCTTGAAGTCAAGGAAGAAGAAGAAGAAAGCTTATGAAAAAGTTATGATAAGAATAAAGAAAAAGAAAAGAATTATCTATTCTTATCATAACTAAACCATAGTTAGATGTAGAGAGTTAATCATGGTTAAAGAATGGTTAGGTTTAGACAAGAAGACAAAAATGGTTGCTTTGGTCAAATGTTCATGAAGCTTCAAAGAATACAAACAAATAAAGCCACCATTTTCTCTTCATCATATTTCTTTTGCTAAAATAACAAAATGGATAAATAAATGAATAAATAAATAAGTAAATGAAGCAAAAGAAAACCCTAACCATTGACCAACCATGGTTTAAACCATACACCAAACAATCATGTATCATCAAACATGATACAATCAAATGCACAAAAGTATATCACATATACAACTTGCACATCCGAGCGAGAAAATCCATCTTAAGTAAACCGATACTAGTTAATGCAAAGTAATATATCAAATATATAATTATACATTAAATCATTAAATCAACACTTGATTCAATGATCCGGTCATGCGCACATAACCGACTGGTATCCAATATATCGGCTTATCGAATCAACGCTTGAATCGATAACTAGGTTATATCGCATACAACCATTCGATATATTTATCGCGAGAATAGAATACGGTATCACATATTCGTATTATTCTCGGTCCCGCACATATCTCATATGCGCTCCTATTTCGTTTCGCTTGAGCCAGGAAACCTCTGTGTAGAACTCTAAAGACTCGTCAATACGCCGGCAGCGGATGATGATCATATCAAACATCCACAAGCCGCAAGCGGTCTGCTAAACGTAACGGCCACCCGGGTATTGAGCGATCTGAAGATCGACGAGCAAGCCTGCTCACACTCCAGTGAATCCGACCAGTAACACTACCGTACAGTCCGGTCTGATCGTCTGATATGTCGCATATCTCGCCTAGGGGTGGTAAACGTCAGACCCCAATAGCTCAATAAGTCGTGTCGATATGAGGCTCATAACGGGTCGAGAAACTACTGGTAACACTTACCAGCAATTCTCTAAGCAGCCCTGGCCAGGGACTTCCTGTTATAGCCGATCGAACACAGTGCAACATCAACCCCCATATACCGGGAGAGACGAATCCCCTCCTATCGCTCATTGCCTCCATGTGACTCGGGACTGTACCCAAAAACCACCGTTTTGCACGCCCTCTTGGACGTGGTAAGATGGAAATCAAAGCACAGTGGGAACCACACAAGACTCTATGACGATCTCGGGTCAACATACTACTCTGCACCAGTGTCACCAGAGAACTGCCATCTGACGTGAGGTATAATACCATCTGGGAGTTCTCGGCGAGTCCGTCCAGTGTACCCAGTCTCTACTGAGCACCCGTATATCATCTCTGATGTCAAACACCGATGGATATGGGATCATCCATCGCCCATCTGTATGGGTCGAGAAGGTACACGCTAGTCTACTCTGGTATATCGATGCCCCGTCTCGATACACCCACGACTAGGGACTTTGAAGGATGTACTTATGGACTACCATGTCCCCACTAGTATGATCCGCATCATAGTCCAGGTAGTCAAGTACAGATCCTAAGGGCTTTACCAACATGTAACAGAGAGACAATCAGCATACACGTTAAGGTAAAGGTCAACCAGATAGCATACTATCATGTCGAGCAAGAAAGTCCTCCCTATATATGTCCCAGCATCCACTACAATATACATCCTATGTATAGTAATGGCCTCTAGGGCATACATATAACTAACAATCTCCCACTTGCACTAGGGCCATCTGTAGCAGTGGTTGCAGTATCTCATACTCAACCATCCCATAAAAGTGTCTCTCTCTGGGAACAGGCCTTTGTGAGTGGATCCGCTGTGTTGTCCTCTGAGTCTACTCTCCAAACCTCGATCACCCTGGAGATCAATCATCTCCATGATCAGGCGATGCTTTCTTAGAATATGTCTGGATCACTATTGGGACGGACGTTCCTTGGCATGAGCCACAACTCCATTGTCTCACAATGGTAGGAACGTAGTTCATCTCATGAACCAATATACACCCAAACAACCTCTTGGTAGCATCTTAAGTAGCGATGTATCCTGCCTTTATCGTCTAGTATGTCACGGTATCTAGCTTGGAACTCTTCCAACATACCGTCCCTTTACCGAGGGAAAAGACAATGCCTGCGACTGACATTCAGTCGTCCTTATCACCCTGGAACTCTTCCAGTGATTCTCTCCAGGGTCGATTGATACCATCTCACTACAACTAGTGAGAATCCTGACATCCATTTAGATCTATCTCATAGATCCAAAATCCAGGATTTAGTAGGTATCACTTTAATCCTATATGGAGAATCTTTGTGATAAGCGGAGATTGATCGAGCGTAGCATAAGAAACTCCTTTCTTATCAAGAGTATGTCATCCACGTATTCTACGAGGATCGTGACCATACTCCCTACTACCTTTTTGTTTATACAAGGTTCATCTACCATTTTGATGATGTCAAACTCTTTGACTAATTCATCAAAATAGATGTTCCAACTCCGCGATGCCTGCTTTATCCTATAAAGCATCTTGCACACGTTTCCGCTGCTCCCACTGTCTACGAAGCCCTCTGGCTGTGTACTTATAGACGTACTCTTCTAAAACTTCATTTAGAAAAGCAGTCATGACACCCAACCACCAGATATCGTAGTCATGGTATGTAGCCGTGGTAAGTAGGATCTGGATGGACTTAAGCTTAGATCCTTAGAAAAAGTTTCATCATGATCCACACCTGGTCAATGATGTAAACCTTTAACAAGTCTAGCTTTGAAAGTCTCAACTTTTCCATGTACACCAAGTAATCTTCTCAAGATATACTTGCTCCTGATGGGGATTTAACCCTTCAGATATTGCAACCAAAGTCCATACTTTGTTGGTGTATAAGGATTCCATCTCAGATCGCTAAACATCCAGCCATTCTTACAGAGTCTTACTCCTGATGGCCAGCTCGAAGCTAGTTGGGTCATCATCTCATGATGCAATCCTCGCTCCCACTGTCACAGAGAAACCGAAGTATCTCTCAGGTGGGTGAGGAACCCTACTAGATCGGCGGAGAGGCTGAGGTTCGTTGGTATCTACTGAATCCTTTGGTTCTATCAAATCATGTGCTGTAGTTTGTATAGCTGGAACATTTCCAGTTCTACATAACAGACCTTGCCTCGAGCTTGTCCGGATTTTGCTTTTAGACATAGGACGGACAATCCCTAAATCTTAACTAACTTAAGACATGGGTTCTTCCCATTCCATATCACATATGAAGCGGTAGGCAACTGATTTGATTGGAACCCTATTCAATAGGTATGCAACTTCTCAAGTGCATAAGACCCAAAAGGAAACAGGTAACTCAGTAGTACTCATCATAGAGCACACCTTATCATATAGGGTGTGATTGCTCCGCCCTGATATACCATCGTGCTATGGTGTATACGGAGGAGTAATGCTGAGAGAGAATCTCATTCTCCTTTAGAATAGTCCAGGATTTCCGTGCTCAAGTATTCTCCTCCTTGATCGCATCAAAGGACATAATACTTATACCCGTATTGGTTCTCTACTTCTAACTTATATTCTGTGAATATCTCAAAAGGTTCGGACTTATGTTTCAACAGGAACGTATGTCTGAATCTTGAGAGATTATCAGAGAATGTAATGAAGTAAAAGAACCGGTCTTGGCATATGTAGACAGGGGACCTACATACATCAACATGTATTATCCCAAGAGTTTACTAACTCTTTCTCTGTTTCCAGTAAACGGAGCTATGGTCATCTTATCTTTGTGACATGACTGGCGAGTTTCACAAGATGTAAATTCAAACTGATTTAAATATAAATCTTTATGTAACTCTAGCTAGTCGGGTCTCATTGATCTGACCTAGTCTACAATGCCTCAAGAAGAATTCGTTCATTTCTGAACTCTTCCTCTTGTGTGTGTTCCATATACTAAGAACTGTAGTTTGATTTAGAACATCAACGCTTTTAGATAACGTGCCTGAACCGATCAACTTTTGATATAGGAAATGTTCAAAACATTATCCAACAATACAAAATTGTATCATTTCTTTACTAATAAAGAGATAGATACGATTTTGTATATCAGGTTCGGTATCTAATAACATTCGTTCAGAATCAATGTATTGTAATACAGGGTGACAGTGACCGACAGACTTGGATGCAACACTTGCCCCGTTTTCTGCCTCATGAAACTTATCACCCGTTCTCAGTTCTCTACCTTTCTGTAGCCCTATGTAACAGATTACATATCTGGGATCCTGATCTGGCATCACATACCCAGGACGTAAAGGACACTGAGAAACAGTTCTATATAATGAACACACCCGAAGATGATGCATCAGCATGCACTCTCTTCGTTTGGGCGGCACGGGAATTCTGGTAATCCCCAATTTCCTGCTCTGTCTTATAACAATTATAAGTTGGAGCGGGACCAACGTTCCCCAGTTGAGTATAACAAGCGGGTTCGGTCAATATTCCGTATTATTATCTTGATTAAGGCGTGATATGGTCGCTACCAGGAGAGAGAGAGAAGAAAACACTCAGCGTGCGCTCTGTCAAGAATAGATTGGTTATTATTTTATCTAATCAGGATGGCTCCCACTGCTTTTTATCAAATCTTCCTTCAAACCCTAAAAGGAAAGACTAGCCGGGATTAATTACACACTACAAGTTCGCCAATCTTTCAGCCAGGCCAGTGTCGGTACTTTGAGGGAGGTCCCCCGTGCTTTCGCACGAACCTAATTACTGTAAACCTCGTTTTCCCAGAGGCGTAACCTCGTTAACACCTTTCTAGACACCTACTTGATCGGCTAATTGTAATGTATAAAACTCTCCCAGGAGTAACTCTTACTCGCAGCGGGTATCGGGATCCAACTATCTCATAGAAGGTATGCAATCTCATTGCAAATTTCAACACTTGAAATTCCCGATAATATTTTGCCCCTAGCAGCTATATAACCTTAACATAGTCAACAAATCATAAGTGCTAGTCAAGTTCAACCCGTCATTTCCCGATTGAATTAAACCCACCCGCACGACCCTTAACATAGTCAACAAAGTCGCACGACTACCCTAATCCAATCGCATCATATGCTAATACAGATAACCAATAGTTAGCTACCGCACACTACGCCTTAACATAGTCAACAAACGTAGCACGAATACTAACTAGTACTTATCTGAAATGACGGAGAGCTACGACAGGTTTTTCTGAAAACCTATTGCGTAATGAACTTGATATCGTTGTAGGATCGAATGAATTTTGAAATGGAGTGTTTTTGAGGCTTTTCTAGTTTTGCTAAAGGAGTCACTCCCGGTGAAGGGATCGTCGGTCCTTTCCTCGTCGAATGAGGTGCGGGATATATCATATATATCACTGTGCAAAGCAAAAACACTTAAAAGCAATCAAAAGACAAACCGAAGGTTGTAGCATCAGCCAGTTATTGCTAAAGGAGTCACTCCCGGTGAAGGGATCTCGGTCCTTTCCAAATCGAATAAGGTGCAGGATATATCACATATACCGCTGTGCAAAGCAAGAACTGTAGCTACCTGTTTTATTTTGAAATTCGATTCTACAACATCTTAGGTTTCTTTTTATTTCATTAATCTCATTAATGAAGTCCCATCATTTAAGTACCTAAACATCACAGATAGATATGACGTACACTTATGCCATCCGCATTCGCCTCGATGTCCCCTCGTGCACCGTTAGGTTAGGTAACTAACGGCAGAGCAGGGCAGGGCTAGCGCGGGTGTAAAACATAAGTAACATCTATATAATATATCATATATACTATAAATGTATCTATCACAGAACATCACATGATCACATCACAGATATCGCAGCAGAAGAAACATATGAAATATTGGATATACTAGGACGTCCGTGTTTTCAATACGAGCCAGTATAAAACACGGATTCCACGGTCGTGATGAATAGCCAAACCCACACCCCTAGACCCCTATGAGAGCGGCAAGCAACCCTACCAATTCTAGAGTTAGGAGACCCGGACTCGACTCCTCGAGTTGGTCTCCTACTGGACTCCAGAACCCGGTTACTTGTGCTCCCCTCCTTGGGTCTATCCTAGTGCGGAAAAGTAAATAATATACAACAGGTGACAACTCCCGCAACCTGGAAGCGCCCCAATAAAAGAATATTACATACAAGTTTTTACATGAATGAAAATGAAAAACACTCATCTCACATAAAAACCCCCGGCTATTCAAACACGACGATCCAATATAACATATCCAGCAACACATAACATCACATGTCATCAACGTAAGTAAATATGTCCATCCCAATTGTCGTTGACATATAGCAACGAAACCGGCGATAACACATATTACACTTACGGTCACAGAAAAGAAAGTGTAAAACTACAACAGTTGGAATCCGCAATCTCTTCAGACATCGCATGCCTGACCAAATGAATTACTTAGACATCACATGCATAACAATTATAAACCCCGCATTTTAGTCTCATTATCGAAAACTCTTTTCAATATCAAGTCGGGCAATTCAACAAGATTCCCGACAGTCTGATCGAATACTCGTCGCAAACTTCAGTAGACGGCCGCACCCCCGATACCGTCGACGAAGTGCACCAAGGCGGAACACCGCTACCGCGAGCACCCGGAGGGATGCTTTCGGCGACGGGGTTCTCCTACAGTCACTTGGTCGGGGCTATGGGGTAAGGCTGTCTATTAAGTTTACCCGGCGAGTATCCGCGTACGCTACGTGATTGCGACGGACTTTTGATCACATCAAAATTCCGTGGCAACCGATCAAGTGAGACTAAACTGCTACGTTTATAATATTCATTCAGTTATCATATAACTATTGTGAATTCCAATTATTGTATCCCATTCCAGATAAACAGAAAATGTTAGACTTTTCGATCGAACAATCGAACACCCAAGTTTTCCCGAAATAGATCAACACATGAAACAAGTCTAACAACATTCCGTTCGTGCCTCAGTACCAACGATCCAGCCGTAGAAGGGTCAAGCCAACGCCTCACATGTGGCACGCCGTACTGCCCCAAACCCGAAGGTTCAAAGGGCAGTTCAAGACGGTCACATAATCGAGTTAAGGTTTGTGTCTTCTAGAGGGACCATTGCGTTACTTGCACTACTTAGAACGTCGTTAAACTACGGAAAAATCCAACACTTGGAAATTTCCCGACAGGGGAAAAAGTGGGTATTTATATCCGGTCGAACTTTTTAACATATTCTAAAATTTATCCGGAAAGCCACACAGACAAAATTTGATACTCTGATCGAACATACGAATCCCCAAAACAACTGCAGAAAAATCAACTCTTGAAAAAATATCAAAAATACCCAGGAAAACCAGCACAGCAGAATATGAATTACTGTAGAAATTTGTATGCGAAAAACGACAAATTGGCCGCTCTTCCGCCGCACGAGCCATGCTCGTGCCGCGGAAGCGCGGCGCACTGTTTGAATTACCCAACCGAATTTTACAGTTTCTCATAGAATTGCCTGCTGATTTTTCTGAATATTTTTAATGTTGAAAAATCCCAGATTTTAAAAATTGGACAGAGAGCATGTTTGTTTTGGACTTTCGGGTTCGATCGGACTTCAATTTCCGTCTGGACTTCGCCTAAGGCTCTAGCTAGGCTCTGATACCACTGCAGGGTTCCTAGGCACACATGTGAGGTCTCCCAAGCCATCAACCATGGCAATTTCAAAAAATATGGTGCCTACAAACCCTAAGGTATGGATCGTTTGCTAGATATCTAGGCGAACAAAACTAGTTAACAAAAATAACTAATGAGAATACGGAAATACAACCTTTGTAGATCCGGTGCTCCACCTCCAAAGCTCCGCAACGAAGTCGTCTCCGCTGTCCAAATCAAATCCGGGCTCTAGGATCGGCTTCGTCGGAGAATGGGCAAGCTAGGTCGTCGATGTCCATGCCGAAGATGATCTACGTCGAAGCATCGATGAATCAAGCTCCACCTTCACCAAACCGTGAAAAGTTGTGAAGGAAACACACTCTACTACTTGGCAAGAGGTAGAGGATGAAGAAATAGGAAGTGGGTTAACTTTAGAATTGGATTTCTCACTCAAAACATCAATCCACCATTGATGAGGTAAAGCTTTTCTTCTTGAAGTCAAGGAAGAAGAAGAAGAAAGCTTATGAAAAAGTTATGATAAGAATAAAGAAAAAGAAAAGAATTATCTATTCTTATCATAACTAAACCATAGTTAGATGTAGAGAGTTAATCATGGTTAAAGAATGGTTAGGTTTAGACAAGAAGACAAAAATGGTTGCTTTGGTCAAATGTTCATGAAGCTTCAAAGAATACAAACAAATAAAGCCACCATTTTCTCTTCATCATATTTCTTTTGCTAAAATAACAAAATGGATAAATAAATGAATAAATAAATAAGTAAATGAAGCAAAAGAAAACCCTAACCATTGACCAACCATGGTTTAAACCATACACCAAACAATCATGTATCATCAAACATGATACAATCAAATGCACAAAAGTATATCACATATACAACTTGCACATCCGAGCGAGAAAATCCATCTTAAGTAAACCGATACTAGTTAATGCAAAGTAATATATCAAATATATAATTATACATTAAATCATTAAATCAACACTTGATTCAATGATCCGGTCATGCGCACATAACCGACTGGTATCCAATATATCGGCTTATCGAATCAACGCTTGAATCGATAACTAGGTTATATCGCATACAACCATTCGATATATTTATCGCGAGAATAGAATACGGTATCACATATTCGTATTATTCTCGGTCCCGCACATATCTCATATGCGCTCCTATTTCGTTTCGCTTGAGCCAGGAAACCTCTGTGTAGGACTCTAAAGACTCGTCAATACGCCGGCAGCGGATGATGATCATATCAAACATCCACAAGCCGCAAGCGGTCTGCTAAACGTAACGGCCACCCGGGTATTGAGCGATCTGAAGATCGACGAGCAAGCCTGCTCACACTCCAGTGAATCCGACCAGTAACACTACCGTACAGTCCGGTCTGATCGTCTGATATGTCGCATATCTCGCCTAGGGGTGGTAAACGTCAGACCCCAATAGCTCAATAAGTCGTGTCGATATGAGGCTCATAACGGGTCGAGAAACTACTGGTAACACTTACCAGCAATTCTCTAAGCAGCCCTGGCCAGGGACTTCCTGTTATAGCCGATCGAACACAGTGCAACATCAACCCCCATATACCGGGAGAGACGAATCCCCTCCTATCGCTCATTGCCTCCATGTGACTCGGGACTGTACCCAAAACCACCGTTTTGCACGCCCTCTTGGACGTGGTAAGATGGAAATCAAAGCACAGTGGGAACCACACAAGACTCTATGACGATCTCGGGTCAACAGACTACTCTGCACCAGTGTCACCAGAGAACTGCCATCTGACGTGAGGTATAATACCATCTGGGAGTTCTCGGCGAGTCCGTCCAGTGTACCCAGTCTCTACTGAGCACCCGTATATCATCTCTGATGTCAAACACCGATGGATATGGGATCATCCATCGCCCATCTGTATGGGTCGAGAAGGTACACGCTAGTCTACTCTGGTATATCGATGCCCCGTCTCGATACACCCACGACTAGGGACTTTGAAGGATGTACTTATGGACTACCATGTCCCCACTAGTATGATCCGCATCATAGTCCAGGTAGTCAAGTACAGATCCTAAGGGCTTTACCAACATGTAACAGAGAGACAATCAGCATACACGTTAAGGTAAAGGTCAACCAGATAGCATACTATCATGTCGAGCAAGAAAGTCCTCCCTATATATGTCCCAGCATCCACTACAATATACATCCTATGTATAGTAATGGCCTCTAGGGCATACATATAACTAACAATTCTAAGACAGGTATTGCTCATTTCGGGAGATGGCATTCTCCGCGAACTTGAGTTTTAGAGAGACATAGAAACATCCAGGCGGATCCACTCACTGAGGCTTTTCCTCGAACGCAATAGTTTCGCAAACAGGCTTTGTGCGACTGACTAGTAGAGGAGTTGGGTGTTCGGTATCACACGGGCTGTGAGTATGCGACATCGCAATAATTAGCCTTGAGTGCAAGTGGGAGATTGTTGGAGATAGTGCCCTCAGAGTCAATTATTGGATCACAGGCACGTGATTGCAATGATTGAGGGAGGACCTATCCCGGTAGAACAGTCTTACTCGAGATGATAGTATGCTATCTGGTTTACCTTTATCATCGTATACTGCTTTAGGTGACCTAACAGGTCGCTATTACACGTTGATAGAGCCCCTGGGATTCTTGCTTGACGACCAGCAGTATGATGGCGATCATATACGTGGGAGCTGGGGTCTATAAGCACATCCTTAAAAGGTCCCTAGTCGTGGGAGTTTCGAGACTGGGCATCGATACTCCATTAGTAGACTAGTGTATACAGTCGAGACCCCGACGAGGGGCGGTGGCCGGTCTCACAAGCCACTGGTGTTAGTTGGTTCACCTAAGATGTATACAGATGCTCATTGAGTTATGAGTACACCGGACAGGACTCGCCGGGAACCTGCTAGTTGGGATTATACCAGACGTCAGATAGCAGTTCCCAGGTGACATGTGTACAGGTTAGTTCATCGACCTGAGATCGTCATTTGTCTCGTGTGAGTTCCCACTGTGCTTTGATTACTACCCTACCACGGCTCAAAGGAGTCGTGCAAACAGGTTTTAGTTGGGTACAGTCCCGAGCCACATGGAGGCAGTGAGCGGATCTGCAGGGGTTCGTCTCTCCCGGTATTGGGGGTGAGGTCGCGCTGTGTCTAGGAGAGCCATTACGCAAAGCCCTCGGCCGAGGCAGGAGATTTACTGGTAGGTATTCCAGTAGTATCTCAGGGCGTTCTGGGCTACACTCCGACACGACTTGTACCGCTTTTGGGGGTCTGACTTTTACCAACCCCCTAGGCCCGACATGCGATCCTCATAGACGAACGGACCGGACTGTACGGATATTGTCACTGACAGGCTCAGTAGGGTGTCAGGATGAGTTCGCTCATCAACGTCCCTTTTGGTCAATAGCTGGTGGCCCGTCACGTATTGGCTTATACCTCTGACGTGCTAGTGGTTAAATCCATAGCCATAGTATTGACGAGTCTTTAGAGTCCACCACACTTTCAGTTACTCAAGCTTTCGGGCGAAACGCTGTAGAGGCCGTATGGAGATATGGCAGGGTCCGATCAGATACGTGCGGTATTGCACGGATCAGGATCGGACGGTTTGTACTAGTAGCCGTATGGATATATGGCGGGGTTCGATCAGATACGTGCGGTATTGCACGGATCAGGATCGAACGGATATTACTAGCCGGCTTTGGTTTAAGCCGGATCCTAGTTTAGTACAGTGTAGATTTTGTCTCATTGCATTTGTATCCGGTCGGAATACAGATGCGGGTGTGTATGCACAGTGTCGGGGTTTTCCTGTAATTTATTACGGGACCAGTTTTCTGGAGTTGCCAGTTTGCTTTTCGTTCCGGCCGGTTTTCCTTTGTTCTTTCCCGGCCGGACTTTTCTGATGGAGGGGGTAATTTGCAGTTTTGCAAATTACATTTGTGGAAGGGGTTTCTTTGCAAATTGTTTGATTATGATGGCATCTTTTTCTTTTGCACCATAACTTGCATTTATTTGAGATTGGAAAGGGTATGGAGGTTAAGCATGGTTGATGTTTTCTTGTCTTTGGATATGGTCACCCTTCTTGCTCTCCTACACTCACCTCCCTCTTGTTTGATATATTCATTCCTCCACCTTATTCTTCTCACTTGATGAAAATGGTAGAACATTAGAGAGAGGAAAAAGAATGAGAGAGTTCATCTTTATTTTTGTGAGGAATCCTTCATCTCCTTCTTCTTCTAGTTATGGAAAAATGAAAGCACCATTTTTCCTAACCCCATTCCTCCATCAAGGCAACTACAAACCCCAAATGAGACTAGCATGATCTACTACACATTCTACAGCATATCTTGAGCATGTCGAGTTGCCGGCTTCATGCCCGAGTTGCTTCGGTATTGAGGCGGGAGCCCGTAAAAGACGCAGGCGATGTGGTGCCCTTCCGGCGAGGAGGCGACGATGTGGAGGCAAGACTTTCCGCGGGAGATCGGGATGATGACGAGAAGACCGGAGGACTCGGATCACTCGGTATACTTCTCTTCCCATCTCTTGATAGCTAGTATAGGTTAATGGTTAACGATCCGGGTTTTCATTGTCCGCGGTAGCGCCGGTTTCCGAGTAAGGAAAAATTTTGATTCCGTATTTTGGCCTCGGGATAGACGGCCGGGGCGCTGCCGTGGCGCAACACTAGGGGGCGGCAGGCGTCAGTCCCCTAATAGCGGTATAAGTCGTGTCGGAGGGAAGCCCATTACACCCTGAGAAACTACTGGAACCTATCAGCAAATCTCGCTTGCCCTGGCCAGGGACTTTGCGTAATGGCTCTCTGACACAGCACGATATCTACTCCCAATACCGGGAGGGACGAATCGTGTCTAACCGCTACTGCCTCCAAGTGCTCGGGACTGCACCCAACTGCTACCTGTTTGCACGACTCATTTGAGCCGTGGTAGGGTAGCAATCTAAGAACAGTGGGACACACTCGAGGCGAAGCAGCAGTGTCAAGTCTGCGGACTATGCTGTACTCATGTCACCTGGGAACTGCTCACTGACGACTGGTATCAAACCAACCAACAGTTCCCTGTGAGTCCTGTCCGGTGTACCCGTAACCTAACGAGCACCTGCATACTATCTCCAGTACGACGTACTGACGGCTGTGGGACAGACCATCTCCCCAACTTGGATGAGAAGCATACACACCAGTCTACTCCGGAGTATCGATGCTCTGTCTCGATAATCCAACGACCAGGGACCTGAAAAAGGATGTGCTTGTAGACTACCCAGCCCCCACTAGTGTGACTGCCATCACAACGCTGGTAGAAAAGCAAGATCCCAAGAGCTCTATCAATACGTACACTCACATATTAAGATAGAAAAACCAAGTAGCATACTACCATGTTTAGCAAGACTGTTATATACATGTGAATATCCCAAGCTTCCATTAAGTAATATACAAACTAGTATGATACAGTAATGGCCTTCTAGGGCATAAACACTAACAATCTCCCACTTGCACTAGGGCCATGTACTGGCATATCGTAGACCGATGATCTCGAGTAGCCTCTCGAACTGAATCTGAGGTAGGGCCTTCGTGAATGGATCAGCAATGTTCTCTTCAGAAGCAACTCTCCGAACCTCGATCTCCTGACGATCAATGATCTCCCTGATCAGGTGATACCGCCTCAAGATGTGTCTGGACTTCTGATGGGACCTTGGTTCCTTCGCTAAAGCTATAGCTCCGTTGTTGTCGCAATACAGAGGTATTGGATCAACTATGGTAGGAACCACCTGAAGTTCTGTTAGGAACTTCTTCATCTAGACTGCTTCTTTTGCGGCATCGCAAGCAGCTATATACTCCGCTTCCATCGTCGAGTCAGCAACGGTGTCCTGCTTGGAACTCTTCCAGCACACCGCCCCTCCATTGAGGGTAAAGACATAACCCGACATGGACTTGGAATCGTCCTTATCACTCTGGAAGCCGGAATCAGCAAAGGCCTCCAATCTGAGGTCTTTTCCACCGTAAACCAAGAACATCTCCTTAGTCCTCCTCAGGTACTTGAGAATGTTCTTTACTACTATCCAGTGTTTCTCCCCTAGGTCTGACTGATACCGGCTTACCACGCTCAGTGCGTAAGCTACATCTGGTCTGGTGCACAACATCGCATACATTATAGAGCCTACCGCAGAAGCGTAGGGTATAATAGACATGCGTTCCCTTTCCAAATCAGTTTTGGGAGACATCTCTTGGAGAGGGTGATTCCGTGACAAGCCGGTAGATTACCGCGCTTAGAATCTTCCATACTGAATCTTTTCAGTACAGTGTCGATATACCTGGACTGCGAAAGTCCCAACATCCTCTTGGATCTATCACGATAGATCCGGATCCCCAGAATGTACGAGGCATCACCCAGGTCTTTCATGGAGAACCTGTGTGACAAGAATCCTTTGACAGATTGTAGCATAGGAATGTCATTTCCTATCAATAGAATGTCATTCACGTACAAGACGAGGAATACGACACTTCTGGCTACAACTTTACTATATATGCATGGTTCATCTGGATTTTTGATAAAGTCATATTCTTTGACTGTCTCATCAAAACAGATGTTCCAACTCCGCGATGCCTGCTTTAGTCCATAAATGGACTTAAGCAGCTTGCATACTTTCCCGCTGCTCCCACTCTGATTGAAACCCTCTGGCTGATCCATATAGACGCACTCTTCTAAATTTCCATTCAGAAAAGCTGTTTTTACGTCCATCTGCCTGATTTCATAATCATGGAAGGCAGCAATAGCAAGAAGGACCCGAATGGATTTGAGCATAGCCACTGGAGAAAAAGTTTCGTCATAGTCCAAACCAGGTCTTTGACGAAAACCCTTTGCAACAAGTCTAGCCTTATAGGTTTCCACCTGTCATCTACACCAATCTTTTTCTTGAAGATCCATTTGCATCCTATGGGTTTTACCCCATCTGGAGCAAAGTCCAAAGTCCATACTTTGTTGGTGTACATGGACTCCATCTCGGTCCGCATTGCATCTAGCCATCGTACCGAGTCGCCGCTCTGGATGGCCTGCTGGAAGTCAGTAGGTTCATCATCATCTATGATGCAATCCTCTCTATCCCCGTCTATGAGAAAACCGTAGTATCTCTCAGGCGGATGAGACGGCCTACTACTCCTACGGAGGGGTGCGGGAATGTTCTGTTCTTCTTGAACTCCTGGTTCTACCAAACTTTCAGTAGCAGTTTGTGGTTCTGGAATTTCTTCCAGTTCTATTTCGCTCCCACTTATTTCCTTTTCTAAAAACTGATTTTCCAGAAAATGGGCATTACGAGAAACAAATACCTTTTGTTCCTCTGCGTAATAGAAATAATATCCCTTGGAGTTCTTGGGATATCCCACAAACATACATTTTACTGATCGTGCCTCGAGCTTGTCCACATGCTGCTTTTTAACAAAGCTGGACATCCCCAAATCTTTATATGTTGAAGATGGGGTTTCTTCCCAGTCCACATCTGATATGGAGTGGTAGGCAGTCTTGGTAAGAGCCCTGTTCAAAAGATATGCCGCTGATTCTAGCGCATAACCCTAGAAAGATCGCTGTAACTCAGCATTACTCATCATGGATCGTACCATATCCAATAGGGTTCGATTCCGTCTCTCCGATACACCGTTATGCTGTGGAGTGTATGGAGGAGTAAGCTGAGAGAGAATTCCTTTCTCTTTTAGGTAACCTAGGAACTCGACACTTAAGTATTCTCCACCTCGATCAGATCTTAGTGTCTTAATACTTTTGCCGGTTTGGTTTTCTACTTCATTCTTATACTCTTGGAATTTCTCAAAGCCTCGGATTTATGTTTCATCAGATAAATGAATCCGTATCTTGAGTAATCATCCGTGAAAGTAATGAAATAGGAAAAAACACCTCTCGCATGTGTAGACATTGGACCGCATACATCGCTGTGTATGAGTCCTAAGAGCTCGCTCGCTCTTACTCCTTGTCCAGTAAATGGAGTCTTTGTCATCTTTCCTTTGAGACAAGATTGACAAGTGTCATAAGTTTGATATTCGAACGAGTCCAAATATCCTTCTCTATGCAACTTAGTCAACCTTCTCTCATTGATGTGACCCAGTCTACAATGCCATAAGAAAGCTTTATTTAAATCCGGAGACTTTCTTTTTAGTGTGTTCTGGACATTGAAAATTTGGAGTTGGTTTAAAACATATATGCCGTTATTTAGAGTACCGGACCCAATCAAACCATGATTAAGGTGGATGTTAACAACATCTCTTACAAACGTGAAATCATAACCTTTATTTGATAACAAGGAAACTGATATGATATTACACGTTAAGCTTGGTACAAAATAACAGTTATGTAAAACCAAAATATGTCCACTCGTCAATCCTAGGTGATAATCCCCGACGGACGCAGCTCCCACGCTAGCTCCGTTAGCAACCCTGAGGATCATATCACCTTCCTTCAGCACTCTACGGTTTCTCAGTGCCTGCAATGAATTGCAAATATGAGATCCTGATCCGGTATCCAATACCCAGGAAGTAGAGTTGATTGACAGACAATTCTCAATTACAAACACACCTGAAGTCGAAGCCACAGCTTGCTCCGGTTCCTGGTTCTTGGCGTTCCACGCCTTGCAATCCTTCTTCCAGTGCCCTTTCCTGTGACAATGGAAGCACTCATCCTGGCCAACTACCGGTGCTGCAAGCTTTTTCTTTCCCTTCTTTCCCACCTTACTAACACCTTCCTCTAGGTTTGGGTGCGGCCTTCTTCTTCCTTCCTTTGGCCCTAGCCTTGGACCCGGAAGAAGATGCACCGCCAACAAACACAGCGGGTGTTTCCCTTGCCTTCTGCAAGGTGCCCTCTGCACTCCTTAACATGTTCAGGAGTTCCGCAAGTTCAACTTCTTTTCCTTGAAGGTTGAAGTTGAGGATAAACTGGGCGTAGGTGGGAGGAAGGGACTGGAGAATAAGGTCTGTATAGAGCTCATTATCCAAAGTCGTCCCAAGGTCTGCGAGCTCTTCAATATAGCCGATCATCTGTAGGACATGTTCACCTACCGATGACCCGACAGCCAACCTCGCTCGAAACAAGTTCTTAGAGGTCTCGTATCTTGCTATACGAGATTGCTCTCCATAAAGTTCCTTTGTATGGAGAAATATGCCATCTAGGGACATATCCTCGTGCCTCCTCTGATGTTCATTGTTCATTGAGGCAAGCACGATGCACTTGGCTCTCGCGCAATCTAAATCCCAGGTTTTGCGGATTTCCTTATCCGCATTGCTGGATTTGGGACCAGGGACAGCAGGTGCCGTAGCGGTGAGGATGTACCCCAATTTGTCATAGGTCAAGGCCATTTTGACATTCCGCAGCCAATCTTTATAGTTTGGCCCTGTCAGTATATTTTTCTCTAAAAGTAACTTAAGTCCAGTCATTTTCAGGGTCGCTGCAATTAGGAGAGAGAGAAGAAAACTCTTTAGCATGATGCTCTTGCAAGTTTAGAGTGGTTTTTAGTTTATCTAAACTGGATGGCTCCCACTGTTTCTCGAATCCTTCCTCAAACCATAAAAGAAGAATTAGTCAGGACTATTCTCACCGTACAATACTTGCTTAACCGTTCAGCCAGGCCAGTGTCGATACTTCGAGGGAGGTTTTCCAACGCTTTCATGAAGTTCCTTAATTAAATAACCTCTTTTCTCTGGGGGCGTAACCCCGCTGACACCTTTCTGGACACCTACTAGGTTTATAGCATTGATCGTTAAGTGACGAATATCCTGATAAGTAGCATATACTCACAGTAGGATCGGGATCCAAATATCATCGTATGATAATGTTGAAGGAATCCTACCAACATTCATCAAACTCCAAATGGTATGCATCTCTTTGCAAATTTCAGTTTCTTTAGAAATTCCCGATATAAGTTTTTGCCCCATGCTCTTATGACCTTGGCTTTGGTCAAAATGTCATAAGTCACATGTCAAGTTCTACCCGTCATTATCTTATCAATTTTAACCCATCCGTATATACCTCTGACTTTGGTCAAATGGTAATACGACTGTCCCAAACCAACTCATCTATCTTATGCAACAAATGAAAACCCAGCAGCTACCAAACACTATGCCTTGACTTTGGCCAAAATGCATAGCTTGAATACTACTGAATCCCCAAATGAAATGACGGAGGGCTACGAATGGTTTTGGCGAAACCGTGAACGTAGTGAACTTGATATAACCGAAGGAACCTGATAGCTTTTAAAAGGAGTGGTTAAGTCTCCGCATTTAAAAATATCTGTTTTTAAAATTAACCGAGTGGTTTCTTTTAAACTGTTCCAACGATTTAAACTTTGGTTTATTTTCTTTGCATTATAGATAATGCGTCCCATCATTAACCTATCATTGCAGAAAACAATGAAAATACAACGTCCTCTTATGCCATCCGCATTCGCCACGGGGTCCCGTCATCACCCGTTAGGTTACTTAACTAACGACAGAGCGGGGGCTGGGCTAGCGCGGGTGTAAAACATAAGTGACGTCTAAATAGCTATCATAAATATAGATATTTTACATTCGTCTGACGCAATGATATACATTCCAGAACACAGATAAACAATATTGGATTTGCAAGCAATCTGTATTTCTTTTGAGCCTGCAAGAAAAGACAGATTACACAGTTGTGATGAATAGCCGTTACCCCACCCTCGACCCCTACGGGTACGGCAAACTACCCGCCCGGCAGTTTGTGTACCCCACCTTGGGTCAGTCCTAGGAGCAAAAACAGTAAAATGAAATAATACAACGGTGGCTTCAACCGCAACCTGGATGTGCCCCGCAAAAATAATATTACAACAAATTACATTTACAACAAATGAATTAAACAATAACCCATTGCTAAACCCCGGCTATACACCACAACAGTCCAATACAGTTCATATGCACAAACAGATATAACCATTACAGAAATGTACAACCCCCTGCCAACCGACATACTAGCAGTTAGGGGAGGTTTACGAACACATTTATCAATCACAGATATAATCCAACATGCAAATACTGTACAATTTCGATCGATTAAACATCTTTAATATTGCTCCAAAAACTGCTCTGTAAAACTGAAACCTGAGCAAATATTAAATATCCCAGAAAATCCCAAATTACACAGAGAACCACCACAATAAAAATGGGTCCCTGAATCGTCCAAACGGCGGCGGATCCGCGGCGGCAACAGTGCCATGCGCCGCGGATCCGCGGCTCCGTAGACGATTCAGGGCACCAAATTTTTTGTGTGTTCTTCTGGTGTCTTTTCAAGCTCTCTGAACTTCCCTGAAAAATTTTTGGACTTCATTTTAAACTCGACAGGAACTTGACAGTTTTAGGGTTTTCCGGCTTCGTTTTTCCGTTCGAAATTCGTACAAATTTGCAATTAAGTTATTTATTGTTTAGCGAGGCTCTGATACCACTGTAAGTCGATGTACTACACCCCAGTACTTGTGGGGAGGCGGAATTTTCAAAAACGAACTTGTTTAGTGAACGAACATCGACTAACCGCTTGAATCGAAGCTAAACTATAAATAACCAAACACAAAGTGTTTCTAAACTACTGTGTTTAGGGATTATACCTAATGAACCAACTCCTTCGTCTTTACGATCTCCTTGTTCTCCTCGGCCTTCTCTAGGTAGTAGACGATCCACCCGAGAGCAAAACTCCAAGCTAAACCTCTAAACTTGAGGCAACTAACCTTCTTGGATTGCTAATCAAAGAAGATAGATTGAGATAGAGTGATGGTTATGGATTGTTTAGTCTAACTAATCCTAGATCTCAATACATGAGGGTGAGGATTAGTCTTTTGAAGAGAGAGAGCTTGAGGAGAGAGAATGTGTAGATGATAATGATGAATAAGTTATGAGTATCATAACATATTATGAAGCATTCTCATAAAAGAATAAATGAATAAATATGATGAATAAGCATGCTTCATAAATGTTAAGTGGTGATTCATTAGCATGAGTCATTAAGCAATAAATGTGCATTAATGAGATGAATGAATCACCCTCATGACTCATATAACTCATTCAATGTATATGACACATAACCCTCCTTAGTCACCATCTTCTAAAAGCTTCTCGTACAATTACGAGAACGCCCCTCCAATCCGTAAAAATACGGAAAAACTTTAGACTGTAAAAATCCAATAACCGAATACCAGTAACTGGCTTAAACCAAAGCCGACTGGTAAAAACTGTCCGAAAGTCGTACGCGCGTAAACGCATGTATGCGTCCGAACCCTTTGTCGCAAAACCATGCGACCTCTATATCGTTTCGCCTGGAGTAGGAAACTCTCTGTGTGGGACTCTAGAGACTCGACTACTACGCTGGCAGTGGGTTTAACCACAGACCGCAAGCGGCACTAGCTGTACGTAACGGTCCCCAGGTAGTTGTCGATAAGAAGGCCGATGAGGAAACCCATCCGAACTCCTACTGAGTCTGATGTGACAATCTCCATACAGTCCGGTCCGTTCGTCCAAGACTATCGCATATCGGGCCTAGGGGGCGGCAAGCGTCAGTCCCCTAATAGCGGTATAAGTCGTGTCGGAGGGAAGCCCATTACACCCTGAGAAACTACTGGAACCTACCAGCAAATCTCGCTTGCCCTGGCTAGGGACTTTGCGTAATGGCTCTCTGACACAGCACGATATCTACTCCCAATACCGGGAGGGACGAATCCTGTCTAACTGCTACTGCCTCCAAGTGCTCGGGACTGCACCCAACTGCTACCTGTTTGCACGACTCATTTGAGCCGTGGTAGGGTAGCAATCTAAGAACAGTGGGACACACTCGAGGCGAAGCAGCAGTGTCAAGTCTGCGGACTATGCTGTACTCATGTCACCTGGGAACTGCTCACTGACGACTGGTATCAAACCAACCAACAGTTCCCTGTGAGTCCTGTCCGGTGTACCCGTAACCTAACGAGCACCTGCATACTATCTCCAGTACGACGTACTGACGGCTGTGGGACAGACCATCTCCCCAACTGGGATAAGAAGCGTACACACCAGTCTACTCCTGAGTATCGATGCTCTGTCTCGATAATCCAACGACCAGGGACCTGAAAAAGGATGTGCTTGTAGACTACCCAGCCCCCACTAGTGTGACTGCCATCACAACGCTGGTAGACAAGCAAGATCCCAAGAGCTCTATCAATACGTACACTCACATATTAAGATAGAAAAACCAAGTAGCATACTACCATGTTTAGCAAGACAGTTATATACATGTGAATATCCCAAGCTTCCATTAAGTAATATACAAACTAGTATGTGTAGGGTTCCTAGGCACTCCCAAGAGGTCTCACAAGGCATCAACCATGCCAATTTCAAATTTTACGGTGCCTACAAACCCTAAACTACGGATCGTCGGCTAGATGTCTAGGCGAAAAACTAACTAGTTAACACTTAACTAAAAGTTTAACGGAAATACAACCTTTGTAGATCCGGTGCTCCACCTCCATAGCTCCGCAACGAGGTCCTCTCCACTGCCCAAATCAAATCCGGGCTCTAGAGTCGGCTTCGTCGGAGAAAAAGCGAGCTAGGTCGTCGATGTCCATGCCGAAGATGATCTACGTCGAGGCATCGCTAAATCAAGCTCCACCTTCACCAAGCCTTAAAACTTGTGAAGGAAACACACTCTACTACTTGGCAAGAGGTAGAGGATGAAGAAATAGGAAGTGGGTAGACTTTAGAATTGGATTTCTCACTTGTTTGCTCAATTCACCATTGATGAAGAAAGCTTTTTCTTCTTGAGTTCAAGGAAGAAGAAAAAGAAATGTTATGATAAGTTATTTGAAAAAGAAAAGAAAATGAATTCTTATCATAAAATTAACCATGGTCAAGTGTAGAGACTAAACTAGGGTTAGTGGGAATGGTTAGGGTTAAGGATGAGATAAGAATGGTTGACTTGATCAAAGCTTCATGAAGCTTCAACTAAAGAACAAATAAAGCCACCATTCTTTTATCTTTTCCATTTATTTTCCAAAATGTATAAACAAACAAATAAATGAATAAATAAGTAATGGAAAATAAAACCCTAACCACTCTCACAACCATGGTTTAATCTTCACACAAATCCAAGTTAGCATGCATCATCAAACATGATACATACAAATGCACAAAAAATATATCACATATACAATGTGCACAAACCAAGTGAGAAAATCCATTCAAAGTGAACCGATACTAGTTAATGCAAAGTAATATATCAAATATATAATTATACATTAAATCATTAAATCAACACTTGATTCAATGATCCGGTCATGTCACACATAACCGACTGGTATCAATAGTAACAACTTATCGAATCAACACTTGATCCGATAACCCGGCTATATCGCATATAACCGATCAATGTTATATCGCGAGAATCGAATATAGTATCACATACTGGTATTATTCTCGGTCCCGCACATATCTCATATGCGCTCCTATTTCATTTCGCTTGAGCCAGGAAACCTCTGTGTAGGACTCTAAAGACTCGTCAATACGCCGGCAGCAGATGATGATCATATCAAACACCCACAAGCCGCAAGCGGTCTGCTAAACGTAACGGCCACCCGGGTATTGAGCGATCTGAAGATCGACGAGCAAGCCCGCTCACACTCCAGTGAATTCGACCAGTAACACTACCGTACAGTCCGGTCTGATCGTCTGATATGTCGCATATCTCGCCTAGGGGTAGTAAACGTCAGACCCCAATAGCTCAATAAGTCGTGTCGATATGAGGTCTATAACTGTTCGAGAAACTACTGGTAACATTTACCAGTAAATCTCAGCAACCCTGGCCAGGGATTTCCTGTTATAGCCAATCGAACACAGCGCAACATCAACCCCCTATACCGGGAGAGACGAATCCCCTCCTATCGCTCATTGCCTCCATGTGACTCGGGACTGTACCCAAAAACCACCGTTTTGCACACCCTCTTGGACGTGGTAAGATGGAAATCAAAGCACAGTGGGAACCACACAAGACTCTATGACGATCTCGGGTCAACAGACTACTCTGTACCAGTGTCACCAGAGAACTGCCATCTGACGTGAGGTATAATACCATCTGGGAGTTCTCGGCGAGTCCGTCCAGTGTACCCAGTCTCTACTGAGCACCCGTATATCATCTCTGATGTCAAACACCAATGGATATGGGATCATCCATCGCCCATCTGTATGGGTTGAGAAGGTACACGCTAGTCTACTCTGGTATATCGATGCCCCATCTCGATACACCCACGACTAGGGACTTTGAAGGATGTACTTATGGACTACCATGTCCCCATTAGTATGATCCGCATCATAGTCCAGGTAGTCAAGTACAGATCCTAAGGGCTTTACCAACATGTAACAGAGAGATAATCAGCATACACGTTAAGGTAAAGGGTAACCAGATAGCATACTATCATGTCGAGCAAGAAAGTCCTCCCTATATATGTCCCAGCATCCACTACAATATACATCCCATGTACAGTAATGGCCTCTAGGGCATACATATAACTAACAATCTCCCACTTGCACTAGGGCCAACTGTAGCAGTGGTTGCAGTATCTCATACTCAACCATCCCATAAAAGTCTCTCTCTGGGAACAGGCCTTTGTGAGTGGATCCGCTGTGTTGTCCTCTGAGTCTACTCTCCTAACCTCGATCCCCTGGAGATTAACCATCTCCATGATCAGGTGATACTGCCATAGAATATGTCTGGATCACTGATGGGACGGACGTTCCTTGGCATAAGCCACGACTCCATTGTCACACAATGGGAGGAACATAGTTCATCTCATGAACCAATATAAACCCAAACAGCCTCTTTGGTAGCATCTTAAGTAGCGATGTATCCTGCCTTTATCGTCTAGTATGTCACGGTATCTAGCTTGGAACTCTTCCAACATACCGTCCCTTTACTGAGGGTAAAGACAATGCCTGCGACTGACATTCAGTCGTCTTTATCACCCTGGAACACTTCCAGTGATTTTCCCCAGGATCAACTGATACCATCTCACTATAACTAGTGAGTGTCCTAATATCCATTTAGATCTATCTCATAGATCCAAAACCCAGGATTTAGTAGGTATCATTTTGATCCTATCTGGAGAATCATAGTGATAAGCGGAGATTGATCGAGCGTAGCATAGGAAACTCCTTCCCTATCAAGAGTATGTCATCCACGTACTCTACGAGGATCGTCACCATACTCCCTACTACCTTCTTGTTTATACAAGGTTCATCTACCATTTTGATGATGTCAACTTCTTTGACTAACACATCAAAACAGACGTTCCAACTCCGCGATGCCTGCTTTATCCTATAAAGCATCTTGCACACGTTTCCGCTGCTCCCACTGTCTACGAAGCCCTCTGGCTGTGTACTTATAGACGCACTCTTCAAAAACATCATTTAGAAAAGCAGTCATGACACCCAACCACCAGATATCGTAGTCATGGTATGTAGCCGTGGCAAGTAGGATCTGGATGGACTTAAGCATAGCGACTTAGAAAAGGTTTCATCATCATCCATACCTGGTCAATGACATAGACCTTTAACAAGTCTAGCTTTGAAAGTCTCAACCTTTCCATGTACACCAAGTAATCTTCTCAAGATATACTTGCTCCTGATGGGGATTTAACCCTTCAGATATAGCAACCAAAGTGCATACTTTGTTGGTGTATAAGGATTCCATCTCAGATCGATAAACATCCAGCCATTCTTACAGAGTCTCAATCTTGATGGCCAGCTCGAAACTAGTTGGGTCATCATCTCATGATGCATTCCTCGCTCCCACTGTCATAGAGAAACAGAAGTATCTCTCAGGTGGGTGAGGAACCCTACTAGATCGGCGGAGAGGCTGAGGTTCGTTGGTATCTACTAAATCCTCTGGTTGTACCAAATCATCTACTGTAGTTTGTATAGCTGGAACCTTTCCAGTTCTACATTACAGACTTTGCCTCGAGCTTGTCCGGATTTTGCTTTCAGACATAGGCCGGTCAACCCCAAAATCTTAACTGACTTAAGACATGGGCTCTTCCCATACCATATCTCATATGGAGTGGTAGGCAACTGATTTGATTCGAACCGTATTCAATAGGTATGCATCTTCTCAAGCGCATAACTCCCAAAAAGGAAATAGGTAACTCAGTAGTACTCATCATAGAGCACACCATATCAAATAGGGTGTATCTGCTCCGCCCTGAGATACCATCGTGCTATGGTGTATACGGAGGAGTAATGCCGAGAGAGAATCTCATTCTCCTTTAGAATAGTCCAGGAATTCCGTACTCAAGTATTCTCCTCCCTGATCACATCAAAGGACATAATACTTTTACCCGTATTTTGGTTCTCTACTTCTAACTTATATTCTGTGAATATCTCAAAAGGTTCGGACTCATGTTTCAACAAGAACATATGTCTGAATCTTGAGAGATTATCAGAGAATGTAACGAAGTACAAAGAACCGGTCTTGGCATGTGTAGACAGGGGACCTACATACATCAACATGTATCATCCCAAGAGTTTACTAACTCTTTCTCTGTTTCCAATAAACAGGGCTATGGTCATCTTATCTTTGTGACATGACTGGTGAGTTTCACAAGATGTAAATTCAAACTGATTTAAATATACATCTAAATGTAACTTCAGCTAGTCGGGTCATATTGATCTGACCTAGTCTACAATACCTCAAGAAGGATTCGTTCATTTCTGAACTCTTCCTCTTGTGTGTGTTCCGTATACTAAGAACTGTGGTTTGATTTAGAACATTAATGCTTTTAGATAACGTGCCTGAACCGATCAACTTTTGATATAGGAAATGTTCAAAACATTATCCAACAATACAAAATTTTATCATTTCTTTACTAATAAAGAGACTGATATGATTTTGTATATCAGGTTCGGTATCTAATAACATTCGTTCAGAATCAATGTATTGGTAATACAGGGTGACAGTGACCAACAGACTTGGCTGCAACACTTGCCCCGTTTTCTGCCTCATGAAACTTATCACCCGTTCTCAGTTCTCTACCTTTCTGTAGCCGTATGTAACATATTACATATCTGGGATCCTGATCTGGTATCACATACCCAGGATGTAAAGGATACTGAGAAACAGTTCTGTATAATGAACACACCCGAAGATGATGCATCAGCATGCACTCTCTTCGTTTGGGCGGCACGTGAATTCTGATAATCCCCTATTTCCTGCTCTGTTTTATAACATTTATAAGTTGGAGCGGGACCAACGTTCCCCAGCTCAGTATAACAAGCGAGTTCGGTCAAATATTCCGTATTATTATCTTGATTAAGGCGTGATATGGTCGCTACCTGGAGAGAGAGAGAAGAAAACACTTAGCGTGCGCTCTGTCAAGAATAGATTGGTTATTATTTTATCTAATCAGGATGGCTCCCACTGCTTTTTATTAAATCTTCCTTCAAACCCTAAAAGGAAAGACTAGCCGGGATTAATTACACACTACAAGTTCGCCAATCTTTCAGCCAGGCCAGTGTCGGTACTTTGAGGGAGGTCCCCCGTGCTTTCGCACGAACCTAATTACAGTAAACCTCGTTTTCCCAGAGGCGTAACCCCGTTGACACCTTTCTTGACACCTACTTGATTGGCTAATTGTAATGTATAAAACTCTCCCAGGAGTAACGCTTACTCGCAGCGGGTATCGGGATCCAACTATCTCATAGAAGGTATGCAATCTCATTGCAAATTTCAACACTTGAAATCCCCGATAATATTTTGCCCCTAGCGTCCTATGACCTTGACGCAGGCCAACAAACCATAGTCCGCTAGTCAAGTTCAACCCGTCATTTCCTAATTGAATTAAACCCACCCGCACGACCCTTGACGCAGGCCAACAAAGTCGCACGACTACCCTAATCCAATCACATCATATGCTTATGCAGATAAGCACCAGTTAGCTACCGCACACTACGCCTTGACGTAGGCCAACAAACGTAGCACGAATACTAACTACTACTTATCTGAAATGACGGAGGGTTACGACAGGTTTTTCTGAAAACCCATTGCGTAATGAACTTGATATCGTTGTAGAATCAAATGATTTTAAAAATGGAGTGCTTTTGAGGCTTATCTAGTTTTGCTAAAGGAGTCACTCCCGGTGAAGGGATCGTCGGTCCTTTCCTCGTCGAATGAGGTGCGGGATATATCATATATATCACTGTGCAAAGCAAAACACTTAAAAGCAATCAAAAGACAAACCGAGTGTGTAGCATCTGCCAGTTATTGCTAAAGGAGTCACTCCAGGTGAAGGGATCTCGGTCCTTTCCTCATCGAATAAGGTGCAGGATATATCTCATATACCGCTGTGCAAAGCAAGAACTGTAGCTACCTGTTTTATTTTGAAATTCGATTCTACAACATCTTAGGTTTCTTTTATTTTCATTAATCACATTAATGAAGTCCCATCATATAAGTACCTAAACATCACAGATAAATACGACATATACTTATGCCATCCGCATTCGCCTCGATGTCCCCTCGTGCACCGTTAGGTTAGGTAACTAACGGCAGAGCGGGGCAGGGCTAGCGCGGGTGTAAAACATAAGTAACGCCTATATAATATATCATATATACTATATACTGTATCCATCACAGAACATCATATGATCACATCACAGATATCGCAGCAGAAGAATCATATGAAATATTGGATATACTAGGACGTCCGTGTTTTCAATACGAGCCAGTATAAAACACGGATTCCACGGTCGTGATGAATAGCCAAACCCACACCCCTAGACCCCTACGAGAGCGGCAAGCAACCCTACCAATTCTAGAGTTAGGAGACCCGGACTCGACTCCTCGAGATGGTCTCCCACTGGACCCTAGAACCCGGTTACTTGTGCTCCCCTCCTTGGGTCTATCCTAGTGCGGAAAAGTAAATAATATACAAAGGGTGACATCTTCCGCAACCTGGAAGTGCCCCAATAAAAGAATATTACATACAAGTTTTTACATGAATGAAAATGAAAAACACTCATCTCACATAAAAACCCCCGGCTATTCAAACACGACGATCCAATATAACATATCCAGCAACACATAACATCACATGTCATCAACGTAAGTAAATATGCGCATCCCAATTGTCGTTGACATATAGCAACGAAACTGGCGATATCACATATTACACTTACGGTCACAGAAAAGAAAGTGTAAAACTACAACAGTTGGAATCCGCAACCTCCTCAGACATCGCATGCCTGACCAAATGAATTACTTAGACATCGCATGCCTAACAATTATAAACCCCGCATTTTAGTCTCAAAATCGAAAACACTTTTCAATACCAAGTCGGGCAATTCAACAGGATTCCCGACAATTTGATCGAATGCTCGTCGCAAACTTCAGTAGGCGGCCGCACCCCCGATACCGTCGACGAAGTGCACCAAGGCGGAACACCGCTACCGCGAGCACCCGAACGGATGCTTTCGGCGACGGGGTTCTCCTACAGTCACTTGGTCGGGGCTATGGAGTGAAGCTGTCTATCAAGTTTACCCGGCGAGTATCCGCGTACGCTACGTGATTGCGACGGACTTTTGATCACATCAAAATTCCGCGGCAACCGATCAAGTGAGACTAAAGTGCTACGTTTATAACATTCATTCAGTTATCTCATAACTTGTTGTGAATTCCAATTATTGTATCACATTCCGGATAAGACAGAAAATGTTAAACTTTCCGATCGAACAATCGAACACCCAAGTTTTCCCGATACAGATCAACACATGAAACAAGTTTAAAAACATTCAGTTCGTGCCTCAGTACCTATGGTCCAGCCGTAGAAGGGTCAAGCCAACGCCTCACATGTGGCACGCCGTACTGCCCCAAACCCGAAGGTTCAAAGGGCAGTTCAAGACGGTCACATAATCGAGTTAAGGTTTGTTGTCTTCTAGAGGGACCATCGCATTACTTGCACTACTTAGAACGTCTTTAAACCTCGGAAAAATCCAACACTTGGAAATTTTCCGGCAGGGAAAAATTGGGTATTTTTATCCGGTCGAACTTTTTTAACATATTCTAAACTTATCCGGAAAAAAACATAGACAAAATTTGACAATCCGATCGAATGTACGAACCCCCTATACAATCCAGAATACTCAACTCTTGATTTCAGAAAAAAATATTCCAGGAAAACCAACACTGCAAAATAGGAATTACTGTGCAAAATTGAATGCCTAATAAGACAAAACGGCGGCCGAAGCGCCGCATTAGCATGCTAATGCCGCGGTTCCGCCGAACTTTTGAGGGATCATTAGTTAATTTTTACACCGTAATTCTTAGAATTTCCTGCTGATTTTTCTGCATATTTTTAATTCTAAAAAATCCACGAATTTCAAAAATGTACAGAGAGCATTCTAAGGTTTGGGTTTCGGTTCGATCGGACTTCAAACTCCGTCTACGCTTCGCCTAAGGCCCTAGCTAGGCTCTGATACCACTGTAGGGTTCCTAGGCACTCCCAAGAGGTCTCACAAGGCATCAACCATGCCAATTTCAAATTTTACGGTGCCTACAAACCCTAAACTACGGATCGTCGGCTAGATGTCTAGGCGAAAAACTAACTAGTTAACACTTAACTAAAAGTTTAACGAAAATACAACCTTTGTAGATCCGGTGCTCCACCTCCATAGCTCCGCAACGAGGTCCTCTCCGCTGTCCAAATCAAATCCGGGCTCTAGAGTCGGCTTCGTCGGAGAAAAAGCGAGCTAGGTCGTCGATGTCCATGCCGAAGATGATCTACGTCGAGGCATCGCTAAATCAAGCTCCACCTTCACCAAGCCCTAAAACTTGTGAAGGAAACACACTCTACTACTTGGCAAGAGGTAGAGGATGAAGAAATAGGAAGTGGGTAGACTTTAGAATTGGATTTCTCACTTGTTTGCTCAATTCACCATTGATGAAGAAAGCTTTTTCTTCTTGAGTTCAAGGAAGAAGAAAAAGAAATGTTATGATAAGTTATTTGAAAAAGAAAAGAAAATGAATTCTTATCATAAAATTAACTATGGTCAAGTGTAGAGACAACTAGGGTTAGTGTGAATGGTTAGGGTTAAGGATGAGATAAGAATGGTTGACTTGATCAAAGCTTCATGAAGCTTCAACTAAAGAACAAATAAAGCCACCATTCTTTTATCTTTTCCATTTATTTTCCAAAATGTATAAACAAATAAATAAATGAATAAATAAGTAATGGAAAATAAAACCCTAACCACTCTCACAACCATGGTATAATCTTCACACAAATCCAAGTTAGCATGCATCATCAAACTTGATACATACAAATGCACAAAAAATATATCACATATACAATGTGCACAAACCAAGTGAGAAAATCCATTCAAAGTGAACCGATACTAGTTAATGCAAAGTAATATATCAAATATATAATTATACATTAAATCATTAAATCAACACTTGATTCAATGATCCGGTCATGTCACACATAACCGACTGGTATCAATAGTAACAACTTATCGAATCAACACTTGATCCGATAACCCGGCTATATCGCATATAACCGATCAATGTTATATCGCGAGAATCGAATATAGTATCACATACTGGTATTATTCTCGGTCCCGCACATATCTCATATGCGCTCCTATTTCGTTTCGCTTGAGCCAGGAAACCTCTGTGTAGGACTCTAAAGACTCGTCAATACGCCGGCAGCAGATGATGATCATATCAAACACCCACAAGCCGCAAGCGGTCTGCTAAACGTAACGGCCACCCGTGTATTGAGCGATCTGAAGATCGACGAGCAAGCCCGCTCACACTCCAGTGAATCCGACCAGTAACACTACCGTACAGTCCGGTCTGATCGTCTGATATGTCGCATATCTCGCCTAGGGGTGGTAAACGTCAGACCCCAATAGCTCAATAAGTCGTGTCGATATGAGGTCTATAACTGTTCGAGAAACTACTGGTAACATTTACCAGTAAATCTCAGCAACCCTGGCCAGGGATTTCCTGTTATAGCCAATCGAACACAGCGCAACATCAACCCCCTATACCGGGAGAGACGAATCCCCTCCTATCGCTCATTGCCTCTATGTGACTCGGGACTGTACCCAAAAACCACCATTTTGCACGCCCTCTTGGACGTGGTAAGATGGAAATCAAAGCACAGTAGGAACCACACAAGACTCTATGACGATCTCGGGTCAATAGACTACTCTGTACCAGTGTCACCAGAGAACTGCCATCTGACGTGAGGTATAATACCATCTGGGAGTTCTCGGCGAGTCCGTCCAGTGTACCCAGTCTCTACTGAGCACCCGTATATCATCTCTGATGTCAAACACCAATGGATATGGGATCATCCGTCGCCCATCTGTATGGGTCGAGAAGGTACACGCTAGTCTACTCTGGTATATCGATGCCCCGTCTCGATACACCCACGACTAGGGACTTTGAAGGATGTACTTATGGACTACCATGTCCCCATTAGTATGATCCGCATCATAGTCCAGGTAGTCAAGTACAGATCCTAAGGGCTTTACCAACATGTAACAGAGAGACAATCAGCATACACGTTAAGGTAAAGGGTAACCAGATAGCATATTATCATGTCGAGCAAGAAAGTCCTCCCTATATATGTCCCAGCATCCATTACAATATACATCCCATGTACAGTAATGGCCTCTACGGCATACATATAACTAACAGTATGATACAGTAATGGCCTTCTAGGGCATAAACACTAACAGTCAGGACACCAGCACTATTACCGATGATGCGCATATTCCACGCACACTTATTTGCCGGCTCACACACATCATCATCGGTAATTGCTATGTCACGTACACTATAGATCATATTGTCTTTTATGGATAGAATCAGTTAGCAACTAGACAGATATAATATTGTGATTATTCTCTGACATTAGTATAAGACATGATATTTATTACTTAGACATTCATGCATTCATATTTCATGTTATCGCACAGTAGTATGGGCATATGCTGACACTTATCATATACTTACTCATGATTTTGAGATTTGGATTTCTATGAGATTTCTGGATTTTTGGGGAAAACCGCAAAAATATATAAAAACTTCTCTCTCTCTCCTCTTCTCTTTTTAAATAAGATGCGGTTTTCTCGTGATGTATGAGTCGTCCACCATGAGTATTTCATGTTTTCTGTTGGATTTCGAGACCCGATTCGAGGAGTGGATAAACCGTCTCGGGTACATGGTGGGCCCGGTATGGTACCCCGGGGCAAGAAGATCGAGTTGTAGACGATGAGCCTGGCAGGGGAAGGCTACCTACCGGTGATGTCTGGCGCGGCGGATATCCGGAGGATACCGACCGTTGTCGTGAGATTTGATGATATGGGCCGATCCGGACTGACGGAGCTCGAGATATTGAGACTTGAGATTACATGTGTTGTGTCGATGTTTGACACGGATTTCCATGGGTTTCATTATTGAGATTTCAGATTCTTATACACATTCTACTATGATAACAGCTAAAGATTTCTTATACATATATATCTGGATTTCAGGATTTGTTACTTTACATTCATGGTGCATGCATTTCATTCATATGACATAGTATTATATAAGGTACTGACACGACACGGAGTAGTTGCACTTACACGTAGTATTACCCTGCTATTACTAGATGTTTGGGATATAGTTGTGTATTATTATGACCTAGGATAGCGTCGTGCATTCGATTTCTTTTCGTAGATGTCTTCTACTCACGAGTTGGTAACTCACCCCCGTTGTGCCAAATTTTATTTCAGGTTCGGTGTACAGGTTTCCCTGGCAGCTTGCTGGCACATTTATTCTTTCAGGGTGACTTGAACGTTAGGTTGGTTCACTTGTATCCGAACCACCATTGTACTTTTATTCACTCATTTGTATCTAGTAAGCTCCATCAACCATATTTGTATTACTTGATAAGTTTATTGGACCAGTCTGTCATTTCGAACTTAGAGTCGCGCATGTATTATTCTGATCTGGTGGTTTTGTTTTCTTTTGAGTTTTGAGCCTCGCCCTTTGGCGTTGTATATTATTGTGTTTGTTGTGGTTGTTTCCGCCTGTTGGCGTTGAGCTAGCACCCGTTTGGGGATGCTTTTTATTGTTTATTCATATTATACTTGTTGTACCCGTTTGGGGGCCAGTTTTTACAGAGGAGACTCTGCCGAAATTTTTGGTAAAATTTGCTGATGTTTTTATACTTGTTTTCTTTTCTTTTCTTCTTTTTCTTCTTTTATGGTTTAGATTTCTGGGCTTCGGCTTACTTAGGTCACGTGGCGCCTCTAGATGCTTCGTAATCTAAGTGCCGGTCACGTTCCGTACTTTCGGGTCGTGACATGATCGAGGTGGTGAATACTTAAGTGCCGAGTTTCTGGATTGCCTAAAAGAGAATGGAATTCTCTCTCACCTTACACCTCCATACACTCCACAACATAACGGTGTATTGGAGAGACGGACCGAACCCTATTGGATATGGTGCATTCCATGATGAGTAACGTTGAGTTACCGCGATCATTCTGGGGATATGTGTAACGTTTTGAAAATCGTTTCGGTGAAATTTCGAAAAATCGGTAAAATAAGGGGGTTTTCTGTAAAAAACCAAAATACAAATATCTTTATTATAAAATTAAATATATATATTCTAGCTATGTAATTGCTAGTATTTGGTTTTTATTGAGCCACTGGTGAAATTTCAAATTTTCTGAAAATTTTTCCAAAAATAATTATTTTAATATTATTTTAAGCCGTCACTAATACATTTAATAAAGGAAAATTACAAATTGGAATGAGTTGAAACAAATTTTTTGCAACATAACACATTAAACAAAATTTTATCATGTGGTTTTTGAAATGAAATGGTTTGCCAAAACGGTTTAGAAAATATCGAAGAAAAAAAGGCTTAAATAGTGAAAATTAGCGTAATTGGATGTTGGGGTATATCAATTATCATTTTCCTTCACCCCACACCCACACACCCCCACTTTCCATCATTGGCCGAGTCCATGGCAGCCCCACACCCACACATCTCACACTTCTAGTTTAGTTTGAAATGAAACAATATGAAAGGAAAAGGAAATGAAAGAATACATATATTAAGGTATGGGCTTGATTGACTTTGGTCAATTCTTGACTTCATAACCTCACCACACTCTCTCTCTCCTCCCCCCTCTTCAGGCTGAGCCCCATTCCCCCCCACAGCAGCAGTCCCTCTCCCAAATCCTACTCCATTTTGCATCAAAAACCCCACAAAATCACTTGAAATCCATACAAATTCAAATCTAATCCCAATTCCAAGCCTTACCCATTATTCTTGGAGCAATCCAACTCGAATCCTTAAAGCAAAGAGAGAATTTTGGAGGCTAGGTTGTGTGTTTGATCATGGATCGTGAGGTATAAATCTTGACCTTTTGTTAATTTGTTGTTTAGATTGCTTACCCTTGCATATTAAAGTGTTAATTTGATTCTAGTTGATAACTTGAGAATTAATGATTAGGGTTTGTGATCAAGTGAGGTTTTTTTTAATCTATTATTCATGGTTCTAATGGGGGGATTAACATGTTAATGTTATGCTAAAACTAACTTAGTTGCTAGTTTACTACTTGATGCTTGTATTTTTTTTAAAATTGGAATTTTATGCAAACTAGGTTTTGGAATTTAATTGCAAATGGGAGATTAAAAATATAATTAAGGTTTCATGACATTATTAACAGTATAAATTGTATTTTAATACTTTAGTTCATGCAAATCCAAGCTAAATTGTTGTTTGTGCATTTTGCTAAAATTGTTAAAATTTGGGTATATTGTAAACTAGAATTTTGGGGTTAATGAAATCTAATGAGATTAAATTGTGGAAATTGTTTTTATGACTTATTTAAGATATTTAATAAGTATTATGGCCGCTAGATTTGTTTAAACGTCGGGTTTTGTACTAAAACGGGTAATATTTGCTTGCTAGATTTTCGGAAAAATTGCTTTTAAAGTGAGTTTGGGGTTTTTTGTGAATTTTAACCTATTTTATAGTATAATTAGTGCTTGTGATCGTGCAAATGAGTGTGTTTGGGTTTTTCTCGATGGTTTGGCATTTGTACGCCGACGTCGAGGGTTTTTGGGTTCAATTGTGAAAGCAGCCATAGGTTTTGACCTATATGGGATTCGTGTGTCGTTTTGGTCATGAGTCAGATTTTAATGCGATACGGTGCGTTATGATATGTAGGTACCCCATGTGGACTTCGAGACGACCAGCAAGCGCGTGGCGACGTCGGCACCGGCGAGCAAGGACAAGGTGAGTAGATTTATATCTACGGGGAGAAGTCGGGTGGGTGGCGTATAGCACCCCCGCAGTTAGTGGTGATGTATACGAATACGTATACACACATATATTTATTATATGTAGTTGAGTTGATTGACGATAAAGATGGATTTTTGGTGTTCTTGGATTGGTTTAGTGTAGTTGCAAAGACCTAGAGTAGGGGCTGCAGCTATACACACACGCACGCACATACTTGCATACATCCTTTCTTTTACATGTGCGTATATGGGATTATGTTTATGTGTTCACATGGGTATGGGACTATGTGTTCATATACTGGATTTGAGGATAGTACTTGGGATTTGAGATGAGTCGATGAGATTTGATTTGAGGCCGTGAGATCGGTGATATGGCAGGGTTCGTATTTGAGATACGACATGACGTTGTAGCAGGTCCTTGACGTAGTATTTCACACACGTGCATGCATACTTAGGCGGTATCAGTATTGTATTAGACGTAGATCAGTACCCCGATCATGATATTTGATAAAGAGGATACCAGATGAATAGTATGATGGATGTGATATTGACCCGTACCCAGATTTGGGATGCCGTACGACGGATTTACGTACGAGCTATATATTGATGATTGATCCGAACTCTTGACATGGGACGTCTGATTATAGATATGGTATCGGATATGATATTATTGAGGCGGGATCACCGACTATACATATACAGGTATGCATATGTATCGACTCAGATGATAGGCGGTTTCCTTACCTATAGTTCTGCTTGTTAGTTCAGCCGTATAGTTTAGTGTAGTTGTTAGATTAGATTAGACTCCTACCTATTTCAAAACTAGCGGATCGTGGGTATTTTAAAAGACAGGTCAAGGGATCTACGGATATTTCAAAAGACGTATCCTTTCTTAAAACCACCATAGCCCTTATTTTCAAAACCCCACGATTCGTGTTATTTCAAATGGCACCATTGTTTAATATTTAGCTCCTGCTCATTATGGTTGCTCGCTCCGCATCACATACTTACATTGTTATTTCATGTTGCATTGTTAATATTATGCTGTTAGGACACCAGCACCATTACAGATGATGCGTATGTACCACGTACACTTACTTGCCGGCTCACACACATCTTCATCGGTAATTGCCATGTCACTTACACCTTAGAAAATATTATGGCTTAACTTAGCTTGATAGCTAGTAGTTTGACATGATATTAGTGTACTTACCTTATATGCCAGCTTAGATATTGTAGTTATTACTTGTCACTTCATGCATACTGTTATTCATTGTTATGCCGTATTCATGGATTCTCATGCCTATATTCATGGTTTTACATGCTATTGATGATTTGGATTCGGATTTCCTTGAGATTTTCTGGATTTGGGGGAAAACCGCAAAACTTGTTTAAGCTTCTTTCCTCTCTTTTAAATAAAAAGTGCGATTTTCCCATGATGTATGAGTAGTCCACCGTGAGTTTGCTGATGGATTTCGAGAACCTATTCGAGGAGTTGGATGAACCGTTTCGGGTACATGGTGGGCCCGGTGCGGTACCCCAGGGCGAGAAGGTCGTGTTGTTGACGTTGAGCCTGGCAGGGGAGCACTACCGACCGGTGATTTTACTCGACGTGTCGGATATCCGGAGGATACCGTCATGGTCTTGAGATTGATGGTAGGGACCGGTCTGGATTGACGGCGCCCTAGATAGTGAGATTGAGACATTGAGATCCTGAGATATTGAGACATTGGGATTTATGTTTTGTGTCGATGCTAGACACTGTTTATACTGATTTCATTTATGATACCTCTTTTAAAAGTACGGAAATCTCACTAAATTATGAAAACAGTTTTATTCTGTTTCATGCATTCATACATCATCCATATGATATATTGCTACCTAAGGCACTGACACGGGCCCATGGGATTACACTCGGGTTAGATATTTACCCTAGTCATTGTTATAGGCTGCATGTTATATATATTTGAGGATATATTATGATCGTTGACCTAGGATTGCGTTGTTCATGAGGTTCCTGTTCGTAGATGTTTTTCTATTCACGAGTTAGCAACTCACCCCCGTTGTGCCACAGTTCTTGCAGGTTTTGCCGTACAGGTTCCATTACGGCTTTGCTGGCACTGCTTCTTTCGGGTGACTTGCTAGTAGGTGGGTTTATTGGTATCGTACCCATCATATTACTTTGTATAATATTATTCAGTTGTATCTAGTAAATTCCATCAACCAAACATGTATTTATTTTGAGATAGAGACCAGTGATGTTATTCTTTCGACCTTAGAGTCGCACGTTATATTTCTATGGATATCTTATGGTTTTGAGTTTCCTTTTGAGTTTTTGATCCTCGCCCTTGGCGTTGTATATTATATTGCTTGTGTGGTTGTGACCGTCGATTGACGAAGAGCTAGCTCCCGCTTGGGGATTCCTTTTATTGATTTCGTATACTATTCATGTTGTATCCCGTTTAGGGGCCAGTATTTACAAAGGAGACTCTGCCGAAATTTTCAAGAAATATTTGATGTTTTAAAAAAAACGCATAATTCGGCTTATGCTAATAAAACTATTTGATTTAAATTGGTTTTTCCTTCACTCTACTACTTTTCTTGGTTTGGATTTCTGGCATTTCGGCTTACTTAGATTACGTACACCTGAGACGTTTCGTAGTTTAAGTGCCGGTCATGTTCCGTACTTTGGGGACGTGACAAAGTTGGTATCAGAGCGTTAGGTTTTACCTTCGGAGCATAGGATGACCCTTGGTTGATGGAATAGGTGACTAGAGTAGAGTGACGTACCGTGGGTATGTTCCGCGGCATACTTACGATACGCTACTCCACTTAAGAACCCTTAGGATGTACATTTCTTTGTTCAGTATTATATTCATTCCTGATTAAGCCTCATCGGTATCAGTTACGGTTTGCTGCCACGATTACGGGCAGGGAGAGCTACGGCTAGAGTTGCGGTCAGCACGAGCTCGTCACGAACGAGGACTGACCAGGGCGTAATTCCGGCGACACACGATTGCGGAGATGTGTCTTTTTACTGTGTTTTCGCGCCATGAGCGTTTGGCGGATCGCCTTTACGAGATTTCTCGGACGTGCCGATCAGTACCAGAGGATTGAGACAATGATAGAGGCCAGCCAGATTTTGATGACCGTTGATATATTGCCTATTCATGATGATTGAGGCACGGTTCAGCGTGCAGACGAGTGAGCCCATTATTGCTGCGAACGACGAGATATCGCCCCAGATGTTGGAGCTATTGCTGTACGAGTTGTACGAAAAGATGACAGAAGGTCGCTAGTCACCGAGGATGAATGACTAGGACATGTGATTCGTTCGCTACTCCGATGCGAGGTCATCAGATGGATTGATTCCAGCTAGAGACGACTTCACACGGAGACGTTGAGAGTCGACAGAGACGATCGAATGTCAGAAACCTATTATTCCAAGTTTAAAGTATTCGGAAAGACATGTAGGCAATTCTATGGACTCTCTAGAAGAATGAAACCCTAACTCGACTTAATGACCGTGTGAAAGCCTTTGAACCTTCGGGTTTGCGGCAGTTCTGCGGCGCCATTAGTGAGGCTTGGGTTTGCCCTTCTACGGCTGGACCATCGATGCTGTGGTACGTACTCGATACTGTTAAACTGTACCCAAGATGTTGAGCTCTTGGGGAATTATGAGGTTTTGACAAATCGATCGTATGGTTCGACTTCATTTGGATGCCAGGTGGTAAGATGCATTTCTTGGGAGACTCCAAATACGAGGATAGCCGTAGGAGCTCAGTCCATGCAGCCACGACGAGACGAGTCCGAAGCAGTCGACATTAGAGAAAGTGGAGTAAAAGGTTCGTACGAGATCTTGATGAGACGACGTTCCACTCCGCCAACATCAGAGATGCGATACGCATGCTGAGACATTGTACTTGGATATACCTTCCAGAAGGAGTTGCGATGAGTATTCAGCCGTTCCGAAACGAGAACAGATCTAGTAAAGGACGATGACTTCCGGACAGTTCAGTAGAGACGAGATTTGGGAGAGATTTCAACAGGACCTTTCAGGAATAAATTACGAGAAGACTTGGACCCAGAAGTGGTCATGTTATGCACACCGGAAGGCCAGAGTTCAGGATCATCGACGAGACATGCTATGAGTGACCACGGCAGTTAGCCAGATATTCTTGGAGGATGTGCTTGAACAGGACTATTCCGCCATACTTGATTTTGCGTATTTTGGGCGATCTATTCGCATGATTGATTTGTTAGTTATATGTATGCCCTAAAGGCCATTACTATACATAGGATGTATATTGTAGTGGATGCTGGGACGTATATAGGGAGGACTTTCTTGCTCGACATGATAGTATGCTATCTGGTTGAACTTTACCTTAACGTGTACACTGATTGTCTCCCTGTTACATGTTGGTAAAGCCCTTAGGATCTGTACTTGACTACCTGGACTATGATGCGGATCATACTAGTGGGGACATGGTAGTCTATAAGTACATCCTTCAAAGTCCCTAGTCGTGGGTGTATCGAGACGGGGCATCGATATACCAGAGTAGACTAGCGTGTACCTTCTCGACCCATACAGATGGGCGATGGATGATCCCATATCCATTGGTGTTTGACATCAGAGGAGATATACGGGTGCTCAGTAGAGACTGGGTACACTGGACGGACTCGCCGAGAACTCCCAGATGGTATTATACCTCACGTTAGATGGCAGTTCTCTGGTGACACTGGTACAGAGTAGTCTGTTGACCCGAGATCGTCATAGAGTCTTGTGTGGTTCCCACTGTGCTTTGATTTCCATCTTACCACGTCCAAGAGGGCATGCAAAACGGTGGTTTTTGGGTACAGTCCCGAGTCACATGGAGGCAATGAGCGATAGGAGGGGATTCGTCTCTCCCGGTATAGCGAGTTGATGTTGTGCTGTGTTCGATTGGCTATAACAGGAAATCCCTGGCCAGGGTTGCTGAGATATACTGGTAAGTGTTACCAGTAGTTTCTAGAATTGTTATAGACCTCATATCGACACGACTTATCGAGCTATTGGGGTCTGACGTTTACCACCCCTAGACAAGATATGCGACATATCAGACGATCAGACCGGACTGTACGGTAGTGTTACTGGTTGGATTCACTGGAGTGTGAGCGGGCTTGCTCGTCGATCTTCAGATCGCTCAATACCCGGGTGGCCGTTACGTTTAGCAGATCGCTTGCGGCTTGTGGGTGCTTGATATGATCATCACCTGCTGCCGGCGTATTGACGAGTCTTTAGAGTCCTACACAGAGGTTTCCTGGCTCAAGCGAAACGAAATAGGAGCGCATATGAGATATGTGCGGGACCGAGAATAATACGTGTATGTGATACCGTATTCCATTCTCGCGATGAATGTGTCAAATGGTTGTATGCGATATAACCTAGTTATCGAATCAATGATTGATTCGATAAGCCGATACATTGTATACTAGTCGGTTGTGTGCGACATGACCGGATCATTGAATCAAGTGTTGATTTAATTATTTAATGCATAATTATATATTTGATATATTACTTTGCATTAACTAGTATCGGTTCACTTTAAATGGATTTTCTCACTCGGATGTGCGCATTGCATATGCGATATGATTTTGTGCACTTCCTTGTATCATGTTTGATGATACATGCCTTTTGGTTAAGTGTAAAGAATTAAATCTTGGTTAATGAAATGGTTAGGGTTTACTATTTCCTTATTCATTTTATTCATTTATTTATCCTTTTGGAAAAAGAAAAGGAAATGAGAAAAATGGTGGCTTATTTTGTTTTGTTCATGAAGCTTCATGAAGACTTTGACCAAGTGACCATTTTGTCTCATGCTTAACCCTAACCATTCCATTCAACCATGATTAACTCTCTACACATTACCATGGTTAATGTTATGATAAGAATGATTTTATTATTCTTATTAAAATTAATTTATCATACCATTTTCTTCTTCTTCTTCCTTGAACTCAAGAAGAAAAAGCTTTCTTCATCAATGGTGATTGATGCATTAGAGTGAGAAATCCAATTCTAAAGTCTACCCACTTCCTATTTCTTCATCCTCTACCTCTTGCCAAGTAGTAGAGTGTGTTTCCTTCACAAGTTTTCAAGACTTGGTGAAGGTGGAGCTCGATCTAGTGATGCTTCGACGTAGATCACCTTCGGCACGTCGTCGACGACCTAGCCCGTCCATTCTCCGATGAAGCCGACGCTAGAGCCCGGATTTGATTTGGACAGCGGAGAGGACCTCATCTCGGAGCCGTGGAGGTGGAGGACCGGATCTACAAAGGTTTTATTTCCGTATCTCTTAGTTAAGTGTTAACTAGTTTCTTTTTCGCCTAGACATCTAGCCAACGATCCGTAGTCTAGGGTTTCTCGGCACCGTAATTTTTGAAATTGGCATGGTTGATGCCTTGTGAGACCTCCTTAGGGTGCCTAGGAACCCTACAGTGGTATCAGAGCCTAGCTAGAGCCTTAGGCGATCGGTAGACGAAGTTAGAGATCCGATCGAACCGCGAAACCCCAAGCAAAATCGCTCTCTGTACATTTTTCAAAACTGTTGAATTTTGTGAATTAAAAATATGCAGAAAAATAAGCAGGAAAAACTAAGAATTTCTGTGAAATTTGGTCGACTAATTCAATAATTGGAGCGCGGAACCGCGGCCAAAACAGGTTTTTGGTGGCGCTTCCGCGGCCCAAATTTCGACTTAGTCCCTCAAATTTCATATATTTATTCTTAGGTCCTTTCTTGGCAATTTTTGATATGAATTTTTTAATTCCACTCTGGTGTTGAGTTTTCTAGGGTTTTATTGGGGATTCGTTAATTTGATCGGATAATTTAACTTTGTTTATGTTTTTCCGGATATTTTTGAAACTATTAAAATGTTCGACCGGATATAAATACCCAATTTTTCCCCTGCCGGAAAATTTTCAAGTGTTGGATTTTTCCGTGGTTTAAAGACGTTCTAAGTAGTGCAAGTAACGCGATGGACCCTCTAGAAGACAACAAACCATAACTCGATTATGTGACCGTCTTGAACTGCCCTTTGAACCTTCGGGTTTGGGGCAGTACGGCGTGCCACATGTGAGGCGTTGGCTTGACCCTTCTGTTAGTTATATGTATGCCCTAGAGGCCATTACTGTACATAGGATGTATATTGTAGTGGATGCTGGGACATATATAGGGAGGACTTTCTTGCTCGACATGATAGTATGCTATCTGGTTACCCTTTACCTTAACGTGTATGCTGATTGTCTCTGTGTTACATGTTGGTAAAGCCCTTAGGATCTGTACTTGACTACCTGGACTATGATGCGGATCATACTAGTGGGGACATGGTAGTCCATAAGTACATCCTTCAAAGTCCCTAGTCGTGGGTGTATCGAGATGGGGCATCGATATACCAGAGTAGACTAGCGTGTACCTTCTCGACCCATACAGATGGGCGATGGATGATCCCATATCCATTGGTGTTTGACATCAGAGATGATATACGGGTGCTCAGTAAAGACTGGGTACACTGGACGGACTCGCCGAGAACCCCCAGATGGTATTATACCTCACGTCAGATGGCAGTTCTCTGGTGACACTGGTACAGAGTAGTCTGTTGACCCGAGATCGTCATAGAGTCTTGTGTGGTTCCCACTGTGCTTTGATTTCCATCTTACCACGTCCAAGAGGGCGTGCAAAACGGTGGTTTTTGGGTACAGTCCTGAGTCACATGGAGGCAATGAGCGATAGGAGGGGATTCGTCTCTCCCGGTATAGGGGGTTGATGTTGCGCTGTGTTCGATTGGCTATAACAGGAAATCCCTGGCCAGGGTTGCTGAGATTTACTGGTAAGTGTTACCAGTAGTTTCTCGAATTGTTATAGACCTCATATCGACACGACTTATCGAGCTATTGGGGTCTGACGTTTACCACCCCTAGGCGAGATATGCGACAGATCAGACGATCAGACCGGACTGTACGGTAGTGTTACTGGTTGGATTCACTGGAGTGTGAGCGGGCTTGCTCGTCGATCTTCAGATCGCTCAATACCCGGGTGGCCGTTACGTTTAGCAGACCGCTTGCGGCTTGTGGATGTTTGATATGATCATCATCTGCTGCCGGCGTATTGACGAGTCTTTAGAGTCCTACACAGAGGTTTCCTGGCTCAAGCGAAACGAAATAGGAGCGCATATGAGATATGTGCGGGACCGAGAATGATACGTGTATGTGATACCGTATTCTATTCTCGCGATGAATGTATCGATTGGTTGTATGCGATATAACCTAGTTATCGAATCGAAGGTCGATTCGATAAGCCGATGCATAGTATACTAGTCGGTTATATGCGATATGACCGGATCGTTAAATCAAGTGTTGATTTAATGATTTAATGTATAATTATATATATTTGATATATTACTTTGCATTAACTAGTATCGGTTCACTTTAAATGGATTTTCTCGCTCGGTTGTGCGCATTGCATATGTGATATGATTTTGTGCACTTGTTTGTATCATATTTGATGATACATGCAAATTAGGTTTTGTGTAAAGAATTAAACCTTGGTTAAAGAAATGGTTAGGGTTTTTATTTGATTATTCATTTATTCATTTGTTTTTATTTTTGGAAAATAAAAGGAAAGGAGAAAAGAATGGTGGCTTAATTTGGAGTTTAGTTGAAGCTTTATGAAACTTTGATCAAGTCAACCATTCTTATCTCATCCTTAACCCTAACCATTCCCACTAACCATGATTCATTCTCTACACTTGACTAGAGTTAATATTATGATAAGTATTGTTATTCTTTTCTTTTTTGGATTATCTTATCATAATATTCTTCTTCTTCTTCATCTTCTTCTTTGAAGAAGCTTGTGGTCATCAATGGTGGATTGATGATTTGAGTGAGAAATCCAATTCTAAAGTCTACCCACTTCCTATTTCTTCATCCTCTACCTCTTGCCAAGTAGTAGAGTGTGTTTCCTTAACAAGTTTTCAAAGCTAGGTGAAGGTGGAGCTTGATCTATCGATACCTCGACGTAGATCATCTTCGGCATGGACATCGACGACCTAGCTCGCTTATTCTCCGACGAAGCCGACACTAGAGCCCGGATTCTTTTTGGACAGCGGAGACGACTTCGTTGCAGAGCTATGGAGGTGGAGCACCGGATCTACAAAGGTTGTATTTCCGTATCTCATAGTTAAGTGTTAACTAGTTAGCTTTTCCGCCTAGTTTTCTAGCAAACGATCCGTAGTCGGGTCTCTCGGCACCCGTAAAATTTTATAATGGCATGTTCGATGCCTTGTGAGACCTCACTAGGGTGCCTAGGAACCCTACAGTGGTATCAGAGCCTAGCAAGAGACTTAGGCGAAGTCCAGAAGGAATTTGAAGTCCGAACGAACCCGAAACACCAAATCAATCTTGCTCTCTGTACTTTTTTGAAAACAGTGAGTTTTTCCAAATTAAAAATTGCTAAAAAATTTAGCATGGAAAAATAAGAATTACGGTGCAAAAAGTTTCTGGTGAACAGTAAATTTCGCGGCGGATCCGCGGCAGAAGCATGACTTCTGCGGCGGATCAGCGGCCCCTTGATGACGTCAGCCCTGTTCCTTTGCACAGTAATTCCTAGTTCAAAGAGCTGAGTTTTCTGGGAATTTTTAATATTTATTCAAGAGTTGAATTTTTCTGCTGTGTTTTTGGGGATTCGGTGTTTCGATCGGAGTATCAAATTTTGTCTGTGTGGCTTTCCGGATAAATTTTAGAATATGTTAAAAAGTTCGACCGGATATAAATACCCAATTTTTCCCCTGTCGGGAAATTTCCAAGTGTTGGATTTTTCCGTAGTTTAACGACGTTCTAAGTAGTGCAAGTAACGCGATGGTCCCTCTAGAAGACAACAAACCTTAACTCGATTATGTGACCGTCTTGAACTGCCCTTTGAACCTTCGGGTTTGGGGCAGTACGGCGTGCCACATGTGAGGCGTTGGCTTGACCCTTCTACGTCTGGACCGTTGGTACTGAGGCACGAACTGAATGTTGTTAGACTTATTTCATGTGTTGATCTGTATCGGGAAAACTTGGGTGTTCGACTGTTCGATCGGAAAGTTTAACATTTTCGGTTTATCTGGAATGGGATACAACAATTGGAATTCACAATAGTTATGAGATAACTAAATGAATGTTATAAACATAGCAGTTTAGTCTCACTTGATCGGTTGCTATGGAATTTTGATGTGATCAAAAGTCCGTCGCAATCACGTAGCGTACGCGGATACTCGCCGGGTAAACTTAATAGACAGCCTCACTCCATAGCCCCGACCAAGTGACTGTAGGAGAACCCCGTCGCCGAAAGCATCCGTCCGGGTGCTCGCGGCAGCGGTGTTCCGCCTTGGTGCACTTCGTCGCCGGTATTGGGGGTGCGGCCGCCTACTGAAGTTTGCGACGAGCATTCGATCAGGATGTCGGGAATCTTGTTGAATTACCCGACTTGATATTGAAAAGTGTTTTCGATAATGAGACTAAAATGCGGGGTTTATAATTGTTAGGCATGCGATGTCTAAGTAATTCATTTGGTCAGGCATGCGATGTCTGAGGTGGTTGCGGATTCCAACTGTTGTAGTTTTACACTTTCTTTTCTGTGACCGTAAGTGTAATATGTGATATCGCCGGTTTCGTTGCTATATGTCAACGACAATTGGGATGCGCATATTTACTTACGTTGATGACATGTGATGTTATGTGTTGCTGGATATGTTATATTGGATCGTCGTGTTTGAATAGCCGGGGTTTTTTATGTGAGATGAGTGTTTTTCATTTTCATTCATATAAAAACTTGTATGTAATATTCTTTTATTGGGGCACTTCCAGGTTGCGGAAGTTGTCACCGTTTGTATATTATTTACTTTTCCGCACTAGGATAGACCCAAGGAGGGGAGCACAAGTAACCGGGTTCTGGAGTCCAGTGGGAGACCAACTCGAGGAGTCGAGTCCGGGTCTCCTAACTCTAGAATTGGTAGGGTTGCTTGCCGCTCTCGTAGGGGTCTAGGGGTGTGGGTTTGGCTATTCATCGCGACCGTGGAATCCGTGTTTTATACTGGCTCGTATTGAAAACACGGACGTCCTAGTATATCCAATATTTCATATGTTTCTTCTGCTGCGATATCTGTGATGTGATCATGTGATGTTCTGTGATAGATACAGTATATAGTATATATGATATATTATATAGACGTTACTTATGTTTTACACCCGCGCTAGCCCTGCCCCGCTCTGCCGTTAGTTACCTAACCTAACGGTGCACGAGGGGACATCGAGGCGAATGCGGAAGGCATAAGTGTACGTCGTATTTATCTGTGATGGTTAGGTACTTAAATGATGGGACTTCATTAATGTGATTAATGAAATAAAAGAAACCTAAGATGTTGTAGAATTGAATTTCAAAATAAAACAGGTAGCTACAGTTCTTGCTTTGCACAGCGGTATATATGATATATCCTGCACCTTATTCGATGAGGAAAGGACCGAGATCCCTTCACCGGGAGTGACTCCTTTAGCAATAACTGGCAGATGCTACACACTCGGTTTGTCTTTTGATTGCTTTTAAGTGTTTTTGCTTTGCACAGTGATATATGTGATATATCCCGCACCTCATTCGACGAGGAAAGGACCGACGATCCCTTCACCGGGAGTGACTCCTTTAGCAAAACTAGAAAAGCCTCAAAAGCACTCCATTTCAAAATTCATTCGATCCTACAACGATATCAAGTTCATTACGCAATAGGTTTTCAGAAAAACCTGTCGTAGCCCTCCGTCATTTCAGATACGTACTAGTTAGTATTCGTGCTACGGTTGTTTGGCCTCCGTCAAGGCGTAGTGTAAGGTAGCTAACTAGTGCTTATCTGCCAGCATATGATGCGATTGGATTAGGGTATTCGTACGGCGTTGTTTGGCCTCCGTCAAGGGTCGTGCGGGTGGGTTTAATTCAATCAGGAAATGACGGGTTGAACTTGACTAGCGGACTATGGGTTGTTTGGCCTCCGTCAAGGTCATAGTGAGCTAGGGGCAAAATATTATCGGGAATTTCAAGTGTTGAAATTTGCAATGAGATTGCATACCTTCTATGAGATAGTTGGATCCCGATACCCGCTGCGAGTAAGAGTTACTCCTGGGAGAGTTTTATACATTATAATTAGCCGATCAAGTAGGTGTCTAGAAAAGTGTCAACGAGGTTACGCCTCTGGGAAAATGAGGTTTACATTAATTAGGTTCGTGCGAAAGCACGGGGGACCTCCCTCAAAGTACCGACACTGGCCTGGCTGAAAGATTGGCGAACTTGTAGTGTGTAATTAATCCCGGCTAGTCTTTCCTTTTAGGGTTTGAAGGAAGATTTGATAAAAAGCAGTGGGAGCCATCCTGATTAGATAAAATAATAACCAATCTATTCTTGCAAGAGCGCACGCTGAGTGTTTTCTTCTCTCTCTCTCCAGGTAGCGACCATATCACGCCTTAATCAAGATAATAATACGGATTTTTGACCGAACCCGCTTGTTATACTGAGCTGGGGAACGTTGGTCCCGCTCCAACTTATAACTGTTATAAGACAGAGCAGGAAATTGGGGAATACCAGAATTCCCGTGCCGCCCAAACGAAGAGAGTGCATGCTGATGCATCATCTTCGGGTGTGTTCATTACAGAGAACTGTTTCTCAGTATCCTTTACGTCCTGGGTATATGATACCAGATCAGGATCCCAGATATGTAATCTGTTACATAGGGCTACAGAAAGGTAGAGAACTGAGAACGGGTGATAAGTTTCATGAGGCAGAAAACGGGGCAAGAGTTGCAGCCAAGTCTGTTGTTCACTGTCACCCTGTATTACAATACATTGATTCTGAACGAATGTTATTAAATACCGAACCTGATATACAAAATCATATCAGTCTCTTTATTAGTAAAGAAATGATAAAATTTTGTATTGTTGGATAATGTTTTGAACATTTCCTATATCAAAAGTTGATCGGATCAGGCACGTTATCTAAAAGCATTGATGTTCTAAATCAAACTACAGTTCTTAGTATACAAAACACACACAAGAGGAAGAGTTCAGAAATGAACGGATCCTTCTTGAGACATTGTAGACTAGGTCAGATTAATGCGACCCGACTGGCTAGAGTTACATAAAGATGCATATTTAAATTAGTTTGAACTTACATCTTGTGAAACTCGCCAGTCATGTCACAAAGATAAGATGACCATAGCTCCGTTTACTGGAAACAGAGAAAGAGTTAGTGAACTCTTGGGATTATACATGATGATGTAGGTAGGTCCCCTGTCTACAAATGCCAAGACCGGTTCTTTTTACTTCATTACATTCTCTGATAATCTCTCAAGATTCAGACATATGTTCCTGTTGAAACACAAGTCCGAACCTTTTGAGATATTCACAGAATATAAGTGAGAAGTAGAGAACCACAATACGGGTATAAGTATTATGTCCTTTGATGTGATCAAGGAGGAGAATACTTGAGCACGGAAATACTGGACTATTCTAAAGGAGAATGAGATTCTCTCTCAGCATTACTCCTCCGTATACACCATTGCACGATGGTATGTCGGGGCGGAGCAAATACACCCTATTTGATATGGTGTGCTCTATGATGAGTATTACTGAGTTACCTATTTCCTTTTGGGAGTTATGCACTTGAGAAGCTGCATACCTATTGAAAAGGGTTCAAATCAAATCAGTTGCCTACCACTTCATATGAGATATGGAAAGGGTAGAGCCCATGTCTTAAGCTAGTTAAGATTTGGGGTTGTCCGGCCTATGTCTAAAAGCAAAATCTGGGCCAGCTCGAGGCAAGGTCTGTTATGTAGAACCGGAAATGTTCCAGCTATACAAACTACAACAGATGATTTGGTAGAACCAAAGGATTCAATAGTTACCAACGAACCTCAGCCTCTCCGCCGATCTAGTAGGGTTCCTCACCCACCCGAGAGATACATCGGTTGCTCTGTGACAGTGGGAGCGAGGATTGCATCATAGGATGATGACCCAACTAGTTTCGAGCTGGCCATCAGGAGTAGGACTCTGTAAGAATGGCTGGATGCTTAGTGATCTGAGATGGAATCCATATACACCAACAAAGTATGGACTTTGGTTGCTATGTCTGAAGGGTTAAATCCCCATCAGGAGCAAGTATATCTTGAGAAGATTACTTGGTGTACATCGAAAAGTTGAGACTTTCAAAACTAGACTTGTTAAAAGTGTGCATCATTGACCAGGTGTGGATAATGATGAAACCTTTTTCAAGTAGCTATGCTTAAGTCCATCCAGATCCTACTTGTCACGGCTACATACCATGACTACGAAATCTGGTGGTTGGGTGTCATGACTGCTTTTCTAAATGATGTTTTAGAAGAGTGCGTCTATAAGTACACAGCCAGAGGGCTTCGTAAACAGTGGGAGCAGCGGAAATGTGTGCAAGATGCTTTATATAGGATAAAGCAGGCATCGCGGAGTTGGAACATCTGTTTTGATGTATTAGTCAAAGAAGTTGACATCATCAAAATGGTAGATGAACCTTGTATAAACAAAAAGGTAGTAGGGAGTATGGTGACGATCCTCGTAGAGTACGTGGATGACATACTCATGATAGGGAAGGAGTTTCCTATGCTACGCTCGATCAATCTCCGCTTATCACAATGACTCTCCATATAGGATTAAAGTGATACCTCCTAAATCCTGAATTTTGGATCTATGAGATAGATCTAAATGGATGTTAGGATACTCACTAGTTGTAGTGAGATGGTATCAATTGATCCTGGGGAGAATCACTGGAAGGGTTCCAGGGCGATAAAGACGACTGAGTGCCAGTCACAGGCATTGTCTTTACCCTCAGTAAAGGGGAGGTATGTTGGAAGAGTTCCAAGCAAGATACCGTGACATACTAGACGATAAAGGCAGGATACATCGCTACTTAAGATGCTACCAAAGAGGCAGTCTGGGTGTATATTAGTTCATAAGATGAACTTTGTTCCTCCCATTGTGTGACAATGGAGTTGTGGCTTATGCCAAGGAACGCCGGTCCCATCAGTGATCCAGACATATTCTAAGGCAGTATCACTTGATCATGGAGATGGTTGATCTCCAGGGAGATCGAGGTTAGGAGAGTAGACTCAGAGGACAACACAGCGGATCCACTCACAAAGGCCTGTTCCCAGAGAGAGACTTTTATGGGATGGTTGAGTATGAGATACTGCAACCACTGCTACAGATGGCCCTAGTGCAAGTGGGAGATTGTTAGTTATATGTATGCCCTACAGGCCATTACTGTACATAGGATGTATATTGTAGTGGATGCTGGGACATATATAGGGAGGACTTTCTTGCTCGACATGATAGTATGCTATCTGGTTACCCTTTACCTTAACGTGTATGCTGATTGTCTCTGTGTTACATGTTGGTAAAGCCCTTAGGATCTGTACTTGACTACCTGGACTATGATGCGGATCATACTAGTGGGGACATGGTAGTCCATAAGTACATCCTTCAAAGTCCATAGTCGTGGGTGTATCGAGATGGGGCATCGATATACCAGAGTAGACTAGCGTGTACCTTCTCGACCCATATAGATGGGTGATGGATGATCCCATATCCATTGGTGTTTGACATCAGAGATGATATACGGGTGCTCAGTAAAGACTGGGTACACTGGACGGACTCGCCGAGAACCCCCAGATGGTATTATACCTCACGTCAGATGGCAGTTCTCTGGTGACACTGGTACAGAGTAGTCTGTTGACCCGAGATCGTCATAGAGTCTTGTGTGGTTCCCACTGTGCTTTGATTTCCATCTTACCACGTCCAAGAGGGCGTGTAAAACGGTGGTTTTTGGGTACAGTCCCGAGTCACATGGAGGCAATGAGCGATAGGAGGGGATTCGTCTCTCCCGGTATAGGGGGTTGATGTTGCGCTGTGTTCGATTGGCTATAACAGGAAATCCATGGCCAGGGTTGCTGAGATTTACTGATAAGTGTTACCAGTAGTTTCTCGAATTATTATAGACCTCATATCGACACGACTTATCGAGCTATTGGGGTCTGACGTTTACCACCCCTAGGCGAGATATGCGACAGATCAGACGATCAGACCGGACTGTACGGTAGTGTTACTGGTTGGATTCACTGGAGTGTGAGCGGGCTTGCTCGTCGATCTTCAGATCGCTCAATACCCGGGTGGCCGTTACATTTAGCAGACCGCTTGCGGCTTGTAGATGTTTGATATGATCATCATCTGCTGCCGGCGTATTGACGAGTCTTTAGAGTCCTACACAGAGGTTTCCTGGCTCAAGCGAAACGAAATAGGAGCGCATATGAGATATGTGCGGGACCGAGAATGATACGTGTATGTGATACCGTATTCTATTCTCGCGATGAATGTATCGATTGGTTGTATGCGATATAACCTAGTTATCGAATCGAAGGTCGATTCGATAAGCCGATGCATAGTATACTAGTCGGTTATATGCGATATGACCGGATCGTTAAATCAAGTGTTGATTTAATGATTTAATGTATAATTATATATATTTGATATATTACTTTGCATTAACTAGTATCGGTGCAGGGCTCCTAGGCACACTAGTGAGGTCTCCAAAGCCATCAACCATGGCAATTTCAAAAAATATGGTGCCTACAAACCCTAAACAACGGATCGTTTGCTAGATTTCTAGGCGAAACAAGAACTAGTTAACTGTTAACTAAGGGAATACGGAAATACAACCTTTGTAGATCCGTTTGTCCACCTCCATAGCTCTGCAACGAGGTCGCCTCCGCTGTCCAAATCTAATCCGGGCTCTAGAGTCGGCTTCGTCGGAGAATGGGCAAGCTAGGTCGTCGATGTCCATGCCGAAGATGATCTACGTCGAGGCATCGATGAATCAAGCTCCACCTTCACCAAACCATGATGACTTGTGAAGGAAACACACTCTACTACTTGGCAAGAGGTAGAGGATGAAGAAATAGGAAGTGGGTTAACTTTAGAATTGGATTTCTCACTCTTTTCCAACAATCACCATTGATGGACTTCAAGCTTCTTCACTTGAAGCATGAAGAAGAAGAAGAAAGATATTATGATAAGTTATTAGAAAATGAAAAGAAAATGAATTCTTATCATAATTCTAACCATGGTCAAGTGTAGAGAATGAATCATGGTTAGTGTGAATGGTTAGGGTTAAGGATGAGATAAGTATGGTTGACTTTATCAAAGCTTCATGAAGCTTCAACTAAACTCCAAATCTAGCAACCATTCTTTTCTCTTTTCTTTTTATTTTCCAAAGTGAATAAACAAATAAATAAATGAATAAATAAGTAATGGAAAATAAAACCCTAACCATTCTTTTAACCATGGTTTATTCTTTGCACTTAACCAAGTAAACTTGTATCATCAAACATGATACAATCAAGTGCACAAAATCATATCGCATATGTAATGTGCACACCCGAGCGAGAAAATCCATCTTAAGTAAACCGATACTAGTTGATGCAAAGCAATATATCAAATATATAAATATGCATTAAATCATTAAATCAACATTTGATTCAATGATCCGGTCATGCGCACATAACCGACTGGTATCTAATATATCGGCTTATCGAATCAACGCTTGAATCGATAACTAGGTTATATCGCATACAACCTTTCGATATATTTATCGCGAGAATAGAATACGGTATCACATACACGCATTATTCTCGGTCCCGCACATATCTCATATGCGCTCCTATTTCGTTTCGCTTGAGCCAGGAAACCTCTGTGTAGGACTCTAAAGACTCGTCAATACGCCGGCAGCGGATGATGATCATATCAAACATCCACAAGCCGCAAGCGGTCTGCTAAACGTAACGGCCACCCGGGTATTGAGTGATCTGAAGATCGATGAGCAAGCCCGCACACACTCCAGTGAATCCGACCAGTAACACTACCGTACAGTCCGGTCTGATCGTCTGATATGTCGCATATCTCGCCTAGGGGTGGTAAACGTCAGACCCCAGTAGCTCAATAAGTCGTGTCGATATGAGGTCTATAACTGTTCGAGAAACTACTGGTAACACTTACCAGTAAATCTCTGCAACCCTGGCCAGGGATTTCCTGTTATAGCCAATCGAACACAGCGCAACATCAACCCCCATATACCGGGAGAGACGAATCCCCTCCTATCGCTCATTGCCTCCATGTGACTCGGGACTGTACCCAAAAACCACCGTTTTGCACGCCCTCTTGGACGTGGTAAGATGGAAATCAAAGCACAGTGGGAACCACACAAGACTCTATGACGATCTCGGGTCAACAGACTACTCTGTACCAGTGTCACCAGAGAACTGCCATCTGACGGGAGGTATAATACCATCTGGGAGTTCTCGGCGAGTCCGTCCAGTGTACCCAGTCTCTACTGAGCACCCGTATATCATCTCTGATGTCAAACACCGATGGATATGGGATCATCCATCGCCCATCTGTATGGGTCGAGAAGGTATACGCTAGTCTACTCTGGTATATCGATGCCCCGTCTCGATACACCCTCGACTAGGGACTTTGAAGGATGTACTTATAGACTACCATGTCCCCACTAGTATGATCCGCATCATAGTCCAGGTAGTCAAGTACAGATCCTAAGGGCTTTACCAACATGTAACAGAGAGACAATCAGCATACACGTTAAGGTAAAGGTCAACCAGATAGCATACTATCATGTCGAGCAAGAAAGTCCTCCCTATATATGTCCCAGCATCCACTACAATATACATCCAATGTACAGTAATGGCCTCTAGGGCATACATATAACTAACAATCTCCCACTTGCACTAGGGCCATCTGTAGCAGTGGTTTGAAGTATCTCATACTCAACCATCCCATGAAAGTCTCTCTCTGGGAACAGGCCTTTGTGAGTGGATCCGCTGTGTTGTCCTCTGAGTCTACTCTCCAAACCTCGATCACCCTGGAGATCAATCATCTCCATGATTAGGCGATGCTGCCTTAGAATATGTCTGGATCACTGATGGGACGGACGTTCCTTGGCATAAGCAACAACTCCATTGTCTCACAATGGTAGGAACATAGTTCATCTCATGAACCTTTATACATCCAAACAACCTCTTTGGTAGCATCTTAAGTAGCGATGTATCCTGCCTTTATTGTCTAGTATGTCACGGTATCTAGCTTGGAACTCTTCCAACATACCGTCCCTTTACTGAGGGTAAAGACAATGCCTGTGACTGACACTCAGTCGTCTTTATCACCCTGGAACAATTCCAGTGATTCTTCCCAGGATCGGTTGATACCGTCTCACTACAACTAGTGAGAATCCTAACATCCAATTAAATCTATCTCATAGATCCAAAATCCAGGATTTAGGAGGTATCACTTTGATCCTATATGGAGAATCATTGTGATAAGCGGAGATTGATCGAGCGTAGCATAAGAAACTCTTTTCTTATCAAGAGTGTGTCATCCACGTACTCTACGAGGATCGTCACCATACTCCCTACTACCTTTTTGTTTATACAAGGTTCATCTACCATTTTGATGATGTCAAACTCTTTGACTACTTCATCAAAACAGATGTTCCAACTCCGCGATGCCTGCTTTATCCTATAAAGCATCTTGCACACGTTTCCGCTGCTCCCACTGTTTACGAAGCCCTCTGGCTGTGTACTTACAGACGTTCTCTTCTAAATCAATATTTAGAAAAGCAGTCATGGCACCCAACCACCAGATATCGTAGTCATGGTATGTAGCCGTGGTAAGTAGGATCTGGATGGACTTAAGCATAGATCCTTGAAAAGGTTTCATCATAATCCACGCCTGGTAAATGATGCAAACTTTTAACAAGTCTAGCTTTGAAAGTCTCAATTCTTCCATGTACACCAAGTAATCTTCTCAAGATATACTTGCTCCTGATGGGAATTTAACCCATCAGATATAGCAACCAAAGTCCATACTTTGTTGGTGTATAAGGATTCCATCTCAGATCACTAAACATCCAGCCATTCTTACAGAGTCTTACTCCTGATGGCCAGCTCGAAACTAGTTGGGTCATCATCTCATGATGCAATCCTCGCTCCCACTATCATAGAGAAACCGAAGTATCTCTCAGGTGGGTGAGGAACCCTACTAGATCGGCGGAGAGGCTGAGGTTCGTTGGTATCTACTGAATCCCTTGGTTCTATCAAATCATCTGCTGTAGTTTGTATAGCTGGAACCTTTCCAGTTGTACATAATAGACCTTGCCTCGAGCTTGTCCGGATTTTGCTTTTAGACATAGGCCGGACAACCCCAAATCTTAACTAGCTTAAGACATGGGCTCTTCCTTTCCATATCACATATGAAATGGTAGGCAACTGATTTGATTGGAACCCTATTCAATAGGTATGCAGCTTCTCAAGTGCACAACTCCCAAAAGGAAAAAGGTAACTCAGTAGTACTCATCATAGAGCACACCATATCAAATAGGGTGTATCTGCTCCGCCCCGATATACCATCGTGCTATGGTGTATTCAGAGGAGTAATGCTGAGAGAGAATCTCATTCTCCTTTAGAATAATCCAGGATTTCCTTGCTCAAGTATTCTCCTCCTTGATCTCATCATAGGACATAATACTTATACCCGTTTAGGTTCTCTACTTCCAACTTATATTCTGTGAATATCTCAAAAGGTTCGGACTCATGTTTCAACAGGAACATATGACTGAATCTTGAGAGATTATCAGAGAATATAATGAAGTATAAAGAACCGGTCTTGGCATGTGTAGACAGGGGACCTACATACATCAACATGTATCATCCCAAGAGTTTATTAACTCTTTCTCTGTTTCCAATAAACAGAGCTGTGGTCATCTTTTCTTTGTGACATGACTGGCGAGTTTCAGAAGATGTAAATTCAAACTGATTTAAATATACTTCTATATGTAACTCTAGCTAGTCGGGTCACATTGATCTGACCTAGTCTACAATGCCTCAAGAAGAATTCGTTCATTTCTGAACTCTTCCTCTTGTGTGTGTTCCGTATACTAAGAACTGTAGTTTGATTTAGAACATTAATGCTTTTAGATAACGTGCCTGAACCGATCAACTTTTGATATAGGAAATGTTCAAAACATTATCCAACAATACAAAATTTTATCATTTCTTTACTAATAAAGAGATAGATATGATTTTGTATATCAGGTTCGATATCTAACAACATTCGTTCATAATCAATGTATCGGTAATACAGGGTGACAGTGACCGACAGACTTGGCTGCAACTCTTGCCCCGTTTTCTGCCTCATGAAACTTATCACCCGTTCTCAGTTCTCTACCTTTCTGTAGCCCTATGTAACAGATTACATATTTGGGATCCTGATCCGGTATCATATACCCAGGACGTAAAGGATACTGAGAAACAGTTCTGTATAATGAACAAACCCGAAGATGATGCATCAACATGCACTCTCTTCGTTTGGGCGGCACGGGAAATCTGGTATTCCCCAATTTCCTGCTCTGTCTTATAACATTTATAAGTTGGAGCGGGACCAACGTTCCCCAGCTCAGTATAACAAGCGGGTTCGGTCAATAATCCGTATTATTATCTTGATTAAGGCGTGATATGGTCGCTACCAGGAGAGAGAGAGAAGAAAACACTCAGCGTGCGCTCTGTCAAGAATAGATTGGTTATTATTTTATCTAATCAGGATGGCTCCTACTGCTTTTTATCAAATCTTCCTTCAAACCCTAAAAGGAAAGACTAGCCGGGATTAATTACACACTACAAGTTCGCCAATCTTTCAGCCAGGCCAGTGTCGGTACTTTGAGGGAGGTCCCCCGTGCTTTCGCACGAACCTAATTAATGTAAACCTCGTTTTCCCAGAGGCGTAACCCCGTTAACACCTTTCTAGACACCTACTTGATCGGCTAATTGTAATGTATAAAACTCTCCCAGGAGTAACACTTACTCGCAGCGGGTATCGAGATCCAACTATCTCATAGAAGGTATGCAATCTCATTGCAAATCTCAACACTTGAAATTCCCGATAATATTTTGCCCCTAACGTGCTATGACCTTGACGAAAGCCAACAAACCATAGCCCGCTAGTCAAGTTCAACCCGTACATTTCTTGATCGAATTAAACCCACCCGCACGACCCTTGACGAAAGCCAACAAAGCCGCACGACTACCCTAATCCAATCGCATCATATGCTAGCAGATAAGCAGCATATAGCTACCGCACACTGCACCTTGACGAAAGCCAACAAATGCAGCACGAATACTATATACAACTTATCTGAAATGACGGAGGGCTACGACAGGTTTTTCTGAAAACCTATTGCGTAATGAACTTGATATCGTTGTAGGATCGAATGATTTTGAAATGGAGTGCTTTTGAGGCTTTTCTAGTTTTGCTAAAGGAGTCACTCCCGGTGAAGGGATCGTCGGTCCTTTCCTCATCGAATGAGGTGCGGGATATATCATATATATCACTGTGCAAAGCAAAAACACTTAAAAGCAATCAAAAGACAAACCGAGTGTGTAGCATCTGCCAGTTATTGCTAAAGGAGTCACTCCCGGTGAAGGGATCTCGGTCCTTTCCTCATCGAATAAGGTGCAGGATATATCACATATACCGCTGTGCAAAGCAAGAACTGTAGCTACCTGTTTTATTTTGAAATTCGATTCTACAAAATCTTAGGTTTCTTTTAATTCATTAATCATATTAATGAAGTCCCATCATTTAAGTACCTAAACATCACAGATAGATATGACGTACACTTATGCCATCCGCATTCGCCTCGATGTCCCCTCGTGCATCGTTAGGTTAGGTAACTAACGACAGAGCAGGGCAGGGCTAGCGCGGGTGTAAAACATAAGTAACGTCTATATAATATATCATATATACTATATACTATATCCATCACAGAACATCTCATGATCACATCACAGATATCGCAGCAGAAGTATCATATGAAATATTGGATATACTAGGACGTCCGTGTTTTCAATACGAGCCAGTATAAAACACGGATTCCACGGTCGTGATGAATAGCCAAACCCACACCCCTAGACCCCTACGAGAGCGGCAAGCAACCCTACCAATTCTAGAGTTAGGAGACCCGGACCCGACTCCTCGAGTTGGTCTCCCACTGGACTCCAGAACCCGGTTACTTGTGCCCTCCTCCTTGGGTCTATCCTAGTGCGGAAAAGTAAATAATATACAACAGGTGACAACTCCCGCAACCTGGAAGCGCCCCAATAAAAGAATATTACATACAAGTTTTTACATGAATGAAAATGAAAAACACTCATCTCACATAAAAACCCCGGCTATTCAAACACGACGATCCAATATAACATATCCAGCAACACATAACATCACATGTCATCAACGTAAGTAAATATGTCCATCCCAATTGTCGTTGACATATAGCAACGAAACCGGCGATATCACATATTACACTTACGGTCACAGAAAAGAAAGTGTAAAACTACAACAGTTGGAATCCGCAACCACCTCAGACATCGCATGCCTGACCGAATGAATTACTTAGACATCGCATGCCTAACAATTATAAACCCCGCATTTTAGTCTCAAAATCGAAAACACTTTTCAATATCAAGTCGGGCAATTCAACAAGATTCCCGACATCCTGATCGAATGCTCGTCGCAAACTTCAGTAGACGGCCGCACCCCTGATACCGTCGACGAAGTGCACCAAGGCGGAACACCGCTACCGCGAGCACCCGAACGGATGCTTTCGGCGACGGGGTTCTCCTACAGTCACTTGGTCGGGGCTATGGAGTGAGGCTGTCTATTAAGTTTACCCGGCGAGTATCCGCGTATGCTACGTGATTGCAACGGACTTTTGATCACATCAAAATTCCGTGGCAACCGATCAAGTGAAACTAAACTGCTTCGTTTATAACATTCATTCAGTTATCTCATAACTCATTGCGAATTCCAATTATTGTATCCCATTCCGGATAAACAGAAAATGTTAAATTTTTCGATTGAACAATCGAACACCCAAGTTTTCCCGAAACTGATCAACACATGAAACAAGTCTAACAACATTCCGTTCGTACCTCAGTACCAACGATCCAGCCGTAGAAGGGTCAAGCCAACGCCTCACATGTGGCACGCCGTACTGCCCCAAACCCGAAGGTTCAAAGGGCAGTTCAAGACGGTCACATAATCGAGTTAAGGTTTGTGTCTTCTAGAGGGACCATCGTGTTACTTGCACTACTTAGAACGTCGTTAAACTACGGAAAAATCCAACACTTGGAAATTTCCCGACAGGGGAAAAGTTGGGTATTTATATCCGGTCGAACTTTTTAACATATTCTAAAATTTATCCGGAAAGCCACACAGACAAAATTTGATACCCCGATCGAAACACCGAATTCCCAAAACAACTGCAGAAATTTCAACTCTTGAAAAATTATTAAAAATTCCCAGAAACACCAGCACAGTACAATAAGAATTACTGTAGAAAACAAGCTGCGAAAAACGACAAAATGGCCGCGCTTGCGCCACACGAGCCAGGCTCGTGCCGCGGAAGCGCGGTGCACTGTTGGAGTTAGGCAGCCGAATTTCACAGAATTTCTTATAATTTCCTGCTGATTTTTCTGAACATTTTTAATATTGAAAAATCCCTGTTTTTAAAAATTGTACAGAGAGCAATTTTGTTTTGGAGTTCCGGGTTCGTTCGGACTTCAATTTCCGTCTACGCTTCGCCTAAGGCTCTAGCTAGGCTCTGATACCACTGCAGGGCTCCTAGGCACACTAGTGAGGTCTCCAAAGCCATCAACCATGGCAATTTCAAAAAATATGGTGCCTACAAACCCTAAACAACGGATCGTTTGCTAGATTTCTAGGCGAAACAAGAACTAGTTAACTGTTAACTAAGGGAATACGGAAATACAACCTTTGTAGATCCGTTTGTCCACCTCCATAGCTCTGCAACGAGGTCGCCTCCGCTGTCCAAATCTAATCCGGGCTCTAGAGTCGGCTTCGTCGGAGAATGGGCAAGCTAGGTCATCGATGTCCATGCCGAAGATGATCTACGTCGAGGCATCGATGAATCAAGCTCCACCTTCACCAAACCATGATGACTTGTGAAGGAAACACACTCTACTACTTGGCAAGAGGTAGAGGATGAAGAAATAGGAAGTGGGTTAACTTTAGAATTGGATTTCTCACTCTTTTCCAACAATCACCATTGATGGACTTCAAGCTTCTTCACTTGAAGCATGAAGAAGAAGAAGAAAGATATTATGATAAGTTATTAGAAAATGAAAAGAAAATGAATTCTTATCATAATTCTAACCATGGTCAAGTGTAGAGAATGAATCATGGTTAGTGTGAATGGTTAGGGTTAAGGATGAGATAAGTATGGTTGACTTTATCAAAGCTTCATGAAGCTTCAACTAAACTCCAAATCTAGCAACCATTCTTTTCTCTTTTCTTTTTATTTTCCAAAGTGAATAAACAAATAAATAAATGAATAAATAAGTAATGGAAAATAAAACCCTAACCATTCTTTTAACCATGGTTTATTCTTTGCACTTAACCAAGTAAACTTGTATCATCAAACATGATACAATCAAGTGCACAAAATCATATCGCATATGTAATGTGCACACCCGAGCGAGAAAATCCATCTTAAGTTAACCGATACTAGTTGATGCAAAGCAATATATCAAATATATAAATATGCATTAAATCATTAAATCAACATTTGATTCAATGATCCGGTCATGCGCACATAACCGACTGGTATCTAATATATCGGCTTATCGAATCAACGCTTGAATCGATAACTAGGTTATATCGCATACAACCTTTCGATATATTTATCGCGAGAATAGAATACGGTATCACATACACGCATTATTCTCGGTCCCGCACATATCTCATATGCGCTCCTATTTCGTTTCGCTTGAGCCAGGAAACCTCTGTGTAGGACTCTAAAGACTCGTCAATACGCCGGCAGCGGATGATGATCATATCAAACATCCACAAGCCGTAAGCGGTCTGCTAAACGTAACGGCCACCCGGGTATTGAGCGATCTGAAGATCGAAGAGCAAGCCCGCACACACTCCAGTGAATCCGACCAGTAACACTACCGTACAGTCCGGTCTGATCGTCTGATATGTCGCATATCTCGCCTAGGGGTGGTAAACGTCAGACCCCAGTAGCTCAATAAGTCGTGTCGATATGAGGTCTATAACTGTTCGAGAAACTACTGGTAACACTTACCAGTAAATCTCTGCAACCCTGGCCAGGGATTTCCTGTTATAGCCAATCGAACACAGCGCAACATCAACCCCCATATACCGGGAGAGACGAATCCCCTCCTATCGCTCATTGCCTCCATGTGACTCGGGACTGTACCCAAAAACCACCGTTTTGCACGCCCTCTTGGACGTGGTAAGATGGAAATCAAAGCACAGTGGGAACCACACAAGACTCTATGACGATCTCGGGTCAACAGACTACTCTGTACCAGTGTCACCAGAGAACTGCCATCTGACGTGAGGTATAATACCATCTGGGAGTTCTCGGCGAGTCCGTCCAGTGTACCCAGTCTCTACTGAGCACCCGTATATCATCTCTGATGTCAAACACCGATGGATATGGGATCATCCATCGCCCATCTGTATGGGTCGAGAAGGTATACGCTAGTCTACTCTGGTATATCGATGCCCCGTCTCGATACACCCTCGACTAGGGACTTTGAAGGATGTACTTATAGACTACCATGTCCCCACTAGTATGATCCGCATCATAGTCCAGGTAGTCAAGTACAGATCCTAAGGGCTTTACCAACATGTAACAGAGAGACAATCAGCATACACGTTAAGGTAAAGGTCAACCAGATAGCATACTATCATGTCGAGCAAGAAAGTCCTCCCTATATATGTCCCAGCATCCACTACAATATACATCCAATGTACAGTAATGGCCTCTAGGGCATACATATAACTAACAATCGGTTCACTTTAAATGGATTTTCTCGCTCGGTTGTGCGCATTGCATATGTGATATGATTTTGTGCACTTGTTTGTATCATATTTGATGATACATGCAAATTAGGTTTTGTGTAAAGAATTAAACCTTGGTTAAAGAAATGGTTAGGGTTTTTATTTGATTATTCATTTATTCATTTGTTTTTATTTTTGGAAAATAAATGGAAAGGAGAAAAGAATGGTGGCTTAATTTGGAGTTTAGTTGAAGCTTCATGAAACTTTGATCAAGTCAACCATTCTTATCTCATCCTTAACCCTAACCATTCCCACTAACCATGATTCATTCTCTACACTTGACTAGAGTTAATATTATGATATGTATTGTTATTCTTTTCTTTTTTGGATTATCTTATCATAATATTCTTCTTCTTCTTCATCTTCTTCTTTGAAGAAGCTTGAGGTCATCAATGGTGGATTGATGATTTGAGTGAGAAATCCAATTCTAAAGTCTACCCACTTCCTATTTCTTCATCCTCTACCTCTTGCCAAGTAGTAGAGTGTGTTTCCTTCACAAGTTTTCAAAGCCAGGTGAAGGTGGAGCTTGATCTATCGATGCCTCGACGTAGATCATCTTCGGCATGGACATCGACGACCTAGCTCGCTTATTCTCCGACGAAGCCGACACTAGAGCCCGGATTCTTTTTGGACAGCGGAGACGACTTCGTTGCGGAGCTATGGAGGTGGAGCACCGGATCTACAAAGGTTGTATTTCCGTATCTCATAGTTAAGTGTTAACTAGTTAGCTTTTTCGCCTAGTTTTCTAGCAAACGATCCGTAGTCGGGTCTCTCGGCACCCGTAAAATTTTATAATGGCATGTTTGATGCCTTGTGAGACCTCACTAGGGTGCCTAGGAACCCTACACCTTCTACGGCTGGACCGTTGGTACTGAGGCACGAACTGAATGTTTTTAGACTTGTTTCATGTGTTGATCTGTATCGGGAAAACTTGGGTGTTCGAATGTTCGATCGGAAAGTTTAACATTTTCTGTTTATCCGGAATGGGATACAATAATTGGAATTCACAAGTAGTTATGAGATAACAGAATGAATGTTATAAACATAGCAATTTAGTCTCACTTGATCGGTTGCTACGGAATTTTGATGCGATCAAAAGTCCGTCGCAATCACGTAGCGTACGCGGATACTCGCCGGGTAAACTTAATAGACAGCTACACCCCATAGCCCCGACCAAGTGACTGTAGGAGAACCCCGTCGCTGTAAGCATCCGTTCGGGTGCTCGCGGCAGCGGTGTTCCGCCTTGGTGCACTTCGTCGACGGCATCGGGGGTGCAGCCGCCTACTAAAGTTTGCGACGAGCATTCGATCAGGATGTCGGGAATCTTGTTGAATTACCCGACTTGATATTGAAAAGTGTTTTCGATAATGAGACTAAAATGCGGGGTTTATAATTGTTAGGCATGCGATGTCTAAGTAATTCATTTGGTTAGGCATGCGATGTCTAAAGACGTTGCGGATTCCAACTGTTGTAGTTTTACACTTTCTTTTCTGTGACCGTAAGTGTAATATGTGATATCGCCGGTTTCGTTGCTATATGTCAACGACAATTGGGATGCGCATATTTACTTATGTTGATGACATGTGATGTTATGTGTTGCTGGATATGTTATATTGGATCGTCGTGTTTGAATAGCCGGGGGTTTTTATGTGAGATGAGTGTTTTTTCATTTTCATTCATGTAAAAACTTGTATGTAATATTCTTTTATTTGGGGCACTTCCAGGTTGCGAAAGTTGTCACCATTGTATATTATTTACTTTTCTGCACTAGGATAGACCCAAGGAGAGGAGCACAAGTAACCGGGTTCTGGAGTCCAGTGGGAGACCAACTCGAGGAGTCGAGTCCGGGTCTCCTAACTCTAGAATTGGTAGGGTTGCTTGCCGCTCTCGTAGGGGTCTAGGGGTGTGGGCTTGGCTATTCATCGCGACCGTGGAATCCGTGTTTTATACTGGCTCGTATTGAAAACACGGACGTCCTAAGATATCCAATATTTCATATGATTCTTCTGCTGCGATATCTGTGATGTGATCATGTGATGTTCTGTGATAGATACTGTATATAGTATATATGATATATTATATAGGCGTTACTTATGTTTTACACCCGTGCTAGCCCTGGCCTGCTCTGCCGTTAGTTACCTAACCTAACGGTGCACGAGGGGACATCGAGGCGAATGCGGATGGCATAAGTGTACGTCGTATTTATCTGTGATGTTTAGGTATATAAATGATGGGACTTCATTAATGTGATTAATGAAATAAAAGAAACCTAAGATGTTGTAGAATCGAATTTTAAAATAAAACAGGTAGCTACAGTTCTTGCTTTGCACAGAGGTATATGTGATATATCCTGCACCTTATTCGATGAGGAAAGGACCGAGATCCCTTCACCGGGAGTGACTCCTTTAGCAATAACTGGCAGATGCTACACACTCGGTTTGTCTTTTGATGCTTTTAAGAGTTCTGCTTTGCACAGTGATATATATGATATATCCCGCACCTCATTCGACGAGGAAAGGACCGAGATCCCTTCATCGGGAGTGACTCCTTTAGCAAAACTAGAAAAGCCTCAAAAGCACTCCATTTCAAAATCATTTGATTCTACAACGATATCAAGTTCATTACGCAATAGGTTTTCAGAAAAACCTGTCGTAGCCCTCCGTCATTTCAGATAAGTACTGGTTAGTATTCGTGCTACGTTTGTTGACTATGTTAAGGCGTAGTGTGCGGTAGCTAATTAGTGCTTATCTGCACAAGCATATGATGTGATTGGATTAGGGTAGTCGTGCGACTTTGTTGACTATGTTAAGGGTCGTGCGGGTGGGTTTAATTCAATCGGGAAATGACGGGTTGAACTTGACTAGCACTTATGATTTGTTGACTATGTTAAGGTCATATAGCTGCTAGGGGCAAAATATTATCGGGAATTTCAAGTGTTGAAATTTGCAATGAGATTGCATACCTTCTATGAGATAGTTGGATCCCGATACCCGCTGCGAGTAAGAGTTACTCCTGGGAGAGTTTTATACATTACAATTAGCCGATCAAGTAGGTGTCTAGAAAGGTGTCAACGAGGTTACGCCTCTGGGAAAACGAGGTTTACATTAATTAGGTTCGTGCGAAAGCACGGGGGACCTCCCTCAAAGTACCGACACTGGCCTGGCTGAAAGATTGGCGAACTTGTAGTGTGTGATTAATCCCGGCTAGTCTTTCCTTTTAGGGTTTGAAGGAAGATTTGATAAAAAGCAGTGGGAGCCATCCTGATTAGATAAAATAATAACCAATCTATTCTTGCAAGAGCGCACGCAGAGTGTTTTCTTCTCTCTCTCTCCAGGTAGCGACCATATCACGCCTTAATCAAGATAATAATACGGATTATTGACCGAACCCGCTTGTTATACTGAGCTGGGGAACGTTGGTCCCGCTCCAACTTATAATTGTTATAAGACAGAGCAGGAAATTGGGGATTACCAGAATTCCCGTGCCGCCCAAACGAAGAGAGTGCATGCTGATGCATCATCTTCGGGTGTGTTCATTACAGAGAACTGTTTCTCAGTATCCTTTACGTCCTGGGTATGTGATACCAGATCAGGATCCCAGATATGTAAACTGTTACATAGGGCTACAGAAAGGTAAAGAACTGAGAACGGGTGATAAGTTTCATGAGACAGAAAACGGGGCAAGTGTTGCAGCCAAGTCTGTTGGTCACTGTCACCCTGTATTACCAGAATACATTGATTCTGAACGAATGTTATTAGATACCAAACCTGATATACAAAATCGTATCTATCTCTTTATTAGTAAAGAAATGATAAAATTTTGTATTGTTGGATAATGTTTTGAACATTTCCTATATCAAAAGTTGATCGGATCAGGCACGTTATCTAAAAGCATTGATGTTCTAAATCAAACTACAGTTCTTAGTATACGGAACACACACAAGAGGAAGAGTTCAGAAATGAATGAATTCTTCTTGAGGTATTGTAGACTTGGTCAGATCAATGTGACCCGACTAGCTAGAGTTACATAAAGATGCATATTTAAATTAGTTTGAATTTACATCTTGTAAGACTCGCCAGTCATGTCACAAAGATAAAATGACCATAGCTCTGTTTATTGGAAACAGAGAAAGAGTTAGTGAACTCTTGGGATGATACATGTTGATGTATGTAGGTCCCCTGTCTACATATGCCAGGATTGGTTCTTTGTACTTCGTTACATTCTCTGATAATCTCTCAAGATTCAGACCTATGTTCCTGTTGAAACACAAGTCCGAACCTTTTGAGATATTCACAGAATATAAGTTAGAAGTAGAGAACCAATACGGGTATAAGTATTATGTCCTTTGATGAGATCAAGGAGGAGAATACTTGAGCACGGAATTCCTGGACTTTTCTAAAGGAGAATGAGATTCTCTCTCAGCATTTACTCCTCCGTATACACCATAGCACGATGGTATATCGGGGTGGAGCAATCACACCCTATATGATAAGGTGTGCTCTATGATGAGTACTGCTGAGTTACCTATTTCCTTTTGGGTGTTATGCACTTGAGAAACTGCATACCTATTGAATAGGGTCCCGATCAAATCAGTAGCCTACCACTTCATATGTGATATAGAATGGGAAGAGCCCATCTCTTAAGCTAGTTAAGATTTGGGGTTGTCCGGCCTATGTCTAAAAGCATAATCCAGACAAGCTCGAGGCAAGGTCAGTTATGTACAACTGGAAAGGTTCCAGCTATACAAACTACAGCTGATGATTTGATAGAACCAAAGGATTCAGTAGATTCCAACGAACCTCGGCCTCTCCGCCGATCTAGTAGGGTTCCTTATCCACCTGAGAGAAACTTCGGTTTCTCTATGACAGTGGGAACGAGGATTGCATCATGAGATGATGACCCAACTAGCTTCGAGCTGGCCATCGAGAGTAAGACTCTGTAAGAATGGCTGAATGTTTATCGATCTGAGATGGAATCCTTATACACCAACAAAGTATGGACTTTGGTTGCTATATCTGAAGGGTTAAATCCCCATCAGGAGCAAGTATATCTTGAGAAGATTACTTGGTGTACATGGAAAAGTTGAGACTTTCAAAGCTAGACTTGTTAAAGGTTTGCATCATTGACCAGGTGTGGATCATGATGAAACTTTTTCTAAGGATCTATGCTTAAGTCCATTCAGATCCTACTTGCCACGGCTACATACCATGACTACGATATCTGGTGGTTGGGTGTCATGACAGCTTTTCTAAATGATGATTTTGAAGAGAGCGTCTATAAGTACATAGCCAGAGGACCTCGTAGACAGTGGGAGCAGCGGAAACGTGTACAAGATGCTTTATAAGATAAAGCAGGCATCGTGGAGTTGGAACGTCTGTTTTGATGAAGTAGTCAAAGAGTTTGACATCATCAAAATGGTAGATGAACCTTGTATATACGAAAAGGTAGTAGGGAGTATGGTGATGATCCTCGTAGAGTACGTGGATAACATACTCTTGATAGGGAAGGAGTTTCCTATGCTACGCTCGGTCAATCTCCGCTTATCACAATGATTCTCCATAAAGGATCAAAGTGATACCAACTAAATCCTGGGTTTTGGATCTATGAGATAGATCTAAATGGATGTTAGGATACTCACTAGTTGTAGTGAGATGGTATCAGTTGAACCTAGGGAGAATCACTGGAAGTGTTCCAGAGTGATAAAGACGACTGAATGTCAGTCACAGGCATTGTCTTTACCCTCAGTAAAGGGACGGTATGTTGGAAGAGTTCCAAGCTAGACACCGTGACATACTAGACGATAAAGGCTGGATACATCGCTACTAAAGATGCTACCAAAGAGGCTGTTTGGATGTATAATGGTTCATGAGATGAACTATGTTCCTACCATTGTGAGACAATGGAGTTGTGGCTTATGCCATGGAACGCCTGTCCCATCAGTGATCCAGACTTATTCTAAGGCAGTATCACCTGATCATGGAGATGGTTGATCTCCAGGGTGATCGAGGCAAGGAGAGCAGACTTAGAGGATAACGCAGCGGATCCACTCACGAAGGCCTATTCCCAGAGAGAGACTTTTATGGGATGGTTGAGTATGAGATACTACAACCACTGCTATAGATGGCACTAGTGCAAGTGGGAGATTGTTAGTTATATGTATGCCCTAGAGGCCATTACTATACATAGGATGTATATTGTAGTGGATGCTGGGACGTATATAGGGAGGACTTTCTTGCTCGACATGATAGTATGCTATCTGGTTGAACTTTACCTTAACGTGTACACTGATTGTCTCCCTGTTATATGTTGGTAAAGCCCTTAGGATCTGTACTTGATGTAAGTCCATATTGCGACCCCCGGTGCTTACGGGGAGGCGGAAACGGTATAAAAAACGAATTTTTATCGCAAGAGGCAACATGGACTAAACTTGGTCGGGATCGTTGTCTAATCTAAAACTAGCAATCTAGCTAAAGAGAGTTAGCTACTATGGAAGATGGTTATACCTAAACTTGAACTCCTTCTTCTTCAAACCTTGTAGAGGTTGATGGTTCTCTTTACGTCGCCTTCTCCCGTCGAAGATGGATCCACCTCGAAGGTTCGACTTTAGGCTCTTCCTCGATCTTTGAGTGAACTAGGGTTTCCGGCTTGCTAAACCTTCATCCTAGAATGAGTAGAGAGAGATTAGGGTTTGCTTTTCTTTCTAAAGAGAATGATTCTCAACACATGAGAAGGTTTCTCTTTTCAAGAGGAAGAAGAAGATGAAATGAGGAGAGAGAGAGGTTATGATAGAATGAGCTCAATTATTTCTTTCTTGCAACCATATTGCAAAAGAAATGAATTATCTAAATGATAATAATTGAAATAAGAATAGTTGATGGTAATTTTGGAATGACCACTATCATGCTTCTTTAAATGAAGTGTAAGCATGAATCAAGGAAGACTTTCAAGGCATGAAAGTGGTCAATGGTCAACAAGTCAACCAAGGTCAACAAGTCAACAAAAAACAACCATAACATAATTCTTATTTAATTACTATTATTAATAGATAATATATAAATCCATTAGGGTTTGGAAAATGAAGACTGTCAACTGTGCATACGCACCCGATCCGAAACCCTAATGAAAAACCTCATTCTCCGCCTCAAGCAACTGTGCATACACACCTGCATTCTCGTTCCGAGGAACAAGAATACCAAGATATAAAAGCAACCCCCAAAACATATACCAGTATCTGGCTCAAACCAGAGCCTGCCAGTATAATCCGTCCGGACTCCAAACGTGCACCAGTGCGCGGATGAGAACGAACCCTGTCGCAAAACCATGCGACCTCTACTCTGTTTTGCCCAGAGGCGAATACCCTCTGTGTGGGACTCTAAAGACTCGACACTACGCTGGCAGTGGGTTTAACCACAGACCGCAAGCGGCACTAGCTGTGCGTAACGGTCCCCAGGTATATGCCGACAAGAAGGCTGACGAGGTGAAACCCCATCTGAACTCCTACTGAGTCTGAATGTGACATTCTCCGTACAGTCCGGTCTGTTCGTCTGATACATCGCATGGCGGGCCTAGGGGGCGGTAAAACGTCAGTCCCCCAATAGCGGTACAAGTCGTGTCGGAGTGAAGCCCAAAACACCCTGAGATAACACTGGAAACCTACCAGTATATCTCGCTTGCCCTGGCCAGGGACTACTCGTGTAATGGCTCTCCTAGACACAGCGCGATGTCAACCCCCAATACCGGGAGAGACGAATCCTGTCTAACCGTCACTGCCTCCAAGTGCTTCGGGACTGCACCCAACCACCACCTGTTTGCACGACTGCTTTGAGCCGTGGTAGGGTAGTGATCAAAGTGCAGTGGGAACACACTCGAGGCGAAGTGTCAGTGTCAAGTCAGCGGACTAAGCTGTACTCATGTCACCTGGGAACTGATAACTGACGATAGGTATAATACCAACCTGTCAGTTCCCGACGAGTCCTGTCCAGTGTACTCGTAACCCAACGAGCACCCGTATACTATCTCCAGTACGACGTACTGATGGCTGTGGGACAGACCATCTCCCACACTGGGATGAGAAGCGCATACGCTAGTCTACTCCGGAGTATCGATGCCCTGTCTCGATAGTCCTACGACTAGGGACCTGTATAAGGATGTGCCTATAGATTACCCAGCCCCCACTAGTGTGACTGCCATCACAACGCTGGTAATCAAGCAAAGATCCTAAGGGCTCCACTAATGCGTATAAGTGATATACTGAAATAAACACAAGTACACATTGAAGTAGAAACAAACCAAGTAGCATACTACTATGTTGAGCAAGATTGTTTATACAAGGTGAATATCCCAAGCTTCCATCAAGTAATATACAAACTAGTATGATACAGTAATGGCCTCTAGGGCATATACACTAACAATCTCCCACTTGCACTAAGGCCATGTACTGGCGTATCGAAGACCTATCATCTCGATCAGCCGCTCGAACTGAGTCTGGGGTAGGGCCTTGGTGAATGGATCTGCAGTGTTCTCTTCTGAAGCAACCCTCCGAACCTCGATCTCCTTGCGATCCACGATCTCCCTGATCAGGTGATACCGCCTCAAGATGTGCCTGGATCTCTGATGGGACCTGGGTTCCTTTGCTAAAGCTATAGCCCCGTTGTTGTCGCAATACAGAGGTACTGGGTCAACAATGGACGGAACCACCTGAAGTTCTTTTAAGAACTTCCTTATCCAGACAGCTTCTTTTGCGGCATCAGATGCAGCGATGTATTCCGCTTCCATAGTCGAGTCTGCAACGGTTTCCTGTTTGGAACTCTTCCAACACACCGCCCCTCCGTTGAGGGTAAAGACAAAACCCGACATGGACTTGGAATCATCCTTGTCACTCTGGAAGCTGGAGTCAGCAAAGGCCTCAATCTGGAGGTCTTTTTCGCCATACACCAAGAACATCTCCTTAGTCCTCCTCAGGTACTTGAGAATGTTCTTTACCGCTATCCAATGTTTCTCCCCAGGGTTTGACTGATACCGGCTTACTACACTCAGTGCATAAGCTACATCCGGTCTGGTACACAACATCGCATACATTATAGAGCCTACCGCAGAAGCGTAGGGTATAATAGACATGCGATCCCTCTCCAAATCAGTCTTGGGAGACATCTCTTTATAGAGGGTGATCCCGTGACAAGCCGGTAGGTTACCGCGCTTGGAATCTTCCATACTGAATCTTTTCAGTACGGTGTCGATGTACCTGGACTGTGAAAGTCCTAATATCCTCTTGGATCTATCACGATGGATCCGGATCCCCAGGATGTAAGAGGCATCACCCAGGTCTTTCATGGAGAACCTGTGTGACAAGAAACCCTTGACAGATTGTAGCATAGGAATGTCATTTCCTATTAAGAGAATGTCATCCACGTATAAAACAAGGAATACCACAGTTCTTGCTACAAATCTACTATAGATGCACGGTTCATCTGGATTTTTGATAAAGTCAAATTCCTTGACCGTCTCATCAAAACAGATGTTCCAACTCCGCGATGCCTGCTTTAGTCCATAGATGGACTTAAGCAACTTGCACACCTTTCCGCTGCTCCCACTCTGAATGAAACCCTCTGGCTGATCCATATAGACACACTCCTCTAAATTTCCATTTAGAAAAGCGGTTTTTACATCCATCTGCCAAATCTCATAATCGTGGAAGGCAGCAATGGCAAGAAGGATCCGAATGGATTTCAGCATAGCCACTGGAGAAAAGGTTTCGTCGTAGTCCAAGCCAGGTCTTTGACGGAAACCCTTTGCTACAAGTCTAGCTTTATAGGTCTCAACCTGTCCATCTACACCAATCTTCCTTTTGAAGATCCACTTGCATCCTACGGGTTTTACCCCATCTGGAGCAATGTCCAACGTCCATACTTTGTTGGTGTACATGGACTCCATTTCGGTCCGCATTGCATCCAGCCATTTTACCGAGTCAATGCTCTGAACGGCCTGCTGGAAGCTAGTAGGCTCATCATAGTCTATGATGCAATCCTCTCTATCCCCGTCTATGAGAAAACCGTAGTATCTCTCGGGCGGATGAGACTGCCTACTACTTCTACGGAGCGGCATAGGAATGTCCTATTCATTTGAATCCTGTGGTTCCACTAAGCTTTCAGTAATAGTCCGTGGTTCTGGAATTTCTTCCAGTTCTACTGTGCTCCCACTTATCTGGTTTTCCAAAAACTCAGTTTCCAAGAAGTAGGCATGACGAGAAACAAGGACTTTTTGTTCCTCTTCACAGTAGAAGAAATATCCCTTGGAGTTCTTTGGATATCCCACGAACTTACACTGTACTGAGCGTGCCTCGAGCTTGTCCGCATGCTGCTTTTTAACAAAAGCTGGACATCCCCAAGTCTTGATGTGACTGAGATGGGGTCTCTTCCCACACCACATCTCATATGGTGTAGTAGGCACAGTCTTAGTAGGAACTCGGTTCAAAAGGTACGCAGCTGATTCTAGTGCATACCCCCAGAATGATCGCGGTAACTCAGCGTTACTCATCATGGACCGTACCATATCCAATAGGGTTCGGTTCCGTCTCTCCGATACACCGTTGTGTTGCGGAGTGTATGGAGGAGTAAGCTGAGAGAGAATCCCATTCTCTTTTAAGTAATTCAGGAACTCGGCACTTAAGTATTCTCCACCTCGATCCGATCTTAGAATCTTGATACTTTTGCCGGTCTGTTTTTCTACTTCATTCTTAAATTCCTGGAACTTTTCAAAAGATTCTGACTTATGTTTCATTAAGAAGACATAACCGTATCTTGAAAAATCATCCGTAAAAGGAATGAAGTAAGAATAACCGCTTCGTGCATGTGTAGACATTGGACCGCACACGTCGCTGTGTACGAGTCCCAAGAGCTCGCTCGCTCTTACTCCGTGTCCAGTGAACGGAGTCTTTGTCATCTTTCCTTTGAGACAGGATTGACAAGTGGCATATGATTGATATTCGAACGGATCCAAATATCCTTCTGTATGTAACTTAGTCAACCTTCTCTCATTTATGTGACCCAGTCTACAATGCCATAAGAAAGTCTGATTAATATCTGGTGACTTTCTTTTGTGTGTATTCTGGACATTGAAAATCTGTGGTTGGTTTAATACGTATATACCATTGCTCAATGTACCTGACCCAATCAGAACTTGATTAAGGTGAATGTTAACAACATTACTTACAAACGCAAATTCATAACCTTCTTTAGAAACCAAAGATACAGAAATGATATTACAAGTTGCGTTGGGTACAAAAAAGCAATTACGCAAAACCAAAACATGTCCATCTGACATTCCTAGGTGATAGTCCCCCACGGCTTTAGCATCCATGCTAGCTCCGTTCGCAACTCTGAGGGTCATGTCACCTTCCTTCAAAAACCTACGGTTTCTCAACGCCTGCAAAGAATTACAGATATGAGATCCTGATCCGGTATCCAATACCCAGGAAGTAGAGTTTATAGAAAGACAGTTTTCAATAACATACACACCTGAAGCTGAAGCTGCAACCTGCTTCAGTTCCTGTGTCCTGGCTTTCCAAGCCCTGCAATCTTTCTTCCAGTGTCCACTCTTGTGACAATAGAAGCATTCCTCTTTACCAACAAGCTTCCCCGCTATCTTTGTTGCCTTTTCCTTTCCCTTCGCACCCACTTTACTAACACCGCCTCTTGGTTTGGCGGGGGCTTTCTTCTTCTTTCCCTTGGCTTTCGCCGTGGACCTAGAAGAAGAAGATCCTCCTACAAACAAAGTGGATGTATCCCTACCCTTCTGTAGGGTGCCCTCTGCGCTCCTCAGCAGGTTGAGGAGTTCTGAAAGTTCAACTTCCTTTTCTTGCAAGTTGAAATTCAGTATGAACTGGGCGTAAGTGGATGGAAGGGACTGGAGAATTATATCTGTGTAGAGTTCACTATCCAACGTGGTCCCAAGTTCCGCGAGCTCCTCAGTGTAGCCAATCATCTTAAGCACGTGGTCCGCTACCGATGATCCGACGGCCAACTTAGTCGAAAATAACTTCTTCGACACTTCGTATCTTGCGATACGAGACTGCTCTCCATACAGTTCTTTTGTATGAAGAAATATGGATTCCAAATCCATATTCTCGTGCCTCCTCTGATGGTCATTGTCCATCGAGGCAAGTACGAGGCATCTGGCCTTCGCGCTGTCAATCTCCCAAGTCTTACGGATTTCCTTATCCGCGACGCTGGAGGTGGGACCTGGGACGGGGGGAGCTTTGGTGGTAAGAAGATACCCCAGCTTGTCGTAAGAGATTGCCAATTTGACATTCCTGAGCCAATCTTTGTAGTTTGGCCCTGTCAGTATGTTTTTATCTAGAAGTAACTTAAGTCCAGTCATTTCGATTTGGTCGCTGCAGGGGGAGAGAAGAAACACTTAGCACGATGCTCTTGCAAGTTTAGAATGGTTTTTAATTTGTCTAAACAGGATGGCTCCCACTGTCTCTCGAATCCCTCCTCAAACCACAAAGGAAGAATTAGCCGGGATCAATCCCACCGTACAATACTTGCTTAACCGTTCAGCCAGGCCAGTGTCGGTACTTCGAGGGAGGTTTTCCAACGCTTTCGCGAAGTTCCTTAATTTAAGAACCTCTTTTCCCTGGGGGCGTAGCCCCGCTAACACCTTTCTAGGCACCTACTAGGTTTATAGCATTGATCGTTTAGTGAGAAATTTCCCGAGGAGTAGCATATACTCACAGTAGGATCGGGATCCAAATATCATCGCGTGACGAAAATGAAGGAATCCTACCATAATCATCACACTCCAAATGGTATGCAAATCTAGCAAGTTTCAGTACTTATGAAACTCCCGATGTGGATTTTTGCCCCATGCTCTTATGACCTTGACTTTGGCCAACAAATCATAAGTCACATGTCAAGTTCTTCCCGTCGTTATCCAGGTTAATTTGAATCCACCCGTACATACCCTTGACTTTGGCCAACAAGGCAGTACGACTGTTCCAAATCAACGCATCTATCTATGCTGCACATGAATATCCAATAGCTACCAATCACTATGCCTTGACTTTGGCCAACAAACACAGCTTGAATACTATTGACTATTTATGTGAAACGACGGAGGGCTACGAATGGTTCTGGCGAAACCGTGAACGTAGTGAACTTGATATAATCGATGGAACGAGATAGCTTTTAGAAGGAGTGGCTCAAGCTCCGCATTTAAAAGTTAGTTTTGAAAAGAACCGAGTGGTTTTTCGAAAGTGTTCCATCGACTTAAACTTGGTTTATTATCTTGCATTAGTTCTTTTAATGCGTGATATTCTTGCATTAGTTCTTTTAATGCGTCCCATCATTTAATTCCTACCATTGCAGAAAACAACCAAAATATGACGTACGCTTATGCCATTCGCATTCGCCACGGGGTCCCGTCATCACTCGTTAGGTTACTTAACTAACGACAGAGCGGGGGCTGGGCTAGCGCGGCTGTAAAACATAAGCAACGCCTAAATAGAAAGCAATGATAGACATTACATATCACAGATGAATACATTGGATATACTAGCAATCCGCATTTCTTTCGAGCCTGAAACGAAAAGCGGATAACACGGTCGCGGTGAATAGCAAATACCCCACCCAAGACCCCTACGGGTGCGGCAAACTACCCGCCAAGTTCCCGGTAGTTTGTGCACCCCACCATGGGTCTATCCTAGGAGCAAAAACAGTAAAAAGAATTTTACAATGACGGCTACAACCCCGACCCGGTTGTGCGGCCAAACAAATAATATAATTACATCAATTTACATTTACAATGAATGAAAGAAAAACAAAAGCTCATCTCACATCCACCCCGGCTATTCACCCGCGACAGTCCAACACATTCATATACACATTCCAGCACATTACAGATCATGTATAACCCCGACTAATCGACTTATAGCGATTAGCCGACGTTCAATACATGCAAACATCACAGATATAACCAACATAGCCAAAGTGCAGTGAAGTTCGGAAAAAAATACGGAATTATAGGACCCCAAAAGTGAATTTCAGTTCTGGAAAATCTGGGTACATATAATATATCTGAAAAATCCCAAAACCAACATAGAAGGACACTGCACGAAAAACGATGCAAAGATGACTACAACCTGCGGCGGTTCCGCGGGCAGATGAGTAGGTGAGGCCGCGGAAGGGCGGCGGCTTGGAGGAAACATGCTATCGTTTTTCTTGTGTGTTCTTAGAAAACCCTGAGACGAATTTACAAGTATAAAGTTTTTCATTTTGAGCAGAAAAAATTTCAACAGAAAGTTAGGGTTTTGAATTTCCGGTTTTGTGATTTTTCGTTTCCGAACTTCGTTACACTTCACTACCAAGCTAGTTTAAGTTTAGTTAGGCTCTGATACCACTGTAAGTCCATATTGCGACCCCCGGTGCTTACGGGGAGGCGGAAACGGTATAAAAAACGAATTTTTATCGCAAGAGGCAACATGGACTAAACTTGGTCGGGATCGTTGTCTAAACTAAAACTAGCAATCTAGCTAAAGAGAGTTAGCTACTATGGAAGATGGTTATACCTAAACTTGAACTCCTTCTTCTTCAAACCTTGTAGAGGTTGATGGTTCTCTTTACGTCGCCTTCTCCCGTCGAAGATGGATCCACCTCGAAGGTTCGACTTTGGGCTCTTCCTCGATCTTTGAGTGAACTAGGGTTTCCGGCTTGCTAAACCTTCATCCTAGAATGAGTAGAGAGAGATTAGGGTTTGCTTTTCTTTCTAAAGAGAATGATTCTCAACACATGAGAAGGTTTCTCTTTTCAAGAGGAAGAAGAAGATGAAATGAGGAGAGAGAGAGGTTATGATAGAATGAGCTCAATTATTTCTTTCTTGCAACCATATTGCAAAAGAAATGAATTATCTAAATGATAATAATTGAAATAAGAATAGTTGATGGTAATTTTGGAATGACCACTATCATGCTTCTTTAAATGAAGTGTAAGCATGAATCAAGGAAGACTTTCAAGGCATGAAAGTGGTCAATGGTCAACAAGTCAACCAAGGTCAACAAGTCAACAAAAAACAACCATAACATAATTCTTATTTAATTACTATTATTAATAGATAATATATAAATCCATTAGGGTTTGGAAAATGAAGACTGTCAACTGTGCATACGCACCCGATCCGAAACCCTAATGAAAAACCTCATTCTCCGCCTCAAGCAACTGTGCATACACACATGCATTCTCGTTCCGAGGAACAAGAATACCAAGATATAAAAGCAACCCCCAAAACATATACCAGTATCTGGCTCAAACCAGAGCCTGCCAGTATAATCCATCCGGACTCCAAACGTGCACCAGTGCGCGGATGAGAACGAACCCTGTCGCAAAACCATGCGACCTCTACTCTGTTTTGCCCAGAGGCGAATACCCTCTGTGTGGGACTCTAAAGACTCGACACTATGCTGGCAGTGGGTTTAACCACAGACCGCAAGCGGCACTAGCTGTGCGTAACGGTCCCCAGGTATATGCCGACAAGAAGGCTGACGAGGTGAAACCCCATCTGAACTCCTACTGAGTCTGAATGTGACATTCTCCGTACAGTCCGGTCTGTTCGTCTGATACATCGCATGGCGGGCCTAGGGGGCGGTAAAACGTCAGTCCCCCAATAGCGGTACAAGTCGTGTCGGAGTGAAGCCCAAAACACCCTGAGATAACACTGGAAACCTACCAGTATATCTCGCTTGCCCTGGCCAGGGACTACTCGTGTAATGGCTCTCCTAGACACAGCGCGATGTCAACCCCCAATACCGGGAGAGACGAATCCTGTCTAACCGTCACTGCCTCCAAGTGCTTCGGGACTGCACCCAACCACCACCTGTTTGCACGACTCCTTTGAGCCGTGGTAGGGTAGTGATCAAAGTGCAGTGGGAACACACTCGAGGCGAAGTGTCAGTGTCAAGTCAGCGGACTAAGCTGTACTCATGTCACCTGGGAACTGATAACTGACGATAGGTATAATACCAACCTGTCAGTTCCCGACGAGTCCTGTCCAGTGTACTCGTAACCCAACGAGCACCCGTATACTATCTCCAGTACGACGTACTGATGGCTGTGGGACAGACCATCTCCCACACTGGGATGAGAAGCGCATACGCTAGTCTACTCCGGAGTATCGATGCCCTGTCTCGATAGTCCTACGACTAGGGACCTGTATAAGGATGTGCCTATAGATTACCCAGCCCCCACTAGTGTGACTGCCATCACAACGCTGGTAATCAAGCAAAGATCCTAAGGGCTCCACTAATGCGTATAAGTGATATACTGAAATAAACACAAGTACACATTGAAGTAGAAACAAACCAAGTAGCATACTACTATGTTGAGCAAGATTGTTTATACAAGGTGAATATCCCAAGCTTCCATCAAGTAATATACAAACTAGTATGATACAGTAATGGCCTCTAGGGCATATACACTAACACTTGACTACTTGGACTATGATGCGGATCATACTAGTGGGGACATGGTAGTCCATAAGTACATCCTTCAAAGTCCCTAGTCGTGGGTGTATCGAGACGGGGCATCGATATACCAGAGTAGACTAGCGTGTACCTTCTCGACCCATACAGATGGGCGATGGATGATCCCATATCCATTGGTGTTTGACATCAGAGGAGATATACGGGTGCTCAGTAGAGACTGGGTACACTGGACGGACTCGCCGAGAACTCCCAGATGGTATTATACCTCACGTCAGATGGCAGTTCTCTGGTGACACTGGTACAGAGTAGTCTGTTGACCCGAGATCGTCATAGAGTCTTGTGTGGTTCCCACTGTGCTTTGATTTCCATCTTACCACGTCCAAGAGGGCGTGCAAAACGGTGGTTTTTGGGTACAGTCCCGAGTCACATGGAGGTAATGAGCGATAGGAGGGGATTCGTCTCTCCCGGTATAGCGAGTTGATGTTGTGCTGTGTTCGATTGGCTATAACAGGAAATCCCTGGCCAGGGTTGCTGAGATATACTGGTAAGTGTTACCAGTAGTTTCTCGAATTGTTATAGACCTCATATCGACACGACTTATCGAGCTATTGGGGTCTGACGTTTACCACCCCTAGGCAAGATATGCGACATATCAGACGATCAGACCGGACTGTACGGTAGTGTTACTGGTTGGATTCACTGGAGTGTGAGCGGGCTTGCTCGTCGATCTTCAGATCGCTCAATACCCGGGTGGCCGTTACGTTTAGCAGACCGCTTGCGGCTTGTGGGTGCTTGATATGATCATCACCTGCTGCCGGCGTATTGACGAGTCTTCAGAGTCCTACACAGAGGTTTCCTGGCTCAAGTGAAACGAAATAGGAGCGCATATGAGATATGTGCGGGACCGAGAATAATACGTGTATGTGATACCGTATTCCATTCTCGCGATGAATGTGTCAAATGGTTATATGCGATATAACCTAGTTATCGAATCAAGGATTGATTCGATAAGCCGATACATTGTATACTAGTCGGTTGTGTGCGACATGACCGGATCATTGAATCAAGTGTTGATTTAATTATTTAATGCATAATTATATATTTGATATATTACTTTGCATTAACTAGTATCGGTTCACTTTAAATAGATTTTCTCACTCGGATGTGCGCATTGCATATGCGATATGATTTTGTGCACTTCCTTGTATCATGTTTGATGATACATGCCTTTTGGTTAAGTGTAAAGAATTAAACCTTGGTTAATGAAATGGTTAGGGTTTACTATTTCCGTATTCATTATATTCATTTATTTATCCTTTTGGAAAAAGAAAAGGAAATGAGAAAAATGGTGGCTTATTTTGTTTTGTTCATGAAGCTTCATGAAGACTTTGACCAAGTGACCATTTTGTCTCATGCTTAACCCTAACCATTCCATTCAACCATGATTAACTCTCTACACATTACCATGGTTAATGTTATGATAAGAATGATTTTATTATTCTTATTAAAATTAACTTATCATACCATTTTCTTCTTCTTCTTCCTTGAACTCAAGAAGAAAAAGCTTTCTTCATCAATGGTGATTGATGAATTAGAGTGAGAAATCCAATTCTAAAGTCTACCCACTTCCTGTTTCTTCATCCTCCACCTCTTGCCAAGTAGTAGAGTGTGTTTCCTTCACAAGTTTTCAAGACTTGGTGAAGGTGGAGCTCGATCTAGTGATGCTTCGACGTAGATCATCTTCGGCACGTCGTCGATGACCTAGCCCGTCCATTCTCCGATGAAGCCGACGCTAGAGCCCGGATTTGATTTGGACAGCGGAGTGGACCTCATCTCGGAGCCGTGGAGGTGGAGGACCGGATCTACAAAGGTTGTATTTCCGTATCTCTTAGTTAAGTGTTAACTAGTTTCTTTTTCGCCTAGACATCTAGCCAACGATCCGTAGTCTAGGGTTTCTCAGCACCGTAATTTTTGAAATTGGTATGGTTGATGCCTTGTGAGACCTCCTTGGGGTGCCTAGGAACCCTACATGATTTTGATGATTGAGTTCATGATATTTGTCTTCATGGACCATGGTTGCACCTGCTGAGTATTTACGATTTTTGCACGGTTGTTGCACTTAATATCGTTTTCGTGCCTTGGTTTCTCATATTTGTGATTATATGGATTTCATACAGTTGAGTTGATTTGTGCGTATATACGTATACGATTTGGTTTTTGCACATGTTCGGCGTTTGATCTTGGATTTTATGATCTCGTGCATGATGGATGCACCTGGTTTGGATTTTCGCGCATGTTTTGAGAAGCGATTTTGGTGCACACCAGATGCACTAAATCGAGATTCTTCATGTGTGTCAGATGCACCTGTCCTTGCTGTCAGGCACACACGTTGCCTATGACAGATGTTGTTTGCACACCCGATGCACTTAGATGTTGTCTCTGTGCGCATGTATGGCACATATATGGATTTTGATTTCCGTGCGCACCAGACGCACATAGTATTTATATGCATATTTTGGGAATTGATTTCTTATGGAGCAGTACGTTTTTATGATGATTGCTATGAGTTTTTGTACTGAGCAGGACTAGTCAGAGGACAGTACCTGAATATATTTTGCATGCATTGATAGTTATTGAAGGGATTTCCAAAAAGCGAGCTATAGTCTCAGTATTTACCTATGTGTCTGATATGACACGAAATGTTTAAAACAAGAAGACCGTTCTAAATTGTTTCCAAAACGGCGGAACGTACATATTAAACAAAGGATATATATATATATGTAGTTATTTTCTTACGATAGACGTCCACCACTGTGCAGTGCTGCAAGCATCGCACAGCGATTTGAAGAAGATTTGGCATGCATTGCTTCCAGATGTTTTAATGATGTATATCATATTGATTTTCATTTTGGATTTAGACATTGTGTCTTCACCATGACTCCGATGATTGCGGGATGCTGGATGGAGTTTTGATTTTGAGTTACATGCTCATTTTTCATGCGCATGCGCTGCGCTACGATTTGTTTTAAGTATTTATGATTTCGGAGCCCCGGCGACTTGATGGTTTTGCGTAGATATTTTAGTATTTGGGGAGAGTTTAATTTAAATTCGGGGACCGAATTTCTTTAAGGGGGGAAGATTGTAACGTTTTGAAAATCGTTTCGGTGAAATTTCGGAAAATCGGTAAAATAGGGGGGTTTTCTGTAAAAAACCAAAATACAAATATCTTTATTATAAAATTAAATATATATATTCTAGCTATGTAATTGCTAGTATTTGGTGTTTATTGAGCCACTGGTAAAATTTCAAATTTTCTGAAATTTTTTCCAAAAATAATTATTTTAATATTATTTTAAGCCGTCACTAATACATTTAATTAGGGAAAATTACAAATTGGAATGAGTTGAAAAAAATTTTGTGCATCATAACACATTAAACAAAATTTTATCATGTGGTTTTTGAAATGAAATGGTTTGCCAAAACGGTTTAGAAAATATCGAAGAAAAAAAGGCTTAAATAGTGAAAATTTGTGTAATTGGATGTTGGGGTATATCAATTATCATTTTCCTTCACCCCACACTCACACACCCCCACTTTCCATCATTGGCCGAGCCCATGGCAGCCCCACACCCACACATCTCACACTTCTAGTTTAGTTTGAAATGAAACAATATGAAAGGAGGAAATGAAAGAATACATATATTAACGTATGGGCTTGATTGACTTTGGTCAATTCTTGACTTCATAACCTCACCACACTCTCTCTCTCCTCCCCCCTCTTCAGGCCGAGCACCATTCCCCCCCACAGCAGCAACCCCTCTCCTAAATCCTACTCCATTTTGCATCAAAAAACCCACAAAAATCACTTGAAATCCATACAAATTCAAATCTAATCCCAATTCCAAGCCTTACCCATTATTCTTGGAGCAATCCTACTCGAATCCTTAAAGCAAAGAGAGAATTTTGGAGGCTAGGTTGTGTGTTTGATCATGGATCGTGAGGTATAAATCTTGACCTTTTGTTAATTTGTTGTTTAGATTGCTTACCCTTGCATATTAAAGTGTTAATTTGATTCTAGTTGATAACTTGAGAATTAATGATTAGGGTTTGTGATCAAGTGAGGTTTTTTTTTATCTATTATTCATGGTTCTAATGAGGGGATTAACATGTTAATGTTATGCTAAAACTAACCTAGTTGCTAGTTTACTACTTGATGCTTGTATTTTTTTAAAAATTGGAATTTTATGCAAACTAGGTTTTGGAATTTAATTGCAAAAGGGAGATTAAAAATATAATTAAGGTTTCATGACATTATTAACAGTATAAATTGTATTTTAATACTTTAGTTCATGCAAATCCAAGCTAAATTGTTTTTTGTGCATTTTTGCTAAAATTGTTAAAATTTGGGTATATTGTAAACTAGAATTTTGGGGTTAATGAAATCTAATGAGATTAAATTGTGGAAATTGTTTTTATGACTTATTTAAGATGTTTAATAAGTATTATGGCCGCTAGATTTGTTTAAACGTCGGGATTTGTACTAAAACGGGTAATATTTGCTTGCTAGATTTTCGGAAAAATGGCTTTTAAAGTGAGCTTGGGGTTTTTTGTGAATTTTAACCTATTTTATAGTATAATTAGTACTTGTGATCGTGCAAATAAGTGTGTTTGGGTTTTTCTCGATGGTTTGGCATTTGTACGCCGACGTCGAGGGTTTTTGGGTTGAATTGTGAAAGCAGCCATAGGTTTTGACCTATGTGGGATTCATGTGTCGTTTTGGTCATGAGTCAGATTTTAATGCGATACGGTGCGTTATGATATGTAGGTACCCCATGTAGACTTCGAGACGACCAACAAGCGCGTGGCGACGTCGGCACCGGCGAGCAAGGACCAGGTGAGTAGATTTATATCTACGGGGAGAAGTCGGGTGGGTGGCGTATAGCACCCCCGCAGTTAGTGGTGATGTATACGAATACGTATACACACATATATTTATTATATGTAGTTGAGTTGATTGATGATAAAGATAGATTTTTGGTGTTCTTGGATTGGTTTAGTGTAGTTGCGAAGCCCTAGAGTAGGGGCTGCACCTATACACGCACGCACGCACATACTTGCATACATCCTTTCTTTTACATATGCGTATATGGGATTATGTTTATGTGTTCACATGGGTATGGGACTATGTGTTCATATACTGGATTTGAGGATAGTACTTGGGATTTGAGATGATTCGATGAGATTTGATTTGAGGCCGTGAGATCGGTGATATGGCAGGGTTCGTATTTGAGATACGACATGACGTTGTAGCGGGTCCTTGACATAGTGTTTCACACACGTGCATGCATACTTAGGCGGTATCAGTATTGTATTAGACGTAGATCAGTACCCCGATCATGATATTTGATAAAGAGGATACCAGATGAATAGTATGATGAATGTGATATTGACCCGTACCCAGATTTGGGATGCCGTACGACGGATTTACGTACGAGCTATATATTGATGATTGATCCGCACTCTTGATTTGGGACGTCTGATTATAGATATGGTATCGGATATGATATTATTGAGGCGGGATCATCGACTATACATATACAGGTATGCATATGTATCGACTCAGATGATAGGCGGTTTCCTTACCTGTAGTTCAGCTTGTTAGTTCAGCCGTATAGTTTAGTGTAGTTGTTAGATTAGATTAGACTCCTACTTATTTCAAAACTAGCGGATCGTGGGTATTTTAAAAGACAGGCCAAGGGATCTACGGATATTTCAAAAGACATATCCTTTCTTAAAACCACCGTAGCCCTTATTTTCAAAACCCCACGATTCGTGTTATTTCAAATGGCAACATTGTTTAATATTTAGCTCCCGCTCATTATGGTTGCTCGCTCCGCATCGCATACTTACATTGTTATTTCATGTTGCATTGTTGATATTATGCTGTTAGGACACCAGCACCATTATCGATGATGCGTATGTACCACGTACACTTACTTGCCGGCTCACACACATCTTCATCTGTAATTGCCATGCCACGTACACCTTAGAAAATATTATGGCTTAACTTAGCTTGATAGCCAGTAGTTTGACATGATATTAGTGTACTTACCTTATATGCCAGCTTAGATATTGTAGTTATTACTTGTCACTTCATGCATGCTGTTATTCATTGTTATGCCGTATTCATGGATTCTCATGCCTATATTCATGGTTTTACATGCTATTGATGATTTGGATTCGGATTTCCATGAGATTTTCTGGATTTGGGGGAAAACCGCAAAACTTGTATAAGTTTCTTTCCTCCCTTTTAAATAAAAAGTGCAGTTTTCCCATGATGTATGAGTTGTCCACCATGAGTTTGCTGATGGATTTCGAGACCCGATTCGAGGAGTTGGATGAACCGTTTCGGGTACATGGTTGGCCCGGTGCGGTACCCGGGGCGAGAAGGTCGTGTTGTTGACGTTGAGCCTGGCAGGGGAGCACTACCGACCGGTGATTTTACCAGCCGCGTCGGATATCCAGAGGATACCGTCATGGTCTTGAGATTGATGGTAGGGGCCGGTCTGGATTGACGGCGCCCTAGATAGTGAGATTGAGACATTGAGATCCTGAGATATTGAGACATTGGGATTTATGTTTTGTGTCGATGCTAGACACTGTTTATGCAGATTTCATTTATGATACCTCTTTTAAAAGTACGGAAATATCACTAAATTATGAAAACAGTTTTATTCTGTTTCATGCATTCATACATCATCCATATGATATATTGCTACCTGAGGCACTGACACGGGCACATGGGATTACACTCGGGTTAGATATTTACCCTAGTCATTGTTATAGGCTGCATGTTATATATATTTGAGGATATATTATGATCGTTGACCTAGGATTGCGTTGTTCATGAGGTTTCTGTTCGTAGATGTTTTTCTATTCACGAGTTGGCAACTCACCCCCGTTGTGCCACAGTTCTTGCAGGTTTTGCCGTACAGGTTCCATTACGGCTTTGCCGGCATTGCTTCTTTCGGGTGACTTGCTAGTAGGTGGGTTTATTGGTATCATACCCATCATATTACTTTATATAATATTATTCAGTTGTATCTAGTAAATTCCATCAACCAAACATGTATTTATTTTGAGACAGAGACCAGTGATGTTATTCTTTCGACCTTAGAGTCGCGCGTTATATTTCTGTAGATTTCTTGTGGTTTTGAGTTTCTTTTTGAGTTTTTGATCCTCGCCCTTAGCGTTGTATATTATATTGCTTGTGTGGTTGTGACCGAGAGCTAGCTCCCGCTTGGGGATGCCTTTTATTGATTTCGTATACTATTCATGTTGTATCCCGTTTGGGGGCCAGTATTTACAAAGGAGACTCTGCCGAAATTTTCAAGAAATATTTGATGTTTTTAAAAAAACGCATAATTCGGATTATGCTAATAAAACTATTTGATTTAAATTGGTTTTTCCTTCAATCTACTACTTTTCTTGGTTTGGATTTCTGGCTTTTCGGCTTACTTAGATTACGTACGCCTCGAGACGTTTCGTAGTTTAAGTGCCGGTCATGTTCCGTATTTTCGGGACGTGACAATATGCACTAGAATCAGCTGCATATCTTTTGAACCGAGTTCCAACTAAGACTGTGCCTACCATACCAAATCAGATATGGAGTGGGAAGAAACCCTATTTTCAATATCTGAAGATTTGGGGATGTCCAGCTTTTGTCAAAAAGCAGCATGCGGACAAACTCGAGGCACGCTCAGTATAGTGCAAGTTTGTGGGATACCCAAAGAACTCAAGGGGGTATCTTTTCTATTACGTAGAAGAACAAAAGGTCTTTGTCTCTCGTAATGCCCACTTTCTGGAACATCAGTTCTTAGAAAAAGAAATAAGTGGGAGCACAATAGAACTGGAAGAAATTCCAGAACCACAAACTATTACTGAAAGCTTAGTAGAACCAGAGGGTTCGAAAGAACAGGACATTCCTACGCAGCTCCGCAGGAGTAGTAGGCAGTCTCATCCGCCCAAGAGATACTACGGTTTTCTCATAGACGGGGATAGAGAGGATAGCACCATGGATTATGATGAGCCCACTAGCTTCCAGCAAGCCATTCAGAGCGGCGATTCAGTAAAATGGCTGGATGCAATGCGGACCGAGATGGAGTCCATGTACACCAACAAAGTTTGGGCTTTGGACTTTACTCCAGAAAGGGTAAAACCCGTAGGCTGCAAATGGATCTTCAGGAAGAAGATTGGTGTAGATGGGCAGGTTGAAACCTATAAAGCTAGACTTGTTGCAAAGGGTTTTCGTCGAAGACCTGGTTTGGACTATGACGAGACCTTATCTCCAGTGGCTATGCTCAAATCCATTCGGATCCTTCTTGCTATTGCCGCCTTCCACGATTATGAGATCTGGCAGATGGACGTAAAGACGGCTTTCCTAAATGGAAATTTGGAAGAGTGTCTATATGGATCAGCCGGAGGGATTCATTCAGAGTGGGAGCAGCGGTAAAGTGTGCAAGTTGCTCAAGTCCATCTATGGACTGAAGCAGGCATCGCGGAGTTGGAACATCTGCTTTGATGATACTGTCATAGAATTCGACTTTATCAAAAACCCAGATGAACCATGCATTTACAGTAAGATTGTAGGGAGAACTGTAGTATTCCTCGTCTTGTACGTGGATGACATTCTCCTAATAGGAAATGATATTCCTATGTTACAGTCAGTCAAAGGATTCTTGTCACAGAGGTTCTCCATGAAGGACCTGGGCGATGCCAACTACATTCTGGGGATCCAGATCTATCGTGATAGATCTAAGAGGATGTTGGGACTTTCACAGTCCAGGTACATCGACACCATACTGAAACGATTCAGTATGGAAGATTCCAAGCACGGTAATCTACCGGCTTGTCACGGAATCACCCTCTCCAAAGAGATGTCTTCCAAGACTAATTTGGAAAGGGCTCGCATGTCATCTATACCCTACGCATCTGCGGTAGGCTCTATAATGTATGCGATGTTATGTACCAGACCAGATGTAGCATACGCATTGAGCATTGTAAGCCGGTATCAGTCGGACCCAGGGGAGAAACACTGGATAGCGGTAAAGAACATTCTCAAGTACCTGAGAAGGACTAAGGAGTTGTTCTTGGTGTATGGCGGAAAAGACCTCCAGATCAAGACCTTTGCTGACTCCAACTTCCAGAGTGACAAGGATGACTCCAAGTCTATGTCGGGTTATGTCTTTACCCTCAATGGAGGGGAGGTTTGCTGGAAGAGTTCCAAGTAGGAAACCGTTGCTGACTCAACTATGGAAGCGGAGTACATAGCTGCTTGCGATGCCGCAAATGAAGCTGTCTGGATGAAGAAGTTCCTCACGGAGCTTCAGGTGGTTCCTACCATTGTTTATCCAATACCGTTGTATTGTGACAACAACGGCGCTATAGCTTTAGCGAAGGAACCCAGGTCCCATCAGAATTCTAGGCACATTTTGAGGCGGTACCACCTGATCAGGGAGATCGTAGATCGCCGGGAGATCGAGGTGAAGAGAGTAAATTCAGAAGATAACACTGCAGATCCACTCACGAAGGCCTTACCCCAGACTCAGTTCGGGTGGCTGATCGAGATGATAGGTCTTCGATACACCAGTACATGGCCTTAGTGCAAGTGGGAGATTGTTAGTGTATATGCCCTAGAGGCCATTACTGTATCATACTAGTTTGTATATTACTTGATGGAAGCTTGAGATATTCACAGTTGTATAGACAATCTTGCTCAAAATGGTAGTATGCTACTTGGTTTGTTTCTACTTCAATATGTGCATGTGTTTCTTTCAGCATATTGTTTATACATATTAGTAGAGCCCTTAGGATCTTTTGCTTGATTACCAGCATTGTGATGGCAGTCACACTCGTGGGGGTTGGGTAATTTACAAGCACATCCTTATACAGGTCCCTAGTCGTAGGACTATCGAGACAGGGCATCGATACTCCGGAGTAGACTAGCGTATGCGCTTCTCATCCCAGCAGGGGAGATGGTCTGTCCCACAGCCGTTAGTATGTCATACTTGAGATAGTATGCGGGTGCTTGTTAGGTTACGAGTACACTGGACAGGACTCGTCGGGAACTGATTGGTTGGTACTATACCTATCGTCAGTTATCAGTTCCCAGGTGATATGAGTACAGCTTAGTCCGCTGACTTGACACTGTCACTTCGCCTCGAGTGTGTTCCCACTGTACTTTGATTACTACCCTACCACGGCTCAAAGGAGTCATGCAAGCAGGTAGTAGTTGGGTGCAGTCCCGAAGCACTTGGAGGCAGTGACGGTTAGACAGGATTCGTCTTTCTTGGTATTAGGAGTTGATATCGTGCTGTGTCAAGGAGAGCCATTACACATAGTCATCCCTGGCCAGGGCAAGCGAGATATATGTAAGTCGATGTACTACACCCCATGACTTGCGGGGAGGCGGAAAAATGAAAAACGATCTTGTTCTTTGCGTAAACATCGACTAACCGAAGAATCTTTGCTAAACTATAACTAACAAGAAACATAGAAGTTGTTAACTACTATAAGAAGTGATTATACCTAATGAACCGTGTCCTTCGTCTTTTCGTTCTCCACCTCCTCTCCGGCCTTCTCTATGTAGTAGATGATCCACCCGAGAGATTTACTCCAAGCTTCACCTCTAAACTGGAGGTAACTAGGTTTCTTTAGTTGCTAATCAAAGTACCTAGATGATATAGAGAAGGGTTATGGATTAATTAGTCTATTCTAATCCTTGGTCTCAACACATGAGTGGTAGGATTAGGGTTTGAAGAGAGAGTGAGCTTGAGGAGAGAGAAGGTGAGCATGAGAATGAGAAGAGATAATGAACTCATTTGAATATATGAAGCATTATCTTTTATGAAATAAATAAATAAAATCATTTAACAACCATGCTTCATTTATTCATATGAGTGATTCATCTCATGAGTCATTAGATCAATAAATGATGCATTAGCTCCATAGATGAATCACACAAATGAGTCATTAAAACAATAAATGCAAATGCCACCTAAACCCTCAAGACACCATCCTTCTAGAAGCTTCCCGCGAAATTACGAGAACGCCCCTCCTATCCGTGAAAACACGGAAAAACTTTAGACTGTATAAATCCAATAATCCGATACTAGAATCTGGCTTAAACCAAAGCCGGCTAGTAAAAACTGTCCGAATATTGTACGTGCGTAAACACATGTATGCGTCCGAACCCTTGTCGTAAAACCATACGACCTCTATATCGTTTCGCCTGGAGCAGGGAAACTCTCTGTGTGGGACTCTAAAGACTCAACTACTACGCTGGCAATGGGTTTAACCAAAGACCGCAAGCGGCACTAGCTGTACGTAACGGTCCCCAGGTAGATGTCGATAAGAAGGCCGATGAGGAAACCCATCCGAACTCTTACTGAGCCTGATGTGACAATCTCCGTACAGTCCGGTCTGTTCGTCTATGACTATCGCATATCGGGCCTAGGGAGGCGGCAAGCGTCAGTCCCCTAATAGCGGTATAAGTCGTGTCGGAGTGAAGCCCATTACACCCTGAGAAACTACTGGAACCTACCAGTAAATCACGCTTGCCATGGCCAGGGACTTTGCGTAATGGCTGTCTGACACAGCGCGATACCAACTCCCAATACCGGGAGAGACCAATCCTGTCTAACCGCCACTGCCTCCAAGTGCTCGGGACTGCACCCAACTGCTACCTGTTTGCACGACTGCTTTGAGCCGTGGTAGGGTAGCAATCTAAGAACAGTGGGGCACACTCGAGGCGAAGTAGCAGTGTCAAGTCTGCGGACTATGCTGTACTCATGTCACCTGGGAACTGTTAACTGACGACGGGTATAATACCAACCAACAGTTCCCTGCGAGTCCTGTCCGGCGTACCCATAACCCAACGAGCACCTGTATACTATCTCCAGTACGACGTACCGACGGCTGTGGGATAGACCATCTCCCCAACTGGGATGAGAAGCGTACACACTAGTTTACTCCGGAGTATCGATACCCTGTCTCGATAATCCTACGACTAGGGACCAAAAAAGGATGTGCTTATAGACTACCCAGCCCCTACTAGTGTGACTGCCATCACAACGCTGGTAGTCAAGCAAGATCCTAAGGGCTCTATCAATACGTATACTCGCATATTAAGATAGATAAAACCAAGTAGCATACTACCATGTTTAGCAAGACTGTTATATAACTGTGAATATCCTAAGCTTCCATTAAGTAATATACAAGCTAGTATGATACAATAATAGCCCCTAGGGCATATATACTAACAATCTCCCACTTGCACTAGGGCCATGTACTGGCATATCGAAGACCGATGATCTCGAGTAGCCTCTCGAACTGAATCTGAGGTAGGGCCTTTGTGAATGGATAAACAATGTTCTCTTCAGTAGCAACTTTTCGGACCTCGATCTCTCGGTGACCTATGATCTCCCTGATCAGGTGATACCGCTTTAAGATGTGTCTGGACTTCTGATGGGACCTTGGTTCCTTCGCTAAAGCTATAGCTCCGTTGTTGTCGCAATACAGAGGTATTGGATCAACAATGGTAGGAACCACCTGAAGTTCTGTTAGGAACTTCTTCATCCAGACCGCTTCTTTTGCGGCATCGCAAGCAGCAATATACTCCGCTTCCATCGTTGAGTCAGCAACGATGTCCTGCTTGGAACTCTTCCAGCACACCGCCCCTCCATTGAGGGTAAAGACAAAACCTAACATGGACTTGGAATCGTCTTTATCACTCTGGAAGCCGGAATCAGCAAAGGCTTCCATCTTGAGGTCTTTTCCGCCGTAAACCAAGAACATCTCCTTAGTCCTTCTCAGGTACTTGAGAATGTTCTTTACTGCTATCCAGTGTTTCTCCCCTGGGTCTGACTGATACCGGCTTACCACGCTCAGTGCGTATGCTACATCTGGTCTGGTGCACAACATCACATACATTATAGAGCCTACCGCAGAAGCGTAGGGTATAATCAACATACGATCCCTTTCCAAATCAGTCTTGGGAGACATCTCTTTGGATAGGGTGATTCCGTGACAAGCCGGTAGATTACCGCGCTTAGAATCTTCCATACTGAATCTTTTCAGTATAGTGTTGATATACCTGGACTGCGAAAGTCCCAACATCCTCTTGGATCTATCACGATAGATCCGGATACCCAGAATGTAAGAGGCATCACCCAGGTCTTTCATGGAGGACCTATGTGACAAGAATCTTTTGACAGATTGTAGCATAGGAATGTCATTTCCTATCAATAGAATGTCATCCACGTACAAGACGAGGAATACGATAGTTCTTGCTACAACTTTACTATATATACATGATTCATCTGGATTTTTGATAAAGTCATATTCTTTGACTGTTTCATCAAAATAGATGTTCCAACTCCGTGATGCCTGCTTTAGTCCATAAATGGACTTAAGCAACTTGCACACTTTCCCGCTGCTCCCACTCTGATTGAAACCTTTTGGCTGATCCATATAGACGCACTCTTCTAAATTACCATTCAGAAAAGCCGTCTTTACGTCCATCTGCCAGATTTCATAATCATGGAAGGCAGCAATAGCACGAAGGACCCGAATAGATTTGAGCATAGCCACTGGAGAAAAAGTTTCGTCATAGTCCAAACCAGGTCTTTGACGAAAACCCTTTGCAACAAGTCTAGCCTTATAGGTTTCTACCTGTCCATCTACACCAATCTTTTTCTTGAAGATCCATTTGCATCCTATGGGTTTTACCCCATCTTGAGCAAAGTCCAAAGTCCATACTTTATTGGTGTACATGGACTCCATCTCGGTCCGCATTGCATCTAGCCATCGTACCGAGTCGCCGCTCTGGATGGCCTGATGGAAGCTAGTAGGTCCATCATCATCGATGATGCAATCCTCTCTATCACCATCTATGAGAAAACCGTAGTATCTCTCAGGCGGATGAGACGGCCTACTACTCCTGCGGAGGGGTGCGGGAATGTCCTGTTCTTCTTGAACTACTGGTTCTACCAAACTTTCAGTAGTAGTTTATGGTTCTGGAATTTCTTCCAGTTCTATTTCGCTCCCACTTGTATCTTTTTCTAAAACCAGCTGTTCTATAAAATGGGCATTACGAGAAACAAAATCCTTTTGTTCCTCTTTGTAATAGAATAGATACCCCTTGGAGTTCTTTGGATATCCCACAAATTTATACTGTACTGATCGTGCTACGAGCTTGTCCATATGCTGCTTTTTAACAAAAGCTGGACATCCTCATATCCTCAGATACTGAAGATAGGGTTTCTTCCCACTCCACATCTGATATGGCATGGTAGGCACAGTCTTGGTAGGAACCCTGTTCAGAAGATATGCCGCTGATTCTAGCGCATAACCTAGAAAGATCGCGGTAACTCAGCATTACTCATTATGGAACGTACCATATCCAATAGGGTTCGATTCCGTCTCTCCGATACACCGTTATGCTGTGGAGTGTATAGAGGAGTAAGCTGAGAGAGAATTTCTTTCTCTTTTAGGTAACCTAGGAACCCGGCACTTAAGTATTCACCACCTCGATCAGATCTTAGTGTCTTGATACTTTTGCCGGTTTGGTTTTCTACTTCATTCTTATAGTCTTGGAATTTCTCAAAAGCCTCGGATTTATGTTTCATCAGATAAATGAATCCGTACCTAGAGTAATCATCCGTAAAAGTAATGAAATAGGAAAAACCACCTCTTGCATGTGTAGACATTGGACCACATACATCGCTATGTATGAGTCCTAAGAGCTCGCTCACTCTTACTCCATGTCCAGTGAATGGAGTCTTTGTCATCTTTCCTTTAAGACATGATTCACAAGGGGCATAAGTTTGATATTCGAACGAGTCCAAATATCCTTCTCTATGTAACTTAGTTAACCTTGTCTCATTGATGTGACCTAGTCTACAATGCCATAAGAAAGCCTTATTGTTATCTGGAGACTTTCTTTTTAGTGTGTTCTAGACATTGAAAATCTGTAGTTGGTTTAAGACATATATACTGTTATCCAGTGTACCGGACCCAATCAAACTATGATTAAGGTGGATGTTTACAACATCACTTACAAACGTGAAATCATAACCTTTATTTGATAACAAGGAAACTGATATGATATTACACATTAAGCTAGGTACACAAGAACAGTTATGTAAAACCAAAATGTGTCCACTTGTCAATCCCAGATGATAATCCCCGACGGACACAGCTCCCACGCTAGCTCCGTTAGCAACCTTTAGGGTCATATCACCTTCCTTCAGCACCCTACGGTTTCTCAGTGCCTGCAATGAATTGCATATATGAGATCCTGATCCGGTATCTAATACCCAGGAAGTAGAGTTGATTGACAGACAATTCTCAATTACAAACACACCTGAAGTCGAATCCACAGCTTGCTTCGGTTCCTGGTTCTTGGCGTTCCATGCCTTGCAATCTTTCTTCCAGTGCCCTTTCCTATGACAATGGAAGCACTCATCCTCGGCCACTACTGGCACTGCAATCTTTTTCTTTCCCTTCACTCCCACATTACTAACACCTCCTCTAGGTTTGGCGGCGGCCTTATTCTTCCTTCCTTTGGCCTTAGCCTTGGACCCGGAAGAAGAAGCACCGCGAACAAACATAGCGGGTGTTTCCCTTGCCATCTGCAAGGTGCCCTCTGCACTCCTCAACATGTTAAGGAGTTCTGAAAGTTCAACTTCTTTTCTTTGAATGTTGAAGTTCAGAATAAACTGGGCGTAGGTGGAAGGGAGGGACTGGAGAATAAGGTATGTATAGAGCTCATTATCCAAAGTCGTCCCAAGGTCTGCGAGCTCTTCAATATAGCCAATCATATTTAGGACATGTTCTCCTACCGATGATCCGATGGCCAACCTCGCCTGAAACAGCTTCTTTGAGGTATCGTATCTTGCTATACGAGATTGCTCTCCATACAGATCTTTTGTATGGAAAAATATGGATTCAAGATCCATATCCTCATGCCTTCTCTGATGTTCATTGTTCATCGAGGCAAGTACGATGCACTTGGCCTTCGTGCAATCTAACTCCCAGGTTTTGCGGATTTCCTTATCCGCATTACTGGATTTGGGACCTAGGACTTCAGGTGCCTTAGTGGTGAGGACATACCCCAACTTGTCATAGGTCAAAGCCATTTTGATATTCCGCAGCCAATCTTTATAGTTTGTCCCTGTCAGTATATTTTTTTATAAAAGTAACTTAAGTTCAGTCATTTTCAGGGTCGCTGCAAGTAGGAGAGAGAGAAGAAACACTTTAGCATGATGCTCTTGCAAGTTTAGAGTGGTTTTTAATTTATCTAAACTGGATGGCTCCCACTGTTTTTCGAATCCCTCCTCAAACCAAAAAGGAAGAACTAGTCAGGACTATTCTCACCGTACAATACTTGCTTAACCGTTCAGCCAGACCAGTGTCGATACTTCGAGGGAGGTTTTCCAACGCTTTCGCGAAATTCCTTAATTAAATAACCTCTTTTCTCTGGGGGCGTAGCCCCGCTGACACCTTTCTTGACACCTACTTGGTTTATAGCATTGATCGTTAAGTGACGAATCTCCTGATAAGTAGCATATACTCACAGTAGGATCGGGATCCAAATATCATCGTATGATAATGTTGAAGGAATCGTACCAATATTCATCAAACTCCAAATGGTATGCACCTCTTTGCAAATTTCAGTTTCTTTAGAAATTCCCGATATTAATTTTTGCCCCATGCTCTTATGACCTTGGCGTTGGTCAAAATGTCATAAGTCACATGTCAAGTTCTACCCATCATTATCTTGTTAATTTGAACCCATCCGTACATATCCCTGACGTTGGCCAAATGATAATACGATTGTCCCAAACTAACTCATCTATCTATGCAACAAATGAATACCCAGCAGCTACCAAACACTATGCCTTGGCGTTGGTCAAAATGCATAGCTTGAATACTACTGAATACCCAAATGAAATGGTTGAGGGCTACGAATGGTTTTGGTGAAACCGTGAACGTAGTGAACTTGATATAACCGAAGAAACTTGATAGCTTTTTAAAAAGAGTGGTTAAAGCTCCGCAATAAAAAATATCTTCTGTTTTAAAAATAACCGAGTGGTTTCTTTTAAATTGTTCCAACGATTAAACTTTGGTTTATTTTCTTTGCATTAATAATGATGCGTCCCATCATTAACCTATCATTGCAGAAAACAACGAAAATACAACGTCCTCTTATGCCATCCGCATTCGCCACTAGGTCCCGTCATCACCCGTTAGGTTACTGAACTAACGGCAGAGCGGGGGCTGGGCTAGCACGGGTGTAAAACATAAGTGACGTCTAAATAGCTATCATATATAGATATTGTACATTCGTCAGATGCAATAATAGGCATTCCAGATCACAGATGAACATTATTGGATATGCAAGCAATCCGCGTTTCTTTTGAGCCTGCAACGAAAGACGGATTACACAGTTGTGATGAATAGCCATAACCCCACCCTAGACCCCTACGGGTACGGCAAACTACCCGCCAAGTACCCGAAGTGAAGCGGTCTCCCTCAACAACGTGAGTAGGCCACTAAACACTTCAAAGTACCCGGTAGTTTGTGCACCCCATCTTGGGTCTATCCTAGGAGCAAAAACAGTAAAATGAAATAATACAACGGTGGCTACAACCGCAACCTGGATGTGCCCCGCAAAATAATATTACAACATATTACAGTTACATTGAATGAATGAATATAACAACCCATCACAAACACCGTCTAATCATCACAACAATCCAATACAGTTCATAACCACAAACAGTAAAATCCATTACAGAAATGTGCAACCCCCGCCAACCGATATATTAGCAGTTAGGGGAGGTTTACGAACACATTATACAGTCACAGATATAATCAAATTAGCAAACATCGTAAAATTTCGATCGAGCAAACACTTTAGATTCTACTCCAAAACTTCTCTGTGCACTTGAGATCTTAGCAGAAAATAAAATATCCCAGAAATATCATTATTAACACATAAGAGTTATTGAAGAAATTTGAGCTGACTCGGCCTCAACTCGGCCGCGGATCCGCGGCGGATCGCATGGATCGACCGCGGTTCCGCGGTGAGTTTGCCAAGTCACAAGTCCAAATTTCTGCAGTAGCCCTATTATTCACTGCTTGTATTTTTAGAGGTCCCTGAAAAATTTTTAGACCATGTTTTAAATTCGACAGAAAATGTGTTAAATCGATGATTTTTCCGATTTTTTTTGCGTTCGAAATTCTTACGACTTTGCTAATAAGTTAATTATTATTTAGTGAGGCTCTGATACCACTGTAAGTCGATGTACTACACCCCACAACTTGCGGGGAGGCGGAAAAATGAAAAACGATCTTGTTCTTTGCGTAAACATTGACTAACCGAAGAATCTTTGCTAAACTATAACTAACAAGAAACATAGAAGTTGTTAACTACTATGAGAAGTGATTATACCTAATGAACCGTGACCTTCGTCTTTTCGTTCTCCACCTCCTCTCCGGCCTTCTCTATGTAGTAGATGATCCACCCGAGAGCTTTACTCCAAGCTTCACCTCTAAACTTGAGGTAACTAGGTTTCTTTAGTTGCTAATCAAAATACCTAGATGATATAGAGAAGGGTTATGGATTAGTTAGTCTATTCTAATCCTTGGTCTCAACACATGAGTGGTAGGATTAGGGTTTGAAGAGAGAGTGAGCTTGAGGAGAGAGAAGGTGAGCATGAGAATGAGAAGAGATAATGAACTCATTTGAATATATGAAGCATTATCTTTTATGAAATAAATAAATAAAATCATTTAACAACCATGCTTCATTTATTCATATGAGTGATTCATCTCATGAGTCATTAGATCAATAAATGATGCATTAACTCCATGGATGAATCATACAAATGAGTCATTAAAATAATAAATGCAAATGCCACTTAAACCCTCAAGTCACCATCCTTCTAGAAGCTTCCCGCGAATTACGAGAATGCCCCTCCTATCCGTGAAAACACAGAAAAACTTTAGACTGTATAAATCCAATAATCCGAAACTAGAATCTGGCTTAAACCAAAGCCGGCTAGTAAAAACTGTCCGAATGTCGTACGTGCGTAAACACACGTATGCGTCCGAACCCTTGTTGTAAAACCATACGACCTCTATATCGTTTCTCCTGGAGCAGGGAAACTCTCTGTATGGGACTCTAAAGGCTCGACTACTACGCTGGCAGTTGGTTTAACTACAGACTGCAAGCGGCACTAGCTGTACGTAATGGTCCCCAGGTAGATGTCGATAAGAAGGCCAATGAGGAAACCCATTCGAACTCTCCGTACAGTCTGGTCTGTTCGTCTATGACTATTGCATATCGAGCCTAGGGGGGCGGCAAGCGTCAGTCCCCTAATAGCGGTATAAGTCATGTCGAATTGAAGCCCATTACACCCTGAGAAACTACTTGAACTTACCAGTAAATCTCGCTTGCCCTGGCCTGGGACTTTGCGTAATGGCTGTCTGACACAGCGCGATACCAACTCCCAATACCGGGAGAGGCGAATCCTGTCTAACCGCCACTGCCTCCAAGTGCTCGGGACTGCACCCAACTGCTACCTGTTTGCATGACTCCTTTGAGCCGTGGTAGGGTTGCAATCTAAGAACAGTGGGACACACTTGAGGCGAAGTAGCAGTGTCAAGTCTGCGGACTATGCTGTACTTATGTCACCTGGGAACTGTTAACTGACGACGGGTATAATACCAACCAACAGTTCCCTGCGAGTCCTGTCCGGTGTACCCGTAACCCAACGAGCACCTGTATACTATCTCCAGTACGACGTACTGACGGCTGTGGGACAGACCATCTCCCCAACTGGGATGAGAAGCGTACACACTATTCTACTCCGGAGTATCGACGCCCTGTCTCGATAATCCTACGACTAGGGACCTGAAAAGGATGTGCTTGTAGACTACCCAGCCCCCACTAGTGTGACTGCCATCACAACGCTGGTAGTCAAGCAAGATCCTAAGGGCTCTATCAATACGTATACTCACATATTAAGATAGATAAAACCAAGTAGCATACTACCATGTTTAGCAAGACTGTTATATAACTGTGAATATCCCAAGCTTCCATTAAGTAATATACAAGCTAGTATGATACAATAATGGCCCCTAGGGCATATACACTAACAATATACTGGTAGGTTTCCAGTGTTATCTCAGGGTGTTCTGGGCTACACTCCGACACGACTTGTACCGCTATTAGGGGACTGACGTTTACCGCCCCCTAGGCCTGCCATGCGATATTCTCAGACGAACAGACCGGACTGTACGGAGACTGTCACATTCAGGCTCAGTAGGAGTTCGGATGAGTTTACCTCGTCAGTCTTCTTATCGGCATCTTCCTGGGGGCCGTTACGCACAGCTATTGCCGCTTGCGGTCTGTTGTTAAACCCACTGCCAGCGTAGTGTCGAGTCTTTAGAGTCCCATACAGAGAGCTATTCGCTTTTAGGTAAAAAGAGTAGAGGTCGCATGGTTTTGCGACAGGGTCCGGTCACATCCACCCACTTGTGCACGTTTGGTGTCCGGGCAGTTATTACTAGCGGGTTTTGGTTTAAGCCAGATCCTAGTATACATTTTGGGATTGGTTTTATCTCTTTGTATTCGTGTTCCTCGGAACACGGATGCAGTTGTGTATACACAGTTGATAGAGACAGAGGTAGAGGATCTCTTTGTATTCGTGTTCCTCGGAACACGGATGCGGGTGTGTATGCACAGTTGACAGAGACAGAGGCAGAGAATTCTCATTAGGGTTGTTGACTGTTGACTTTTTCTAAACCCTAATGTGTTAGTTGTATGTATGCCCTAGAGGCCAGTATTGTACAGATTATGTATATTATATTGGATGCTTGGACATATATAGAGATGACTTTCTTGCTCGACATGATAGTATGCTATCTGGTTGCTATTTATCTTAACATGTACACTAGTCTCTTTATACTGTCTTATAGTTACATGTTGGTAAAGCCCTTAGGATTTGTACTTGACTACCTGGACTATGATGCAGATCATACTAGTGGGGACATGGTAGTCCATAAGTACATCCTTCAAGGTCCCTAGTCGTGGGTGTATCGAGACGGGGCATCGATATACCAGAGTAGACTAGCGTATACGCTTCTCGACCCATGTGATGGGCGATGGATGATCCCATATCCATTGGTGTTTGACATCAGAGATGGTGTACGGGTGCTCAGTGGTCACTGGGTACACTGGACGGACTCGCCGAGAACTCCCAGATGGTATTATACCTCACGTCAGATGGCAGTTCTCAGGTGACACTTGTACATGTTAGTCTGTAGACCCGAGATCGTCATAGAGTCTTGTGTGATTCCTACTGTGCTTTGATCTCCACCTTACCACGTCCATGAGGGCGTGCAAAACGGTGGTCTTTGGGCACAGTCCCGAGTCACATAGAGGCAATGAGCGATAGGAGGGGTTTCGTCTCTCCCGGTATTGGGGGTTGATGTTGCGCTGTGCTCGATTGGCCGTAACAGGGAAGTCCCTGGCCAGGGCTGATCAGAGATTTGCTGGTAAGTGTTACCAGTAGTTTCTCGACCCGTTACGAGCCTCACATCAGCACGACTTATCGGGTTATTGGGGTCTGACGTTTACCACCCCTAGACTTGATATGCGACGTATCTGACGAAGAGACTGGACTGTATGGTAAGTGTTACTGGTCGGATTCGCAGGAGTGTGAGCGGGCTAGCTCGTCGATCTTCTGATCGCTCAATACCCGGGTGGCCGTTACGTTTAGCAGACCGCTTGCGGCTTGTGGGTGCTTGATATGATCATCATCTGCTACCGGCGTATTGACGAGTCTTTAGAGTCCTACACAGAGGTTTCCTGGCTCAAGCGAAACGAAATAGGAGCGCATATGAGATATGTGCGGGACCGAGAATAATGCGTGTATGTGATACCGCATTTCATTCTCGCGATATATGTTTCGATTGGTTATATTCGATATGACCTAGTTATCGAATCATTGATTCGATAAATCGATACATTACATACTAGTCGGTTGTATGCGATATAACCGGATCATTGAATCAAGTGTTGATTTAATGATTTAATGTATAATTATATATTTGATATATTACTTTGCATTAACTAGTATTGGTTCACTTTAAACGGATTTTTCTCACTTGATGCACATTGTATATGTGATATGCTTTCGTGCACTTTTTTGTATCATGTTTGATGATACTTGATCATTTCGTTAAGTGTATAGAATTAATCCATGGTTAATATGATAATTAGGGTTTTGTATATTCATTTATTTATTTGTTTGTTTATTTATTTATTTGAAATGGATTATGATGAGAATGGTGGCTCTTTTTGTTTTAAGTTGAAGCTTCATGAAGCTTTGACTTTGCTAACCATCCTTATCTTCATGCTTAACCCTAACCCATCCAAGTGACCATGGTTAATTCTCTACACTTAACCCTAGTTCAAGTTATGATAAGTATTTGATTTAAAATTTATTTTATCACAAGACTTATCATATTCTTTTCTTGAGCTCATCTTCATCTTCTTCTTCAAGCTTGCTACAAAAATGGCAACTTGAGTTAAAGTGAGATAAATCCAATTCTAAAGTGAACCCACCTCCTATTTCTTCACCCTCTACCTCTTGCCAAGTTGTTTTGGGTGTTTACTTCACAAGTTTCACAAGTTTGTGAAGTAGGAGCTTGAGTTTGTGCAACCTCGACGTAGATCGTCTTTGACACAAAGCCGACGACCTATTCCGCACGTTTCTCCGATGAAGCCGTCACGAGAGTCCAAGCTTCAAGATGGACAGCGAGAAGACTTCGTTGCGGAGCCGTGGAGGTGGATATCCGGATCTACAAAGGTTGTAATTTCCGTATCCTAGTAGTTAAGTGTTAACTAGCTTTTAGTTTCGCCTAGAATTCTAGCGACGATCCGTAGTCTAGGGTTTCTCGGCACCAATTTTTTTTTAAAATGGCATGTTCGATGCCTTGTGAGACCACTCTAGGGTGCCTAGGAACCTTTCACTGGTATCAGAGCCTAGCTAGAGCCTTAGGCGAAGTCCAGACGGAATTTGATGTCCAAACGAACCCGAAAACCCATTACAAACATGCTCTCTGTACTTTTTCCAAAAACGTGTATTTTTCCATATTAAAAATTGCCAAAAAATTCAGCAGGGAATATAGTGAGTTACCGTGAAACACGTGCTGATAACTCCCCAACACAAGCGCGGATCCGCGGCCTCCACTATACAAAACGCGGCGCTTCCGCGGCCAGTGTATTGAATTACATCACGTGTCTTGCACAGTAATTCATGTTTTGTAGTGCTGAGTCTTCTGGAAATTTTTAATATTTTTTCCAGAGTTGAATTTTTCTGGGTTGTTTTGGGATTTCATGGACTCGATCGGATTATCAAATTTTGTCTATTTGGCTTTCCGGATAAATTTTAGAATATGTTAAAAAGTTCGACCGGATATAAATACCCAATTTTTCCCCTGTCGGGAAATTTCCAAGTGTTGGATTTTTCCGTAGTTTAACGACGTTCTAAGTAGTGCAAGTAACTCGATGGTCCCTCTAGAAGACAACAAACCTTAACTCGATTATGTGACCGTCTTGAACTGCCCTTTGAACCTTCGGGTTTGGGGCAGTACGGCGTGCCACATGTGAGGCGTTGGCTTGACCCTTCTACGGCTGGACCGTTGGTACTGAGGTACGAACTGAATGTTGTTAGACTTATTTCATGTATTGGGAAAACTTGGGTGTTCGATTGTTCGATCGGAAAGCTTAACATTTTCTGTTTATCTGGAATGTGATACAATAATTGGAATTCACAAGTAGTTATCAGATAACTGAATGAATGTTATAAATCTAGCAATTTAGTCCCATATGATATTGAAAAGAGTTTTCGATAATGAGACTAAAATGCAGGATTTATATCTGATTAGGCATGTGATGTCTAAAGCCGTTGCGGATTCCAATTGTTGTAGTTTTACACTTTCTTTTCTGTGACCGTAAGTGTAGTATGTTCATATCGCCGGTTTCGTTGCTATACGTCAACGACAATTGGGGTATGCATACTTACTTACGTTGATGACATGTGATGTTATGTGTTGCTGGATATGTTATATTGGATCGTCGTATTCGAATAGCCGGGGGTTTTTATGTGAGATGAGTGTTTTTCATTTTCATTCATGTAAAAACTTGTATGTAATATTCTTTTATTTGGGGCACTTCCAGGTAGCGGAAGATGTCACCTTTTGTATATTATTTACTTTTCCGCATTAGGATAGACCCAAGGAGGGGAGCACAAGTAACCGGGTTCTGGGGTCCAGTGGGAGACCAACTCGAGGAGTCGAGTCCGGGTCTCCTAACCCTAGAATTGGCAGGGTTGCTTGCCGCTCTCGTAGGGGTCTAGGGGTGTGGGATTGGCTATTCATCACGACCGTGGAATCCGTGTTTTATACTGGCTCGTATTGAAAACACGGACGTCCTAGTATATCCAATATTTCATATGTTTATTCTGCTGCGATATCTGTGATGTGATTTTGTGATGGATATAGTATATAGTATATATGATATATTATATAGACGTTACTTATGTTTTTCACCCGCGCTAGCCCTGCCCTGCTCTGTCGTTAGTTACCTAACCTAACGGTGCACGAGGGGACATCGAGGCGAATGCGGATGGCATAAGTGTACGTCATATCTATCTGTGATGTTTAGGTATTTAAATGATGGGACTTCATTAATGTGATTAATGAAAGATAAGAAACCTAAGATGTTGTAGAATCAGATTTTAAAATAAAACAGGTAGCTACAGTTCTTGCTTTGCATAGCGGTATATATGATATACCCTGCACCTTATTCGATGAGGAAAGGACCGAGATCCCTTCACCGGGAGTGACTCCTTTAGCAATAACTGGCAGTTGCTACACACTCGGTTTGCTTTTGACTGCTTTTGTGTTTTTGCTTTGCACAGTGATATATATGATATATCCCGCACCTCATTTGACGAGGAAAGGACCGAGATCCCTTCACCGGGAGTGACTCCTTTAGCAAAACCAGAAAAGCCTCAAAATCACTCCATTTCAAAACTTTATTTGATTCTACAACGATATCAAGTTCATTACGCTCATGGTTTTTATGAAAAACCTGCGTAGCCCTCCGTCATTTCAGATAGGTCCTGTTTAGTATTCGTGCTGCGTTTGTTGACCTTGTCAAGGCGCAGTGTGCGGTAGCTAACCAGTATTTATCTGCTTATGCATATGATGCAGATTGAGTTAGGGTAGTCGTACGGCCTTGTTGACCTTGTCAAGGGTCGTGCGGGTGGGTTTGATTCAATCAAGAAATGACGGGTTGAACTTGACTTGCGATCTATGATTTGTTGACCTTGTCAAGGTCATAGATCGTTCGGGGCAAAATATTATCGGGAATTTCAAGTGTTGAAATTTGCAATGAGATTGCATACCTTCTATGAGATAGTTGGATCCCGATACCCGCTGCGAGTAAGAGTTACTCCTGGGAGAGTTTTACACAGTGCAATTAGCCGATCAAGTAGGTGTCTAGAAAGGTGTTAACGAGGTTACGCCTCTGGGAAAACGAGGTTTACAGTAATTAGGTTCGTGCGAAAGCATGGGGGACCTCCCTCAAAGTACCGACACTGGCCTGGCTGAAAAATTGGCGAACTTGTAGTGTGTAATTAATCCCGGCTAGTCTTTCCTTTTAAGGTTTGGAGGAAGATTTGATAAAAAGCAGTGGGAGCCATCCTGATTAGATAAGATAATAACCAATCTGATCTTGCACGAGCATACGCTAAAGTGTTTTCTTCTCTCTCTCTCCAGGTAGCGACCATTTCATGCCTTAATCAAGATAATAAAATGGATGTATTGACCGAACCCGCATGTTATACTGTGCTGGGGAACGTTGGTTCCGTTCTTTCCTATAAGAGTTATAGGACTGAACAGGATATAGGGGAATACCAGGATTCCCATGCCACCCGAATGAAGAAAGTACATGATGATGCATTTTCTTCGGGTATGTTCGTTACAGAGAACTGTTTCTCCATTTGCTCTACGTCCTGGGTATTTGATACCGGGTCAGGATCCCATATATGTAATCAGTTACATGGGCTTAGGAAAGGTAGAGAACTTGGAGAAGGTGATAAAGACATTAGAGTTGGAAATGGTGCAATTGTTGCAGCTAAGACTGTCGGGGAATATCACCTTGAATTACCAACTGGTAATACATTGGTTCTGAACGAATGCTATTACATGCCGAACCTGATATGCAACATTATATCGGTTTCTTTGCTAAGTAAAGAAGGATATAATTTTGTATTACAAGACAATGTTATGAACATTTTCCATAACCAAAAGTTGGTTGGATCAGGCACGTTGTGCAATGGCATTTATGTTCTAAATCAATCAACAGTTCTGAGCATAACAAACACACACAAGAGGAAGAGTTCTGAACTCAACGAATCCTTCTTGTGGCATTGTAGACTGGGTCACATCAATGCGACACGACTAGCTAAGTTGCATAAGGATGGATATTTAAATCCGTTTGAGTTTTCATCTTATGACACTTGCCAGTCATGTCTCAAAGGCAAGATGACCAAGACTCCGTTTACGGGACACGGAGAAAGAGTTACCGAACTCTTAGGACTAATACATAGTGATGTATGCGGTCCCATGTCTACACATGCCAGGGATGGTTCTTCATACTTCATTACATTCACTGACGATCTCTCTAGGTTCGGGTATGTGTTCCTGATGAAACACAAATCAGAAGCTTTTGAGAAATTTAGGGAATATAAACAAGAAGTCGAGAACCAAACCGGAAAAAGTATTAAAATCCTTCGATCAGATCGGGGAGGTGAATACTTGAGCAATGAATTCCTGGACTTCCTAAAAGAGAATGGGATTCTCTCTCAGCTAACTCCTCCATATACACCACAGCATAACGGTGTATCGGAGCGGAGGAACCGCACCCTATTAGATATGGTGCGCTCTATGATGAGCACAGCTGAGTTACCTATTTCCTTCTGGGGTTATGCGCTGGAGACAGCAGCATACCTTTTGAATCAAGTTCCATCTAAATCTGTACCTACCACACCATATGAGATATGGAGTGAGAAGAGACCATATTTTAAACGAGTTAAGATATGGGGTTGTCCGGCCTATGTCAAAAGACAAAATCCAGACAAGCTCGAGGCACGGTCAGTTCTCTGCAAGTTTGTGGGATATCCAAAGAATTCTTATGGGTATTTTTTCTACCACAGTGAGGAACAAAAAGTGTTTGTTGCTCAACATGCCACCTTTTTAGAAAAGGAATTCCTTGAAAAAGAAATTAGTGGCAAAGTGGTAGAGCTGGAAGAGGTTCCAGATACACAAACCGTAACTGAAGATTTAGTGGAACCAGAAGATTCAGTAGCTCCCAATGAACCTCAGCCTCTCCGCCGATCTAGTAGGGTTCCTCGCCAACCTGAGAGGTACTACGGTTTTCTCATGGATGGTGGGAGCGAGGATTGCATCATGGAGGATGATGACCCAACTAGCTTCGAGCAGGCCATCACGAGTAGGGACTCAGTGAAATGGCTGGATGCTATGCGGTCCGAGATGGAATCCATGTACACCAACAAAGTATGGACTTTGGAAGTTGCTCCTGAAGGGGTAAAACCCATTGGGAGCAAGTGGATCTTCAAGAAGAAACTTGGTGTAGATGGGAAAGTGGAGACTTTCAAAGCTAGACTTGTAGCAAAGGGTTTTCGTCAAAGACCAGGTGTGGACTATGACGAGACCTTTTCTCCAGTGGCTATGCTTAAATCCATCCGAATCATGCTTGCCATTGCTGCCTTTCATGACTACGAAATCTGGCAAATGGATGTTAAGACCGCCTTTCTAAATGGTGATTTAGAAGAGTGCGTGTACATGACTCAGCCAGAGGGCTTCGTAGACAGTGGGAGCAGCGGGAAGGTGTGCAAGCTGCTTAAATCCATTTATGGATTAAAGCAAGCATCGCGGAGTTGGAACATCTGCTTTGACGTCGTTATCAAAGAGTTTGATTTCGTCAAAAATCCAGATGAACCTTGTATATACAAGAAGGTGGCAGAGAGTAAGGTTGTCTTCCTCGTATTGTACGTGGACGACATACTCTTGATAGGAAATGACATTCCTATGCTGCAATCGGTCAAGCTATTCTTATCACAAAGATTCTCAATGAAAGATCTTGGTGATGCCTCCTGCATATTGGGAATTAGGATCTATAGAGATAGATCCAAAAGGATTTTGGGATTGTCCCAATCCAGGTACATTGACACCATACTAAAAAGGTTTAGTATGGAAGAGTCCAAGCGTGGGAACATGCCCACGATCTCTGGAGTCACTCTCTCCAAAGAGATGTCTCCCAAGACTGATTTGGAGAGAGCTCGCATGCAAGGGATACCCTATGCTTCGGCAGTAGGCTCTATCATGTATGCGATGCTATGTACCAGACCCGATGTAGCATACTCACTAAGTGTAGTGAGCAGGTATCAAGCTGATCCTGGAGAGAGTCACTGGACAGCTGTGAAGAGCATTCTCAAGTACTTGCGAAGGACTAGAGATATGTTCTTGGTGTATGGTAACGGAGAACTCCAAGTGGAGTCCTTTACCGATTCCAGCTTCCAGAGTGATAAGGACGACTCTAAGTCGCAGTCGGGTTTTGTCTTTACCCTTTACGGAGGGGCGGTTAGCTGGAAGAGTTCCAAGCAGGAAACCGTGGCAGACTCGACGATGGAGGCTGAATACATCGCTGCCAACGATGCTGCTAAAGAAGCTGTCTGGGTCAAGAAGTTCATTACTGAACTTGGAGTGGTTCCATCCATTGAGCATCCAATACCTTTGTATTGCGATAACAATGGAGCGGTGGCTTTGGCCAAGGAACCCAGGTCCCATCATCGATCCAGGCATATTCTGAGGCGGTATCACCTGATCCGGGAGATAGTTGATCGCCGGGAGATCGAGGTCAGGAGGGTTGACACGAAGAACAACACGGCGGATCCACTCACGAAGGCCATTCCCCAGATACAGTTTGAGAGACTCTTCGGGATGCTCGGTATGAGATACTACAGCAGCTGGCCCTAGTGCAAGTGGGAGATTGTTAGTTGTATGTATGCCCTAGAGGCCAGTATTGTACAGATTATGTATATTATATTGGATGCTTGGACATATATAGAGATGACTTTCTTGCTCGACATGATAGTATGCTATCTGGTTGCTATTTATCTTAACATGTACACTAGTCTCTTTATACTATCTTATAGTTACATGTTGGTAAAGCCCTTAGGATTTGTACTTGACTACCTGGACTATGATGCAGATCATACTAGTGGGGACATGGTAGTCCATAAGTACATCCTTCAAGGTCCCTAGTCGTGGGTGTATCGAGACGGGGCATCGATATACCAGAGTAGACTAGCGTATACGCTTCTCGACCCATGTGATGGGCGATGGATGATCCCATATCCATTGGTGTTTGACATCAGAGATTGTGTACGGGTGCTCAGTGGTCACTGGGTACACTGGACGGACTCGCCGAGAACTCCCAGATGGTATTATACCTCACGTCAGATGGCAGTTCTCAGGTGACACTTGTACAGGTTAGTCTGTAGACCCGAGATCGTCATAGAGTCTTGTGTGATTCCCACTGTGCTTTGATCTCCACCTTACCACGTCCATGAGGGCGTGCAAAACGGTGGTCTTTGGGCACAGTCCCGAGTCACATGGAGGCAATGAGCGATAGGAGGGGTTTCGTCTCTCCCGGTATTGGGGGTTGATGTTGCGCTGTGCTCGATTGGCCGTAACAGGGAAGTCCCTGGCCAGGGCTGATCAGAGATTTGCTGGTAAGTGTTACCAGTAGTTTCTCGACCCGTTACGAGCCTCACATCAGCACGACTTATCGGGTTATTGGGGTCTGACGTTTACCACCCCTAGACTTGATATGCGACGTATCTGATGAAGAGACTGGACTGTATGGTAAGTGTTACTGGTCGGATTCGCAGGAGTGTGAGCGGGCTAGCTCGTCAATCTTCTGATCGCTCAATACCCGGGTGGCCGTTACGTTTAGCAGACCATTTGCGGCTTGTGGGTGCTTGATATGATCATCATCTGCTACCGGCGTATTGACGAGTCTTTAGAGTCCTACACAGAGGTTTCCTGGCTCAAGCGAAACGAAATAGGAGCGCATATGAGATATGTGCGGGACCGAGAATAATGCGTGTATGTGATACCGCATTTCATTCTCGCGTTATATGTTTCGATTGGTTATATTCGATATGACCTAGTTATCGAATCATTGATTCGATAAATCGATACATTACATACTAGTCGGTTGTATGCGATATAACCGGATCATTGAATCAAGTGTTGATTTAATGATTTAATGTATAATTATATATTTGATATATTACTTTGCATTAACTAGTATTGGTTCACTTTAAACGGATTTTTCTCACTTGATGCACATTGTATATGTGATATGCTTTCGTGCACTTTTTTGTATCATGTTTGATGATACTTGATCATTTCGTTAAGTGTATAGAATTAATCCATGGTTAATATGATAATTAGGGTTTTGTATATTCATTTATTTATTTGTTTGTTTATTTATTTATTTGAAATGGATTATGATGAGAATGGTGGCTCTTTTTGTTTTAAGTTGAAGCTTCATGAAGCTTTGACTTTGCTAACCATCCTTATCTTCATGCTTAACCCTAACCCATCCAAGTGACCATGGTTAATTCTCTACACTTAACCCTAGTTCAAGTTATAATAAGTATTTGATTTAAAATTTATTTTATCACAAGACTTATCATATTCTTTTCTTGAGCTCATCTTCATCTTCTTCTTCAAGCTTGCTACAAAAATGGCAACTTGAGTTAAAGTGAGATAAATCCAATTCTAAAGTGAACCCACCTCCTATTTCTTCACCCTCTACCTCTTGCCAAGTTGTTTTGGGTGTTTACTTCACAAGTTTCACAAGTTTGTGAAGTAGGAGCTTGAGTTTGTGCAACCTCGACGTAGATCGTCTTTGACACAAAGCCGACGACCTATTCCGCACGTTTCTCCAATGAAGCCGTCATGAGAGTCCAAGCTTCAAGATGGACAGCGAGAAGACTTCGTTGCGGAGCCGTGGAGGTGGATATCCGGATCTACAAAGGTTGTAATTTCCGTATCCTAGTAGTTAAGTGTTAACTAGCTTTTAGTTTCGCCTAGAATTCTAGCGACGATCCGTAGTCTAGGGTTTCTCGGCACCAAATTTTTTTTAAAATGGCATGTTCGATGCCTTGTGAGACCACTCTAGGGTGCCTAGGAACCTTTCATAATGAGAATAAGAAATTTGATTAATAATAATATTAATTAAGTATTATTGTGCCATGGTTGGGTTGAAAGTTTAACTTTGTTGACTTTGTTGACCGGTTGACTAGTTTGGACTTGTTGACCATCATCATTGCATGGCTATCATTTCATGGCTATGACTTTTGCTTGCTTGTTGTTCATACAAAAATGAGTGCATGAAATGATAATGTGATTTGACATGAACCATCACAAGAATACTTAATTATTATTATTATGATGATTGTTTTGGCTTTTGAGAGCATGGTTGTAAAGGTCTTCTCTCATTCTATCATTCTCACTCTCTCTCATCCAAGCTCTCTCTCTTCCTCTTCCTCTTTCTCTAGCTCATGGTTCTCTTGTCTCATGAGTTGAGAAACAAGAATCATTGAGATAAAACCCTAAAACACTTCTCTACTCATCCTAGAGTACAAGGTCTAGCAAGCCAAGTATTTTAGTTTCCTCTAGATTGAGGTTGGAGCCAAAGGTAAAAGCTTTCGGGTGGATCCATCTTCGGCACAAGGAGACGACGAGGTGAGGCCGATCCGACCACCACAAGGAGTCGAAGAGAAGGAGTTCAAGATTAGGTATAACCACTAACATAGTAGCTAAACTCTTAGTTAGGTTGTTAGATAGTTTGTTTAGCAAAGATCCTTTTCTAGAGTCCATGTTACCCTTCATCGAAAAATTGGTTTTCACCATTTCCGCAACCCCGAAAGAACCGGGGACGGGTAACGTGGACTTACAAGAATTACACCGCTCTTCAATGCTCCTTACCTAACCATCAACTGATATAGGTAAATGTCATAATTTCAAAAAGTTATATCTCACTTTATAATAATAAACGTACAGATATATCAGTTTGAAATTGGTGCATAACAACGGATATTCAAAACCAAATATTTGCCGTCCGACAAAAATCCAGGTGATTTTCTCAAATATCATCAATTACAACGAATCCCGATATAATGAGGATGATCATCTAATTCCCAATAACTTATTCCCACTCATCATCTGTAAAACCATACAGATGCGAGAATCAAACTTGGTAAAATACATACCTTGGAGCAAGGTCTAATTGGGAAATCAGTTTTCCTTTAACAACACATAGTGAAACTGAAACATAAAAATGTTTCGTAGGGGTTTCCGGGTATTCCTAGTAATGCCACTTCCATTATCCAGATTCATGACTATAACCGTATATATCTTTGCCATCTCTCCAAATCCCTTTATTTGTCTTTACTCATTACCTTATGTACACCCACTTAGGATAAATGGTTTTCTTTCTTCCCTAACGTTCAGCACCAGCCTATGGTTTGGAAGAAGACTATCCAATAAGCGTAATAGGTGTACTCTCCTAATCCTAGGAGTACTCGCAACCTGAGAGAAGGTGATGATAAAAGACAACTGAATAAACCTTATTCCTATTTCTCCTGAACCAGAATCCATCCTCGAACTGGAACAAGTTCTTTCGGGTTCGTATATAACCATACGATGGATTTATCTAATGGAATTGGATGTTTGTAGTGATACGGGGTGTTCTGGAGAAATACAAAGGTGAAATAGGAGTGGAGATGAAATACGTGGTTCGGTCGTGAATGATAGCAGTCGCAATTTACTTTGCCCTCTTTCTAATCCCTTTTATTTTGTCTTTACTTATTACCTTCTGTACACCCAGCTTAGGCTAATTGGTTTTCTTCATTCCCTATCTTTCAGCACCTTCCTATGGTTTGGAAGAAGACTATCCAATAAGCGCAATAGGTGTACTCTCTCCTAATCCTAGGAGCCCTCACATCTTGAGAGAAGGTAAAAGGAAAAGACAACTGAATAGTCTTATTCAATCTCTCCCGAACCAGAATCCATCTTCGAATCTGGAACAAGTTCCTTCGAGTTCATATATAACCATACGATAGATTTATCCAATAGAAGTGGATGTTCGTAGTGATACGGGGTGTTCTGGAGAAATGCAAAGGGTAAAAGAAGGAGTGGCAATGATGTATGGAACTCAGAAAATCCAAAAGCCAGTGTTTTAAGAAAGTTCGGTTAACTTGGTCACTGAGTCATAGTCTAGGGTCGGGCCATGGTCGTTGCCAAAGAGAGAGAGAGAAAAGAAACACTCTGCGTGCACTCTAACCTAGATCAGAATGGTTAATCACTTTACATAATCAGGAAGCCTCCCACTGTATCCTCAAATTCTCCTCCAAACCTGAAAGAAAAATTAGTCGGGATCACCCGAGGAGTAAACCAACTTATCAGTAGGAATCGGGATCCAACTATCATCGCATGATAACGTCATGGAATCCACTCACGTTATAACACTCCAGAAGGTATGCGCAAGCCCGGTAAGTTTCAGTTTCTTTAGAAACTCCCGTTGTGATTTCTACCCCATGCTCTTATGACCTTGACGAAGGTCAACAAATCATAAGTCACATGTCAAGTTCTACCCGTCATTGTCCATGTTAATTTTAACCCACCCGTACTCACCCTTGACGAAGGTCAACAAGGCTGTACGACTGTCCTAAACCAACGCATCTATCTATGCAACAGAAACGTAACAAGCAGCTACAGTACACTATGCCTTGACGAAGGTCAACAAACATAGCATGAATACTAAGTGCTATCCGTCTGAAATGACGGAGGGCTACGAATGGTTTTTGGCAAAAAACCGTTAACGTAATGAACATGATATCGTTGAAGGAACCGGATAGCTTTTTACAAAAATATAGTGGCGAAAACCTTTGCTAAAGAGGTCACTCCTGGTGAAGGGATCTCGGCTCTTTCCCCGTAGAATGAGGTGCGGGATATTCTAAACTGAATACCGTGATGCAAAGAAAAAAGTAATCGACTATAGTGAAGTTATTACCCTGACGTAAACTTCTTCCCAAGGGGTCACTCTCGATGAAGGGATCTCGGCCCTTGCCTCGTCGAATGAGGTGCTGGATATTCCAAACTGAATACCGCTGTGCAAAGCAAATGAAAACGTCCTTGTAATAACAGCTTTTTGAAAACTGTTCCAACAACATCGATTAGGTTTGTATTCCTTGCATTGATAAGAATCAACGCAGTCCCATCAATTAATCACACCAGAAAAGAACGAAAATAAAATGTACGTATATGCCATCCGCATTCGCCACTGGGTCCCATCATCACCCGTTAGGTTACTTAACTAACGACAGAGCGGGGACTGGACTAGGGCGGGTGCAAAACATATACAACATCTACTAGTATATATATATCAATATACAATAATCGCTCCAGGCATGTTAAATGCAACATCACAGAAAAGTAATAAGCATCACAGAACAATACAGATATCTGGGAGCCCTGGGTTTCGTTTGAGCCGCAAGCGAAACCTAACATTCCCCTTGTCATGTGGATAGCCTGTGCAATGAAACCTAGACCCTTATGAGTGCGGCAAGTTACCTGCCAAAATCTGAAGCGAGTCGGCCCCCTTCAGCAAAGTGAATGGACCACCCAGCACTTCACGGAATCCGGAAACTTGAGCACCCCTCCTTGGGTCAACCTGTACCCTCTACGAGTGCGGTGAATAGCCCGCCAATTCTTGAGTGAAGCCCCCTCCGTCTTAAAGCCATGAGATGCGGGCCCGTTGCCCTCTAGAACCCGGCTATCCGTGCACTCCACCATGGGGTAATCCTAGTACAGAAAAGAAAATATGTACAACGGGTACATCGACCTCAACCCGGTTGTGCCCCAAACGAATAATATACAAACAGGCAGTGACGACAGTCCACATGTCGGACGCTCGCCCCGCGATATCAAATGTACAAATAAAACTAAACCGTACTAACATTTCACCAAGCTATCCACCACGACAAATCCGCAACATCACAGCACAACACAGAACATCAACGTGAATGCCATGTTCGCAAACCCGTCTAAAAGAGCTATAACAATTAGACATGATTTATCGCTCGAATGACATTCACGGTCGCAGATAGTAATGCAAGTACTGTGAACTAACATATTTAAAATTTCGATCGACAAAATTTCCCGAAGTGGGCCCCAAGTGCAAATCCAGCACTCAAATAAATCAGGGCCTAAACAAAATATTCCAGAAACCACAATTCCACATGAAATACATCCAGAAGAAAAAATGAAGCTCTGAGCCTACATTTCCACCGCGGATCCACGGCAAACATGCCAGTTCTGCCGCGGTTCCGCGGCGTAATGATGGGATCGTGCTTTCAAATTTCTTCAGGGGTCTTAGAAAAGCCTGCACGATTTTCTGACATACTGAAAATAATTTTTTGACCACAAAAAAATTTCGACAGAAACTTCATGAATGGAAATGCGGTTTTGGAAATTTTGTTCGATCGATATTTTAAACACGTTAGAGCAAGCTAGTAAAGGTTAATGGCGTGGCTCTGATACCATGTAAGTCTACGGTAGCGCCCCGGCTTCAATCCAAGGCCAAACGCGGAACAAAAACTTTTATGAACTGGCGCTAAGGCATACTTTCACCCGGATCGTCCCATTACCCCTAAACTAGAAAACTACAAAGATGTTAGAATGGCTATACCGATCGATCCGTGTCCTTCGGTATTTAGCCACAATCCCTAGCTCCTCGCGGCATCTGATCGGAAGAATTAAAGTTAACCGCAATCAAGACGGTGTCGCTATGCAGCTAGCCGGTTGAGCACGGGTCGGTCCACAGGGAGATGGTGGTATCTTACATTCTTGTTTTAGACGAGTTAATAAAGAATCTGTAAGAGTTTGTTCTAACCTATGTGTTTATCTGCAAGTATAAAGTTGTTAAGAAAAGATACAAGATTGTAAGCTAAGAAATCCGTACTCAAAACCTTTGAGCCGAGTCTTGACCAATTGAAGCTAAGCAATTGGCAACAACGTGGATTAGGGGATTTAAGCGCGGTATTCGTGGAATACGGCTTATTTACCCTTGTCCTTCCGTTCTTGTCTCTTGCTTTCGCCTCCGGCCAAACCGAACGCAACCGGTCGCGGTTAGGAATCACCGTTACCTTGTCAGGGTACGGAGCCTAACGGAGCGCTTGCGTATGGTTTGGGCGAAGTTCAAATGGAAAATAACGGGAAAAGGAATTGGCAAAGAAACGTTAACTTACAATACCGTATTAATTCTTAACAACAACAATAATTACAACATTCACAAAATGAACAAAAGAGAACAAAAAGAAAAGAACGAAGAAAAGAAAAGATACAAGTATTAAAGTGCATGAATAAAATTGCAAGTAATAAAAAGACAAGTAATAAAAAGCGAGTAATAAAAAGAACAAGAAAAGAACACGGAAGTAGAACTCAAGCCAAGCATGTGCTCAATAGCCAACCCTTAAACTTGCAAGCTCAATGAAGAGGTTGCAAGATCAAGGGAAGGGTAGAGAACGCATGTGAAGTGAAGAACTAGTCCCGGGAGAAAATACGACCTTTGAGATCAATAACTAACCCTTACCCATTCAAGCTCAATAAAGATGTTGAATGAGCAAGAGAAAGCAAGAATCTCAAGGGGAAGAAGAAACACAAAAGAATGATACAAAACCCTCATCTTTATTCATATCCACAAAAAGCTCTCACTACAATTCATGGAAGAGGAATGAAGAAGAAGAAGAAAAAGAACTAAAACTACAAAAGAAAGAGGAACAAAAGAATGCAAAGAATTCCCCTTGGCTAAGCTCAGTTCTGCTGTATTTATAGGCAGGGAGTTGAAGTTCTAGGGCAACCAGCAGACCCCATGCAGGATTACCAAAAAGCCCCTGAAACACGACAGTGAGTGGGCCCCACATGGCCGCGGAACCGCGGCCAAGACCCCACCTTGGCCGCGGTTCCGCGGCCCTTTAGAGGTGTTGGGAAATGGGCTTTTTGGTGGTGGCCTGGTTTGGTGTCCCCTGTTGTCTGGTACATGTAGTTTCTGAAAATACTTTCACATTTCTTCCAGAATTTTTGTTGAGGAAAGGTGGACTTTTTGTCAAGATTTGGAATGATTGCCTCGAGCTCCGCGTAGATCTCTTGGATCTTGTGCTACCATTGAGCCTTGTGCCTGAAAACGACATTGATTTGACATTTTGTCTTCCTAAACTGGTATCTGGCAGCATACGGATGAAGAGCGGAGACCGTGTTTTATCAGTGGTTGGCAGGAACCCGGATTTTGTCGTGTTTTCTATGAATTTCACCGTTTTAGAACCGAGTGTAAGTGCACGGCGACGCCCCGGCCGTCAATCCGACGCCGGAATGCGGAAGCGGTGATAAACTTTAATTTTGCGGACTTTGCAAACCGGCACCACCGCGCACTAAACTCCGGATCGTAACCATTAACAAGTCTAAGCTACTAACAAGAAAGGGAAGAGATGTACCGACTGATCCGAGTCCTCCGGTCTTCATCTCCACTCCGATCTCCTCGCGGGATCTCCGTCCGTCTCCTCCTCGTCGGAAAGGGCACCACATCGCCTGTAGCTTTTACGGGCTCCCACCTCAATACCGAGGCAACTCGGGCGCGAAGCTGGCGAATCGACGCGTCCAAGATTTGCTGTAGGAAGTGTAGAGTCTATGTCTCATTGGGGTTTGTTGCCTTTGGATGGAGGAATGAAGATTGAGCTTTGGAGGGAAATGAAGCTCTCAATTTCTTTTGCATACAAAATGATATGAACAAATATATCTCCTCACAAATGAAGCACACTTTTTTCCCTCAAAGATTTGGCCGGCCATCATATATGGAAATGGTGGAGGGAATGAATAATTAGTATGAAGGAAGGTGAGTGTAGGATAACAAAAGAGGTGATCACATCCAAACAACAACCATGCTTCACTTTAATCAAACCATACCCTCATCAAATCACATTAATGCAAGCATGGATGAAAGATTCAAATCCTATCATAATCAAACCATTATGCAAGAAAACCCCTCCACAAAAGTAATTTGCAAAACTGCAAATTACCCCCTCCATCGGAAAAGTCCGGCCGGGAAAGAACAAAGGAAAACCGGCCGGAACGGAATGCAAACTGGCAACTCCAGAAAACTGGTCCCGTAATAAATTACAGGAAAACCCCAATACTGTGCATACACACCCGCATCTGTATTCCGTCCGGATACAAATGCAATGAGACAAAACCTACACTGTACTAAACTACGACCGGCTTAAACCAAAGCCGGCTAGTAATATCCGTTCGATCCTGATCCGTGCAATACCGCACGTATCTGATCGAACCTGCCATATACCTACACGGCTACTAGTACAAACCATCCGATCCTGATCCGTGCAATACCGCACGTATCTGATCGGACCCTGCCATATCTCCATACGGCCTCTACTGCGTTTCGCCCGAAAACAGAGTAACTGAAAGTGTGGGGGACTCTAAAGACTCGTCAATACCATGGCTGTGGATTTAACCACTAGCCCGTCAGAGGTATAAGCCAATACGTAACGGGCCACCAGCTATTGACTAAAAGGGACGTCGATGAGCGAACTCATCCTGACACCCTACTGAGCCTGTTAGTGACAATATCCGTGCAGTCCGGTCCGTTCGTCTATGAGTATCGCATGGCGGGCCTAGGGGGTGGGTAAAAGTCAGACCCCCAAAAGCGGTACAAGTCGTGTCGGAGTGTTGCCCAGAACACCCTGAGATACTACTGGAATACCTACCAGCAAATCTCCTGCCTTGGCCAAGGACTTCGTGTAATGGCTCTCCTAGACACAGCGCGACCTCACCCCCAATACCGGGAGAGACGAACCCCCGAAGATCCGCTCACTGCCTCCATGTGGCTCGGGACTGTACCCAACTAAAACCTGTTTGCACGACTCCTTTGAGCCGTGGTAGGGTAGTAATCAAAGTACAGTGGGAACTCACATGAGACAAATGACGATCCCCAGGTCGATGAACTAATCTGTACACATGTCACCTGGGAACTGCTATCTGACGTCAGGTATAAGACCAACTAGCATGTTCCCGGCGAGTCCTGTCCGGTGTACTCATAACCCAATGAGCACCTGTATACATCTTAGGTGAACCAACAGACACCAGTGGCTTGTGAGACCGGCCACCGCCCCTCGTCGGGGTCTCGACTGTATACACTAGTCTACTCTGGAGAATCGATGCCCTGTCTCGAAACTCCCACGACTAGGGACCTTTTAAGGATATGCTTGTAGAACCCAGCTCTCACGTATATGATCGCCCTCATACTGCTGGTCGTCAAGCAAGAATCCTAGGGGCTTTATCAACGTGCAATAGCGACCTGTCAGGTCACCTAAAGCAGTACACGATGATAAAGGTAAACCAGATAGCATACTATCATCTCGAGTAAGACTGTCCTACCGGGATAGGTCCTCCCTCAATCATTACAATCACGTACCTGTGACCTAATAATTGACTCTGAGGGCACTATCTCCAACAATCTCCCACTTGCACTCAAGGCTAATTATTGCGATGTCGCATACTCACAGCCCGTGTGATACCGAACACCCAACTCCTCTACTAGTCAGTCTCACAAAGCTCGTTTGCGGAACTATTGCGTTCGAGGAATAGCCTCAGTGAGTGGATCCGCTTTGTTGTTTCTTTCCATGTCTCTCTATATCTCATGTTCGCGGAGAAACCCATCTCCCGAAATGAGCAATACCTGTCTTAGAATATGTCTGGATGTCTGATGGGACATAGCTCATAAATGAACTCCAAATCCAAACTTCTTAGACTGTATCGTCAACTGAACTTAATCAGTATCCTGTGCGCCATGCCTCCCTCAGTATTGCCTTGGATCACCTGTCCAAAATACTGCCCCTCGTCAGAGGGAAAACTATAACTCTGACAACCTCCTTGTCGTCCATGTCACCTTGGAAGCCTGGAATGATAACAGTTTCCTGAATAGGGCTGTCGTTATCATATCCCTAGAACATCCACTTATGTTCTAAAACTGCTTCCTACTGTTTCTCCAGGATTGGATAAATATCAACTTATCGCATCTAGTGCAAGAACAACATCTGGTGTGGTACTTGACATCTCATGATTGACTCAATTGCCTAAGCAAGTGATCTGCCAATCATGGATATCCTTCTCTACTTTAGTCTATAAGACACCTTTAGAGAGGGTGACTCCATCACCTGCAGGTACACTACCGTGCCAGGAGTCGTCCATTCTAAATACTCTTAGAATGCTGTCAAAGTACCCTGATTGGGAAACCACCCAAATCTAGATCTAAAACCATAGATCTAGTAACCAGTATGTTTGATATAATGTCCAAGTCCTTTGTGGAGAAAACACTGTGTGACGACCAAAGTATAACCGATCGTAGTATAGGATTTTCTTTTCCTATTCTATGTATGTCATCCAAATTCCAGGATATCACACCCTACTACCTTCTCAACAGATCCATCCCCTATTCTGATGACGTCAAACCCATGACTGTCACATCAGAAATAGATGATCTATCTCCGCTACATCTGCTTTAGTCTATAAATAGATATAAGCCTGATGTCCACCAATGCTTCCGCTACTCCCACTGACTACGACAACCCTCTGGCAAAGTCATATAGACGTGCACTTCTAAAGCTAGTTTAGAACGACGCTATACTCATCCTCCTGCCGGGTCTCGCAGCCTGGAACAACAACAATGGCAAGTGTGGGTAAACAAGAACTTCCCTGTCACCGTCCTTGAGGCTACCGGAGTACCTCTCGGGTGCCTGAAGTTACCCACCTTATCTGCGGAGTGGCCAATGGAATGTCAAATCAGATTGAATCTTTAGGTTCCTTATTAAATCTTCAGTAATCGTCTGCGGTTCTGGAATCACTTCCAGTTCTACCATACTCCCACTACTGTTTTCTGAAAAAATCCATTTTTATTAAAACTGTGGCGAGTGAAGAACAATATCACTATTGATCTTCCAGATGGTAGATAGTCAACCCTCGTCATAGCCTGGGTCAACCCACAAACAGCCATTACAGAAACGTGCCTTTGAGTTATCCAAAGTCTGGTTTTAAGCATAATCCGGACAACTCCCCGTAACTTAACATCGTTAAGATACGAACTGTTCTATATTCAATATAGAAACAGAGGCACTGATTTAATTTAACCAGATTCAAATCATGCAGCTATCTCCAGTGCATGTCAACAAAATGGAAGGAGGCCGATCAGCGTTACTCAACTTAGGAATGCTTCCAATTATGAGTAACCTGAAAGAGAAGCAAGATCTTTTTATCATTACTATCAACTGAATACCATACACAAGTATCTACATCTTCGATCTCTTTGAAGAATCCCGATACTTGCTATACCTGGTTCTCTACTCTATTCAAATACATATAACTTCTCCAAATTCGGACCCTGTGTTTCCATGAAACACCTGTCTAAAAAATAGAGGAGTCATAAGTAAACCGAATATAGTACGAGGACCATCCCCTCTGTCCTGATGGACCCTGGACAACATACAATACTCTGTAAAAGTCCCTTGAGTCTGAAAACTCATTCACTGTGTGTCGTAGGTTGAAAACTGTACTTATGGTTAAGAAGAATTACACCGCTGTTTAATGCTCCTTACCTAACCATCCACTGATATAGGTAAATGTCGTAGACATAATTTCAGAAAGGTATATCTCACTCTATGAAAATAGACGTACAGATATATCAATTTGAAATTGGTGCATAACAGCGGATATTCAAAACCAGATATTTGCCGACCGGCAAACAGCCCAGGTGATTTCCTCAAATATCACCGATTACAACGAATCCTGATATAATGAGGATAATCACCCAATTCCCAATAACTTACTCCCACTCATCATCTGTAAAACCATACAGATGTGAGAATCGTACCTGGTAAATACATACCCTGGAGTAAGTATCTAATCGGGAAATCAGTTTTCCTTTAACATTACACAGTGAAACTGAAACATTGAAATGTTCCGATGGGGTATCCTGGTATTCCTAGTAACGCCTCTTCCAGATTCACGACTGTAACCGTATAGTTCTTTGCCACCTCTCCAAATCCCTTCATATGTCTTTAGTCTTTACCTTCTGCACACCCTTTTAGGCCAAATGGTTTTCTTCCTTCCCTACCGTTCGGCACCAGCCTATGGTTTGGAAGAAGACTATCCAATAAGCATAATAGGTGTACTGTCCCAATCCTAGCAACACTCGCAATGAGAGAGGGTGAAGATAAAAGACAACCGAATAAACCTTATTCCTATTTCTCCTGAACCAGAATCCATCCCCGAACTGGAACCAGTTCCATTCGAGTTCGTATATAACCATACGATGGAGTATCCAAATAAACTGTGGATCTTCGTAGTGATACGGAGTGTCCTGGAGAAATACAAAGGTGATGTGGGAGTGGTAACGAAATATTTGGTTTGGTCGTGAATGTCTGTTGCAATTTACTTTGCCCTCTTACTAATCCCTTGCTTTGTCTGAACTTAATACCTTCTGTACACCGTTTAGGCTAACTGGTTTTCTTCATTCCCTACCGGTCGGCACCAGCCTAAGGTTTGGAAGAAGACAATCCAATTTGCGTAACAGGTGTACTACCCCTAAACCAAGGAGTACTCGTAACCTGAGAGAGGGTAAAAGGAAAAGACAACTGAATAATCCTATCCGTTTTCTCCAGAACCGGAAACCATCCTCGAATAAATTCTTTCGAGTTCGTATCTAACCATACGATGGTTTTGTCCAATGGAAGTGGACGTTCGTAGTAAAACGGGGTGTCCTGGAGAAAAGGGTAAAAGTAGGAGTGGCAATGAGGTTTGCAACTCTGACAATCAAAAAGCCAGTGTTAAGAAGGTTCGGTTAATTTGGTCACTGAGTCAAAGTCTAGGGTCGGGTCAATGGTCGCTGCCAGAGAGAGAGAGAAAAGAAACACTCAGCGTGCACTCTAACCTAGATCAGAATGGTTACCAATTTATCTAATCTGGAAACCTCCCACTGTACCTCAAATTCTCCTCCAAACCTGAAAGAAGAATTAGTCGGGGTCACCCGAGGAGTAAACCAACTCATCAGTGGGAATCGGGATCCAACTCTCATCGCATGATAACGTGACGGAATCCGCCCACGGTATCACACTCCAGAAGGTATGCGCATATCTGGCAAGTTTCAGTTCTTTTGAAACTCCCGATGTAATTTCTGCCCCATGCTCTTATGACCTTGGCGTGAGGTCAAAATATCATACGTCACATGTCAAGTTCTGCCCGTCATTATCCAGGTTAATCTGAACCCACCCGTACATACCCTTGACGTAGGCCAAAATAGTAGTACGACTGTCCCAAACCAACGCATCTATCTATGCAACAGATAAATACCCGACAGCTACCAATCACTATGCCTTGGCGTGAGGTCAAAATACATAGCTTGAATACTACCGAATATTTAACTGAAATGACGGAGGGCTACGAATGGTTTCTGGCGAAAACCTTTAACGTAATGAACTTGATATCGTTTGAAGGAACGGATAGCTTTTTAGAAATATAGTGACGACAACTTCCGCTAAAGAGGTCACTCCCGGTGAAGGGATCTCGGCTCTTTCCCCGTAGAATGGGGTGCAGGATATTCCAACTGAATACCACGGTGCAAAGCAAAAGTAATCGGCTATAGTGAAGTTAATGCCCTGACGCAAACTTCTGTCCAAGGGGTCACTCCCGGTGAAGGGATCTCGGCCCTTGCCTCGTCGACTGAGGAGCAGGATATTCCAAATGAATACCACGATGCAAAACAAAAGTGAACGTCCTTGCAATAACAGCTTTTTGAAAAAGTGTTCTAACAACATCAGATTAGGTTTGTTTTAACTTGCATTGATCCGAATCAACGCAGTCCCATCAAATTGATCACACCAAAAAGAACGAAAATATACTGATGTACGTATATGCCATCCGCATTCGCCACTGGGTCCCGTCATTACCCGTTAGGTTAGGTAACTAACGACAGAGCGGGGACTGGACTAGCGCGGATGTAAAACATATACAACATCTACTAATATATATACCAATATATAGTATTTCGCTCAAGGCGTGAATAAAATGCAACATCACAGAAATGTACAGCATCACAGAACAATACAGATATCTGGGATCCCCGGGTTTCACAGAGCCACTACTGAAACCCGACGTTCCCCTGGTCGTGTGGATAGCCTGTGCAATGAAATCCTATACCCCCTACGAGTGCGGCGAATAGCCAGCCAATCCTGGAGTGAAGCCCCCCCCGTCCCAATGCCATGAGATGCGGGCTTGTTGCCTTCTAGAACCCGGCTATCCGTGCATCCCTCTGCGGGGTAACCCTAGTACAGAAAGTAAAATATACATACACCGGGTACATCGACCGCAACCTGGTCGTGCACCAAAAGAATAATACAAACAGGCAGTGACGGCAGTCCACATGTCGGACGCTCGCCCCGCAATATCAAATGTACATAATACAACAAAACTGTACTAGCATTGCATCCAGGCTATCCCCCACGACCGATCCGCAACATCACAGCAAATACATAGAACATCAACGTGAAAATCACGTTCGCAAATCCGTCTAACCGGGCTATAGCAGTCAGACTAGATTTACCGATCAAGTGACATTCACGGTCGCAGATATAATGTAAATACTGTGAAAAATGTGTTTAAAATTTTCCGATTGATCAAACAATTAACAAGTGGGCCCCCAATCAAAAACTGTAGCACTCACAGAAATCCTGGGCCCAATTTTAATATTCCAAAACCTATATTTTAAGCCCAGAAGGCCTCTGTAAAAAATTGGTGAAGTGATGTGAATAGTGCGCGGCGGAAGGGCCGCACAAATGGGGCTTTCGCGGCGGTTCCGCGCTCCAACTGTGGAGTCACTTCATCGAATTTTTACAGAGCTCTTATATTTTCCAGTACATCAATATTTTACAACCTGAAAAATTTTTAGACTTCAAAAAATTTCAACAGAAACTGATGTGAAGGAAAAATACAGTTTTTGGAATTTTGGTCGATCGGAACTGAAAAACACATCAAACGAAGCTAGACGAAGTTAATGGCGAGGCTCTGATACCACTGTAAGTGCACGGCGACGCCCCGGCCGTCAATCCGACGCCGGAATGCGGAAGCGGTGATAAACTTTAATTTTGCGGACTTTGCAAACCGGCACCACCGCGCACTAAACTCCGGATCGTAACCATTAACAAGTCTAAGCTACTAACAAGAAAGGGAAGAGATGTACCGACTGATCCGAGTCCTCCGGTCTTCATCTCCACTCCGATCTCCTCGCGGGATCTCCGTCCGTCTCCTCCTCGTCGGAAAGGGCACCACATCGCCTGTAGCTTTTACGGGCTCCCACCTCAATACCGAGGCAACTCGGGCGCGAAGCTGGCGAATCGACGCGTCCAAGATTTGCTGTAGGAAGTGTAGAGTATATGTCTCATTGGGGTTTGTTGCCTTTGGATGGAGGAATGAAGATTGAGCTTTGGAGGGAAATGAAGCTCTCAATTTCTTTTGCATACAAAATGATATGAACAAATATATCTCCTCACAAATGAAGCACACTTTTTTCCCTCAAAGATTTGGCCGGCCATCATATATGGAAATGGTGGAGGGAATGAATAATTAGTATGAAGGAAGGTGAGTGTAGGATAACAAAAGAGGTGATCACATCCAAACAACAACCATGCTTCACTTTAATCAAACCATACCCTCATCAAATCACATTAATGCAAGCATGGATGAAAGATTCAAATCCTATCATAATCAAACCATTATGCAAGAAAACCTCTCCACAAAAGTAATTTGCAAAACTGCAAATTACCCCCTCCATCGGAAAAGTCCGGCCGGGAAAGAACAAAGGAAAACCGGCCGGAACGGAATGCAAACTGGCAACTCCAGAAAACTGGTCCCGTAATAAATTACAGGAAAACCCCAATACTGTGCATACACACCCGCATCTGTATTCCGTCCGGATACAAATGCAATGAGACAAAACCTACACTGTACTAAACTACGACCGGCTTAAACCAAAGCCGGCTAGTAATATCCGTTCGATCCTGATCCGTGCAATACCGCACGTATCTGATCGAACCTGCCATATACCTACACGGCTACTAGTACAAACCGTCCGATCCTGATCCGTGCAATACCGCACGTATCTGATCGGACCCTGCCATATCTCCATACGGCCTCTACTGCGTTTCGCCCGAAAACTGAGTAACTGAAAGTGTGGGGGACTCTAAAGACTCGTCAATACCATGGCTGTGGATTTAACCACTAGCCCGTCAGAGGTATAAGCCAATACGTAACGGGCCACCAGCTATTGACTAAAAGGGACGTCGATGAGCGAACTCATCCTGACACCCTACTGAGCCTGTTAGTGACAATATCCGTGCAGTCCGGTCCGTTCGTCTATGAGTATCGCATGGCGGGCCTAGGGGGTGGGTAAAAGTCAGACCCCCAAAAGCGGTACAAGTCGTGTCGGAGTGTAGCCCAGAACACCCTGAGATACTACTGGAATACCTACCAGCAAATCTCCTGCCTTGGCCAAGGACTTCGTGTAATGGCTCTCCTAGACACAGCGCGACCTCACCCCCAATACCGGGAGAGACGAACCCCCGAAGATCCGCTCACTGCCTCCATGTGGCTCGGGACTGTACCCAACTAAAACCTGTTTGCACGACTCCTTTGAGCCGTGGTAGGGTAGTAATCAAAGTACAGTGGGAACTCACATGAGACAAATGACGATCCCCAGGTCGATGAACTAATCTGTACACATGTCACCTGGGAACTGCTATCTGACGTCAGGTATAAGACCAACTAGCATGTTCCCGGCGAGTCCTGTCCGGTGTACTCATAACCCAATGAGCACCTGTATACATCTTAGGTGAACCAACAGACACCAGTGGCTTGTGAGACCGGCCACTGCCCCTCGTCGGGGTCTCGACTGTATACACTAGTCTACTCTGGAGAATCGATGCCCTGTCTCGAAACTCCCACGACTAGGGACCTTTTAAGGATATGCTTGTAGACCCCAGCTCTCACGTATATGATCGCCCTCATACTGCTGGTCGTCAAGCAAGAATCCTAGGGGCTTTATCAACGTGCAATAGCGACCTGTCAGGTCACCTAAAGCAGTACACGATGATAAAGGTAAACCAGATAGCATACTATCATCTCGAGTAAGACTGTCCTACCGGGATAGGTCCTCCCTCAATCATTACAATCACGTACCTGTGACCTAATAATTGACTCTGAGGGCACTATCTCCAACACCGAGAACCTGTATCCTGCAAGTATATAACAAACACGGATAAAAAGCACCTACCTATAAACACACGAGCGTAAGAATGGGCGGTATAAAATGCTGTATTCTGTAATGAACAAATACCCCCAAACTTAACTTTTGCTCGTCCCGAGCAAAACCAATTATTCACAAAAATAAAATGATAACCGCACTTTCGCAGGGAACGCGATTGCACTGAGCGCGTGCAACAAGCCGTTAAACCTCTAGGTGTCCCTAGTAGGAGGAGTGTTGTCTCCTGAGGGTTTTCAGCGGATACTACCCACAAAATCCGGTCAAGCTAGTTTTGTAAAATAACTAAGATTCAAGCCCCTAAAGTTTTGTTTCAGAAAATAACAATTCTATAATCCTAAGTTTAGACTATCGAACCTTTAGTTTTCACACCTCGCTTCTTATTTAGCTACAGGTTTTATATGTCTTTACGTGTAGTGCAAATAGTGCCGTTAAGTTCCAGAAAAGTCGATTAAAGTCATCATGTCGCACAATAAAGCCCAGATAACAATTTTAAAAGGATCACATAAGTTTTATAAAGAGTTAAGCATTTTTCAAGTTTCGTTTTCCAGTAAGGTTTCAACTTCAGAATTTCTATCTTCCCTAACAGGAAACTAGGTCTTATTCTTCACTCCACCTTTTTCTTGTTTTCATTTCATACACACCTCTGTGAACGTGCAATAGTCTTTATCATAGAATAAAACCTTCATATCTCCGTTAAAATTTTTATAAAAGCATGTCTTTTATCAAGATTATTCTCACACAAAGAACCGTTAGGAATTTTAACTCGGAGAGAACACTTGCTTGACTTTGTTTTAAAACTGGACTTTCTAGGCTTCTTAGCGAGCTTTGGGCCAATGCACCCAAACCAGTTGGTTTTAGGGCATTAGGTGTAGAAACACCCCAGCGGACTTAATTACTCAAGTTACCTAGGTCCAGAAAACAAAAGACAGTTTTGTCGTGAAAATCAGATGATTTAATACGAACGGAGGTATAACCGGTAGTTCAAATATTTTTTTGGATAAAAGACGTGTTTAGTGGGTTTGGTGTGTAATCATTCCAATCAAGTTTTAGATGGGTTATTTTTCAGACTTAGCTCCAATTACGGCATCAATAACATTCCTTCATATTCGCTTTACTTCATAAACTATTCTTGACATTACTTATTTCAGAACAAACCTATTTGATCCTCAGAAAATCATTTATCTGTTAAAAATTTAAACATGAAAGACTTGTCATCTAATTCCCAAAATTCACGACACGTGTAGTGTGATGTAAAGACGTATATCAGCCATAGTTAACTTCAAAGGAGAGTTATCTTTCAGGTTTTCAAAATCTAAACATAAGATTTAGTTATTCCTATCTTTTCAAACAAAAACCGTCGAAATGTTGAATCAGAGTTTTTCCACAAGCTACTTGACAGAAAAGTTTTTATGTTTTTAGAAAATTTTCAATTTTTTTGGATTTTATGGATTTAATATGCAGATGCAAAATATACATATGAATGCGAAGGAAGAAAGCTTACCGAGCACACCCCCAAACTTAAACTTGACAGTGCCCTCACTGTCAGGCTATACCAAGAGGGTTAAAATTGCCGGCGCTTCCTAGAAACAAATTATATACAAAACAAAAAAGAAAACAAAAATATATACAAAAAAGTGTCCCCCCCAAACTTAAGTAAAACAGTGTTTCCACTGTTACGCGTTGAAATTCAGGATTTAGGGGGGAAAGAACAGTATCAAGCTATAGAAGGCCTTACACAGGCCAAAAGTGAGCACCAACCATTCAAAGATTTTATCGCTATAATGTACAGGTTGGTGGAAGAAGGCGTAGAGAAAAGAGAAGGACAATACGCGAGACCGTATGCGAAGAGAAGCGGGATACGGTCTCGGTATATGAGAGGAAGAAGAATGGCGGAAGGGAAAAAGAAGTGGAATACGAACTTGAGGGTGCAAATGGAGTAAATAGATTAGCACAATTTATGATGACCGATGTGTGAAAAGCGATTGTGCTAATATATTTACCCGTCGAGAAATGGGGTCAAATCCCTCAAGGTTCGTGAGAAACCATGGGTACGCCGAACCTGGTAAACCAGACATATAAAATGTAAGTGATACGGGTTCTTGCAAGGTCGGAACGATGGAAAGGATAGAGGGAAGTGGTTGAGGAAGGGTATCGGTTAAGGTTTCGGGAGGGTGTACACAGTCAATGAAAGGAACATGATGAATTGGAAAATCCGACTCATCATCTAGAACTGTTTCATCCTCAAAAATATCCTCAAAATTCTCCTCAAAGTTAAGCTCATCCATGCCTTTATCATCAATATCAAGACGCATATGAAGTTCGGGAAAAACATTTAATGACTCGGGATGATGAATTGGAGAGAAAAACCTAGTCAAATCTATGGGTTCATCATCCAAAATATTCCCAGCGTCAATATCCTTAATCAAGTGAAAATCACAATTCTCTGACATCTCAACAAAAGCATGGATATCAATCGATTCAGGTTCTAGAGTGGAGGTGTAGAGGTTAAGAGGATTGGGTATGGTTTCACTCAAAGGGGACCCTTCACAATCGGGCAAATCAAACACTACAAAGTCGCACAACTCAGTAAACATTCTATCTTCAGCTGATAATTCATTTGGGACATTTGATAGACTTTTAACACAGGAGTTGTGGGATTCAATTTGAGACGGGTAGGTTTGATTTGGAAGGGGGTACATCTCACTCTCTCCACTCAAATTCACAGCCTGTCCTGCCGCCTCATCATATATTGAAAAAGTTGGAGCTAGTTGAAAACTAGCTACCGGGTCACTAGGTTGCATGAGGGCGGCCATGGACGCATTCAAATCCATCATCTGTTGGCTTGACGCTACCCTAAAATCTTCCAACGATTGTTCTAGACTAGACATAGGTTGTGAAGGGGTTTCAGTAAAAGATTCAAAGTTGTTCGGATACTGAAAACTCCCAAATGGCGGTTCTGAAGCAATGTCTAGGGAAGGTGCAAAAGTAGGGTAGGATTGGTAGGAATTGAATGGCTGGACAGGAGTGGGATCAACATTGGGATAAGAAGGTGAATGGAATTGTTGATCCCGAGAATTTGAAGTGGTGAAAGGAGTGAAAGATCGGCTACGGGATTGTTCAATACGTTCAGCAAGAGACAAGGGTCTGGTGGCTACAACTGGACTTTCAAAAGGGGTATCAACGTAAGAAGGGGTGAATGTTTGAAATGGTTGGTACGAAGTGGATTGCGGGGTCCAGTTGTTCGTCCTAGATGCGTCTATCCGATCTTTCAAAGAAATTTTTGGCATGGAGGGGTCGTTCGAAGTTCGACCAAAACAAGAACCGTAGGAAGTTATGTCTGGTTGTGGGTACCAAAGTTCGGCAAGAGTTTTGCGTGGTGGGGTACCCATGATATGAAGAGAGAGAATGAAAGAAAGGCAGAGAAAAGGAGGGGAAAAAGGATGTGATTTTTTTTTTTATATATTAACAAAAGAATGAAGTATACACAAAAAAGAATATGGAAAAAAAAAACAATCACGACACAAAAAATACCACACACCTAATCGTTCTAGGGTTAACCTAGGTCAACTAGACCTGCTCCAGAACTTGATTGTCGAAGTAAAACTGTGTCGAGAAACAGGCTCAAGATACACTGATCACGAGGCCAGGTAAGTGCAGAGATAAGGGGAGGTTGTCCAACGCTTTCGCGAAGTTCCTTAATTAAATAACCGTTTCTCTTTCGGCGGTTGCGCCTTTAACACTTTTCTAGACACCCCGTAAACAATATACCGTTAAGCGAGCTTCTAAACACAATTAACTTCTCCTAGTGAGCGCGAAGTCCTTAAGGCTTAAAGTCTAGTTTCTTTTAAATTTGTGCGGGTAAACGTTATGCGCAAGTTCGTGATTTGTGGGCCACGGAAAAGGTGATGAAATCCTTTACCGTATGTTGTGGGGTTCGCTTGCCCTTAAGTCCGTATTAATTGATGCAATGCACAATTCAAAAAAAAATTCTATAAAGAATCAAACAATCGTTTTTTATTTTAAGCGCGGCGCTGCAACAAATACGGGTTAGTCAATTTTTAGCGTTTGCTAGCGAACTTGCAAAGAATCCTGCAAAAGAATAGTATATTGGAAGCGTCGGATTTGAGAAGAAGGTGTTAGTAAAATACGTACCGTTAAGTTTTGGGTTAGGAAACCCCCGTTGAATCAAATCCGGTAAGCTTGAAAGGTTCGCTTGTGCGGGTCAAACTACCCGGATCTTTGGCACTGTACTTTGCAAACACCTTAGCCTTGAATGCACACTTTGCTTCCCCACTATCGCAGTTTGCAAACTTGCAAAAATCTGCACTCTTGCCCACAAGAATTATCCAAAAAGAACAAAAAGAATTTTTATATTTTTTTATATTTTTATATATACAAAAAGAATATTAACCCGAATAACAAGAAAGAAAATACGCTACCGTCTCCCCGGCAACGGCGCCATTTGATCGGAGTAATTAAAGTTAACCGCAATCAAGACGGTGTCGCTATGCAGCTAGCCGGTTGAGCACGGGTCGGTCCACAGGGAGATGGTGGTATCTTACATTCTTGTTTTAGACGAGTTAATAAAGAATCTGTATGAGTTTGTTCTAACCTATGTGTTTATCTGCAAGTATAAAGTTGTTAAGAAAAGATACAAGATTGTAAGCTAAGAAATCCGTACTCAAAACCTTTGAGCCGAGTCTTGACCAATTGAAGCTAAGCAATTGGCAACAACGTGGATTAGGGGATTTAAGCGCGGTATTCGTGGAATACGGCTTATTTACCCTTGTCCTTCCGTTCTTGTCTCTTGCTTTCGCCTCCGGCCAAACCGAACGCAACCGGTCGCGGTTAGGAATCACCGTTACCTTGTCAGGGTACGGAGCCTAACGGAGCGCTTGCGTATGGTTTGGGCGAAGTTCAAATGGAAAATAACGGGAAAAGGAATTGGCAAAGAAACGTTAACTTACAATACCGTATTAATTCTTAACAACAACAAAAATTACAACATTCACAAAATGAACAAAAGAGAACAAAAAGAAAAGAACAAAGAAAAGAAAAGATACAAGTATTAAAGTGCATGAATAAAATTGCAAGTAATAAAAAGACAAGTAATAAAAAGCGAGTAATAAAAAGAACAAGAAAAGAACACGGAAGTAGAACTCAAGCCAAGCATGTGCTCAATAGCCAACCCTTAAACTTGCAAGCTCAATGAAGAGGTTGCAAGATCAAGAGAAGGGTAGAGAACGCATGTGAAGTGAAGAACTAGTCCCGGGAGAAAATACGACCTTTGAGATCAATAACTAACCCTTACCCATTCAAGCTCAATAAAAAGGTTGAATGAGCAAGAGAAAGCAAGAATCTCAAGGGGAAGAAGAAACACAAAAGAATGATACAAAACCCTCATCTTTATTCATATCCACAAAAAGCTCTCACTACAATTCATGGAAGATGAATGAAGAAGAAGAAGAAAAAGAACTAAAACTACAAAAGAAAGAGGAACAAAAGAATGCAAAGAATTCCCCTTGGCTAAGCTCAGTTCTGCTGTATTTATAGGCAGGGAGTTGAAGTTCTAGGGCAACCAGCAGACCCCATGCAAGATTACCAAAAAGCCCCTGAAACACGACAGTGAGTGGGCCCCACATGGCCGCGGAACCGCGGCCAAGACCCCACCTTGGCCGCGGTTCCGCGGCCCTTTAGAGGTGTTGGGAAATGGGCTTTTTGGTGGTGGCCTGGTTTGGTGTCCCCTGTTGTCTGGTACATGTAGTTTCTGAAAATACTTTCACATTTCTTCCAGAATTTCTGTTGAGGAAAGGTGGACTTTTTGTCAAGATTTGGAATGATTGCCTCGAGCTCCGCGTAGATCTCTTGGATCTTGTGCTACCATTGAGCCTTGTGCCTGAAAACGATATTGATTTGACATTTTGTCTTCCTAAACTGGTATCTGGCAGCATACGGATGAAGAGCGGAGACCGTGTTTTATCAGTGGTTGGCAGGAACCCGGATTTTGTCGTGTTTTCTATGAATTTCACCGTTTTAGAACCGAGAACCTGTATCCTGCAAATATATAACAAACACGGATAAAAAGCACCTACCTATAAACACACGAGCGTAAGAATGGGCGGTATAAAATGCAGTATTCTGTGATGAACAGCATCTCCGATCTTGCTCGATCTCCGGTCTCCTCGTCTAGAAAACCTTTTACGGGCTCCCGCTTCAAACCGAAGCAACTTGAACATGAAGTTTGCTAACCGACATGTCCACGGTGATGTAGAGAATGTATGTGATAACTTTGTCTCTACACATCCATTGATTCTCAACACATGAGATTGTATGGATGGAGGTTGAAGAAGAAGCCATTGATGAAGAAATTGTGAGCTCAAGAAGAAGGAAGAAGAAGAAGAGAAAATGGCTTATGTTGTTGTGTGTTCTTTTGAGAGAGAGATATATCAATCTAACAAAACCCCAAGCCAATACTTGGCTGCCCCTCTCTCTCCAAAATATCCCCACAAATTATAATTAGCCACAAAATCAATCTAAGTCACATTTAATGTTCACCCAAACCAAGACCATGAGTCACCATGTTCATGTGGCATGAAAAGATGCATGTGGACAAAACTTGCACTCACATTTTCCTCCATTAAACATTTAAACCAAAATGTTTAATCCAAAAAGTGAATGGCAACATCTAAAGTAAACTCATGACGGATCACAAGGATACCCCTCACCTGTATATACATACCTGCATCCGCATTCCGACTGAATACGAATGCAATGAGACGAAAGCAATCCAACAAATCTAATACTGGGATCCGGCTTAAACCAAAGCCCACTAGTATGATCCATCCGATCATGATCCATGCACAAGTACACGTATATGATTGAACCCTGCCATAAAACCATACGACCTCTACAACGTTTCGCCCGAACTTGGGAAAACTTTCTGTGGGGGACTCTAAAGACTCGTCAATAAGCTGGCAGTGGGTTTAACCATAACCACGTCAGTGGTATTAGCTATACGTAACGGCCGCCCAGGTATTGACCAAAATGGAGGCTGATCAGCGAACACATCCTGAAACCCTACTGAGCCTGTCAGTGACAATATCCGTACAGTCCGGTCTGTTCGTCTTTGAGTATCGCATATCGGGCCTAGGGGTTGGTAAACGTTAGACCCCCAATAGTGGTATAAGTCGTGTCGGAGTGTAGCCCAGAACACCCTGAGATACTACTGGAATACCTACCAGTAAATCTCACATGCCTTGGCCAAGGATTTCGTGTAATGGCTCTCCTAGACAAAGCGCGATCTCACCCCCAATACCGGGAGAGACGAATCCCCTGCCGATCCGCTTTCTTCCTCTATGTGTCTCGGAACTGTACTCAACTAAAACTTGTTTGCAAGACTCCTTTGAGCCATGGTAGGGTAGTAATCAAAGCACAGTGGGAACTCACACGGGACAAATGATGATCTCAGGTCGATAGACTAACCTGTACACAAGTCACCAGGGAACTGCTATCTGACGTCAGGTATAATACCAACTAGAATGTTCCCGGCGAGTCCTGTCCGGTGTACTCATAACCCAATATGCAACTGTATACGTCTTAGGTGAACTAACTGACACCAATGGCTTATGAGACTGGCCATCGCCCCTCGTCGGGATCTCGATCGTATACACCAGTCTAGTCATGGAGTATCGATGCCCAGTCTCGAAACTCCCACGACTAGGGACACTTTAAGGATGTGCTTATAGACTACCCAACTCTCACGTATATGATCGCCATCATACTGCTGGTAGTCAAGCAAGAATCCTAAGGTCTCTATCAACATGTAATAGTGATCTGTAATATCACTTTAAACATGAACACGATGATAAAGACAAACCAGATAGCATACCATCATCTCGAGTAAGACTGTCCTACCGGTATAGGTCCTCCCTCAATCATTGCAATCACGTGCCTGTGATCTAATAATTGACTTTGAGGGCACTATATCCAACAATTTCAGATAAGTAGTATTTAATATTCGTGCTACGTTTGTTGGCTTTCATCAAGGCGTGAATCATGAACTATATCTAATAATTTCAGATAAGTAGTATTTACCATAATATCTGGTGTGGTACTTGACATCTCATGATTGGCTCAATTGCCTAAGCAAGTGATATGCCAATCATGCACATCCTTCTCCCCTTTAGTCAGTAAGACACCTTTAGAGAGGGTGACTCCATCACCTGCAGGTGCACTACCATGCCAGGAGTCGTCTATTCTAAAACACCTTTAGAATATTGTCAAAGTACCCAGATTGGGAAACTACCTAAATCTAGATCTAAAACCATAGATCTAGTAATCAGAATGCCTGTGTCACGACCCAAAATTGGCCCGTGACGGCCCTAATACTACGCAACGCCCAAAGACGCAACGCAGTAAAAGAAAGCCAAACCCAGAAATCTAAACCATGAAAATTACGGAAAACATAATATATGTTTTGAAATAATTGAAATCGCAACCCAAATTCTTTAAAAGTCTTACTTTCTTTCTTTAAAATTTTAGCAACACCCCCTTTTTGTAAAGACAAGTCAAGAAGAAGGCAACACAAAAATAATGACAGTAGAGAAAAAGCTGTATATAAAAGACATCCAATCCACAATAATACACATAACGTCCTCACCAAGCCTCTATGTCAACCATACAGTAGTAGATGGAGAGTACAAAAATACAACGAATATACAATATGAAATACAGATAACCATCTAACCCACCTAAGCAAAATGGTACTGTGAGCTGATGCGATATCTGTAGCAAAAGGTGGTAGCTGGATAGCTGAATAGAGGAATAGCCTGCCTCGACTACTCTGGGGAAAAACCTGAAACACCTGTGGCACAACGGGGGTGAGTTGCCAACTCGTGAATAGTATAAAACATATGCAGGTAATCGCAGGAATGCACGTACAGCATGAATCTAAGATATGCGATTACAATAATAGTATGTCATGCAATGCTGAAATAAGGAGAGTACGCTAGCAGGTACAATCAATATATGAAGTAATGATGGCATGATAATAGTGTGCAATAACTATGCAATAGAGATATGAGAAAGCAAATATGCAACTATCATAAGGGTACACTACAAGTACTACCAATATATGAATCTGTGCATAAGGTAGGTAAGGGTGAGGTATAGGGTGGAATATGTCATTTTCCACGGAAACCTGACGTCGTGGCAGGATCACAATCCATCAAGATACTCCAATCCCAAATCCTCAAATCAGCCCCCACATAGGGCACTCACCTCATATAAGTCTCACATCTCCTCAATGTACAATACCGAGTAATCTCCTATATCCCGAATGTACAAATCACCAATCTCATAGGTATATCCAATGTCCAAGTCCCAATGAATCACCTAGTATCCCAAGTCCAATCTCAAGTAAGAATCTAACATCCTAAAGGTATATATATGTACAGAAATAAATATGATGGGGGCAATACACATATATTAGCGTCCCATTCCACTAATATTGGTGTAAGGGTATATATAACAACGGCTAAATCCCCTGTTATATATACAAAAAGGGGTTAAAGAAATATCATGAAACCGTGTGCCAAGCATCGACACAGAAATCCTCGTATATCGGGCTCCGTCAGTCCGGATCAGCCCACGGGGTCCGTCTGCGGTATCGGCCCTCGGCCCCGCCAGTACAGATCCTCCCGCATCCATCTCTCGACTCTGGCCAGTAGCCTCCGGACAACTGCCAGGTCCAAACAATCACCGGTAGGTACTCGCCCGCCTCCAGGCTCAATCGGCAAACCCATCGATCTTCTTGCCGAGGGGAACCATACCGGGCCCCACCATGTACTCTCATACGGCAACCACACCTCGTATGGAGTAGATAATCAGCACCGATAAAACTCATGGGGGACGCTCAAATATCATATCAAGGAAACCGGGTTGTTACATGTATGCATAATTTCATGAACTCCCGCGGTTCCCAAATCCCGAAAACATCATATAAAATCCAGATAAACAATGCATAAATCCAGGAATAAATGTATGCGATATATCTGAATACGAGCAGGTAAACACAAGTATATAGCTGAACCAGATGTATGCGAAAACACGATAAGGTACAGCTAAGTAACATCAGTAAATGTAAATATGCGACCGCAACTGAATATGTGTCTAACATACAGGTGCAGCAATGTATAGGTATCTACCTATAGGAACTGATGTCGTATACCCCCCTGGGTATAAGTAACATATGTAGGAAATCCCTCCCGGTGTAGGTAAAATATGTAGGAGGTATACCTGTAGCTGTATCGCAGAGTGAAAATATACCTATCACTAAAGGTATGATACACTATAGGTATACCGATAAGCTAGGTGTCAAGTGTGACAAGCAATGGTAGCTATAAGGGGTAGTGTGTGACATGGCAATTATTGACGGCGTGTGTGTAGCATGCAATGCGTGCTCGTGCAACATGAACCGTCAATAATGTGTGCAGTGTCCTACGGCTGCTAGTCACAGTATATAACTATATCAAAGAATGCAGTAAATGCGCAATTCTACAATGACGTAGAATGTGGACAGGAAATTGAATCCTAGCCCAGACGCATAACGCCATGCGGGCGATTCCCCTGTAGATGTTATATCTACTCACCTAAACTCCACGCTGGGTGAATCCTATCATCTGCTCCCCCTGTAGCCGTGTCCGTAGCTCCTGTCTGCAAACCTGCAAATACGACATGAATATCACATATAAGCCAAAATATTCCGCGAAACGCGATATCGAATCGAAACGAGAAACTCGCGTCACGAACCAAGCGCGCGTGTGCACGATACGCTGAATCGTGTGTATACGCGTTTAAAACCATCGCGACACGCCGCGATACGCTGGATCACAGAACCCACTCACGTATCGCGCGTATCGCGCAAACACAAATAACACCAAAATGACATATAGTCCCAGATTTTCCTACAGGTACAATATTACAAAACTAGACATGCCAAGGACCTAGACAACCCAGAATAAAGCTCCACACAAAACCTCAACACCCAGTTCCTCTTCCTGGCCGCAAATTGCGGCCAGAATGGAGAAATTGGCGGCCAAACAAAGGGGGTAGGGGCTCGTGTTCTGTTGGTGGTGTCCATACCTAGTGAGCATGTCCCCGTCTTCTCAATTTCACTCTGTAAGGTCCGGGTATATAGCAGATTCCAGATATCACAAATGTCGTTTAAAATTACCAATTTTGCACAAAAGGAAAACCTATGGTATTTTAGTGTAATCTGGGGATTTCTCAGTTGAAGTGTCCCTATTAACACTAAACTGAGCTAGGTTAACCAACACAATCAAGACTTAACCAAAATTCCACACAAATTACCTTAATTAGCACTAAACTAGCAAAAATCGCACACCGTAGCTAAACTAACACACAACCAGGCAAACTAGGAATTGGTTTCAGAAATTATACCCCAAGGGATCCTAGAAAGCTGGTGAGGAGGTGTATGGAGGAAGAAGTGAGCTGCTGCCAGGGCTGGGGCTGCTGCTGCTACAGCTTCTGCTGTTGTTGTTGATCCTGTTGCTGCTGCTGTTGATGAAAATGATGATGATAAGTTGCTGATGATGTTGTTGTGGTTATTGTTGTTGTTGTTGTTGTAGTGATCTTGTTGTTGCTGCTGTGGCTATTGCTGCTGCTGCTGCCGCCTCATTGCTGCTGCTGCTCTTCTTGCTGCTGTTGTTGTTGTTGTTAAAGCTGATGTTGCTGATGATGCTAGCTGCTGATGATGCTGGAGCTCTCTCTCTCAGGTGAGTGTGTGTGTGTGAGTGAGAGAGTGAGTGAAAGAAATGAGATGGAGAATGAGCACACATACAAAGGCCCCCCTCCCACTCTCTCTCTCATAATGAGGCATGGGCAAAGCCATGATGCCCATGCTCACTCTCTCTCACAAAGTCAACCACATAAAGAAATCCCTTTTTAAATTCATTTTCAATTTAAAACTATCATTACTAAATACAACCATAACACTTAAACAAAACTTAAAACTAACTTAAGAAAAAGGTTAGCTAACCATGATTACTAATCATGGTTAAACCCCTAAAACAACCCTAGTTATCATGCACAAGTGTGTGTGTGCCTAATAAAATTCTAATAAAATACACAATAATTAGGATAAAATATTTAAAACTTAATTTGGTAAACTTTTTATTAAAAACCATACATTAAAATATAATTAGCTACAAAACACATTCTAAGGTGTTACAATCTCCCCCCCTAAAAGAAATTCGTCCCCGAATTTAAAAATATTCCGATACGCATACCTTCAGAGAGAAGATTAAAATCCTCAAATCTCGCTCGCAGCCTCCCAAGTGACTAACTCACCATACGGCTACGTCCAAGGAAACCCTTCACAGATGGCAAGACCCTTGACCGATGTTCCTCCACCTGTCAAGCCATTAACACACATGGCTGCGGGTGAACGAAAGATTGCGTCCAGCTCAATGGTCTGATGCCAAATCATGTGAGAAGGTCATGAAGGTAATTGTAAAGTATCATCACAAGGAATACGGGGTGAAAATCCAATAATCTGGGCGGAAGTGCCAAATTGAAGGCAACAAAACTAACTCACTTATAGGATCTCAGAAGGACCTAAATCCTGGGATAAGCTTCCCAACATCCAGCACGTCGTTCATCGGAAAGTCCATAGGAATACATGATCTGTCCTTGCGAACTCGAGTCTATGACTATCACAGTCGTCATATGACCTCAGTTCGAAATGGACAATCCTCATCCTGACCTAACACAACTGGACTCACTCCGAAGTCTCTAGACTAGCTGGGGTCCAAAGTCCTACTTACGCAGAGTCAGAGAAACAGCAGGCTGGTGGTCGACACGACCTAACTCCTAGCCTAAGGGTGGCCAATTGGAGTGTCTCCTGATAACAGCTATCGAAGGAGAACCCTAACAATGGCGAGTGACGATCCCACGCTGCTGACGACAACTAACACAAACACACAACTTTAACAAAACAACTGAGCAAACTGAGTATAACCGGACGACAAGAATCCGAATGGAGTCACACCCTAACTAAACTTGGGTAGAAACCATAACGAAATTTCATGGAGATCTGCTCCCATTCCTACTTCGGAACGGTAAAAGATTGCACTCTCCAGCCGGCCTCAGATGCTCGAACCAAAGCACACAACAAGACAGACACTTGAAACGAAACCTGAAACTTCTCTTTACATCCCTGTCCACTCGTAACTATCTCACAAGTCACGCCAGAGCTGGTGGAACTTGAATGCATATAGAGAGTTGACAGATATGCATGCCCTAGGATTGCACGTCTCTACCTGATAAAACCAGGTACACAAACGCGTCCCTAACTTAGCACATCATTGTCACAGATCAAGGTTTCTGAATCATTTCCCAGCCGAGTATGCTCAAGTATCGCTGACGAACGAGCTTCGGTAGGCAGTGTCTCGCGAAAACGATTTAAGGAAAGTGGTCGGCGCGGACATGAGCAAGCTGTCCCCTCCGTAGAGACGAACTAAGCTATACTCGACGATCACACAAGAACTGTAAATCTGCAGAAGACCATCACCACAATCCAAATCTGCTGCAGGAAGATGTACATTAAGCTCTAGTGGTCCGTGGGAAAAATCTGACACGACTCTCAAGCAAGTAGTGTCTCCAAATCTCCAACGCAAAACCACCGCGGCCATCTCCAGATCATGAGTGGAATATCCTTCTCGTACTTCCTCCAAATGTAGGGAAGCAAAAGCGATAACTCTTTAGTGTCACATCAGTACACCCTCGAGCCCACTCAAGAAACACTACAGTTAAACAACAAGGTCGCCCGAACCAAAAGCAAAGAAAGACTGATGCAGTTGTTAACTGAATCTTCAACTGCTGAAAATTCCGTACACATGCCTCAGTCCAAGGAAAAGAAACCTCCTTACTGGTCAATTCAGTCGACGGTGCAGCACTACTCTAGCTACCCTGCATGAAACGGTGGCAAAAACCTGCTAAGCCCAACAATCTGCGGATCTCCGTCCTGCACACAAGTCTGGGCCTAAGCTGTACGGCCACGATCTCCCTCGGAACCATACGAAACCGTCTCCCGCGACTACAAGACCTAGGAGTCAACACAACAAGCCTGAAGAAACACTCTGAGAATTTAGCAACTGCTAGTACTCTCCCAGTATCTGCATAACAAATCCTCAAGTGCTACTCCTGTCCCTCAAGACACATTAGATAGACCAGAATGTCGTAGCTAACACAACAAAACTGGTCGAGGAACGGCCTGTGTTAGTTATATGTATGCCCTAGAGGCCATTACTGTACATAGGATGTATATTGTAGCGGATGCTGGGACATATATAGGGAGGACTTTCTTGCTCGACATGATAGTATGCTATCTGGTTACTCTTTACCTTAACGTGTATGCTGATTGTCTCTCTGTTACATGCTGGTAAAGCCCTTAGGATCTGTACTTGACTACCTGGACTGTGATGCGGATCATACTAGTGGGGACATGGTAGTCTATAAGTACATCCTTCAAAGTCCCTAGTCGAGGGTGTATCGAGACGGGGCATCGATACACCAGAGTAGACTAGCGTATACCTTCTCGACCCATACAGATGGGCGATGGATGATCCCATATCCATTGGTGTTTGACATCGGAGATGATATACGGGTGCTCAGTAGAGACTGGGTACACTGGACGGACTCGCCGAGAACTCCCAGATGGTATTATACCTCACGTCAGATGGCAGTTCTCTGGTGACACTGGTACAGAGTAGTCTGTTGACCCGAGATCGTCATAGAGTCTTGTGTGGTTCCCACTGTGCTTTGATTTCCATCTTACCACGTCCAAGAGGGCGTGCAAAACGGTGGTTTTTGGGTACAGTCCCGAGTCACATGGAGGCAATGAACGATAGGAGGGGATTCGTCTCTCCCGGTATAGGGAGTTGATGTTGCGCTGTGTTCGATTGGCTATAACAGGAAATCCCTGGCCAGTGTTGCTGAGATTTACTGGTAAGTGTTACCAGTAGTTTCTCGAACAGTTATAGACCTCATATCGACACGACTTATCGAGCTATTGGGGTCTGACGTTTACCACCCCTAGGCGAGATATGCGACATATCAGACGATCAGACCGGACTGTACGGTAGTGTTACTGGTCGGATTCACTGGAGTGTGAGCGGGCTTGCTCGTCGATCTTCAGATCGCTCAATACCCGGGTGGCCGTTACGTTTAGCAGACCGCTTGCGGCTTGTGGATGTTTGATATGATCATCATCCGCTGCCGGCGTATTGACGAGTCTTTAGAGTCCTACACAGAGGTTTCCTGGGTCAAGCGAAACGAAATAGGAGCGCATATGAGATATGTGCGGGACCGAGAATAATGAGTGTATGTGATACCGTATTCTATTCTCGCGATAAATATATCGAAAGGTTGTATGCGATATAACCTAGTTATCGATTCAAGCGTTGATTCGATAAGCCGATATATTAGATACCAATCGGTTATGTGCGCATGACCGAATCATTGAATCAAATGTTGATTTAATGATTTAATGCATATTTATATATTTGATATATTGCTTTGCATCAACTAGTATCGGTTTACTTAAGATGGATTTTCTCGCTCGGGTGTGCACATTACATATGCGATATGATTTTGTGCACTTGATTGTATCATGTTTGATGATACAAGTTTACTTGGTTAAGTGCAAAGAATAAACCATGGTTAAAAGAATGGTTAGGGTTTTATTTTCCATTACTTATTTATTCATTTATTTATTTGTTTATTCACTTTGGAAAATAAAAAGAAAAGAGAAAAGAATGGTTGCTAGATTTGGACTTTAGTTGAAGCTTCATGAAGCTTTGTTCAAGTCAACCATCCTTATCTCATCCTTAACCCTAACCATTCCCACTAACCATGATTCATTCTCTACACTTAACTCTAGTTAGAATTATGATAAGAATTTCATTTTCTTTTCATTTTCTTTTAACTTATCATAATATCTTTCTTCTTCTTCTTCATGCTTCAAGTGAAGAAGCTTGAAGTCCATCAATGGTGATTGTTGGAAATGAGTGAGAAATCCAATTCTAAAGTCTACCCACTTCCTATTTCTTCATCCTCTACCTCTTGCCAAGTAGTAGAGTGTGTTTCCTTCACAAGTTTCATGACTTGGTGAAGGTGGAGCTTGATTCATCGATGCTTCGACGTAGATCATCTTCGGCATGGACATCGACGACCTAGCTTGCCCATTCTCCGACGAAGCCGATCCTAGAGCCCAGATTCGATTTGGACAGCGGAGAGGACCTCGTTGCGGAGCTATGGAGGTGGAGCACCGGATCTACAAAGGTTGTATTTCCGTATTTTATATAGTTAACTGTTAACTAGTTCTTGTTCGCCTAGAAATCTAGTATACGATCCGTTGTTTAGGGTTTGTAGGCACCATAATTTTTGAAATTGCCATGGTTGATGGCTTGGGAGACCTCACTCGAGTGCCTAGGAACCCTGCAGTGGTATCAGAGCTACTAGACATTGGATGTCGACCTATGGGGGGTTCTCACTGTGTGACAGTGTGGCGAAGCATAGGCTCTTACCCCCAGGGTGTCCTGAGACCGGAAGGTGTTCCGGCGGGTTGTAGTCCTCGCGAGGGGGCATGCGTAAAAAGTAGCTGCTGAGGGACCCGTTGGTGCCACGGCGACCCCATTGGATGGGGTTGTTGCCTGACCTGCAGTGGTATCAGAGCCTAGCTAGAGCCTTAGGCGAAGTCCAGACGGAAATTGAAGTCCGAACGAACCCGAAACCCCGATTCAAACATGCTCTCTGTACAATTTTTAAAATCTGGTCTTTTTCTACATTAAAAATGTTCAGAAAAATCAGCAGGTTAATATATGATATACTGTGAAATTCGTACCCGAAATTCCTTAATCTTGCCGCGCTTCCGCGGCACGAGCTAGCCTCGTGCGGCGGTTGCGCGGCGGTACGGAATGATTGTTTAGTAATTTCTGCACAGTATCTCATAATTATTAGTGCTGGTATTCCTGGGTATTTTTAATATATTTTCCAGAGTTGAATTTTTCTGAGTTGATTTGGGGCTTCGGTATTTCGATCGGGGTATCAAATTTTGTCTGTGTGGCTTTCCGGATAAATTTTAGAATATGTTAAAAAGTTCGACCGGATATAAATACCCACTTTTTCCCCTGTCGGGAAATTTCCAAGTGTTGGATTTTTCCGTAGTTTGACGACGTTCTAAGTAGTGCAAGTAACGCGATGGTCCCTCTAGAAGACACAAACCTTAACTCGATTATGTGACCGTCTTGAACTGCCCTTTGAACCTTCGGGTTTGGGGCAGTAGGGCGTGCCACATGTGAGGCGTTGGCTTGACCCTTCTACGGCTGGACCGTCGGTACTGAGGTACGAACTGAATGTTGTTAGGCTTGTTTCATGTGTTGATCTGTATCGGGAAAACTTGGGTGTTCGATTGTTCGATCGGAAAGTTTAACATTTTCTGTTTATCTGGAATGGGATACAATAATTAGAATTCACAATAAGTTATGAGATAACTAAATGAATGTTATAAACATAGCACTTTAGTCTCACTTGATCGGTTGCCACGGAATTTTGATGTGATCAAAAGTCCGTCGCAATCACGTAGCGTACACGGATACTCGCCGGGTAAACTTAATAGACAGCTTCACTCCATAGCCCCGACCAAGTGACTGTAGGAGAACCCCGTCGCCGAAAGCATCCGTACGGGTGCTCGCGGTAGCGGTGTTCCGCCTTGGTGCACTTCGTCGACGGTATCGGGGGTGCGGCCGTCTACTGAAGTTTGCGACGAGTATTCGATCAGACTGTCGGGAATCTTGTTGAATTCCCCGACTAGATATTGAAAAGAGTTTTCGATAATGAGACTAAAATGCGGGGTTTATAATTGTTAGGCATGCGATGTCTAAGTAATTCATTTGGTCAGGCATGCGATGTCTGAGGAGATTGCGGATTCCAACTGTTGTAGTTTTACACTTTCTTTTCTGTGACCGTAAGTGTAATATATGATATCGCCGGTTTCGTTGCTATATGTCAACGACAATTGGGATGGACATATTTACTTACGTTGATGACATGTGATGTTATGTGTTGCTGGATATGTTATATTGGATCGTCGTGTTTGAATAGCCGGGGGTTTTTATGTGAGATGAGTGTTTTTCATTTTCATTCATGTAAAAACTTGTATGTAATATTCTTTTATTGGGGCGCTTCCAGGTTGCGGAAGTTGTCACCGTTTGTATATTATTTACTTTTCCGCACTAGGATAGACCCAAGGAGGGGAGCACAAGTAACCGGGTTCTGGGGTCCAGTGGGAGACCAACTCGAGGAGTCGAGTCCGGGTCTCCTAACTCTAGAATTGGTAGGGTTGCTTGCCGCTCTCGTAGGGGTCTAAGGGTGTGGGTTTGGCTATTCATCACGACCGTGGAATCCGTGTTTTATACTGGCTCGTATTGAAAACACGGACGTCCTAGTATATCCAATATTTCATATGATTCTTCTGCTGCGATATCTGTGATGTGATCATGTGATGTTCTGTGATAGATACAGTATACAGTATATATGATATATTATATAGACGTTACTTATGTTTTACACCCGCGCTAGCCCTGCCCCGCTCTGTCGTTAGTTACCTAACCTAACGGTGCACGAGGGGACATCGAGGCGAATGCGGATGGCATAAGTGTACGTCATATCTATCTGTGATGTTTAGGTATTTAAATGATGGGACTTCATTAATGCGATTAATGAAAATAAAAGAAACCTAAGATGTTGTAGAATCGAATTTCAAAATAAAACAGGTAGCTACAGTTCTTGCTTTGCACAGCGGTATATGTGATATATCCTGCACCTTATTCGATGAGGAAAGGACCGAGATCCCTTCACCGGGAGTGACTCCTTTAGCAATAACTGGTCGATGCTACGCCCTCGGTTTGTCTTTTGATTGCTTTTAAGAGTTTTTGCTTTGCACAGTGATATATATGATATATCCCGCACCTCATTCGACGAGGTTAGGACCGACGATCCCTTCACCGGGAATGACTCCTTTAGCAAAACTAGAAAAGCCTCAAAAGTACTCCATTTCAAAATCATTCGATCCTACAACGATATCAAGTTCATTACGCAATAGGTTTTCAGAAAAACCTGTCGTAGCCCTCCGTCATTTCAGATAAGTAGTAGTTAGTATTCGTGCTACGTTTGTTGACCTCTGTCAAGGCGTAGTGTGCGGTAGCTGATTAGTGCTTATCTGCATAAGCATATGATGTGATTAATTTAGGGTAGTCGTGCGACCTTGTTGACCTCTGTCAAGGGTCGTGCGGGTGGGTTTACTTCAATCAGGAAATGACGGGTTGAACTTGACTAGCAGCCTATGGTTTGTTGACCTCTGTCAAGGTCATAGGACGCTAGGGGCAAAACATTATCGGGAATTTCAAGTGTTGAAATTTGCAATGAGATTGCATACCTTCTATGAGATAGTTGGATCCCGATACCCGCTGCGAGTAAGAGTTACTCCTGGGAGAGTTTTATACATTACAATTAGCCGATCAAGTAGGTGTCTAGAAAGGTGTTAACGAGGTTACGCCTCTGGGAAAACGAGGTTTACATTAATTAGGTTCGTGCGAAAGCACGGGGGACCTCCCTCAAAGTACCGACACTGGCCTGGCTGAAAGATTGGCGAACTTGTAGTGTGTAATTAATCCCGGCTAGTCTTTCCTTTTAGGGTTTGAAGGAAGATTTGATAAAAAGCAGTGGGAGCCATCCTGATTAGATAAAATAAAAACCAATCTATTCTTGACAGAGCGCACGCTGAGTGTTTTCTTCTCTCTCTCTCCTGGTAGCGACCATATCACGCCTTAATCAAGATAATAATACGGAATATTGACCGAACCCGCTTGTTATACTGAGCTGGGGAACGTTGGTCCCACTCCAACTTATAATTGTTATAAGACAGAGCAGGAAATTGGGGATTACCAGAATTCCCGTGCCGCCCAAACGAAGAGAGTGCATGCTGATGCATCATCTTCGGGTTTGTTCATTATACAGAACTGTTTCTCAGTATCCTTTACGTCCTGGGTATATGATACCGGATCAGGATCCCACATATGTAATCTGTTACATAGGGCTACAGATAGGTAAAGAACTGAGAACGGGTGATAAGTTTCATGAGGCAGAAAACGGGGCAAGAGTTGCAGCCAAGTCTGTCGGTCACTGTCATCCTGTATTACCAATACATTGATTCTGAACGAATGTTGTTAGATAACGAACCTGATATACAAAATCATATCTATCTCTTTATTAGTAAAGAAACGATAAAATTTTGTATTGTTGGATAATGTTTTGAACATTTCCTATATCAAAAGTTGATCGGATCAGGCACGTTATCTAAAAGCATTGATGTTCTAAATCAAACTACAGTTCTTAGTATACGGATCACACATAAGAGGAAGAGTTCAGAAATGAACAGATTCTTCTTAAGGTATTGTAGACTAGGTCAGATCAATGTGACCCGACTAGCTGAAGTTACATGTAGATGCATATTTAAATCAGTTTGAATTTACATCTTGTGAAACTCGCCAGTCATGTCACAAAGATAAGATGACCATAGCTCCGTTTACTGGAAACAGAGAAAGAGTTAGTAAATTCTTGGGATAATACATGTTGATGTATGTAGGTCCCCTGTCTACATATGCCAAGACCGGTTCTTTGTACTTCATTACATTCTCTGATAATCTCTCAAGATTCAGACATATGTTCCTGTTGAAACACAAGTCCGAACCTTTTGAGATATTCACAGAATATAAGTTAGAAGTAGAGAACCAGATATACGGGTATAAGTATTATGTCCTTTGATGAGATCAAGGAGGAGAATACTTGAGCACGGAAATCCTGGATTATTCTAAAGGAGAATGAGATTCTCTCTCAGCATTACTCCTCCGTATACACCATAGTACGATGGTATATCGGGGCGGAGCAGATACACCCTATTTGATATGGTGTGCTCTATGATGAGTAATACTGAGTCACCTAATTCCTTTTGGGAGTTATGCACTTGAGAAGCTGCATACCTATTGAATAGGGTTCCAATCAAATCAGTTGCCTACCATTTCATATGTGATATGGAAAGGGAAGAGCCCATGTCTTAAGTTAGTTAAGATTTGGGGTTGTCCGGCCTATGTCTGAAAAGCAAAATCCGGACAAGCTCGAGGCAAAGTCAGTTATGTAGAACTGGAAATGTTCCAGCTATACAAACTGCTGCAGATGATTTGGTAGAACCAAAGGATTCAATAGTTACCAACGAACCTCAGCCTCTCCGCCGATCTAGTAGGGTTCCTCACCCACCTGAGAGATACTTCGGTTTCTCTATGACAGTGGGAGCGAGGATTGCATCATGAGATGATGACCCAACTAGTTTCGAGCTGGCCATCAGGAGTAAGACTCTGCAAGAATGGCTGGATGCTTAGTGATCTGAGATGGAATCCGTATACACCAACAAAGTATGGACTTTGGTTGCAATATCTGAAGGGTTAAATCCCCATCAGGAGCAAGTATATCTTGAGAAGATTACTTGGTGTATATGGAAAAGTTGAGACTTTCAAAGCTAGACTTGTTAAAGGTTTTCTTCATTGACCAGGCGTGGATAATGACGAAACCTTTTCCGGTGACTATGCTTAAGTCCATCCAGATCCTACTTGCCACGGCTACATACCATGACTGCGATATCTGGTGGTTGGGTGTCTTGACTGCTTTTCTAAATGATGATTTAGAAGAGAGCGTCTATAAGTACACAGCCAGAGGGCCTCGTAGACAGTGGGAGCAGCGGAAACGTGTGCAAGATGCTTTATAGGATAAAGCAGGCATCGCGGAGTTGGAATATCTGTTTTGATGAACAAGTCAAAGAAGTTGACATCATCAAAATGGTAGATGAACCTTGTATAAACAAAAAGGTAGTAGGGAGTATGGTGACGATCCTCGTAGAGTACGTGGATGACATACTCTTGATAAGAAAGGAGTTTCTTATGCTACGCTCGATCAATCTCCGCTTATCACAAAGATTCTCCATATAAGATTAAAGTGATACCTACTAAATCCTGGATTTTGGATCTATGAGATAGATCTAATTGGATGTTAGGATTCTCACTAGTTGTAGTGAGATGGTATCAACCGATCCTGGGGAGAATCGCTGGAAGGGTTCCAGTGTGATAAAGACGACTGAATGTCAGTCGCAGGCATTGCCTTTACCCTCAGTAAAGGGACGGTATGTTGGAAGAGTTCTAAGCTATATACCGTGGCATACTAGACGATAAAGGCAGGATACATCGCTACTTAAGATGCTACCAAAGAGGCTGTTTGGGTGTATATAGGTTCATGAGATGAACTATGTTCCTCCCATTGTGTGACAATGGAGTTGTGGCTTATGCCAAGGAACGCCGGTCCCACCAGTGATCCAGACTTATTCTAAGGCAGCATCGCCTGATCATGGAGATGGTTGATCTCCAGGGTGATCGAGGTTGGGAGAGTAGACTCAAAGGACAACACAGCGGATCCACTCACAAAGGCCTGTTCCCAGAGAGAGACTTTCATGGGATGGTTGAGTATGAGATACTGCAACCACTGCTACAGATGGCCCTAGTGCAAGTGGGAGATTGTTAGTTATATGTATGCCCTAGAGGCCATTACTGTACATAGGATGTATATTGTAGTGGATGCTGGGACATATATAGGGAGGACTTTCTTGCTCGACATGATAGTATGCTATCTGGTTACTCTTTACCTTAACGTGTATGCTGATTGTCTCTCTGTTACATGTTGGTAAAGCCCTTAGGATCTGTACTTGACTACCTGGACTGTGATGCGGATCATACTAGTGGGGACATGGTAGTCTATAAGTACATCCTTCAAAGTCCCTAGTCGAGGGTGTATCTGCAGGGTTCCTAGGCACTCTAGTGAGGTCTCCCAAGCCATCAACCATGGCAATTTCAAAAATTATGGTGCCTACAAACCCTAAACAACGGATCGTATACTAGATTTCTAGGCGAACAAGAACTAGTTAACAGTTAACTAAGGGAATACGGAAATACAACCTTTGTAGATCCGGTGCTCCACCTCCACGGCTCCGCAACGAGGTCCTCTCCGCTGTCCAAATCAAATCTGGGCTCTAAGATCGGCTTCGTCGGAGAATGGGCAAGCTAGGTCGTCGATGTCCATGCCGAAGATGATCTACGTCGAGGCATCGATGAATCAAGCTCCACCTTCACCAAACCCTAAAATCTTGTGAAGGAAACACACTCTACTACTTGGCAAGAGGTAGAGGATGAAGAAATAGGAAGTGGGTTAACTTTAGAATTGGATTTCTCACTCTTTCCATCAATCCACCATTGATGGAGCTTGCTTTTCATGAAGAAGAAGAAGAGCAAGAAGAAGATCATTGTTATGATAAGTTAAAAGAATAATGAAAAGAGAAACAATTCTTATCATAACTTGAACCCTAGTTAAGTGTAGAGAAAAGACCATGGTTAATGGAATGGTTAGGGTTAAGGATAAGAACAAAATGGTCACTAGGTCAAAGTCTTCAAGAAGCTTCAATATGAAACAAAAATAGCCACCATTTTCTTCTTATTCCTTTTCTAATTATTTCCAAAATAAATAAATAGATAAATAAATAATAAAAGGAAATAAAACCCTAATCATATTAATAACCATGGTTTATTCTTAACTTACACTTAAACAATCATGTATCATCAAACATGATACAAGCAAATGCACAAAAGTATATCGCATATACAATGCGCCCATCCGAGTGAGAAAATCCATCTTAAGTAAACCGATACTAGTTGATGCAAAGTAATATATCAAATATATAAATATGCATTAAATCATTAAATCAACACTTGATTCAATGATCCGGTCATGCGCACATAACCGACTGGTATCAAATATATCGGCTTATCGAATCAACGCTTGAATCGATAACTAGGTTATATCGCATACAACCATTCGATATATTTATCGCGAGAATAGAATACGGTATCACATACACGCATTATTCTCGGTCCCGCACATATCTCATATGCACTCCTATTTCGTTTCGCTTGAGCCAGGAAACCTCTGTGTAGGACTCTAAAGACTCGTCAATACGCCGGCAGCGGATGATGATCATATCAAACATCCACAAGCCGCAAGCGGTCTGCTAAACGTAACGGCCACCCGGGTATTGAGCGATCTGAAGATCGACGAGCAAGCCCGCTCACACTCCAGTGAATCCGACCAGTAACACTACCGTACAGTCCGGTCTGATCGTCTGATATGTCGCATATCTCGCCTAGGGGTGGTAAACGTCAGACCCCAATAGCTCAATAAGTCGTGTCGATATGAGGCTCATAACGGGTCGAGAAACTACTGGTAACACTTACCAGCAATTCTCTGAGCAGCCCTGGCCAGGGACTTCCTGTTATAGCCGATCGAACACAGTGCAACATCAACCCCCATATACCGGGAGAGACGAATCCCCTCCTATCGCTCATTGCCTCCATGTGACTCGGGACTGTACCCAAAAACCACCGTTTTGCACGCCCTCTTGGACGTGGTAAGATGGAAATCAAAGCACAGTGGGAACCACACAAGACTCTATGACGATCTCGGGTCAACAGACTACTCTGTACCAGTGTCACCAGAGAACTGCCATCTGACGTGAGGTATAATACCATCTGGGAGTTCTCGGCGAGTCCGTCCAGTGTACCCAGTCTCTACTGAGCACCCGTATATCATCTCTGATGTCAAACACCGATGGATATGGGATCATCCATCGCCCATCTGTATGGGTCGAGAAGGTATACGCTAGTCTACTCTGGTATATCGATGCCCCGTCTCGATACACCCTCGACTAGGGACTTTGAAGGATGTACTTATAGACTACCATGTCCCCACTAGTATGATCCGCATCATAGTCCAGGTAGTCAAGTACAGATCCTAAGGGCTTTACCAACATGTAACAGAGAGACAATCAGCATACACGTTAAGGTAAAGTTCAACCAGATAGCATACTATCATGTCGAGCAAGAAAGTCCTCCCTATATATGTCCCAGCATCCACTACAATATACATCCTATGTATAGTAATGGCCTCTAGGGCATACATATAACTAACAATCTCCCACTTGCACTAGGGCCATCTGTAGCAGTGGTTGCAGTATCTCATACTCAACCATCCCATAAAAGTCTCTCTCTGGGAACAGGCCTTTGTGAGTGGATCCGCTGTGTTGTCCTCTGAGTCTACTCTCCTAAACCTCGATCTCCCTGGAGATCAACCATCTCCATGATCAGGCGATGCTGTCTTAGAATAAGTCTGGATCACTGATGGGACCGGCGTTCCTTGGCATAAGCCACAACTCCATTGTCACACAATGGGAGGAACATAGTTCATCTCATGAACCTATATACACCCAAACAGCCTCTTTGGTAGCATCTTAAGTAGCGATGTATCCTGCCTTTATCGTCTAGTATGTCACGGTATCTAGATTGGAACTCTTCCAACATACCGTCCCTTTACCGAGGGTAAAGACAATGCCTGCGACTGACATTCAGTCGTCTTTATCACCCTGGAACCCTTCCAGTGATTCTCCCCAGGATCGATTGATACCATCTCACTACAACTAGTGAGAATCCTAACATCCATTTAAATCTATCTCATAGATCCAAAATCCAGGAATTAGTAGGTATCTCATTGTTCCTATATGGAGAATCCTAGTGATAACCGGAGATTGATCGAGCGTAGCATAGGAAACTCCTTCCCCATCAAGAGTATATCATCCACGTACTCTACGAGGATTGTCACCATACTCCCTACTACCTTTTCGTTTATACAAGGTTCATCTACCATTTTGATGATGTCAAACTATTTGACTAATTCATCAAAACAGATGTTCCAACTCCGCGATGCCTGCTTTATCATATAAAACATCTTGCACACGTTTCCGCTGCTCCCACTGTCTACGAAGCCCTCTGGCTGTGTACTTATAGACGCTCTCTTCCAAATCATCATTTAGAAAAGCAGTCAAGACACCCAACCACCAGATATCGTAGTCATGGTATGTAGCCGTGGCAAGTAGGATCTGGATGGACTTAAGCATAGCTACTGGAAAAGGTTTCATCATTATCCACGCCTGGTCGATGACGAAAACCTTTAACTAGTCTAGCTTTGAAAGTCTCAACTTTTCCATGTACACCAAGTAATCTTCTCAAGATATACTTGCTCCTGATGGGGATTTAACCCTTCAGATATAGCAACTAAAGTCCATACTTTTTCGGTGTATAAGGATTCCATCTCAGATCGATAAACATCCAGCCATTCTTACAGAGTCTTACTCCTGATGGCCAGCTCGAAGCTAGTTGGGTCATCATCTCATGATGCAATCCTCGCTCCCACTGTCATAGAGAAACAGAAGTATCTCTCAGGTGGGTGAGGAACCCTACTAGATCGGCGGAGAGGCTGAGGTTCGTTGGAATCTACTGAATTCTTTGGTTCTATCAAATCATCATCTGTAGTTTGCATAGCTGGAACCTTTCCAGTTGTACATAACTAACCTTGCCTCGAGTTTGTCCGGATTTTGCTTTTAGACATAGGCCGGACAACCCCAAATCTTAACTAACTTAAGACATGGGTTCTTCCCTTTCCATATCACATATGAAGTGGTAGGCATTGATTTGATTTGAACCCTATTCAGTAGGTATGCAGCTTCTCAAGTGCATAACTCCCAAAAGGAAAAAGGTAACTCAGTAGTACTCATCATAGAGCACACCATATTAAATAGGGTGTATCTGCTCCTCCCCGATATACCATCGTGCCATGGTGTATACAGAGGAGTAATGCTGAGAGAGAATCTCATTCTCCTTTAGAATAGTCCAGTATTTCCGTGCTCAAGTATTCTCCTCCTTGATCTCATCAAAGGACATAATACTTATACCCGTTTTGGTTCTCTACTTCTCGCTTATATTCTGTGAATATCTCAAAAGGTTCGGACTTGTGTTTCAACAGGAACATAGGTCTGAATCTTGAAAGATTATCAGAGAATGTAATGAAGTATAAAGAACCAGTCTTGGCATGTGTAGACAGGGGACTTTCATACATCAACATGTATCATCCCAAGAGTTTACCAACTCTTTCTCTGTTTCCATTAAACAGAGCTATGGTCATCTTATCTTTGTGACATGACTGGCGAGTTTCACAAGATGTAAATTCAAACTGATTTAAATATGCATCTATATGTAACTCTAGCCAGTCGGGTCGCATTGATCTGACCTAGTCTACTATACCTCAAGAAGGATTCGTTCATTTCTGAACTCTTCCTCTTGTGTGTGTTCTGTATACTAAGAACTGTAGTTTGATTTAGAACATTAATGCTTTTAGATAACGTGCCTGAACCGATCAACTTTTGATATAGGAAATGTTCAAAACATTGTCCAACAATACAAAATTATATCCTTTCTTTACTAATAAAGAGACTGATATGATTTTGTATATCAGGTTCGGTATCTAATAACATTCGTTCAGAATCAATGTATTGTAATACAGGGTGACAGTGACCGACAGACTTGGCTGCAACACTTGCCCCGTTTTCTGCCTCATGAAACTTATCACCCGTTCTCAGTTCTCTACCTATCTGTAGCCCTATGTAACAGATTACATATCTGGGATCCTGATCCGGTATCATATACCCAGGACGTAAAGGATACTGAGAAACAGTTCTGTATAACGAACACACCCGAAGATGATGCATCAGCATGCACTCTCTTCGTTTGGGCGGCACGGGAAATCTGGTATTCCCCAAATTCCTGCTCTGTCTTATAACACTTATAAGTTGGAGCGGGACCAACGTTCCCCAGCTCAGTATAACAAGCGGGTTCGGTCAATATTCCGTATTATTATCTTGATTAAGGCGTGATATGGTCGCTACCAGGAGAGAGAGAGAAGAAAACACTCAGCGTGCGCTCTGTCAAGAATAGATTGGTTATTATTTTATCTAATCAGGATGGCTCCCACTGCTTTTTATCAAATCTTCCTTCAAACCCTAAAAGGAAAGACTAGCCGGGATTAATTACACACTACAAGTTCGCCAATCTTTCAGCCAGGCCAGTGTCGGTACTTTGAGGGAGGTCCCCCGTGCTTTCGCACGAACCTAATTACTGTAAACCTCGTTTTCCCAGAGGCGTAACCTCGTTAACACCTTTCTAGACACCTACTTGATCGGCTAATTGTAATGTATAAAACTCTCCCAGGAGTAACTCTTACTCGCAGCGGGTATCGGGATCCAACTATCTCATAGAAGGTATGCAATCTCATTGCAAATTTCAACACTTGAAATTCCCGATAATATTTTGCCCCTAGCAGCTATATGACCTTAACATAGTCAACAAATCATAAGTGCTAGTCAAGTTCAACCCGTCATTTCCCGATTGAATTAAACCCACCCGCACGACCCTTAACATAGTCAACAAAGTCGCACGACTACCCTAATCCAATCGCATCATATGCTAATACAGATAACCAATAGTTAGCTACCGCACACTACGCCTTAACATAGTCAACAAACGTAGCACGAATACTAACTAGTACTTATCTGAAATGACGGAGAGCTACGACAGGTTTTTCTGAAAACCTATTGCGTAATGAACTTGATATCGTTGTAGGATCGAATGAATTTTGAAATGGAGTGTTTTTGAGGCTTTTCTAGTTTTGCTAAAGGAGTCACTCCCGGTGAAGGGATCGTCGGTCCTTTCCTCGTCGAATGAGGTGCGGGATATATCATATATATCACTGTGCAAAGCAAAAACACTTAAAAGCAATCAAAAGACAAACCGAAGGTTGTAGCATCAGCCAGTTATTGCTAAAGGAGTCACTCCCGGTGAAGGGATCTCGGTCCTTTCCAAATCGAATAAGGTGCAGGATATATCACATATACCGCTGTGCAAAGCAAGAACTGTAGCTACCTGTTTTATTTTGAAATTCGATTCTACAACATCTTAGGTTTCTTTTATTTCATTAATCACATTAATGAAGTCCCATCATTTATGTACCTAAACATCACAGATAAATACGACGTACACTTATGCCATCCGCATTCGCCTCGATGTCCCCTCGTGCACCGTTAGGTTAGGTAACTAACGGCAGAGCAGGGCAGGGCTAGCGCGGGTGTAAAACATAAGTAACGTCTATATAATATATCATATATACTATATACTATATCCATCACAGAAACATCACATGATCTAATCACAGATATCGCAGCAGAAGAATCATATGAAATATTGGATATACTAGGACGTCCGTGTTTTCAATACGAGCCAGTATAAAACACGGATTCCACGGTCGTGATGAATAGCCAAACCCACACCCCTAGACCCCTACGAGAGCGGCAAGCAACCCTACCAATTCTAGAGTTAGGAGACCCGGACTCGACTCCTCGAGTTGGTCTCCTACTGGACTCCAGAACCCGGTTACTTGTGCTCCCCTCCTTGGGTCTATCCTAGTGCGGAAAAGTAAATAATATACAAACGGTGACAACTTCTGCAACCTGGAAGCGCCCCAATAAAAGAATATTACATACAAGTTTTTACATGAATGAAAATGAAAAACACTCATCTCACATAAAAACCCCCGGCTATTCAAACACGACGATCCAATATAACATATCCAGCAACACATAACATCACATGTCATCAACGTAAGTAAATATGCGCATCCCAATTGTCGTTGACGTATAGCAACGAAACCGGCGATATCACATATTACACTTACGGTCACAGAAAAGAAAGTGTAAAACTACAACAGTTGGAATCCGCAACCACCTCAGACATCGCATGCCTGACAAAATGAATTACTTAGACATCGCATGCCTAACAATTATAAACCCCGCATTTTAGTCTCATTATCGAAAACACTTTTCAATACCAAGTCGGGTAATTCAACAAGATTCCCGACATCCTGATCGAATGCTCGTCGCAAACTTCAATAGACGGCCGCACCCCCGTTACCATCGACGAAGTGCACCAAGGCGGAACACCGCTACCGCGAGCACCCGGATGGATGCTTTCGGCGACGGGGTTCTCCTACAGTCACTTGGTCGGGGCTATGGAGTGAAGCTGTCTATTAAGTTTACCCGGCGAGTATCCGCGTACGCTACGTGATTGCGACGGACTTTTGATCACATCAAAATTCCGTGGCAACCGATCAAGTGAGACTAAACTGCTATGTTTATAACATTCATTCAGTTATCACATAACTTTTGTGAATTCCAATTATTGTATCCCATTCCAGATAAACAGAAAATGTTAGACTTTTCGATCGAACAATCGAACACCCAAGTTTTCCCGAAATAGATCAACACATGAAACAAGTCTAACAACATTCCGTTCGTGCCTCAGTACCAACGATCCAGCCGTAGAAGGGTCAAGCCAACGCCTCACATGTGGCACGCCGTACTGCCCCAAACCCGAAGGTTCAAAGGGCAGTTCAAGACGGTCACATAATCGAGTTAAGGTTTGTGTCTTCTAGAGGGACCATTGCGTTACTTGCACTACTTAGAACGTTGTTAAACTACGGGAAAATCCAACACTTGGAAATTTCCCGACAGGGGAAAGATTGGGTATTTATATCCGGTCGAACTTTTTAACATATTCTAAAATTTATCCGGAAAGCCACACAGACAAAATTTGATACCCCGATCGAAACACCGAAGCTCCAAAACAACTCAGAAAAATTCAACTCTGGAAAAAATATTAAAAATTCCCAGAAACACCAGCACAGCACAATAAGAATTACTGTAGAAAGTAGGATGCCAGAAACGACAAAATGGCCGCGCTTGCGCCGCACAAGCCAGGCTCGTGCCGCGGAAGCGCGGCACACTGTTGGAATTGGGCAGCCGAATTTTACAGTCTTTCTTATAATTGCCTGCTGAGTTTTCTGAACATTTTTAATGTTGAAAAATCCCAGATTTTAAAAATTGTACAGAGAGCATGTTTTGGGTTTCGGTTTTGTGTCGTTCGGACTTCAATTTCCGTCTGGACTTCGCCTAAGGCTCTAGCTAGGCTCTGATACCACTGCAGGGTTCCTAGGCACTCTAGTGAGGTCTCCCAAGCCATCAACCATGGCAATTTCAAAAATTATGGTGCCTACAAACCCTAAACAACGGATCGTATACTAGATTTCTAGGCGAACAAGAACTAGTTAACAGTTAACTAAGGGAATACGGAAATACAACCTTTGTAGATCCGGTGCTCCACCTCCACGGCTCCGCAACGAGGTCCTCTCCGCTGTCCAAATCAAATCTGGGCTCTAAGATCGGCTTCGTCGGAGAATGGGCAAGCTAGGTCGTCGATGTCCATGCCGAAGATGATCTACGTCGAGGCATCGATGAATCAAGCTCCACCTTCACCAAACCCTAAAATCTTGTGAAGGAAACACACTCTACTACTTGGCAAGAGGTAGAGGATGAAGAAATAGGAAGTGGGTTAACTTTAGAATTGGATTTCTCACTCTTTCCATCAATCCACCATTGATGGAGCTTGCTTTTCATGAAGAAGAAGAAGAGCAAGAAGAAGATCATTGTTATGATAAGTTAAAAGAATAATGAAAAGAGAAACAATTCTTATCATAACTTGAACCCTAGTTAAGTGTAGAGAAAAGACCATGGTTAATGGAATGGTTAGGGTTAAGGATAAGAACAAAATGGTCACTAGGTCAAAGTCTTCAAGAAGCTTCAATATGAAACAAAAATAGCCACCATTTTCTTCTTATTCCTTTTCTAATTATTTCCAAAATAAATAAATAGATAAATAAATAATAAAAGGAAATAAAACCCTAATCATATTAATAACCATGGTTTATTCTTAACTTACACTTAAACAATCATGTATCATCAAACATGATACAAGCAAATGCACAAAAGTATATCGCATATACAATGCGCCCATCCGAGTGAGAAAATCCATCTTAAGTAAACCGATACTAGTTGATGCAAAGTAATATATCAAATATATAAATATGCATTAAATCATTAAATCAACACTTGATTCAATGATCCGGTCATGCGCACATAACCGACTGGTATCAAATATATCGGCTTATCGAATCAACGCTTGAATCGATAACTAGGTTATATCGCATACAACCATTCGATATATTTATCGCGAGAATAGAATACGGTATCACATACACGCATTATTCTCGGTCCCGCACATATCTCATATGCACTCCTATTTCGTTTCGCTTGAGCCAGGAAACCTCTGTGTAGGACTCTAAAGACTCGTCAATACGCCGGCAGCGGATGATGATCATATCAAACATCCACAAGCCGCAAGCGGTCTGCTAAACGTAACGGCCACCCGGGTATTGAGCGATCTGAAGATCGACGAGCAAGCCCGCTCACACTCCAGTGAATCCGACCAGTAACACTACCGTACAGTCCGGTCTGATCGTCTGATATGTCGCATATCTCGCCTAGGGGTGGTAAACGTCAGACCCCAATAGCTCAATAAGTCGTGTCGATATGAGGCTCATAACGGGTCGAGAAACTACTGGTAACACTTACCAGCAATTCTCTGAGCAGCCCTGGCCAGGGACTTCCTGTTATAGCCGATCGAACACAGTGCAACATCAACCCCCATATACCGGGAGAGACGAATCCCCTCCTATCGCTCATTGCCTCCATGTGACTCGGGACTGTACCCAAAAACCACCGTTTTGCACGCCCTCTTGGACGTGGTAAGATGGAAATCAAAGCACAGTGGGAACCACACAAGACTCTATGACGATCTCGGGTCAACAGACTACTCTGTACCAGTGTCACCAGAGAACTGCCATCTGACGTGAGGTATAATACCATCTGGGAGTTCTCGGCGAGTCCGTCCAGTGTACCCAGTCTCTACTGAGCACCCGTATATCATCTCTGATGTCAAACACCGATGGATATGGGATCATCCATCGCCCATCTGTATGGGTCGAGAAGGTATACGCTAGTCTACTCTGGTATATCGATGCCCCGTCTCGATACACCCTCGACTAGGGACTTTGAAGGATGTACTTATAGACTACCATGTCCCCACTAGTATGATCCGCATCATAGTCCAGGTAGTCAAGTACAGATCCTAAGGGCTTTACCAACATGTAACAGAGAGACAATCAGCATACACGTTAAGGTAAAGTTCAACCAGATAGCATACTATCATGTCGAGCAAGAAAGTCCTCCCTATATATGTCCCAGCATCCACTACAATATACATCCTATGTATAGTAATGGCCTCTAGGGCATACATATAACTAACAGTATCGAGACGGGGCATCGATACACCAGAGTAGACTAGCGTATACCTTCTCGACCCATACAGATGGGCGATGGATGATCCCATATCCATTGGTGTTTGACATCGGAGATGATATACGGGTGCTCAGTAGAGACTGGGTACACTGGACGAACTCGCCGAGAATTCCCAGATGGTATTATACCTCACGTCAGATGGCAGTTCTCTGGTGACACTGGTACAGAGTAGTCTGTTGACCCGAGATCGTCATAGAGTCTTGTGTGGTTCCCACTGTGCTTTGATTTCCATCTTACCACGTCCAAGAGGGCGTGCAAAACGGTGGTTTTTGGGTACAGTCCCGAGTCACATGGAGGCAATGAACGATAGGAGGGGATTCGTCTCTCCCGGTATAGGGAGTTGATGTTGCGCTGTGTTCGATTGGCTATAACAGGAAATCCCTGGCCAGGGTTGCTGAGATTTACTGGTAAGTGTTACCAGTAGTTTCTCGAGCAGTTATAGACCTCATATCGACACGACTTATCGAGCTATTGGGGTCTGACGTTTACCACCCCTAGGCGAGATATGCGACATATCAGACGATCAGACCGGACTGTACGGTAGTGTTACTGGTCGGATTCACTGGAGTGTGAGCGGGCTTGCTCGTCGATCTTCATATCGCTCAATACCCGGGTGGCCGTTACGTTTAGCAGACCGCTTGCGGCTTGTGGATGTTTGATATGATCATCATCTGCTGCCGGCGTATTGACGAGTCTTTAGAGTCCTACACAGAGGTTTCCTGGGTCAAGCGAAACGAAATAGGAGCGCATATGAGATATGTGCGGGACCGAGAATAATGAGTGTATGTGATACCGTATTCTATTCTCGCGATAAATATATCGAAAGGTTGTATGCGATATAACCTAGTTATCGATTCAAGCGTTGATTCGATAAGCCGATATATTAGATACCAGTCGGTTATGTGCGCATGACCGGATCATTGAATCAAATGTTGATTTAATGATTTAATGCATATTTATATATTTGATATATTGCTTTGCATCAACTAGTATCGGTTTACTTAAGATGGATTTTCTCGCTCGGGTGTGCACATTACATATGCGATATGATTTTGTGCACTTGATTGTATCATGTTTGATGATACAAGTTTACTTGGTTAAGTGCAAAGAATAAACCATGGTTAAAAGAATGGTTAGGGTTTTATTTTCCATTACTTATTTATTCATTTATTTATTTGTTTATTCACTTTGGAAAATAAAAAGAAAAGAGAAAAGAATGGTTGCTAGATTTGGACTTTAGTTGAAGCTTCATGAAGCTTTGTTCAAGTCAACCATCCTTATCTCATCCTTAACCCTAACCATTCCCACTAACCATGATTCATTCTCTACACTTAACTCTAGTTAGAATTATGATAAGAATTTCATTTTCTTTTCATTTTCTTTTAACTTATCATAATATCTTTCTTCTTCTTCTTCATGCTTCAAGTGAAGAAGCTTGAAGTCCATCAATGGTGATTGTTGGAAATGAGTGAGAAATCCAATTCTAAAGTCTACCCACTTCCTATTTCTTCATCCTCTACCTCTTGCCAAGTAGTAGAGTGTGTTTCCTTCACAAGTTTCATGACTTGGTGAAGGTGGAGCTTGATTCATCGATGCTTCGACGTAGATCATCTTCGGCATGGACATCGACGACCTAGCTTGCCCATTCTCCGACGAAGCCGATCCTAGAGCCCAGATTCGATTTGGACAGCGGAGAGGACCTCGTTGCGGAGCTATGGAGGTGGAGCACCGGATCTACAAAGGTTGTATTTCAGTATTTTATATAGTTAACTGTTAACTAGTTCTTGTTCGCCTAGAAATCTAGTATACGATCCGTTGTTTAGGGTTTGTAGGCACCATAATTTTTGAAATTGCCATGGTTGATGGCTTGGGATACCTCACTCGAGTGCCTAGGAACCCTGCAGCCTGCAGAAATCTGGTTCATCATATCTACGAATGCTGCTAGGGCGACAGTGAATCCAACGACTCACAAAAACACACAAAGCCCGTAGCACGCACACGGTAGTCTTCAGAATGCCGTCACTCCAAATCCGCAATAATGATGACCTGATCCCAAACACACTTAGAAAATGCCTCGCAGTCTGGAGCTGATCGAAGAAATCGTCACGGCGAGGTGAAGGATACCTATCCGCACCGTAAGCCGGTTCAATTGACGATCCGTCGATACGCAATCCTAAACTGCCGTCTTCCTCCTGGACGAACAGAAATAGGAGTTTCCAAAAGCGAAACACTCAGACGCACAAAACTCCCCAAACCAAAACTCTGCAGCTGATCCTTTAGCTCCCAAGCTTCGCCGGCTCACCCGGAACAACGTCGGAAAAACTCTCGCACGAAAGGAATCCGGTCCAACAATCCCACTGTGGCTCCGGTATCACGAATGAACGCCAAGAATCCACGACATCTCTTCAGTAGCCGACTAGCGAAAAAGGCTGAATTCAAGCTGTGAGAGGCGGCACAACTATCCACCTGCACAACAAGAACTGACTTGCCGGGGAAAACAAACCTGACTGTTTCCTCACGGTAGTCCACAGACGCCTAACACGTAGTTAACCAGTCCATGCCCCGGAGAACGTCAAATCCAACATCTCTAGAAGGATCAAAACGACGGACGAATCTCTACCTCCTATCCGCTTGGCACAAAACGGAAATACGTGTCGCGCAACAAAAGGATCGCTGACAGAAGTTAAAACAACCACGACTAATCTACCCAACCACAGTACAAGCAAGAGGACAACGAATACAAGCAAGAAACAAACAAATACATCAAAAGAACATAAAACTCAAGGTACCTGAAAACTCCATATTGGACGTCAGCGCGTCCCGATGAGTAGAAGCAAACTCCTGCGTCTGCCCTCTACTCGCAGCTGGATGAACTCCTCCGGTAGACTGAGCCCTCTGAGCGAATCTTCTACGTCCACGGCCTCTCTGAAAACGATCATGACGAGGTGCTAAGGAACAATCCCTGACGAAGTGCTGAAGGCACCCGCATCGAAAACATCCACGTGCTGACTGCTGACCATCCTGGGGGTAAGAGCTGAACGACTGTCCTCGTCTTAAGCCTCTGCTACTCCCGCGACGGCCACGAAATCTGTCTCGACGACCAAACCTCTGCCTCTGGGCTGGTACGCTGGTACGAGTCCTCCACTGTCCTGGAATATATGTCTCGTCAACTGGAGCTGCAACCACTGGTGCTATGTAGGTGACGGACTGCTGCATGCTGATCGTAAGGGACATCTGAGTAACAGGGGTGACAACCTCCTGTCGTAGCTCCCGAACGACGTCAACTAAAGAACTCATCGTCTGGCGGAACTCCTGCATCTCTACCAAAAGTCTATCCATAGTATAGGTCGTAGGCTGATCCGTCTGCACCTGTGCAACTAGAGTGCCATCCTGGTCAGTACTCGTCTCACCCGAGCTAACCCTGACCTCGGCCCTCGCTGCATCGCTCTGAGTCCCCATAGTCATCGGCGGCAAGGCTATAAATGGATATAAGATGAGATTCGATAAGAATGAGGAAATCGAATCTCAAAGATATGAATCATAAAGGAAGGAATGTCAAGCAAATTGTACTTAGGTCACTTAATGCAAGGTACCGCGCTGTGGGTATGCTGCAGACATACACACACTACGTTACTCTGCTTAAGCTACCTACTCCATCATACTAAGGTCATCCTACACTCCGAAAGGTAAAACCTAACGCTCTGATACCAACTTTGTCACGACCCAAAATTGGCCCGTGACGGCCCTAATACCACGCAACGCCCAAAGACGCAACGCAGTAAAAGAAAGCCAAACCCAGAAATCTAAACCATGAAAATTACGGAAAACATAATATAAGTTTTGAAATAATTGAAATCGCAACCCAAATTCTTTAAAAGTCTTACTTTCTTTCTTTAAAATTTTAGCAACACCCCCTTTTTGTAAAGACAAGTCAAGAAGAAGGCAACACAAAAATAATGACAGTAGAGAAAAATCTGTATATAAAAGACATCCAATCCACAATAATACACATAACGTCCTCACCAAGTCTCTATGTCAACCATACAGTAGTAGATGGAGAGTACAAAAATACAACGAATATACAATATGAAATACAGATAACCATCTAACCCACCTAAGCAAAATGGTACTGTGAGCTAATGCGATATCTGTAGCAAAGGGTGGTAGCTGGATAGCTGAATAGAGGAATAGCCTGCCTCGACTACTCTGGGGAAAAACCTGAAACACCTGTGGCACAACGGGGGTGAGTTGCCAACTCGTGAATAGTATAAAACATATGCAGGTAATCGCAGGAATGCACGTACAGCATGAATCTAAGATATGCGATTACAATAATAATATGTCATGCAATGATGAAATAAGGAGAGTACGCTAGCAGGTACAATCAATATATGAAGTAATGATGGCATGATAATAGTGTGCAATAACTATGCAATAGAGATATGAGAAAGCAAATATGCAACTATCATAAGGGTACACTACAAGTACTACCAATATATGAATCTGTGCATAAGGTAGGTAAGGGTGAGGTATAAGTTGGAATATGTCATTTTCCACGGAAACCTGACGTCGTGGCAGGATCACAATCCATCAAGATACTCCAATCCCAAATCCTCAAATCAGCCCCCACATAGGGCACTCACCTCATATAAGTCTCACATCTCCTCAATGTACAATACCGAGTAATCTCCTATATCCCGAATGTACAAATCACCAATCTCATAGGTATATCCAATGTCTAAGTCCCAATGAATCACCTAGTATCCCAAGTCCAATCTCAAGTAAGAATCTAACATCCTAAAGGTATATATATGTACAGAAATAAATATGATGGGGGCAATACACATATATTAGCGTCCCATTCCACTAATATTGGTGTAAGGGTATATATAACAACGGCTAAATCCCCTGTTATATATACAAAAAGGGGCTAAAGAAATATCATGAAACCGTGTGCCAAGCATCGACACAGAAATCCTCGTATATCGGGCTCCGTCAGTCCGGATCAGCCCACGGGGTCCGTCTGCGGTATCGGCCCTCGGCCCCGCCAGTACAGATCCTCCCACATCCATCTCTCGACTCTGGCCAGTACCCTCCGGACAACTGCCAGGTCCAAACAATCACCGGTAGGTACTCACCCGCCTCTAGGCTCAATCGGCAAACCCATCGATCTTCTTGCCGAGGGGAACCATACCGGGCCCCACCATGTACTCTCATACGGCAACCACACCTCGTATGGAGTAGATAATCAGCACCGATAAAACTCATGGGGGACGCTCAAATATCATATCAAGGAAACCGGGTTGTTACATGTATGCATAATTTCGTGAACTCCCGCGGTTCCCAAATCCCGAAAAAATCATATAAAATCCAGATAAACAATGCATAAATCCAGGAATAAATGTATGCGATATATCTGAATGCGAGCAGGTAAACACAAGTATATAGCTGAACCAGATGTATGCGAAAACACGATAAGGTACAGCTAAGTAACATCAGTAAATGTAAATATGCGACCGCAACTGAATATGTGTCTAACATACAGGTGCAGCAATGTATAGGTATCTACCTATAGGAACTGATGTCGTATACCCCCCTGGGTATAAGTAACATATGTAGGAAACCCCTCCCGGTGTAGGTAAAATATGTAGGAGGTATACCTGTAGCTGTATCGCAGAGTGAAAATATACCTATCACTAAAGGTATGATACACTATAGGTATACCGATAAGCTAGGTGTCAAGTGTGACAAGCAATGGTAGCTATAAGGGGTAGTGTGTGACATGGCAATTATTGACGGCGTGTGTGTAGCATGCAATCCGTGCTCGTGCAACATGAACCGTCAATAATGTGTGCAGTGTCCTACGGCTGCTAGTCACAGTATATAACTATATCAAAGAATGCAGTAAATGCGCAACTCTACAATGACGTAGAATGTGCGACAGGAAATTGAATCCTAGCCCAGACGCATAACGCCATGCGGGCGATTCCCCTGTAGATGTTATATCTACTCACCTAAACTCCACGCTGGGTGAATCCTATCATCTGCTCCCCCTGTAGCCATGTCCGTAGCTCCTGTCCGCAAACCTGCAAATACGACATGAATATCACATATAAGCCAAAATATTCCGCGAAACGCGATATCGAATCGAAACGAGAAACTCGCGTTACAAACCAAGCGCGCGTGTGCACGATACGCTGAATCGTGTGTGTACGCGTCTAAAACCATCGCGACACGCCGCGATACGCTGGATCACAGAACCCACTCACGTATCGCGCGTATCGCGCAAACACAAATAACACCAAAATGACATATAGTCCCAGATTTTCCTACAGGTACAATATTACAAAACTAGACATGCCAAGGACCTAGACAACCCAGAATAAAGCTCCACACAAAACCTCAACACCCAGTTCCTCTTCCTGGCCGCAAATTGCGGCCAGAATGGAGAAATTGGCGGCCAAACAAAGGGGGTAGGGGCTCGTGTTCTGTTGGTGGTGTCCATACCTAGTGAGCATGTCCCCGTCTTCTCAATTTCACTCTGTAAGGTCCGGGTATATAGCAGATTCCAGATATCACAAATGTCGCTTAAAATTACCAATTTTGCACAAAAGGAAAACCTATGGTATTTTAGTGTAATCTGGGGATTTCTCAGTTGAAGTGTCCCTATTAACACTAAACTGAGCTAGGTTAACCAACACAATCAAGACTTAACCAAAATTCCACACAAATTACCTTAATTAGCACTAAACTAGCAAAAATCGCACACCGTAGCTAAACTAACACACAACCAGGAAAACTAGGAATTGGTTTCAGAAATTATACCCCAAGGGATCCTAGAAAGCTGGTGAGGAGGTGTATGGAGGAAGAAGTGAGCTGCTGCCAGGGCTGGGGCTGCTGCTGCTACAGCTTCTGCTGTTGTTGCTGATCCTGTTGCTGCTGCTGTTGATGAAAATGATGATGATAAGTTGCTGATGATGTTGTTGTGGTTATTGTTGTTGTTATTGTTGTAGTGATCTTGTTGTTGCTGCTGTGGCTATTGCTGCTGCTGCTGCTGCCTCATTGCTGCTGCTGCTCTTCTTGCTGTTGTTGTTGTTGTTAAAGCTGATGTTGCTGATGATGCTAGCTGCTGCTGCTGCTGGAGCTCTCTCTCTCAGGTGAGTGTGTGTGTGTGAGTGAGAGAGTGAGTGAAAGAAATGAGATGGAGAATGAGCACACATACAAAGGCCCCCCTCTCACTCTCTCTCTCATAATGAGGCATGGGCAAAGCCATGATGCCCATGCTCACTCTCTCTCTCAAAGTCAACCACATAAAGAAATCCCTTTTTAAATTCATTTTCAATTTAAAACTATCATTACTAAATACAACCATAACACTTAAACAAAACTTAAAACTAACTTAAGAAAAAGGTTAGCTAACCATGATTACTAATCATGGTTAAACCCCTAAAACAACCCTAGTTATCATGCACAAGTGTGTGTGTGCCTAATAAAATTCTAATAAAATACACAATAATTAGGATAAAATATTTAAAACTTAATTTGGTAAACTTTTTATTAAAAACCATACATTAAAATATAATTAGCTACAAAACACATTCTAAGGTGTTACAGCCTGATATAATATCCAAATCTTATGTGGAGAAACCACTGTGTGACAACCACAGTGTAACCGATCGTAGTATAGGAATTTCACTTCCTACAAAGTGCATGTCATCCAAATACCAGGACATCACACCCTACTACCTTCTTAACAGATCCATCTCCTATTCTGATGAAGTCAAAGCCTATGACTGTCACATAAAAAATAGATGATCTATCTCCGCTATACTCTCTTTAGTTTATAAATAGACACAAGCTACTTGTCCACTATGCTTCCGCTGCTCCCACTGATTACAACAACCCTCTGGCAGAGTCATATACATGTGCACTTCTAAAGCTGGTTTAGAACGATGCTATACTCATCCTCCTGCCAGGTCTCATAGTCTAGAACAACAGTAATGGCAAGTCAGGGTAAACAAGAACCTCCATGTCACCGTCTTTGAGAATACTGAAGTACCTCTCGGGCGCCTGAGGTTACCCACCATACCTGCGGAGTGGCTAATGGAATGTCAAACCCGATTGAATCTTTAGGTTCTATTAAATTTTCAGTAATCGTTTGTGGTTCTGGAATCACTTCCAGTTCTATCATACTCCCACTACCGTTTTCTGAAAAAGTCCATTTTACTAAAACTGTGGCGAGTTAAGAACAATATCACTATTGATCTTCCAGATGATAGAAAGTTAACCCTCATCATAGCCCAGGATAACCCACAAACCTCCATTACAGAAACATGCCTTGAGTCATCCAGAGTCTGGTTTTAAGTATAAACCGGACAACTCCATATACCTTAACATCGTTAAGATATGAACCATTCTATATACTATATAGAAACAGAGGCACTGATTTAATTGGAACCAGATTCAAATCATGCAGTTGTCTCCAGTGCATGTCAACTAAATGGAAGGAGGCCGATCAGCATTACTCAACTTAGGAGTGCATCCAGATAAGAGTAACCTGAAAGAGAAGCAAGTTCTCAAAATCATTACTATCAACTGAATACCAAACAAAAGTATCTACTTCTTCGATCACCTCGAAGAATCCTGATACTTACAACACCTGGTTCTCTACTTTATTCTTATACCTATAACTTCTCAAAACTTGGACCTTGTATTTCTACGAAATACTTGTCTAAAAACTAGAGAAGTCACAAGTAAACAGAATATAGTATGAATACCAACCCCCTTGTCCTAATAGCCAATGAACAACATACAATATTTTGTATAAGTCCCCTGAGTTCAATGACTCAAACCCTGTGCGTTGTAGGTTGAAAACTGTACTATGGTTAAGAAGAATTACACCGCTCTTTAGTGCTCCTTACCTAACCATCAACTGATATAGGTAAATGTCATGGACATAATTTAAAAAAAATATATCTCACTTTATAAAATAAACGTACAGATATATCAATTTGAAATTGGTGCATAACAATGGATATTCAAAACCAAAAACTTGCCGTCAGGCAAAACCCCAGGCGATTTCCTCAAATATCACCAATTACAACGAATTCCGATATAATGAGGATACAATCACCTAATTCCCAATAACTTAATCCCACTCATCATCTGTAAAACCGTACAGATGTGAGAATCAGACCTGGTAAATACATACCCTGGAGTAAGGATCTATTGAGAAATCAGTTTTCAATTAACAAAGCATAGTGAAACTGAAACATGAAAATGTTTCGAAGGGGTAGCCAGGTATTCATAGTAATTCCTCTTCCATTATCCAGATTCATTACTGTAACCGTATATTTCCTTGCCATCTCTCCAAATACCTTTATTTGTCTTTACTCATTACCTACTGTACACCATCTTTAGGCTAAATGGTTTTCTTTCTTCCCTACCGTTCGGCACCGGCCTATGGTTTGGAAGAAGACTATCCATTAAGCGTAATAGGTGTACTCTCCTAATCCTAAGAGTACTCGCAACTTGAGAGAAGGTAAAGATAAAAGACAACTGAATAATCCTTATTTTATTTCTCCTGAAATAGAATCCATTCTCGAACTGGAATAAGTTCCTTCGAGTTCGTATATAACTATACGATGGATTATCCAATAAATGCGGATCTTCGTAGTGATATGGGGTGTTCTGGAGAAATGCAAAGGTGAAGTAGGAGTGGCGATGAGATACGCGGTTTGGTCGTGAATGATAGCAGTCGCAATTTACTTTGCCTTCTTTCTAGTCCCTTTATTTGTCTTTACTTATTACGTTCTGTATACCTCACTTAGGCTAATTGGTTTTCTTCCTTCCCCACCTTTCGGCACCTGCCTATGGTTTGGAAGAAGATTATCCAGTAAACGCAATAGGTGTACCCTCTCCTAATCCTAGGAGCCCCCACAACCTGAGAGAAGGTAAAAGGAAAAGGCAACAGAATAGTCCTATTCAATTTCTCCAGAACCAGAAACCATTCTCGAATCTGAAACAAGTTTCTTCGAGTTCATATGTAACTATACGATGGTCATATCCAATAAATATGTGGATCTTCGTAGTGATACGGAATGTTCTGGAGATATGCAAAGGGTAAAAGTAAGAGTGGCAATGAAGTATGCAACTCTGACAATCCAAAAGCCAGTGTTTTAAGAAAGTTCGGTTAACTTGGTTACGGAGTTATAGTCTTGGGTCGGGACATGGTCGCTGCCAAAGAGAGAGAGAGAGAAAAGAAATACTCTGCGTGCACTCTAACCTAGGTCAGAATGGTTAATCACTTTATCTAATCAGGATGTCTCCCACTGTATTCTCAAATTCTCCTCCAAATCTGAAAGAGGAATTAGTCGGGATCATCTAAAATCACCCGAGTAGTAAACCAACTCATCAGTGGGTATCGGGATCCAACTATCATCGCATGATAACCTGATGGAATCCACTCACGTTATCGCACTCCAGAAGGTATGCGCATGACTGGCAAGTTTCTTGTATGTTTGAAACTCCCGATGTGATTTTTACCCTATGCTCTTATTTACGAAGGCCAACAAATCATAAGTCACATGTCAAGTTCTACCCGTCGTTGTCCAGGTTAATTTGAACCCATCCGTACTCGCCCTTGACAAAGGCCAACAAGGCTGTACGACTGTCCCAAACCAACGCATCTATCTATGAAACAGAATGGTAACAAGCAGCTACCATACACTATGCCTTGACGAAAGCCAACAAACATAGCATGAATACTAAGTGCTACCCGTCTGAAATGACGGAGGGCTGCGAATGGTTTTTGGCGAAAAACCTTTAACGTAATGAACTTGATATCGTTGAAGGAACCGGATAGCTTTTTACAAATATATAGCGGTAAAAACTTTTGCTAAAGAGGTCACTCCCGGTGAAGGGATCTCGGCTCTTTCCTCTTGGAATGAGGTGCAGGATATTCTCACTGAATACCGCGATGCAAAGCAAAAAGTAATCGACTATAGTGATGTTATTAGCCTGACGCAAACTTCTGCCCAAGAGGTCACTCCCGGTGAAGGGATCTCGGCTCTTGCCTCGTCGAATGAGGTGTTGGTTATTCATAACCGAATACCGCTGTGCAAAACAAATGAAAACGACCTTGTAATAACAGCTTTTGAAAATTTGTTCCAAAAATATCGAATAGGTCTGTTTTCCTTGCATTGATCTGAATCAATGCAGTCACAACAATTAATCACACCACAAAAGAACGAAAATATGATGTACGTATATGCCATCCGCATTCGCCACTGGGTCCCATCATCACCCGTTATGTTACTTAACTAACGACAGAGCAGGGACTGGACTAGCGCGTGTGTAAAATATATACAACATCTACTACTATATATATAACAATATATAATAATCGCTCCAGGTATGATAAATGCAACATCAAAGACAAGCGATAAGCATCACAGAACAATACAGATAATCTGGGAGCTCCGGGTTTCCTTTGAGCTACAAGTGAAACCCGATGTTCCCCTGGTCGTGTGGATAGCCTGTGCAATGAAAACCTAGACCCATACGAGTACGGCAAGTTACCCGCCAAAACCATAAGTGAGGCAACCCCCTTCATCAATGTGAATGGGCCACCCGGCACATCATGGAATCCGGTAACATGAGCACCCCACCTTGGGTCAACCTGTACCCCCTACGAGTACGGCGAATAGCCTGCCAATTCTAGAGTGAGGCCTCCTCCGTCTCAACGCCATGAGATGCGGACCCGTTGCCCTCTAGAACCCGGTTATCCGTGCACTCCATCGTGGGGAAATCCTAGTACAGAAAAGAAAAATATGTACAACGGTGATATCGACCTCAACCGGTCATGTCCCAAACAAATAATATACAAACATGCAGTGACGGCAGTCCACATGTCGGACGCTCGCCCCGCGATATCAAATGTACAAATAAATACAAACTGTACTACCATTGCACATAAGCTATCCACCACGGCGATTCCGCAACAAACATAGCACACCACAAAACATCAACGTGAATGACACGTTCGCAAACCCTTCTAAAAGAACTATAGGAATTAGACAAGTTGTACCGCTCTAATGACATTCACGGTCGCAGATAGAAATGTATGTACTATAAACTTTAAACAATGTTAGAAATATTGAGTTCGAAACACCCCAAATATCCCCCAAACAACTAGATAAAACCATATCCAAACTGGGCTAAACAAGCAATACTACTGAACCAATATTCCAGAGACTAGACAGAACACCAAAACTCAAGTCCCAGATCCACTAAAAAATAGGCCAAGACGGATTTTACATCAATATGGCCGGTCCAATAGTGGAGTTAGGGGGTCGTGTTTGGTGTGTCGTCTAGTTGTCACACAGGTAGTCTTCTGCAATTGCTAAAATATTTTTAGAAGACCATTAAAAATTCGACAGAGAATGGAATATTCAGAGTATTGATTTGGAGTTGTTTTGGTTTTGATACTTTAACATCGTCTAAACAAACTAGTATACGGTTAATGGGTTGGCTCTGATACCATATTGGGTTATGGCAGTGCCACGACCATCAATCCATGGCCAAATGCGGAACAAAAACTTTTAAAACCCGGCGCTAACGGAACCCTAATCTACGGATCGTACCATTAACCTAATACTAGTTCTATAAAAAGAGTTTCGAGAGGTTATACCGATCGATCCATGTCCTTCGGTCTTCAACCTCTGTCCCAAGCTCCTCGCGGCATCCCCGATCAAGTTTGATCTCCAGTCTCCCCACATTTAAGAAGATCCACATTGAGGGTTCGTAATACGGGCTCCCGCCTCAAAACCGAAGCAACTCGAGCATCCAGTTTGCTAGCCTAGATACCCAAGATGAAGTAGAGATAGTGTGTGAATGCTTTGTCTGAAAACACCCATGGATTCTCAACTCATGAGAGGGATGGATGGAGGTTGAAGAAGATTCCCATGAGAGGAAAGTGTGAGCTCAAGCATTTTGGCAAGTCAAGAAAGTGTTGTGTTGTGTGATCTTTTGTGAGCAAGCAACTAAAGAATACCACACAATAAAATATGTGCCTTTGCTCACTAAATATCTCACAATACACACACAAAAAATCATAGCCAAAACAAAAACTACCTATGACCCAATACCTAGAGCCACCAAGTGCATGTGCTACATCAATGCACCAAGCCAAGACTTGCACTCACATTTTCCACCAATTAAACATTTAAACGAAAATGTTTAATCCCAAAAAGAAATAGCATCAACTAAAGAAATCTTGTAACGAATTACAAGAATACCCCTCATCCGTATATACGTAGCCGCATCCGTATTCCGATTGAATACGAATACAACGAGACGAAAGTAATCCAACAATATAATACTAGGATCCGGCTTATACCAAATCCCACTAGTATTATCCGTCCGATCATGATCCGTGCACAAGTGCACGAATATGATCGAACCCTGCCATAAAACCATACGGCCTCTACAACGTTTCGCCCGAACCATGGAAACCCTCCGTGTGGGACTCTAATGACTCGTCAATACGCTGGCAGTGGGTTTAACCACAAGCACGTCAGTGGCACTAGCTGTACGTAACGGCTGCCCAGGTATTGAACGAAAGGGAGGCCGATGAGCAAACTCATCCTGAAACCCTACTGAGCCTGACAGTGACAATATCCGTATAGTCCGGTCCGTTCATCTATGAGTATCGCATATCGAGTCTTAGGGGGTGGATAAAGTCAGACCCCTTATAACTTGACATTTAGTGTCGGTATGAAGCCCATCACCACCTGAGAAACTACTGATCCGAATAAGTAATTTTCGACTACTTTCGCCAAGGATTTCTGATGATGGCCACCTATGCACACTGCGACTTCAACCCCTAATATTGGGATAGACGAATACCCCGACGATTGATTGTTAGAGTATGTGCGTGTTCAAGTTCTAGTTTAAATACCGCAATCAAGACGGTTTCGCTTGTAGCTAGCCGGTTGAGTACGGGTCGTCCGCAGGGAGATGGGAGTCTTTTTCAATGTGTTTTAACGAGTTAAGTCCGGTTTTTCAGATTTTGTTGTGGTTATCTAAGTGTTAAGTTGATATTTAAAGAGAGCTTGTTAGGGTTGGGATTAGGTTAGTTTGAGTTAGGAGTCTCCACATCTTTCGTTGCCCCACTTAATATCGGTGTTACGGTAATCGGCAACAACGGGGATTAGCACGACTAGGAAGGAACTTGCGAGTATAAGCTAGGCTTTCCAACGCATAGTCCTTCCTTTTGGTGCTTGTCCGTCCGTTCTTGGCTCTTATCCATAACCTCCGGTTAATTCAACCACAACCGGTCTCACTACGGAATCATCGCTATCATGTAGGATAGGGTGCCGTAAGGAGAGGATTGTGGTTCAATTAACGGGAGTCGATTTAAGTTGTTGGGCAAGGAAAGAGTGAGAGAGATTTCCTTCTCTCAAACTTCCCTTATCCTACCCTAACAAGTATAAAACTACTCACACTTCATGATAAGGAAACACAAAACAAAACAAAAGAGGAAGATAGAAAGAAGGAGATTAGAAGAATACGACTAACTATTTGCGACCTCACCTTGGCGAGGATCGAGCGTAAGTATCATTGTCGTATGAATGATAAAGAAAAAGAGAGAAGAAAGAAACAACAAGAAAATAACAACAACTACTTAACGAATTAAAATTACAACAAGCATAAAGATAAGGAGACAAGCATGATAATAAAATGGTCTTCTTTATTCATCACTCTTCACTCAAAAGCTCACTACAAGTTTAATGGAGAAGAGGTGAGAAGAAGAAGAACATGTGAACTAAAACCTAGAAAAAGAAAATACAAAAAAATGGACCCTTTCTTTCACAAAGTTCTAGGCTATTTATAGGCCAAAAAATGAAACCCTAGGGCAACCACCAGAACCCAAACAGAATGACCAAAATACCCCCCAAAAATTATCAACTGCCGCCACTATATGGCCGCGGATCCGCGGCCTGGACCCCACTTTAGCCGCGGATCCGCGGCCTTCTTGATGAGTTGGATCGTGGGATTTCTTGTGGTCCCCTGGTTTGTTGTCCTCTGTTCTCTGGTTCATATATTTTCTGAAAATACTTCCACATTTCTTCCAGAATTTCTGTTGAGGGAAAGGTGGACTTTTTGTCAAGATTTTGTCATGATTGCTACGAGCTCCGCGTAGATCTCTTGGATTTTGTGCTACCATTGAGCCTTGTGCATGAGAATGACATTGATTTGACATTTTGTCTTCCTAAACTGGTATCTGGCAACATACGGATGAAGAGCGGAGACCGTGTTTTTATCTGTGGTTGGCAGGAACCCGGATTTTTTCGTGTTTTCCATGAATTTCACCGTTTTAGAACAGAGAACCTGTATCCTGCAATTGACTAGCAAACACGGCTCAAGAGTATCTACCGATATGCAATGTGATAAAAATTGGGCGGTATGAAAATGCAAAAATCTGATATGAACAACGATCTGCTCACTGCCTTTATATGGCTCGGGACTATACCCAACTAAAACCTGTTTGCACGACTCCTTTGAGCCGTGGTAGGGTAGTAATCAAAGCACAGTGGGAACTCATATGAGACAAATGACGATCTCAGGTCAATAGACTAACCTGTACACATGCCACCAAGGAACTGCTATCTGACAATAGGTATAATACCAACTAGCATGTTCCCGGCGAGTCCGTCCGGTGTACTCATAACCCAATAAGCACCTGTATACATCTTAGGTGAACCAACTGACACCAATGGCTTGTGAGACCGGCCACCGCCCCTCTTCGGGGTCTCGATCCGTATACACTAGTCCACTCTCGGAGTATCGATGCCCAGTCTTGAAACTCCCATGACTAGGGACACTTTAAGGATGTGCTTATAGACCACCCAACTCTCACGTATATAATCGCCATCATACTTCTGGTAGTCAAGCAAGAATCCTATGGGCTCTATCAACACGTAATAGTGATCTGTAATGTCACCTGAAGCATTTACACGATGATAAAGATAAACCAGATAGCATACTATCATCTCGAGTAAGACTGTTCTACCGGTATAGGTCCTCCTTCAATCATTGCAATCACGTGTCTGCGATCCAATAATTGACTTGAGGGCACTATACCCAACATATTACTTTTTGCTTTGCATTGCGATATTCAGTTGGAATATCCTGCACTTCATTCTACAAGGAAAGAGCCGAGATCCCTTCGCCGGGAGTGACCTTTTTAGCAAAGGTTTTCGCCATTATATATTTGTAAAAAGCTATCCGGTTTCTTCAACGATATCAAATTCATTACGTTAAAGGTTTTTCGCCTAAAATCATTCGTAGCCCTCCGTCGTTTTCGACGGGTAGCACTTAGTATTCATGCTATGTTTGTTGTCCTTACTCAAGGCATAGTGTATGGTAGTTATTTGTTACTTTTCTATTGCATAGATAGTTGTGTTGGTTTGGGACATTCGTACAGCTTTGTTGGCCTTAGTCTAGGGCAAGTACGGGTGGGTTCAAATTAACCTGGACAATGATGGGTAGAACATGACATGTGACTTATGTTTTGTTGGACTTAGTCAAGATCATAAAAGCATGGGGTAAAAATCACATCGGGAGTTTCAAACATACAGGAAACTTGCCAGACATCCGCATACCTTCTGGAGTGTGATAATTTGAGTGGATTTTATCAGGTTATCATGCGATGATAGTTGAATCTTGATTCCTACTGATCAGTTGGTTTACTCCTCGGGTGATTTTAGATGATCCCGACTAATTCTTTTTTTGGGTTTGGAGGAGAATTTCAGGTTACAGTGGGAGACATCCTGATTAGATAAAGTGATTAACCATTCTGATTTAGGTTAGAGTGCACGCTGAGTGTTTCTTTTTTCTCTCTCTTTGGCAGTGACCATGGCCGGAACCTAGACTAGAACTCATGAACCAAGTTAACCGAATCTTCTTAAAACACACTGGCTTTTGGATTGTCAGAGTTGCATACTTCATTGTCACTCCTACTTTTACCCTTTGCTTTTCTCCGGAACATTCCGTATCACTACAAAGATCCACAGTTATTGGATATGACCATCGTATAGTTACATACGAACTCGAAGAAACTTGTTTCAGATTCGAGAATGGTTTCCGGTTCTGGAGAAATTGAATACAACTATTCAGTTGTCTTTTCCTTTTACCTTCTCTCAGGTTGTGAGGGCTCCTAAGATTAGGAGAGTACACCTATTAAGCTTATTGGATAGTCTTCTTCCAAACCATCGGCAGGTGCCGAAAGAGGGGGAAAGGAACAAAACCAATTAGCCTAAGTGTGGTGTACAGAAGGTAATAAGTAAAGACAAATAAAGGGATTAGAAAGAGGGCAAAGTAAATTGCGACTGCTATCATTCATGACTAAACCACATATATCATCGCCACTCCTACTTCACCTTTGCATTTCTCTAGAACACCCCGTATCACTATGAAGATATTGGATAATCCATCGTATAGTTATAATACGAACTCGAAGGAACTTGTTTCAGTTTGAGGATGGATTCTTGTTCAGGAGAAATAGAATAAGGATTATTCAGTTGTCTTTTATCTTTACCTTCTCTCAGGTTGCGAGGGCTCCTAGGATTAGGAGAGTACACCTATTACTCTTATTGGACAGTCTTCTTCCAAACCATAGGCTGGTGCCGAACGGTAGGGAAGGAAGAAAACCATTTAGCCTGAAGGTTGTGTGCAGAAGGTAATGAGTAAAGACAAATAAAGGGATTTGGAGAGATGGTAAGGAAATATAAGGTTACAGTCATGAATCTGGATAATGAAAGAGGTATTACTAGGAATACCCGGCTACCCCTTCGAAACATTTTCATGTTTCAGTTTCACTATGTGTTGTTAATTGAAAACTGATTTCCCAATTAGATCCTTACTCCTGGGTATGTATTTACTAGGTTTGATTCTCACATCTGTATGGTTTTACAGATGATGAATGGGAGTAAGATATTGCGAATTGGCTGATTATATCCTCTTTATATCGGAATTCGTTGTAATTGGTGATATTTGAGGAAATCGCCTGGGTTTTGCCTGACGACAAATATTTGGTTTTGAATATCTGTTGTTATGCACCAATTTCAATCTGATATATCTGTACGTTTATTTTATAAAGTGAGATATAACTTTTTGAAATTATGTCCATGACATTTACCTATATCAGTTGATGATTGGGTAAGGAGCATTAAACAACGGTGTAATTCTTCTTAACCATAATATAGTTTTCAACCTACAACGCACAGGGTTTTAGTTATTCAACTCAGGGGACTTATACAAAGTATTGTATGTTGTCCAGTGTCCATCAGGACAAAGGGGTTGATGCTCGTACTATATTTTGTTTACATGAGACTTCTCCATTTTTAGACAAGTATTTCGTAGAAATACAAGGTCCAAATTTTGAGAAGTTATAGGTACAAGAATAAAGTAGAGAACCATGTGTTGCAAGTATCAGGATTCTTCGAGGTGATCGAAGATGTAGATACTTGTGTTTGGTATTCAACTGATAGTAATGGTTTTGAGAACTTGCTTCTCTTTCAGGTTACTCATATCTGGATGCACTCCTAAGTTGAGTAATGTTGATCGGCCTCTCTCCATTTAGTTGACATGCACTGGAGACAGCTGGATGATTTGAATCTGGTTCCAATTAAATCAGTGCCTCTGTTTCTATATTGTATATAGAATGGTTCATATCTTAACAAAGTTAAGGTATATGGAGTTGTCCGGCTTATGCTTAAAACCAGACTCTGGACATACTCAAGGCACGTTTCTGTAATGGTAGCTTGTGGGTTATCCCGGGTTATGACGAGGGTTAATTTTCTACCATCTGGAAGATCAATAGTGATATTGTTCTTGACTCCACAGTTTTAGTGAAATGGACTTTTTTAGAAAACAGTAGTGGGAGTATGGTAGTACTGGATGTGATTCCAGAACCACAAACGATTACTGAAAATTTAATAGAACCTAAATATTCAATCAGTTTTGACATTCCATTAGCCACTCCGCAGATATGGTGGGTAAGCTCAGGCGCCCGAGAGGTACTTCGATATCCTCAAAGACGGTGACAGGGAGGTTCTTGATTACCCAGATTTGCCATTACTGCTGTTCTAGACTATGAGACCCGGCAGGAGGATGAATATAGCGTCGTTCTAAACTAGATTTAGAAGTGCACGTGAATATGACTTTGCCAGAGGGTTGTTGTAGTTTGTGGGAGCAGCGGAAGCATAGTGGACAAGTAGTTTGTGTCTATTTAGAGACTAAAGAGGGTATAGCGGAGATAGATCATCTATTTTTGATGTGACAGTCATAGGCTTTAACTTCATCAAAATAGGAGATGGATCTGTTAAGAAGGTAGTAGGGTGTGATGTCCTAGTGTTTGATGACATATACTTTGTAGGAAGTGAAATTCCTATACTACGATCGGTTATACTGTGGTTGTCATGTAAGACGGCGGTAGCACCCCGGCCGTCTGTCCGAGGCGAAAATGTGGAAACGAAAACATTTCTTAAACTAGAAACCGGCGCTATCGTATACTTAAAACCCGGATCGAACCATTAACCTATAACTAGTTATCTAGAGAAGGGATAGAAAAGCTATACCGATCGATCCGTGTCCTTCGGTCTTTGGCCACCATCCCAAGCTCCTCGCGGCAACTTCGGTCTTGATCTCCTCGTCGTAAAGGGCACCACATCATCGATTCTTTTTACGGGCTCCCGCTTCATCCGAAGCAACTCGAGCATGAAGTGTGCTAGCCAACGTGTCCATGGTGATGTAGAGAATGTTTGTGATCACTTTGTCTCTTGCATCCATTGATTTGGATGGAGGTTAGAGGTGTTGCCATTGATGGAGATAATGAGCTAGAGCAAGAGGAAGAAGAAGAAGCCTTTTCTTTCTTGAGTTTTCTATGATAAAATGAGAGAGTGAGAATGATAAACACAAGAGCTCACCCATCTCATGGCTGCCCTTTCTCTCTCTTCTTATCATATCAACTCCAAATCAATCACAAAATGTGACATTTGCACAAGAAATGATACCATGAGTCACCTATGAAGTACATGCATCATTTAATGCACAAAATGATGGCTTAAGCTCACAATTTCCATTTGTAAACATTAACCCAAATGTTTACAACAATAAAAAGATACGGCAACATCTAAAGTAAACTCGTGATGGATCATAAGGATACCCCTCACCAATATATACATACCTGCATCCGCATTCCGACCGAATGTGAATGCGATGAGACTAAAGTAATCCAACAAATCTAATACTAGGATCCGGTTTAAACCAAAGCATACTAGTATGATACGCCCGATCATGATCCGTGCACTACTACACGTATATGATCAGACCCTGCCATATATCATACGGCCTCCAAAACGTTTCGCCCAAAACTTAAGAAACAGTTTGTGGGGGACTATAAATACTCGTCAATACTTTGTCTATGGATTTAACCACTAGCACGTCAGAGGTATTAGCCGTACGTAATGGGCTACCAGGTATTGACCAAAAGGGAGGTCGATGAGCGAACTCATCCTGACACCCTACTGAGCCTGTCAGCGACAATATTCGTACAATCCGGTCCGTTCTCCTATGAGCATCGCATGTCGGGCCTAGAGGGTTGGTAAAAGTTAGACCCCTAAAAGCGGTACAAGTCGTGTCGGAGTGTAGCCCAGAACACCGTGAGATACTACTGGAATACCTACCAGTAAATCTCCTTCCTTGGCCAAGGACTTCGAGTAAAGGCTCTCCTAGACACAACGCGATCTCACCCCCAATACCGGGAGAGACGAAACCCCTGCCGATCCGCTCACTGCTTCAATGTGGCTCGGGACTGTACCCAACTAAAACCTGTTTGCACGACTCCTTTGAGCCGTGGTAGGATATTAATCAAAGCACAGTAGGAACTCACACGAGACAAATGACGATCTCAGGTCGATGAACTAACCTGTACACATGTTACCAGGGAACTGCTATCTGACGTCATGTATAATACCAACTAGCATGTTCCCGGCAAGTCCTGTCCGGTGTACTCATAACCCAATGAGCACCTGTATACATCTTAGGTGATCCAACTGACACCAATCGCTTGTGAGACTGGCCACCACCTCTCGTCGGGGTCTCGACTGTATACACTAGTCTACTAATGGAGTATCGATATGTAACATTACGGTAGCGCCCCGTCCGTCTTTCCGAGGACAAAATGCGGAAACGAAATTTTTTCTCAAACTAGAAACCGGCGCTATCGTATGCTTAAAACCCGGATTGAACCATTAACTACAACTAGCTATTTAGAGAAGGGATAGAAGGCTATACTGATCGATCCGTGTCCTTTGGTCTTTGGCCACCATCCCAAGCTCCTCGCGGCATCTCCGGTCTCGATCTCCTCGTCGGAAAGGGCACCACATCATCGATTCCTTTTACGGGCTCCCGCTTCATCCGAAGCAACTCGGGCACGAAGTGTGCTAGCCGACATGCCCAAGGTGTTGTAGAGGATGTTTGTGATCACTTTGTCTCTTGCATCCATAGCTTGGATGGAGGTTGAAGGTGTTGCCATTAATGGATATATTGAGCTAGAGAAGAAAGAGGAAGAAGAAGAAGAGAAGGCTTTTTCTCCTTTTCTTTTGTGATGTTTCAAAATGATGATAAGAATGAGAGAGAGTAAGAAGGAATAATACAAGAGCTAACTATCAACCATATGGTTTCCTTTCTCTCTCTCCTCATCATTTCAATGTTTCCGGCGAGTCCTGTCCGGTGTACTCATAACCCAATGAGCACCTGTAAATCTTAGGTGATCCAACTGACACCAATGGCTTGTGAGACCGGCCACCGCCCCTCGTCGGGGTCTCGACTGTATACACTAGTCTACTAATGGAGTATCGTTGCCCAGTCTCGAAACTCCCACGACTAGGGACCTTTTAAGGATGTGCCTATAAACCCCAGCTCCCACGTATATGATCGCCATCATACTGCTGGTAGTTGAGCAAGAATCCTAAGGGATCTATCAACGTGCAATAGTGATCTGTAAGGTCACCTAAAGCGGTACACGATGATAAAGACAAACCAGATAGTATACTATTTTCTATCAACGTGTAATGGTGAACTACAATGTCACCTAAAGCATATACACGATGATAAAGATAAACCAGATAGTATACATTAATACTCTCGAGTAAGACTGTCGTACCGGCATAGGTTCTCCCTCAATCATTGCAATCACGTGCCTGTGATCCGATAGTTGACTCTGAGGGCACTATATCCAACACGATGCCCAGTCTCGAAACTCCCATGACTAGGGACCACTTTAAGGATGTGCTTATAGACCCCAGCTCTCACGTATATGATCGCCATCATACTGCTGGTAGTCAAGAAAGAAACCTAAGGGCTCTATCAACGTGCAATAGCGACCTGTAAGGTCACCTAAAGCAGTACACGATGATAAAGATAAACCAGATAGCATACTATTCTCTATCAACGTGTAATAGTGAACTACAATGTCACCTAAAGCATGTACACGATGATAAAGACAAACCAGATAGTATACAAACCTCTCGAGTAAGACTGTCCTATAGGTATAGGTCCTCCCTCAATCATTGCAATCACGTGCCTGTGATCCAATAATTGACTCTGAAGGCACTATATCAAACAATCTTCCACTTGCACTCAAGGCTAATTATTGCGATGTCGCATACTCACAGCCCGTGTGATACCGAACACCTAACTCCTCTACTAATCAGTTTCACAAAGCCCGTTTGCGAAAATATTGCGTTTGTGGAATAGCCTTAGTGAGTAGATCCGCCCTGATGATTCTTTCTATGTCTCTCTCTATCTCAAGTTCGCGGAGAAAGCCATCTCCCGAAATGAGCAATACCCGTCTTAGAATATGTCTCGATATCTGATGGGACCTAGTTCATAAATGAACTCCAAATCCAAACTTCTTAGACTGTATCATCAACTGAACTTAATCAGTATCCTGCGTCATGCCTCCCTCAGTATCCGCTTGGATCACCTGTCCAAACCAGTGCCCCTCGTCAGAGGGAAAACTATAACTCTGACAGTCACTTTGTCATCCATGTCACCTTCGAAGCATGGAATGATAACCGTCTCCCGAAGGAGGCTGTCGTTATCATATCCCTAGAACATCCACTTATGTTCTTAAACTGCTTCTGAATGTTTCTCCAGGATAGGATCAATATCAACTTATTGCATCTACTCCAAAAACAACATCTGGTGTGGTACTTGACATCTCATGATAAACTCAATTGCCTAAGCAAGTGATCTGCCAATCATGCACATTCCTCTCCTTTTTAGTCTGTAAGACATCTTTAGAGAAGGTGACTCCATCACCTGCAGGTACACTACCATGCCAGGAGTCGTCCATTCTAAAACACCTTTAGAATGCTGCCTAAGTACCCAGATTGGGAAACTACCCAAATCTAGATATAAAGCCATAGATCTAGTAGCCAGAATGTCTGATATAATATCCAAGTCCTATGCGGAGAAACCACTGTGTGAGAACCAAAGTATAACCGTTCGGAGTATAGGAATTTCACTTCCTACTCTGTGTATGTCATCCAAATACCAGGACATCACACCCTACTACCTTCATAACAGATCCATCCCCTATTCTGATGAAGTCAAACCTATAACTGTCACTTTAGAAATAGATGATCTATCTCCGCTATATCAGCTTTAGTCTATAAATAGACACAAGCTTCTTGTCCACTATGCTTCCGTTGCTCCCACTGACTACGACAACCCTCTGGCAGAGTCATATACACGTACACTTCTAAAGCTAGTTTAGAACGACGTTATACTCATCCTCCTGCCGGGTCTCATAGTCTGGAACAACCGTAATGGCAAGTCTGGGTAAACAAGAACCTCCCTGTCACCGTCCTTTAGCATACCGAAGTACCTCTCGAGTGACTGAGGTTACCCACCATATCTGCGGAGTGGCCAATGGAATGTCAAACCAGATTGAATCTTTAGGTTCTTATCAAATTTTTAGTAATCGTTTGCGGTTCTGGAATTACTTCCAGTTCTACCATACTCCCACTTCTGTTTTCTGAAAAAAAATCCATTTTACTAAAACTGTGGCGAGTCAAGAACAATATAACTATTGGTCTTCCAGATGGTAGAAAGTCAACTCTCGTCATAGCCCGAGTCAACCCACAAACAGCCATTACAGAAACGTGCCTTGAGTTATCCAGAGTCTGGTTTTAAGCATAAGCCGGACAACTCCCCTTACCTTAACATCGTTAAGATATGAACCGTTCTATATCCAATACAGAAACAGAGGCATTGATTTAATTGGAACCAGATTCAAATCATGTAGCTGTCTCCAGTGCATGTCAACTAAATGGAGAGAGGCCGATAAGCATTACTCAACTTAGGAATACATCCAGATATGAGTAACCTGGAAGAGAAGCAAGTTCTCATAATGATTATTATCAACTGAATACCATACACAAGTATCTACATCTTCGATCATCTTAAAGAATCCTGATACTTGCAATACCTGGTTCTCTACTTTATTCATATACCTATAACTTCTCAAAACTTGGATCTTGTATTTCTATGAAACACATGTCTAAGAACTAGAGAAGTCATAGGTAAACAGAATATAGTACGAGTACCAACCCGTCTGCCCTCATGGACATCGGACAACATAAAATACTCTGTATAAGTCCCCTGAGTCTAATAACTGATTCCCTGTGTGTCGTAGGTTGAAAACTATATTTATGGTTAAGAAGAATTACACCGCTGTTTAATGCTCCTTACCTAACCATCAACTGATATAGGTAAATGTCATAGACATAATTTCAAAAAGTTATATCTCACTTTATAAAAATAAACGTACAGATATATCAATTTGAAATTGGTGCATTACAACGAATATTCAAAACCAAATATTTGCCGTCCGGCAAACAACCCAGGTGATTTCCTCAAATATCACCAATTACAACGAATTCTGATATAATGAGGATGATCACCTAATTCCCAATTACTTACTCCCACTCATCATCTGTAAAACCATACAGATGTGAGAATCATACCTGGTAAATACATACCGTGGAGCAAGTGTCTGATTGGGAAATCAGTTTTCTATTAACAGTACATAGTGAAACTGAAACTTGAAAATATTTCGAAGGGGTATCCGGGTATTCATAGTAATGCCTCTTCCATTATAAGATTCACAACTATAACCATATATTTCTTTGCCATCTCTCCAAATCCCTTCATATGTCTTTAGTCATTACCTTCTGTACACCGTTTTCAGGCCAAATGGTTTTCTTCCTTCCCTACTGTTCGGCACCAGCCTATGGTTTGGAAGAAGACTATCCAATAAGCATAATGGGTGTACGATCCTAATCTTAAGAGTACTCGTAAACTGAGAGAAGGTGAAGATAAAAGACAACTGAATAAAACCTTATTCCTATTTCTCCTGAACCAGAATCCATCCCCGAACTGGAACAATTTCCTTCGAGTTCGTATATAACCATACGATGGAGTATCCATAATAAATGTGGATCTTCTTAGTGATACAGAGTGTCCTGGAGAAATACAAAGGTGAAGTAGGAGTGGCGATGAAATACTTGGTTTGGTCGTGAATAGCAGTCGCAATTTACTTTGCCCACTTACTAATCCATTTATTTGTCTTTACTTAATACCTTCTGCACACCTTCGTTAGGCTAATTGGTTTTCTTCATTCCCTACCGTTCGGCACCCGCCTATGGTTTGGATGAAGACTATCCAATAAGCGTAATAGGTGTACTGTCCTAATCCAAGGAACACTCGCAACCTGAGAGAAGGTAAAAGGAAAAGACAACTGAATAGTCCTATTCGTTTTCTCCAGAACCGGAAACCATCCTCGAATAAGTTCCTTCGAGTTCGTATATAACAATACGATGGTTTTATCCAATGGAAGTGGACGTTCATAATAATACGGGGAGTTCTGGAGAAAAGGGTAAAAGTAGGAGTGGCAATTGTAAGTGCACGGCAGCGCCCCGGCCGTCTGAACGAGGACAAAATGCGGAAACAAAAACTTTTCTTTAAACAAAAACCGGCGCTACCGCGGACTATAAACCCGGATCGGACCATTAACCTACTACTAGCGAACTAGAGAAAGGGTAGAGAGCTATACCGAGCGATCCGTTTCCTTCGGTCTTCTCGTCGCCATCCCGATCTCCCCGCGGAATCTCCGGTCTTCATCTCCTCGGAAGGGCACCACATCACTGAGTCTTTTTACGGGCTCCCACCTCTGGACCGAGGCAACTCAGACACGAAGTTGGTAGGCCGACGTGTCCAAGATTGCTATAGAATAGTGTGGAACTGTATGTCTCATGGGGTTGAAGAAGTTGCCATGTTTTTAGTGGAAAAGAGATATAATGAACTTTGAAGAGGGTAAGGAATTTTTGCAAGCCAAGAATGAGAACCATATTTCCTACCAACAAAAATGAATGAATGAAATCCCTCCCTCCCCAAACAGTGGCCGGCCAAAATCATTTGGCAAGGGAAATATGAAAAAAGGGTTGAGCAATCATTTAAGAGAGAGAAATAGGGTGATGATTAGGAATCATCATCACAATCAAGTCTCATCCAAATCCCATCACCAACAACCAAGTAATGATGAACCAATGAAAGTCAAAGTCAATCAAGAACCATCATGAACCACCCACTTACAAGAAACACCCTCCACATTGCTAATTTGCACATTTACAAATAAGCCCCTCCACACCAATTTTCAGCCAAAGAAAGAACAAAGGAAAAATGGCCGAAACGAAATGCAAACTGGCAACTTCAAAAAGTGATCCGGTAATAAATTACAGGAAACCTCACGACTGCATATACATACCCGTATTTGTATTGCGACCGAATACAAATGCAATGAGACAAAATCAACACTGTACAATACAAGGATCCGGTTTAAACCAAAGCCCGCTAGTATTATCCGTCCGATCATGATCCGTGCAATACCGCACGTATATGATCGAACCCTGCCATATATCCATACGGCCTCTACAGCGTTTCGCCCGAAACTTGAGAAACTGTATGCGGGAGACTCTAAAGACTCGTCAATACTTTGGCTGTGGATTTAACCACTAGCACGTCAGAGGTATTAGCCATACGAAACGGGCTACCAGGTATTGACCAAAAGGGACGTCGATGACCGAACTCATCCTGACACCCTACTGAGCCTGTCAGTGACAATATCCGTACAGTCTGGTCCGTTCGTCTATGAGCATCGCATGGCGGGCCTAGGGGGTTGGTAAAAGTCAGACCCCCAAAAGCGGTACAAGTCGTGCCGGAGTGTAGCCCAGAACACCCTGAGATACTACTGGAATACCTACCAGTATATCTCCTGCATTGGCCAAGGACTTCGTGCAATGGCTCTCCTAGACACAGCGCGACCTTACCCCCAATACCGGGAGAGACGAACCCCTGCAGATCCGCTCACATCCTCCATGTGGCTCGGGACTGTACCCAACTAAAACCTGTTTGAACGACTCCTTTGAGCCGTGGTAGGGTAGTAATCAAAGTACAGTGGGAACTCATACGAGACATATGACGATCTCAGGTCGATGAACTAACCTGTACACATGTCACCAGGGAACTGCTATCTGACGTCAGGTATAAGACCAACTAGCATGTTCTCGGCGATTCCTGTCCGGTGTACTCATAACCCAATAAGCACCTGCATACATCTTATGTGAACCAACTGACACCAGTGGCTTGTGAGACCGGCCACTGCCCCTCGTTGGGGTCTCGACTGTATGCACTAGTCTACTCTGGAGTATCGATACCCTGTCTCGAAAACTCCCACGACTAGGGACCTTTTAAGGATGTGCTTATAGACTCCAGCTCCCACGTATATGATCGCCATCATACTGCTGGCAGTCAAGCAAGAATCCTAAGGGCCCTATCAACGTGTAATAGCGACCTGTGAGGTCACCTAAAGCAGTACACGACGGTAAAGATAAACCAGATAGCATACTATCATCTTGAGTAAGACTGTCCTACCGGCATAGGTCCTCCCTCAATCTTTGCAATCACGTGCCTGTGATCCAATAATTGACTCTGAGGGCACTATATCCAAAAATCTCCCACTTGCACTCAAGGCTAATTATTGCAATGTCGCATACTCACAGCCCGTGTGATACCGAACACCCAACTCCTCTACTAATCAGTCCCACAAAACCCGTTTGCGAAACTATTGCGTTCGAGGAATAGCCTCAGTGAGTGGATCCGCTCTGATGTTTCTTTCTTTGTCTCTCTTAATCTCAAGTTCGCGAAGAAACCCATCTCCCGAAATTAGCAATACCTGTCTTAGAATATGCCTGGATATCTGATGGGACCTAGTTCATAAATGAACTCCAAATCCAAACTTCTTAGACTATATCGTCAACTGAACTTAATCAGTATCCTGCGTAATGCCTCCCTCGGTGTCCGCTTGGATCACCTGTCCAAAACACTACCCCTCGTCAGAGGGAAAACTATAACTCTGACAGTCACGCTGTCATCCAGGTCACCTTGGAAGCCTGGAATGATAACTGTCTCCTGAATGAGGCTGTCGTTATCATATCCCTAGAACATCCACTTATGTTCTAAAACTGCTTCCGAATGTTTCTCCTGGATTGGATTAATATCAACTTACTGCATCTACTGCAAAAACAACATCTGGTGTGGTACTTGACATCTCATGATCAACTCAATTGCCTAAGCAAGTGATCTGCCGATCATGCACATCCCTCTCCCCTTTAGTCTGTAAGACACCTTTAGAGAGGGTGACTCCATCACCTGCAGGTACACTACCGTGCCAGGAGTCGTCCATTCTAAATACCTTTAGAATGCTGTCTAAGTACCCTGATTGGGACACATCCCAAATCTAGATCTAAAACCATAGATCCAGTAGCCAGAATGTCTGATATAATATCCAATTCCTATGTGGAGAAACCACTGTGTGACAACCAAATTACAACCGATCGTAGTATAGGAATTTCACTTCTTACTCTGTGTATGTCATCCAAATACCAGGACATCACACCCTAGTACATTCTTAACAGATCCATCCACTATTCTGATGAAGTCAAACCTATGACTGTCACATCAGAAATAGATGATCTATCTCCGCTATATTTGCTTTAGCCCATAAATAGACATAAGCCACTTGTCCACCATGCTTACGCTGCTCCCACTGACTACGACAACCCTCTGGCAGAATACGTGCACTTCTAAAGGTAGTTTAGAACGACGCTATACTCATCCTCCTGCCGGGTTTCATAGCCTGGAACAACAGTAGTGTCAAATCTGGGTAAACAAGAACCTCCCTGTCACCGTCTTTGAGCATACCAAAGTACCTCTCGAGTGCCTGAGGTTACCCACCATATCTGCGGAGTGGCTAATGGAATGTCAAGTCAGAATGTATATTTAGGTTCTTATCAAATTTTCAGTAATTGTTTGCGGTTCTTGAATCACTTCCAGTTCTACCATACTCCCACTACTGTTTTCTAAAAAATCCATTTTTGTTAAAACTGTGGCGAGTCAAGAACAATATCACTATTGATCTTCTAGATGGTAGAAAATCAACCCGTCATAGCCCGGGTCAACCCACAAACAGCCATTACAGAAGCGTGCCTTGAGTTATCCAGAGTTTGGTTTTAAGCATAAGCCGGACAACTCCCCGTACCTTAACATCGTTAAGATATGAACCGTTCTATATTCAATATAGAAATAGAGGCACTGATTTAATTAGAACCAGATTCAAATCATGCAGCTACCTCCAGTGCATGTCAACTAAATGGAAGGAGGCCGATCAGCGTTACTCACCTTAGGAATGCTTCCAATTATGAGTAACCTAAAAGAGAAGCAAGTTCTCTTAAACATTACTATTAACTGAATATCATACACAAGTATCTACATCTTCGATCACCTTGAAGAATCCTGATACTTGCAACATCTGGTTATCTACTTTAATCTTATACCTATAACTTCTCAAAACTTGGACCTTATGTTTCTACGAAACACTTGTCTAAAAACTAGGAAAGTCATAAGTAAACCGAATATAGTACGATGACCAACCCCTCTGTCCTAATGGACACTGGACAACATACAATACTCTGTATAAGTCCCTTGCGTCTAATAACTCATTCCCTGTGTTTCGTAGGTTGAAAACTGTACTATGGTTAAGAAGAATTACACCGTTGTTCAATGCTCCTTACCTAACCATCCACTGATATAGGTAAATGTTATGGACATAATTTCAAAAAGGTATATCTCACTCTATAAATATAGACGTACAGATATATCAATTTGAAATTGGTGCATAACAGCGGATATTCAAAACCAAATATTTGCCGTCCGTCAAACAACCCAGGTGATTTCCTCAAATATCACCAATTACAACGAATTCCGATATAATGAGGATGATCACCTAATTCCCAATAACTTACTCCCACTCATCATCTGTAAAACCATACAGATGTGAGAATCAAACCTCGTAAATACATACCCTGGAGCAAGTTTCTAATTGGGAAATCAGTTTTCTTTTAACAGTACACAGTGAAACTGAAATATCGAAATGTTTCGAAGGGGTATCCGGGTATTCCTAGTAATGCCTCTTCCATTATCCAAATTCACAACTGTAACCGTATACTTCTTTGCCATCTCTAAAAATCCCTTCATATGTCTTTAGTCGTTACCTTCTGTACACCCTCTTAGGCTAAATGGTTTTCTTCATTTCCTACCTTTCGGCACCAGTCTATGGTTTGGAAGAAGACTATCCAATAAGCATAATGGGTGTACTGTCCTAATCCTAGGAGCTTTCACAACGCAAGAAAAGGTAAAGATAAAAGACAGCTGAATAAACCTTATTCATATTTCTCCTGAACCAGAATCCATCCCTGAACTGGAATAAGTCCCTTCGAGTTCGTATATAACCATACGATGGAGTTTCCAATAAACTGTGGATCTTCGTAGTGATACGGAGTGTTATGGAGAAATACAAACGTGATACAGGATTGGCGAATAAATACTTGGTTTCGTCGTGAATAGCAGTCGCAGTTTACTTTGCCCTCTTACTAATACCTTAATATGTCTTTACTTAATACCGTCTGCACACCTTCGTTAGGCTAATTGGTTTTCTTCTTTCCCCACCGTTCTGTACCAGCCTATGGTTTGGAAGAAGACTATCCAATAAGCGTAACAGGTGTGCTGTCCTAATCCAAGGAACACTCGCAACCTGAGAGAAGGTAAAAGGAAAAGACAACTGAATAGTCCTATTCGTTTTCTTCAGAACCGGAAACCATCCTCGAAAAAGTTCCTTCGAGTTCGTATATAACCATACGATGGTTTTATCCAATGGAAGTGGACGTTCGTAGTAATACGGGGTGTTCTGGAGAAAAGGGTAAAAGTAGGAGTGGCAATGAGGTATGCAACTCGGACAATCCAAAAGCCAGTGTTTAAGAAGGTTCGGTTAATTTTGGTCACTGAGTCATAGTCAAGGGCCGGGCCATGGTCGCTGCCAAAGAGAGAGAGAGAAAAGAAACACTCAGCGTGCACTCTAACCTAGATCAGAATGGTTACCAATTTATCTAATCAGGAAACCTCCCACTGTAACCTCAAATTCTCCTCCAAACCTGAATGAAGAATTAGTCGGGATCACCCGAGGAGTAAACCAACTCATCAGTGGGAATCGGGATCCAACTATCATCGCATGATAATGTGATGGAATCCACTCACGTTATCACACTCAAGAAGGTATGCGCATATCTGGCAAGTTTCTGTTTCTTTAGAAACTCCCGATATGATTTTTTACCCCATGCTCTTATGACCTTGACTAAGGCCAACAAATCATAAGTCACATGTCAAGTTCTACCCGTCATTGTCCAGGTTAATTTGAACCCACCCGTACAAGCCCTTGACTAGGGCCAATAAGACTGTATGACTGTCCCAAACCAACGCATCTATCTATGCAGCAGAGAAGTAACAAATAGCTACCATACACTATGCCTTGACTAAGGCCAACAAACATAGCATGAATACTAAGTGCTACCTTTCTGAAATGACGGAGGGCTACGAATGGTTTTTGGCGAAAAACCTTTAACGTAATGAACTTGATATTGTTGAAGGAACCGGATAGCTTTTTAAAAATATAGTGACGAAAACCTTTGCTAAAGAGGTCACTCCCGGTGAAGGGATCTCGTCTCTTTCACCGTAGAATGAGGTGCAGGATATTCCAACTGAATACCACGATGCAAAGCAAAAAGTAATCAGCTATAGTGAAGTTATTGCCGTGATGCAAACTTCTATCCAAGGGGTCACTCCCGGTGAAGGGATCTCGGCCCTTGCCTCGTCGACTGAAGTGCTGGATATTCATAACCGAATACCACTGTGCAAAACAAAAGAGAACGCCCTTACAATAACAGCTTTTTGAAAATTATTCCAACAACATCAGAATAGGTTTGTTTAGCTTGTATTGATCCGAATCAATGCAGTCCCATCAATTAATCACACCAATAAAGAACGAAAATACGATGTACGTATATGCCACCCGCATTCGCCACTGGGTACCGTCATTACCCGTTAGGTTACTTAACTAATGACAGAGCGGGGACTGGACTAGCGTGGATGCAAAACATATACAACATCTACTCGTATATATATCAATATATAATATTCGCTCAAGGCGTGATAAAATGCAACATCACAGAAATGTAATAAGCATCACAGAATAATACAGATATATGGGATCCCCGGGTTTCATAGAGCCGCTACTGAAACCCGACGGTCCCCTGGTCGTGTGGATAGCCTGTGCAATGAAATTCTAGACCCCTACGGGCGCGGCAAGTTACTCGCCAAAACCTGAAGCGAGGCAGCCCCTTCAGCAACATGAATGGACCACCCAGCACTTCACGGAATCCGGTAACTTGGGCACCCCTCCTTGGGTCAACCTGTATCCCTTACGAGTGCGGCGAATAGCCCGCCAATTCTAGAGTGAAGCTCCCTCCGTCTCAAAGCCATGAGATGCTGGCCCGTTGCCCTCTAGAACCCGGCTACCTGTGCACCCCACCGCGGGGTAATCCTAGTACAGAAAGTAAAATATACATACAACGGATACATCGGCCTCAGCCCGGTCGTGCCCAAAAAGAATAGTATACAAACATGCAGTAACGGCAGTCCACATGTCGGACGCTCGCCCCGCAATATCAAATGTACATATACAACCAAACTGTACTACCATTGCATCCAGGCTATCCACCATGACAAATCCGCAACATCACAGCACAACACAGAACATCAACGTGAATGTCACGTTCGCAAATCCGTCTAACCGGGCTATTGCAGTTGGACAGGATTTACCGATCAAGTGACATTCACGGTCACAGATATAATGTAAATACTGTGAGCTAACATGTTTAAAATTTTCGATCGACTAAATTTCTCGAAGTGGGCCCCAAGTACAACTGTAGCACTCAAAATAAATCTGGGCCCAAACAGAATATACCAAAAACCTCATTTCCAAGTCTAAGACCCGCTGTAGAAATTTGGTGCAGTAAAGAGATGAAATGGCGGCAGAACCGCGGCCAGAGCATGTGTTTGGCCACGGTTCAGCGGTGGAACAGTAACATCATGTGACCAAATTTCTACAGAATTCATAGAATCGCCTGCACGTATTTCTGCAATGTACCAAATAATTTTTCGAGCACAAATAAAATCGATAGAAACTGATGCTCTTGAAATCGCGGTTTGGAATTTTTGTTCGATCAAACTTGTAAACATGTTACAGCAAGCTAGTGAAAGTTAATGGCGTGGCTCTGATACCAATGTAAGTGCACGGCAGCGCCCCGGCCGTCTGAACGAGGACAAAATGCGGAAACAAAAACTTTTCTTTAAACAGAAACCGGCGCTACTGCGGACTATAAACCCAGATCGGACCATTAACCTACTACTAGCAAACTAGAGAAAGGGTAGAGAGCTATACCGAGCGATCCATGTTCTTCGGTCTTCTCGTCGCCATCCCGATCTCCCCGTGGAATCTTCGGTCTTCATCTCCTCGGAAGGGCACCACATCACCGAGTCTTTTTACGGGCTCCCACTTCTGGACCGAGGCAACTCGGACACGAAGTGGCAAGCCGATGTGTCTAAGATTGCTATAGAATAGTGTAGAACTCTATGTCTCATGGGGTTGAAGAAGTTGCCATGTTTTTAGTGGAGAAGGAGATATAATGAACTTTGAAGAGGGTAAGGAATTTTTGCAAGCCAAGAATGAGAACCATATTTCCCACAATAAAAAATGAATGAATGAAATCCCTCCCTCCCCAAACAGTGGCCGGCCAAAAACATTTGGCAAGGGAAATATGAAAAAAGGGTTGAGCAATCATCCAAGAAAGAGAAAAAGGGTGATGATTAGGAATCATCATCACAATCAAGTCTCATCCAAATCCCATCACCAACAACCAAGTAATGATGAACCAATGAAAGTCAAAGTCAATCAAGAACCATCATGAACCACCCACTTGCAAGAAACACCCTCCACATTGCTAATTTGCACATTTGCAAATAAGCCCCTCCACACCAATTTTCAGCCAAAGAAAGAACAAAGGAAAAATGGCCGAAACGAAATGCAAACTGGCAACTTCAAAAAGTGATCCGGTAATAAATTACAGGAAACCCCGCGACTGTATATACATACCCGCATTTGTATTGTGACCAAATACAAATGCAATGAGACAAAATCTAAACTGTACAATACTAGGATCCGGCTTAAACCAAAGCCCGCTAGTATTATCTGTAAGTCTACGCTAGCGCCCCGGCCGTCTACAGACGCCAAATGCGGAACAAAAACTTTTTAACTGGCGCTATCGTATACTATAACCCGGAACTGCCATTATTGCTAAACTAACAAACTGTAAAGAGTGTAGAAAGGTTATACCGAACGATCCAAGTCCTTCGTTCTTTAACCATCATCCCACGCTCCGTTGCGGCTGCTCCGATCTCGTCGATCTCCGATCTCCTCGTCGAGGTGGCACCACGTCGACGATTCTTTAAACGGGCTTCCGCCTCTGACTCGAGGCAACTCGGTCGTCAAGTTTGCTAGAAGAGACGACCAAGATTGATGTAGAGAATGAGTAGATGACTTTGTCTCGTTCCGTCCAAAGCTATGGACGGACGGTTAATGAAGTTGCTGTGGGAATCGGGTGTTGGAATGAAATGAGCTGTGAAATTCCATACACCCCAAATTCTATCATAATCTTTTCACAAATGAAAACCATCAAGTAAGAGAGTGAGGAGGGGGGCGGCGGCCACTTATAGGAGTGAGGGGGTGAGTGTAGGAGAGGGGAGAGTAACCATAAGCTAAATATCATAATGTGAACACATGAAAATATCTTAAGGAAAACAAAACCTTATTGAAATCAAAGCATGAGTCATTAACCTTGTCATCAAATTCTAGAACCTTCTAGAACCTTCTAGAAGCATGACTCACCCTCATCCAAGAAAAGATAAATCCGTCTTTAACCGAATGTTAAAAGACGGCTGATAGAAAACTGGAAACTGGCAACTTCCAAAAGTGATCCTGAAACGACTTTCAGGATAACCCCGTAACTGTATAAATATACCCGCATTTGTATTACGATCGAATACAAATGCAACTGAGACAAAGATATTATACCTACTCAATATAATACTCGGATCCGGCTTAAACCAAAGCCGACCAGTATCATCTGCCCGAAATGTGACACGTGCGTAAACGCACGTGCATTTTCCGAACCCTGCCATAAAACCATACGGCCTCTACAACGTTTCGCCCGAACTTGGGAAACTGTCTGTGGGGGACTCTAATGACCCGTCAGTACCCTGGCAGTGGGTTTAACCACAAACCGTCAGCGGCACTAGCTATGCGTAACGGCTGCCCATGGACTGACCTCAAGGGTGGCCGATGAGCGAACTCAAGGGAGGCCGATGAGCGAACTCATCCAGAAACCCTACTGAGCCTAACAGTGACAATGTATATACAGTCCGGTCCGTTCGTCAATGAGTATCGCATATCCGCCTAGGGGGCTAGTAACGTCAGACCCCCAATAGCAGTATAAGTCGTGTCGGAGTGAAGCCCAATAACACCCTGAGATACTACTGGAGTACCTACCAGGAAATCTCCTGCCATGGCCATGGACTATGTGTAATGGCTCTCCTAGACACAGCATGACCTCACCCCCAATACCGGGAGAGACGAATCCCCTGCCGATCCGCTCACGTGCCTCCATATGGCTCGGGACTGTACCCAAAAGCTACCTGTTTGCACGACTCCTTTGAGCCGTGGTAGGGTAGAAATCAAAGCATAGTAGGAACTCACACGAGACAAATGACGACATCAGGTCGATGAACTAACCTGTACACATGTCACCAGGGAACTGCTATCTGACGATAGGTATAGTACTAACTAGCAGATTCCCGGCGAGTCCTGTCCGGTGTACTCATAACCCAATGAGCACCTGTATACATCTTAGGTGATCCAACTGACACCAGTGGCTTGTGAGACCGGCCACCGCCCCTCGTCGGGGTCTCGACTGTATACACTAGTCTACTCCGGAGTATCGATGCCCTGTCTCGAAATTCCCACGACTAGGGACCACAATTAAGGATATGCATATAAACTATCCAACTCTCACGTATATGATCGCCATCATACTGTTGGTAGTAAAGCAAGATCCTAAGGGCTTTATCAAAGTGTAACATGCAATCTGTCACCTGAACATGTACACGACTGATAAAGACAAACCAGATAGCATACTATCATCTCGAGTAAGACTGTCCTACCGGTATAGGTCCTCCGCAATCATTGCAATCACGTACCTGCGATCCAATAATTGACTATGAGGGCACTATCTCCAACAATCTCCCACTTGCACTCAAGGCTAATATTGCGATGTCGACTACTCACAGCCCGTGTGAAACCGAACATCCAACTCCTCTACTAATCAGTTTCACAAAGACCGTTTGTAAAACTATTGTGTTCGAGAAATAGCCTCAGTGAGTGGATTCGCCTAGATGTTTCTTTCTATATCTCTCTAAAACTCAAGTTCGCGGAGAAAGCCATCTCCCGAATCGAGTAATACCTGTTTTAGAATATGTCTGGATATCTGATGGGACTTAGTTCATAAATGAACTATAAATCCAAACTTCTTAGACTGTATCGTTCACTGAACCTAATCAGTATCCGGCACCATGCCACCCACAGTATCCTCTTGGACCACCTGTCCATAATACTGTCCCTCTTCGTCAGAGGGAAAAACTAAAACTCTGACAATCACTCTGTCATCCACGTCACCTTTGAAGCCTGGAATGATAACCGTCTCCCGAAAGAGGCTGCCGTCATCAAATCCGTAGAACATGTACTTATGTTCTAAAACTGCTTCCTTATGTTTCTCCAGGATTGGATTAATACAAACTCATTGCATCTAGTGCAAAAACAACATCTGGTGTGGTACTTGACATCTCATGATTGACTCAATTGCCTAAGCAAGTGATCTGCCAATCATGCACTTCCCTCTCCCCTTTAGTCTATACGACACCTTTAGAGAGGGTGACTCCATCACCTGCAGGTACACCACCATGCTAGGAGTCAACTATTCTAAAAACCATTAGAATATGTGTCAAAGTACCCACATTGGAAAACTACCCAATTCCAGATCTAAAACCATAGATCTAGAAACCAGAATGTCAAATATTATATCCATATCCTGTCTGGAGAAACAACTGTGTGACGACCACAGTACAACCGATCGTAGTATAAGAATTTTACTTCCTACTTTGTGTATGTCATCCAGATGCCATGACATCACACCCTACTACCTTCTTAACAGATCCATCCCCTATTCTGATTGAAGTCAAACCCATGACTGTCATATCAAAATTAGATGATCTATCTCCGCTATAACTGCTCAAGTCTAAAAATAGACATGAGCTACTTGCCCACCATGCTTCCGCTGCTCCCACTGAATACGACAACCTTCCTACCGGGTCTCATAACCTGGAACAACAGTAGTGTCAAGTCTGGGTAGATAAGAACCTCCCTGTCACCGTCCTTGAGGCTACCGAAGTACCTCTCGGGTGTCCGAGGTTACCCACCATATCTGCGGAGTGGCTAATGGAATGTCAAACCTGATTGAATATATAGGTCCTATTAAATTTTCCGTAATCGTTCGCGGTTCTGGAATCACTTCCAGTTCTACCATACTCCCACTACTGTTTTCTGAAAAAGATCCATTTTACTAAAACTGTGGTGAGTCAAGAACAATATCACTATTGATCTTCCAAATGGTAGAATATCAACCCTCGACATAGCCAGGGTCAACCCACAAACAGCCATTACAGAAACGTGCCCTGAGTTATCCAGTGTCTGGTTTTAAGCATAAGCTGGACAACTCCCCATACCTTAATATCTTTTAAGGTACGATCCATTCTATATCCAATATAGAAACTTTGGCACTTATTTAATTGGAACCAGATTCAAATCATGCAGCTGTCTCCAGTGCATATCAACTTAATGGAAAGAGGCTAATCAGCATTACTCAACTTAGGAATCCATCCAATTATGAGTAACCTGAAAGAGAAACACGTTTCTCAAAACCATCACTATCATCTGAATACCAATCACAAGAATCTACATCTTCGATCTCTTTGAAGAATCCCGATACTTGTGATACCTGGTTCTCTACTTTATTCTTATACCCACAACTTCTCAAAACTTAGACCTTGTATTTCTACGAAACACTTGTCTAAATACTAGAGAAGTTATAAGTAAACAGAACATAGTACGAGGACCTACCCCTTTGTCCTGATGGACACTTGGACAACATACAATACTCTGTATAAGTCTGCTGAGTTAAACAACTCAAAATCTGTGCGTCGTAGGTTGAAAACTGTACCCTGGCGATTTCCTCAAATATCACCAATTACAACGAATTCCGATATAATGAGGATAATCACCTAATTCCCAATAACTTACTCCCACTCATCATCTTTAAAACCATACAGATATGAGAATGAAACCTGGTAAATACATACCCTTGGAGTAAGTATCTAATCGGGAAAACAGTTTTTCTTTTAACAATGCACTGAAACATGAAAATGTTTCGTAGGGGTATCCTGGTATTCATAGCAATGCCTCTTCCATAATCCAATTCATGACTTCAACCGTATATTTTATTGCCATCTCTCAAATCCCTTTATTTGTCTTTAGTCGTTACCTTCTGTACACGATCGTTAGGCTAAATGGTTTTCTTCCTTCCCTACCGTTCGGCACCAGCCTATGGTTTGGAAGAAGACTATCCAGTAAGCATAATAGGTGTACCTTCCTAAACCAAGGAGTACTCGCATCTCGAGAGAAGGTGATGATAAAAGACAACTGAATAATACCTTATTCTTTTAAAAGTGAAATAGGAGTAGCGATGAAATACGCGGTTTTAGTCGTGAATGATATCAGTCGCAATTTACTTTGCCCTCTTTCTAATCCCTTTATTTTGTCTTTACATATTACCTTCTGCACACCCTACTTAGGCTAATTGGTTTTCTTCATTCCCTACCTTTCGGCACCTGCCTATGGTTTGGAATAAGACTATCCAATAAACGTAATAGGTGTACTCTCCTAAACCAAGGAGCTCTCGCAACCTGAGAGAAGGTGATAATAAAAGACAACTGAATAAACCAATTCTATTTCTCCTGAACCTTGATCCATCCTCGAAGAAGTCCCTTCGAGTTCGTATATAACCATACGATGGATCTATCCAATGGAAGTGGATGTTCGTAGTAATACGGGTGTTCTGAGAAATTCAAAGGGTAAAAGAAGGAGTGGCAATGACTTATGCAACACAGACAATCCAAAAGCCAGTATTTTAAGAAGATTCGGTCAACTTGGTCACTGAGTCATAGTCTAGGGTCGGTCAAAGGTCGCTGCCAAAGAGAGAGAGAAAAGAAACACTCTGCATGCACTCTAACCTAGATCAGAATGGTCATAACTTTATCTAATCCGGAAACCTCCCACTGTCCTGTCAAATTCTCCTCCAAACCTGAAAGAATAATCAATCGGGATCACCCGAAGAGTAAACCAACTCATCAGTAGGAATCGGGATCCAACTCTCATCGCATGATAACGTGATGGAATGCATCCACGTTACTCATACTCCAGAAGGTATGCGCATACTTGGCAAGTTTCAGTTTCTTTAGAAACTCCCGATCTGATTTTTGCCCCATGCTCTTATAACCTTGGCTTTGGTCAAAATGTCATAAGTCACATGCTAAGTTCTACCCGTCACTATCTTGTCAATTTGAACCCACCCGCACATGCCCCTGACTTTGGCCAATCGGCAGAACGACTGTCCCAAACTAACTCATCTATCTATGCAACAATTGAATACCCAGCAGCTACCAAACACTATGCCTTAACTTTGGCTAAAATACATAGCTTGAATACTACTGAATACTCAAAAGAAGTGACGGAGGGCTACGGCTGGTTTTTGGCGAAAAACCTTTAACGTAGTGAACTTGATATCGCTGAAGGAACCTGATAGCTTTTTTAAAATATAGTGGCGAAAACCTTTTGCTAAAAAGGTCACTCCCGGTGAAGGGATCTCAGCTCTTTCCTCGTGGAATGAGGTGCAGGATATTCCACTGAATACCGCTATGCAAAGCAACTTGTAATCGACTATAGTGAAGTTATTACCCTGACGCAAACTTCTGCCCAAGGGGTCAGTCCCGGTGAAGGGATATCGGCCCTTGCCCTGTCGAATGAGGTGCAGGATATTCCAACCGAATATCTCTATGCAAAACAAAAGAAAACGTCTTTGCAATAACACTTTTTAAATTTGTTCCAACAACATCAAACAGGTTTGTTTAACTTTTTGCATTGATCAGAATCAACGCAGTCCCATCAAAAATCACACCAGAAAAGAACGAAAATAAAATGTACGTATATGCCATCCGCATTCGTCACTGGGTCCCGTCATCACCCGTTAGGTTACTTAACTAACGACAGAGCGGGGACTGGACTAGCGCGGGTGTAAAACATATACAACATCTAATAGTATATAAACCAATATACAATAATCGCTCCAGGCGTGATAATATGCAACATTACAGAAAAGTAATAAGCATCACAGAACAATACAGATAATCTGGGATCCCCGAGTTTCACAGAGCCGCTGCTGAAACCCGACGTTCCCCTGTCGTGTGGATAGCCTGTGCAATGAAACCTAGACCCCTACGGGTGCGGCAAGTTACCCGCCAAGACCTGAAGCGAGGTAGTCCCCACAGCACAGTGAATGGAACACCCGGCACTTCACGGAATCCGGTAAATTGAGCACCCTTCCTTGGGTCAACCTGTACCCCCTACGAGTGCGGCGAATAGTCTGCCAATTCTAGAGTGGGACCCCTCTGCCTCTCAAAGCCATGAGATGCGGACCCGTTGCCCCTCAGAACCCGGCTATCCGTGCACTCCGTCGCGGGGTAAAACCTAGTACAGTAATGAAAAATAGTACAACAGGTACATCGACCGCAACCTGGTCGTGCCCCAAAAGAATATTATACAACAGGAAGTGACGGCAGTCCACAAGTTGGACGCTCGCCCCGCAATATCAAATGTACAAATAAACTCAAACTGTACTACCATTGCACACTGCTATCCACCACGACAAATCCGCAACATCACAGCACAACACAGAACATCAACGCGAATGTCACGTTCGCAAACCCGTCTAAAAGAACTATAGCAATCGGACGCGGTTTACCGATCAAATGACATTCCCGGTCGGAGATATAATGTAAGCACTGTAAACTAACATGTTTAAATTTCGATCGACAAAATATCATAAAGTGGGCCCCACGAACATCTGTAGAACAGTAACAAAATCTGGGCCCAAAAGATATATACCAAAAACCACAATTTCCAGAGGGGAACACACTGTGCAAATTTGGGGGCATGATCGCCCAGAACTGCCGCGGATGCGCGGCCAAACCATGGGTTTGGCCGCGTTTCCGCGGCTGTCTTGTCGACTCACGTGCTCAAATTTGTACGTCGTTCTTAAGAAACCCTGCACAGTTTTCTAAGATGTGTGAAATATTTTTAGGACACCGTTTAAAATCAACAGAAACTGTCAAGCTGAAAAATTGCTATTTTTGATTTCCGGTTCGATCGATGTTTTAAACGCGTTAGCACAAGTTAGTATAGCAAAATGGTGAGTCTCTGATACCACTGTAAGTCTACGCTAGCGCCCCGGCCGTCTACAGACGCCAAATGCGGAACAAAAACTTTTTAACTGGCGCTATCGTATACTATAACCCGGATCTGCCATTATTGCTAAACTAACAAACTGTAAAGAGTGTAGAAAGGTTATACCGAACGATCCGAGTCCTTCGTTCTTTAACCATCATCCCACGCTCCGTTGCGGCTGCTCCGATCTCGTCGATCTCCGATCTCCTCGTCGAGGTGGCACCACGTCGACGATTCTTTAAACGGGCTCCCGCCTTTGACTCGAGGCAACTCGGTCGTCAAGTTTGCTAGAAGAGACGACCAAGATTGATGTAGAGAATGAGTAGATGACTTTGTCTCGTTCTGTCCAAAGCTATGGACGGACGGTTAATGAAGTTGCCGTGGGAATCGGGTGTTGGAATGAAATGAGCTGTGAAATTCCATACACCCCAAATTCTATCATAATCTTTTCACAAATGAAAACAATCAAGTAAGAGAGTGAGGAGGGGGGGCCGGCCACTTATAGGAGTGGGGGGGTGAGCGTAGGAGAGGGGAGAGTAACCATAAGCTAAATATCATAATGTGAACACATGAAAATATCTTAAGGAAAACAAAACCTTATTGAAATCAAAGCATGAGTCATTAACCTTGTCATCAAATTCTAGAACCTTCTAGAACCTTCTAGAAGCATGACTCACCCACATCCAAGAAAAGATAAATCCGTCTTTAACCGAATGTTAAAAGACGGCAGATAGAAAACTGGAAACTGGCAACTTCCAAAAGTGATCCTGAAACGACTTTCAGGATAACCCCGTAACTGTATAAATATACCCGCATTTGTATTACGACCGAATACAAATGCAACTGAGACAAAGATATTATACCTACTCAATATAATACTCGGATCCGGCTTAAACCAAAGCCGACCAGTATCATCTGCCCGAAAAGTGACACGTGCGTAAACGCACGTGCATTTTCCGAACCCTGCCATAAAACCATACGGCCTCTACAACGTTTCGCCCGAACTTGGGAAACTGTCTGTGGGGGACTCTAATGACTCGTCAGTACCCTGGCAGTGGGTTTAACCACAAACCGTCAGCGGCACTAGCTATGCGTAACGGCTGCCCATGGACTGACCTCAAGGGTGGCCGATGAGCGAACTCAAGGGAGGCCGATGAGCGAACTCATCCAGAAACCCTACTGAGCCTAACAGTGACAATGTATATACAGTCCGGTCCGTTCGTCAATGAGTATCGCATATCCGCCTAGGGGGCTAGTAACGTCAGACCCCCAATAGCAGTATAAGTCGTGTCGGAGTGAAGCCCAATAACACCCTGAGATACTACTGGAGTACCTACCAGCAAATCTCCTGCCATGGCCATGAACTATGTGTAATGGCTCTCCTAGACACAGCACGACCTCACCCCCAATACCGGGAGAGACGAATCCCCTGCCGATCCGCTCACGTGCCTCCATATGGCTCGGGACTGTACCCAAAAGCTACCTGTTTGCACGACTCCTTTGAGCCGTGGTAGGGTAGAAATCAAAGCATAGTGGGAACTCACACGAGACAAATGACGACCTCAGGTCGATGAACTAACCTGTACACATGTCACCAGGGAACTGCTATCTGACGATAGGTATAGTACTAACTAGCAGATTCCCGGCGAGTCCTGTCCGGTGTACTCATAACCCAATGAGCACCTGTATACATCTTAGGTGATCCAACTGACACCAGTGGCTTGTGAGACCGGCCACCGCCCCTCGTCGGGGTCTCAACTGTATACACTAGTCTACTCCGGAGTATCGATGCCCTGTCTCGAAATTCCCACGACTAGGGACCACAATTAAGGATATGCATATAAACTACCCAACTCTCACGTATATGATCGCCATCATACTGTTGGTAGTAAAGAAAGATCCTAAGGGCTTTATCAAAGTGTAACATGCAATCAATCACCTGAACATGTACACGACTGATAAAGGCAAACCAGATAGCATACTATCATCTCGAGTAAGACTGTCCTACCGGTATAGGTCCTCCGCAATCATTGCAATCATGTACCTGCGATCTAATAATTGACTATGAGGGCACTATCTCCAACATTATCCGTCCGATCATGATCCGTGCAATACCGCACGTATATGATCGAACCCTGCCATATATCCATACGGCCTCTACAGCGTTTCGCCCGAAACTTGAGAAACTGTCTGTGGGGGACTCTAAAGACTCATCAATACTTTGGCTGTGGATTTAACCACTAGCACGTCAGAGGTATTAGCCATACGTAACGGGCTACCAGGTATTGACTAAAAGGAAGATCGATGAGCGAACTCATCCTGACACCCTCCTGAGCCTGTCAGTGACAATATCCGTACAGTCCGGTCCGTTCGTCTATGAGCATTGCATGGCGGGCCTAGGGGGTTGGTAAAAGTCAGACAGCCAAAAGCGGTACAAGTCGTGTCGGAGTGTAGCCCAGAACACCCTAAGATACTACTGGAATACCTACCAGTAAATCTGCTGCCTTGGCCAAGGGCTTCGTGTAATGGCTCTCCTAGACACAACACGACCTCACCCCCAATACCGGGAGAGACGAACCCCTGCAGATCTGCTCACAGCCTCCATGTGACTCGGGACTGTACCCAACTAAAACCTGTTCGCATGACTCCTTTGAGCCGTGGTAGGGTAGTAATCAAAGTACAGTGGGAACTCATACGAGACAAATGACGATCTCAGGTCGATGAACTAACCTGTACACATGTTACCAGGGAACTGGTATCTGACGTCAGGTATAAGACCAACTAGCATGTTCTCGGCGAGTCCTGTCTGGTGTACTCATAACCTAATGAGCACCAGCATACATCTTAGGTGAACCAACTGACACCAGTGGCTTGTGAGACCGGCCACCGCCCTTCGTCGGGGTCTCGACTGTATACACTAGTCTACTCTGGAGTATCGATGCCCTGTCTCGAAAACTCCCACGACTAGGGACCTTTTAAGGATGTGCCTATAGATACCAGCTCCCATATATATGATCGCCATCATACTGCTGGCAGTCAAGCAAGAATCCTAAGGGCTCTATCAACGTGTAATAGCGACCTGTGAGGTCACCTATAGCAGTACACGACGGTAAAGATAAACCAGATAGCATACTACATCTTGAGTAAGACTGTCCTACCGGCATAGGTCCTCCCTCAATCAATGCAATCACGTGCCTGTGATCCAATAATTGACTCTGAGGGCACTATATCAAACAGCAATGAGGTATGCTACTCAGACAATTCAAAAGCCAGTGTTTTAAGAAGGTTCGGTCAACTTAGTCACTGAGTCATAGTCTAGGGTCGGGTCATGGTCGCTGCCAAAGAGAGAGAGAAAAGAAACACACTGCGTGCACTCTAACAATGATCAGAATGGTTATCAATTTATCTAATCAGGAAACCTCCCACTGTAAACTCAAATTCTCTTCCAAACCTAAAAGAAGAATTAGTCGGGATCACCCGAGGAGTAAACCAACTCTTCAGTGGGATTTGGGATCCAACTATCATCGCATGATAACGTGATGGAATCCACTCACGTTATCACACTCCAGATGGTATGCGCATGACTGGCAAGTTTCAGTTTCTTTAGAAACTCCTGATGTGTGTTTTTACCCCTAGGACCCATGTGACCTTGACAATACTAACATATCAAAGAGTCCTAGTCAAGTTCAACCTGTCATTATCTTGATTGCGTTAAACCCACCAGTGCGAGTCCTTGACAATGCCAACATAACCGTACGACTGTCCTAACCAATCCACATATCCAAGCGACAGAAAAGCATTACAGAGCTACCGAACACTACGCCTCGGCAATGCATGACATAAGTAGCACGAATACTAAGCAATACTAATCTGAAATGACGGAGGGCTACGACAGGTTTTTGGCGAAAAACCTTTAACGTAATGAACTTGATATCGTTGAAGGAACCGGATAACTTTTTATAAAAATATAGTGGCGAAAACCTTTGCTAAAGAGGTCACTCTCGGTGAAGGGATCTCGGCTCTTTCCCCGTAGAATGAGGGTGCAACATATTCCAACTGAATACCATGATGCAAAGAAAAAGGCAATCGGCTATAGTGAAGTTATTACCCTGACGCAAACTTCTGTCCAAGGGGTCACTCCCGGTGAAGGGATCTCGGCCCCTGCCTCGTCGACTGAGGTGCAGGATATTCCAATTGAATACCACTGTGCAAAACAAAAGAGAACGTCCTTGCAATAATAGCTTTTTTTTTCGAAAAAAATGTTCCAACAACATCAGAATAGGTTTGTTTAGCTTGCATTGATCCGAATCAACGCAGTCCCATCAATTGATCACACCAATAAAGAACGAAAATATGATGTACGTATATGCCATCCGCATTCGCCACTGGGTCCCGTCATCACCCGTTAGGTTACTTAACTAACGACAGAGCAGGGACAGGACTAGCGCGGGTGTAAAACATATACAACATCTACTAGTATATATAAATATATATATATATATCAATATATAATATTCGCTCATGGCGTGATAAAATACAACATCATAGAAATGTAATAAGCATCACAGAATAATACAGATAATCTGGGGTCCCCGGGTTTCATAAAGCCGCTACTGAAACCCGACGTTTTCCAGGTCGTGTGGATAGCCTGTGCAATGAAATCTTAGACCCCTACGGGCACGGCAAGTTACCCGCCAAAACCTGAAGCGAGGCAGCCCCCTTCAACAAAGTGAATGGACCACCCAGCACTTCATGGAATCCGGTAACTTGAGCACCCCTCCTTGGGTCAACCTGTACCCCCTACGAGTGCGGCGAATAGCCCACCAATTCTAGAGTAAAGCCCCATCCGTCCCAAAGCCATAAGATGCGGGCTCGTTGCCCTTTAGAACCCGGCTATCCGTGCACCCCACCGCGGGGTAATCCTAGTACAGAAAGTAAAATATACAACGGGTACATCGACCTCAGCCCGGTCGTGCCCCAAAAGAATAATATACAAACAGGCAGTGACGGCAGTCCACATGTCGGACGCTCGCCCCGCAATATCAAATGTACATATACAATCAAACTGTTAGTTATATGTATGCCCTAGAGGCCATTACTATACATAAGATGTATATTGTAGTGGATGCTTGGACATATATAGGGAGGACTTTCTTGCTCGACATGATAGTATGCTATCTGGTTGCTCTTTACCTTAACGTGTACACTGATTGTCTCTCTGTTGCATGTTGGTAAAGCCCTTAGGATGTGTACTCGACTACCTGGACTATGATGCGGATCATACTAGTGGGGACATGGTAGTCCATATGTACATCCTTCAAGGTCCCTAGTCGTGGGTGTATCGAGACGGGGCATCGATATACTAGAGTAGACTAGCGTATACCTTCTCGACCCATACAGATGGGCGATGGATGATCCCATATCCATTGGTGTTTGACATCAGAGATGATATACGGGTGCTCAGTGGAGACTGGGTGTAAGTCCGCGGCGGCGCCCCGGCCGTCTCTCCGACGCCGGAAACGCGGAAACAAAAACTTTCAAAAACTATTGAACCGGCACCACCGCGCACTTTTCACCCGGATCGAGCCATTAACCTAGCTACTAGCAAACTAAAATACGGGTAGAGAGTTATACCAAGCGATCCGTGTCCTTCGGTCTTCGTCTCCACTCCGATCTCCCGCGGAAACTCCGTTCATCTCCTCCTCGTCGGAAAGGGCACCACGTAGCCGGAATCTTTTACGGGCTCCCACCTCTGGACCGAGGCAACTCGGGCACGAAGTTGGCTAGCCGACGCGTCCAAGGGATGCTGTAGATGTAGTGTAGAATCTATTGTCTCTTGGGGTTTAGTTGCCTTTGATGTGGAGGGAAGAATAACTTGAGAGAGATGAGCAATGTAATTTTAGCAAGCAAAATGAGAACCACGCCAAAAGGAAATTCCTCTCATCTCTCCCCTCTTGCCCAAAGTGGCCGGCCATGATCAAAAAAAGAATGGTGAAGGAGTTCAAAAGGAATATATATCAAGAGAAGGAAAAAAGAATAAAACAATATAAAATGGTCACACCCATTTCATTTCTCATCAAATCAAACAACCATCATATGAAAAGCAATGAATAAGACTAGAACGGAATCTCCTCGTGAAGCTACCATTTTACAAGAAAGCCCTCCACAAATAAGTTATTTGCACTCTTGCAAATAATCCCCTTCCAACGGAAAGTCCGGCCGCGAAGGAACAAAGGAAAACCTCCCGGAACGGAATGCAAACTGGCAACTTCAGAAAACTGATCCCGTAATAAATTACAGGAAAACCCCGCTACTGCAAATACATGCCCGCATTTGTATTCCCACTGAACACAAATGCAAAGAGACAAAACTACACTATCTAATACTAGGATCCGGTTTAAGCCAAAGCCGGCTAGTAAAAACCGTCCGATCACGATCCGTGCAATACCGCACGTATCTGATCGAGCCCTGCCATATCTCCATACGGCCTCTACAGCGTTTCGCCCGAAACCTGAGTAACTGAGTGTGGTGGACACTAAAGACTCGTCAATACTATGGCTGTGGATTTAACCACTAGCACGTCAGAGGTATAAGCCATACGTGACGGGCCACCAGCTATTGACCAAAAGGGACGTCGATGAGCGATCTGATCCTGACACTCTACTGAGCCTGTCAGTGACAATATCCGTACAGTCCGGTCCGTTCGTCTATGAGTATCGCATGGCGGGCCTAGGGGGTTGGTAAAAGTCAGACCCCCAAAAGCGGTACAAGTCGTGTCGGAGTGTAGCCCAGAACACCCTGAGATACTACTGTAATACCTACCAGCAAATCTCCTGCCTTGGCCAAGGACTTTTCATGTACTGGCTCTCCTAGACACAGCGCGACCTCACCCCCAATACCGGGAGAGACGAACCCCTGCAGATCCGCTCGCTGCCTCCATGTGGCTCGGGACTGTACCCAACTAAAACCTGTTTGCACGACTCCTTTGAGCCGTGGTAGGGTAGTAATCAAAGCACAGTGGGAACTCACACAAGACAAATGACGATCTCAGGTCGAAGAACTAACCTGTACACATGTCACCAGGGAACTGCTATCTGACACCTGGTATAATTCCAACTAGCAGGTTCCCGGCGAGTCCTGTCCGGTGTACTCATAACCCAATGAGCACCTGTATACATCTAAGGTGAACCAACTGACACCAGTGGCTTGTGAGACCGGCCACCGCCCCTCGTCGGGGTCTCGACTGTATACACTAGTTTACTCTGGAGAATCGATGCCCTGTCTCGAAACTCCCACGACTAGGGACCATTTAAGGATGTGCTTACAGACTCCAGCTCTCACTTATATGATCGACTCGTAAGGTCACCTAAAGCAGTACACGATGATAAAGATAAACAAGATAGCATACTATCATCTTGAGTAAGACTGTCCTACTGGGATAGGTCCTCCCCTCAATCATTGCAATCACGTGCCTGTGATCCAATAATTGACTCTGAGGGCACTATCTCCAACAATCTCCCACTTGCACTCAAGGCTAATTATTGCGATGTCGCATACTCACAGCCCGTGTGATACCGAACACCCAACTCCTCTACTAGTCAGTCTCACAAAGCTCGTTTGCGAAACTATTGCGTTCGAGGAATAGCCTCGGTGAGTGGATCCGCTCTGGTGTTTCTTTCTATGTCTCTCTATATCTCAAGTTCGCGGAGAAAACCATCTCCCGAAATGAGCCATACCTGTCTTAGAATGTCTGGATGTCTGATGGGACCTAGCTCAAAAATGAACTCCAAATCCAAATTTCTTAGACTGTATCGTCAACTGAACTTAATCAGTATCCTGCGCCATGCCTTCCCTCAGTATCCATCTGGACCACCTGTCCAAAATACTGCCCCTCATCAGAGGGAAAACTATAACTCTGACAGCCACTCTGCCATCCAGGTCACCTTGGAAGCCTGGAATGATAACCGTCTCCTAAAGGAGGCTTCCATTATCAATTCCCTAGAACATCAACTTATGTTCTAAAACTGCTTCCGATTGTTTCTCCAGGATTGGATCAATATCAACTTATTGCATCTACTGCAAAAACATCTGGTGTGGTACTTGACATCTCACGATTGACTCAATTACCTAAGCAAGTGATCTGCCAATCATGCGTATCCCTCTCCCCTTTAGTCTGTAAGACACCTTTAGAGAGGGTGACTCCATCAACTGCAGGTATACCACCATGCCAGGAGTCGTCCATTCTAAATACTCTTAGAATGCTGTCTAAGTACCCAGATTGGGAAACCATCCAAATCTAGATCTAAAACCATAGATCTAGTAACCAGAATGTCTGATATAATATCCAAGTCCTATGTGGAGAAACCACTGTGTGACGACCAAAGTATAACCGATCGTAGTATAGGAATATCACTTCCTACTCTGTGTATGTCATCAAATACCAGGACATCACACTCTGCTACCTTCTTAACAGATCCATCCCCTATTCTGATGAAGTCAAACCTATGACTGTCACATCAGAAATAGATGATCTATCTCCGCTATATTTGCTTTAGTCTATAAATAGACATAAGCCAACTGTCCACCAATGCTTCCGCTGCTCCCACTGACTACGACAACCCTCTGGCAGAGTCATATAGACGTACACTTCTAAAGCTAGTTTAGAACGACGCTATACTTATCCTCCTGCCGAGTCTCACAGTGTGGAGCAGCAGCAATGGAAAATCTGGGTAAACAAGAACCTCCCTGCCACCGTCCTTGAGTATACCGAAGTACCTCTCGGGTTCCTGAGGTTACCCACCATATCTGCGGAGTGGCCAATGGAATGTCAAACCAGATTGAATCTTTAGGTTCTTATCAAATCTTCAGTAATCGTTTGTGGTTCTGGAATCACTTCCAGTTCTACCATACTCCCACTACTGTTTTCCGAAAAAAAAATCCATTTTTATTAAAACTGTGGCGAGTCAAGAACAATATCACTATTGATCTTCCAGATGGTAGAATATCAACCCTCGTCATAGCCCGGGTTAACCCACAAACAACCATTACAGAAACGTGCCTTGAGTTATCCGGAGTCTGGTTTTAAGCATAAGCCGGACAACTCCCCGTATCTTAACAATGTCAAGATATGAACTGTTCTATATCCAAGAAACAGAGGCACTGATTTAATTGAACCAGATTCAAATCATGCAGCTGTCTCTAGTGCATGTCAACTAAATGGAAGGAGACCAATCAACGTTACTCAACTTAGGAACGCTTCCAATTATGAGTAACCTGAAATGAAGCAAGTTCTCTCTACCATTACTATCAACTGAATACCTTATACAAGTATCTACATCTTCGATCACCTTGATGAATCCCGATACTTGCAATACCTGGTTCTCTACTTTATTCATATACCTATAACTCCTCAAAACTTAGACCCTGTGTTTCCACGAAACACATGTCTAAGAACTAGAGAAGTTAAAAGTAAACAGAATATAGTATGAGGACCAACTGTAGGGTTCCTAGGCACTCTAGTGAGGTCTCACAAGGCATCGAACATGCCAATTTCAAAAAAAATGGTGCCGGGAAACCCTAGACTACGGATCGTTGCTAGAAATCTAGGCGAAAAGAAAGCTAGTTAACACTTAACTACTTGGATATGGAAATTACAACCTTTGTAGATCCGGATATCCACCTCCAAGGCTCCGCAACGAAGTCTCCTCGCTGTCCATGTCGAACCCCGGGCTCTAGCGTCGGCTTCATCGGAGAATAAACGGGCTTGGTCGTTGACGACGATGCCGAAGTTGATCTACGTCGAGGCATCGCTAGATCAAGCTCCCACTTCACAAAGTGATGAAACTTGTGAAGGAAACACACTCTACTACTTGGCAAGAGGTAGAGGATGAAGAAATAGGAGGTGGGTTCTCTTTAGAATTGGATTTCTCACTCTCAAGCTCAAGTTGCCATTGATGGCCTCAAGGTTTCAAGCTTGAAGATGAAGAAGAAGATGAGCTAGAAATATGATAAGCCTTTTTAAAATAAAAAGAAAAAGGAATACTTATCATAATTCTTACTAGGGTTAAGTGTAGAGAATAGACCATGGTTAATGGATGGGTTAGGGTTAAGCATGATGACAAGAAAGGTTAAGAAGTCAAAGCTTCATGAAGCTTCAACTAAATGACAAAGAAAGCCACCATTCTTTTATAAATCATTTCCAAATAAATAAATGAACAAATAAATAAATGAATATGCAAAACCCTAATCAACACTTAACCATGGTTTTAATTCTTTACACTTAACTAAATAATCAAGTATCATCAAACATGATACAAGTATGTGCACGAAAATATATCACATATACAACTTGCACATCAAGTGAGAAAATCCATATAAAGTGAACCAATACTAATTAATGCAAAGTAATATATCAAATATATAATTATACATTAAATCATTAAATCAACATTTGATTCAATGATCCGGTCATGTCGCACATCACCGACTAGTATTCAATGTATCGATTTATCGAATCAATGATTCGATAACTAGGTCATATCGAATATAACCAATCGAAACATTTATCGCGAGAATGAAATGCGGCATCACATACACGCATTATTCTCGGTCCTGCACATATCTCATATGCGCTCCTATTTCGTTTTGCTTGAGCCAGGAAACCTCTGTGTAGGACTCTAAAGACTCGTCAATACGCCGGTAGCAGATGATGATCATATCAAGCATCCACAAGCCGCAAGCGGTCTGCTAAACGTAACGGCCACCAGGGTATTGAGCGATCAGAAGATCGACGAGCTAGCCCGCTCACACTCCTGCGAATCCGACCAGTAACACTTACCATACAGTCCGGTCTCTTCGTCTGATATGTCGCATATCAAGTCTAGGGGTTGTATACGTCAGACCCCAATAACCGATAAGTCGTGCCGATGTGAGGCTCATAACGGGTCGAGAAACTACTGGTAACACTTACCAGCAAATCTCTGATCAGCCCTGGCCAGGGACTTCCCTGTTACGGCCAATCGAGCACAGCGCAACATCAACCCCCAATACCGGGAGAGACGAAACCCCTCCTATCGCTCATTGCCTCCATGTGACTCGGGACTGTACCCAAAGACCACCATTTTGCACGCCCTCATGGACGTGGTAAGGTGGAGATCAAAGCATAGTGGGAATCACACAAGACTCTATGACGATCTCGGGTCTACAGACTAACCTGTATAAGTGTCACCTGAGAACTGCCATCTGACGTGAGGTATAATACCATCTGGGAGTTCTCGGCGAGTCCGTCCAGTGTACCCAGTCTCCACTGAGCACCCGTATACCATCTCTGATGTCAAACACCAATGGATATGGAATCATCCATCGCCCATCACATGGGTCGAGAAGCGTATACGCTAGTCTACACTGGTATATCGATGCCCCGTCTCGATACACCCACGACTAGGGACCTTGAAGGATGTACTTATGGACTACCATGTCCCCACTAGTATGATCTGCATCATAGTCCAGGTAGTCAAGTACACATCCTAAGGGCTTTACCAACATGTAACTATAAGACAGTATAAAGAGACTAGTGTACATGTTAAGATAAAGGGCAACCAGATAGCATACTATCATATCGAGCAAGAAAGTCATCTCTATATATGTCCAAGCATCCAATATAATATACAACATCTGTACAATACTGGCCTCTAGGGCATACATACAACTAACACCAACCCCTCTGTCCTAATGGACACTGGACAACATACAATACTCTGTATAAGTCCGCTGAGTCTAACAACTCATTCATCGTGTGTCGTAGGTTGAAAACTGTACTTATGGTTAAGAAGAATTATACCGCTGTTCAATGCTCCTTACCTAACCATCCACTGATATAGGTAAATGTCATAGACATAATTTCAAAAAGAAATATCTCACTCTATAAAAATAGACGTACAGATACATCAATTTGGAATTGGTGCATAACAACAGATATTCAAAACCATATATTTGCCGACCGGCAAACAACCCAGGTGACTTCCTCAAATATCACCAATTACAACGAATCCTGATATAATGAGGATGATCACCTAATTCCTAATAACTTACTCCCACTCATCATCTGTAAAACCATACAGATGTGAGAATCCAACCTAGTAAATACATACCCTGGAGCAAGTGTCTAATTGGGAAATCAGTTTTCCTTTAACAGTACACAGTGAAATTGAAACATTGAAATGTTTCGATGGGGTATCCTGGTATTCTCAGTAATGCCTCTTCCGTTATCCAGATTCACAATTGTAACCGTATATCTCTTTTCCATCTCTCCAAATCCCTTTATATGTCTTTAGTCATTACCTTCTGTACACCCCTTTAGGCCAAATGGTTTTCTTCCTTCCCTACCGTTCGGCACCAGCCTATGGTTTGGAAGAAGACTATCCAATAAGCATAATGGGTGTACTGTCCTAATCCTAGGAGCACTCGCAACGCGAGAGAAGGTGAAGATAAAAGACACCTGAATGAACTTTATTCCTATTTCTCCTGAACGAGAATCCATCCCCGAACTGGAACAAGTTCCTTTCGAGTTCGTATATAACCATACGATGGATTATCCAATAAACTGGGATCGTCGTAGTGATACGGAGTGTCCTGGAGAAATACAAAGGTGATTTAGGATTGGCGAAGAAATACTTGGTTTGGTCGTGAATATCAGTCGCAATTTACTTTGCCTTCTTACTAATTCATTTCTTTGTCTTAACTTAATACCTTCTGTACACCGTTTAGGCTAACTGGTTTTCTTTATTCCCTACCGGTCGGCACCTGCCTAGGGTTTGGAAGAAGACTATCCAATTTGCATAATAGGTGTACTATCTCCTAAACCAAGGAGTACTCACAATCTGAGAGAGAAGGTAAAAGGAAAAGACAACTGAATAGTCCTATTCGTTTTCTCTAGAACCAGAAACCATCCTCGAATAAATTCCTTCGAGTTCGTATATAACCATACGATGGTTTTGTCCAATGGAAGTGGACGTTCGTAGTAATACGGGGTGTCCTGGAGAAAAGGGTAAAAGTAGGAGTGGCAATGAGGTCTGCAACTCTGACAATCCAAAAGCCAGTGTTAAGAAGGTTCGGTCAACTTGGTCACTGAGTCATAGTCTAGGGTTGGGTCAATGGTCGCTGCCAAAGAGAGAGAGAGAAGAAACACTCAGCGTGCACTCTAACCTAGATCAGAATGGTTATCACTTTATCTAATCTGGAAACCTCCCACTGTAACGTCAAATTCTTCCTCAAACCTGAAAAAAGAATTAGCCGGGATCACCCGAGGAGTAAACCAACTCATCAGTGGGAATCAGGATCCAACTATCATCGCTTGATAACGTGACGGAATCCACTCACGTTATCAAACTCCAGAAGGTATGCGCATATCTGGCAAGTTTCAGTTCTTTTGAAACTCCCGATGTGGATTTTTGCCCCATGCTCTTATGACCTTGACTTTGGCCAACATATCATAAGTCACATGTCAAGTTCTACCCGTCATTATCCAGGTTAATTTGAACCCACCCGTACCTACCCTTGACTTTGGCCAAAATGGCAGTACGACTGTCCCAAACCAACGCATCTATCTATGCTGAATATGAATACCCAACAGCTACCAAACACTGTGCCTTGACTTTGGCCAACATACACAGCTTGAATACTATTGACTATCCATATGAAACGACGGAGGGCTACGAATGGTTTCTGGCGAAAACCTTTAACGTAATGAACTTGATATCGTTGAAGGAACGGATATCTTTTTTGAAAGATATAGTGACGAAATCCATCGCTAAAGAGGTCACTCCCGGTGAAGGGATCTCGGCTCTTTCCCCGTAGAATGAGGTGCAGGATATTCCAACTGAATACCGCGATGCAAAACAAAAGTAATCGGCTATAGTGAAGTTATTGCCCTGACGCAAACTTTTGTCCAAGGGGTCACTCCCGATGAAGGGATCTCGGCCCTTGCCTCGTCGACCGAGGAGCAGGATATTTCAACTGAATACCACTGTGCAAAATAAAAGAGAACGCCCTTGCAATAACAGCTTTTTGAAAAAGTGTTCCAACAACATCAGAGTAGGTTTGTTTAACTTGCATTGATCCGAATCAACGCAGTCCCATCAATTGATCACACCAATAAAGAACGAAAATAATGACGTACGTATATGCCATCCGCATTCGCCACTGGGTCCCGTCATCACCCGTTAGGTTACTTAACTAACGACAGAGCGGTGACTGGACTAGTGCGGATGCAAAACATATACAACATCTACTAATATATATAAAATATATAATTTTCGCTCAAGGCGTGATAAAAAAGCAGCAGCACAGAAAAGTACAACATCACAGAACAATACAGATATCTGGGATCCCCGGGTTTCACAGAGCCGCTACTGAAACCCGACATTCCCCTGGTCGTGTGAATAGCCTGTGCAATGAAATCCTAGACCCCTACGGGCACGGCAAGTTACCCGCCAAAACCTGAAGCGAGGCAGCCCCCTTCAACAACGTGAATGGACCACCCCGCACTTCAAGGAATCCGGTAACTTGGGCACCCCTCCTGAGTCAATTCTATACCCCCTACGAGTGCGGCAAATAGCCCGCCAATTCTAGAGTGAAGCCCCCTCCGTCTCAATGCCATGAGATGCGGGTCCGTTGCCCTCTAGAACCCGGCTATCCGTGCACCCCTCCGCGGGGTAATCCTAGTATAGAAAGTAAAATATACATACAACGGGTACATCGACCGCAACCTGGTCGTGCCCCAAAAGAATAATACAAACAGGCAGTGACGGCAGTCCACATGTCGGACGCTCGCCCCGCAATATCATATGTACATATAAAACAAAACTGTACTAATATTGCATCCAGGCTATCCCCCATGACCGATCCGCAACATCACAGCAACACACAGAACATCAACGCGAATGTCACGTTCGCAAATCCGTCTAACCGGGCTATAGCAGTTAGACAGGATTTACCGATCAAGTGACATTCACGATCGCAGATATAATGTAAATACTGTGAACTAGCATGTTTAAAATATCCGATCGAACAAATTTATCAAAGTGGGCCCCAAGCAGTACTGTAGCACTTACAGAAAATCTGGGCCCAAAAATAATATCCCAAAACCCCTATTTCCAAGTCCAAAGCCTACTGGAAAATTTTGGTGCAATGAGCACACCTTCCCGCCGCGGAACCGCGGCCAAACCAGGGGTTTGGCCGCATTTCAGCGGCCGTACTAAGCGATCACTGTATCAAATTTTACCAGAATTCTTAGAATTTCTTTCTTGTGTTTCTGCAATGACCTGAAAAATTTTTGGAGCAGAAAAAAATTTCGACAGAAAACACAATGCATTGAAAATACGGTTTTTGGGGATTTTTGTTCGATCGAGTTCTAAACATACAAGAGCAAGCTAGGCAAGGTTAATGGCGTGGCTCTGATACCAATGTAAGTCCGCGGCGGCGCCCCGGCCGTCTCTCCGACGCCGGAAACGCGGAAACAAAAACTTTCAAAAACTATTGAACCGGCACCACCGCGCACTTTTCACCCGGATCGGGCCATTAACCTAGCTACTAGCAAACTAAAATACGGGTAGAGAGTTATACCAAGCGATCCGTGTCCTTCGGTCTTTGTCTCCACTCCGATCTCCAGCGGAAACTCCGTTCATCTCCTCCTCGTCGGAAAGGGCACCACGTAGCCGGAATCTTGTACGGGCTCCCACCTCTGGACCAAGGCAACTCGGACGCGAAGTTGGCTAGCCGACGCGTCCAAGGGATGCTGTAGATGTAGTGTAGAATCTATTGTCTCTTGGGGTTTAGTTGCCTTTGATGTGGAGGGAAGAATAACTTGAGAGAGATGAGCAATGTAATTTTAGCAAGCAAAATGAGAACCACACCAAAAGGAAATTCCTCTCATCTCTCCCCTCTTGCCCAAAGTGGCCGGCCATGATCAAAAAAAGAATGGTGGAGGAGTTCAAAAGGAATATATATCAAGAGAAGGAAAAAAGAATAAAACAATATAAAATGGTCACACCCATTTCATTTCTCATCAAATCAAACAACCATCATATGAAAAGCAATGAATAAGACTAGAATGGAATCTCATCATGAAGCTACCATTTTACAAAAAAGCCCTCCACAAATAAGTTATTTGCACTCTTGCAAATAACCCCCTTCCAACGGAAAGACCGGCCGCGAAGGAACAAAGGAAAACCGGCCGGAACAGAATGCAAACTGGCAACTTCAGAAAACTGATCCCGTAATAAATTACAGGAAAACCCCGCTACTGCAAATACATGCCCGCATTTGTATTCCCACTGAACACAAATGCAAAGAGACAAAACTACACTATCTAATACTAGGATCCGGTTTAAGCCAAAGCCGGCTAGTAAAAACCGTCCGATCACGATCCGTGCAATACCGCACGTATCTGATCGAACCCTGCCATATCTCCATACGGTCTCTACAGCGTTTCGCCCGAAACCTGAGTAACTGAGTGTGGTGGACTCTAAAGACTCGTCAATACTATGGCTGTGGATTTAATCACTAGCACGTCAGAGGTATAAGCCATACGTGACGGGCCACCAGCTATTGACCAAAAGGGACGTTGATGAGAGAACTCATCTTGACACCCTACTGAGCCTGTCAGTGACAATATCCTTACAATCCGGTCCGTTCATCTATGAGTATTGCATGGCGGGCCTAGGGGGTTGGTAAAAGTCAGGCCCCCAAAAGTGGTACAAGTCGTATTGGAGTGTAGCCCAGAACACCCTGAGATACTACTAGAATACTTACCAGCAAATCTCCTGCCTTGGCCAAGGACTTTTCATGTACTGGCTCTCCTAGACACAGCGCGACCTCACCCCCAATACCGGGAGAGACGAACCCCTGCAGATCCGCTCACTGCCTCCATGTGGCTCGGGACTGTACCCAACTAAAACCTGTTTGCACGACTCCTTTGAGCCGTGGTAGGGTAGTAATCAAAGCACAGTGGGAACTCACACAAGACAAATGACGATCTCAGGTCGAAGAACTAACCTGTACACATGTCACCAGGGAACTGCTATCTGACACCTGGTATAATCCCAACTAGCAGGTTCCCGGCGAGTCCTGTCCGATGTACTCATAACCCAATGAGCACCTGTATACATCTTAGGTGAACCAACTGACACCAGTGGCTTGTGAGACCGGCCACCGCCCCTCGTCGGGGTCTCGACTGTATACACTAGTCTACTCTGGAGAATCGATGCCCGGTCTCGAAACTCCTACGACTAGGGACCATTTAAGGATGTGCTTATAGACTCCAGCTCTCACTTATATGATCGCCCTCATACTGCTGGTAGTCAAGCAAGAATCCTAGGGGCTCTATCAACGTGTAATAGCGACTCGTAAGGTCACCTAAAGCAGTACACGATGATAAAGATAAACCAGATAGCATACTATCATCTTGAGTAAGACTGTCCTACTGGGACAGGTCCTCCCCTCAATCATTGCAATCACGTGCCTGTGATCCAATAATTGACTCTGAGGGCACTATCTCCAACACTGGGTACACTGGACGGACGCGCCGAGAACTCCCAGATGGTATTATACCTCACGTCAGATGGCAGTTCTCTGGTGACACTGGTACAGAGTAGTCTGTTGACCCGAGATCGTCATAGAGTCTTGTGTGATTCCTACCGTGCTTTGATTTCCACCTTACCACGTCCAAGAGGGCATGCAAAACGGTGGTTTTTGGGTACAGTCCCGAATCATATGGAGGCAATGAGCGATAGGAGGGGATTCGTCTCTCCCGGTATAGGGGGTTGATGTTGCGCTGTGTTCGATTGGCTATAACTGGAAATCCCTGGCCAGGGTTGCTGAGATTTACTGGTAAGTGTTACCAGTAGTTTCTCGAACTGTTATAGACCTCATATCGACACGACTTATCGAGCTATTGGGGTCTGACGTTTACCACCCCTAGGCAAGATATGCGACATATCAGACGATGAGACCGGACTGTACGGTAAGTGTTACTGGTTGGATTCACAGGAGTGTGAGCGGGCTTGCTCGTCGATCTTCTGATCGCTCAATACCCTGGTGGCCGTTACATTTAGCAGACCGCTTGCGGCTTGTGGGTGTTTGATATGATCATCACCTACTGCCGGCGTATTGACGAGTCTTTAGAGTCCTACACAGAGGTTTCCTAGCTCAAGCGAAACGAAATAGGAGCGCATATGAGATATGTGAGGGACCGAGAATAATGCGTGTATGTGATACCGTATTCTATTCTCGCGATGAATGTATCGATTGGTTGTATGCGATATAACCTAGTTATCGAATCGAGGATTGATTCGATAAGTCGATACATTGGATATTAGTCGGTCATATGCGATATGACCGGATCGTTAAATCAAGTGTTGATTTAATGATTTAATGTATAATTATATATTTGATATATTACTTTACATTAACTAGTATGGGTTTACTTAAGATGGATTTTCTCACTTGATGTGCACATTGTATATATGATATAGTTTTGTACACTAGATTGTATCATGTTTGATGATACAAGCAAACTTGGGTGTATGTTTACTTTAAACCATGTTTAAGTGAATGGTTAGGGTTTTGTTATCTTTTCTTAATTATTTATTTCTTTTCATTTAATTTATGGTTTTGTTAGGGTTTTGTTTTTTCCTTGAAGCTTCAAGAAGCTTTGACCATTTTGTTTCTTTCCTAAACCTAACCATTCACCTAACCCTAGTTTATTCTCTACACTTGTTAAACTAACCCAAGGTTGCATAATGATAAGAATCACTTTATTTTCTATTATTCATAATTCTTATCATTTTTTCTTTCTTCTTTTTCTTCTTTAAGAAGAAGAAAACTTGCTTCCTTCAATTGTGAATTCTAAAATTTAGGTGCCGAGAAACCCTAGTCAAACTGTACTAACATTGCACCAAGCTATCCACCATGACAAATCCGCAACATCACAGCACAACACAGAACATCAACGTGAATGTCACGTTCGCAAATCCGTCTAAAAGAGCTATAGCAATTAGACAGGATTTACCGCTCGAATGACATTCACGGTCGCAGATATAATGTAAGCACTGTGAACTAACATGTTTAAAATTTTCGATCGACAAAATTTTCCCGAAGTGGGCCCCAAGCACAATTCCCAGTACTCAAACAAATCTGGGCCCAAACAAAAAATACCAGAAACCCCAATTCCATGTTAGAGAGCACTGTAGAAATTTTGTTGCAGTGAGGGTACAGAATGGCGGCGGAACCGCGGCTAGAAGAGGGTTATCGCCGCGGTTTTGCGGCGACACCGTACGATCATGCATCCAAATTTTCTCAGAACTCCTAAAAAACCCTGCCTGATTTTCTATAGCACACAAAATAATTTTTTGACCACAGGAAAAATTCGACAGAAACTGATGACTTGGAAATGCAGTTTTGGAAAATTTCGTTCGATCGAAGTTCTAAACACGTTAGAGCAAGCTAGTAAAGGTTAATGGCGTGGCTTTGATACCATGTAAGAAGGCAGTAGCGTCCCGGCCGTCTGTCCGATGCCAAAATGCAGAAACGAAAACTTTTCTTAAACTAGAAACCGGCGCAATCGTATACTTAAAACCCGGATATAACCATTAACCTATAACTAGCTATCTAGAGAAGGGATAGAAAAGCTATACCGATTGATCCGTGTCCTTCGGTTTTTGGCCACCATCCCAAACTCCTCGCGGCAACTCCGGTCTTGATCTCCTCGTCGTAAAGGGCACCACATCATCGATTCTTTTTACGGGCTCCCGCTTCATCCGAAGCAACTCGGGCACGATGTGTGCTAGCCGACGTGTCCAAGGTGATGTAGAGAATATTTGTGATCACTTTGTCTCTTGCATCCATTGATTTGGATGGAGGTTAGAGGTGTTGCCATTGATGGAGATAATGAGCTAGAGCAAGAGGAAGAAGAAGAAGCCTGATTAGTCGAAAATATTGCATCTTTTAACCGGAAATTTCCCTATCATTCGCATTCATATAGAAGTGTTCGGCATTCATATTTCACATATTAGCAAATCTGTCGCAAAATATCAGATTACATGTGTTAGACCTTAAAACCGGCACTATAAAGGAAATTGACGGCATTTCATGGCATCGCATCATCCCTATATTGCGCAACACTTGTTTTGAGATCTATGCAGGAAAAATCAGAAGCTTGCTCAAATCTACACCGCTAAAACATTACGCCAACTCAATGATTTCAGTTCTGGTATTAATCCAAAGGGCAAAATACAAATCAACACATTAGATAAAGCCCCAAATGTTAGCCCAAGACCACACCAGAAGAACCAAGACATGAAGCCAACACACGGCCGCGGAACCGCGGCCGGAGCCGGCTTGCGCCGCGGTTCCGCGGCCGTCTTGCCACGTCAGCACCTAAATTTTGCATCAAAATTCTTCATTCAGGGCCCACATTCAGCTCATGTGCAACAAGTTCCAGAAGACTCCAGAGACTTCTGCCAGATCAGCAAACTAGGGTTTCTAAGCTTACTTAAAGCCTAAGCTAGCTCCTAACAAACTACCTTCTAGAAGCCTCAACAAACTTTTGGAGGGAATTGTAATTTCAAACCTAGACCTAGGGTTTGGGAGATCTATAAATAAGACCCTAGGCTCACGAGCAAGAAAGATGGATAGATCCCTCCATTAGTTCATTTTAGTAGCTAATCTACCTCATTCTTCATCTTCTTCCACAAGTTTAGTGAGAAGACTTGTGTGAAACCCTAACCCTAATTCCAATCAAAAGCCAAGATCCCGAGTACCAAATCGAGCAAGAAGCCCTTCAACCTTTTATGAGCGGAGCCGATCTTCAACAGAGCAAGTGGTCCAAGCCGATCCACGACTCATGGAGAAAAGCGACGCCAGATCGACAATTTAGTTCTTCCTCTTATAGTTCTTGAGCGACTGTAATCAAATTGTTGATATAAATAAAAGGTGATATTCTTTTATCTTGTTTTCTTTAAATTCTTGCATCATGATATCTTTTCAATTCTTGAATGCTTTCTGTGTGATGATGTTTGAGTAATACTCCGCTCGTCGAGGAGTCGAGACGATCAATAGAAAGATGATGTAACATATCTTAAATCGATTCTTGAATCCTACGAGTTTTGTAAACCCTAGCAAGTTCAATAACCGACAACCCAATTTTTTGCGATGCTTTCTTGAATGATATCGCTCGAGATTTGGGGAGTTACGATCGTTTCTTGAAATTGCTAGAGGCTAGAATGTGAATGATATCAACGAAAGAACAAGGGTTAAATGTTGAAACCTTAGTTTCACGAGAAAGCCCTAACTCTCGTCGATCATCATCGATCTAGTATCAATTCTTCGAAGGACAAGAACACGATATCTTGAGATTATATCACATCTATAGATCCGATCGATTCCTACGAGCCTCATTTAGATTCTTGACATTTGGTTGGAAATATCATCGAAACCCGATTCTCAATTATTTATCATTTTCTTAATTCTTGAATAGAATAGTGACACTTGAAACAATTGATAAATCTTGAATCATGCTTTCTTTTCTTTTCGATTAACTTTTTAATTCAACAAATCGAACATTGAAACGAATCGCACAATCCCTGTGGACGATCCGCACTCGCTTACGATCTACAACTGACACCGTAATTGATTGCGGTCAAATATAATTCTTTGGTTGTGATTTCTTTATACAATTTTCTAAATACCGATACAAGATACTATTATCGATCAAATGAAACCGTTATCGGGAAACAATTGATTCGATACTTGCTTTTACTTACACAAACCGAGAAATACATTCAATCAAATGGCGCCATTGCCGGGGATTACGCGCTAATTCATTTCATATAAAAGTTTGAATTGAAAGATTTATTCCATTGTTATTTTGAGATCTAAATTCGTGCAAACCCTAAACGATTTGTTGTGGTTCATTGCAAGGAAATCTGAAGCTGTTTGGAAATTGAAGATTTTTTTTTGAAAATTCCAGAGGACTAGGGAAGTGATCAGGAGTATTCTGCAAATTTTCTTTTCAAGAGATCACATTTTTCGACCGCAGAAGGGCGGCAATAAGACCCATATGCGGCGGAACCGCGGTCTCCTTGAGGGATCACTGTACCAAATTCTCTCAGGTGACTTCTTACCTTCTCCTCTCTCCTCTTTTTAGCTCCAACTAATAATTTTCTGCAGGTTTCTTTGCAAATAATCGCAGCTCGCAAATTGCAAAATTAAATTTGTGCGTGATTTTGTTTCTTGGTTGTTTGCATTCTAAATACGGATATTAAAGGGCACGGCCAAATCCAAATTAGGTGGGGATTTCATTACCCTTCCTAGGCCCCGAAAATCGCAAAACTTGCATCCGCATTGACCCACATTAACTAAAAAAATATCTAGAGATGACTCTAAGGACCGTCGCGCTCAATTAGGATAGAAGAAGGCCGTGGGTAATTCATTGCTTATCCGCATTTTCTTGTGGAGCCTAGGCAAGTGTGTCTAAGGTTAGTGGTTTTTAATTAGGCCCACTACTTACGTAGTGGAGTACCTTCCCACTTACCTGGCACTTATCCGGCCACAGGGGGACAAAGAGGCAGTGGAGGATTCTATCCTGCGACTTGTCTTTTGGCAGTTAGGAGCGGTCTAGAGCCGGACCTAGGTGACCACTAGATTTTAGGGTCTTCTGTAACGTGTTAAAAATGATTAAATAAATAATTAAATGAATTAAAGTGTTTAAGTGAATTTTAGGATTTTCGGTAAAGTAAAATGTATTTTTCGTAAAACCAAACCGTGATTGTTTTTCATTATAATTTTTAAAATATCTATTTTAATTATGAAATTACTAGTAAATGGTGTTTATTTAGCCACTTATAAATTTTTAGTTTAATAAAATATTTTTCGTAAATTAATTATTTTAAATATTAACATAAGCTTTATTTTTACACTAAATTAGTGTAAATTACAAATTTAAATGGTTTTAATTTGTAAAAATGAACCATGGCATATTAGAAATTAGTGTGTATCTTGCAAAATTTATTTGCAAATTTTTCCTATTTTCTAGAGCTTTCTTGAGTTGCTATAGTAAATAAATAAATAAATAATTAAATAAAGCATGAAAAGACTTTTATTGATGTTTCTTCTCTTGAAACTTCCACACACTTTTCCCACTCTATTCTTTCTCTCCCTCACCTCTCTAGGGCCGGCCACAAACCCCCCATGGCTGCCCCCCCCATTTTCCACCTCATTTTTATTCAAAATTCATCAAAAACACATCAAAAATTCAATTAAAATTCCACAAAATCCTATTTATTCCATACTCTTTATTCCTTGCTCATTTTTATATGAAATTTGGAGATGGAAGGCATGCATTTTGGAGGCTCATTTCTTGTTTGGATTTCATATTTTGGGAGGTATAATTTCTTTCTTTTGATTTATTGTTTTAGATGTTCATTTAAGCTTAATTAGATTTAATGAATTAATTCTATGTTTTTTTTTAAAATTCAAGTTAGGGTTTGTAAATTCAAGTTATGATTTTTGTTAATTATTTAGGGTTATAATAGTTAGTTTAACACTTTTATAATTGGAAAATATTGCATGGTTGTTGAATTGTAAAATTTTCATTTAAAATTGTTTTAAATTAGGAATTTAGTTAACTAGGTTTTTGCAAAATGTGTTTGTGGTTAATATAAAATTCTAATTTGGGTTGTTATCATTGGATTATAGTTTTAGTGGAAATGTTAGCATGTTAATGGAAAGAAAAACTTAGTTTGATTGCTAGTTTCAATGGATAATTGATAAATTGTGATAAAAAATTGCTAATTTTGTAAACTAGATTTTAGAAATTCCTATATAAATGAGATTAAAAATATAATTATGGTTTCATTATATCATTATCATCATAAATTGTGGTTTAAGTCATTAATTTATGCAAAATCATGTTTTGAGGTGGAATTGTGGTATTTTGCTTGGAAAATGTTGAAAATTTTTAAAGGGTGCAAACTAGAAATTTCAAATTACTACAAATATGTGTAATAAAAATATAGTAATAGTTTTTATAGTCTAGTTATGCTATTTAATGAGATTTATGACCTTTGGTTTCATTTAAATGTCAAGTTTTGATGAAAAACGGTAAATTGGCATTTTCGGGTTTTTCGAAAACGGACGATTTGATCGATTTTAGTGTTTCGATGAATTTGATCATGTTTTACAATATAAGTAATGTGTTTTAAAACTACGAGTTATCTGTTGATGTTTATCTCGATCCATCGGAGTTTGTATGCCGATATCGAGCGATATTTGGTTCTTTTGCGTGGACGGGACATAGGTTTTAACTTATGCTGGTTCCTTGCATCGTTTTGACTTTTGTATGTGATTCAGTTTACGATACTATTTATATGTTTGCGTTTAGGTACCCTCATGTGGACTGCGGGCGATGAAGAGGAGGATGGCGACACCGTCTTCGGCAGACATGGACCAGGTGAGTAGATGTATATCTACGGGGGGAAGTCGGGTGGATGGCGTTTAGCACCCCTGCAACGTAGAATAGGAATAGTATTTATTGTCATTAGGAAACCAGATGTGACCCTATATTCTTAATGAGTAGGACCCTAGTAATGACCCTAGGCTGGATTAGACTGATTTAGAAAGACATATCAGAAGATGAATACCTTGGAAGAGGTTCGTAGGTTTCAGGTAGAAACATACACACTCACACACTGAAACACGACATGGTGTATACGTGCATGTGTATATATATATATATAGGACGAGGTATAGGTGTATATATATATATATATATATATATATATATATATATATATATATATATATACAACACATATATGGGATACATTGATGTGATATGATATCCGAGATATGATGAAACAATGTAACTGGGCTTGATGCCGTAATTCCTGGCTATACAGTCGTATTAAAGTGTTAGCGGATCATTAGAGAATGAGATAATGAACATGAATATATAAATTATAAAGAGTGGTGGTGATATTGATGTACATGGGACGCTAGAATAGTACCCGGACTGTAACTGGTGACTGATCACGATATGATATATGTATAACTTGATTACGACATTATATTGGTGTGACCTGATGCCGATATCATATAAGTATGACTTAATCACAATATGACACATGTGACATGATATTCTGAGGATAAACTAATGATGCTTATGATGATGACAATGATATATGATTGATGTATGCGATCACAGTTTAGCACCTTGATCATGAGATGTGTTGATGATGACATTATACGAATGAGGAGACACCTAGGAGATACTTGACCGTACCCCGATATTGGGATGCCGTACGATGGATTTTACCGTACGAGGCTTAGATTTGATGATTGATCCGCACTCTTGATTCGAGGAAGCCGTACTACGTACGTGACGCTATTGAGGCGGGATCGCCGACTATTAGAGATATTGATTCAGACCTTAGGTAGACTCTAGTTTCTTACTGACTAGTCTATTAGGTTTAGTTCCTTAGGATGTTAGATGGACACTGGTTTAGGTTCGACTCACATAGTGGTAGTTGTACTCGTATCTCGCAGAGGAGTGGATAATGCACATCTGTATTTACATTCATACTGTAATTATCATGGTGCATGTTCTTACATATGTTGCTATAATCAGTATAAACCTTACCTGTTAGGACACCCGCACCATTACCGATGATGCGCATATTCCACGCACACTTATTTGCCGGCTCACACACATCATCATCGGTAATTGCTATGTCACGTACACTTTAGATCATATTATCTTTTATTGATAAAATCAGTTAACAACTAAACCGATATAATATTGTGATTACTCTCTGATGTTAGTATAAGACATGATATTTATTACTTAGACATTCATGCATTCATATTTTCATGTTATCGCACAGTAGTATAGGCATATGCCGACACTTATCATATACTTACTCATGATTTTGAGATTTGGATTTCTATGAGATTTCTGGATTTTTGGGGAAAACCGCAAAAATATATAAAAAAAACTTCTCTCTCTCTCTCCTCTTCTCTTTTAAAATAAGATGCGGTTTTCTCATGATGTATGTGTCGTCCACCATGAGTATTTCATGTTTTCTGTTGGATTTCGAGACCCGATTCGAGGAGTGGATGAACCGTCTCGGGTACATGGTGGGCCTGGTATGGTACCCCGGGGCAAGAAGATCGAGTTGTAGACGATGAGCCTGGCAGGGGAAGGCTACCTACCGGTGATGTCTGGCGCGGCGGATATCCGGAGGATACCGACCGTTGTCGTGAGATTTGATGATATGGGCCGATCCGGACTGACGGAGCCCGAGGTATTGAGACTATGAGACTTGAGATTACATGTGTTGTGTCGATACTTGACACGGATTTCCATGGATTTCATTGTTGAGATTTCAGATGCTTATACACACTTTACTATGATAACAGCTAAAGAGTTCTTATACATATATATCTGTATTTCAGGATTTGTCACTTTACATTCATGGTGCATGCATTTCATTTCATATGACATAGTATTATATGAGGCACTGACACGAACACGGAGTATCTGCACTTACACGTAGTATTACCCTGCTATTACTAGATGTTTGGGATATAGTAGTGTATTATTATGACCTAGGATAGCGTCGTGCATTCGATTTCTTTTCGTAGATGTCTTCTACTCACGAGTTGGCAACTCACCCCCGTTGTGCCAAATTTTATTACAGGTTCGATGTACAGGTATCCCTGGCAGCTTGCTGGCACATCTATTCTTTCAGGGTGATTTGCACGGTAGGTTGGTTCACTTGTATCCAAACCACCATTGTACTTTTATTCTTTCATTTGTATCTAGTAAGTTCCATCAACCATATTTGTATTACTTGATAAGTTTATTGGACCAGTCTTTTATTTCGACCTTAGAGTCGCGTGTGTATTATTCTGATCTGGTGGTTTTGTTTTCTTTTGAGTTTTGAGCCTCGTCCTTTGGCGTTGTATATTATTGTGCCTGTTGTGGTTGATTCCGCCTATTGGCGTTGATGCTAGCTCCCGTTTGGGGATGCCTTTTATTGTTTATGTATATTATACTTGTTGTACCCGTTTGGGGGCCAGTTTTTATAGAGGAGACTCTGCCGAAATTTTTGGTAAAATTTGCTGATGTTTTTATACTTGTTTTCTTTTCTTTTCTTCTTTTTCTTCTTTTATGGTTTAGATTTCTGGGCTTCGGCTTACTTAGGTCACGTGGCGCCTCTAGACGCTTTGTAATCTAAGTGCCGGTCACGTTCCGTACTTTCGGGTCGTGACAAAGTTGGTATCAGAGCGCTAGGTTTAACCCTGTATAAGTCTAGGTGACCCTTGGTTGATGGAGTAGGCGATTTAGGTAGTGTAACGTACCGTGGGTATGGTCCGCGGCATACTTACGATACGCTACTCTGCTTAAGGAGCTTTAGGATGTACATTTGTTTGCACCGTATTTCATTCGTTCCTTTGATCTATCTTCGTCGATGTCGGAGGGTGGTTCTGTTACCACAGGCGCACGGGCAGAGGGAGCTGTGGCTCGAATGCGATAACCATTAGAGTATTGGTTATTCTTGAGGATTGAAGCATTGTTTAGCGTGCGGACGAAGGGTATTCACATGCCGTCCGGATGAAGTTAAAGGGTTCGAACGATTATCAGAAAACCATTTTCCCAAGTTTAAAGTATTCGGAAGAACATGCAGGTATTTCGATGGACCCTCTAGAAGAATGAAACCCTAACTCGACATAATGACCACGAGAACGCCCTTGAACCTTAGGGTTTACGGCAGTTCCGCGGTGCCATTAGTGAGGCTTGGGTTTGCCCTTCTATGGCTGGATCATCGATGCTGGGGTATGTACCGGATATTTTTAAACTGTACTTGAGTGTTGAGCTCTCGGGGAATTATGGGATTTTGATGGATCGATCGAAAAGTTTAATGTAGTCCGGATATCAAGTGAAGGGATCGACTATTTGGGAGACTCTAGACATGAGTATTGCCGTTGGTAGCGCAGTCAGCACACCTATGAAAGAACGAGTTCAAAACAGTCAACATCAGAGGAAAAAGGCGCACATTGACGATAGTGTTTACAATTGTGATTTAGTGATTTGAATTTCATATTTTCATTGATTGGATTTTTGTATTTTGAGGATTTTGTTCTACGATTGGTATTTCATGGGTGTACCTTCATTTCATTCTATTTGTGTTTCATATATCAGTTGTATTGATGTTGTTTAGTATACACCCAGTACACTTGATTTGGTTTTATATATTTTGAGATTTTTGATTTGATTTCGTGCATAGGGGTTACACATGATTTTGACATATGTTTCGACCTAGTTTTTATGCATTTTTGTACTGTGATTTTGATTTTGATATTCGATATATGTTTTCGTGCACCATGTGCACCTGATTAGGATTCTTGCGCATACTTGGCCCACTTGATGCGATTTTGTGCACACCAGATGCACTAAATCGGGGTTTTGTGCAGATTAGATGCACCTGATATTGAGTCGTGCACGCCCGTTGCACTTGACAGAGGTTTTTGGTGCACACCTGTTGCACTTAGTTTTGTTTTTGTGTGTATTCATGGTATCTTTAGTTGGTTTCGATTTCAGTGCGCACCGGACGCACATGATATTTTTATGATGTGATTGGGATTGATTTCAGTTTGAGCAGTATGTTTTCATAGTCATTATTATTTGATTCAGTAACCAGGCGGGACGTGTATGTTAAATAAAAGATATATATATATATATATAGTTATTTTTTTTTAAATTAAACGTCCGCTACTTATACCGTGACACGTGCATTGCACGGCGAATTTTCAAGAGGGGTTTTTGTATGCTTCTTTATTATGAGGCTTAGGCGATTTCACTATGGTGCACACTATATATAAGTTATAGATTGATGTATATTATAATGGTTTTCATATTGGGTTTTGATCTTTTATCTTCACCATAACTCTGATGATTGCGTTATGCTTGATGGAGTTGATTTTTGTTATGTATTGATGATTTCGGAGCCCCGACGATTTGAATGTTTTACTAAACGTTTTAGTATTTGGAGGGGGAGTTTTAATTTAAATTCGGGGACCGAATTTCTAAAAGGGGGAAGATTGTAACGTGTTAAAAATGATTAAATAAATAATTAAATGAATAAAAGTGTTTAAGTGAATTTTAGGATTTTCGGTAAAGTAAAATGTATTTTTCGTAAAACCAAACCGTGATTGTTTTTCATTATAATTTTTAAAATATCTATTTTAATTATGAAATTACTAGTAAATGGTGTTTATTTATCCACTTATAAATTTTTAGTTTAATAAAATATTTTTCCTAAATTAATTATTTTAAATATTAACATAAGCTTTATTTTTACACTAAATTAGTGTAAATTACAAATTTAAATGGTTTTAATTTGTAAAAATGAACCATGGAATATTATAAATTAGTGTGTATCATGAAAAATTTATTTGCAAATTTTTCCTATTTTCTAGAGCTTTCTTGAGTTGCTATAGTAAATAAATAAATAAATAATTAAATAAAGCATGAAAAGAATTTTATTGATGTTTCTTCTCTTGAAACTTCCACACACTTTTTCCACTCTCTTCTTTCTCTCCCTCACCTCTCTAGGGCCGGACACAAACCCCCCATGGCTGCCCCCCCTATTTTCCACCTCATTTTTATTCAAAATTCATCAAAAACACATCAAAAATTCAATTAAAATTCCACAAAATCCTATTTATTCCATACTCTTTATTCCTTGCTCATTTTTATATGAAATTTGGAGATGGAAGGCATGCATTTTGGAGGCTCATTTCTTGTTTGGATTTCATATTTTGGGAGGTATAATTTCTTTCTTTTGATTTATTGTTTTAGATGTTCATTTAAGCTTAATTAGATTTAATGAATTAATTCTATGTTTTTTTTTAAAATTCAAGTTAGGGTTTGTAAATTCAAGTTATGATTTTTGTTAATTATTTAGGGTTATAATAGTTAGTTTGACACTCTTATAATTGGAAAATATTGCATGGTTGTTGAATTGTAAAATTTTCATTTAAAATTGTTTTAAATTAGGAATTTAGTTAACTAGGTTTTTGCAAAATGTGTTTGTGGTTAATATAAAATTCTAATTTGGGTTGTTATCATTGGATTATAGTTTTAGTGGAAATGTTAGCTTGTTAATGGAAAGAAAAACTTAGTTTGACTGCTAGTTTCAATGGATAATTGATAAATTGTGATAAAAAATTGCTAATTTTGTAAACTAGATTTTAGAAATTCCTATATAAATGAGAATAAAAATATAATTATGGTTTCATTATATCATTATCATCATAAATTGTGGTTTAAGTCATTAATTTATGCAAAATCAAGTTTTGAGGTGGAATTGTGGTATTTTGCTTGGAAAATGTTGAAAATTTTTAAAGGGTGCAAACTAGAAATTTCAAATTACTACAAATATGTGTAATAAAAATATAGTAATAGTTTGTATGGTCTAGTTATGCTATTTAATGAGATTTATAACCTTTGGTTTCATTTAAATGTCAAGTTTTGATGAAAAACGGTAAATTGGCATTTTCGGGTTTTTCGAAAACGGACGATTTGATCGATTTTAGTGTTTCGATGAATTTGATCATGTTTTACAATATAAGTAATGTGTTTTAAAACTACGAGTTATCTGTTGATGTTTATCTCGATCCATCGGAGTTTGTACGCCGATATCGAGCGATATTTGGTTCTTTTGCGTGGACGGGACATAGGTTTTAACTTATGCTGGTTCCTTGCATCGTTTTGACTTTTGTATGTGATTCAGTTTACGATATTATTTATATGTTTGCGTTTAGGTACCCTCATGTGGACTGCGGGCGATGAAGAGGAGGATGGCGACACCGTCTTCGGCAGACATGGACCAGGTGAGTAGATGTATATCTACGGGGGGAAGTCGGGTGGATGGCGTTTAGCACCCCCGCAACGTAGAATAGGAATAGTATTTATTGTCATTAGGAAACCAGATGTGACCCTATATTCTTAATGAGTAGGACCCTAGTAATGACCCTAGGCTGGATTAGACTGATTTAGAAAGACATATCAGAAGATGAATACCTTGGAAGAGGTTCGTAGGTTTCAGGTAGAAACATACACACTCAAACACTGAAACACGACATGGTGTATACGTGCATGTGTATATATATATATATATATATATATATCACTAGTAAAATAGGGGGTTGCCCCTACGGATGGAGTTATCCGTTGGGGCAAATTTTACTTGGCCCTACGGATTACTCCGTAGGGCTAAATGGTTGCCCCTACGGGCACTGACGTTCAAGAATTAAAAAATTAATTCTTAATTTGGTATTTGCCCCTACGGTGGCGCAAATAAAGGACCTACGGGTATATCCGTAGGGACAAGTAAATATCGGTTTATTAAGATCCCAGACCGATCGTCTACGCTCACTTTCTCTTTCTCTCTCTCTCGATCTGGCGCGAGAAAAATCCCCAAATCGCCACGCCGTCGTCGCCACCGTCGTTCTCCTCGTCGCCACCGCCGGTTTCGTCGCCACCGCAGTCCTCGTCGCCACCGCGGTTCAGGTCGTCGCCCCAGCCCCAGCAGCAGCCGTTCAGGTGAGTAAATCTCGAGGTAAATTAAAGAATTTTTGGATTATTTTGGGCTTAGGGTTCATGGCTGGGTCTGGGGTTGCGCGCGAGTTGGGGTTGGGCAGGGGTCGCGGTCGCGGTCGCGGTCGGGGTCGGGGTCAGGGTAGGGTTAGGGTTGGGGTTCGGCTGCTGCTGGGGTGGGGCTGGGGTTAGGGTTTGCCTTAGGGTTGGTGTTGGGGTTTAGCTGGTCGCGGTCGGGGTCGGGGTCAGGGTAGGGTTAGGGTTGGGGTTCGGCTGCTGCTGGGGTGGGGCTGGGGTTAGGGTTTGCCTTAGGGTTGGTGTTGGGGTTTAGCTGGCCACGCTGGGGTTAGCTAGGGTTGGGCTGGGGCTGGGGGCTGGGGCTGGGGCTGGGCCAGGCGGGGTTTTGGGATCTTTGTAATTTGCTTGCTCTGTTTGGGGTTTCAGTTGATCCTCATTAAAAAATTGGTGATTGATCTCTTCAATCATATTATTATCTGTATTTAAAATTTTTGTGAAGCCTTCAGAGTTTGGAAAAATCTAGAATTACCGTTGAAATTCTGGCAACATTCAAAAACTGTGTATATGATGTGTGTGTGTGTATGCATGTATATACATTTGAAATTTATCTTTCTTCTATGATATAAAACGGTTAAACCGAAGAAAATTACTGGGGGAATTTTTGCTAAAATGTCTTGAGAGGGGGTTCAAGTGATGGGATAATTTCATTTGGTAATCTTTTACTTAATTTACATCTCTTATTTTTTCATGCAAAAATCTGAATAGGTTTCTTGCAATTTTGCCTATCGATCAATTATTATATTTATTTCTATTTTTTGTGGATGATTTGGCTTCAATTGAATGGAGGCGATGATGGCTTGCCCTCAAGCTTCCACTTTTATGAGCTTTATAGTTATGAGATTGGCGAGGCAAGCTGGTTTGTAGCCTTCTTATTTCTTTTCCTAAATTCAAATCCAAATATAAACTGTCTGATTGAGAGAGAGAGAGTATGGGAGATTATGTATTATTCAATGTGTTTGGAAGCTGGCATGTTCTGAGCGTCATCTCTGCATGAAAGCTATGGTTTTGCAAAGGGTTTGCCCTAACTATTTTCTGTGGGGAAGCTGAAGGCCTGAAGCTTCATCAAACTCAGGATTGGATTCTGGTCGGGTATTGTAAATTCTTGTGAAAGTTCCGTTCAAGATTTGTTCAGAGCTTGCATAACATCCTTTTGCATCTTTATGAGATCTTTATGCAGTCATTTTTTTGTGTTTATATATTTCTCGAGCCCGTTTGACTTTGGACTTAGGATAACCCCAAATCTCTTTCTTATTTTGATTCCTAAGCTGGCATATCTGAGGCTCGTATTCCAGTATCGTTGCTGGAAAAGCTAGGGTTGCGAACATTTTTGCAACGATAATTTCTGTATGACAGCTTAAGCACACATAAAACTTAAACAATCTTGAAGCACTGCAGTTTTTGACTAAACTACCTAAAAGTTTTTATATTGCTGCAAGCTTCCTTAAAGTGCTGCATCTAAGTGTATTTTAGTGGGAAAACCCTTGAAAGCCAAACTTCATGGGGTTTGCTGTTTGCCTTCTCTGTAGCTAGTTTGAGGTTTATTTAGTTTTGGATTTGTTTTGCAACACTCTCTGAGTTCCAAATCAACAAAAAGCTGAATGTTGAATCACAAGCAAGAAGCAGCCAAACTGGCCCTAAAGTAATCCTGAGTGATGATAATTTTCCAGGGAGTTTAAAATTTATAGAAATGGCGAGGCAACATTGGATTGTCTGCAAGTATTCAAGCAACCTGTTTGCAGCCATCATGCTATTTGTGATCCCAGTATAAAACTCAAACATGCCTCTTAGTTAGTTTACTTTAATTTGTTATTTATGTGTGTGTGTCAACATTGGATTGTCCCAAGTATAAAACCAAACCCACAAAACATCAAAACTGTCTCCGACAATCTTATGGTCATTAGACATAAGATTTATGCATATAGGTAACATCTGCCAATATGCCATATCCAGACCGTAATCTATTTTTGGTCGATGAATGCTATTGCAATGTAGGATGATCAGTTCTATCAATCTTGATCTCAATGGTTTAAAATCATGTTACACATACAACACGAATGCACAACAAACGCATAATTAGAGAGCGACTCAAGATATTCAGGTTAAAACCAATATATGATACTCGATGATAATATGAAACCTTCATATTCCCATCGATACCAATATACGCCTCGATATCTTTCCCTCTCGTTCCCAAAATTTTCTCTCGTTCCCGCGTCTCCAATTTTCTCTTCGTCGCCACCGCGCGCCCTCCGTTCTCAGCCCGCCACCGCCCTCGTTCTTCTTCGTCGAGTTCCTCGTCTCCGATATTTGTGCCTACATTGATGCCTCAAACAACGAATCAAATGATGTGGATCACAAACTAATTAAATAAATTTTGAATACCAATCTGGACTGGGATTTGAATACCAATCCTAGTTTGCTATATTTTTTTTTATATATAGTAGATGGTGATACTTCTTTAAGTAAAAACAACCCTACACTTAAGCGAAATCATAAATCGAAACACACATATATAGAATACAACTCATACATGGGTATCCTCAAATCTAACTTTCATTGAATTTGCACGCGCACTTAAAATAACAACTTTTATACTAAAAAAATTATGTATGTCATTACTTAGTAGTTTATGGTTTTAAGACGCAAAAGCCATTTGAGAAATACTTTTCCTACCCACTATTAATCCATATTCTTAATATAGTCATTGAATTTGCACGCGAACATCATAAGAAGGAGAAGACAGTAATGTGGCAGAAGGAGAAGACAGTAATGTGGCGGAAGAAGAAAAAAATGACATTTATCGTTCTCTGTTTCAGCATCAATCTTCTGATATGAACTAATGATGGCTTTCACATAGGCTTTTCCCATTAGAGACTTCTTAGTGTCCAATGGAAAGCATACATCAGATTTGTGCAGGTCGGGTTCTTCTATGACTTTTAAGAGTCTCAACTGATTCTGTAAATTACACCCTAGTTGGGTGATACTTTTACCACTTCTCACTGCAGGTGCGCTCTCTAATATCCATTTTGAATGTAAGTATCGATATTCAAAATGGATATTAGAGCGCACCTGCAGTGAGAAGTGGTAAAAGTATCACCCAACTAGGGTGTAATTTAAGAATCAGTTGAGACTCTTAAAATTCATAGAAGAACCCGACCTGCACAAATCTGATGTATGCTTTCCATTGGACACTAAGAAGTCTCTAATGGGAAAAGCCTATGTGAAAGCCATCATTAGTTCATATCAGAAGATTGATGCTGAAACAGAGAACGAGAAATGTCATTTTTTTCTTCTTCCGCCACATTACTGTCTTCTCCTTCTGCCACATTACTGTCTTCTCCTTCTTATGATGTTCGCGTGCAAATTCAATGACTATATTGAGAATATGGATTAATAGTGGGTAGGAAAAGTATTTCTCAAATGGCTTTTGCGTCTTAAAACCATAAACTACTAAGTAATGACATACATAATTTTTTTAGTATAAAGGTTGTTATTTTAAGTTTTCCCTTATAGAGATATGATCTAACTGCATCTATCAACTATAAGTGTGCAGAAAATTATGATAAGAAATCATAAGAAAGGGTCGTAGCCATGCATAACTTTGAATCTACATACCAAATCATGCACTTATTGTCACCTTGCCTTAGAATATAAAATATCTTGGAAGACTATAAGCGAGCATTTAAATCTCGATAGCTTTTGACTTCAACATATATTTTTCTCAAGTACCATGAAATATACTTGCTCCGTATAAACCGTTTTCAGGAAGATGGATTAATAATGACAAATTATCCATTGTGGCTCACTAGGTTAGCATTTTCTCTTCTATTGACCATCTTTCTAATCTGCTTGGTAAATTTATTCGGAACCGGCTGCGAATCATTAAAAGACATGCATAAGAAAGAAAACTAAAATACAGATATATAGCATACCGATACATCGAAACTTCATAGTTGCGATGGCAATCCAGAGATATTTATTTCTACACACGTGGTGCGCGTGCGAATGCGTCAGGCATCATGGACAAATATTTCAGAACATGGAAAGTATTATTCGTATAAAGTAATTAAAACTTTTAAACACCTTGGGTAGATATTTTCTTAGTTGATGCAATCATATCATGAGGACTAAATTTAAGCTATTATACATATGCTTATGTATTTTTCTAATCTAATATATCACACACACAGAGAGAGAGAGAGAGGGGGAGAACACCAGGTAGATAGAGAAATCAGGTAGCAGGATCCTGAAGAAATGGAGTCCATAGCATTGCTCATCATCATCATCCGTGATCCCTTTGAAAAAATATTATCAAAGGGATCATGGATGATGATGATGAGCAATGCTATGGACTCTATTTCTTCAGGATCCTGCTACCTGATTTCTTTACCTACCAGGTGTTCTCTCTCTCTCTCTCTGTGTGTGTGTGTGATATTTTAGGTTAGAAAAATACATATGCATATGTATAATAGCTTAAATTTAATCCTCATGATATGATTGCATCACCTAAGAAAATATCTACCCAAGGTGTTTAAAAGTTTAATTACTTTATACGAATAATACTTTCCATGTTCTGAAATATTTGTCCATGATGCCTGACGCATTCGCACGCGCACCACGTGTGTAGAAATAAATATCTCTGGATTGCCATCGCAAATATGAAGTTTCGATGTATCGGTATGCTATATATCTGTATTTTAGTTCTCTTTTTTATGCACGTCTTTTAATGATTCGCAGCCGGTTCCGAATAAATTTACCAAGCTGATTAGAAAGATGGTCAATAGAAGAGAAAATGCTAACCTAGTGAGCCACAATGGATAATTTGTCATTATTAATCCATCTTCCTGAAAACGGTTTATACGGAGCAAGTATATTTCATGGTACTTGAGAAAAATATATGTTGAAGTCAAAAGCTATCGAGATTTAAATGCTCGCTTATAGTCTTCCAAGATATTTTATATTCTAAGGCAAGGTGACAATAAGTGCATGATTTGGTATGTAGATTCAAAGTTATGCATGGCTACGACCCTTTCTTATGATTTCTTATCATAATTTTCTGCACACTTATAGTTGATAGATGCAGTTAGATCATATGCCATTCGAGAAATACTTTTCCTACCCACTATTAATCAATATTCTCAATATAGTCATTGAATTTGCACGCGCACATCATAAGAAGGAGAAGACAGTAATGTGGCAGAAGGAGAAGACAGTAATGTGGCGGAAGAAGAAAAAAATGACATTTCTCGTTTTCTGTTTCAGCATCAATCTTCTGATATGAACTAATGATGGCTTTCACATAGGCTTTTCCCTTTAGAGACTTCTTAGTGTCCAATGGAAAGCATACATCAGATTTGTGCAGGTCGGGTTCTTCTATGACTTTTAAGAGTCTCAACTGATTCTGTAAATTACACCCTAGTTGGGTGATACTTTTACCACTTCTCACTGCAGGTGCGCTCTCTAATATCCATTTTGAATGTAATATTATAGATATCCATGCATGTTTATGTCAAAATTACTTATATTGTCAATGTTTGATTGTCTAGTTGTTGGTGATGTGTCCATATCAGGGACAGAGGTCACTCCCGTTCCTCCAGGTATGTTTATATATTATATAGGGCATGTATATTGATTTAGAATGCTATATCATAAATATACACACATTTCTTTTGCTCTTAGTCGTCCAACTCATTATCATGGGCTGCTTGATGAGATTAGATTTGCGCCTGATGATCTACAAGAGCTTGTTCACTCCCTGTCATATGTGTAAGCAGCGCTATATGCGAGTTTACCTTGTTAGTATGTATGTACTGAAATTAATTAATATTATTCAAATTTTGATACATGCAGATACCAGAGGAGCACATCTTCTATCTCTGTAGGTAAGGCTTTGAATTTGTTGATTTTGGTATTTCTTGTCAATTTTATAGACCAGTATGTGCTAAATATAATGTTCTGACAGTTGCTAGGGGGAAGGCAACATTCGAGGCTGCTGACCCCAGTCCTGGACGCCGCACACGGACGGCACCACGGAGGTTTGGAGATAGGCCGAGGACTGGGCTCTAGCAGGGCCCATATGAGGTTGGACTCCACCCCGGTGGTTACTTCCTCCGTCTCCAGTCAGCGACGTATCCAGCAGGAACAGGAGAGCTTGAAGGCCACCGTTCAGGAGTTGAATGGGATGCTGGTATGTATACTACTTAATAGTAAAATATAATGTCATATTATAGATATCAACATATCCAATATCAGTACATAGCCTGAGCTTATTTGGTTGTAGACTTATGTTTTATTAATCATACATACATATGTAATTGAAATAAACAACGCTTTTCCAAACTAGATATCCAAACAGGGTTTCGAAATAACTTAATAATGATACGAATTCGAATAATAAACAGTTCTTACACGCTTCTTACACAAGTTATATCCAGACGCGACAGGGTAGATCGGCCGACCTCCACACGCATCTCCTTCGGCTGCGGTTCCGCAGACAGCTCCTGTAGCTCCACCGCCCACTCAGACTCCCGCTCGCGACGAATTGCAGAGTTTATTGACCGAGGAGCAGGACCGAGCTGGACCGAGCTAGGGTAGATTTTTGGTTCTTTTTTTTTGAAACATGTATTTATTTATATCATACACATTGTACTAAATTTTGAAACGATATTCATATTGGTTTGTATTTATATCATATTCAGTTTTTGTGTTTCTTTTGTATATTATATATATGCGTGAGATGTGATTATGAATACTGCAATATATGATTTGATTGATGTATACATTATTGTGCACAGGGCGGGAAAAAATCAAGCAGGACATTTTTTAAAAAAAATTTCAGATAATATGTACCTACGGATTAATCCGTAGGCCTACACGTTACCCCTACGGATATATCCGTAGGGGCTAAATATCAGCAGTAACTGATATTTCCCCCAGATGTCAGTGCCAGGTGTTTGGGAATCCCCCTACGGATATATCCGTAGGGGCCACTGACATTCCCCTACGGGGTTATCCGTAGGGGCACATATCAGAAATCCTGAATTTGTGCCCCTACTGAAAAGTACCTACGAATATATCCGTAGGGGGTAGAACATGCCCCTACGGATATAGCCGTAGGTCCAAGTAATTTATTAAAATAAACTGTAAATAATATAAATTCTTATACCCTACGGCGTAATCCGTAGGGACAACTGGACCTACATATATATCCGTAGGGGCAAGAATTTAACCGTAGGGATAAGTTCAGGGCCTCGACTTGCACCTGCGGCCTTTGCACCTACGGGGTATTTTTTCGCCCCTACGTATATAACCGTAGGGGCAGTGAGTTGCCCCTACGGATAAATCCGTAGGGGCAACCCTTCTTTGTAGTAGTGTATATATATGACGAGGTATAGGTGTGTGTGTATATATATATATATATATATATATATATATATATATATATATATATACACAACACGTATATGGGATACATTGATGTGATATGATATCCGAGATATGATGAAACAATGTAACTGGGCTTGATGCCGTAATTCTTGGCTATACAGTCGTATTAAAGTGTTAGCGGATCATTAGAGAATGAGATAATGAACATGAATATATAAATTATAAAGAGTGGTGGTGATATTGATGTACATGGGACGCTAGAATAGTACCCGGACTGTAACTGGTGACTGATCACGATATGATATATGTATAACTTGATTACGACATTATATTGGTGTGACCTGATGCCGATATCATATAAGTATGACTTAATCACAATATGACACATGTGACATGATATTCTGAGGATAAACTAATGATGCTTATCATGATGGCAATGATATATGATTGATGTATGCGATCACAGTTTAGCACCTTGATCATGAGATGTGTTGATGATGGCATTATACGAATGAGGAGACACCTAGGAGATACTTGACCGTACCCCGATATTGGGATGCCGTACGATGGATTTTACCGTACGAGGCTTAGATTTGATGATTGATCCGCACTCTTGATTCGAGGAAGCCGTACTACGTACGTGACGCTATTGAGGCGGGATCGCCGACTATTAGAGATATTGATTCAGACCTTAGGTAGACTCTAGTTTCTTACTGACTAGTCTATTAGGTTTAGTTCCTTAGGATGTTAGATGGACACTGGTTTAGGTTCGACTCACATAGTGGTAGTTGTACTCGTATCTCGCAGAGGAGTGGATAATGCACATCTGTATTTACATTCATACTGTAATTATCATGGTGCATGTTCTTACATATGTTGCTATAATCAGTATAAACCTTACCTGTTAGGACACCCGCACCATTACCGATGATGCGCATATTCCACGCACACTTATTTGCCGGCTCACACACATCATCATCGGTAATTGCTATGTCACGTACACTTTAGATCATATTATCTTTTATTGATAAAATCAGTTAACAACTAAACCGATATAATATTGTGATTACTCTCTGATGTTAGTATAAGACATGATATTTATTACTTAGACATTCATGCATTCATATTTTCATGTTATCGCACAGTAGTATAGGCATATGCCGACACTTATCATATACTTACTCATGATTTTGAGATTTGGATTTCTATGAGATTTCTGGATTTTTGGGGAAAACCGCAAAAATATATTAAAAAAAAACTTCTCTCTCTCCTCTTCTCTTTTAAAATAAGATGCGCTTTTCTCGTGATGTATGTGTCGTCCACCATGAGTATTTCATGTTTTCTGTTGGATTTCGAGACCCGATTCGAGGAGTGGATGAACCGTCTCGGGTACATGGTGGGCCCGGTATGGTACCCCGGGGCAAGAAGATCGAGTTGTAGACGATGAGCCTGGCAGGGGAAGGCTACCTACCGGTGATGTCTGGCGCGGCGGATATCCGGAGGATACCGACCGTTGTCGTGAGATTTGATGATATGGGCCGATCCGGACTGACGGAGCCCGAGGTATTGAGACTATGAGACTTGAGATTACATGTGTTGTGTCGATGCTTGACACGGATTTCCATGGATTTCATTGTTGAGATTTCAGATGCTTATACACACTTTACTATGATAACAGCTAAAGAGTTCTTATACATATATATCTGGATTTCAGGATTTGTCACTTTACATTCATGGTGCATGCATTTCATTTCATATGACATAGTATTATATGAGGCACTGACACGAACACGGAGTATCTGCACTTACACGTAGTATTACCCTGCTATTACTAGATGTTTGGGATATAGTAGTGTATTATTATGACCTAGGATAGCGTCGTGCATTCGATTTCTTTTCGTAGATGTCTTCTACTCACGAGTTGGCAACTCACCCCCGTTGTGCCAAATTTTATTACAGGTTCGATGTACAGGTTTCCCTGGCAGCTTGCTGGCACATCTATTCTTTCAGGGTGATTTGCACGGTAGGTTGGTTCACTTGTATCCAAACTACCATTATACTTTTATTCTTTCATTTGTATCTAGTAAGCTCCATCAACCATATTTGTATTACTTGATAAGTTTATTGGACCAGTCTTTTATTTCGACCTTAGAGTCGCGCGTGTATTATTCTGATCTGGTGGTTTTGTTTTCTTTTGAGTTTTGACCCTCGCCCTTTGGCGTTGTATATTATTGTGCCTGTTGTGGTTGATTCCGCCTATTGGCGTTGATGCTTGCTTCCGTTTGGGGATGCTTTTTATTGATTATGTATATTATACTTGTTGTACCTGTTTGGGGGCCAGTTTTTACAGAGGAGACTCTGCCGAAATTTTTGGTAAAATTTGCTGATGTTTTTATACTTGTTTTCTTTTCTTTTCTTCTTTTTCTTCTTTTATGGTTTAGATTTCTGGGCTTCGACTTACTTAGGTCACGTAGCGCCTCTAGACGCTTCGTAATCTAAGTGCCGGTCACGTTCCGTACTTTCGGGTCGTGACATCTTTATTGCTGCATTTGTTGTGTCGCATCATTTTTTAAAAATCCGTCCCTTTTTCAAAGCAAACACCGCATTCATTCATACCCCTAATTATAAGTCAACGCTGCCACTTGTACTAACCCATTTTTAGTGCAAGATAGGCTGGACACGGGATTCTAGTGCCCGTTTAGTCCGCGTACCTCCTATCGACACCGAAATCGATATTTCTCCATTTACCTTTCCTTTACCCACCACCACACCCACACCGATGGATCCGAATCCATCAAACTTCTTTAACCCTAATCTGCCGCCGTCCGTTGGTGCGCAGAATCCACACCGCATCTCTCTCCAGGAGAGGTGCTACCCTATTCGAGGTCCTCTTTCGACCTGCTTATCCACACCACCAGCCAACGGGGATAACTTTGAGATTAAGCCCCAATATATCAATCTTTTACCAAAATTCCACGGACTCGAGACTGAGGATGCTTACGTTTTCATTATCAAATTTGAAAACGTATGCGCAATGATGGGTACGTCACAACTTTCAGTGGATGCTATGCGTCTACGACTTCTTCCATTTACTTTGTGCGATATAGCCGAGAAGTGGCTATATAACACTACCGCACACTCTATTACGAATTGGGAAGAATTCGTAGCGGCATTCCTTAAGAAATTTTACCCAATACAAAAGACAGCTCGAATCCGTAGCGAACTGAATCAATTTGCCCAGCTCCCTACTGAACGATTCTCAAAATGCTTTGAACGTTTCAAGGATCTATTGGTTCAGTGTCCTCATCACGGCATCCCGAGATGGGAGCTTTGCCGAATCATTTATGAGGGCATTAACCCAAACACTAAACAGAGCCTTGAAAACATGTGTCAAGGTACTTTTATGACCAAAGATGATGGGGAAGCTTGGAAGTATTTAGAAGAGTATGCTGAAAAATCACTACAGTGGGAGAGTGGAACCCAACCATTGAATAGGGGTGGCGTACACCAAATAGATGTGTCCATAGGTGTTCGAGCTGAGATGGCAGCAATGCAAAAGAAGCTCGACGCTATGGAACACAAATTTGCAGTAGCCTCCCTAAACCCAATGTCGCTCCCCAAAACTGTTTGTGGGTGCTGTTCTGATCCGTCTCATTTAACGGAAGAATGTCCATTAAACTCTGTGTTTCAAGGTCACGAGCATTCTAATGCCGCATTTCAAAGACCTAGAAACGATCCATATTCTTCCACGTACAATCAGGGTTGGTGGAATCACCCGATTTTTGCTTGGAACTAAAACCAATCTTAAAACACGGTTCCAAACACGAATCAATTTCAAAGGGCTCTTCCTCCACCACATCAACCCCATCAACTCACTCAGCACCCTTACCAGTCACAAAACTTCCAAAATCAGGTCAACACTCCTGAACAGTCTAATCCTATGACCTGTTCTGACGAGTTCTCTCAATTCACTCAAACCATGAAATCACTTTTGTCAAATTTCATAGAGGTTTCGGCTGAGGTTAGATCTTCCGTCGGTGAGATAAAGAAAAACTCAGCGTCCCAAGCTGAGAGTATCAGAACAATGGAAGCTGAAATCGCACGACTTAAAGACGAAATGAGTGCGAGAGAAAAAGGGAAACTTCCCTCTCAACCCCTACAGAATCCTGGGCATTACAATGTAAATGCCGTTACAACGTTGAGATCGGAAAGAGTGCTGAACAACCATGTTGGGGAAGAAGTTGATGATACTGAAAATCATATCAACGCCCCGGCTGAGACCTTTCCAAACACACACACTTCTCCTTCCGATCCTTCTTCTTCTACCACACCACCTTCTTGTGAGCCTATTCTCCATATCCCGCTAGGATCGACACCTCAGTATAGCCCTTCTAGTTCTCCACAGACGATCCCTACACCTCTTTTGGGATCTCGTCTACCCCCTCTTCCTTCTCCTATGATGGACCCGGCACTTATTGCGAAAGCCCCTTACCCGAATCGGTTAAGGGGTAATAGAACGAGTCATCATATGGAGAAAATTATAGAAATGTTCAAACAGGTTAACATCAGTATCCCTCTCCTAGATGCGATTCAGCAAGTCCCCGCTTATGCGAAAATTCTTAAGGACTTGTGCACTAGGAAGAGGAAGACTCAAGTGCCGAAGAAGGTCTTTATGTCTAATAATATTAGCACTGTTTTTATCCCCCAGCTACCAAAGAAACGTAAGGACCCAGGATGTCCTACAATATCGATTTCTATTGGGGGTAAAAACATAAATCGTGCTCTTTTAGACCTTGGCGCAAGTGTTAACCTACTTACTTATTCTGTATATGAGCAACTAGGGATTGGAGAGTTGAAACCTGCTCACTGCACTCTCCAAATGGCAGACCGTTCAATCACCAAACCAAGGGGTGAACTAGAGGATGTGTTGATAAAGGTCGGGGAATTTGTCTTCCCTGTAGACTTCATTGTGCTCGACACACAGCCTGTAGCAAAACCCCGGGGCCAAATTCCGGTGATTCTGGGTCGTCCTTTCCTTGCCACTTCCAATGCTGTTATAAATTGTAGAAATGGTTCAATGAACTTATCATTTGGAAATATGACCATTGAACTAAACATCTATAAAGTTGGAAGTCAGCCATCAGAACCCTCTGCTCATATTCTAGATGTGTGCTCTGTCCACGAGATCGCTCCCGATAGTTGTGGAGCTGAGGATCTTTGCTTTCTAGATCTCAACGACCTTACCACATCTCTGCTTGATCTTATACATGATCTTAGTGAGGACACCTTTCCTACACTTGAGTCCTGCACTCCTAACTTTTCTCCACCCGAGTCTGTATCTTTCACAGGCTCTGAGCTTCTTTGTACCTCCAAAAATCACTCGATGATCCCTCCTTCTATCATTTCTCCGCCTGAATTAGATCTCAAAATTTTACCTTCTCATCTTAAATATGCTTATTTAGGTGAGAATGAGTCTTTACCGGTTATCATATCCGCTTCTCTAGCATCAGAGCAAGAGAATGCACTTTTATCGGTATTGAGATCTAACAAAAAGTCGTTTGGTTGGACTATGGCGGACATCAAAGGGATTAGTCCCTTGATTGTTGAACATCATATACATGTGATGGATGATGCCAGACCGACCCGAGAACCATAGAGACGGTTAAATCCCGTCATGAAGGAAGCGGTGATGAAAGAGATCGTCAAATGCCTAGATAATGGTATTATATACCCCATCTCCGATAGCCAATGGGTGAGTCCTATACATGTCGTTCCTAAGAAATCCGACATCACTGTTATAACCAATGAGGCAAATGAGTTGATTCAGACACGCGTCCAAACTGGGTGGCGTGTATGTATTGATTATAGAAAACTCAACGCCGCCACGAGGAAAGACCACTTTCCTCTACCATTCATTGATCAAATGCTGGAACGCTTAGCGGGACGAGAGTATTATTGCTTTATGGACGGATACTCAGGCTATAATCAGGTCCCCATCGCCAAAAAGTATCAAGATAAAACCACTTTTACTTGTCCTTTTGGTACCTTTGCTTACAGTAACACGCCTTTTGGGTTATGCAATGCTCCCGCTACCTTTCAGCGGTGTATGATGGGGATATTCTCTGATATGGTAGAGAATTTTCTGGAGATCTTTATGGACGATTTCTCGATTTTTGGAGACTCTTTTTCCGATTGCCTATCGAATCTGGACGCTGTTCTTACTCGTTGCAAAGAGAAGAACTTAACTTTGAACTGGGAAAAATGCCATTTCATGGTCCAAGAAGGAGTTGTACTTGGACATGTTATTTCACAGAAAGGCATTGAGGTTGACAGAGCTAAGATAGATGTCATTCAAAACCTCCCTCATCCCAAAAGCGTCAAAGATATTCGATCTTTCCTTGGCCATGCGGGCTTTTATATGAGATTCATTAAGGATTTTAGCAAAATTGCTAGACCTTTAACTCTTCTCTTGGCCAAGGATACGACCTTCCACTTTGACTCGGACTGTGAGACTGCTTTCGACTCACTTAAACACTCACTCACTTCTGCCCCCGTGCTATCATCACCAAACTGGGACTACCCCTTTGAGCTGATGTGTGATGCATTTGACTTTGCAGTAGGTGCAGTCTTAGGACAACACATTGAAAAGATGCCACACGTGATCTATTATGCAAGTAAGACCCTGAACGATGCACAAATCAACTATACAACCACCGAGAAAGAACTTTTAGCGGTTGTATTTGCATTAGAAAAATTCAGGCCTTACTTAATTGGCTCTCCTATAGTTGTGTACACTGACCATTCCTCCTTAAAACATCTTCTGGCGAAGAAAGATGCAAAAGGTCGACTAATACGTTGGATCCTACTGTAACAAGAATTTGACCTTGTTATTTGAAGATAAGAAAGGATGTGAAAACGTAGTAGCCGACCATCTTTCACGCATCTCTTCTTCCCATGTGACCCTGCTGATCAATGATTCGTTTCCTGACGAATAACTCTTGAACGTATCCGCTGAACCATGGTTCAGGGATATTGTGAACTATCTTGTCATGGGACTTATACCGAGCGATTGGTCAAAACAGGACAGATATCATTTTCTATCCCAAGTAAAACACTTTTACTGGGATGATCCCTACTTGTTTAAATATTGTCCTGATCAGATCATTCGCCGGTGTGTCCCGAAAGAAGAGTTCACGAGTGTTCTTTCTTTTTGTCATGATCAGGCCTGTGGGGGTCACTTCGGTCCTAAAAAGACGGCAGAAAAGGTTTTGCAATGTGGATTTTATTGGCCGACCTTATTCAAGGACGCATTTGATTATTGCAAAACCTGTACACAGTGTCAGTACACGGGTAGAATATCCCGGAGAAATGAAATGCCTCAGCAACCCATTCTGGTTGTTGAAATATTTGATGTTTGGGGCATTGATTTTATGGGTCCTTTTCCCAACTCCTTTGGGAATTTGTACATACTGCCGGCGGTTGATTATGTCTCAAAGTGGGTTGAAGCCATTCCATGTCGCACTAATGACAAGAGAGTTGTCATTAAGTTCTTAAAAGAAAATATCTTTTCGCGATTTGGACACCCACGCGCTATCATTAGAGATAATGGGACACATTTCTGCAACAGGTCCTTCGAGACTCTGATGCGGAAATACGCAATCAACCACCGACTTTCTATACCCTATCATCCCCAAATGAGCGGGCAGGCTGAAATTTCGAACAGACAGATCAAACTTATCCTGGAGAAGACCGTTGCTAAGAATAGAAAAGACTGGTCGACCAAATTGACGGATGCTCTTTGGGCATTCAGGACTGCATATAAAACCGACCTAGGGATGTCTCCATATAGGATAGTGTTTGGGAAGGCATGTCATTTACCCGTCGAGATAGAGCATAAAGCATTGTGGGCTATAAAGGAAATAAACTTTGATCTAAACCTAGCCTGTAACTTTCGGAAGCTGCAACTTAATAAGCTAAGCAAACTCCGCGATGAAGCTTATGATAACGCTGTAATTGTAAAGAATAGGACTAAGGTTTTTCATGATAAGAACATTTTGAGGAAAAGATTTTCACTTGGTCAACAAGTCCTTCTTTACGATTCACGATTACACCTTCACGCGGGTAAGCTCCGATCTCGGTGGAAGGGACCTTTTGTTGTGCGGTCTGTATACCCGCACGGGGCAGTAGAAGTAGAAAATGTTAAAAACGGCACATTTTTCAAAGTAAATAGACATAGACTAAAGCCGTATTTTTCCACTGACTCCATGGAGGAGCTCTTGTTCTTACAAGAGCCAGTTTATTTGGAGTAAAATTCCTCCGTCTCACCTTTATGTCCTGTATATCACTGCATCATGTTTTGAATGAAGGTGAGTGAAAAGAATAAGTTTGGGGGAAGTTCTTCGCTTATATACTTTCCCCCACTAATAATTCCCCCCAGGCTTACAGTTCTTGTAGGTATAGCGATTGGCAATAGTGAGGACACTTTTGAAATCAAGTTTGGGGGAGGTTTGTGCTTATTTTTGCATCATTTGCATATCATCTGCATAAGCACAAAACATTTCTTTTAAAAATCTATAAAAATTTAAAAATTTTCAAAACCCAAAAAAATTTAAAAATTTTGAAATATAAAAATATTTTAATACGTAAACCTTTTTTGTACATAAATAAGATAATAAAAGTCTAGATAATGAACAATTACATCCATGAGATTAGAAAAATTTCAGAAAAATAAGAAAATTAGAAGTTTTCTTATACGAACTAGTAATAAGTAGTTATGAGCCGTTGTCCCAAGGGTTAGTAAGATGAAGGACGTCACTAATCTGAGGATAAAAATAAGTCTGAAAAATAGTTTCTATTCTAGAAGCCAAACATTTTGAACGTTGCTACCCTGCTATTCGCACTTACACACGTCTTGAATCCTGGGATAGTAGAGGATACCTTGAAATGCTCTTGTCTTAAAGCCGATGTATGAAGGAAATAAAAAAAAAGTGAATAAAAAATATATAAAGTGCTGAGAAAAATGGACACTGGTTTTGTTATCACCGAGGGCAATAAAAATATATAGCGAGGGTGCCTCTTCACCTAGTGCCCTAAGGCCAACTGGTCTGGGAGTCACTGCTATGCCTGAGGTGGTGCAAGACGAGGAAAATACACCAAGTAAGCAAGCACATGAGTAACCGGTCGGTTAGTATCTCAAGAAGTATTAACGGTTGCATGAAAGTGTGTGAGCAATCTCATCTAAATATTCATTAATTAAAAAGTACTGAGGCTGATGGGAAAGAGTATGATAGCTTGAATTGAATTCTCCGGGTGTAGGGATGTCTTTACACACACGCAGGGTGATATGATCGATGTTTGGAAGAAAGATAGGAATGAAGAATAAGACGATGTTTTATTGAGGGAGGACGTGATTTCCGACATTTTTTCATGACCATTAAGATAGGGCTCATGGCAACCGAAAAGCTAGCTTAGTTGGAAACCCTAATTTTCAAGGCTTTTCTTTTACAATTCTTTTCTTTAAATGTAATATTCATGATATTTCTTTTATTGGATTTTGTGGGTGCAATCCGCTGAAAACTCTCAGGAGACAACACTCCTCCTACTAGGGACACCTAGAGGTTTAAAGGCTTGTTGCACGTGCTCAGTGCAATCGTGTTGCCTACGAAAGTGTGCTAGTTAGTTTTTCTCTTTCTTTATTTTCTCCTTCTCTTTTTAATAATAAGTTCACTCGAGACGATCGAAATTAAGTTTGGGGGAATTTGATTAGTCGAAAATATTGCATCTTTTAACCGGAAATTTCCCTATCATTCGCATTCATATAGAAGTGTTCGGCATTCATATTTCACATATTAGCAAATCTGTCGCAAAATATCAGATTACATGTGTTAGACCTTAAAACTGGCACTATAAAGGAAATTGACGGCATTTCATGGCATCGCATCATCCCTATATTGCGCAACACTTGTTTTGAGATCTATGCAGGAAAAATTAGAAGCTTTCTCAAATCTACACCACTAAAACATTACACCAACTCAATGATTTCAGTTCTGGTATTAATCTAAAGGGCAAAATACAAATCAACACATCAGATAAAGCCCCAAATGTTAGCCCAAGACCACACCAGAAGAACCAAGACATGAGGCCAACACACGGCCGCGGAACCGCGGCCGGAGCCGGCTTGCACCGCGGTTCCGCGGCCGTCTTGCCACGTCACCACCTAAATTTTGCATCAAAATTCTTCATTCAGGGCCCACATTCAGCTCATGTGTAACAAGTTCCAAAAGACTCCAGAGACTTCTGCCAGATCAGCAAACTAGGGTTTCTAAGCTTAAACAATCATAGCTTAAAGCCTAAGCTAGCTCCTAACAAACTACCTTCTAGAAGCCTCAACAAACTTTTGGAGGGAATTGTAATTTCAAATCTAGACCTAGGGTTTGGGAGATCTATAAATAAGACCCTAGGCTCACGAGCAAGAAAGTTGGATAGATCCCTCCATTAGTTCATTTTAGTAGCCAATCTACCTCATTCTTCATCTTCTTCCACAAGTTTAGTAAGAAGACTTGTGTGAAACCCTAACCCTAATTCCAATCAAAAGCCAAGATCCCGAGTACCAAATCGAGCAAGAAGCCCTTCAACCTTTTATGAGCGGAGCCGATCTTCAATAGAGCAAGTGGTCCAAGCCGATCCACGACTCACGGAGAAAAGCGACGCCAGATCGACAATTTAGTTCTTCCTCTTGTAGTTCTTGAGCGACTGTAATCAAATTGTTGATATAAATAAAAGGTGATATTCTTTTATCTTGTTTTCTTTAAATTCTTGCATCATGATATCTTTTCAATTCTTGAATGCTTTCTGTGTGATGATGTTTGAGTAATACTCCGCTCGTCGAGGAGTCGAGACGTTCAATAGAATGATGATGTAACATATCTTAAATCGATTCTTGAATCCTACGAGTTTTGTAAACCCTAGCAAGTTCAAGAACCGACAACCCAATTCATTACGATGCTTTCTTGAATGATATCGCTCGATATTGGGGAGTTACGATCATTTCTTGAAATTGCTAGAGGCTAGAATGTGAATGATATCAACGAAAGAACAAGGGTTAAATGCTGAAACCTTAGTTTCACGAGAAAGCCCTAACTCTCGTCGATCATCATCGATCTATTATCAATTCTTCGAAGGACAAGAACACGATATCTTGAGATTATATCACATCTATAGATCCGATCGATTCCTACGAGCCTCGTTTAGATTCTTGACATTTGGTTGGAAATATCATCGAAACCCGATTCTCAATTCTTTATCATTTTCTTGATTCTTGAATAGAATAGTGACACTTGAAACAATTGGTAAATCTTGAATCATGCTTTCTTTTCTTTTCGATTAACTTTTTAATTCAAACAAATCGAACATTGAAACGAATCGCACAATCCCTGTGGACGATCCGCACTCGCTTACGATCTACAACTGACACCGTAATTGATTGCGGTCAAATATAATTCTTTGGTTGTGATTTCTTTATACAATTTTCTAAATACCGATACAAGATACTATTATCGATCAAATGAAACCGTTATCGGGAAACAATTGATTCGATACTTGCTTTTACTTACACAAACCGAGAAATACATTCAATCAAAGCCTTTTCTTTCTTGAGTTGTCTATGATAAAATGAGAGAGTGAGAATGATAAACACAAGAGCTCACCAATCTCATGGCTGCCCTTCCTCTCTCTTCTTATCATATCAACTCCAAATCAATCACAAAATGTGACATTTGCGCAAGAAAAGATACCATGAGTCACCTATGAAGTACATGCATCATTTAATACACAAAATGATGGCTTAAGCTCACAATTTCCATTTGTAAACATTAACCCAAATGTTTAAAACAATAAAAAGATACGGCAACATCGAAAGTAAACTCGTAACGGATTACAAGGATACCCCTCACCTATATATACATACCTGCATCCGCATTCCGACCGAATGCGAATGCGATGAGACTAAAGTAATCCAAAAAATCTAATACTAGGATCCGGCTTAAACCAAAGCCCACTAGTATGATCCGCCCGATCATGATCCGTGCACTACTGCACGTATATGATCGGACCCTGCCATATATCATACGGCCTCTACAACGTTTCGCCCGAAACTTGAGAAATAGTCTGTGGGGGACTCTAAAGACTCGTCAATACTTTGGCTGTGGATTTAACCACTAGCACGTCAGAGGTATTAGCCGTACGTAACGGGCTACCAGGTATTGACCAAAAGGGAGGTCGATGAGCGAACTCATCTTGACACCCTACTGAGCCTGTCAGTGACAATATTCGTACAGTCCGGTCCGTTCGCCTATGAGTATCGCATGTTGGGCCTAGGGGGTTGGTAAAACTCAGACCCCCAAAAGCGGTACAAGTCGTGTCGGAGTGTAGCCCAGAACACCCTAAGATACTACTGGAATACCTACCAGTAAATCTCCTGCCTTGGCCAAGGACTTCGTGTAAAGGCTTTCCTAGACACAGCGCGATCTCACCCACAATACCGGGCGAGACGAAACCCCTGCCGATCCGCTCACTGCCTCCATGTTGCTCGGGACTATACCCAACTAAAACCTGTTTGCACGACTTCTTTGAGCCGTGGTAGGGTAGTAATCAAAGCACAGTGGGAACTCACACGTGACAAATGACGATCTCAGGTCGATGAACTAACCTGTACACATGTGACCAGGGAACTTCTATCTGACGTCAGGTATAATACCAATTAGCATGTTCCCGGCGAGTACCGTCCGGTGTACTCATAACCCAATGAGCACCTGTATACATCTTAGGTGATCCAACTGACACCAATGGATTGTGAGACCGGCCACCGCCCCTCGTCGGGGTCTCGACTGTATACACTAGTCTACTAATGGAGTATCGATGCCCAGGCTCGAAACTCCCATGACTAGGGACCACTTTAAGGATGTGCTTATAGACCCCAGCTCTCACGTATATGATCGCCATCATACTGCTGGTTGTCAAGCAAGAATCCGAAGGGCTCTATCAATGTGCAATAGTGACCTGTAAGGTCACCTAAAGCAGTACACGATGATAAAGATAAAGCAGATAGCATACTATTCTCTATCAACGTGTAATAGTGAACTACAATGTCACGTAAAGCATGTACACGATGATAAAGACAAACCAGATAGTATACAAACCTCTCGAGTAAGACTGTCCTACCAGTATAGGTCCTCCCTTAATCATTGCAGTCACGTGCCTGTGATCCAATAATTGATTCTGAGGGCACTATATCCAACAGTTGTCACATAGTGGTTTCTCCACATAGGATATGGATATTATATCAGGCATTCCGGTTATTGGATCTATTGTTTTAGATTTAGATTTGGGTAGTTTCCCAATCTGGGTACAATGACACTATTCTAAAGGTGTTTTAGAATGGAAGACTCCTGGCATGGTGGTGTACCTGCAGGTGATGGAGTCACCCTTTCTAAACGTGTCTTACAGACTAAAACGGAGATGGATGTGCATGATTGGCATATCACTTGCTTAGGCAATTGAGTCGATCATGAGATGTAAAGTACCACACCAGATGTTGTTTTTGCACGAGCTGCAATAAGTTTATATATTAATCCAATCCTGGAGAAACGTTCGGAAGCATTTTATGAACATAAGTGGATGTTCTAAGGATTTAGTAACGGCAGCCTCCTTTGGGAGACGGTAAACATTCCAGGCTTCCAAAGTGACCTGGATGATAGAATGATTGCCAGAGTTATAGTTTTCTCTCTTTTGAGGGGCAGTAGTTTGGACAGGTGGTCCAAGCGGATGCTGAGGGAGGCATAGCGCAGGATATTGATTAAATTCAGTGGACGATACAGTCTAAGAAGTTTGCTGGATTTGGAGTTCATTTGTGAACTGTGTCCCATCAAATATCCAGACATATTCTAAGACAGGCATTGCTCATTTCAGGGGATGGTTTTCTCCATGAACTTAAGATAAAGAGAGACATAGAAAGAATCATTGGAGCTGATCCACTCACTGAGGCTATTTCTCAAACGCAATAGTTTTACAAACGAGCTTTGTAAAACTAATTAGTAGAGAAGTTGGGTGTTCGGTATCACACGGGCTGTGAGTATGCGACACCGCAATAATTAGCCTTAATTGCAAGTGGGAGATTGTTGGCTATAGTGCCCTCAAGTCAATTATTGGATCGCAGGCACGTGATTGCAATGATTGAGGGATGACCTACAACAGTAGAACAGTCTTACTCGAGATGATAGTATGCTATCTGGTTTGTCTTTATCATCGTGTACATGCTTCAGGTGACATTACAGATCACTATTACATGTTGATAGATCCCAAAAGATTCTTGCTTGACTACCAGCAGTATGATGGCAATCATATACGTGAATGTTGGGTGGTCTATAAGCACATCCTTAAAATGTCCCTAGTCGTGGGAGTTTAGAGACTGGGCAATGTAAGGTTACTAGGCACTAGAATAAGGCTCTACAAGGCATCAACTATGCCAAAATCAAATTTTTCAAGTGCCGAACAACCTAAAGTAAGGATCTTTGCTAGAGACTTAGGGTAAACTTAGCAAGTAAACATCTTTACTTCTAAGAGTTAGAGATTACAACCTTTGTAGTCCGTTCCTTCACTTCATAAGCTCCGTGTTGAGGTCCCTTCGCTGCGATCATCAAGTACCCGGACTCTAGAGATGTTCCATGAAGAGAAAGATGCATGCTTTCTTCCGATCTTCAATAACTAAGATGATCTACCTTGAAGAAACTCAAACCCAAGCTCTTGCTTTGCTAATCTAGTATTAGCAAAGAAAACACCCTAATCGAAGTGGCAAGAATAGATGACGATGATGAAGTAGGAATTTAGCTCTCTTTTGTTTTCAATTTCTCACTCATTATTATCACATGTCAAAAAGCTAGAAAGCTTTTTCAAGAGGAAGAAGAAGAAGAAATCTATTTGTGATGAATAATGAAAACTTGTGTGAGGTTAGAATTGCAACCATGGGTTAAGAATGAATACTTAACCCTTGTAGAGAATTAACTATGGTGAAGGGTTTGGGTTAGGTTAAGAAATATCTAAGTCAAAGTCAAAGCTTCAAGAAGCTTCTTGAAAGCTTCGTGCAAGCTTAACCCTAATCCAAACCCTAACCACATTTAAACTCCACAAAACATGTTGCATTTGTAACCATAACATGTTACAATATTATATATCACATATACAATATTTATTGTAACAAAATAAAATAATACAATTAACATATATCACATATATATCAATGTATTATCCAAGTGAGAAAAAGAATCTTTAATTGAGCTAATATTAGTTAATGTTATATAATATATCAAATATATAATTATACATTAAATTATCGAATCAACACTTGATTAGATAATCTGGCTATTTCATAAATAACCGACTAATATAATCTGTATGAGTTCATCGAATCAACACTTGATTCAATGAACCGGCTATATCACATATACCCGGCCGATATCACATATCGCGAGAATCTAATACGGTATCACATACACGTATTGTTCTCGGTCCCGCACATATCACATATGTGCTCCTACTCCGTTTTACCTGAGCCAGTAAACCTCTGTGTAGGACTCTAAAGAATCACCAATACGCCGGCAGTAGATGATGATCATATCAAACACCCACAAGCTGCAAGCGGTAAGCTAAACATAACAGCTACCCAGGTATTGAGCAATCAGAAGATCAACAAGCAAGCTTGTACATTCTCCTGCGAATCCAATCAGTAACACTCCCGTACAGTCCGGTCTCTTCGTCTGATATGTCGCATATCTCGCCTAGGGGTGGTAAACGTCAGACCCCAGTAGCTCGATAAGTCGTGTCGATATGAGGTCCATAAAAGTTCGAGAAACTACTGATAACACTTACCAGTAAATCTCAGCAACCCTGGCCAGGGATTTCCAGTTATGGGCAATCGAGCACAGCGCAACATCAACTCCCTATACCGGGAGAGACGAAACCCCTCCTATCTGTTAGTTATATGTATGCCCTAGAGGCCAGTATTGTACAGATGATGTATATTATATTGGATGCTTGGACATATATAGAGATGACTTTCTTGCTCGATATGATAGTATGCTGTCTGGTTACTCTTTATCTTAACATGTACACTTGTCTCTTTAAACTGTCTTATAGTTACATGTTGGTAAAGCCCTTAGGATGTGTACTTGACTACCTGGACTATGATGCAGATCATACTAGTGGGGACATGGTAGTCCATAGGTACATCCTTCAAGGTCCCTAGTCGTGGGTGTATCGAGACGGGGCATCGATATACCAGTGTAGACTAGCGTATACGCTTCTTGACCCATGAGATGGGCGATGGATGATCCCATATCCATTGGTGTTTGACATCAGAGATGATATACGGGTGCTCAGTGGAGACTGGGTACACTGGACGGACTCGCCGAGAACTCCCAGATGGTATTATACCTCACGTCAGATGGAATTCTCAGGTGACACTTGTGCAGGTTAGTCTGTAGACCCGAGATCGTCATAGAGTCTTGTGTGATTCCCACTGTGCTTTGATCTCTACCTTACCACATCCATGAGGGCGTGCAAAACGGTGGTCTTTGGGTACAGTCCCGAGTCACATGGAGGCAATGAGCGATAGGAGGGGTTTCGTCTCTCCCGGTATTGGGGGTTGATGTTGCGCTGTGCTCGATTGGCCGTAACAGGGAAGTCCCTGGCCAGGGCTGATCAGAGATTTGCTGGTAAGTGTTACCAGTAGTTTCTCGACCCGTTATGAGCCTCACATCGGCACGACTTATCGGTTTTTGGGGTCTGACGTTTACCACCCCTAGACTTGATATGCGACATATCAGACGAACAGACCGGACTGTACGGTAAATGTTACTGGTTGGATTCACAGGAGTGTGAGCAGGCTAGCTCGTCGATCTTCTGATCGCTCAATACCCGGGTGGCCGTTACGTTTAGCAGACCGCTTGCGGCTTGTGGGTGCTTGATATGATCATCATCTGCTTCCGGCGTATTGACGAGTCTTTAGAGTCCTACACAGAGGTTTCCTGGCTCAAGCGAAACGAAATAGGAGCGAATATGAGATATGTGCAAGACCGAGAATAATGCGTGTATGTGATACCGTATTCCATTCTCGCGATGAATGTATCGATTGGTTTTATGCGATATAACCTAGATATCGAATCAAGGATTGATTCGATAAGTCGATACATTGGATACTAGTCGGTTATGTGCGACATGACCGGATCATTGAATCAAGTGTTGATCTAATGATTTAATGTATAATTATATATTTGATATATTACTTTGCATTAACTAGTATTGGTTCATTTTAAAAGGTTTTTCTCACTTGAAGTTCACAAGTTGTATATGTGATATACTTTTGTGCACTTGATTGTATCATGTTTGATGATGTATGCTCACTTGGGTTTGTGTAAAGAATTATACCATGGTTAAGTTAATGATTAAGGATTTGTTTATTTGATTTACTTATTTATTTATTTATTTCTTTTCATTTATATTAGGAAAAGAAATGAAATGGTGGCTCATTTTGGACTTTCTTTTGAAGCTTCATAAAGCTTTGAATGGTTTCACCATTTTGTCTCTTTTCTTAACCCTAACCATTCACTTGAACCATAGTTGATTTTCTACACAAGTTATCTTGACCATGGTTGCTATATGATAAGTATAATATATTTTCTATTTGATGGATGATTCTTATCATAATCATCTTCATCTTCTTCTTCTTCTTGACAAAAAGAAAAGCTTGCCTTCATCAATGGCAACTTGAGCAAAAGTGTGAGAAATCCAATTCTAAAGTGAACCCACCTCCTATTTCTTCACCCTGTACCTCTTGCCAAGTAGTATAGGGTGTTTTCTTCACAAGTTTCACAACTTGGTGAAGTTGGAGCTTGATCTTGTGTAACCTCGACGTAGATCATCTTCGGCATCGTAGCCGACGACTAGTCCGTTCATTTCTCCGATGAAGCCGATGCTAGAGTCCGAGATCTGACTTGGACAGCGAGAGGACGTCTATGTGGAGCTAAGGAAGTGGAGAACCGGATCTACAAAGGTTGTAGTTTCTATAGTTAAGTTGTTAACTAGTTTATTGTTTCGCCTAAAATTCTAGTTAACGATCCGTATTAGAGTTTCTCGGCACTTGTAAAATTTGAAATTGGCATGGTTGATGCCTTGTGAGACCTCTTGAGAGTGCCTAGGAACCCTACAGTGGTATCAGAGCCTAGCTAGAGCCTTAGGCGTTGCTTAGACGATGTTTGAAACCCGATCGAAACCGAAACCCTAAAACCAAATCGCTCTCTGGACTTTTTCTAAAAACTGGGTTTTTTCCATATTAAAAATGCTTAAAAAATTCAGCAGGAAGTTGTAAGAATTACGGTGCAAAATTGGACAAATGATGCCTCCAACCTGCGGCGGAACCGCGGCAGAAGCCTAGCTTCTGCGGCGGTTCCGCGGCGACATGATAACGTCAGCCCTCTAAATTTGCACAGTAATTCCTAATTTACAGAGCTGAGTTTTATGGGAATTTTTAATATTTATTCAAGAGTTGAATTTTCTGGGGTGTTTTGGGAGTTCGCTGATTCGATCGGATTATCAGACTTTGTCTATGTGGCTTTCCGGATATTTTGGAATATGTTAAAAAGTTCGACCGGATGTAAATACCCAATCTTTCCCCTGCCGGAAAATATCCAAGTGTTGGATTTTTCTGTGGTTTAAGGAGTTCTGAGTAGTGCAAGTAACGCGATGGTCCCTCTAGAAGACAACAAACCTAAACTCGATTATGTGACCGTCTTGAACTGCCCTTTGAACCTTAGGGTTTGGGGCAGTACGGTGTGCCACATGTGAGGCGTTGGCTTGACCCTTCTACGGCTGGACCGTTGGTACTGAGGCATGAAGTGAATGTCTTTGAACCTATTTCATGTGTTGAACGGTTTCGGGAAAACTTGGGTGTTCGAATGTTCAATCGGAAAGTTTAATATTTTCTATTTATCCGGAATGGGATACAATAATTGGAATTCACAAACAGTTATGAGATAACTGGATGAATGTTATAAATCAAGCTGTTTAGTCTCACTTGATATTGAAAAGAGTTTTCGATAATGGGACTAAAATGCGGGGTTTATAATTGTTAGGCATGTGATGTCTAAGTATTTCATTTGATTAGGCATGCGATGTCTAATGAGGTTGTGGATTCCAACTGTTGTAGTTTTACACTTTCTTTTCTGTGACCGTAAGTGTAATATGTGATATCGCCGGTTTCGTTGCTATATGTCAACGACATTTGGGATGCGCATATTTACTTACGTTGATGACATGTGATGTTATGTGTTGCTGAATATGTTATATTGGATTGTCGTGTTTGAGTAGCCGGGGGTTTTTATGTGAGATGAGTGTTTTTCATTTTCATTCATGTAAAAACTTGTATATAATATTCTTTTATTTGGAGCACTTCCAGGTTGCGGAAGCTGTCACCCTTTGTATATTATTTACTTTTCTGCACTAGGATAGACCCAAGGAGGGGAGCACAAGTAACCGGGTTCTAGGGTCCAGTGGGAGACCATCTCGTGGAGTCGAGTCCGGGTCTCCTAACTCTAGAATTGGTAGGGTTGCTTGCCGCTCTCGTAGGGGTCTAGGGGTGTGGGTTTGGCTATTCATCACGACCGTGGAATCCGTGTTTTATACTGTCTCGTATTGAAAACACGGACGTCCTAGTATATCCAATGTTTCATATGTTTCTTCTGCTGCGATATCTGTGATGTGATCATGTGATGTTCTGTGATAGATACTTTATATAGTATATATGATATATTATATAGACGTTACTTATGTTTTTCACCCGCACTAGCCCTGCCCTGCTCTGTCGTTAGTTACCTAACCTAACGGTACACGAGGGGACATCCAGGCGAATGCGGATGGCATAAGTGTACGTCGTATTTATCTGTGATGTTTAGGTACCTAATTGATGGGACTTCATTAATGTGATTAATGAATGAAAAGAAACCTAAGATGTTGTAGAATCAAATTTTAAACAAAACAGGTAGCTACAGTTCTTGCTTTGCATAGCGGTATATATGATATACCTTGCACCTTATTCGATGAGGAAAGGACCGAGATCCCTTCACCGGGAGTGACTCCTTTAGCTATAACTGGCAGATGCTACACACTCGGTTTGTCTTTTGATTGCTTCTATAGTTTCTGCTTTGCACAGTGATATATATGATATATCCCGCACCTCATTCCACGAGGAAAGGGCCGACGATCCCTTCACCGGGAGTGACCCCTTTAGCAAAACTAGAAAATCCTCAAAATCACTCCATTTCAAAACTTCACTTGATTCTACAAAGATATCAAGTTCTTTACGCTCATGGTTTTTCTGAAAAACCTGCGTAGCCCTCCATCATTTCAGATAGATATTATTTAGTATTCGTAATATGTTTGTTGACTTAGTCAAGGCATAGTGTACGGTAGCTAAATAATGTTTATCTGTTACAACATGAGATGTGATTGGATCAGGGCATTCGCACGGCCTTGTTGACTCAGTCAAGGGTCGTACGGGTGGGTTTAATTCAATCGAGAAATGCACGGGTTGAACTTGACTAGCGATTTATGGTTTGTTGACTTAGTCAAGGTCATAGATCGCTAGGGGCAAAAGCATTATTGGGAATTTCAAGTGTTGAAATTGCAATGAGATTGCATACCTTCTATGAGATAGTTGGATCCCGATACCCACTGCGAGTAAGAGTTACTCCTGGGAGAGTTTTACACATTATAATTAGCCGATCAAGTAGGTGTCTAGAAAAGTGTCAACGGGGTTACGCCTCTGGGAAAACGGGGTTACGCCTCTGGGAAAACACGGGGGACCTCCCTCAAAGTACCGACACTGGCCTGGCTGAAAGATTGGCGAACTTGTAGTGTGTAATTAATCCCGGTTAGTCTTTCCTTTTAGGGTTTGAAGGAAGATTTGATAAAAACCAGTGGGAGCCATCCTGATTAGATAAGATAATAACCAATCTGATCTTGCAAGAGCATACGCTAAAGTGTTTTCTTCTCTCTCTCTCCAGGTAGCGACCATGTTATGCCCTAATAAAGATAATAATATGGATGTATTGACCGAACCCGCATGTTATACTAAGCAGGGGAACGTTGGACCCGTTCTTTCTTATAAGAGTTATAAGACTGAACAGGGAATAGGAGAATATCTAGATTCTCAAGCCGCCCAAAAGAACATGCATGTTGATGCATCTTCTTCGGGTGTGTTAGTTATTGAGAACTGTTTTTCAGTTCACCCTACGTCCTGGGTATTAGATACCGGATCAGGATCCCACATATGTAAGCAGTTACATGGGCTACGGAAAGGTAGAGAACTGGGTAAAGGTGATCATTCCGTTCAAGTAGGGAATGGGGCAAATGTTGCAGCCAAAGCTGTTGGCATATATCACCTGGTATTACCAAATGGTGATACACTAGTTCTGAATGAGTGCTATTATATACCGAACATGATGTGCAACATTATATCAGTCTCTTTATTAAGTAAAGAAGGATATAATTTTGTAGTAAAGGATAATGTTATTAATATATTCCTAGATCAAAAGTTGATTGCATCAGGCTCGTTACATAATGGCATATTCATTCTCAATCAAAATACAGTCCTCAATATACAAAACACACAAAAGAGGAAAAGCTCAGAAATGAACAAATCCTTCTTGTGGCACTGTAGACTTGGTCATATCAATGAGACACGACTAGCTAAGTTACATAAGAATGGATATTTGAATTCATTCGAATTATCATCTTATGACACTTGCCATTCATGTCTCAAAGGAAAGATGACCAAAACTCCGTTTACGGGACACGGAGAAAGAGTTACTGAACTCTTGGGACTGATACATAGTGATGTATGCGGTCCTATGTCTACACATGCCAGAAATGGTTCTTCCTACTTCATTACATTCACTGACGATCTCTCTAGATACGGGCATGTGTTCCTGTTGAAACACAAGTCTGAAGCTTTTGAGAAATTCAAAGAATATAAGCACGAGGTAGAGAACCAAACGGGCAAAAATATTAAGATTCTTCGATCTGATCGAGGAGGTAAATACTTAAGTATTGAATTCCTGGATTATCTAAAAGAGAATGGGATTCTCTCTCAGCTTACTCCTCCTTATACACCACAGCACAACGGTGTATCGGAACGAAGGAATCGCACCCTATTAGATATGGTGCGCTCAATGATGAGCAATGCTGAGTTACCTATTTCTTTTTGGGGGTATGCACTTGAGATAGCCATATACCAATTGAATCTGGTTCCGTCTAAATCTGTACCTACCACACCATATGAGATATGGAGTGGGAAGAGACTGTTAGTTATATGTATGCCCTAAAGGCCATTACTGTACATATGATGTATATTGTAGTGGATGCTAGGACGTATATAGGGAGGACTTTCTTGCTCGACATGATAGTATGCTATCTGGTTGATCTTTACCTTAACGTGTATGCTGATTGTCTCTCTGTTACATGTTGGTAAAGCGCCTAGGATGTGTACTCGACTACCTGGACTATGATGCGGATCAAACTAGTGGGGACATGGTAGTCCATAAGTACATCCTTCAAGGTCCCTAGTCGTGGGTGTATCGAGACAGGGCATCGATATACCAGAGTAGACTAGCGTATACCTTCTCGACCCATACAGATGGGCGATGGATGATCCCATATCCATTGGTGTTTGACATCAGAGATGATATACGGGTGCTCAGTAGAGACTGGGTACACTGGACGGACGCGCCGAGAACTCCCAGATGGTATTATACCTCACGTCAGATGGCAGTTCTCTGGTGACACTGGTACAGGTTAGTCTGTAGACCCGAGATCGTCATAGAGTCTTGTGTGGCTCCCACTGTGCTTTGATTTCCACCTTACCACGTCCAAGAGGGCGTGCAAAACGGTGGTTTTTGGGTACAGTCCCGAGTCACATGGAGGCAATGAGCGATAGGAGGGGATTCGTCTCTCCCGGTATAGGGGGTTGATGTTGCGCTGTGTTCGATTGGCTATAACCGGTAATCCCTGGCCAGGGTTGCTGAGATTTACTGGTAAGTGTTACCAGTAGTTTCTCGAATTGTTATAGACCTCATATCGACACGACTTATCGAGCTATTGGGGTCTGACGTTTACCACCCCTAGGCGAGATATGCGACATATCAGACGATCAGATCGGACTGTACGGTAGTGTTACTGGTTGGATTCACTGGAGTGTGAGCGGGCTTGCTCGTCGATCTTCAGATCGCTCAATACCCGGGTGGCCGTTACGTTTAGCAGACCGCTTGCGGCTTGTGGGTGTTTGATATGATCATCACCTGCTGCCGGCGTATTGACGAGTCTTTAGAGTCCTACACAGAGGTTTCCTGGCTCAAGCGAAACGAAATAGGAGCGCATTTGAGATATGTGCAGGACCGAGAATAAAGTGTGTATGTGATACCGTATTTCATTCTCGCGATGAATGTATCGATTGGTTGTATGCGATATAACCTAGTTATCGAATCAAGGGTTGATTCGATAAGCCGATACATTGGATACTAGTCGGTTATATGCGATATAACCGGATCGTTAAATCAAGTGTTGATTTAATGATTGAATGTATAATTATATATTTGATATATTACTTTGCATTAACTAGTATTGGTTCACTTTAAATGGATATTCTCGCTCGAATGTGCGCATTGCATATGCGATATGATTTTGTGCACTTGCTTGTATCATGTTTGATGATACATGCCTTTTGGTTAAGTGTATAGAATTAAACCATGGTTAACTTAATGATTAGGGTTTTGCTTTTTCATTTAATTATTTGTTTATTCATTTTTGGATATTAATAAAAGCATAAAAGAAAAGCAAAATGGTTTCTTTATTTTATTTTCTTTCATGAAGCTTTTTGAAGCTTCATGAAGCTTTGACCAAAGTCACCACTTTGTCTTTATCTTTAACCCTAACCATTAATCTAACCTTAGTTAATTCTCTACACTTGACCATGGTTGATTATGATAAGTATTCTTTTATTTTCTATTTTCTAATTAACTTATATATCAATTATCATCTTCTTCTTCCTTGAACTCAAGAAGAAAACCTTGCATCCATCAATGGTGATTGATGAATTAGAGTGAGAAATCCAATTCTAAAGTCTACCCACTTCCTATTTCTTCATCCTCTACCTCTTGCCAAGTAGTAGAGTGTGTTTTCTTCACAAGTTTCTTGACTTGGTGAAGTTGGAGCTTGATCTAGCGATGCCTCGACGTAGATCATCTTCGGCATGGACATCGACGACCTAGCTCGCCTATTCTCCGACGAAGCCGACGCTAGAGCCCGGGAATGCACTAGGACAGCGAGGGGGCTTCGTTGCGGAGCTATGGAGGTGGAGCCCCGGATCTACAAAGGTTGTATTTCCGTATTCTTATAGTTAAGTGTTAACTAGTTTACTTTTTCGCCTAGAAATCTAGCCAACGATCCGTATTAGGGTTTCTCGGCACCTATAATTTTTGAAATTGGCATGGTTGATGCCTTGTGAGACCTCTAGAGAGTGCCTAGGAACCCTACAGTGGTATCAGAGCTACTAGACATTGGATGTCGACCTATGGGGGGTTCTCACTGTGTGACAGTGTGGCGAAGCATAGGCTTTTACCCCCAGGGTGTCCCGAGACCGGAAGGTGTTCCGGCGGGTTGTAGTCCTCGCGAGGGGGCATGCGTAAAAAGTAGCTGCTGAGGGACCCGTTGGTGCCACGGCGACCCCATTGGATGGGGTTGCTGCCTGACCTACAGTGGTATCAGAACCTAGCTAGAGCCTTAGGCGAAGTCTAGACGGAATTTGAAGTCCGAACGAACCCGAAACCCGATCACAAACTTGCTCTCTGTCCAATTTTTAAAAATCTGGATTTTTCCATATTAAAAATATGCAGAAAATTAAGCAGGGTTTTTTATGAATTACTGTGCAAAACGGAGCCCTAACTCCGTCAACCCACCGCGGAACCGCGGCCTTACCCTACATGGCGCGGCGGTTCCGCGGCCGTTATATTGAATCGTTGATTCCTGTTTGCACAGTAATTGTTATATTTGACTCTTCTGTTTTCTGGATAATTTTAATATATTATTCAAGAGTTGAATTTTCTGAGTTGTTTTGGGGATTCGCATGTTCGATCGGATTATCAAATTTTGTCTGTGTGGCTTTCCGGATAAATTTTAGAATATGTTAAAAAGTTCGACCGGATATAAATACCCAATTTTTCCCCCTGTCGGGAAATTTCTAAGTGTTGGATTTTTCCATAGTTTAACGACGTTCTAAGTAGTGCAAGTAACACGATGGTCCCTCTAGAAGACAACAAACCTTAACTCGATTATGTGACCGTCTTGAACTGCCCTTTGAACCTTCGGGTTTGGGGCAGTACGGCGTGCCACATGTGAGGCGTTGGCTTGACCCTTCTACGGCTGGACCGTTGGTACTGAGGCACGAACTGAATGTTGTTAGACTTATTTCATGTGTTAAGCTGTATCGGGAAAACTTGGGTGTTTGATTGTTCGATCGGAAAGTTTGACATTTTCTATTTATCCGGAATCGGATACAATAATTGGAATTCACAATGAGTTATGAGATAACTGAATGAATGTTATAAACATAGCACTTTAGTCTCACTTGATCGGTTGCCACGAAATTTTGATGTGATCAAAAGTCCGTCGCAATCACGTAGCGTACGCGGATACTCGCTGGGTAAACTAAATAGACAGCCTCACTCCATAGCCCCGACCAAGTGACTGTAGGAGAACCCCATCGCCGAAAGCATCCGTTCGGGTGCTCGCGGCAGCGGTGTTCCGCCTTGGTGCACTTCGTCGACGGTATCGGGGGTGCGGCCGTCTACTGAAGTTTGCGACGAGCATTCGATCAGGATGTCGGGAATTCTGTTGAATTGCCCGACTTGATATTGAAAAGTGTTTTCGATAATGAGACTAAAATGCGGGGTTTATAATTGTTAGGCATGCGATGTCTAAGTAATTCATTTGGTCAGGCATGCGATGTCTGAGATGGTTGCGGATTCCAACTGTTGTAGTTTTACACTTTCTTTTCTGTGACCGTAAGTGTAATATGTGATATCGCCGGTTTCGTTGCTATATGTCAACGACAATTAGGATACGCATGTTTACTTACGTTGATGACATGTGATGTTATGTGTTGCTGGATATGTTATATTGGATCGTCGTGTTTGAATAGCCGGGGGGTATTTATATGAGATGAGTGTTTTTCATTTTCATTCATGTAAAAACTTGTATGTAATATTCTTTTATTTGGGGCACTTCCAGGTTGCGGAAGATGTCACCCATTGTATATTATTTACTTTTCTGCACTAGGATAGACCCAAGGAGGAGGGCACAAGTAACCGGGTTCTGAAGTCCAGTGGGAGACCAACTCGAGGAGTCGAGTCTGTAAGTGCACGGCGGCGCCCCGGCCGTCAATCCGACGCCGGAATGCGGAAGCGGTGATAAACTTTAATTTTTGCGGACTTTGCAAACCGGCACCACCGCGCACTAAACTCCGGATCGTAACCATTAACAAGTCTAAGCTACTAACAAGAAAGGGAAGAGATGTACCGACTGATCCGAGTCCTCCGGTCTTCATCTCCACTCCGATCTCCTCGCGGGATCTCCGTCCGTCTCCTCCTCATCGGAAAGGGCACCACATCGCCTGTAGCTTTTACGGGCTCCCACCTCAATACCGAGGCAACTCGGGCGCGAAGCTGGCGAATCGACGCGTCCAAGATTTGCTGTAGGAAGTGTAGTGTAGAATCATAGTCTCTTTTGGGGTGGTTGCCATAGACGGAGGAATGGTCTAAAGAAAATTGGTGCTTTCAATTTTCTAGCAAATGGAATGAGATGGATGATTAATTTCTTTCACCAAAATGAAAACTCTCATTTTTCTCTCCTCCTCAAAATATGTGGCCGGCCAAGTCTTTTGGAGAATGGTGGAGGGATCTGAAACAAAATACCAAGGGAGGTGAGTGTAGGAGAATGGAAGAGGTGACCACATCCAAAGACAAGAAAACATCAACCATGCTTATATCTTACATCAAAATCATACCTTCATTAATGCAAGTAATGGTGCAAAGATAATGAAGCCATCATAATCAAAGCAATTGCAAGAAAACCCCCTCCACAGAAGTTATTTGCACAATTGCAAATAACCCCCCTCCATCGGAAAAGTCCGGCCGGGAAAGAACAAAGGAAAACCGGCCGGAACGGAATGCAAACTGGCAACTCCAGAAAACTGGTCTCGTAATAAATTACAGGAAAAACCCCAATACTGTGTATACACACCCGCATCTGTATTCCGTCCGGATACAAATGCAAAGAGACAAAATCTACACTGTACTAAACTAGGACCGGCTTAAACCAAAGCCGGCTAGTAATATCCGTTCGATCCTGATCCGTGCAATACCGCACGTATCTGATCGAACCCTGCCATATACCTATACGGCTACTAGTACAAACCGTCCGATCCTGATCCGTGCAATACCGCACGTATCTGATCGGACCCTGCCATATCTCCATACGGCCTCTACAGCGTTTCGCCCGAAACTTGAGTAACTGAAAGTGTGGTGGACTCTAAAGAATCGTCAATACTATGGTTGTGGATTTAACCACTAGCACGTCAGAGGTATAAGCCAATACGTAACGGGCCACCAGCTATTGACTAAAAGGGACGTTGATGAGTGAACTCATCCTGACACCCTACTGAGCCTGTCAGTGACAATATCCGTACAGTCCGGTCCGTTCGTCTATGAGCATCGCATGTCGGGCCTAGGGGGTGGGTAAAAGTCAGACCCCCAAAAGCGGTACAAGTCATGTCGGAGTGTAGCCCAGAACACCCTGAGATACTACCGGAATACCTACCAGTAAATCTCCTGCCTTGGCCAAGGACTTCGTGTAATGGCTCTCCTAGACACAGCGCGACCTCACCCCCAATACCGGGAGAGACGAACCCCTGAAGATCCGCTCACTGCCTCCATGTGGCTCGGGACTGTACCCAACTAAAACCTGTTTGCACGACTCCTTTGAGCCGTGGTAGGGTAGTAATCAAAGCACAGTGGGAACTCACTCGAGACAAATGACGATCCCCAGGTCGATGAACTAACCTGTACACATGTCACCTGGGAACTGCTATCTGACGTCAGGTATAAGACCAACTAGCATGTTCCCGGCGAGTCCTGTCCGGTGTACTCATAACCCAATGAGCACCTGTATACATCTTAGGTGAACCAACTGACACCAGTGGCCTGTGAGACCGGCCACCGCCCCTCGTCGGGGTCTCGACTGTATACACTAGTCTACTCTGGAGAATCGATGCCCTGTCTCGAAACTCCCACGACTAGGGACCTTTCAAGGATGTGCTTATAGACTCCAGCTCTCACTTATATGATCGCCCTCATACTGCCGGCAGTCAAGCAAGAATCCTAGGGGCTCTATCAACGTGCAATAGCGACTTGTCAGGTCACCTAAAGCAGTACACGATGATAAAGGTAAACCTGATAGCATACTATCATCTCGAGTAAGACTGCTCTACCGGGATAGGTCCTCCCTCAATCATTACAATCACATGCATGTGATCCAATAATTGACTCTGAGGGCACTATCTCCAACAATCTCCCACTTGCACTCAAGGCTAATTATTGCGATGTCGCATACTCACAGCCCGTGTGATACCGAACACCCAACTCCTCTACTGGTCAGTCGCACAAAGCTCGTTTGCGAAACTATTGCGTTCGAGGAATAGCCTCAGTGAGTGGATCCGCTCTGAAGTTTCTTTCTAAGTCTCTCTATATCTCAAGTTCGCGGAGAAAGCCATCTCCCGAAATGAGCAATACCTGTCTTAGAGTGTCTGGATGTCTGATGGGACCGAGCTCATAAATGAACTCCAAATCCAAACTTCTTAGACTGTATCGTCAACTGAACTTAATCAGTATCCTGCGCCATGCCACCCCCAGTATTGCCTTGGACCACCTGTCCAAAATACTGCCCCTCGTCAGAAGGAAAGATATAACTCTGACAACCTCCTTGTCGTCCATGTCACCTTGGAAGCCTGGAATGATAGCAGTTTCCTGAATGAGGTTGTCGTTACCATATCCCTAGAACATCCACTTATGTTCTAAAACTGCTTCCGACTGTTTTTCCAGGATTGGATCAAAGTCAACTTATTGCATCTAGTGCAAGAACAACATCTGGTGTGGTACTTGACATCTCATGATTGACTCAATTGCCTAAGCAAGTGATCTACCAATCATGCATATCCCTCTCTACTTTAGTCTAAAAAACACCTTTAGAGAGGGTGACTCCATCACCTGCAGGTTCACTACCGTGCCAGGAGTCGTCCATTCTAAATACTCTTAGAATGCTGTCAAAGTACCCTGATTGGGAAACCACCCAAATCTAGATCTAAAACTATAGATCTAGTAACCAGTATGTCTGATATAATGTCCAAGTCCCTTGTGGAGAAACCACCGTGTGACGACCAAAGTATAACCGATCGTAGTATAGGAATATCATTTCCTACTACCTTCTCAACAGATCCATCCCCTATTCTGATGACGTCAAACCTATGACTGTCACATCAGAAATAGATGATCTATCTCCGCTATATCTGCTTTAGTCTATAAATAGACATAAGCCTGATGTCCACCAATGCTTCCGCTGCTCCCACTGACTACAACAACCCTCTGGCAGAGTCATATAGACGTACACTTCTAAAGCTAGTTTAGAACGACGCTATACTCATCCTCCCACCGGGTCTCGCAGCCTGGAACAACAGCAATGGCAAGTGTGGGTAAACAAGAACTTCCTTGTCACAGTCCTTGAGGCTACCGGAGTACCTCTCGGGTGCCTGAAGTTACCCACCTTATCTGCGGAGTGGCCAATGGAATGTCAAAACAGATTGAATCTTTAGGTTCCTTATCAAATCTTCAGTAATCGTTTGCGGTTCTGGAATCACTTCCAGTTCTACCATACTCCCACTACCGTTTTCTGAAAAATCCATTTTTAATAAAACTGTGGCGAGTCTTAGAACAATATTTCTATTGATCTCCCAGATGGTAGAAAAGCCAACCCTCGTCATAGCCTGGGTCAACCCACAAACAGCCATTACAGAAACGTGCCTTGAGTTATCCAGAGTCTGGTTTTAATCATAAGCCGGACAACTCCCCATACCTTAACAATGTTAAGATATGAACTGTACTATATCCAATATAGAACCAGAGGCACTGATTTAATTGAACCGATTCAAATCATGCAGCTGTCTCCAGTGCATGTCAACTAAATAGAGAGAGGCCGATCAGCGTTACTCAACTTAGGAATGCTTCCAATTATGAGTAACCTGAAAGAGAAGCAATTTCTCTTTATCATTACTATCAACTGAATACCATACCCAAGTATCTACATCTTCGATCACTTGAAGAATCCCGATACTTGCTACACCTGGTTCTCTACTCTATTCAAATACCTATAACTCCTCTAAACTTAGACCCTGTGATTCTACGAAACACATATCTAAGAACTAGAGAAGTTAAAAGTAAACAGAATATAGTATGAGGACCAACCCCTCTGTCCTAATGGACACTGGACAACATACAATACTCTGTATAAGTCCGCTGAGTCTAACAACTCTTTCACTGTATGTCGTAGGTTGAAAACTGTACCTATGGTTAAGAAGAATTACACCGCTGTTTAATGCTCCTTACCCAACCATCTACTGATATAGGTAAATGTCATAGACATAATTTCAAAAGGTATATCTCACTCTATTAAAAATAGACGTACAGATATATCAATTTGAAATTGGTGCATAACAACGGATATTCAAAACCAAATATTTGCCGACCGGCAAACAACCCAGGTGGCTTCCTCAAATATCACCAATTACAACGAATCGCGATATAATGAGGATGGTCACCTAATTCCCAATAACTTACTCCCACTCATCATCTGTAAAACCATACAGATGTGAGAATCATACCTGGTAAATACATACCCTGGAGTAAGTATCTAATCGGGAAATCAGTTTTCTTTTAACAATACACAGTGAAACTGAAACATTGAAATGTTTCGGTGGGGTATTCTGGTATTCTTAGTAATGCCTCTTCCATTATCCAGATTCACAACTATAACCGTATAATTCTTTGCCACCTCTCCAAATCCCTTTATATATCTTTAGTCATTACCTTCTGCACACCCTTTTAGCCCAAATGGTTTTCTTCCTTCCCTACCATTCGGCACCAGCCTATGGTTTGGAAGAAGACTATCCAATGAGCATAATGGGTGTACTGTCCCAATCCTAGGAACACTCGCAATGCGAGAGAAGGTGAGGATAAAGGACAACCGAATAATCCTTATTCTTATTTCTCTTGAACCAGAATCCATCCCCGAACTGGAACAAGTTCCTTTCGAGTTCGTATATAACTATACGATGGAATATCCAAATAACTGTGGATCTTCGTAGTGATACGGAGTGTCCTGGAGAAATACAAAGGTGATGTGGGAGTGGTAATGAAATACTTGGTTTGGTCATGAATATCAGTCGCAATTTACTTTGCCCTCTTGCTAATCCCTTTCTTTGTCTGAACTTAATACCTTCTGCACACCATCGTTATGCTAATTGGTTTTCTTCATTCCCCACCGTTCGGCACCAGCCTAAGGTTTGGAAGAAGACTATCCAATTTGCATAATAGGTGTACTATCTCCTAAACCAAGGAGTACTCGCAACCTGAGAGAAGGTAGAAGGAAAAGACAACTGAATAGTCCTATCCGTTTTCTCCAGAACCGGAAACCATCCTAGAATTCCTTCGAGTTCGTATCTAACCATACGATGGTTTTGTCCAATGGAAGTGGACGTTCGTAGTAATACGGGGTGTCCTGGAGAAAAGGGTAAAAGTAGGAGTGGCAATGAGGTCTGCAACTCTGACAATCCAAAAGCCAGTGTTAAGAAGGTTCGGTCAACTTGGTCACTGAGTCATGGTCTTAGGGTCGGGTCAATGGTCACTGCCAAAGAGAGAGAGAAAAGAAACACTCAGCGTGCACTCTAACCTAGATCAGAATGGTTATCACTTTATCTAATCTGGAAACCTCCCACTGTACCTCAAATTCTCCTCCAAACCTGAAAGAAGAATTAGTCGGGGTCACCCGAGGAGTAAACTAACTCATCAGTGGGAATCGGGATCCAACTATCATCGCATGATAACGTGACGGAATCCGCTCACGGTATAACACTCCAGAAGGTATGCGCATATCTGGCAAGTTTCAGTTCTTTTGAAACTCCCGATGTGATTTCTGCCCCATGCTCTTATGACCTTGGCGTGAGGTCAAAATATCATAAGTCACATGTCAAGTTCTACCCATCATTGTCCAGGTTAATTTGAACCCACCCGTACATACCCTTGACGTAGGCCAAAATAGTAGTACGACTGTCCCAAACCAACGCATCTATCTATGCAACAGATAAATACCCGGCAACTACCAAACACTATGCCTTGGCGTGCGGTCAAAATACATAGCTTGAATACTACCGAATAATTAACTGAAATGATGGAGGGCTACGAATGGTTTCTGGGGAAAACCTTTAACGTAATGAACTTGATATCGTTGAAGGAACGAATAGCTTTTTAGAAAGTATAGTGACGAAAACCTTTACTAAAGAGGTCACTCCCGGTGAAGGGATCTCGGCTCTTTCCCCGTAGAATGGGGTGCAGGATATTCCAAATGAACACCACGATGCAAAGCAAAAGTAATCGGCTATAGCGAAGTTAGTGCCCTGACGCAAACTTCTGTCCAAGGGGTCACTCCCGGTGAAGGGATCTCGGCTCTTGCCTCGTCGACTGAGGAGCAGGATATTCCAAATTAATACCACGATGCAAAACAAAAGTGAACGTCCTTGCAATAACAGCTTTTTGAAAAGTGTTCCAACAACATCAGAATAGGTTTGTTTAACTTGCATTGATCCGAATCAATGCAGTCCCATCAATTGATCACACCACAAAGAACGAAAATATACTGACGTATGTATATGCCATCCGCATTCGCCACTGGGTCCCGTCATCACCCGTTAGGTTAGTTAACTAACGGCAGAGCGGGGACTGGACTAGCGCGGATGAAAAACATATACAACATCTACTAATATATATACCAATATATAGTATTTCGCTCAAGGCGTGAATAAAAATGCAACATCACAGAAATGTACAGCATCACAGAACAATACAGATATCTGGGATCCCCGGGTTTCACAGAGCCACTACTGAAACCCGACGTTCCCCTGGTCGCGTGGATAGCCTGTGCAATGAAATCCTAGACCCCTACGGGCACGGCAAGTCACCTGCCAAAACCTGAAGCGAGGCAGCCCCCTTCAGCGCCGTGAATGGACCACCCAGCACTCCACGGAATCCGGCAACTTGGGCACCCCTCCTGGGTCAACCTGTACCCCCTACGAGTGCGGCGAATAGCCCGCCAATCCTAGAGTGAAGCCCCCTCCGTCCCAATGCCATGAGATGCGGGCTTGTTGCCCTCCAGAACCCGGCTATCCGTGCACCCCTCCGCGGGGTAATCCTAGTACAGAATGTAAAATATACATACACCGGGTACATCGACCGCAACCAGGTCGTGCCCCAAAAGAATAATACAAACAGGCAGTGACGGCAGTCCACATGTCGGACGCTCGCCCCGCAATATTAAATGTACATAATACAACAAAAAAAACTGTACTAGCATTGCATCCAGGCTATCCCCCACGACCGATCCGCAACATCACAGCAAATACATAGAACATCAACGTGAAAGTCACGTTCGCAAATCCGTCTAACCGGGCTATAGCAGTTAGACGGGATTTACCGATCGAGTGACATTCACGGTCGCAGATATAATGTAAATACTGTGAAAAATGTGTTTAAAATTTTCCGATTGACCAAAAATTAACAAGTGGGCCCCAAACCAATACTGCAGCACTCACAGAAATAATTGGACCAATTTTAATATTCCAAAACCCCTAAAATTAACCTAGAAAGAAACTGGAAAAATATGATAACATGATGAAGCTACAGTGCGGCGGAACAGCGGCCAAGTTGGGGTTTTCGCCGCGGTTCCGCGCTCATGCAGATGAATCACTATATCGTATTTTTGCAGAACTCTTATATCTTTTGGTAGATCACTTTTCTGTCACCTGAAAAATTTTTGGACACCAAAAAATCTTAACAGAAAACTGATGTGAACACAAATTGGGTTTTCGGAATTTTGGTCGATCGGAACTGAAAAACACATCAAACGAAGCTAGACGAAGTTAATGGCGAGTCTCTGATACCACTGTAAGTGCACGGCGGCGCCCCGGCCGTCAATCCGACGCCGGAATGCGGAAGCGGTGATAAACTTTAATTTTTGCGGACTTTGCAAACCGGCACCACCGCGCACTAAACTCCGGATCGTAACCATTAACAAGTCTAAGCTACTAACAAGAAAGGGAAGAGATGTACCGACTGATCCGAGTCCTCCGGTCTTCATCTCCACTCCGATCTCCTCGCGGGATCTCCGTCCGTCTCCTCCTCGTCGGAAAGGGCACCACATCGCCTGTAGCTTTTACGGGCTCCCACCTCAATACCGAGGCAACTCGGGCGCGAAGCTGGCGAATCGACGCGTCCAAGATTTGCTGTAGGAAGTGTAGTGTAGAATCATAGTCTCTTTTGGGGTGGTTGCCATAGACGGAGGAATGGTCTAAAGAAAATTGGTGCTTTCAATGTTCTAGCAAATGGAATGAGATGGATGATTAATTTCTTTCACCAAAATGAAAACTCTCATTTTTCTCTCCTCCACAAAATATGTGGCCGGCCAAGTCTTTTGGAGAATGGTGGAGGGATCTGAAACAAAATACCAAGGGAGGTGAGTGTAGGAGAATGGAAGAGGTGACCACATCCAAAGACAAGAAAACATCAACCATGCTTATATCTTACATCAAAACCATACCCTCATTAATGCAAGTAATGGTGCAAAGATAATGAAGCCATCATAATCAAAGCAATTGCAAGAAAACCCCCTCCACAAAAGTTATTTGCACAATTGCAAATAACCCCCCTCCATCGGAAAAGTCCGGCCGGGAAAGAACAAAGGAAAACCGGCCGGAACGGAATGCAAACTGGCAACTCCAGAAAACTGGTCCCATAATAAATTACAGGAAAAACCCCAATACTGTGTATACACACCCGCATCTGTATTCCGTCCGGATACAAATGCAAAGAGACAAAATCTACACTGTACTAAACTAGGACCGGCTTAAACCAAAGCCGGCTAGTAATATCCGTTCGATCCTGATCCGTGCAATACCGCACGTATCTGATCGAACCCTGCCATATACTTATACGGCTACTAGTACAAACCGTCCGATCCTGATCCGTGCAATACCGCACGTATCTGATCGGACCCTGTTATATCTCCATACGGCCTCTACAGCGTTTCGCCCGAAACTTGAGTAACTGAAAGTGTGGTGGACTCTAAAGACTCGTCAATACTATGGTTGTGGATTTAACCACTAGCACGTCAGAGGTATAAGCCAATACGTAACGGGCCACCAGCTATTGACTAAAAGGGACGTTGATGAGTGAACTCATCCTGACACCCTACTGAGCCTGTCAGTGACAATATCCGTACAGTCCGGTCCGTTCGTCTATGAGCATCGCATGTCGGGCCTAGGGGGTGGGTAAAAGTCAGACCCCCAAAAGCGGTACAAGTCGTGTCGGAGTGTAGCCCAGAACACCCTGAGATACTACCGGAATACCTACCAGTAAATCTCCTGCCTTGGCCAAGGACTTCGTGTAATGGCTCTCCTAGACACAGCGCGACCTCACCCCCAATACCGGGAGAGACGAACCCCAGAAGATCCGCTCACTGCCTCCATGTGGCTCGGGACTGTACCCAACTAAAACCTATTTGCACGACTCCTTTGAGCCGTGGTAGGGTAGTAATCAAAGCACAGTGGGAACTCACACGAGACAAATGACGATCCCCAGGTCGATGAAATAACCTGTACACATGTCACCTGGGAACTGCTATCTGACGTCAGGTATAAGACCAACTAGCATGTTCCCGGCGAGTCCTGTCCGGTGTACTCATAACCCAATGAGCACCTGTATACATCTTAGGTGAACCAACTGACACCAGTGGCCTGTGAGACCGGCCACCGCCCCTCGTCGGGGTCTCGACTGTATACACTAGTCTACTCTGGAGAATCGATGCCCTGTCTCGAAACTCCCACGACTAGGGACCTTTCAAGGATGTGCTTATAGACTCCAGCTCTCACTTATATGATCGCCCTCATACTGCCGGCAGTCAAGCAAGAATCCTAGGGGCTCTATCAACGTGCAATAGCGACTTGTCAGGTCACCTAAAGCAGTACACGATGATAAAGGTAAACCTGATAGCATACTATCATCTCGAGTAAGACTGCTCTACCGGGATAGGTCCTCCCTCAATCATTGCAATCACGTGCCTGTGATCCAATAATTGACTCTGAGGGCACTATCTCCAACAGAGTCCGGGTCTCCTAACTCTAGAATTGGCAGGGTTGCTTGCCGCTCTCGTAGGGGTCTAGGGGTGTGGGTTTGGCTATTCATCACGACCGTGGAATCCGTGTTTTATACTGGCTCGTATTGAAAACACGGACGTCCTAGTATATCCAATATTTCATATGTTTCTTCTGCTGCGATATCTGTGATGTGATCATGTGATGTTCTGTGATAGATACAGTATATAGTATATATGATATATTATATAGACGTTACTTATGTTTTACACCCGCGCTAGCCCTGCCCCGCTCTGCCGTTAGTTACCTAACCTAACGGTGCACGAGGGGACATCGAGGCGAATGCGGATGGCATAAGTGTACTTCGTATTTATCTGTAATGTTTAGGTACTTAAATGATGGGACTTCATTAATGTGATTAATGAAATAAAAGAAACCTAAAGATGTTGTAGAATCGAATTTCAAAATAAAACAGGTAGCTACAGTTCTTGCTTTGCACAGCGGTATATGTGATATATCCTGCACCTTATTCGATAAGGAAAGGACCGATATCCCTTCACCGGGAGTGACTCCTTTAGCAATAACTGGCAGATGCTACACACTCGGTTTGTCTTTTAATTGCTTTTAAGTGTTTTTGCTTTGCACAGCGGTATATGTGATATATCCTGCACCTCATTCGACGAGGAAAGGACCGACGATCCCTTCACCGGGAGTGACTCCTTTAGCAAAACTAGAAAAGCCTAAAAAACACTCCATTTCAAAATTCATTTGATTCTACAACGATATCAAGTTCATTACGCAATAGGTTTTCAGAAAAACCTGTCGTAGCCCTCCGTCATTTCAGATAAGTTGTATATAGTATTCGTGCTGCATTTGTTGGCTTTCGTCAAGGTGCAGTGTGCGGTAGCTATATGCTGCTTATCTGCTAGCATACGATGCGATTGGATTAGGGTAGTCGTGCGGCTTTGTTGGCTTTCGTCAAGGGTCGTGCGGGTGGGTTTAATTCAATCAAGAAATGTACGGGTTGAACTTGACTAGCGGGCTATGGTTTGTTGGCTTTCGTCAAGGTCATAGCACGTTAGGGGCAAAATATTATCGGGAATTTCAAGTGTTGAAATTTGCAATGAGATTGCATACCTTCTATGAGATAGTTGGATCCCGATACCCGCTGCGAGTAAGAGTTACTCCTGGGAGAGTTTTATACATTACAATTAGCCGATCAAGTAGGTGTCTAGAAAGGAGTCAACGAGGTTACGCCTCTGGGAAAACGAGGTTTACATTAATTAGGTTCGTGCGAAAGCACGGGGGACCTCCCTCAAAGTACCGACACTGGCCTGGCTGAAAGATTGGCGAACTTGTAGTGTGTAATTAATCCCGGCTAGTTTTTCCTTTTAGGGTTTGAAGGAAGATTTGATAAAAAGCAGTGGGAGCCATCCTGATTAGATAAAATAAAAACCAATCTATTCTTGCAAGAGCGCACGCTGAGTGTTTTCTTCTCTCTCTCTCCAGGTAGCGACCATATCACGCCTTAATCAAGATAATAATACGGAATATTGACCGAACCCGCTTGTTATTCTGAGCTGGGGAACGTTGGTCCCGCTCCAACTTATAATTGTTATAAGACAGAGCAGGAAATTGGGGATTACCAGAATTCCCGTGCCGCCCAAACGAAGAGAGTGCATGCTGATGCATCATCTTCGGGTGTGTTCATTACAAAGAACTGTTTCTCAGTATCCTTTACGTCCTGTGTATGTGATACCAGATCAGGATCCCAGATATGTAATCTGTTACATAGGGCTACAGAAAGGTAGAGAACTGAGAACGGGTGATAAGTTTCATGAGGCAGAAAACGGGGCAAGTGTTGCAGCCAAGTCTGTTGGTCACTGTCACCCTGTATTCCAATACATTGATTCTGAACGAATGTTATTAGATACCGAACCTGATATACAAAATCATATCTATCTCTTTATTAGTAAAGAAATGATAAAATTTTGTATTGTTGGATAATGTTTTGAACATTTCCTATATCAAAAGTTGATCAGATCAGGCACGTTATCTAAAAGCATTGATGTTCTAAATCAAACTACAGTTCTTAGTATACGGAACACACACAAGAGGAAGAGTTCAGAAATGAACGAATCCTTCTTGAGGCATTGTAGACTAGGTCATATCAATGCGACCCGACTAGCTGAAGTTACATGTAGATGCATATTTAAATCAGTTTAAATCTACATCTTGTGAAACTTGCCAGTCATGTCACAAAGATATAATGACACCAGCTCTGTTTATTGGAAACAGAGGAAGAGTTAGTGAACTCTTGGGATGATACATGTTGATGTATGTAGGTCCCCTGTCTACACTTGCCAAGACCAGTTCTTTATACTTCATTACATTCTCTGATAATCTCTTAAGATTCAGACATATGTTCCTGTTGAGACACAAGTCCGAACCTTTTGAGATATTCACAGAATATAAGTTGGAAGTAGAGAACCAAAAATACGGGTATAAGTATTATATCCTATGATGAGATTAGGGAGGAGAATACTTGTGCATGGAATTCCTGGACTATTCTAAAGGAGAATGAGATTCTCTCTCAGCATTACTCCTCCGTATACACCATAGCACGATGGTATGTCGGGGTGGAGCAATAGCACCCTATGTGATAAGGTGTGCTCTATGATGAGTACTTCTGAGTTACCTATTTCCTTTTGGGAGTTATGCACTTGAGAAGCTGCATACCTATTGAATAGGGTTCGAATCAGATCACAGTCTACCACTCCATATGAGATACGGTATGGGAAGAGCCCATGTCTTAAGTTAGTTAAGATTTGGGGTTGTCCGGCCTATGTCTAAAAGCAAAATCCGGACAAGCTCGAGGCAAATACTGTTATGTAGAACTGGAAGTGTTTCAGCTATACAAACAACAGCTGATGATTTGATAGAACCAAAGGATTCAATAGTTACCAACGAACCTCAGCCTCTCCGCCGATCTAGTAGGGTTTTCTCACCCACCTGAGAGATACTTCGGTTTCTCTATGACAGTGGGAGCGAGGACTGCATCATGAGATGATGACCCAACTAGCTTCGAGCTGGCCATCAGGAGTAAGACTCTGTAAGAATGGCTGGATGCTTAGCGATCTGAGATGGAATCCTTATACACCAACAAAGTATGGACTTTGGTTGCTATATCTGAAGGGTTAAATTCCCATCAGGAGCAAGTATATCTTGAGAAGATTACTTGGTGTACATGGAAAAGTTGCGACTTTCAAAGCTAGACTTGTTAAAGGTTTTCGTCATCGACCAGGCATGGACAATGATGAAACCTTTTCAAGTAGCTATGCTTAAGTCCATCCAGATCCTACTTGCCATGGCTACATACCATGACTACGATATCTGGCGGTTGGGTGCCATGACTGCTTTCCTAAATATTGATTTAGAAGAGAACGTCTGTAAGTACACAGCCAGAGGGCTTCATAAACAGTGGGAGCAGCGGAAACGTGAACAAGATGTTTTATGTGATAAAGCAGGCATCGCGGGGTTGGAACATCTGTTTTGATGAGTTAGTCAAACAGTTTGATATCATCAAAATGGTAGATGAATCTTGTATAAACAAAAAGGTAGTAGGGAGTATGGTGACGATCCTCGTAGAGTACGTGGATGACATACTCAAGATAGGGAAGAAGTTTCCTATGCTATGCTCGGTCAATCTCCGTTTATCACATGGATTCTCCATATAGGATCAAATTGATACCTCCTAAATCCTGGATTTTGGATCTATGAGATAGATCTAATTGGATGTTAGGATACTCACTAGTTGTTGTGAGAAGGTATCAATCGATCCTGGGGAGAATCACTGGAAAGGTTCCAGGGTGACAAGATGACTGAATGTCAGTCACAGGCATTGTCTTTACCCTAAGTATAGGGACGGTATGTTGGAAGAGTTCCAAGTTAGATACCGTGGCATACTAGAAGATAAAGGCAGGATACATCGCTACTTAAGATGCTACCAAAGAGGCTGTTTGGGTGTATATTAGTTCATGAGATGAACTATGTTCCTCCCATTGTGTGACAATGGAGTTGTGGCTTATGCCAAGGAACGCAGGTCCCATCAGTGATCCAGACATATTCTAAGGCAGTATCACCTGATCATGGAGATGGTTGATCTCCAGGGGATCGAGGTCAGGAGAGTAGACTCAGAGGACAACACAGCGGATGCACTCACAAAGGCCTGTTCCCAGAGAGAGACTTTTATAGGATGGTTGAGTATGAGATACTACAACCACTGCTACAGATGGCCCTAGTGCAAGTGGGAGATTGTTAGTTATATGTATGCCCTAGAGGCCATTACTGTACATATGATGTATATTGTAGTGGATGCTAGGACGTATATAGGGAGGACTTTCTTGCTCGACATGATAGTATGCTATCTGGTTGATCTTTACCTTAACGTGTATGCTGATTGTCTCTCTGTTACATGTTGGTAAAGCCCCTAGGATGTGTACTCGACTACCTGGACTATGATGCGGATCATACTAGTGGGGACATGGTAGTCCATAAGTACATCCTTCAAGGTCCCTAGTCGTGGGTGTATTGAGACAGGGCATCGATATACCAGAGTAGACTAGCGTATACCTTCTCGACCCATACAGATGGGCGATGGATGATCCCATATCCATTGGTGTTTGACATCAGAGATGATATACGGGTGCTCAGTAGAGACTGGGTACACTGGACGGACTCGCCGAGAACTCCCAGATGGTATTATACCTTACGTCAGATGGCAGTTCTCTGGTGACACTGGTACAGGTTAGTCTGTAGACCCGAGATCGTCATAGAGTCTTGTGTGGCTCCCACTGTGCTTTGATTTCCACCTTACCACGTCCAAGAGGGCATGCAAAACGGTGGTTTTTGGGTACAGTCCCGAGTCACATGGAGGCAATGAGCGATAGGAGGGGATTCGTCTCTCCCGGTATAGGGGGTTGATGTTGCGCTGTGTTCGATTGGCTATAACCGGAAATCCCTGGCCAGGGTTGCTGAGATTTACTGGTAAGTGTTACCAGTAGTTTCTCGAATTGTTATAGACCTTATATCGACACGACTTATCGAGCTATTGGGGTCTGACGTTTACCACCCCTAGGCGAGATATGCGACATATCAGACGATCAGACCGGACTGTACGGTAGTGTTACTGGTTGGATTCACTGGAGTGTGAGCGGGCTTGCTCGTCTATCTTCAGATCGCTCAATACCCGGGTGGCCGTTACGTTTAGCAGACCGCTTGCGGCTTGTGGGTGTTTGATATGATCATCACCTGCTGCCGGCGTATTGACGAGTCTTTAGAGTCCTACACAGAGGTTTCCTGGCTCAAGCGAAACGAAATAGGAGCGCATATGAGATATGTGCGGGACCGAGAATAATCCGTGTATGTGATACCGTATTTCATTCTCGCGATGAATGTATCGATTGGTTGTATGCGATATAACCTAGTTATCGAATCAAGGGTTGATTCGATAAGCCGATACATTGGATACTAGTCGGTTATATGCGATATAACCGGATCGTTAAATCAAGTGTTGATTTAATGATTGAATGTATAATTATATATTTGATATATTACTTTGCATTAACTAGTATTGGTTCACTTTAAATGGATATTCTCACTCGAATGTGCGCATTGCATATGCGATATGATTTTGTGCACTTGCTTGTATCATGTTTGATGATACATGCCTTTTTGTTAAGTGTATAGAATTAAACCATGGTTAACTTAATGATTAGGGTTTTGCTTTTTCATTTAATTATTTGTTTATTCATTTTTGGATATTAATAAAAGCATAAAAGAAAAGCAAAATGGTTTCTTTATTTTATTTTCTTTCATGAAGCTTTTTGAAGCTTCATGAAGCTTTGACCAAAGTCACCACTTTGTCTTTATCTTTAACCCTAACCATTAATCTAACCTTAGTTAATTCTCTACACTTGACCATGGTTGATTATGATAAGTATTCTTTTATTTTCTATTTTCTAATTAACTTATATATCAATTATCATCTTCTTCTTCCTTGAACTCAAGAAGAAAACCTTGCATCCATCAATGGTGATTGATGAATTAGAGTGAGAAATCCAATTCTAAAGTCTACCCACTTCCTATTTCTTCATCCTCTACCTCTTGCCAAGTAGTAGAGTGTGTTTTCTTCACAAGTTTCTTGACTTGGTGAAGTTGGAGCTTGATCTAGCGATGCCTCGACGTAGATCATCTTCGGCATGGACATCGACGACCTAGCTCGCCTATTCTCCGACGAAGCCGACGCTAGAGCCTGGGAATGCACTAGGACAGCGAGGGGGCTTCGTTGCGGAGCTATGGAGGTGGAGCACCGGATCTATAAAGGTTGTATTTCCGTATTCTTATAGTTAAGTGTTAACTAGTTTACTTTTTCGCCTAGAAATCTAGCCAACGATCCGTATTAGGGTTTCTCGGCACCTATAATTTTTGAAATTGGCATGGTTGATGCCTTGTGAGACCTCTAGAAAGTGCCTAGGAACCCTACAGAGACCATATTTTAAACGAATTAAGATATGGGGTTGTCCGGCCTATGTCAAAAAGCAAAATCCGGACAAACTCGAGGCACGATCAGTTCTTTGCAAGTTTGTGGGATATCCAAAGAATTCTCAAGGATATTTTTTCTACCAAGCTGAGGAACAAAGAGTGTTTGTTGCTCAACATGCCACCTTTTTGGAAAGGGAATTTCTCGCAAAAGAAATTAGTGGCAAAGAGGTAGAGCTGGAAGAGGTTCCAGCACCACAAACTACAACTAATGATTTAGTAGAACCAGAGGATTCAGTAGTACCCGACGAACCCCAGCCTCTCCGCAGATCTAGTAGGGTTTCTTGTCCACCTAAGATATACTACGGTTTTCTCATTGATGGTGGGAGCGAGGATTGCATCATGGAGGATGATGACCCAACTAGCTTCGAGCAGGCCATCACGAGTAGGGACTCAGTGAAATGGCTGGATGCTATGCGGTCCGAGATGGAATCCATGTACACCAACAAAGTATGGACTTTGGATGTTGCTCCTGAAGGGGTAAAACCCATCGGGAGCAAGTGGATCTTCAAGAAAAAACTTGGTGTAGATGGGAAAGTGGAGACTTTCAAAGCTAGACTTGTAGCAAAGGGTTTTCGTCAAAGACCAGGTGTGGACTATGACGAAACCTTTTCTCCAGTGGCTATGCTTAAATCCATCCGGATCATGCTTGCCATCGCTGCATATTATGATTACGAAATCTGGCAAATGGATGTTAAGACCGCCTTTCTAAATGGTGATTTAGAAGAGAGCGTGTACATGACTCAGCCAGAGGGCTTCGTAGACAGTGGGAGCAGCGGGAAGGTGTGCAAGCTGCTCAAATCCATTTATGGATTAAAGCAAGCATCGTGGAGTTGGAACATCTGCTTTGACGTCGTTATCAAAGAGTTTGATTTCGTCAAAAACCCAGATGAACCTTATATCTACAAGAAGGTGGCAGAGAGTAAGGTTGTCTTCCTCGTATTGTACGTGGACGACATACTCTTGATAGGAAATGATATTCCTATGCTGCAATCAGTCAAGCTCTTCTTATCACAAAGATTCTCGATGAAAGATCTTGGTGATGCCTCCTGCATATTGGGAATTAGGATCTATAGAGATAGATCCAAACGGATATTGGGATTGTCCCAATCCAGGTACATTGACACCATACTAAAGAGGTTTAGTATGGAAGAATCCAAGCGTGGGAACTTGCCCACGATCTCTGGAGTCACTCTCTCCAAAGAGATGTCTCCGAAGACTGATTTGGAGAGAGCTCGCATGCAAGGGATACCCTATGCTTCGGCTGTAGGCTCTATCATGTACGCGATGCTATGTACCAGACCCGATGTAGCATACTCACTAAGTGTAGTGAGCAGGTATCAAGCTGATCCTGGGGAGAGTCACTGGACAGCTGTGTAGAGCATTCTCAAGTACTTACGAAGGACTAAAGAGATGCTCTTGGTGTATGGTAACGGAGAACTCCAAGTGGAGTCCTTTACCGATTCGAGCTTCCAGAGTGATAAGGACGACTCTAAGTCGCAGTCGGGATTTGTCTTTACCCTTTACGGAGGGGCGGTTAGCTGGAAGAGTTCCAAGCAGGAAACCGTGGCAGACTCGACGATGGAGGCTGAATACATAGCTGCCAACGATGCTGCTATAGAGGCTGTCTGGATCAAGAAGTTCATTACTGAACTTGGTGTGGTTCCATCCATTGAGCATCCAATACCTTTGTATTGCGATAACAATGGAGCGGTGGCTTTGGCCAAGGAACCCAGGTCCCATCAGCGATCCAGGCATATTCTGAGGCGGTATCACCTGATCTGGGAGATAGTTGATCGCCGGGAGATCGAGGTCAGGAAGGTTGACACGAAGAACAACACGGCGGATCCACTCACGAAGGCCATTCCCCAGATACAGTTTGAGAGACTCTTCGGGATGCTCGGTATGCGATACTACAGCAGCTGGCCCTAGTGCAAGTGGGAGATTGTTAGTTATATGTATGCCCTAGAGGCCAGTATTGTACAGATGATGTATATTATATTGGATGCTTGGACATATATAGAGATGACTTTCTTGCTCGATATGATAGTATGCTATCCGGTTACTCTTTATCTTAAAATGTACACTTGTCTCTTTAAACTGTCTTATAGTTACATGTTGGTAAAGCCCTTAGGATGTGTACTTGACTACCTGGACTATGATGCAGATCATACTAGTGGGGACATGGTAGTCCATAGGTACATCCTTCAAGGTCCCTAGTCGTGGGTGTATCAAGACGGGGCATCGATATACCGGTGTAGACTAGCGTATACGCTTCTCGACCCATGAGATGGGCGATGGATGATCCTATATCCATTGGTGTTTGACATCAGAGATGATATACGGGTGCTCAGTGGAGACTGGGTACACTGGACGGACTCGCCGAGAACTCACAGATGGTATTATACCTCATGTCAGATGGCAGTTCTCAGATGACACTTGTGCAGGTTAGTCTGTAGACCCGAGATCGTCATAGAGTCTTGTGTGATTCCCACTGTGCTTTGATCTCCACTTTACCACGTCCATGAGGGCGTGCAAAACAGTGGTCTTTAGGTACAGTCCCGAGTCACATGGAGGCAATGAGCGATAGGAGGGGTTTCGTCTCTCCCGGTATTGGGGGTTGATGTTGCGCTGTGCTCGATTGGCCGTAACAGGGAAGTCCCTGGCCAGGGCTGATCAGAGATTTGCTGGTAAGTGTTACCAGTAGTTTCTCGACCCGTTATGAGCCTTACATCGGCACGACTTATCGGTTTTCGGGGTCTGACGTTTACCACCCCTAGACTTGATATATGACATATCAGACGAACAGACCGGACTTTACGGTAAGTGTTACTGGTTGGATTCACAGGAGTGTGAGTGGGCTAGCTCGTCGATCTTTTGATCGCTCAATACCCGGGTGGCCGTTACGTTTAGCAGACCGCTTGCGGCTTGTGGGTGCTTGATATGATCATCATCTGCTGCCGGCGTATTGACGAGTCTTTAGAGTCCTACACAGAGGTTTCCTGGCTCAAGCGAAACGAAATAGGAGCGCATATGAGATATGTACAAGATCGAGAATAATGCGTGTATGTGATACCGTATTCCATTCTCGTGATGAATGTATCGATTGGTTATATGCGATATAACCTAGATATCGAATCAAGGATTGATTCGATAAGTCGATACATTGGATACTAGTCGGTTATGTGCGACATGACCGGATCATTGAATCTAGTGTTGATCTAATGATTTAATTTATAATTATATATTTGATATATTACTTTGCATTAACTAGTATTGGTTCATTTTAAAAGGTTTTTCTCACTTGAAGTTCACAAGTTGTATATGTGATATACTTTTGTGCACTTGATTGTATTATGTTTGATGATGCATGCTCACTTGGGTTTGTGTAAAGAATTATACCATGGTTAAGTTAATGATTAGGGTTTTGTTTATTTGATTTACTTATTTATTTATTTATTTCTTTTCATTTATATTAGGAAAAGAAATGAAATGGTGGCTCATTTTGGACTTTCTTTTGAAGCTTCATGAAGCTTTGATTGGTTTGACCATTTTGTCTCTTTTCTTAACCCTAACCATTCACTTGAACCATAGTTGATTCTCTACACAAGTTATCTTGACCATGGTTGCTATATGATAAGTATAATCTATTTTCTATTTGATGGATGATTCTTATCATAATCATCTTCATCTTCTTCTTCTTCTTAACAAAAAGAAAAGCTTGCCTTCATCAATGGCAACTTGAGCAAAAGTGTGAGAAATCCAATTTTAAAGTGAACCCACCTCCTATTTCTTCACCCTTTACCTCTTGCCAAGTAGTATAGGGTGTTTTCTTCACAAGTTTCACAACTTGGTGAAGTTGGAGCTTGATCTTGTGTAACCTCGACGTAGATTATCTTCGGCATCGTAGCCGACGACTAGTCCGTTCATTTCTCCGATGAAGCCGATGCTAGAGTCCGAGATCCGACTTGGACAGCGAGAGGACGTCTACGTGGAGCTAAGGAAGTGGAGAACCGGATCTACAAAGGTTGTAGTTTCTTACCTATAGTTAAGTTGTTAACTAGTTTATTGTTTCGCCTAAAATTCTAGTTAACGATCCGTATTAGAGTTTCTCGGCACTTGTAAAATTTGAAATTGGCATGGTTGATGCCTTGTGAGACCTCTTGAGAGTGCCTAGGAACCCTACACTATCGCTCATTGCCTCCATGTGATTCGGGACTGTACCCAAAAGCCACCATTTTGCACGCCCTCTTGGACATGGTATGATGGAAATCAAAGCACAGTTGGAATCACACATGTCTCTATGACTATCTCGGGTTTACAGACTAACCTGTACCAGTGTCACCAGAGAACTGGCATCTGACGTGAGGTATAATATCATCTGGGAGTTCTCGGCGAGTCCGTCCAGTGTACCCAGTCTCCACTGAGCACCCGCATACTATCTCTGATGTCAAACACCAATGGATATGGGATCATCCATCGCCCATCATATGGGTCAAGAAGCGCATACGCTAGTCTACTCTGGAGTATCGATGCCATGTCTCGGTACTCCCACGACTAGAAACATTTGAAGGATGTACTTAACGACTACTCTGTTCCCACTAGTATGATCTGCCTCATAGTCCGGGTAGTCAAGTACTCATCCTAAAGGCTTTATCAACATGTAACATAGAGACAATCAGAGTACATGTTAAGATAAAGAGTAACCAGATAGCATACTATCATGTCGAGCAAGAAAGTCCTCCCTATATATGTCCAAGCATCCACTATAATATACATCGTATGTACAGTAATGGTCTCTAGGGCATACATATAACTAACAGGCATCGATACTCTAAGAGTAGACTAGTGTATACTGATCGAGACCCCGACGAGGGGCGGTGGCCGGTCTCACAAGCCATTGGTGTTTGTTGGTTCACATAAGATGTATACAGGTGCTCATTAGGTTATGAGTACACCGGACGGACACGCCGTGAACATGCTAGTTGGTATTGTACCTATTGTCAGATAGCAGTTCCCTGGTGACTGTTGGAGATAGTGCCCTCAGAGTCAATTATTGGATCACAAGCACGCGATTGTAATGATTGATAGAGGACCTATCCCGATAGGACAGTCTTACTCAAGATGATAGTATGCTATCTGGTTTATTTTTATCATCGTGTACTGCTTTAGGTGACCTTACAGGTTACTATTACGCGTTGATAGAGCCCCTAGGAATCTTGCTTGACTACCAGCAGTATGAGGGCGATCATATACGTAGGAGCTGGGGTCTATAAGCATATCCTTAAAAGGTCCCTAGTCGTGGGAGTTTCGAGACAGGGCATCGATACTCCGGAGTAGACTAGTGTATACAGTCGAGACCCTGACGAGGGGCGGTGGCCGGTCTCACAAGCCACCGGTGTCAGTTGGTTCACCTAAGATGTATACAGGTGCTCATTGGGTTATGAGTACACCGGACAGGACTCGCCGGAAGCCTGCTAGTTAGTATTATACCTGACGTCAAATAGCAGTTCCCTGGTGACATGTATACAAGTTAGTTCATCGACCTGAGATCGTCATTTGTCTCGTATGAGTTCCCACTGTACTTAGATTACTACCCTACCACGCTCAAAGGAGACGTGCAAACAGGTTTTAGTTAGGTACAGTCCCGAGCCACATGGAGGCAGTGAGCGGATCTGCAGGGGTTCGTCTCTCCCGGTATTGGGGGTGACGTCGCGCTGTGTCTAGGAGAGCCAGTACATGAAAAGTCCTTGGCCAAGGCAGGAGATTTACTGGTAGGTATTCCAGTAGTATCTCAGGGTGTTCTGGGCTACACTCCAACACGACTTGTACCGCTATTGGGGGTCTGACTTTTACCAACCCCCTAGGCCCGCCATGCGATGCTTATAGACGAACGGACCGGACTGTATGGATATTGTCACTGACAGGCTCAGTAGGGTGTCTGGATGAGTTCGCTTATCGACGTCCCTTTTGGTCAATAGCTGGTGGCCCGTTACGTATGGCTGATACCTCTGACGTGCTAGTGGTTAAATCCACAGCCATAGTATTGACGAGTCTTTAGAGTCTACCACACACAGTTACTCAAGTTTCGGGCGAAACGCTGTAGAGGCCGTATGGAGATATGGTAGGGTTCGATTAGATACGTGCGGTATTGCACGGATCGTGATCGGATGGGTTTTTACTAGCCGGCTTTGGTTTAAGCCGGATACTAGTATTAGACAGTGTAGTTTTGTCTCTTTGCATTTGTGTTCAGTGGGAATACAAATGCGGGCATGTATTTGCAGTAGCGGGGTTTTCCTGTAATTTATTACGGGATCAGTTTTCTGAAGTTGCCAGTTTGCATTCCGTTCCGGCCGGTTTTCCTTTGATCCTTCACGGCCGGACTTTCGATGGAGGGGGTAATTTGCAATTGTGCAAATTACTTTTTATGGACGGGTTTTATTGCATTATGTAGCTTCCTCATAATGAGATTCCATTTTGGTCTCATCCTTTGCATTTATTGTGATGGTTTGGCGAAAGGATTGAAATGGGAAATGAGAGTGACTTAAATCTTGGATTATCTTTTCTTTTCTTCTATTGGATATTCATTCTTTTTCCTCCTCATTGTTGAAGAGGGGCCGGCCACACTAGAGGGAGAAAAGGGGTTCATTTGTGTGAGAGAGAGATTCATTCATCTCATTTTTTATTCTATGCTTGCTACCAAAAATCATACACCTCTCTCCAAAGATTATTCCTTAACCTCTTTCCTCCACATCCATGGCAACTTCCAAAGACCCCAAAGAGACATAGCCTACTACACTACATCTACAGCAAATCTTGGACGTGTCGGCTAGCCAACTTTAACGCCCGAGTTGCCTCGGTCCAGAGGTGGGAGCCCGTAAACGAACCCGGCTACGTGGTGCCCTTTCCGACGAGGACGTGACGGACGGAGATTCCGCGGGAGATCGGAGTGGAGACGAAGACCGAAGGTCATGGATCGCTTGGTATACTTCTCTACTCTTATTCTAGTTTGCTAGTAGCTAGCTTAATGGCCCGATCCGGGATAAAAGTGCGCGGTGGTGCCGGTTTGCTAGTTTGCAAAGTTTTTCGTTTCCGCATTTCTGGCGTCGGATCGACGGCCGGGGCACCGCCGTGCACTTACAGTGACATGTGTACAGGTTAGTCTATCGACCTGAGATCGTCATTTGTCTCGTGTGAGTTCCCACTGTGCTTTGATTACTACCCTACCATGGCTCAAAGGAGTCATGCAAACGGGTTTTAGTTGGGTACAGTCCCGAGCCACATGGAGGCAGTGAGTGGATCGTCAAGGGATTCGTCTCTCCCGGTATTGGGGGTTGATGTCATGGAGTGCATGGGTGGACATCACCAGAAATCCTTTGCCAAAGTAGTCGAGAATTACTTATCTAGGATCGGTAGTTTCTCAGTTTGTGATGGGCTTCATACCGAAACTAAATGTCACGTTATTAGGGGTCTGACTTTATCCACCACCCTAGACTCGATATGCGAAACTCATAGACGAACGAACCGGACTTTACGGATATTGTCACTATCAGGCTCAGTAGGGGTTTCAGGATAAGTTTGCTCGTCGGCCTCCCTTTCGCTCGATACCTGGGTAGCTGTTACGTACAGCTAGTGCCACTGACGTGCTTGTGGTTAAACCCACTGCCAGCGTATTGACGAGTCTTTAGAGTCCCACACAGAGGGTTTCCCTGCTTCGGGCAAAACGATGTAGAGGCCGTATGGTTTTATGGCAGTGTTCGATCACATACGTGTACTTTTGCACGGATGATGTTCGTACGGATAATACAAGTGGTCTTTAGTTTAAGCCGGATCCTAATATTATATTGTTGGATTATTTTCATCACTTTGTATTCGTATTATTCGGAATATGGATGTGGGTATGTATATACGGTTGAGGGGTATTCTTGTAATTTATTTGTCACGACCCGAAATATTAGCTCGTGACCGGCACTTGAATCACGCGACGTCCAGAGGCGTAACGTAACTCATGTAAGCAGAAACCCAGAAATCTAAACCTTTTAAGAAAATAAAAGAGGTGAAGTTTTGAAATAAAGGTATGATGAAATCAAATACTGTTAGTTATATGTATGCCCTCGAGGCCATTACTATACATAGGATGTATATTGTAGTGGATGCTTGGACATATATAGGGAGGACTTTCTTGCTCGACAAGATAGTATGCTATCTGGTTAGTCTTTACCTTAACGTGTATACTGATTGTCTCTCTGTTACATGTTGGTAAAACCCTTAGGATGTGTACTTGACTACCTGGACTATGATGCGGATCATACTAGTGGGGACATGGTAGTCCATAAGTACATCCTTCAAGGTCCCTAGTCGTGGGTGTATCGAGACGGGGCATTGATATACCAGAGTATACTAGCGTATACCTTCTCGACCCATACAGATGGGCGATGGATGATCCCATATCCATTGGTGTTTGACATCAGAGATGATATACGGGTGCTCAGTGGAGACTGGGTACAGTGGACGGACTCGCTGAGAACTCCCAGATGGTATTATACCTTACGTCAGATGGCAGTTCTCTGGTGACACTGGTACAGAGTAGTCTGTTGACCCAAGATCGTCATAGAGTCTTGTATGATTCCCACTGTTCTTTGATTACCACCTTACCACGTCCAAGAGGGCATGCAAAACGTGTTTTTTGGGTACAGTCCCGAATCACATGGAGGCAATGAGCGATAGGAGGGGATTCGCCTCTCCCGGTATAGGGAGTTGATGTTGCGCTGTGTTCGATTGGCAATAACCGGAATTCCCTGGCCAGGGTTACTGAGATTTACTGGTAAGTGTTACCAGTAGTTTCTCGAACTGTTATAGATCTCATATCGACACGACTTATCGAGCTACTGGGGTCTGACGTTTACCACCCCTAGGCGAGATATGCGACATATCAGACGAACAGACCGGACTGCACGGTAAGTGTTGCTGGTTGGATTCACAGGAGTGTGAGCGGGCTTGCTCGTCGATCTTCTGATCGCTCAATACCCGGGTGGCCATTACGTTTAGCAGACCGCTTGCGGCTTGTGGGTGCTTGATATGATCATCATCTGCTGCCGGCGTATTGACGACTCTTTAGAGTCCTACACAGAGGTTTCCTGGCTCAAGAGAAACGAAATAGGAGCGCATATGAGATATGTGCGGGACCGAGAATAATACCAGTATGTGATACTATATTCGATTCTCGCGATTTGTGACATTGATCAGTTATATGCGATATAGCCCGGTTATCGGATCAAGTGTTGATTCGATAAGTTGTTACTATTGATATTAGTCGGTTATATGTGATATGACCGGATCATTAAGTCAAGTGTTGATTTAATGATTTAATGTATAATTATATATTTGTTATATCACTTTACATTAACTAATATTGGTTCACTTAAGATGTTTTTCTCACTTGATGTGCACATTGTATATGTGATATATTTTTGTGCACTTGATTGTATCATGTTTGATGATACATGTAAACTTGGGTGTATGTTTGATTTAAACCTTGGTTAAGTAAATGGTTAGGGTTTTTATTTATTTATTCATTTATTTATTTCTTTCTTTGGCATGAAATAAAATGGTGGCTTTCTTTGGATTTACTTGAAACTTCATGAAGCTTTGACCATTTTGTTTCTTTCCTAAACCTAACCATTCACCTAACCTTGGTTTATTCTCTACACATAACCATGGTTGATAAAATGATAAGAATGACTTTATTTCCATTTATTCATTGATTCTTATCATATCTTCTTCTTCTTCTTCTTCAAAAAGAAAGAAGCTTGCTAGCTTCAATGGTGACTTGAGAAAAAGAGTGAGAAATCCAATTCTAAAGTGAACCCACTTCCTATTTCTTCATCCTCTACCGCTTGCCAAGTAGTATAGGGTGTTTTCTTCACAAGTTTCATGACTTGGTGAAGTTGGAGCTCGAGTTAGAGTCGCCTCGACGTAGATCATCTTCGGCATCAAAGTCATCGAGCTAGCCCGATCATTTCTTCGATGAAACCAGCGCGAGAGCCCGGGATCCGATGATCGTAGTGGAGGGACATCATCACGAAGCTATGGAGGTGGAGGACCGGATCTACAAAGGTTGTATTTTCCTTCACTCTTAGTTAAGTTGTTAACTAGTTGCTTGTTTCGCCTTTAACTCTAGTCAACGGTCGCATTAGGGTTTCTCGGCATCGGAAATTTTTTAATTTGGCATGGTTGATGCCTTGCGGAACCTCATTTGTGTGCCTAGAAACCCTACAGTGGTATAAGAGCCTAGCTAGAGTTTTAGGCGAAGTGTAGACGATGTTAGAAACCCGATCGAACCCGAAACCCTGATCCGACACCACTCTCTGTACATTTTCTGAAAATGTGGATTTTTCCAAATTAAAAATAGCCAAAAAAATCAGCAGGGTTTTATATGAATTACATTGAAATTCGGGGGTCTGAATCCATTAAACCGCCGCAGAACCGCGGTCGTACCCTATGTTCGGCGGCGGTTCCGCGGCAATTCAGTGGCCTCTTTCACATCTGTTTGCATAGTAATCTCAATTTAAAGTTGCTGTATTTATTGGGAATTTTTAATCTATACTCCACAGTTGAGTTTTCTGCGATGTATTTGTAAGTCCATGCTACCTCTCCCGGTACTTTCGTGTTGGAGATAGTGCCCTCAGAGTCAATTATTGGATCACAGGCACGTGATTGCAATGATTGAGGGGAGGACCTGTCCCAGTAGGACAGTCTTACTCGAGATGATAGTATGCTATCTGGTTTATCTTTATCATCGTGTACTGCTTTAGGTGACCTTTCGAGTCGCTATTACACGTTGATAAAGCCCCTTGGATTCTTGCTTGACCACCAGCAGTATGAGGGCGATCATATAAGTGGGAGCTGGGGGTCTACAAGCATATCCTTAAAAGGTCCCTAGTCATGGGAGATTCGAGACAGGGCATCGTTTCTCCAGAGTAGACTAGTGTATACAGTCGAGACCCCGACGAGGGGCGGTGGCCGGTCTCACAAGCCACTGGTGTCAGTTGGTTCACCTAAGATGTATACAGGAGCTCATTGGGTTATGAGTACACCGGACAGGACTCGCCGGGAACCTGCTAGTTGGGATATACCAGACGTCAGATAGCAGTTCCCAGGTGACATGTGTACAGGTTAGTTCATCGACCTGAGATCGTCATTTGTCTCGTGTGAGTTCCCACTGTGCTTTGATTACTACCCTACCACGGCTCAAAGGAGTCGTGCAAACAGGTTTTAGTTGGGTACAGTCCCGAGCCACATGGAGGCAGTGAGCGGATCTGCAGGGGTTCGTCTCTCCCGGTATTGGGGGTGAGGTCGTGCTGTGTCTAGGAGAGCCAGAACATGAAAAGTCCTTGGCCAAGGCAGGAGATTTGCTGGTAGGTATTCCAGTAGTATCTCAGGGTGTTCTGGGCTACACTCCGACACGACTTGTACCGCTTTTGGGGGTCTGACTTTTACCAACCCCCTAGGCCCGCCATGCGATACTCATAGACGAACGGACCGGACTGTACGGATATTGTCACTGACAGGCTCAGTAGGGTGCCAGGATGAGTTCGCTCATCAACGTCCCTTTTGGTCAATACCTGGTGGCCCGTCACGTATTGGCTTATACCTCTGACGTGCTAGTGGTTAAATCCACAGCCACTGTATTGACGAGTCTTTAGAGTCCACCACACAGACAGTTACTCAAGTTTCGGGCGAAACGCTGTAGAGGCCGTATGGAGATATGGCAGGGTTCGATCAGATACGTGCGGTATTGCACGGATCGTGATCGGACAGATTTTACTAGCCGGCTTTGGCTTAAGCCGGATTCTAGTTTTAGATAGTGTAGTTTTGTCTCTTTGCATTTGTGTTCAGTGCGAATACAAATGCGGGCATGTATTTGCAGTAGTGGGGTTTTCCTGTAATTTATTACGGGATCGGTTTTCTGAAGTTGCCAGTTTGCATTCCGTTCCGGCCGGTTTTCTTTTACTCCTTCTCGGCCGGACCTTTGATGGAAGGGGGTTATTTGCAATTTGCAAATAACTCTTTTGTGGAGGGCTTCCTTGCTTTTGTTCCTTCTTATCATCATGAGATGCCTTTCTAGTCCTTTCATTATGCTTTTCATTTGATGGTGCTTTGTTATGATGAGAAAAGAATTGAGAGTGACCATTTTCTTTATTTGGTTTTTCCATTTGTATTTTTATATACTTGGAGAATTCTTTTTCTCTCTCCAATCTCATTCTTGAGATGGGGGGGGCCGGCCACTAGAGAGGAGAGGAGAGGGGATTTCATTTTGAGTGAGGAAAAATGTTTCATATCATTTTGATGCTACCAAAATTCAAAAGCACATTTTCTTTAGTTGCTTTCTTCTCCTCCTCCCATTCTTTCATCAAGGCAACTTCAAGAACCCCAAGAGACATGCCTTCTACACTATTTCTATAGCAAGCCTTGGACGCGTCGGCTAGCCAACTTCGCGCCCGAGTTGCCTCGGTCAAGAGGCGGGAGCCCGTAAAAGATTCCGGCTACGTGGTGCCCCTTTCCGACGAGCGAGGAGGTGACGGAGATTCCGCAAGAGATCGGAGTGGAGATGAAGACCGAAGGACACGGATCGCTTGGTATAACTTCTCTACTCTTTTCTATTTTGCTAGCTAGCTAGGTTAATGGCCCGATCCGGGTAAAAAGTCCGCGGTGGTGCCGTTTTGCAAAGTTCGCAAAGTTTTTGTTTTCCGCGTCTCCGGCGTCGGATCGACGGCCGGGGCGCCCCCGTGGGCTTACAATGGTATCAGAGCCACGCCGTTAACCTTCCCTAGCTTGCTCTAGCGCGTTTAGAACTCGATCGAACAAAAACCCGAAAACCGTATTTTTGTGCACATGTGTTCTCTGTTAAAATTTTTTGAGCTCCTAAAATTTTTCTGGTGATTGCAGAGACATGTACAAGAAATTATAAGAATTCTGGGAAAATACGATCCACTGGTTCCTCACTTCGACCGCGGAAGCGCGGCCAAACCCCTGGTTTGGCCGCTCTTCCGCGGCGGATAAAAGGAATCGTGGTACCATATTTTCCCAGTAAGCTTATGAGTAGGAAATAGGGCTTTTGGGATATTTTCTTTGGGCCCAGATTTTCTGTAAGTGCTACAGTACTCTTTAGGGCCCACTTTGATAAATTTGTTCGATCGGATATTTTAAACATGCTAGTTCACAGTTTTTACATTATATCTGCGACCGTGAATGTCACTTGATCGGTAAGTCGCGTCTAACTGCTATAGCCCGGTTAGACGGATTTGCGAACGTGACTTTCACGTTGATGTTCTGTGATTGTACTATGTTATTGCGGATCGGTCGTGGGGGATAGCCTGGTTGCAGTGGTAGTACAGTTTTGTTTTCTATGTACATTTGATATTGCGGGGCGAGCGTCCGACATGTGGACTGCCGTCACTGCCTGTTTGTATTATTCTTTTGGGGCACGACCTGGTTGCGGTCGATGTACCCGTTGTATGTATATTTTACTTTCTGTACTAGGATTACCCCGCGGAGGGGTGCACGGATAGCCGGATTCTGGAGGGCAACAATCCCGCATCTCATGGCGTTGAGACGGAGGGGGCTTCACTCTAGAATTGGCGGGCTATTCGCCGCACTCGTAGGGGGTACAGGCTGACCCAGGAGGGGTGCCCAAGTTACCGGATTCCGTGAAGTGCTGGGTGGTCCATTCACGTCGTTGAAGGGGGCTGCCTCGCTTCAGGTTTTGGCGGGTGACTTGCCGCGCCCGTAGGGGTCTAGGATTTCATTGTACAGGCTATCCACACGACCAGGGGAACGTCGGGTTTCAGTAGCGGCTCTGTGAAACCCGGGGATCCCAGATATTTGTATTGATCTGTGTTGCTATACATTTCTGTGTTGCATTTTATCACGCCTTGAGCGAATACTATATATTGGTATATATATTAGTAGATGTTGTATATGTTTTGCATCCGCGCTAGTCCAGTCCCCGCTCTGTCGTTAGTTAGCTAACCTAACGGGTGATGACGGGACCCAGTGGCGAATGCGGATGGCATATACGTACATCAGTATATTTTCGTTCTTTGTGGTGTGATCAATTGATGGGACTGCATTGATTCGGATCAATGCAAGTTAAACAAACCTATTCTGATGTTGTTGGAACACTTTTTCAAAAAGCTGTTATTGCAAGGACGTTCACTTTTGTTTTGCATCGTGGTATTCATTTGGAATATCCTGCTCCTCAGTCGACGAGGCAAGGGCCGAGATCCCTTCACCGGGAGTGACCCCTTGGACAGAAGCTTGCGTCAGAGCATTAACTTCATTATAGCCGATTACTTTTGCTTTGCACCATGGTATTCAGTTGGAATATCCTGCACCTCATTCTACGGGGAAAGAGCCGAGATCCCTTCACCGGGAGTGACCTCTTTAGCAAAGGTTGTCGTCACTATATTTTTATAAAGCTATCGGTTCCTTCAACGATATCAAGTTCACTACGTTAAAGGTTTTCGCCAGAAACCATTCGTAGCCCTCCGTCGTTTCAGACGGGTAGCACGTAGTATTCATGCTATATTTGTTGGCCTTCGTCAAGGCATAGTGTATGGTAGCTGCTTGTTGCCTTTCTGCTGCATAGATAGATGCGTTGTTTTGGGACAGTCGTATAGCCTTGTTGGCCTTCGTCAAGGGCTTGTACGGGTGGGTTCAAATCAACCTGGACAATGACGGGTAGAACTTGACATGTGACTTATGATTTGTTGGCCTTCGTCAAGGTCATAAGAGCATGGGGCAAAAATCCACATCGGGAGTTTCAAAAGTACTGAAACTTGCCAGATACGCGCATACCTTCTGGAGTGTGATAGCGTGAGCGGATTCCGTCATGTTATCATGCGATGATAGTTGGATCCCGATTCCCACTGATGAGTTGGTTTACTCCTCGGGTGATCCCGGCTAATTCTTCTTTCAGGTTTGGGGAAGAATTTGACGTTACAGTGGGAGGTTCCCAGATTAGATAAAGTGATAACCATTCTGATCTAGGTTAGAGTGCAAGCTGAGTGTTTCTTTTCTCTCTCTCTCTGGCAGCGACCATTGACCCGACCCTAGACTATGACTCAGTGACCAAGTTGACCGAACCTTCTTAACACTGGCTTTTGGATTGTCAGAGTTGCAAACCTCATTGCCACTCCTACTTTTACCCTTTTCTCCGGGACACCCCGTATTACTACGAACGTCCACTTCCATTGGACAAAACCATCGTATGGTTATATACGAACTCGAAGGAATTCGAGGATGGTTTCCGGTTCTGGAGAAAACGAATAGGACTATTCAGTTGTCTTTACCTTTTACCTTCTCTCAGGTTGCGAGTACTCCTTGGTTTAGGAGATAGTACACCTATTACGCAAATTGGATAGTCTTCTTCCAAACCTTAGGCTGGTGCCGAACGGTGGGGAATGAAGAAAGCCAATTAGCCTAAACGGTGTACAGAAGGTATTAAGTTTAGACAAAGCAAGGGATTAGTAAGAGGGCAAAGTAAATTGCGACTGCTATTCACGACCAAACCATGTACTTCTTTGTCAATCCTAAATCACCTATGAATTAAGTACATTCGGTTGTCTTTTATCCTCACCTTCTCTCGCATTGCGAGTGCTCCTCGGATTAGGACAGTACACCCATTATGCTTTTTGGATAGTCTTCTTCCAAACCATAGGCTGGTGCCGAACAGTAGGGAAGGAAGAAAACCATTTGGCCTAAAGGGGTGTACAGAAGGTAATGACTAAAGACATGTAAAGGGATTTGGAGAGGTGGCAAAGAATTATACAGTTATAGTTGTGAATCTGGATAATGGAAGAGGCATTACTAGGAATACCAGCATACCCCATCGAAACATTTCAATGTTTCAGTTTCACTGTGTACTGTTAAAAGAAAACTGATTTCCCGATTAGACACTTACTCCAGGGTATGTATTTACCAGGTTGGATTCTCACATCTGTATGGTTTTACAGATGATGAGTGGGAGTAAGTTATTGGGAATTAGGTGACCGTCCTCATAATATCGGGATTCGTTGTAATTGGTGATATTTGAGGAAGCCACCTGGGTTGTTTGCCGGTCGGCAAATATTTGGTTTTGAATATCCGTTGTTGTGCACCAATTTCAAATTGATATATCTATACGTCTATTTTAATAGAGTGAGACATATCTTTTTGAAATTATGTCTATGACATTTACCTATACCAGTGGATGGTTAGGTAAGGAGCATTGAACAGCGGTGTAATTCTTCTTAACCAAAAGTACAGTTTTCAACCTACGACACACAGTGAATGAGTCACCAGACTCAGCGGACTTATACAGAGTATTGTATATTGTACAGTGTCCATTAGGACAGAGGGGTCGGTCCTCATACTTTATTCTGTTTACTTTTAACTTCTCTAGTTCTTAGACATGTGTTCGTAGAAACACAGGGTCTAAGTTTTGAGGAGTTATAGGTATATGAATAAAGTAGAGAACCAGGTGTTGCAAGTATCGGGATTCTTCAAGGAGATCGAAGATGTAGATACTTGTGAATGGTATTCAGTTGATAGTAATGATTAAGAGAACAAGCTTCTCTTTCAGGTTACTCATAATTGGAAGTACTCCTAAGTTGAGTAACGCTGATCGGCCTCTCTTCCATTTACTTGACATGCACTGGAGACAGCTGCATGATTTGAATCTGGTTCAATTAAATCAGTGCCTCTGGTTCTTGGATATAGAACAGTTCATATCTTGACATTGTTAAGATACGGGGAGTTGTCCGGCTTATGCTTAAAACCAGACACTGGACAACTCAAGGCACGTTTCAGTAGTGGCTGTTTGTGGGTTGACCCGGGCTATGACGAGGGTTGACTTTCTACCATCTGGAAGATCAATAGTGATATTGTTCTTGACTCGCCACAGTTTTATCAAAAATGGATTTTTTCAGAAAACAGTAGTGGGAGTATGGTAGAACTGGAAGTGATTCCAGAACCACAAACGATTACTGAAGATTTCATAAGAACCTAAAGATTCAATCTGGTTTGACATTCCATTGGCCACTCCGCAGATAAGGTGGGTAACCTCAGGCACCCGAGAGATACTTCGGTATACTCAAGGACGGTGGCAGGGAGGTTCTTGTTTACCCAGACTTGCCATTGCTGTTGTTCCAGGCTGCGAGACCCGGCGGGAGGATGAGTATAGCGTCGTTCTAAACTTGCTTTAGAAGCGTACGTATATATGACTCTGCCAGAGGGTTGTCGTAGTCAGTGGGAGCAGCGGAAGCATTGGTGGACATCAGGCTTATGTCTATTTATAGACTAAAGCAGATATAGCGGAGATAGATCATCTATTTCTGATGTGGCAGTCATAGGTTTGACTTCATCAGAATAGGGGATGGATCTGTTGAGAAGGTAGTAGAGTGTGATGTCCTGGTATTTGATGACATACACAGAGTAGGAAGTGATATTCCTATACTACGATCGGTTATACTTTTGGTCGTCACACAGTGGTTTCTCCACAAAGGACTTGGATATTATATCAGACACTCTGGTTACTAGATCTATGGTTTTAGATCTAGATTTGGGTGGTTTCCCAATCTGGGTACTTTGACCGCATTCTATGAGTATTTAGAATGGACGACTCCTGGCACGGTAGTGTACCTTCAGGTAATGGAGTCACCCTCTCTAAAGGTGTCTTACAGACTAAAGGGGAGAGGGATGTGCATGATTGGCAGATCACTTGCTTAGGCAATTGAGTCAATCATGAAATGTCAAGTACCACACCAGATGTTGTTCTTGCAGTAGGTGCAATAAGTTGATATTGATCCAATCCTGGAGAAACAATCGGAAGCAGTTTTAGAACATAAGTTAATGTTCTAAGGAATTGATAACGGCAGCCTCCTTTAGGAGACGGTTATCATTCCAGGCTTCCAAGGTGACCTGGATGGCAGAGTGGCTGTCAGAGTTATAGTTTTTCCTCTAACGAGGGGCAGTATTTTGGACAGGTGGTCCAGGTGGAAACTGAGGGAAGGTATGGCGCAGGATACTGATTAAGTTCAGTTGACGATACAGTCTAAGAAGTTTGGATTTGGAGTTCATTTATGAGCTAGGTCCCATCAGACATCCAGACGTTCTAAGACAGGTATTGCTCATTTCGGGAGATGGTTTTCTCCGCGAACATGGGATATAGAGAGACATAGAAAGAAACATCAAAGCGGATCCACTCACTGAGGCTATTCCTCGATCGCAATAGTCTCGCAAACGAGCTTTGTGAGACTGACTAGTAGAGGAGTTGGGTGTTCGGTATCACACGGGCTGTGAGTATGCGACATCGCAATAATTAGCCTCGAGTGCAAGTGGGAGATTGTTGGAGATAGTGCCCTCAGAGTCAATTATTGGATCACAGGCACGTGATTGCAATGATTGAGGGGAGGACCTGTCCCAGTAGGACAGTCTTACTCGAGATGATAGTATGCTATCTGGTTTATCTTTATCATCGTGTACTGCTTTAGGTGACCTTTCGAGTCGCTATTACACGTTGATAAAGCCCCTTAGATTCTTGCTTGACCACCAGCAGTATGAGGGCGATCATATAAGTGGGAGCTGGGGGTCTACAAGCGTATCCTTAAAAGGTCCCTAGTCGTGGGAGATTCGAGACAGGGCATCGTTTCTCCAGAGTAGACTAGTGTATACAGTCGAGACCCCGACGAGGGGCGGTGGCCGGTCTCACAAGCCACTGGTGTCAGTTGGTTCACCTAAGATGTATACAGGTGCTCATTGGGTTATGAGTACACCGGACAGGACTCGCCGGGAACCTGCTAGTTGGGATATACCAGACGTCAGATAGCAGTTCCCAGGTGACATGTGTACAGGTTAGTTCATCGACCTGAGATCGTCATTTGTCTCGTGTGAGTTCCCACTGTGCTTTGATTACTACCCTACCACGGCTCAAAGGAGTCGTGCAAACAGGTTTTAGTTGGGTACAGTCCCGAGCCACATGGAGGCAGTGAGCGGATCTGCAGGGGTTCGTCTCTCCCGGTATTGGGGGTGAGGTCGTGCTGTGTCTAGGAGAGCCAGAACATGAAAAGTCCTTGGCCAAGGCAGGAGATTTGCTGGTAGGTATTCCAGTAGTATCTCAGGGTGTTCTGGGCTACACTCCGACACGACTTGTACCGCTTTTGGGGGTCTGACTTTTACCAACCCCCTAGGCCCGCCATGCGATACTCATAGACGAACGGACCGGACTGTACGAATATTGTCACTGACAGGCTCAGTAGGGTGCCAGGATGAGTTCGCTCATCAACGTCCCTTTTGGTCAATACCTGGTGGCCCGTCACGTATTGGCTTATACCTCTGACGTGCTAGTGGTTAAATCCACAGCCACTGTATTGACGAGTCTTTAGAGTCCACCACACAGACAGTTACTCAAGTTTCGGGCGAAACGCTGTAGAGGCCGTATGGAGATATGGCAGGGTTCGATCAGATACGTGCGGTATTGCACGGATCGTGATCGGACAGATTTTACTAGCCGGCTTTGGCTTAAGCCGGATTCTAGTTTTAGATAGTGTAGTTTTGTCTCTTTGCATTTGTGTTCAGTGCGAATACAAATGCGGGCATGTATTTGCAGTAGTGGGGTTTTCCTGTAATTTATTACGGGATCGGTTTTCTGAAGTTGCCAGTTTGCATTCCGTTCCGGCCGGTTTTCTTTTACTCCTTCTCGGCCGGACCTTTGATGGAAGGGGGTTATTTGCAATTTGCAAATAACTCTTTTGTGGAGGGCTTCCTTGCTTTTGTTCCTTCTTATCATCATGAGATGCCTTTCTAGTCCTTTCATTATGCTTTTCATTTGATGGTGCTTTGTTATGATGAGAAAAGAATTGAGAGTGACCATTTTCTTTATTTGGTTTTTCCATTTGTATTTTTATATACTTGGAGAATTCTTTTTCTCTCTCCAATCTCATTCTTGAGATGGGGGGGCCGGCCACTAGAGAGGAGAGGAGAGGGGATTTCATTTTGAGTGAGGAAAAATGTTTCATATCATTTTGATGCTACCAAAATTCAAAAGCACATTTTCTTTAGTTGCTTTCTTCTCCTCCTCCCATTCTTTCATCAAGGCAACTTCAAGAACCCCAAGAGACATGCCTTCTACACTATTTCTATAGCAAGCCTTGGACGCGTCGGCTAGCCAACTTCACGCCCGAGTTGCCTCGGTCAAGAGGCGGGAGCCCGTAAAAGATTCCGGCTACGTGGTGCCCCTTTCCGACGAGCGAGGAGGTGACGGAGATTCCGCAAGAGATCGGAGTGGAGATGAAGACCGAAGGACACAGATCGCTTGGTATAACTTCTCTACTCTTTTCTATTTTGCTAGCTAGCTAGGTTAATGGCCCGATCCGGGTAAAAAGTCCGCGGTGGTGCCGTTTTGCAAAGTTCGCAAAGTTTTTGTTTTCCGCGTCTCCGGCGTCGGATCGACGGCCGGGGCACCCCCACGGGCTTACATTTCGGGCATGCGAAATTTGGTGAAAAACAATTTTCTAGAGGTGGAAACATGGACTCAAAACCGGATCTTTGTTAAACATCTAACTAACAACCTAACTAGGAGTTGTTAACTACTCGGTTAGGGGGTTATACCTTTCTTTCTTGAACTCCTTCGTCTTCAAGCCTCGATGGTTGTCCGGATCGGCTTCACCCCGTCGTCTCCTTGCGCCGAAGATCGATCCGCCTGAAAGCTTCTACCTTTGGCTTCTTCTTCGGTCTTTGAAGAAAACTAGTTCACTTGGTTTGCCAAACCTTATGAACTAGAGTGAGTAGAGAAGAGTGTGTTGGGATTTTCTCTATGGTTCTTGGTTCTCAACACATGAGACAAGTGAACCATAGACTAAGGAGAGGGAGAGCAAGAGGAAGAAGATGAGAGCTCAAGAACAAGAGAGAGAATGAAAATGATGGAATGAGAAAAGCTTTTCTCACTTGGCTCTCATAATCAGAAACCATCATCACAAAAATAGTAATCAAGTATTGTGTAAATGGTTTAAGTCAAAATGGCTATATAATTTCATGCACTCATATTGCACAAGAGAACAAGCAAATAAAAAGTCTTTGCCATGAAATGATAGCCATTGTCATCATGATGGTCAACTAGTCCAACCTAGTCAGCCAATCAACAAAGTCAACAAAGTCAACCCCACAACAACCATGTCACCACAATACTTAATTACTATTATTGTTAATCATATATCATATTCTCATTAGGGTTGAGCAAAAAGTCAATAGTCAACAGTCAACGGTCAACAACCCTAATGAGAATCCTCTGCCTCTGTCTCTCTCCGTCAACTGTGCATACACACCCGCATCCGTGTTTCGAGGAACACGAATACAAACTGGATAAAACCAATCCCAATATGTACACTAGGATCTGGCTTAAACCAAAGCCCGCTAGTGTAAACTGTCCGGACACTAAACGTGCACAAGTGCACGGATGTGACTAAACCCTGTCGCAAAACCATGCGACCTCTACTCTTTTGCCTAAAGGCGAATAGCTTTCTGTGTGGGACCCTAAAGACTCGAAACTACGATGGCAGTGGGTTTAACCACAGACCGCAAGCGGCACTAGCTGTGCGTAACGGTCCCCAGGTAGATGCCGACAAGAAGACCGACGGGGTGAAAGCCATCTGAACTCCTACTGAGCCTGAATGTGACAGTCTCCGTACAATCCGGTCTGTTCGTCTGATACATCGCATGGCGGGCCTAGGGGGCGGTAAACATCAGTCCCCTAATAGCGGTACAAGTCGTGTCGGAGTGAAGCCCAATACACCCTGAGATAGCACTGGAAGCCTACCAGTATATCTCGCTTGCCCTGGCCAGGGACTACCCGTGTAATGGCTCTCCTAGACACAGCGCGATGTCAACCCCCAATATCGGGAGAGACGAATCCTGTCTAACCGTCACTGCCTCCAAGTGCTTCGGGACTGCACCCAACTACTACCTGTTTGCACGACTCTTTTGAGCCGTGGTAGGGTAGTAATCAAAGTACAGTGGGAACACACTCGAGGCGAAGTGATAGTGTCAAGTCAGCGGACTAAGCTGTACTCATGTCACCTGGGAACTGATAACTGACGATAGGTATAATACCAACCGGTCAGTTCCCGACGAGTCCTGTCCAGTGTACTCGTAACCTAACGAGCACCAGCATACTATCTCAAGTACGACGTATCGACGGCTGTGGGACAGACCGTCTCCCATACTGGGATGAGAAGCGCATGCGCTAGTCTACTCCGGAGTATCGATACCCTGTCTCGATAGTCCTGCGACCAGGGACCAGCATAAGGATGTGCTTATAGATTACCCAGCCCCACTAGTGTGACTGCCATCACAACGCTGGTAATCAAGCAAAGATCCTAAGGGCTCCACTAATGTGTATAGGTGATATACTAAAATAAACACAAGTACACATTGAAGTAGAAACAAACCAAGTAGGATACTACTATTTTGAGCAAGATTGTATATACAAGGTGAATATCCCAAGCTTCCATTAAGTAATATACAAACTAGTATGATACAGTAATGGCCTTTAAGGCATATACACTAACAATCTCCCACTTGCACTAAGGCCATGTACTGGCGTATCGCAGACCTATCATCTCGATCAGCCGCTCGAACTGAGTCTGGGGCAAGGCCTTGGTGAATGGATCTGCAGTGTTATCTTCTGAAGTAACCCTCCGAACCTCGATCTCCTGGCGATCCATGATCTCCCTGATCAGGTGATACCGCCTCAAGATGTGTCTGGATCTCTGATGGGACCTGGGTTCCTTCGCTAAAGCTATAGCCCCGTTGTTGTCGCAATACAGAGGTATTGGATCAACAATGGACGGAACCACCTGAAGTTCTTTCAAGAACTTCCTCATCCAGACAGCTTCTTTTACGGCATCAGATGCAGCGATGTATTCCGCTTCCATCGTCGAGTCTGCAACGGTTTCCTGTTTGGAACTCTTCCAACACACCGCCCCTCCATTGAGGGTAAAGACAAAACCCGACAAGGACTTAGAATCATCCTTGTCACTCTGGAAGCTGGAGTCAGCAAAGGCCTCGATCTGGAGGTCTTTTCCGCCATACACCAAGAACATCTCCTTAGTCCTTCTCAGGTACTTGAGAATGTTCTTTACCGCTATCTAGTGTTTCTCCCCAGGGTTTGACTGATACCGGCTTACCACACTCAGTGCATAAGCTACATCCGGTCTGGTACACAACATCGCATACATTATAGACCCTACCGCAGAAGCGTAGGGTATAATAGACATGCGATCCCTCTCCAAATCAGTCTTGGGAGACATCTCTTTAGAGAGGGTGATCCCGTGACAAGCCGGTAGGTTACCGCGCTTGGAATCTTCCATACTGAATCTCTTCAGTATGGTGTTGATGTACCTGGACTGTGAAAGTCCTAATATCCTCTTGGATCTATCACGATGGATCCGGATCCCCACGATGTATGAGGCATCACCCAGGTCTTTCATGGAGAACCTGTGTGACAAGAACCCCTTGACAGATTGTAGCATAGGAATGTCATTTCCTATTAAGAGAATGTCATCCACGTATAAAACGAGGAATACTACAGTTCTCGCTACAAATCTACTATAGATGCATGGTTCATCTGGGTTTTTTATAAAGCCAAATTCCTTGACCGTCTCATCGAAACAGATGTTCCAACTCCGTGATGCCTGCTTTAGTCCATAGATGGACTTAAGTAACTTGCACACCTTTCCGCTGCTCCCACTCTGAATGAAACCCTCTGGTTGGTCTATATAAACCACTCCTCTAAATTTCCATTTAGAAAAGCGGTCTTTACGTCCATTTGCCAGATCTCATAATCGTGGAAGGCAGCAATGGCAAGAAGGATCCGAATGGATTTCAGCATAGCCACTGGAGAAAAAGTTTCGTCATAGTCCAAGCCAGGTCTTTGACGGAAACCCTTTGCAACAAGTCTAGCTTTATAGGTCTCAACCTGTCCATCTACACCAATCTTCCTTTCGAAGATCCACTTGCATCCTACGGGTTTTACCCCGTCTGGAGCAATGTCCAACGTCCATACTTTGTTGGTGTACATGGACTCCATTTCGGTCTGCATTGCATCCAGCCATTTTATCGAGTCAACGCTCTGAACGGCCTGCTGGAAGCTAGGAGGCTCATCATAATCTATGATGCATTCCTCTCTATCCCCGTCTATGAGAAAACCGTAGTATCTCTCGGGCGGATGAGACTGCCTACTACTCCTGCGGAGTGGCATAGGAATGTCCTGTTCTTTTGAACCCTCTGGTTCCACAAAGCTTTCAGTAATAGCTCATGGTTCTGGAATTTCTTCCAGTTCTACTGCGCTCCCACTAATTTCCTTTTCTAAGAACCGGTGTTCTAGAAAATGGGCATGACGAGAAACAAAAACCTTTTGTTCCTCTTCGCAATAGAAGAAATATCCCTTGGAGTTCTTTGGATATCCCACGAACTTGCACTGTACTGAGCGTGCCTCGAGCTTGTCCGAATGCTGATTTTTGACAAAAGCTGAACTTCCCCATGTCTTAATGTGATTAAGATAGGGTCTCTTCCCACACCATATCTTATATGGTGTAGTAGGCACAGTCTTAGTAGGAACTCGGTTCAAAAGGTATGCAGCTGATTCTAGCGCATACCCCCAGAATGATCACGGTAACTCAGCGTTACTCATCATGGACCGTACCATATCCAATAGGGTTCGGTTCCGTCTCTCCGATACACCGTTATGTTGCGGAGTGTATGGAGGAGTAAGCTCAGAGAGAATTCCGTTCTCTTTTAAATAGTCCAGGAACTCGGCACTTAAGTATTCTCCACCTCGATCCGATCTTAGAATCTTGATACTTTTGCCGGTTTGTTTTTCTACTTCATTCTTATATTCCTGGAATTTTCCAAAGGCTTCGGACTTATGTTTCATTAAGAAGACATAACCGTACCATGAAAAGTCATCCGTAAAAGTAATGAAGTAAGAATAACCGCTTCGCGCATGTGTAGACATTGGACCGCATACGTCGCTGTGTACGAGTCCCAAGAGCTCGCTCGCTCTTACTCCGTGTCCAGTGAACGGAGTCTTTGTCATCTTTCCTTTGAGACAGGATTGACAAGTGGCATACGATTGATATTCGAACGGATTCAAATATCCTTCTGTATGTAACTTCGTCAACCTTCTCTCATTGATGTGACCCAGTCTATAATGCCATAAGAAAGTCTGATTGATTTCCGGAGACATTCTTTTGTGTGTATTCTGGACATTGAAAATCTGCGAATGGTTTAATACGTATATACTATTGCTTAATGTACCTGACCCAATCAGAACTTGATTAAGGTGAATGTTTACAACATTACTTACAAACGCAAATTCATAACCTTCTTTAGAAGTCAAAGATACAGAAATGATATTACAAGTTGCGTTGGGTACAAAATAGCAATTACGCAAAACCAAAACGTGTCCATCTGACAACCCTAGGTGATAGTCCCCCACGGCCTTAGCATCCATGCTAGCTCCGTTTGCAACTTTGAGGGTCAAGTCACCTGCCTTCAAAACCCTACGATTTCTCAACGCCTGCAAAGAATTACAGATATGAGATCCTGATCCGGTATCCAATACCCAGGAAGTAGAGTTTATTGAAAGACAGTTTTCAATAACATACACACCTGAAGCTGAAGCCGCAACCTGCTTCAGATCCTGTGTACTGGCCTTCCAAGCCATGCAATCATTTTTCCAATGTCCCTTCTTATGACAATAGAAGCATTCTTCCTTATCCACAAGCTTTCCCACTTTCTTTGTTGTTTTTGCCTTTCCCTTCGTATCCACTTTACTAACACCGCCCCTTACTTTGGCGGGGGCTTTCTTCTTCTTTCCCTTGGCTTTCACCTTGGACCTAGAAGAGGAAGATCCTCCTACAAACAAAGTGGATGTTTTCCTACCTTTCTGTAGGGTGCCCTCTGCGCTCCTTAGCATGTTGAGGAGTTCTGAAAGTTCAACTTCTTTTTCTTGTAAGTTGAAGTTCAGGATAAACTTGGCGTAAGTGGAAGGAAGGGACTGGAGAATCAAGTCCGTATAGAGCTCATTCTCTAACGTGGTCCCTAGGTCCACGAGCTTTTCTATGTAGCCAATCATCTTAAGCACGTGTTCCGCTACCGATGATCCGACGGCCAACCTTGCCGAAAATAACTTCTTCGACACTTCGTATCTTGCGATACGAGACTACTCTCTATACAGTTCTTTTGTATGGAGAAATATGGATTCGAGGTCCATATTCTCGTACCTCCTCTGATGTTCGTTGTCCATAGTGGCAAGCACGAGGCACTTGGCCTTCGCGCAATCTAGTTCCCAGGTCTTACGGATTTCCTTATCCGCGACGCTGGTTTTGGGACCTGGGACAGGGGGAGCTTTGGTGGTAAGAAGATACCCCAGCTTGTCGTAAGTGATTGCCATCTTGACATTCCTGAGCCAATCTTTGTAGTTTGGCCCTGTCAGTATGTTTTTATCTAGAAGTAACTTAAGTCCAGTCATGTGGATTGGTCGCTGCAATTAGGAGAGAGAAGAAATACTCAGCATGATGCTCTTGCAAGTTTAGAATGGTTTTTAGTTTGTCTAAACAGGATGGCTCCCACTGTTTATCGAATCCCTCCTCAAACCAAAAAGGAAGAATTAGTCAGGATCAATCTCATCGTACAATACTTGCTTAACCGTTCAGCCAGGCCTGTGTCGGTACTTCGAGGGAGGTTTTCCAACGCTTTCGCGAAGTTCCTTAATTAAATAACCTCTTTTCCCTGGGGGCGTAGCCCCGCTAACACCTTTCTAGACACCTACTTGGTTTATAGCATTGATCGTTAAGTGAGAAATTTCCCAAGGAGTAGCATATACTCACAGTAGGATCGGGATCCAAATATCATCGCGTGACGAAACTGAAGGAATCCTACCAGAATCATCACACTCCAAATGGTATGCAACACTATCAAGTTTCAGTTCTTTTGAAACTCCTGATGTGGATTTATGCCCCATGCTCTTATGACCTTGACTTTGGCCAAAATATCATAAGTCACATGTTAAGTTCTACCCGTCATTCTCCAGGTTAATTTGGATCCATCCGTACCTACCCTTGACTTTGGCCAAAATGGCAGTACGACTGTCCCAAACCAACGCATCTATCTATGCTACACATGAATACCCAATAGCTACCAATCACTATGCATTGACTTTGGCCAACATACACAGCTTGAATACTATTGACTATTCATGTGAAACGACGGAGGGCTACGAATGGTTTTGGCAAAACCGTGAAAGTAGTGAACTTGATATAATCGATGGAACAAGATAGCTTTTAAAAGGAGTGGCTCAAGCTCCGCATTTAAAAGTTAGTTTTAAAAAGAACCGAGTGGTTTTCCGAAAGTGTTCCAACGATTTTAACTTGGTTTATTTTCTTGCATTAGTTCTTTTAATGCGTGATATTCTTGCATTAGTTCTTTTAATGCGTCCCATCATTTAATCCTACCATTGCAGAAAACAACCAAAATATGACGTACGCTTATGCCATTCGCATTCGCCACGGGGCCCCGTCATTACCCGTTAGGTTACTTAACTAACGACAGAGCGGGGGCTGGGCTAGCGCGGCTGTAAAACATAAGAAACGCCTAAATAATATCGTATATAGATATATTGCAATGATAGCCATTTCAGATCACAGATGAACACTTTGGATATACTAGGAACCCGCAATTCGTACGAGCCTGTAACGAAAAGCAGATTACACGGTCGCGGTGAATAGCCAATACCCCACCCAAGACCCCTACGGGTGCGGCAAACTACCCGCCAAGTACCCGAAGCGAAGCAACCTCCCTCAACTCCGTGAGTAGGCCACTCGGCACTTCGACATACCCGGTAGTTTGTGCACCCCCTCCATGGGTCTATCCTAGGAGCAAAAACAGTAAAAAGAAATTATACAATGACGGCTACAACCCCGACCCGGTTGTGCGGCCATACAAATAATTATTACAATGCGGCCATACAAATAATTATTACATCAATTTACAAATTTACATGAATTGAAAGAAAAGAAAACTCTCGTCTCACAACCCCTGGCTATTCACCCGCGACAATCCAATGAATTCATATACACGTTCCAATAACATTACAGATCACAGATTTGTATAACCCCCACTAATCGATATATAGCGATTAGGAGACGTTCAATACAAATATCACATCACAGAAAAACCCGTCAGCTTAATTCTTTTAGAAGTTCGATCAAAAATACGGATTTTCAGGCCCCAAACACAAAATTTTCGTTCTGGAAAATCTGGGCAGAAAATACATATTCCAAAAATCACAAAATACCCCTATGAACAAACTGCAAAAATAAAACCCCACGACCGAGTCAACTCGGCCGCGGTTCCGCGGCGGGAGCAAGCTCCCGCCGCGGAAACGCGGCGCGTTGATCGATTCAGTGGGTCGAATTTTTGCAGTTTCTTCTAAAAACCCTGAGTCGATTTTTGGTATATCACAAATAATTTTTGCAGCACTTTGAAAATCGACAGAAAGTTTGAATTTCGGGTTTATTTCGGGACTTTTTCTCCGATCGAATTTCTTGCAACTATGCTAACATGTTAGATAGAGTTTAACTAGGCTTTGATACCACCGTAAGTCCATGCTACCTCTCCCGGTACTTTCGGGCATGCGGAATTTGGTGAAAAACAATTTTCTAGAGGTGGTAACATGGACTCAAAACCGGATCTTTGTTAAACATCTAACTAATAACCTAACTAGGAGTTGTTAACTACTCGGTTAGGGGGTTATACCATTCTTTCTTGAACTCCTTCATCTTCAAGCCTCGATGGTTGTCCGGACCGGCTTCACCCCGTCGTCTTTTTGCGCCGAAGATCGATCCACCTGAAAGCTTCTACCTTTGGCTTCTTCTTCTGTCTTTGAAGAAAACTAGTTCACTTGGTTTGCCAAACCTTATGAACTAGAGTGAGTAGAGAAGAGTGTGTTGGGATTTTCTCTATGGTTCTTGGTTCTCAACACATGAGACAAGTGAACCATAGACTAAGGAGAGGGAGAGCAAGAGGAAGAAGATGAGACCTCAAGAACAAGAGAGAGAATGAAAATGATGGAATGAGAAAAGCTTTTCTCACTTGGCTCCCATAATCAGAAACCATCATCACAAAAATAGTAATCAAGTATTGTGTAAATGGTTTAAGTCAAAATGGCTATATTATTTCATGCACTCATATTGCACAAGAGAACAAGCAAATGAAAAGTCTTTGCCATGAAATGATAGCCATTGTCATCATGATGGTCAACTAGTCCAACCTAGTCAGCCAATCAACAAAGTCAACAAGTCAACAAAGTCAACCCCTCAACAACCATGTCACCACAATACTTAATTAATATTATTGTTAATCATATATCATATTCTCATTAGGGTTGAGTAAAAAGTCAATAGTCAACAGTCAACGGTCAACAACCCTAATGAGAATCCTCTGCCTCTGTCTCTCTCCGTCAACTGTGCATACACATCCGCATCCGCGTTCCGAGGAACACGAATACAAACTGGATAAAACTAATCCCAATACGTACACTAGGATCTGGCTTAAACCAAAGCCCGCTAGTGTAAACTGTCCGGACACTAAACGTGCACAAGTGCACGGATGTGACTGAATCCTGTCGCAAAACCATGCGACCTGTCGCAAAACCATGCGACCTCTACTCTTTTGCCTAAAGGCGAATAGCTTTCTGTGTGGGACTCTAAAGACTCGACACTACGCTGGCAGTGGGTTTAACCACAGACCGCAAGCGGCACTAGCTGTGCGTAACGGTCCCCAGGTAGATGCCGATAAGAAGATTGACGAGGTGAAACCCATCTGAACTCCTACTGAGCCTGAATGTGACAGTCTCCGTACAGTCCGGTCTGTTCGTCTGATACATCGCATGGCGGGCCTAGGGGGCGGTAAACGTCAGTCCCCTAATAGCGGTACAAGTCGTGTCGGAGTGAAGCCCAATACACCCTGAGATAGCACTGAAAGCCTACCAGTATATCTCGCTTGCCCTAGCCAGGGACTACCCGTGTAATGGCTCTCCTAGACACAGCGCGATGTCAACCCCCAATACCGGGAGAGACGAATCCTGTCTAACCGTCACTGCCTCCAAGTGCTTCGGGACTGCACCCAACTACTACCTGTTTGCACGACTCCTTTGAGCCGTGGTAGGATAGTAATCAAAGTACAGAGGGAACGCACTCGAGGCATAGTGATAGTGTCAAGTCAGCGGACTAAGCTGTACTCATGTCACCTGGGAACTGATAACTGACGATAGGTATAATACCAACCGGTCAGTTCCCGACGAGTCCTGTCTAGTGTACTCGTAACCTAACGAGCACCCGCATACTATCTCCAGTACGACGTACTAACGGCTGTGGGATAGACCGTCTCCCACACTGGGATGAGAAGCGCATGCGCTAGTCTACTCCGGAGTATCGATGCCCTGTCTCGATAGTCCTGCGACTGGAGACCTGCATAAGGATGTGCTTATAGATTACCCAGCCCCACTAGTGTGACTGCCATCACAACGCTGGTAATCAAGCAAAGATCCTAAGGGCTCCACTAATGTGTATAGGTGATATACTAAAATAAACCCAAGTACACATTGAAGTAGAAACAAACCAAGTAGCATACTACTATTTTGAGCAAGATTGTATATACAAGGTGAATATCCCAAGCTTCCATTAAGTAATATACAAACTAGTATGATACAGTTATGGCCTCTAGGGCATATACACTAACAGTATTGGGGACTCGATGATTCGATCTGATCATTTAACTTTGTCCATGTGTTTTTCCGGATAATTTTAGAATATGTTAAAAAGTTCGACCGGAAATAGATACCCAATTTTTCCCTGCCGGGAAATTTCCAACTGTTGGATTTTTCCGTAATTTGAGAACGTTCTTAGTAGTTCAAGTAACGCGATGGTCCCTCTAGAAGACAACAAACCTTAACTCGATTATGTGACCGTCTTGAACTGCCCTTTGAACCTTAGGGTTTGGGGCAGTACGGCGTGCCACATGTGAGGCGTTGGCTTGACCCTTCTACGGCTGGACCGTTGGTACTGAGGCATGAACTGGATGATTTTAAACTTGTTTCATGTGTTGAGCTATTTCGGGAAAACTTGGGTGTTCGAATGTTCGATCGGAAAGTTTAACATTTTCTATTTATCTGGAATGGGATACAATACTTGGAATCCACAAGGAGTTATGAGATAACTGATATGAATGTTATAAACTTAGCACTTTAGTCTCGCTTGATCGGTTGCCATGGAGTTTTGATGCGATCAAAAGTCCGTCGCAATCGCGTAGTGTACGCGGATACTCGTCGGATAAACTTAATAGATAGCTACACCCCATAGCCCCGACCAAGTGACTGTAGGAGAACCCCGTCGCCGAAAGCATCCATTCGGGTGCTTGCGGTAGTGGTGTTCCGCCTTAGTGCACTTCGTTGATGGTATCGGAGGTGCGGCCGTCTACTAAAGTTTGCGACGAGCATTCGATCAGTTTTTCGGGAATCTTGTTGAATTACCCGACTTGATATTGAAAAGTGTTTTCGATAATGAGACTAAAATGTGGGGTTTATAATTGTTGGGCATGCGATGTCTAAGGAATTCATTTGATTAGGTATGCGATGTCTATGCAGGTTGCGGATTCAAACTGTTGTAGTTTTACACTTTCTTTTCTGCGACCGTAAGTGGAATATGTGATATCGCCGGTTTCGTTGCTATATGTCAATGACAATTGGGATGCGCATATTTACTTACGTTGATGACATGCGATGTTATGTGTTGCTGGATATGTTATATTGGATCGTCGTGTTTGAATAGCGGTTTTTTTTATGTGAGATGAGTGTTTTTTCTTTTTCATTCATGTAAAATCTTGTATGTAATATTCTTTTATTGGGGCACTTCTAGGTTGCGGAAGATGTCACCTTTTGTATATTATTTACTTTTCCGCACTAGGTTAGAACCAAGGAGGAGGGCACAAGTAACCGGGTTCTGGAGTCTAGTGGGAGACTAACTCGAGGAGTCGAGTCCGGGTCTCCTAACTCTAGAATTGGTAGGGTTGCTTGCCTCTCTCGTAGGGGTCTTGGGGTGTGGGTTTGGCTATTCATCGCGACCATGGAATCCGTGTTTTATACTGGCTCGTATTGAAAACACGGACGTCCTATTATATCCAATGTTTCATATGTTTCTTCTGCTGCGATATCTGTGATGTGATCATTTGATATTCTGTGATGGATACAGTATATAGTATATATGATATATTATATAGACGTTACTTATGTTTTGCACTCGCGCTAGCCCTGCCCCGCTCTGCCGTTAGTTAACTAACTTAACGGTGCACGAGGGGACATCGAGGCGAATGCGGATGGCATAAGTGTACGTCGTATTTATCTGTGATGTTTAGGTACTTAAATGATGGGACTTCATTAATGTGATTAATGAAAGAAAAGAAACTTAAAGATGTTGTAGAATTGAATTTCAAAAATAAAACAGGTAGCTACAGTTTTTGCTTCGGTATATATGATATATCCTGCACCTTATTCGATGAGGAAAGGGCCGACGATCCCTTCAACGGGAGTGACCCCTTTAGCAATAACTGGCAAATGCTACACACTCGGTTTGTCTTTTGATAGCTTCTATAGTTTCTGCTTTGCACAGTGATATATATGATATATGCCGCACCTCATTCGACGAGGAAAGGGCCGACGATCCTTTCACCGGGAGTGACCCCTTTAGCAAAACTAGAAAAGCATCAAAAACACTCCATTTCAAAATCATTTGATTCTACAACGATATCAAGTTCATTACGCAATAGGTTTTCATAAAAACCTGTCGTAGCCCTCCGTCATTTCAGATAAGTAGTAGTTAGTATTCGTACTGCGTTTGTTGGCCTTTGTCAAGGCGTAGTGTGCGGTAGCTAACTGGTGCTTATCTGGTTATGCATATGATGCAGATTGGATTAGGGTAGTCGTACGACCTTGTTGGCCTTTGTCAAGGGCCGTGCGGGTGGGTTTATTTCAATCAAGAAATGACGGGTTGAACTTGACTAGCAGCCTATGATTTGTTGGCCTTTGTCAAGGTCATAGGAGGCTTGGGGCAAAATATTATCGGGAATTTCAAGTGTTGAAATTTGCAATGAGATTGCATGCCTTCTATGAGATAGTTGGATCCCGATTGTCACGACCCGAAAGAGCACGTGACTGGCCCTTGAATCATATGAAGTCTATAGGACCCCATCTGATCCAAGTAAGCCAAAAGCCCAGAAATCTAAAACCATTTAAAGAGTAAATAAGGAAAACTGGTTTTTAAGAAGTAAAGAAATCGTGTTTCAAAAATCCAAGTTTTTAAATAACTAAGCCGAATATGTATTTTTAAAATGTGTAACCTTTCCTGAAAATTTCGGCAGAGTTTCCTTTGTAAAAAACTGGCCCCGAACGGGGTACAACAAGAATAATATATATGAAATGATAAAAGGCATCCCCAAGCGGGAGCTAGCTCTTCGTCAAACGACGGTCACAACCACGCAAGCAATAATAATATACAACGCCAGAGGGCGAGGATCAAAACCCAAAAAAGAAACTCAAAACAGCCAGAAAACCGTAATACTACAAACGCGACTCTAAGGTCGAAATAATACAACACTGTTTTCTAAGTCTGAAACAATATACAAGTTTTGGTTGATGGAATTTCCAGATACAATAAACAATACAGGAACAATGGCGGTTCTGATACAAAAGAACCCACCTACCAACGCAAGTCACCCATATGGAAGCAGTGTGCCAGAAATGCCGCTATGGAATCTGTACGGCAAAACCTGCAAGGACTGTGGCACAATGGGGGTGAGTTGCCAACTCATGAATAGAAAATATCTACAAGCAGAGCTCGAATGCATGACCCAACCTAGGTCAATACGATCAGATATAAATAAACCTCAATATGAATAAAGCTGAAGCATGCTAAACTGGCAATGTAATCTCTATACATGAGTGTAGTGCCAAGTGCTCGTGCTAATGCCTTAGGTAATAGCATATCATGAATGTGAGGTATGATCAATATAATCAAATCTGCATGTACGTGGATCCCGTCCACTCGTCACCCAATGACAAAACCATCATGCATGTAAATATCATCAGCATATGCATGGAAATATGAGGATATAAACCACCCGTGTCCCTCGCGACACGTCAAAATCATGGAACCGAAATGCCCAGCATCGGCACTCGAAAACATCATGAAAACTGTGCCCAGCATCGACACGTAAATCCTCATACATCGGGCTCCGTCAGTCCGGATCGGCCCACGGGCTCCGTCTGCGGTATCGGCCCTTGGCCCCGGCAGTATGCCCATATCCATCTATCGACTCTGGTCAGTATCCTCCGGATAACTGCCAGGTCCAACCAATCACCGGTAGGTACTCGCCACCCTGCCAGGCCGTCGTCTACTCCACGAAAAACATTTCTTGCCCCGGGGAACCATACCGGGTCCACCATGTACCCGCAATCGGCCTCATCCGCCTCCTCGAATCGGGTTTCACATGTCGCTCTCAGCACCGAGAAAACACATGGTGGACGCACCGAAATATCATATCAAGGGTAACCGGGTTTTAAAACAATTCCATATTCTCTTTTTTAAAACACCCACGGTTCCCAAAACCAGAAATATCATGGAAACAGCATATCTCAATGCGTATAATCAGAAAGCAACATGTATGCGACATATAGCAGGAAGGTAAGCATATCAATATGTCATGCAAGGGTCATATCCTGAATGCAATAGTACCACAGTGTAGTGACATAGCAATTATCGATGATGAAGTGTGTGAGCCGGCAAACAAGTGTACGTGGAGCATACGCATCATCGATAATTGTGCTGGTGTCCTAGCAGCATGACTGAAATATATCCACAATATAAGCAATGCAATGCAAACAACATGAATATACGGAATCGAGTAATCACGCAACAGTAAAGATGCTGCCTCAATAAATATATCATGCAACCTTGCCTTTTGAAATAAGACGAATCAGGGCTTTTGGTAAAATAAGGGCTACGGTGTTTTAAGAAAAGACGCGTCGTTTGAAAATATCCGTATAAACCCTTTTTGCTCTATCTTTAAAATATCCCCGATTCGTTAGTTTTGAAATAGGTATGACTCGGGTCTAGCCTAACGCCTACTAGGCGAACTACGAACCCAACAATAAAGCCAATCGAGAGGGGTATGAAAACCACCTAAATCTGAGTCGATATCACACTATCTCATCGCATGACAGGTATCACTACCATCATATCGCATCTCCAATACGAACTCTGTCATGTCGCCAAAACTCATGGTCTCAATCGCATCTTATCGACTCATCTCAATCCCACGTATCATCCTCAAAACTCGTATATGAACACATTGTCCCATACCCATGTGTAGATATACACGCCATCATAAGTGCACAGATAAATGAAAGAATGCATGCAGGTATATGCGTATGTGTATGTGTATGTGTGCAACCCCTACTCTAGGGTTTCGCACTATACTAAACCAATACATTCTTATCACCAATAGTACCATTATCACCATCAATAATCCCAACAACACATAATAAATATATGTGTTTATACGTATTCGTATACATCACCACGGACTGCGGGGGTGCTATACGCCATCCACCCGACTTCTCCCCATAGATATAAATCTACTCACCTTGCTTCTCATGTGTCGGTGCCGATGTCGCCATCATCATCTTCTTTTCCTCACATCTCGTAGGGTACCTACAAGGATATCACAAACGCTAAAGCACATGAAAATCACATCGAAAACCAAAACGGCACACGCTACGCCTATAGGTAAAATCCTATAACCTCGCATGCAAACACGATCAATATCCACTTGTCGTTGACGTCCAAACGCCACCCGACAGCAACGAAACACCAAATACCAAAATCCATACTAACACAAGTCGTAAACCATGCACCAACATAGGAAAATCAACCCAGATTTCATCCTAGATGGAATCAGTCAAAACTAGACATACCCACGGTCAAGAATAGAGGAAATAGGGCCATGCACCAAAATCGAGATGGTTTCCTCCTGCTCTGGCCGCAATTTGCGGCCAGAAGGGAATAATTGGCGGCCTCAGTTTGGAGTTGGGGGCTAGGGTTTGGTGTGGTGGTTCCATGGTGCCTGCACATCTCACTGTCAACTCAGTTTTATTTTTGGGGTCTCGGGGTAATAGCAGATTACACAAAACACTTCCAGATTTACAATTTTCCCCGATATCGATTCCGTAATTCCGTATTCTGGTTTCAAGTTCAGGTTCGGGTCCAAATTAGCATCACACAAGGGATTCTAAGGTCACCAAAATCCTCAATTCCATCTTTGATTTCAGTTTTACCCCAAACCCTAACTTGAATTCTCTAAAGTCCACAAAACGACACAATATCGATATGAAACTAGAATTGATGCACAAGGAATTTGAAATACTACAAGAGGGTGCAGAAATTACCTCCTTTGGCAACTCAAGAAAATTCTTGAATTGCTCAAAGTTCTCCAAATCCAATCTTGCTTGGTTCAAAGTGTAGCTAGTGAGCTCGGGAACACTTTTTGTGAAGTGGGAATAGGGTTTTGGCTTTGTTTTCATGGTGGATCTAGGGTTTTTGTGAAGAGGGAGAGTGAGGGAGAGGGAGGAGCAGCAGCTCAAGAGAAGAGGGGAGAGAAAATGAGAAGGGAAATGATGGGGTATGGTTCGAAAAGGTGAAGGTTGACTTGGTCTCTTTCTTTCTCATCATACTACTTTTTCTTTTCTTTTCTTCACTAAACTCTTCTCACTTGAATAGTAGACCCAAAAGAAAAACCATGGTAGAAATGCACAAGCAACACAAGTGTAGAAAATGATATGTGCACATTTTTGCACAAAAAAGCTAAAAATCCAATTAGCGATTTTTAATCGCGATTAGCACTAAATTAGTATATAACTAATCTTAAGAACTTTAAAATGGCATAATTCCATAAAATACCCTATTTTAGAATTTTCCATAATTTTTCCCCATTTAATTGTATTTAATTATACCGGAATATTAAAATATTCATTAAAATAATATTAAATTATAAAAATTCCCAAAAATAATATTTTATTATTTTGGAAACGTTACAATCTACCCTCCTTAAAGAAATTCGGTCCCCGAATTTAAATTTAAACCCCCAAATACTAAAATATTTCAATACCAATTCCAAGTCATCGGGGCTCCGAAATCATCAATACATAAAACATCATAGTGCAATGCATGCGCATGAGTACTGAGCAGATAACTCAAAAGCAACACTCTATCAAGCATCCCGCAATCATCGGAGTCATGGTAAAGACACAATGTTAAATCCAATACAAAACCAATATGATATAGATCAGAACTATACATGTAGACATCCAATCTATACATGTAAATAGCTGATGAAAATGCATGCCAAATCTTTTTAAGTCGCTGTGCGATGCGCGTAACACTGCACAGTGGCGGACGTTTTTCATAAGAAAATAACTATATACGTATATATATATCCTTTGTTTAATAGGTACGTTCCGCCGTTTTGAAAACAATTTTGAAGAGTTTCCTTGTTTTTAAACGTTTCGTGTCATATCGGACACGTAGGTATATATATATCGAGACTATAGCTCGCTCTTTGGAAATCCCTTCGAACTATCAATGCATGCAAAATATATCCAGGTACTCTCCTCTGACTAGTCCTGCTCGGTACAAAACGAATATCAGATATCATAGAAATGTACTGCTCCAAAAGGAATAAATCCCAAAAATGCACATAACATCACCCTGTGCGTCTGGTGCGAACGGAAATCAAAATCCATATATGTGCCATACAGATGCACAAAACAACATCTAGGTGCAACGGGTGTGCACGAAGCATGTGTCATAGGCAACGTGTGTGCCTGACAGCCAAGATCCGGTGCATCTGATATGCACGAAGAAATCTCGATTTAGTGCATCGGGTGTGCACCAAAATCGTATCTCAAAGCATGCGCCCAACATGCGCGAAAATCCAAATCGGTGCATCCATCATGTACGAATGAAAATCTAGACCCTGCGCACTCAACATGCATGGAATCACAAAATCCAATAGCAACGCCGAACATGCGTAAGTCCAGTCAAAAGCACGGAGTGCAAGAATCCACATCAATATCAAAATCAAAATCGACATATCGAAAGACATCAAATCGAAGTCAGGTGCAACCGTAATGCACAAAATGTAAATCCGGTGCTACAAAGGCATGATATATAAATCTGATGCGATAAACGCAAGAAACATAAAACTGGTGCGACAAACGCACGAAGTATAGAACTGGTGCATCCCATGCACAAATATCAAGCAATAACTCAAATACGTAAGCAGCAACACCAAGTGTACCCAGGTATAAAGGAAATTATAAACGTGTGCAACTGCGTGTACAAAACACACATCAATGCACTACAAGCACATATAAGCTATACCAAGTGCAAAAATCAAATCGTGTGCGTAACATATGCACAACATCAAATCAACCGTATGAAATCCATAAAGTCATAAGCAGGTGCAGCCAAGGCACGAAACGATATACAACGCGGCTCAATCAAAATCAGGTGTACCGCGATGGAAAAATTCACAACCGTGTGCATCAGCGTGCACAAATCAAAACACTAAAAGTACATGAAACTATGCTGGAAGCGTAAATCAAATCACTGACATAAAATAGGCATGAAATCACAATCAATACCTCAAGAGTAATAACTATATGCAAGGTATAAATATCCAGTAGGTGCAACCATAGTGCACAAAATCAAATATCATAGATGTTGGAGTTAGTGCCCTCAGAGTCAATTATTGGATCACAGGCACGTGATTGCAATGATTGAGGGAGGACCTATCCCGGTAGGACAGTCTTACTCGAGATGATAGTATGCTATCTGGTTTATCTTTATCATCGTGTACTGCTTTAGGTGACCTGACATGTCGCTATTACACGTTGATAGAGCCCCTAGGATTCTTGCTTGACGACCAGCAGTATGATGGCGATCATATACGTGGGAGCTGGTAGTCTATAAGCACATCCTTAAAAGGTCCCTAGTCGTGGGAGTTTCGAGACTGGGCATCGATACTCCATTAGTAGACTAGTGTATACAGTCGAGACCCCGACGAGGGGCGGTGGCCGGTCTCACAAGCCACTGGTGTCAGTTGGTTCACCTAAGATGTATACAGGTGCTCATTGGGTTATGAGTACACCGGACAGGACTCGCCGGGAACCTGCTAGTTGGTCTTATACCAGACGTCAGATAGCAGTTCCCAGGTGACATGTGTACAGGTTAGTTCATCGACCTGAGATCGTCATTTGTCTCGTGTGAGTTCCCACTGTGCTTTGATTACTACCCTACCACGGCTCAAAGGAGTCGTGCAAACAGGTTTTAGTTGGGTACAGTCCCGAGCCACATGGAGGCAGTGAGCGGATCTGCAGGGGTTCGTCTCTCCCGGTATTGGGGGTGAGGTCGCGCTGTGTCTAGGAGAGCCATTACGCAAAGCCCTCGGCCGAGGCAGGAGATTTACTGGTAGGTATTCCAGTAGTATCTCAGGGCGTTCTGGGCTACGCTCCGACACGACTTGTACCGCTTTTGGGGGTCTGACTTTTTCCAACCCCCTAGGCCCGCCATGCGATACTCATAGACGAACGGACCGGACTGTACGGATATTGTCACTGACAGGCTCAGTTGGGTGTCGGGGTGAGCTTCCTCATCGACGTCCCTTTTGGTCAATAGCTGGTGGCCCGACACGTATTGGCTTATACCTCTGACGTGCCAGTGGTTAAATCCACATCCATAGTATTGACGAGTCTTTAGAGTCCACCACACTTTCAGTTACTCAGCTTTCGGGCGAAACGCTGTAGAGGCCGTATGGAGATATGGCAGGGTCCGATCAGATACGTGCGGTATTGCACGGATCAGGATCGGACAGCTTTGTACTAGTGGCCGTATAGTTATATGGCAGGGTTCGATCAGATACGTGCGGTATTGCACGGATCAGGATCGAACAGATTTACTAGCCGGCTTTGGTTTAAGCCGGTCCTAGTTTAGTACAGTGTAGATTTTGTCTCATTGCATTTGTATCCGGTCGGAATACAGATGCGGGTGTGTATGCACAGTGTCGGGGTTTTCCTGTAATTTATTACGGGACCAGTTTTCTGGAGTTGCCAGTTTGCATTCCGTTCCGGCCGGTTTTCCTTTGTTCTTTCCCGGCCGGACTTTTCTGATGGAGGGGGTAATTTGCAGTTTTGCAAATTACACTTTGTGGGGGGGTTTCTTGTAAATGTATTGATTATGATAAGCATCTTTTCTTTCCTCCATGCTTTCATTTATTGTGATTTGAAATAGGTATGGGTTTAAAGTGAAAGCATGGTTGAAGTTTTCATTGACTTTGGATATGGTCACCACATACTTCTCCTACACTTACCTCCCTCATTTGTTTTAGTTTTTGTTCCATCCACCATTCTCTTTCAAGAATGGCCGGCCACTATGAGTGAGGATGAGAGAAATTTTTCATTCTTGCATGACACAAATTTCTTCATCTCATTCTTCTTGTTTTTGGAAAATTGAAAGCTCCAATTTCCTTTAACCTTATTCCTCCATCATGGCAACTCCAATACCCCAAAAAGAGACTACGATTCTCTACACTACATTCTACAGCAAATCTTGAGCATGTCGAGTTGCCGGCTTCATGCTCGAGTTGCCTCGGTATTGAGGCGGGAGCCCGTAAAAGACGAAGGCGATGTGGTGCCCTTTCCGGCGAGGAGGCGACGATGTGGAGCCAAGCTTTTCCGCGGGAGATCGGGATGATGAAGAGAAGACCGGAGGACTCGGATCACTCGGTATACTTCTCACTCCATCTCTAGTTAGCTAGTATAGGTCAATGGTAAACGATCCGGGTAATTGTCCGCGGTAGCGCCGGTTTCCGAGTAAGGAAAATTTTTGATTCCGCATTTTGGCCTCCAGTAAGACGGCCGGGGCGCTGCCGTGGCGCAACATGGTATCAGAGCCACGCCATTAACCTTACCTAGCTTCGTTTGATGTGTTTGCGTTTCCGATCGACCGAAATTTCCAAAAACCGTATTTTTATTGCACATCAGTTTCTGTCGAAATTTTTTGGAGTCTAAAAATTTTTCAGGTTGTCTCAGAGTGATGTGCAGGTAAATACAAGCATACTGAAGAAATTTTGTACCATGAACTGTTCATGTCACCGCGGAAGAGCGGCCAAAACCTTGCTAGGGCCGCGCTTCCGCGGCAAGTTGAACAGTGCACCCCCCGAAAATTTTTCAGTATGTTTGTCAGTAAGAAATGTGGTTTCTGGGATATTAAAATTGGGCCCAGGTTTTCTGTGAGTGCTACAGTTTTGATTGGGGGCCCACTTGTTAATTTTTGGTCAATCGGAAAATTTTAAACACATTATTTCACAGTATTTACATTATATCTGCGACCGTGAATGTCACTCGATCGGTAAATCCGGTCTAACTGCTATAGCCCGGTTAGACGGATTTGCGAACGTGACTTTCACGTTGATGTTCTATGTTTATGCTGTGATGTTGCGGATCGGTCGTGGGGGATAGCCTGGATGCAATGCTAGTACAGTTTTGTTGTATTATGTACATTTGATATTGCGGGGCGAGCGTCCGACATGTGGACTGCCGTCACTGCCTGTTTGTATTATTCTTTTGGGGCACGACCTGGTTGCGGTCGATGTACCCGGTGTATGTATATTTTACTTTCTGTACTAAGGTTACCCCGCGGTGGGGTGCACGGATAGCCGGGTTCTGGAGGGCAACGGGCCCGCATCTCAGGGCATTGAGACGGAGGGGGCTTCAGTCCAGGATTGGCGGGCTATTCGCCGCACTCGTAGGGGGTACAGGTTGACCCAGGAGGGGTGCCCAAGTTACCGGATTCCGTGAAGTGCTGGGTGGTCCATTCACGGTACTGAAGGGGGCTGCCTCGCTTCAGGTTTTGGCGGGTGACTTGCCGCGCCCGTAGGGGTCTAGGATTTCATTGCACAGGCTATCCACACGACCAGGGGAACGTCGGGTTTCAGCAGCGGCTCTGTGAAACCCGGGGTTTCCAGATATCTGTATTGTTCTGTGATGCTATACATTTCTGTGATGTTGCCTTTTATTCACGCCTTGAGCGAAATACTATATATTGGTATATATATTAGTAGATGTTGTATATGTTTTACATCCGCGCTAGTCCAGTCCCCGCTCTTCCGTTAGTTAGCTAACCTAACGGGTGATGACGGGACCCAGTGGCGAATGCGGATGGCATATACGTATGTCAGTATATTTTCGTTCTTTGTGGTGTGATCAATTGATGGGACTGCATTGATTCGGATCAATGCAAGATAAACAAACCTAATCTGATGTTGTTGGAACACTTTTTCAAAAAGCTGTTACTGCAAGGACGTTCTCTTTTGTTTTGCATAGTGGTATTCATTTGGAATATCCTGCTCCTCAGTCGACGAGGCAAGGGCCGAGATCCCTTCACCGGGAGTGACCCCTTGGACAGAAGTTTGCGTCAGGGCATTAATTTCACTATAGCCGATTACTTTTGCTTTGCATCGTGGTATTCAGTTGGAATATCCTGCACCTCATTCTACGGGGAAAGAGCCGAGATCCCTTCACTGGGAGTGACCTCTTTAGTAAAGGTTTTCGTCACTATATTTTATAAAAGGCTATGCAGTTCCTTCAACGATATCAAGTTCATTACGTTAAAGGTTTTTCGCCAAAAACCATTCGTAGCCCTCCGTCATTTCTTATGGGTATTATTTAGTATTCGTGCTGCGTTTGTTGACTCCGTCAAGGCGTAGTGTACGGTAGCTAAGTGGTGCTTGTTTGTTGCATAAGTGGGATTGGTTAGGACAGTCGTAAGGCCTTGTTGACTCCGTCAAGGGCACGTACGGGTGGGTTTAATGCAATCCAGATAATGACGGGTTGAACTTGACTAGGACTCTTTGATTTGTTGACTCCGTCAAGGTCACTTGAGTCCTAGGGGTAAAAATCACATCGGGAGTTTCAAAAGAACTGAAACTTGCCAAGCATGCGCATACCTTCTGGAGTGTGGTGACTTGAGTGGATTCCGTCAAGTTATCATGCGATGATAGTTGGATCCCGATTCCCACAGATGAGTTGGTTTACTCCTCGGGTCATCCCGACTAATTCTTCTTTCAGGTTTGGAGGAGAATTTGAGGTACAGTGGGAGGTTTCCAGATTAGATAAAGTGATAACCATTCTGATCTAGGTTAGAGTGCACGCTGAGTGTTTCTTTTCTCTCTCTCTGGCAGCGACCATTGACCCGACCCTGGACTATGACTCAGTGACCAAGTTGACCGAACCTTCTTAACACTGGCTTTTGGATTGTCAGAGTTGCAGACCTCATTGCCACTCCTACTTTTACCCTTTTCTCCAGGACACCCCGTATTACTACGAACGTCCACTTCCATTGGACAAAACCATCGTATGGTTAGATACGAACTCGAAGGACTTCGAGGATGGTTTCTGGTTCTGGAGAAAACGGATAGGATTATTCAGTTGTCTTTTCTTTTCACCTTCTCTCAGGATGCGAGTACTCCTTGGTTTAGGAGTAGTACACCTATTACGCAAATTGGATAGTCTTCTTCCAAACCATAGGCTGGTGCCGACCGGTAGGGAATGAAGAAAACCAGTTAGCCTAAAACGGTGTACAGAAGGTATTAAGTTAAGACAAAGCAAGGGATTAGTAGGAGGGCAAAGTAAAATGCGACTAATATTCACGACCAAACCAAGTATTTCTTCGCCAATCCTAAATCACCTTTGTATTTCTCCAGGACACTCCGTATCACTACGAAGATCCACAGTTTATTGGATACTCCATCGTATGGTTATATACGAACTCGAAAGGAACTAGTTCCAGTTCGGGGATGGATTCTGGTTCAGGAGAAATAAGAATAAAGTACATTCAGGTGTCTTTTATCCTCACCTTCTCTCGCGTTGCGAGTGCTCCTAGGATTAGGACAGTACACCCCTTATGCTTTTAGGACAGTCTTCTTCCAAACCATAGGCTGGTGCCGAACGGTAGGGAAGGAAGAAAACCAATTGGCCTAAAGGGGTGTGCAGAAGGTAATGACTAAAGACATATAAAGGGATTTGGAGAGGTGGCAAAGAATTATACGGTTATAGTTGTGAATCTGGATAATGGAAGAGGCATTACTAGGAATACCAGGATACCCCATCGAAACATTACAATGTTTCAGTTTCACTGTGTACTGTTAAAAGAAAACTGATTTCCCGATTAGACACTTACTCCAGGGTATGTATTTACCAGGTATGATTCTCACATCTGTATGGTTTTACAGATGGTGAGTGGAAGTAAGTTATTGGGAATTGGGTGATCATCCTCATTATATCGGGATTCGTTGTAATCGGTGATATTTGAGGAAGTCACCTGGGTTGTTTGCCGGTCGGCAAATATTTGGTTTTGAATATCCGCGGTTATGCACCAATTTCAAATTGATATATCTGTACGTCTATTTTCATAGAGTGAGATATACCTTTTGATATTATGTCGATGACATTTACCTATATCAGTGGATGGTTAGGTAAGGAGCATTAAACAGCGGTGTAATTCTTCTTAACCATAAGTATAGTTTTCAACCTGCGACGCACAGTGAAAGAGTTGTTAGACTCAGCGGACTTATACAGAGTATTGTATGTTGTCCAGTATCCATCAGGACAGAGGGGTTGGTCCTCGTACTATATTCGGTTTACTTATGACTTCTCTAGATTTTAGACAGCTGTTTCGTGGAAACACAGGGTCTAAGTTTTGAGGAGTTATAGGTATTTGAATAGAGTAGAGAACCAGGTGTAGCAAGTATCGGGATTCTTCAAAGAGATCGAAGATGTAGATACTTGTGTATGGTATTCAGTTGATAGTAATGATGAAGACAGATTGCTTCTCTTTCAGGATACTCATAATTGGAAGCGTTCCTAAGTTGAGTAACGCTGATCGGCCTCTCTCCATTTAGTTGACATGCACTGGAGACAGCTGCATGATTTGAATATGGTTCAATTGAATCAGTGCCTCTGTTTCTATATTGGATATAGAACAGTTCATATCTTAACGATGTTAAGGTACGGGGAGTTGTCCGGCTTATGCTTAAAACCAGACTCCGGATAACTCAAGGCACGTTTCTGTAATGGCTGTTTGTGGGTTGACCCAGGCTATGACGAGGGTTGACTTTCTACCATCTGGCAGATCAATAGAAATATTGTTCTAGACTCGCCACAGTTTAATTAAAAATGGATTTTTTCAAAAACAGCAGTGGGAGTATGGTAGAACTGGAAGTGATTCCAGAACCGCAAACGATTACTGGAGATTTGATAAGGAACCTAAAGATTCAATCTGATTTGATATTCCATTGGCCACTCCGCAGATAAGGTGGGTAACTTCAGGCACCCGAGAGGTACTCCGGTAGCCTCAAGGACGGTGACAGGGAAGTTCTTGTTTACCCACACTTGCCATTGTTGTTGTTCCAGGCTGCGAGACCCGGCAGGAGGATGAGTATAGCGTCGTTCTAAACTAGCTTTAGAAGTGCACGTCTATATGACTCTGGCAGAGGGTTGTCGTAGTCAGTGGGAACAGCGGAAGCATTGGTGGACTTTGTGCTTATGTCTATTTATAGACTAAAGCAGATATAGCGGAGTTAGATCATCTGTTTCTGATGTGACAGTCATGGGTTTGACGTCATCAGAATAGGGGATGGATCTGTTGAGAAGGTAGTAGGAAGTGATATTCCTATACTACGATCGGTTATACTTTGGTCGTCACACAGTGTTTTCTCCACAAGGGACTTGGACATTATATCAGACATACTGGTTACTAGATCTATGGTTTTAGATCTAGATTTGGGTGGTTTCCCAATCAGGGTACTTTGACAGCATTCTAAGAGTATTTAGAATGGACGACTCCTGGCACGGTTGTGTACCTGCAGGTAATGGAGTCACCCTCTCTAAAGGTGTCTTACAGACTAAAGGGGAGAGGGATACGCATGATTGACAGATCACTTGCTTAGGCAATTGAGTCAATCATGAGATGTCAAGTACCACACCAGATGTTGTTCTTGCACTAGATGCAATAAGTTGATATTAATCCAATCCTGGAAAAACAGTAGGAAACAGTTTTAGAACATAAGTGAATGTTCTAGGGATATGATAACGGCTGCCTCCTTTAGGAGACGGTTATCACTCCAGGCTTCCAAGGTGACATGGACGACAAGGAGGTTGTCAGAGTTATAGTTCTCTCTCTGATGAGGGACTGTATTTTGGACAGGCGGTCCAAGGCAATACTGAGGGAGGCATGGCGCAGGATACTGATTAAGTTCAGTTGGTGATACAGTCTAAGAAGTTTGGATTTGGAGTTCATTTATGAGCTAGGTCCCATCAGACATCCAGACATTCTAAGATAGGTATTGCTCATTTCGGGAGATGGCCTTCTCCGCGAACATAAGATATAGAGAGACATAGAAAGAAACATCCCTGCGGATCCACTCACTGAGGCTATTCCTCGAACGCAATAGTTTCGCAAACGGGTTTTGTGAGACTGACTAGTAGAGGAGTTGGGTGTTCGGTATCACACGGGCTGTGAGTATGCGACATCGCAATAATTAGCCTTGAGTGCAAGTGGGAGATTGTTGGAGTTAGTGCCCTCAGAGTCAATTATTGGATCACAGGCACGTGATTGCAATGATTGAGGGAGGACCTATCCCGGTAGGACAGTCTTACTCGAGATGATAGTATGCTATCTGGTTTATCTTTATCATCGTGTACTGCTTTAGGTGACCTGACATGTCGCTATTACACGTTGATAGAGCCCCTAGGATTCTTGCTTGACGACCAGCAGTATGATGGCGATCATATACGTGGGAGCTGGTAGTCTATAAGCACATCCTTAAAAGGTCCCTAGTCGTGGGAGTTTCGAGACTGGGCATCGATACTCCATTAGTAGACTAGTGTATACAGTCGAGACCCCGACGAGGGGCGGTGGCCGGTCTCACAAGCCACTGGTGTCAGTTGGTTCACCTAAGATGTATACAGGTGCTCATTGGGTTATGAGTACACCGGACAGGACTCGCCGGGAACCTGCTAGTTGGTCTTATACCAGACGTCAGATAGCAGTTCCCAGGTGACATGTGTACAGGTTAGTTCATCGACCTGAGATCGTCATTTGTCTCGTGTGAGTTCCCACTGTGCTTTGATTACTACCCTACCACGGCTCAAAGGAGTCGTGCAAACAGGTTTTAGTTGGGTACAGTCCCGAGCCACATGGAGGCAGTGAGCGGATCTGCAGGGGTTCGTTTCTCCCGGTATTGGGGGTGAGGTCGCGCTGTGTCTAGGAGAGCCATTACGCAAAGCCCTCGGCCGAGGCAGGAGATTTACTGGTAGGTATTCCAGTAGTATCTCAGGGCGTTCTGGGCTACGCTCCGACACGACTTGTACCGCTTTTGGGGGTCTGACTTTTTCCAACCCCCTAGGCCCGCCATGCGATACTCATAGACGAACGGACCGGACTGTACGGATATTGTCACTGACAGGCTCAGTTGGGTGTCGGGGTGAGCTTCCTCATCGACGTCCCTTTTGGTCAATAGCTGGTGGCCCGTCACGTATTGGCTTATACCTCTGACGTGCCAGTGGTTAAATCCACATCCATAGTATTGACGAGTCTTTAGAGTCCACCACACTTTCAGTTACTCAGCTTTCGGGCGAAACGCTGTAGAGGCCGTATGGAGATATGGCAGGGTCCGATCAGATACGTGCGGTATTGCACGGATCAGGATCGGACAGCTTTGTACTAGTGGCCGTATAGTTATATGGCAGGGTTCGATCAGATACGTGCGGTATTGCACGGATCAGGATCGAACAGATTTACTAGCCGGCTTTGGTTTAAGCCGGTCCTAGTTTAGTACAGTGTAGATTTTGTCTCATTGCATTTGTATCCGGTCGGAATACAGATGCGGGTGTGTATGCACAGTGTCGGGGTTTTCCTGTAATTTATTACGGGACCAGTTTTCTGGAGTTGCCAGTTTGCATTCCGTTCCGGCCGGTTTTCCTTTGTTCTTTCCCGGCCGGACTTTTCTGATGGAGGGGGTAATTTGCAGTTTTGCAAATTACACTTTGTGGGGGGGTTTCTTGTAAATGTATTGATTATGATAAGCATCTTTTCTTTCCTCCATGCTTTCATTTATTGTGATTTGAAATAGGTATGGGTTTAAAGTGAAAGCATGGTTGAAGTTTTCATTGACTTTGGATATGGTCACCACATACTTCTCCTACACTTACCTCCCTCATTTGTTTTAGTTTTTGTTCCATCCACCATTCTCTTTCAAGAATGGCCGGCCACTATGAGTGAGGATGAGAGAAATTTTTCATTCTTGCATGACACAAATTTCTCCATCTCATTCTTCTTGTTTTTGGAAAATTGAAAGCTCCAATTTCCTTTAACCTTATTCCTCCATCATGGCAACTCCAATACCCCAAAAAGAGACTAAGATTCTCTACACTACATTCTACAGCAAATCTTGAGCATGTCGAGTTGCCGGCTTCATGCTCGAGTTGCCTCGGTATTGAGGCGGGAGCCCGTAAAAGACGAAGGCGATGTGGTGCCCTTTCCGGCGAGGAGGCGACGATGTGGAGCCAAGCTTTTCCGCGGGAGATCGGGATGATGAAGAGAAGACCGGAGGACTCGGATCACTCGGTATACTTCTCACTCCATCTCTAGTTAGCTAGTATAGGTCAATGGTAAACGATCCGGGTAATTGTCCGCGGTAGCGCCGGTTTCCGAGTAAGGAAAATTTTTGATTCCGCATTTTGGCCTCCAGTAAGACGGCCGGGGCGCTGCCGTGGCGCAACAATAGAACTCGGTCACCCAAAACCAATCATGCAAATAGATCGCCCAAAATACCGAAATCCCAATGTGACGGATTCGTGATAGTCGAATCACAAAATCACAAATCATAAATACCGTCGTCGGTATATCCTCCTTCGAAGTCGAGAAGGTGCCTGTACATCCAATGCTAGCGGCGCAAGATATCTACTTGCCTTTTGCTCGCGGCTGGCGCCCTCTGCCTCTGGTTCCTGATCTTTCCTGTAGATTACCAATCTCGCAATCCATCGGCTCATCGGCCCGGTCAGGTGTGCTGACAGGGACGATTCCGTCCTGGCACTTCCCTGGTCATCTCACGGTCAATCCTCACGACCGCTCGTAACGCAGCACATCTCTGGCGCCGACCTCGGGTCCTCTGAATGCACATCACGCATCTGCTCCTGGTGCAAATCTTATTGCAGCAGTGTATTGGAAGGAATCCCTGCTCAAGGTCTCTCCTGATTTTTCCTAGGCCAAACTGTACAGGGCTGGTACTCTGGCATAATCTTTTCTCGCTCTCTGGACATCTGCGCCCTTAGTACAACATCTCCTCGGAAGCTGGTTGCATCCCTGTGCCTCTGTATGCATATCCGACTTTTAATCTTAATGGGGTGTAGTAACAGCTCGTCTGCTTCTCGCACGACTTCTTGTCCCGCTTGTCTGTATCATCGACCATTTCGACATCGCGTCTCTATTTGCGCACTTCAATGCCATCGGCTACGGTCCCTCCGAAGTCTCTAACACGGACTCGAAATCACGAACTCAGTATCTTCATCACTCAGTAGGAGATATCTAGCCGAACACGTCCTCAGCGTGCATATCACATCTCTGATGTCAGCGGAGTGAAACGTCATCTCGTCGAAATCTCGTGCAAACTCCTTACTCCACCCTGCTCCAATATCGACTGATTCGGACTCATCTCATCGTGGCTACACAGACTACGCTCCAACGGCTATGCTTGTATCTGGAGTCTCCCAAGCAGTGTCCCATCACATGATATCCGAATGATGTCGAATCGTCCGATCGGCTCGTCAGAACCTCATAATCCCCAAGAGCTCAACATCTCGGGTACAGTTTAATAGTATCGAGTACATACCACAGCATCGGTGGTCCAGCCGTAGAAGGGCAAACCCAAGCCTCACAAATGGTGCCGCGGAACTGCCGCAAACCCTAAGGTTCAAAGGCTTTCACACGGTCATTATGTCGAGTTAGGGTTTCATTCTTCTAGAGGGTCCATAGAATCGCTTGCATGTCTTTCCGAATACTTTAAACTTGGAAAATGGGTTCCTGACATTCGATCGTCTCAATCGACTGTCAACGAATCTGCGTGAAGTCGCCTCTAGCTGGAATCAATCTATCTGATGACCTCGCATCGGGGTAAGCGAACGAACCACATGTCCTAGTCATTCATCCTCGGTGACTAGCGACTCACTATCATATCTCTAAGAATATGCTCATGCTGCAGTAGCTCCAATCATCTGGACGATATCTCATCATTCGCAGCAACAACTGGCTCAATCGTCGGTACGCTAAGCAGTGCCTCAACCATCATGAATAAGCAATATATCAACAGTCATCACATCTTGGCTGGCCTCTATCAGTAGCTCAATCCTCTGGTACCGACCGGTACATCCGAGAAATCCCGCAACAGCGATCTGTCAAACGCTCATAGTGTGGAAACACAAAATACGAAGCCTCAATGCAACCGTATGCCTCTGGAATCACGCCCCGGTCAGCCCTCGTCCCTGACGAGCTCATGCTGACACAACTCGAGCCGTAGCTCACTCTGCTCGTGCAATCGCGGCAGCAAAACCATAACCAGTATCGATGAAGGTAGATCATAGGAAGGAATATAATACGGTGCAAGGAAATGTACAACCTAAGGTTTCTTAAGCGGAGTGGCGTGTGGTAAGTATGCCGCGGAACATACCCACGGTACGTCACTCTACTTTAGTCACCTATTCCATCAACCAAGGGTCATCCTACACGATGAAAGTTCGGTTCTAATACCCCCTCGACTAAGTCTAAGTTCCGTAAGGTCAAGCCTAAGTTCCGTATATAAATAACGCCCTAGGCTCCACATAGTCAAACTCAGACTCGAACCAAGGTCAACCTAGCGCTCTGATACCAACTTTGTCACGACCCGAAAGAGCACGTGACTGGCCCTTGAACCATATGAAGTCTATAGGACCCCATCTGATCCAAGTAAGCCAAAAGCCCAGAAATCTAAAACCATTTAAAGAGTAAATAAGGAAAACTGGTTTTTAAGAAGTAAAGAAATCGTGTTTCAAAAATCCAAGTTTTTAAATAACTAAGCCGAATATGTATTTTTAAAATGTGTAACCTTTCCTGAAAATTTCGACAGAGTTTCCTTTGTAAAAAACTGGCCCCGAACGGGGTACAACAAGAATAATATATATGAAATGATAAAAGACATCCCCAAGCGGGAGCTAGCTCTTCGTCAAACGACGGTCACAACCACGCAAGAAATAATAATATACAACGCCAAAGGGCGAGAATCAAAACCTAAAAAAGAAACTCAAAACAGCAAGAAAACCGTAATACTACAAACGCGACTCTAAGGTCGAAATAATACAATACTGTTTTCTAAGTCTGAAACAATATACAAGTTTTGGTTGATGGAATTTCTAGATACAATAAACAATACAGGAACAATGGCGATTCTGAAACAAAAGAACCCACCTACCAACGCAAGTCACCCATACGGAAGCAGTGTGCCAGAAATGCCGCTATGGAATCTGTACGGCAAAACCTGTAAGGACTGTGGCACAACGGGGGTGAGTTGCCAACTCGTGAATAGAAAATATCTACAAGCAGAGCTCGAATGCATGACCCTACCTAGGTCAATACGATCAGATATAAATAAACCTCAATATGAATAAAGCTGAAGCATGCTAAACTGGCAATGTAATCTCTATACATGAGTTAGTGCCAAGTGCTCGTGCTAGTGCCTCAGGTAATAGCATATCATGAATGTGAGGTATGATCAATATAATCAAATCTGCATGTACGTGGATCCCGTCCACTCGTCACCCAATGACAAAACCATCATGCATGTAAATATCATCAATATATGCATGGAAATATGAGGATATAAACCACCCGTGTCCCTCGCGACACGTCAAAATCATGGAACCGGAATGCCTAGCATCGGCACTCGAAAACATCATGAAAACTGTGCCCAGCATCGGCACATAAATCCTCATACATCGGGCTCCGTCAGTCCGGATCGGCCCACGGGCTCCGTCTGCGGTATCGGCCCTCGGCCCCGGCAGTACGCCCATATCCATCTATCGACTCTAGTCAGTATCCTTCGGATAACTGCCAGGTCCAACCAATCACCGGTAGGTACTCGCCACCCTGCCAGGCTCATCGTCTACTCCACGAAAAACATTTCTTGCCACGGGGAACCATACCGGGTCCACCATGTACCCGCAATCGGCTTCATCCGCCTCCTCGAATCGGGTTTCACGTGTCACTCTCAGCACCGAGAAAACACATGGTGGACGCACCGAAATATCATATCAAGGGTAACCGGGTTTTAAAACAATTCCATATTCTCTTTTTTAAAACACCCACGGTTCCCAAAACCAGAAATATCATGGAAACAGCATATCTCAATGCGTATAATCAGAAAGCAGCATGTATGCGACATATAGCAGGAAGGTAAGCATATCAATATGTCATGCAAGGGTTATATCCTGAATGCAACAGTACCACAGTGTAGTGACATGGCAATTATCGATGATCAAGTGTGTGAGCCGTGATTGAAAGAATTTTAGTTAACCGCAATCAAGACGGTGTCGCTATGCAGCTAGCCGGTTGAGCACGGGTCGATCCACAGGGAGATGGTTGAATTTCCTTTCTTGTCTTAGACGAGTCAATAAAGAATCTGTATGTTGTTTGATCTAACCTATGTGTAATATTTGCAAGTATAAAGTTGTTAAGAAAAAGATACGAAATTATAAGCTAAAGAATTCCGTACTCAAAACCTTTGAGCCGAATCTTGACCAATTAAAGCTAAGCAATTGGCAACAACGTGGATTAGGGGATTTAAGCGCGGTATTCGTGGAATACGGCTTATTTACCCTTGTCCTTCTGTTCTTGTCTCTTGCTTTCGCCTCTGACCAAACCGAACGCAACCGGTCGCGGTTAGGAATCACCGTTACCTTGTCAGGGTACGGTGCCTAACGGAGCGCTTGCGTATGGTTTGGGCGGAGTTCAATAGAAAATACGGGAAAAGGAAATGGGCAAAGAAACATTAACTTAGAATACCGTATTTTTCTCTTAACAAAGATAATTACATTCGTTCACAAGAAAGAACCAAAAATAGAGAACAAAAAGAAAAGAATAAAGAAAAGAAAAGATTACAAACAAGTAATTAAAGTGCATGAATTAAATTGCAAGTAATAAAAGCAAGAATGAAAAATGCAAGTAATAAATAAGCAAATAAAAAGAACACGGAAGTAGAACCCAAGCCAAGCATGTGCTCAATAGCCAACCCTTAAACTTGCAAGCTCAATGAAGAGGTTGCAAGATCAAGGGAAGGGTAGAGAACGCATGTGAATTGAAGAACTAGTCCCGTGAGAAAATACGACCTTTGAGATTAATAACTAACCCTTAACCATTCAAGCTCAATGAAGAGGTTGAATGATCAAAAGAAAGCAAGAATCTCAAGGGGAAGAAGAAACAAAAGAGAATGACACAAAACCCTCATCTTTATTCACATCCACAAAAAGCTCTCACTACAATTCATGGAAGAGGAATGAAGAAGAAGAAGAAAAAGAACTAAAACTACAAAAGAAAGAGGAGCAAGAGAATGACCCTTGGCTTTGGCAAGTTCTGCTGTATTTATAGGCAGGGAGTTGAAGATCTAGGGCAACCATCAGCCCAGAAATGAAGTACCAAAAATACCCCCAAAATACGACAAAAGGAGGCCACAGTAAGGCCGCGTTTCCGCGGCCAATACCCCCTATTGGCCGCGGAAACGCGGCAGTCTAGTGGAGTTGGGCAGTGGGTTTTCTGGTGGTTTCCTGGTTTGGTGTCCCCTGTTGTCTGGTATACATATTTTCTGAAAATACTTTTACATTTCTTCCAGAATTTCTGTTGAGGAAAGGTGGACTTTTGTGGATGCTTTTGTCATGATTGCCTCGAGCTCCGCGTAGATCTCTTGGATTTTGTGCTACCATTGAGCCTTGTGCATGAGGATGACATTGATTTGACATTTTATCTTCCTAAACTGGTATCTGGCAACATACGGATGATGAGCGGAGACCGTGTTTTATCTGTGGTTGGCAGGAACCCGGATTTTGTCGTGTTTTCCATGGATTTCATTGTTTTAGAACCAAGAACCTGTATCCTGTAAATATGTAATAAACACGGATTAAAAGCACCTACCTATAAACAATCGAGCGTAAGAATGGGCGGTATAAAATGCAGTATTCTGTTATGAACAAATACCCCCAAACTTAACTTTTGCTCGTCCCGAGCAAAACCAATTATTAACAAAAATAAAATGATAACCGCACTTTCGCAGGGAACGCGATTGCACTGAGCATGTGCAACAAGCCGTTAAACCTCTAGGTGTCCCTAGTAGGAGGAGTGTTGTCTCTTGAGGGTTTTCAGCGGATACTACCCACAAAATCCCGTCAAGCTAGTTTTGTAAAATAACTAAGATTCAAACCCCTAAAGTTTTGTTTCAGAAAATAACAATTCTATTATCCTAAGTCTAGACTATCGAACCTTTATTTTTCACACCTCGCTTCTTATTTAACTACAGATTTTATATGTCTTTACGTGCAGTGCAAATAGTGTCGTTAAGTTCCCGAAAGGTCGAATAAAGTCATTATGTCACACAATAAAACCCAGATAATTATTTTAAAAGGATCACATAAGTTTTATAAAGAGTTAAGCATTTTTCAAGTTTCGTTTTCCAGTAAAGTTTTAGAATTTCTATCTTCCCTAACAGGAAACTAGGTCTTATTCTTCACTCCACATTTTTCTTGTTTTCATTTCATACACACCTCTGTGAACGTGCAATAGTCTTTATCATAGAATAAAACCTTCATATTTCCGCTAAAATTTTTATAAAAGCCTGTCTTTTATCAAGATTATTCTCACACAAAGAACCGTTAGGAATTTTAACTCGGAGGGAACACTTGCTTGATTTTGTTTTAATCTGGACTTTCTAGGCTTCTTACCGAGCTTTGGGCCAATGCACCCAAACCAGTTGGTTTTAGGGCATTAGGTGTAGAAACACCACAGCGGACTTAATTACTCAAGTTACCTAGGTCCAAAAACAAAAGACAGTTTGGCGTGAAAATCATGATGATTCAATACGAACGGAGATATAACCGGTAGTTCAATTCTTTTTTGGATAAAAGACGTGTTTAGTGGGTTCGGTGTGTAATCATTCCAATCAAGTTTCAGATGGGTTATTTTTCAGACTTAGTTCCAATTACGGCATCAATAACATTCCTTCATATTCGCTTTACTTCATAAACTATTCTTGACATTACTTATTTCAGAACAAACCTATTTGATCCTCAGAAAATCATTTATCTGTTTAAAAGTTTTTTAAACATAAAAGACTTGTCATCTCATTCCCAAAAACTCACGACACGTGTAGTGTGATGTAAAGACATATATCAGCTATAGTTAACTTCAAAGGAGAGTTATCTTTCAGGTTTTCAAAATCTAAACATAAGATTTAGTTATTCCTATTTTTTAAACAAAAACCGTCGAATGTTGAATCAGAGTTCTTCCACAATCTAACTTGACAAAAAAGATTTTATATTTTTAGAAAATTATCAGATTTTTATGGATTTTATGGATTTAATATGCAGATGCAAAATATACATATGAATGCGAAGGAAGAAGGCTTACCGAGCACACCCCCAAACTTAAACTTGACAGTGCCCTCACTGTCAGGCTATACCAAGAGGGTTAAAATTGCCGGCGCTTCCTAGAAACAAATTATATACAAAACAAAAAGGAAAACAAAAATATATACAAAAAGTGTCCCCCCCCAAACTTAAGTAAAACAGTGTTTCCACTGTTAAGTGTTGAAATTCAGGATTTAGGGGGGAAAGAACAGTATCAAGCTATACAAGGCCTTACACAGGCCAAAAGTGAGCACCAACCATTCAAAGATTTTATCGCTATAATGTACAGGTTGGTGGAAGAAGGCGTAGAGAAAAGAGAAGGACAATACGCGAGACCGTATGCGAAGAGAAGCGGGATACGGTCTCGGTATATGAGAGGAAGAAGAATGGCAGAAGGGAAAAAGAAGTGGAATACGAACTTGAGGGTGCAAATGGAGTAAATAGATTAGCACAATTTGTGATGACCGATGTGTGAAAAGCGATTGTGCTAATATATTTACCCGTCGAGAAATGGGGTCAAATCCCTCAAGGTTCGTGAGAAACCATGGGTACGCCGAACTTGGTAAACCAGACATAGTAAATGAAAGTGAGACGGGTTCTTGCAAGGTCGGAACGATGGAAAGGGTGGAGGGAAGTGGTTGAGGAGGGGTATCGGTTAGGGTTTCGGGAGGGTGCACACAGTCAATGAAAGGAACAGGATGAATTGGAAAATCCGACTCATCAATTAAAACTGTTTCATCCTCAAAACTATCCTCAATATTCTCCTCAAAATTTATCTCATCCATGCCTTTATCATCAATATCAAGATGCATATGAAGTTCGGGAAAAACAGTTAAAGACTCGGGATGATGATTTGAAGAGACAAACTCAGCCAAATCTACGGGTTCATCATCCAAAATGTTCCCAGCGTCAATATCCTCGATCAAGTGAAAATCTATATTCTCAGACACCTCAACAAAAGCATGGATATCAATCAATTCAGGTTCTAGAGTGGAGGTGTAGAGGTCGAGAGGATTGGGTATGGTTTCACTCAAAAGGGACCCTTCACAATCGGGAAAATCAAACACTACATAGTCGCACAACTCATTAAACATTCTATCTTCAACTGATAATTCATTTGGGACATTTGATAGACTTTCAAAACAGGAGTTGTGGGATTCAATTTGGGACGGGTAGGTTTGATTTGGAAGGGGGTACATCTCGCTCTCTCCACTCAAATTCACAGCCTGTCCTGCCGCCTCATCATACATTGAAAAAGTTGGAGCTAGTTGAAAACTAGCTACCGGGTCACTAGGTTGCATGAGGGCGGCCATGGACGCATTCAAATCCATCATCTGTTGGCTTGACGCTACCCTAAAGTCTTCCAAGGACTATTCCAGACTAGACATTGGTTGTGAAGGGGTTTCAGTAAAAGATTCAAAGTTGTTTGGATACTGAAAACTCCCAAATGGCTGTTCTGATACAATGTCTAGGGAAGGTGTAAAAGTTGGGTAGGACTGGTAGGAATTGAATGGCTGGACAGGAGTGGGATCAACATTGGAATAAGAAGGTGAATGGAATTGTTGATCCCAAGAATTTGTAGTGGTGAAAGGAGTGAAAGATCGGCTACGAGATTGTTCAATACGTTCAGCAATAGACATAGGTCTCGGGGTTACAACTGGATTTTCAAAAGGGGTATCAACGCAAGAAGGTGTGAATGTTTGAAACGGTTGATACGAAGTGGATTGCGGGGTCCAGTTGTTCGTCCTAGACGCGTCTATCCGATTTTTCAAAGAAATTTTTGGCATGGATGGATCGTTCGAAGTTCGACCAAAACAAGAACCGTAGGAAGTAATGTCTGGTTGTGGGTACCAAAGTTCGGCAAGAGTTTTTCGAGGTGGGGTACCCATGATATGAAGAGAGAGAAAGAAAGGTAGAGAAAAGGAGGGGAAAAAGAATGTGATATTTTTTTTTTTTGAATATTAACAAAAGAATAAAATATACACAAAAAAGAATATTGACAAAAACAATCACGACACAAAAATACCACACACCTAATCGTTCTAGGGTTCACCTAGGTCAACTAGACCTGCTCCAGTACTTGATTGTCGAAGTAAAACTGTGTCGAGAAACAGGCTCAAGATACACTGATCACGAGGCTAGGTAAGTGCAGAGATAAGGGGAGGTTTTCCAACGCTTTCGCGAAGTTCCTTAATTAAATAACCCTTTCTCTTTTGGCGGTTTCGCCGTTAACACTTTCCTAGACACCCCGTAAACAATATACCGTTAAGCAAGTTTCTAAATACAGTTAACTTCTCCTAGTGAGCGCGAAGTCCTTAAGGCTTAAAGTCTAGTTTCTTTAAATTTTGTGCGGGTAAACGTTATGCTCAAGTTCGTGATTTGTGGGCCACGGAAAAGGTGATGAAATCCTTTACCGTATGTTGTGGGGTTCGCTTGCCCTTAAGTCCGTATTAATGTATGCAATGCGCAATTCAAAAATTCTATAAAGAATCAAACAATCGTTTTTTAGTTTAAGCGCGGCGCTGCAACAAATACGGGTTAGTCAATTTTTTTTTTTAGCGTTTGCTAGCGAACTTGCAAAGAATCCTGCAAAGAATAGTATATTGGAAGCGTCGGATTTGAGAAGAAGGTGTTAGTAAAGTACGTACCGTTAAGTTTTGGGTTAGGAAACTCCCGTTGAATCAAATCCGGTAAGCTTGAAAAGTTCGCTTGCGCGGGTCAAACTACCCGGATCTTTGGCACTGTACTTCGCAATCACCTTAACTTTGAACGTACACTTTGCTCCCCACAATTGCAGTTTGCAAATCTGCAAAAATCTGCACTCTTGCCCAAAAAAATTATCAAAAGAGACAAAAAGAATATTTTTTTATTATTTTTTATTATTTTTTATATATATACAAAAAGAATATTAACCCGAATAACAAGAAAAGAAATACGTTACCGTTCCCGCCTGTCACGCGGGTGACCCGGGTTCGATCCCCGGCAACGGCGCCATTTGATTGAAAGAATTTTAGTTAACCGCAATCAAGACGGTGTCGCTATGCAGCTAGCCGGTTGAGCACGGGTCGATCCACAGGGAGATGGTTGAATTTCCTTTCTTGTCTTAGACGAGTCAATAAAGAATCTGTATGTTGTTTGATCTAACCTATGTGTAATATTTGCAAGTATAAAGTTGTTAAGAAAAAGATACGAGATTATAAGCTAAAGAATTCCGTACTCAAAACCTTTGAGCCGAATCTTGACCAATTGAAGCTAAGCAATTGGCAACAACGTGGATTAGGGGATTTAAGCGCGGTATTCGTAGAATACGGCTTATTTACCCTTGTCCTTCTGTTCTTGTCTCTTGCTTTCGCCTCTGACCAAACCGAACGCAACCGGTCGCGGTTAGGAATCACCGTTACCTTGTCAGGGTACGGTGCCTAACGGAGCGCTTGCGTATGGTTTGGGCGGAGTTCAATGGAAAATACGGGAAAAGGAAATGGGCAAAGAAACATTAACTTAGAATACCGTATTTTTCTCTTAACAAAGATAATTACATTCGTTCACAAGAAAGAACCAAAAATAGAGAACAAAAAGAAAAGAATAAAGAAAAGAAAAGATTACAAACAAGTAATTAAAGTGCATGAATTAAATTGCAAGTAATAAAAGCAAGAATGAAAAATGCAAGTAATAAATAAGCAAATAAAAAGAACACGGAAGTAGAACCCAAGCCAAGCATGTGCTCAATAGCCAACCCTTAAACTTGCAAGCTCAATGAAGAGGTTGCAAGATCAAGGGAAGGGTAGAGAACGCATGTGAAGTGAAGAACTAGTCCCGTGAGAAAATACGACCCTTGAGATTAATAACTAACCCTTAACCATTCAAGCTCAATGAAGAGGTTGAATGATCAAGAGAAAGCAAGAATCTCAAGGGGAAGAAGAAACAAAAGAGAATGACACAAAACCCTCATCTTTATTCACATCCACAAAAAGCTCTCACTACAATTCATGGAAGAGGAATGAAGAAGAAGAAGAAAAAGAACTAAAACTACAAAAGAAAGAGGAACAAAAGAATGACCCTAGGCTTTGGCAAGTTCTGCTGTATTTATAGGCAGGGAGTTGAAGATCTAGGGCAACCATCAGCCCAGAAATGAAGTACCAAAAATACCCCCAAAATACGACAAAAGGAGGCCACAGTAAGGCCGCGTTTCCGCGGCCAATACCCCCTATTGGCCGCGGAAACGCGGCAGTCTAGTGGAGTTGGGCAGTGGGTTTTCTGGTGGTTTCCTGGTTTGGTGTCCCCTGTTGTCTGGTATACATATTTTCTGAAAATACTTTTACATTTCTTCCAGAATTTCTGTTGAGGAAAGGTGGACTTTTGTGGATGCTTTTGTCATGATTGCCTCGAGCTCCGCGTAGATCTCTTGGATTTTGTGCTACCATTGAGCCTTGTGCATGAGGATGACATTGATTTGACATTTTTTCTTCCTAAACTGGTATCTGGCAACATACGGATGATGAGCGGAGACCGTGTTTTATCTATGGTTGGCAGAAACCCGGATTTTGTCGTGTTTTCCATGGATTTCATTGTTTTAGAACCGAGAACCTGTATCCTGTAAATATGTAATAAACACGGATTAAAAGCACCTACCTATAAACAACTGAGCGTAAGAATGGGCGGTATAAAATGCAGTATTCTGTTATGAACAAGCCGGCAAACAAGTGTACGTGGAACATACGCATCATCGATAATTGTGCTGGTGTCCTAGCAGCATGACTGAAATATATCCACAATATAAGCAATGCAATGCAAACAGCATGAATATGCGGAATCGAGTAATCACGCAACAGTAAAGATCCTGCCTCAATAAATATATCATGCAACCTTGCTTTTTGAAATAAGACGAATCAGGGCTTTTGGTAAAATAAGGGCTACGGTGTTTTAAGAAAAGACGCGTCGTTTGAAAATATCCGTATAAACCCTTTTTGCTCTATCTTTAAAATATCCCCGATTCGTTAGTTTTGAAATAGGTATGACTCGGGTCTAGCCTAACGCCTACTAGGCGAACTATGAACCCAACAATCAAGCCAATCGAAAGGGGTATGAAAACCACCTAAATCTGAGTCGATATCACACTATCTCATCGCATGACAGGTATCACTACCATCATATCGCATCTCCAATACGAACTCTGTCATGTCGCCAAAACTCACGGTGTCAATCGCATCTCATCGACTCATCTCAATCCTACTTATCATCCTCAAAACTCGTATATGAACACATTGTCCCATACCCATGTGTAGATATACACACCATCATAAGCGCATAGATAAATGAAAGAATGCAAGCAAGTATATGCTTATGTGTATGTGTATGTGTGCAACCTCTACTCTAGGGTTTCGCACTATACTAAACCAATACATTCTTATCACCAATAGTACCATTATCACCATCAATAATCCCAACAACACATAATAAATATATGTGTGTATACGTATTCGTATACATCACCACGGACTGCGGGGGTGCTATACGCCATCCACCCGACTTCTCCCCGTAGATATAAATCTACTCACCTTGCTTCTCATGTGTCGGTGCCGATGTCGCCATCTTCATCTTCTTTGCCTCACATCTCGTAGGGTACCTACAAGGATATCACAAATGCTAAAGCACATGAAAATCACATCGGAAACCAAAACGGCACACGCTACGCCTATAGGTAAAAACCTATAGCCTCGCATGCAAACACGATCAATATCCACTTGTCGTTGACGTCCAAACGCCACCCGACAGCAACGAAACACCAAATACCAAAATCCATACTAACACAAGTCGTAAACCATGCACCAACATAGGAAAATCAACCCAGATTTCACCCTAGATGGAATCAGTCAAAACTAGACATACCCAGGGTCAAGAATAGAGGAAATAGGTCCATGCACCAAAATCGAGATGGTTTCTTTCTGCTCTGGCCGCAATTTGCGGGCAGAAGGGAATAATTGGCGCCTCAGTTTGGAGTTGGGGGCTAGGGTTTGGTGTGGTGGTTCCATGGTGCCTGCACATCTCACTGTCAACTCAGTTTTATTTTTGCGGTCTCGGGGTAATAGCAGATTACACAAAACACTTCCAGATTTACAGTTTTCCCCGATATCGATTACGTAATTCCGTATTCTGGTTTCAAGTTCAGGTTCGGGTCCAAATTAGCATCATACAAGGGATTCTAAGGTCACCAAAATCCTCAATTCCATCTTTGATTTCAGTTTTACCCCAAACCCTAACTTGAATTCTCTAAAGTCCACAAAACGACACAATATCGATATGAAACTAGAATTGATGCACAAGGAATTTGAAATACTACAAGAGGGTGCAGAAATTACCTCCTTTGGCAACTCAAGAAAATTCTTGAGTTGCTCAAAGTTCTCTAAATCCAATCTTGCTTGGTTCAAAGTGTAGCTAGTGAGCTCGGGAACACTTTTTGTGAAGTGGGAATAGGGTTTTGGCTTTGTTTTCATGGTGGATCTAGGGTTTTTGTGAAGAGGGAGAGTGAGGGAGAGGGAGGAGCAGCAGCTCAAGAGAAGAGGGGAGAGAAAATGAGAAGGGAAATGATGGGGTATGGTTTAAAAAGGTGAAGGTTGACTTGGTCTCTTTCTTTCTCATCATACTACTTTTTCTTTTCTTTTCTTCACTAAACTCTTCTCACTTGAATAGTAGACCCAAAAGAAAAACCATGGTAGAAATGCACAAGCAACACAAGTGTAGAAAATGATATGTGCATATTTTTGCACAAAAAAGCTAAAAATCCAATTAGCAATTTTTAATCGCGATTAGCACTAAATTAGTATATAACTAATCTTAAGAACTTTAAAATGGCATAATTCCATAAAATACCCTATTTTAGAATTTTCCATAATTTTTCCCCATTTAATTGTATTTAATTATACCGGAATATTAAAATATTCATTAAAATAATATTAAATTGTAAAAATTCCCAAAAATAATATTTTATTATTTTGGAAACGTTACACCGATACCCACTGCGAGTAATTGTTACTCCTGGAAGAGTTTTACACATTACAATTAGCCGATCAAGTAGATGTCTAGAAAGGTGTCAACGGGGTTACGCCTCTGGGAAAACGAGGTTTACTGTAATTAGGTTCGTGCGAAAGCACGGGGGACCTCCCTCAAAGTACCGACACTGGCCTGGCTGAAAGATTGGCGAACTTGTAGCGTGTAATTAATCCTGGCTAGTCTTTCCTTTTAGGGTTTGAAGGAAGATTTGATTAAAACTGTGGGAGCCATCCTGATTAGATAAAATAAATATCCAATCTAATCTTGCAAGAGCGCACGCAGAGTGTTTTCTTCTCTCTCTCCAGGTAGCGACCATATCACGCCTTAATCATGATAATAATACGGATATTTGACCGAACCCGCTGGTTATACTGAGCTGGGGAATGTTGGTCCCGCTCCAACTTATAATTGTTATATGACAGAGCAGGAAATTGGGGAATACCAGAATTCCTGTGCCGCCCAAACGAAGAAAGTGCATAATGATGCATCATCTTCGGGTGTGTTCATTACAAAGAACTGTTTTTCTGTATCCTCTACATCCTGGGTATTTGATACCAGATCAGGATCCCAGATATGTAATCTGTTACATAGGGCTTCAGAAAGGTAGAGAACTGAGAACGGGTGATAAGTTTCATGAGGCAGAAAATGGTGCAAATGTTGCAGCCAAGTCTGTTGGTCACTGTCACCCTGTATTACCAGAATATATTGATTCTGAACAAATGTTATTAGATACCGAACTGATATACAAAATCATATCAGTCTCTTTATTTAGATAAAGAAGGATATAATTTTGTATTGTTGGATAATGTTTTGAACATTTCCTATAATCAAAAGTTGATCGGTTCAGGCACGTTATCTAAAAACATTGATGTTCTAAATCTAACTACAGTTCTTAGTATACAGAACACACACAAGAGGGAGAGTTCAGAAATGAACGAATCCTTCTTGAGGTATTGTAGACTAGGTCATATCAATGCGACCCGACTAGCTGAAGTTACATATAGATGCATATTTAAATCAGTTTGAATTTACATCTTGTGAAACTTGCCAGTCATGTCACAAAGATAAGATGACCATAGCTCCGTTTACTGGAAACAGAGAAAGAGTTAGTGAACTCTTGGGATGATACATGTTGATGTATGAAGGTCCCCTATCTACACATGCCAAGACCAGTTCTTTGTACTTCATTACATTCTTTGATGATCTCTCAAGATTCGGACATATGTTCCTGTTGAAACACAAGTCCGAACCTTTTGAAATATTCACGGAATATAAGTTAGAAGTAGAGAACCAAAATGAGGGTATAAGTATTATGTCCTTTGATGCGATCAGGGAGGAGAATACTTGAGCACGGAATTCCTGGACTATTCTAAAAGAGAATGGGATTCTCTCTCAGCATTACTCCTCCGTATACACCATAGCACGATGGTATATCGGGTCGGAGCAATTGCACCCTATTCGATATGGTGCGCTCTATGATGAGTAATACTGAGTTACCTGTTTCCTTTTGGGAGTAATGCACTTGAGAAGCTGCATACCTATTAAATTTGGTTCGAATCAGATCACAGCCTACCACTCCATATGAGATATGGTATAGGAAGAGCCTTTGTCTTAAGCTAGTTAAGATTTTGGGTTGACCGGCCTATGTCTAAAAGCAAAATCCGGACATGCTCGAGGCAAGGTCTGTTTTGTAGAACTGGAAAGGTTCCAGTTATACAAACTACAGCAGATGATTTGGTAGAACCAAAGGATTCAGTAGATTCCAACGAACCTCAGCCTCTCCGCCGATCTAGTAGGGTTCCTCATCCGCCTGAGAGATACTTCGGTTTCTCTATGACAGTGGGAGTGAGGATTGCATCATGAGATAATGACCCAACTAGTTTCGAGCTGGCCATCAGGAGTGGGACTCTGTAAGAATGGCTGGATGCTTAGCGATTTGAGATGGAATCCTTATACACCAACAAAGTATGGACTTTGGTTGCTATATCTGAAGGGTTAAATCTCCATCAGGAGCAAGTATATCTTGAGAAGATTACTTGGTGTACATGGAAAAGTTGAGACTTTTAAATCTAGACTTGTTAAAGGTTTGCATCATTGACCAGGTATGGATTGTGTTGAAACCTTTTCTAAGGATCTATGTTTAAGTCCATCCAGATCCTACTTGCCACGGCGACATACCATAACTACGATATCTGGCGGTTGGGTGCCATGACTGCTCTTCTAAATGATATTTTAAAAGAGAGAGTGTATAAGTACACAGTCAGAGGGCTTCGTAAATAGTGGGAGCAGCAGAAACGTGTACAAGATGCTTTATAGGATAAAGCAGGCATCGCGGAGTTGGAACGTCTGTTTTGATGTAGTAGTCAAAGAGTTTGACATCATCTAAATGGTAGATGAACCTTGTATAAACAAAAAGGTAGTAGGGAGTATGGTGACGATCCTCGTAGAGTACGTGGATGACATACTCTTGATAGGGAAGGAGTTTCCTATGCTACGCTCGATCAATCTCCGTTTATCATAATGATTCTCCACATAGGATCAAAGTGATACCCACTAAATCCTGGGTTTTGGATCTATGAGATAGATCTAAATGGATGTTAGGACTCTCACTAGTTGTAGTAAGATGGTATCAATTGATCCTGGGGAAAATCACTGGAAAGGTTCCAGGGTGATAAGGACGACTGAAAGTCAGTCACAGGCATTGTCTTTACCCTTAGTAAAGGGACGGTATGTTGGAAGAGTTCCAAGCTAGATACCGTGGCTAACTAAACGATAAAGGCAGGATACATCGCTACTTAAGATGCTACCAAAGAGGCTGTTTGGGTGTATATTTGTTCATGAGATGAACTTAGTTCCTCCCATTGTGTGACAATGGAGTTGTGGCTTATGCCAAGGAACGTCTGTCCCATCAGTGATCCAGACATATTTTGAGGCAGTGTCACCTGATCATGGAGATGGTTGATCTCCAAGGGATCGAGGTTAGGAGACTAGACTCAGAGGACAACACGGCGGATTCACTCACAAAGGCCTTTTCCCAGAGAGAGACGTTTATGGGATGGTTGAGTATGAGATACAACAACCACTGCTATCAGATGGCCCTAGTGCAAGTGGGAGATTGTTAGTTATATGTATGCCCTAGAGGCCATTACTATACATAGGATGTATATTGTAGTGGATGCTTGGACATATATAGGGAGGACTTTCTTACTCGACATGATAGTATGCTATCTGGTTACTCTTTACCTTAACGTGTATACTGATTGTCTCTCTATTACATGTTGGTAAAGCCCTTAGGATGTGTACTTGACTACCTGGACTATGATGCGGATCATACTAGTGGGGACATGGTAGTCCATAAGTACATCCTTCAAGGTCCCTAGTCGTGGGTGTATCGAGACGGGGCATCGATATACCAGAGTAGACTAGCGTATACCTTCTTGACCCATACAGATGGGCGATGGATGATCCCATATCCATTTGTGTTTGACATCCGAGATGATATACGGGTGCTCAGTGGAGACTGGGTACACTGGACGTACTCGCCGAGAACTCCCAGATGGTATTATACCTTACGTCAGATGGCAGTTCTCTGGTGACACTGGTACAGAGTAGTCTGTTGACCCGAGATCGTCATAGAGTCTTGTGTGATTCCCACTGTGCTTTGATTTCCACCATACCACGTCCAAGAGGGCGTGCAAAATGGTGGTTTTTTGGGTACAGTCCCGAATCACATGGAGGCAATGAGCGATAAGAGGGGATTCGTCTCTCCCGGTATAGGGAGTTGATGTTGCGCTGTGTTCGATTGGCTATAATCGGAAATCCCTTACCAGGGTTGCTGAGATTTACTGGTAAGTGTTACCAGTAGTTTCTCAAACTGTTATAGACCTCATATCGACACGACTTATCGAGCTACTGGGGTCTAACGTTTACCACCCCTAGGCGAGATATGCGATATATCAGACGAACAGACCGGACTGCACGGTAAGTGTTGCTGGTTGGATTCACAGGAGTATGAGCGGGCTTTCTCGTCGATCTTCTGATCGCTCAATACCCAGGTGGTCGTTACGTTTAGCAGACTGCTTGCGGCTTGTGGGTGCTTGATATGATCATCATCTGCTGCCGGCGTATTGACGAGTCTTTAGAGTCCTACACAGAGGTTTCCTGGCTCAAGCAAAACGAAATAGGAGCGCATATGAGATATGTGCGGGACCGAGAATAATACCAGTATGTGATACTGTATTCGATTCTCGCGATTTGTGACATTGATCGGTTATATGCGATATAGCCGGGTTATCGGATCAAGTGTTGATTCGTTAAGTTGTTACTATTGATATTAGTCGGTTATATGTGATATGACCGGATCATTAAGTCAAGTGTTGATTTAATGATTTAATGTATAATTATATATTTGTTATATCACTTTAAATTAACTAATATTGGTTCACTTAAGATGTTTTTCTCACTTGATGTGCACATTGTATATATGATATATTTTTGTGCACTTGATTGTATCATGTTTGATGATACATGTAAACTTGGGTATATGTTTGATTTAAACCTTGGTTAAGTAAATGGTTAGGGTTTTTATTTATTCATTTATTTATTTATTTATTTCTTTGGCATGAAATAAAATGGTTGCTTTCTTTGGATTTACTTGAAACTTCATGAAGCTTTGACCATTTTGTTTCTTTCCTAAACCTAATCATTCACCGAACCTTGGTTTATTCTCTACACTTAACCATGGTTGATAAAATGATAAGAATGACTTTATTTCCATTTATTCATTGATTCTTATAATATTATCTTCTTTTTCTTCTTCTTCTTCAAGAAGAAAGAAGCTTGCTAGCTTCAATGGTGACTTTAGAAAAAGAGTGAGAAATCCAATTCTAAAGTGAACCCACTTCCTATTTCTTCATCCTCTACCACTTGCCAAGTAGTATAGGGTGTTTTCTTCACAAGTTTCATGACTTGGTGAAGTTGGAGCTCGAGTTAGAGTCGCCTCGACGTAGATCATCTTCGGCATCGAAGTCATCGAGCTATCCCGATCATTTCTTCGATGAAACCACCGCGAGAGTCCGGGATCCGATGATCGCAGCGGAGGGACATCATCATGGAGCTATGGAGGTGGAGGACCGGATCTACATAGGTTGTATTTTCGTTCACTCTTAGTTAAGTTGTTAACTAGTTGCTTGTTTCGCCTTTAACTCTAGTCAACGATCGCATTAGGGTTTCTCGGCACTGGAAATTTTTTAATTTGGCATGGTTGATGCCTTGTGGAACCTCATTAGTGTGCCTAGGAACCCTACAAATACTTTTTTAAATGCATAGAAAAGGGAACATGAAAAATGCAAGTTTGTTTTACTAATTGAAAAACATGTTTCGTCTCTTTAAAAATTTAGGCAGCACCTCCTTTTTATATTTTGATCCAAAACCACAATTACATAACGATAATAAAGGCATCCCCAAGCGGGAGCTAGCTCTTCGCCAAACGGCGGATTCACAACCACGCAACTAATAAAACAAGTATACGACGCCCAACGGCAAAGATCAACACAAAAGATAATGAATAAAGCAGGACATCAACCCAATAAGCGAACATAAAACCCATCGCTCAAATCTCGCAACTACAAGTATCACTAAGTCTTACTATTTATCCAAATACTAGTTTTGATTGATGGAGTTGACTAGATACAAAATGAATAATAAGTACAAAAGTGGTACGATCCAACATGTACCACCTACCAAAGCAAGTCACCCGAATGCAAGCTGTGTGCCAACGATGCCGCTACCGATCCATGCGGTCAACCTGCAAGAACTGTGGCATAACGGGGGTGAGTTGCCAACTCGTGAGTAGAAAACATCAACATGTAGAAATCGAATAAACAACGATTCCTAGGTCAACTATATCGTGAAGGTAATACTATGATATCTAGGGTGACCGTATGTAAATGTGCCAACACTATAATAAGTGCCTGTATGCATGTGGATCTCGTCCACTCAAAACATCATAAAAGCATATGCATGTAAATGTATGAAGATATCGAAGAATGTGTGTAATCAGTGACACATCAAATCATGGAACCTGAGTGTCCAACATCGACACTCAAAAACATCATGAAACCCCTGTCCAGCATCGACACGTAAATACTCATATCTCAGGCGCCACATCCTCAGATCGGCCTTCATGTCCATCTCACTACTCCGGTCGGTACTCTCTAGATAACCGCCGAGTCCAAATACTATCACCGGTAGGTAGTGCTCTCCTGCCAGGCTCAACACCATCATCTGCGACCATCTTGCTCCGGGGTACCGCACCGGGTCCACCATGCACCCGCAGAAGGTTCCTCCTCCTTTTCCTCGAATCGGGTTTCACATGCCACTCTTAGAACCGGGAAAACACATGGTGGACACACTTAAATATCATATCAAGAGAACCCGGGTTTTTAAAACAATACACACTTTCTTTTGAAACATAACCACGGTTCTCAAATCCAGAAATCTTATGAAAACAACATATCTCAATGCGTATAATCGTAAAGCATGATGTGTGCGACATATAAGAAAAATGTAAGCATGTCCGTATATAATGCAACATGGAACAGTAAAATGCACATATCAAGGGAAAACCGCTCTTTTAAATGAATCCAGTTTTAAAATATATCCTGCGGTTCCCCATTTCTCCAAAATTGAAAGCAACATCGTATAAAGGTGTATATGTAGCAAGTAAATTATGCAAAGAGTCATATCATGATGCAGCAATTCTACTGTGTAGTGACATGAAAATTATCGATGCTGAAGTGTTTGAGCCGGCCAATCTATGTAAGTGTGACATACACATTATCGATAATGGTATTGGTGTACTAGCACAGGTATATGAAATGCAATGGGAAAGACATGAACGTAGCATAAAGTTAATCGGAAGCTAAATACTATAAGGTATACGTATCTAACATGACCGAGTCGGTGAATCTATCAATCGGCATCCTCTAGTCAAGGGTATGAATCAATCATTAATTAAACTCATCACGTACGGTAAATCATCATACGGCATCATTAAACAATTTGGGATCCTAACAACCTATATGACAATGAGGGTATGGACCTAACGTCTCGTATGGCTTATCACTCATGATTCATAACATTTTATATCCCTATATGCCCATGTCCCCGGGTCACATCCATAACAACCTCATATCAGGGGACCGGCAAAGGTATCAATCCTCTCTTATCGACTTGCATCCGTATACCGACATATCCATCAAGTCGTCATATCACATCAAATTTTCATAACCCTAAGCTTTCATCTCATATTGTAACATTTCAGAAATATTATTTTTGGGAATTTTTATAATTAAATAATAAAATATTGAATATTTTAATAAGGCGGTATAATTAAATACCGATAAATTGGAAAAAATTTGGAAAATTATAGAAATTACTGAAATGAGGGTGTTTTATGCGATTTAGGTGAATTATGAATTTTTATGATTATTTATATTCACTTTTAGTGCTAATCGTGATTAAATATCACTAATCGCGTATTAAGCGTGTTTTGTGCACATGACATGCACTAAGTTATTTTAACACTTGTTACATTTTATCATGGTCTTTTCTTCATTTATCATGCATGGTTGTTGACTTTAGAAAAGAAAAGAAAAGGAAAAAGAAAGGAAATGATGAAAAAGGGACACAATGATTGCATGAGGGATGGGCATGAGAGAAAGAGAGGGTGAGAGGTCAACCAAGCATGGCTCTCATTTCATTTCCATTCATCATTCATCTTCTTCATCTTTCCTCTCCTCTCTCAAGTCCCATAGAAACACCTCCTCCCTCCTCCACTTCAAGCCTTAAAACACCCCCAAGACAAACCCAAAACCCCATCCCATTTTCATTAAAAATGTTCACTAGCTCAAGGGAAGCACATTGGACCAAGAAAAATCGAATTTTGAGGACTTTGGGCAACTCAAGAAAATTTCTTGAGTTGCCAATTGAGGTAATTTCTGCACCATTGTTATTGTTTTTCTTTCACCTTAGCTTCTATTGTGAGCTAGAACCGGTATATCGATTATTAGTGAACTTAGAAAATTTCTAGAGAGGGTTTTGAGAAATGTTGAATTGTGAAGTCTAATTGAGGTTAGTAGAGACCTTATGACCCTGTAGGGATTTTATCTTGGACTGAAACCATAGAATAAACCCGGAATACGAATCTAGAAACCCTGACATCGGAAAAACTATGAAATTTTGATGGTATTTGGAAATCTACTAACACTCAGGGACCTGAAAAATTATTTAGCAAGAACAGTGATGCATGCAGGCAACCTAGAACCCCCCACTGAAACCCTAGCCCCTAACCTTCTACCCAGGGCGTAAATAAATTCTTTCTGGCCATAATTTGCGGCCAGACCAGGTCCATATTGGTTCGTGCTTGTTCTGTAGGTCCATCTCCAGTAAACTATACCCTTGGCATATGCAAAATTGGCTAATTTGACCCATGGTAAAATCTGGGACCATTTTCAATAGTTGCTATTTTGATTCGGGGTTTCGTTTCTCGTATTTTGAATTCTGGAATTTAGGAATTTGGTTTTAACTCGATGATCTGACGTTTGTACGACGATATCGAGGGTCATTTGATGATTTTGAAGGCATGGTCCATAGGTTCTAACCTATAGGCCTTAGCGTGTCGTTTTGGTTTTCCGATGTGATTTTAATATGCATTTGCGATTGTGTTGTATATGTAGGTACCCCACGTGATGTCGAGACATTGAATATGAAGATGGCGGCATCGCCATCGGCACACAAGAAGCAAGGTGAGTAGATTTATATCTACGGGGAGAAGTCGGGTGGATGGTGTATAGCACCCTCGCAAAGTCTTAAGAAATGATATGATATGTTATAGATATGCTTTTATATGATATGGAGAGATTGAACACTTAGCAAAGGGAGTTTTAGGTGATCATGGGTTTAGTGTTAGCGAGAATTTGAAGAAGGACTCTAGTCGATATTCCTAGTCTCGAAACCCTAGAGTAAAGGTTTGCATACACGTACATACACATACTAGCTTACATTGATACCCTGGTGCGTATTGGGACATATTTATATTGGTATATTCATATGCTTGGATGACGAGAATGATATATGATACTTGGGGTTGAGTCGATATGATCGGGCATGATACCGTGAGATATTTAAGGTGTGATCGAGATATGTCATGATGTTATAGCGGATCTTTGGACGACGATACCATGTGAATGGTGATATTTATATGATAGTTAACATGTGATCGAGATATGAGATAAGATATGTTAAGATATTTAGAATAGATCGCATTGGGCGATGTATACTTTTATGTGATGATATGTGTTGATGATATCGGATTGTACGAGGCTGTAAATCAGTAGTCAGATCATGATTATATTGATGATATTAGTATTGTACTAGACCTAGATCAGTATCCCTGCTCACGATTGGTGATGATGATGATACCTGATGAATAATGAGATAAAATGTGATAATTGACCCGTACCCAGATTTGGGATGCCGTACGATAGATTTACCGTACGATATATATATATTTATGATGTTAGATACGCCTTCTTGACTCGAGAATGTCATATGGTATATATTGTATCGTACATGATACTATTGAGGCGAGATCACGGACTACTAGATATATACAAATCGACTCAGATTTAGGTGGATTTCCTTACCCTTTGACTGAGCTCGAGTCATACTTGTTTTGAAAAGTGGAGAATTGTGAGTATTTTAAATACCTGATTTGTATGACTCGTATATTGGGTAGGTATGTTTCAGTGTTGCTGTTACTACATCTTTTTCTGTACATTTCATGATGTTTCATCGCATTGCATGCTTGTGCATATGTTATCAATAATTATCATGGAACCTTGCTGTCAGGACACCAGCACCATTACCGATGATGCGTATGCTCCACATACACTTGCTTGCTGGCTCACACACATCTTCATCGGTAATTGCCATGCCACGTACAATTTAGAAAATAGTATTTCTTGACATAACTTGCTAAGTTGATAGTTGCAATATGTTATAGCTTTCAGATGCTAGTTTAACTATTGCATTCATTGCATGATATCAAATGCATTCATGTATTCATTAATTATGCAGTATTATGGAGTTTATGCCGGTATTCACTGTTTATTTGCTATTGATGATTGGATTTCGGATTTTCATGAGATTTCCTGGATTTGGGAGAAAACTGCAAGAATATATATAAAAACTTCTCTCCCTCTCTCTCTCTTTTTAAAATGAAAAGTGCGGTTTTCTCGTGATGTATGAGTCGTCCACTATGATGTTTTCTCGGTTATGAGATGGATTTCGAGACCCGATATGAGGAGTTGGATGAACCGTCTGCGGGTACATGATGGGCCCGGTAAGGTATCCCGGGGCAAGAAGATCGAGGTGTAGACGATGAGCCTGGCAGGGGTAGACTGCCTACCAGTGATTTTACCTGGCGCGGCGGATATCCGGAGGATACCGTCGTGGTCATATGATTGATGTATGGGCCGATCCTGACTGACGGAGCCCGAGATATTGAGATTTGAGATACAGAGATATTGAGATTTGAGATACAGAGATATTGTGATTTGATATTGAGATTCTGAGATTTATGTTTTGTGTCGATGCTTGACACTGATTTCTCTGTTGATTTCATTGGTGATAACCGATTGCTATACATATAGAAATCTCATTAAATAAAGAAAAATAGTTCTTTGATTCATGATGTACTTTGTTCTCAATATATGCATCGGCATACCATTTTAGTGGCATATTGCTACCTGACATTTCTACCTCATATTAGGGACATGTTATTATCTGAGGCACTGACACGGGTTCTTGGTACCACACTACTTGGATAGATGTTTACCCTTACCATTATATTATGCTTCAGGCCATATTTATTTGAGGATATTACCTGATGTGACCTAGGATTGCGTTATTCATGCGATTTCTGCTCATAGATGTTTTCTACTCACGAGTTGGCAACTCACCCCGTTGTGCCACAGTTCCTTGCAGGTTTTGCCGTACAGGTTTCATTGCGGCTTTGCTGGCACACTGTTCCTTCCGGGTGATTGCTTTGGTAGGTGGAATCTATTGCATCAGGACCACCATTGTATATTATTATTCACTTGTATCTAGTAAAACTCCATCAACCAGACTTGTATATTTGATAGAGATAGAAGACCAGTGTTTATTCTTTCGACCTTAGAGTCGCGTATTGTATTATTATGTTTTTCTTGATGATTTTTGGGTGTCCTTTGAGCTTTGATCTTCGCCTTTGGCGTTGTATATTATATTGCATTGTGTGGTTTTGTCCGTCGATTGACGAAGAGCTAGCTCCCGCTTGGGGATGTTTTTATTCATTATACATCCTTTATCAGGTTGTACCCGTTTGGGGTTAGTTTTTATAAACGAAACTCTGCCGGAATTTTCAGAAAATACTTGAGATTTTAAAAACGCATACTTCGGCTTATGTTGTTACACTTCTTGCTTAAAAATTCGTTTTTCCTTCACTCTACTGCTTTACTTGGTTTGGATTTCTGGGTTTTGGCTTACTTTGATTACGTACGCCTCGAGACGTTGCGTAGTTTAAGTGCCGGTCATGTTCCGTACGTTTCGGGTTGTGACACATATCATCTCTAACTATCCTTATAACAATATCCCTACTTTCCTAATCTAGGTTTCTACGACTCTAACCTATAGATCAGTTCCATTTAAATAATTTGCGGGGGTACTATACGCCATCCACCCGACTTCCCCCGTAGATATAGATCTACTCACCTTAATCCTTACTCGTCGAAGTCGATGACGTCTCGCTCCGTCGCCTCGGAATCCACGCGAAGATACCTATAATAATACACAATCGAAATCGCTATTAATATCAAGTCCGGAAAACCAATACGGCACACAGTGCTCTCATAGGTTAGAACCTATAGCCTATGCATGCAAAACAATCAAACAACCCTTTTTATTGACGTACAAATGCCCAACAACCAAATACAAATCCAAATACCAAACCCTAAATTCAGAATCGCAAAACACGAAAACAACAACCTAGGAAAACCACTCCCAGATTTTGCATCAGGTTAAATTAGAAAATTTTGCATATGGGGTTGTTCTAATTAGAAGATATAGGAACTATGGACCAAGCACGAACCAATTCCAACACAGACAGGCCGCAATTTGAGGCCATACTGGATTTATTTGCGGCCAGAAAATGGGCTTGGGGTCTCGAGTCTTTAGGTTATGCTCTAAATCACCTGCACACCTCTTTGTGTTTGCTAAATGAATTTTAGTGTCTCAAGGTTGCTCCGGATCCCTATATACACTCACAATCTGCCGATTAACCGATATCGGGGAATTCTAACTTTGTGTTATGGTGCTAATCTGTGGTCTCGGCCCGTAAAACACCACTAAGGGTGTTGTAGACACCCACTACAGACCACAAGCCCATCAAAATCACCCAAACCCTCTCTAGGAATTTTCTAACATCACCATTTCACACTTTAACAACTTCTAAACTAAACTAGAATATAAAGAACTAAAAAATAAACTAAATGAAAGCAATTATAACTCATTTGGGCAACTCAAGAAAAACCCTAGATCGTCTAAAGTCTCCAAAATCAAACTTTGCTTGGTCCAATGTGTTGAGGATGAGGTGGGGTTCAATTTTAATGAAGAGGGTGTAGGGTTTTGATGAGGGAATTGAGATGGGTCATGAGGGTAGAGGAGGTGGAGGAGGAGTTGATGGAGAAGAAGAAGAAAACAAAAGGGAAGGGGAAATGAGGCAGCCCCCCCTCTCTTATCTCACACTCTCTCAATTAATTACTCAATTACCCTTTTCTCCTTTTCTTTTCTTTTTAACACCAAAACACATAATACCCTAAAACAACACAAGGAAACAACATATAACCAAAATGGAATATGACATGGTGCACTAGCCATGGAAAACTGTAGAAACACGTATTTGACTTAATCGCGATTAGAAGTGCACTAATCGGGTTTTTATTTAAACTGCATATAATTAATTATAAAAATGCCAAATCCGATAAATATATTTTTAAATGAATAAATCATTTTAATCTCCAATTAATTTATAATTATTGGTATATATTTATACCTTTTTACGAAAACCCCAATTTCGCAAATCGGGTAGTTTTCGCGAAATATATTATTTTAATATTAAATTCCAAAAATAATATTTTATATTTTCTGAAATGTTACAATCTTCCCCCCATAAAGAAATTCGGTCCCCGAATTTAAATTTAAACCCCAAAATACTAAAATATTTCAATAATAAACTCAAATCGACGGGGCTCCGAAATCATGGAAGATATATGATTGAATGAATTCTTGTTGTGTCGGTTTTAGAAAATTTGTAGAAATCACAACCAAAAATTATTTGACCTCAATCAATAACGGTGTCGATTTGTAGCGCGTTAGTAAGTGTGGATCGTCCACAGGGAAAGTGTAATCGTTCGTATTTCGAATTAGATGAGTCGAAAATTTAAAGAAAAGAAAAGAAACAATTCATGATTTATAGAATTGAAGTTCAAGAATTAGTAAAATTTAGGTCTAAATCAAGAAAACATTAAAATCAAGAATTGAGAATTTATGATTTCCAAACCAAATATCAAGATTCGAAGTGAGGCTCGTAAGAGTCGATTGAACCTTTAGATGTGATGAAATCTAATGATTACATACTCTTATCCATTAACGAAGTGATACTAGATCGATGATGATTTATCGAGATTTAAGGATCTTGCGAAGAAACTAGGGTTTCCTCATCTCATCCTTTGGCCTTTCGATGAATCTCATTCACAAGCTAGCTTCTAGTAAATGAAATAATCGATCATTGATCTTTAGTTCCGAACGAAAATAATCAAGAAAGCATTTCGCATCGAAACTAGATCGTCGATCATTCGATTTACAAGAATTTACAAACGTTATAGGACTTAAGAATTATAAAAGAATCTAAATTATCATCATCTATCGATCGTCACGACTCCATCACGAGCGGAGTTTTACTCAAATATTATCACAAAGAGCACATTCAAGAATCTAGATTGAATCATAATGCTTGAATTATAAAGATAAGCAAGATATAGAAATTTCACCTTTATTTATCAACAATTTATTTACAACTCTCAAGATCTACAAGAGAAAGGAACTTGATCGTTGATTTCGGCTTCGCTCGGCTCCTTGAGTCGCGGATCTCCTTGGATCACTTGCTCCGATGAAATCCGGTGTCGCTTTCTAAAGGATTGAAGGCTTCAAGCTTGATTTGGTACTCGGAATTCTTGATCTTGGCTTTGGAATTAGAATTAGGGTTAGGGTTTTGAGGCAGAAGTTGTGTCACTCAACTTGGGGGGGGGGGGAAGATGAAGAACAATTGTTGAACAACCTCAACCCTAGATCTATGTTTCCTTTTATAAGCCTCATAACCCTAGACCTAGAATTTAAAATTCAAATTTCCCTCCAAAAGTTTGTTAGAGAGAGAGGCTTCTAGAAGTGGTTTGTTGGAGGGAAGCTTCTAGAACTAGGTTGTTAGGCCGAGCCTTCTAGTTGAAACCACATGGAGTTTCTGGAGAGTTCTGGAAGCTTTGCCGTCATAAATAAGCACATGGGGAAAATTTGCTTCGCTGATGACGTCATCATGCCGCTGATCCGCGGCGGGAAGCGCCCATTGGCCGCGGATCCGCGGTCCATTGGAGCCCTCACTGCTTCAAACTTTGTGTGCTGCTTTAAAGTTGCTTCATGATATATTTATGATATGTTGAATATTATAATTCCTTCTGTATCAATGTCAGATCAAAAATCTTAGACTTGGTGCATCTTTTATCAGCACTTTGACAATTTTGGCTCGGTTCCTGAAATTTCCTGCACAGATCTTTGAAACAAGTGTTGCGCTATACAAGGATGATGCGATGCCATGGTAAACACTCAATTTCCCTTGAAATGTCGGTTTTAATATACAACACATGTAATTAGGTATTTTACGACTGTTTTTCTAATATGTGTAATATTCAAACCGAACACCTCTACGTGAGTGTAAATGATAGGGAAATTGTCGTGTTATAAATGCAATAATTTCGACTGATCAAATTCACCCAAACTTATTTTCGGTCGTCTCGAGTAAATTGTTTTATTAAAAAGAGAAGGAGAAAATAAAGAAAGAGAAAAACTAACTAGCACACTTTCGTAGGCAACACGATTGCACTGAGCATGTGCAACAAGCCTTTAAACCTCTAGGTATCCCTAGTAGGAGGAGTGTTGTCTCCTGAGGGTTTTCAGCGGATGGCACCCACAAAATCCAATAATAAAAGGAAGACCGTGAATATTACATTTAAAGATAAGAATTGTAAAAGAAAGACTTTGAAAATTAGGGTTTCTAACTATGCTAGCTTTTCGGTTGTCATGAGCCCTATCTTAACAGTCATGAAAAAATGTCAGAAATCACATCATCCCTCAATAAAACATCGTCTTTATTCATCATTTCTATCTTTCTTCCAAACATCGATCATATAACCCTACGTGTGTGTAATATACATCCCTACACTCGGAGAATTCAATTCATGCTATCATACTCTTCTCCATCTGCCTCAGCACTTTTTAATTAATGAATATTTAGATGAATTTGCTCACATACTTTCATGCGACCGTTAATACTTCTTGAGGTACTAACCGACCGATTACTCATGTGCTTGCTTATTTGGTGTTTTTCCTCGTCTTGCACCACCTAAGGCTTAGCAGTGACTCGCAGACTAGTTGGTCTAAGGCACTAGGTGAAGAGGCACCCTCGCTATATTTTTTTATTGCTGCCTTGGCGATAACAAAACCAGTGTCCATTTTTCTGCACCATTTTATATTTTATTCATATATTTTTTTATTTCCTTCATACATCGGCTTTTAGACAAGAGCATTTCAAGGTATCCTCTACTTTCCCGAGTTTCAAGACATGTGTAAGTGCGTATAGTAGGGTATCAACGTTCAAAATGTTTGGCTTCCAGAATAGGATCTATTTTTCAGACTTATTTTTATCCTCAGATTAGTGACTTCTTTCATCTTACTAACCCTTGGGGCAACGGCTCATAACTACTTATTACTAGTTCGTATAAGAAAACTTCTAATTTTCTAGGTTTTCTTAAATTTTTCTAATCTCATGGATGTAATTTTTCACTATCAAATCTTTTATTATCTTATTTATATACAAAAATATTTTTATTTTTTGAAATTTTTGAAATTTTTATAAGTTTTCAAAATTTTTAAATTTTTTATAGTTTTTAAAAAAAAAATGTTTTGTGCTTATGCAAATGATATGCAAATGATGCGAAAATAAGCACAAACATCCCCCAAACTTGTTTTCAACAGTGTCCTCACTGTTGCCAACCGCTATATCTACAAAACCCTGTAAGCCTGGGAGGAAATTTATTAACGGGGGCAAAATATATAAGTGAAGATCTTCCCCCAAACTTATTCTTTTCACTCACCTCCATTCAAAAGATGATGCAGTAATTTACAGGACATGGAGGTGAGACGAAGGAATTTTAATCAAGATAAAATGGCTCCTGTAAGAACAGGAGCTCCTCCGTGAGGTCAGTGGAAAAATACGGCTTTAATCTATGTCCATTCACTTTGAAAAATGTGCCGTTTTTAACATTTTCTACCTCAACTGCCCCGTGCGGGTATACAGACAGCACAATAAAAGGTCCTTTCCACCGAGATCATAGCTTACCCGCGTGAAGGTGTAGTCGTGAATCATAAAGAAGGACTTATTGACCAGGTGTAAACGTTTTCCTCAAAATGTTTTTATCTTGAAAAACCTTAGTCCGATTCTTTACAATTACAGCGTTATCATAAGCTTCATCGCGGAGTTTGCTTAGCTCGTTTAATTGCAGCTTCCGAAAGTTGCAGGCTTGATTTAAGTCAAAGTTGATTCCTTTAATAGCCCACAATGCTTTATGCTCAATCTCGACTGGCAAGTGACAAGCCTTCCCAAACACTAACCTATATGGGGACATCCCTAGATCGGTTTTATATGCAGTTCGGAATGCCCAAAGAGCATCCGTCAATTTGATCGACCGATCTTTTCTATTCTTCACAACAGTTTTCTCCAGGATTTGTTTGATCTGTCTAGGGATGATAGGGTGTAGAAAGTTTGTGGTTGATTGCATATTTCCGCATGAAAGTCTCGAAAGACCTGTTGCAGAAATGTGTCCCGTTATCGCTAATGATAGCGCGTGGGTATCCAAATCGTGAAAAGATGTTTTCTTTTAAGAAATTAAGGACAACCTTTTTGTCATTAGTGCGACAAGGAATAGCTTCAACCCACTTTAAGACGTAATCAACTGCAAGCAGTATGTACAGATTCCCAACGGAGTTGGGAAAGGGACCCATAAAGTCAATGCCCCAAACATCGAAAATTTCAACCACTAAGATGGGTTGCTGTGGCATCTCATTTCTCCGGGAAATCCTACCCGTGTGTTGACACTGTGTACAGGTTTTGCAATGATCAAATGCGTCTTTGAACAAAGTCGGCCAATAAAAACCGCATTGCAAAACCTTCTCCGCCGTATTTTTTGGACCGAAGTGACCCCCACATGCCTGATCATGACTAAAAAATAGAATACTCTTGAACTCCTCATTCGGGACACACCGGCGAATGATCTGGTCAGGACAATATTTAAACAGATAGGGTTCATCCTAGTAAAAGTGTTTTACTTGGGATAGAAAACGATGTTTGTCCTGTTTTGACCAATCACTGGGTATCAGTCCCGTGGCAAGATAGTTCACAATATCCCTGAACCAAGGTTCCTCGGATACGTTCAAGAGTTGTTCGTCCGGAAAAGAATCATTGATCGGCAAGGTCACAGGTGAATAAGAGATGCGCGAAAGATGGTCGGCTACAACGTTTTCACATCCTTTCTTATCTTTAATAACAAGATCAAATTCTTGCAATAGAAGGATCCAACGTATTAGCCTACCTTTAGCATCCTTCTTCGCCAAAAGATGTTTCAAGGCAGAGTGGTCAGTGTACACAACTATTGGTGAGCCAATCAAGTAAGGCCTGAATTTTTCTAATGCAAATACAACCGCCAAAAGTTCTTTTTCGGTAGTTGTATAGTTAATTTGAGCATCGTTCAGGGTCTTACTTGCGTAATAGATCACGTGTGGCATCTTTTCAATGTGTTGTCCTAAGACTGCACCAACTGCAAAATCTGATGCATCACACATAAGCTCAAAAGGGTAGTCCCAATCTGGAGATGATAGAACGGGGGCTATAGTGAGGGAGTGTTTCAGTGAGTCGAATGCTGCCTCATAATCCGAGTCAAAGTGGAAGGTTGTATCCTTGGCCAAGAGAAGAGTTAAAGGTCTAGCAATTTTGCTAAAATCCTTAATGAATCTCCTGTAAAAGTCCGCATGGCCAAGAAATGATCGGATATCCTTGACGCTTTTGGGATGAGGAAGGTTTTGAATGACATCTATCTTAGCTCTGTCAACCTCAATGCCTTTTCGTGAAATAACATATCCAAACACAATTCCCTCTTGGACCATGAAATGGCATTTTTCCCAATTCAAGGTTAAGTTCTTCTCTTTGCAACGAGTAAGAACTGCGTCAAGATTCGATAGGCAGTCAGAAAAAGAGTCTCCAAAAATCGAGAAATCGTCCATGAAAATCTCCAAAAAATTCTCGACCATGTCTGAGAATATCCCCATCATACACCACTGAAATGTAGCGGGAGCATTGCATAATCTAAAGGGCATGCGTCTGTAAGCAAAGGTACCAAAAGGACAAGTAAATGTGGTTTTATCTTGATCCTTTTTGGCAATGAGAACCAGATTATAGCCAGAGTATCCGTCCATAAAGCAATAATACTCACGTCCAGCTAAGCGTTCCAGCATCTGATCAATGAAAGGTAGAGGAAAGTGGTCTTTCGTCGTAGCGGCATTGAGTTTTCTGTAATCAATACATCCATGCCACCCAGTTTGGGTGCGTGTCTGAATTAACTCATTTGCCTTATTGGTAATAACAGTGATGCCAGATTTCTTAGGGACGACATGGATTGGACTCACCCATTGGCTATCGGAGATTGGGTAAATAATACGATTATCAAGGCATTTGACGATCTCTTTCATCACCGCATCCTTCATGACGGGGTTCAACCGTCTCTGTGGTTCTTGGGTTGGTTTGGCATCATCCATCAAGTGTATATGATGTTCTACAATCAAGGGACTAATCCCTTTGATGTCCGCCATGGTCCAACCAAACGCCTGCCTATTAGATCTCAATACCGCCAAAAGTGCATTCTCTTGCTCTGATGCTAGAGAAGCGGATATGATAACAGGTAAAGACTCATTCTCACCTAAATATGCATATTTAAGATGAGAAGGTAAAAGTTTGAGATCTAATGCTGGCGGAGAAATAATAGAAGGTGGGATCATCGACTGATTTTCGGAGTCACAAAGAAGCTCATAGCCTGTGAAAGATACAGACTAAGATGGTGATGTGTCAGGAGTGTCGGACTCAAGCGTGGGAAATCTGTCCTCACTAAGATAGTATGCAAGATCAAACAGTGATGTGGTAGTTTCGTCGAGATCTGTAAAGCAAAGTTCATCAACTCTGCAACTTTCGGGAGCAATCTCATGGACAGAGTACACATCAAGTATATGAGCAGAGGGTTCGGATGGCTGACTTCCAATTTTGTAGATGTTCAGTTCAATTGTCATATTTCCAAAGGATAAATTCATTGAACCGTTTCTACAGTTAATGACATCATTGGAAGTGGCAAGGAATGGTCGACCCAATATCACCGGAATTTGATTCTGTGGGTTTGCTACAGGTTGTGTATCGAGAACAATGAAGTCCACAGGGAATACAAAATCCCCAACTTTTATTAACACATCCTCTAGTTCACCCCTAGGTTTGGTGATTGAGCGGTCTGCCATTTGGAGAGTGCAGTGAGCTGGTTTCAACTCTCCAATCCCTAGCTGTTCATAAACAGAATATGGAAGTAGGTTAACACTTGCTCCTAGGTCAAGAAGAACACGGTTGATGTTTTTACCCCCAATAGAAATCGATATCGTAGGACATCCTGGGTCCTTATGTTTCTTTGGTAGCTGTGGGATAAAAGCAGTGTTAATATTATTAGACATGAAGACCTTCTTTGGCACTTGAGTCTTCCTCTTCCTAGTGCACAAGTCTTTAAGAATTTTCGCATAAGCGGGGACTTGTTGAATAGCATCTAGGAGAGGGATGTTGATGTTAACCTCTTTGAACATTTCTATAATCTTCTCCATATATGGACTCGATTTGTTACCCCTTAACCGATTCGGATAAGGAGCTTTAGCAATAAGCGCTGGGTCCATCATAGGAGAAGGTGGTGTGTGTAGAAATGATTCCAGAATTGGAGTGGGGATCGTCTATGGTGGGATAGAAGAGGTGGGCTAAGGTGTCGGGCCTAGAGGGAAACAGAGAATAGGCTCGTGAGAAGGTGGTAGGGTAGAAGAACAAGGATCAGAAGTAGAAGTGTGTGTGTGTGAGGAAAGGTCTCAGCCGGAGTGTTATTGATAGATTTCTCAGTATCATCAAACTCTTCCCCAACATGATTATTCAGCAATCTTCCTGATCTCAACGTTGTGATGGCATTTACATTGTAATGCCCAGGATTCGGTAGGGGTTGAGACGGAAGTTTCCCTTTTTCTCTCACACTCATTTCGGCTTTAAGTCGTGCAATTTCTGCTTCCATCGATCTGATACTCTCAGCTTGGGACGCTGAGTTATTCTTTATCTCATTGACGGAAGACCTAACCTCAGCCGACACTTCCATGAAATTTGACAAGAGTGATTTCATGGTTTGTGTGAATGCAGAGAACTCGTCAGAACAGGTCAACAGCAAAGGATTAGAAGGTGCAGGAGTGTTGACCTGGTTTTGAAAATTTTGTTGTTGGTAGGGGTGCTGAGTGAGTTGAAGTGGTTGCTGTTGTGGTGGAAGGGCCCTTTGGAAATTATTTTGGTTTGGAATCCTGTTTTGATTTTGTTGTTGGTTCCAAGCAAAGTTAGGGTGATTCCTCCAACCCTGATTATACGTGGAAGAATATGGATCGTTTCTAGGTCTTTGAAAAGCGGCATTGGTATGCTCGTGACCTTGAAACGAAGAATTCAATGGACATTCTTCTATTAAATAAAAAGGATCAGAACAGCATCCACATACAGTTTTGGGGAGTGGCATCGGATTTAGGGAGGCTGCTAAAAGTTTATGTTCCATAGCCTCGAGCTTCTTTTGCATTGCTGCCATTTCAACTCGAACACCTATGGACACATCACGCCACCCCTAGACAATGACTTGTTTCCACTCTCCTACTGTAAGGATTTTTCAGCGAACTCTTCTAAAAATTTCTAAGCTTCCCCATCATCCTTGGTCATAAAATTGCCTTGACACATAGTTTCAAGGTTCTGTTTAGTGGTTGGGTTAATGCCCTCATATATGATTCGGCACAGATCCCATCTCGGGATGCCGTGATGTCGACATTGAACCAAAAGATCCTTGAAGCGTTCAAAGCACTTCGAGAATGGTTCATTCGGAAGCTGGGTGAATTGATTTAGTTCGCTACGGACTCGAGCTATCTTTCGCATAGGGTAGAATTTCTTAAGGAATACCGCAACGAATTCTTCCCAATTCATAATGGAATGTGCGGTAGTGTTATATAGCCACTTCTCGGCTATATCGCACAAGGTAAATGGAAGAAGACGCAGACGCATAACTTCTACAGAGAGTTGTGACGTACCCATCATTGCGCCTACATTTTCAAATTTGGTGATAAAGACATATGCGTCTTCAGACTCGAGACCGTGGAATTTGGGTAGAAGATTGATATATTGGGGTTTAATCTCAAAATTATCCCCGTTGGCTGGTTGAATGGATAAGCAGGTCGAATGAGGACCTCGCATAGGATAGCACCTCTCTTAGAGAGAGATGCAGGGTGGATTCTGCGCACCTACGGACGGCGGCAGATTAGTGGTAAAGAAGTTCGATGGAGAAGGATCCATCGATGTGGGTGTGGTGGTTGGTAAAGAAGAAGTAAATGTAGAAATACGGAATTCGGAGAAGATCGGGGGGACGCGGACTAAACGGGCACTAGAATCCCGTTTCCAGCCTATCTTGCACTAAAAGGGTTAGTACAAGTTGCATCGTAGATATAATTAGGGGAATGAATGAATGTGGTGTTTGTTTTGAAAAATATACGGATTTTTGAAAAAATGATGCAAATCACAACAAATGCAACAAGCAACCCTAAGTCTATTGGTCACCTAGGTCAAGACTATAGACCGCTCCTAACTGCCAAAAGACAAGTCGCATGATCAATCCTCCACTGCCTCTTTGTCCCTCCTGTGGTCAGGTAAGTGCCAGATAAGTGGGAGGTTCTCCACTACGTAAGTAGTGGGCCTAATTAAGTAACCACTAGCCTTCGACACACTTGCCTTAGACACCACAAAAGAAACGCAGATAAGCAATGAATTACCCATGGCCTTCTCTTGTCGTAAGTGAGCGCGGCGGTTTTTAGAGTCATCTCTAGATCTTTTTTAGTTAATGAGGGTAATGCGGATGCAAGTTTGTGATTTTCAGGGCTTAGGAAGGGTAATGAACTCCCCACCTAATCTGAATTTGGCCGTGCCCCTTAAATTCCGTATTAATATGCAAACAACGAAAATATCAAAACACGCACAATTTTTTTATTGCTTTTTGTGGCGCTGCGAATTTTGCAAAGAAACCTGCAGCAAATTATTAATTGGAGCAGATTGAGAAGGAGATAAGAAAGTAATAAATTTATAGAGAAGTTTTTATGCAGCACTGCTACAGTACCGCTGCGGTTCAACCGCAATAAGTGCTTAATACTGCGGATCCGCCGCCACTTGAACTATTCACTGCATGAAAATTTTACAGAGAGCTTCTGTTCAGCCCCTGAGTCCTCTACAATATTCTGAAAAAAATTCACTTGCTCCATAGCTTCCAGATTTCCTTGCAACAAATCACAACGAATCGTTTAGTGTTTTGCACGAATTTTAATCTAAAAATTATGATGGAATAAACTTTTCAACTCAAATTTAAAAAAAAACGAATGAATTAGCGCACTATCCCCGGCAACGACGCCATTTGATTGAATGAATTCTTGTTGTGTCGGTTTTAGAAAATGTGTAGAAATCACAACCAAAAATTATTTGACCGCAATCAATAACGGTGTCGATTGGTAGCGCGTTAGTAAGTGCAGATCGTCCACAGGGAAAGTGTAATCGTTCGTATTTCGAATTAGATGAGTCAAAAATTTAAAGAAAAGAAAAAAACAATTCATGATTTATAGAATTGAAGTTCAAGAATTAGTAAAATTTAGGTCTAAATCAAGAAAACATTAAAATCAAGAATTGAGAATTTATGTTTTCCAAACCAAATATCAAGATTCGAAATGAGGCTCGTAGGAGTCGATTGAACCTTTAGATGTGATGAAATCTAATGATTTCATACTCTTATCCATTAACGAATTGATACTAGATCGATGACGATTTATCGAGATTTAAGGATCTTACGAAGAAACTAGGGTTTCCTCATCTCATCCTTTGTCCTTTCGATGAATCTCATTCACAAGCTAGCTTCTAGTAAATCAAATAATCGATCGTTGATCTCTAGTTCCGAACGAAAATAATCAAGAAAGTATTTCGTATCGAAACTAGATCGTCGATCATTCGATTTACAAGAATTTACAAACGTTATAGGACTTAAGAATTGTAAAAGAATCTAAATTATCATCATCTATCGATCGTCACGACTCCTTCACGAGCGGAGTTTTACTCAAACATTATCACAAAGAACACATTCAAGAATCTAGATTGAATCATAATACTTGAATTATAAAGATAAGCAAGATATAGAAATTTCACGTTTATTTATCAACAATTTAGTTACAACTCTCAAGATCTACAAGAGGAAGGAACTTGATCGTTGATTTCGGCTTCGCTCGGCTCCTTGAGTCGCGAATCTCCTTGGATAACTTGCTCCGATGAAATCCGGCGTCGCTTTCTAAAGGATCGAAGGCTTCAAGCTTGATTTGGTACTCGGAATTCTTGATCTTGGCTTTGGAATTGGAATTAGGGTTAGGGTTTTGAGGCACAAGTTGTGTCACTCAACTTTAGGGGGGGGGGAAGATGAAGAACAATTGTTGAACAACCTCAACCCTAGATCTAGGTTTCCTTTTATAAGCCTCATAACCCTAGATCTAGAATTTAAAATTGAAATTTCCCTCGAAAAGTTTGTTAGAGAGAGAGGCTTCTAGAAGTGGTTTGTTAGAGGGAAGCTTGTGGAACTAGGTTGTTAGGCCGAGCCTTCTAGATGAAGCCACGTGGAGTTTTTGGAGAGTTCTGGAAGCTTTGCCGTTATAAATAAGCACATGGGGAAAATTTGCTTCATTGATGACGTCATCATGCCGCGGATCCGCGGCGGGAAGCGCCCATTGGCCGCGGATCCACGGTGCATTGGAGCCCTCACTACTTCAAACTTTGTGTGCTGCTTTAAAGTTGCTTCAGGATATATTTATGATATGTTGAATATTTTAATTCCCTCTGTATCAATGCCAGATCAAAAATCTTAGACTTGGCGCATCTTTTATCAGCACTTTGACAATTTTAGCCCGGTTCCTGAAATTTCCTGCACAGATCTTTGAAACAAGTGTTGCGCTATACAAGAATGATGAGATGCCATGATAAACACTCAATTTCCCTTGAAATGTCGGTTTTAATATACAACACATGTAATTAGGTATTTTACGACTGTTTTGCTAATATGTGTAATATTCAAACCGAACACCTCTAGGTGAGTACAAATGATAGGGAAATTGTCGTGTTATAAATGCAATAATTTCGACTGATCATTATAGAAAAGCCACAGCGCATCAAGTGCGCATGAAAACGAATACAAAACTCAAATAGAACTCCGTCAAGTGTCACACAAATCATTGGATTTGTACGCATATCATCGGAGTTACAATTGAGACGCAGATTTCGAAATCCACTACTGAAATCCAATATACACTAGTCAAATAATATAATACATATATAGTACGCATCCTTGGAAAAATCTCAAAACTGAATAAAACACATGCAAAATCTTTTCTGAATTGCCGTGTGATGCGTAACTCGCGGCACAAGGGGGCGGACGCTCATTTGTAAAGTAGTAAATATACCTACATATGTTTTTGCTCAAATTATTTGTTCCGCCGTTTTTAACACATCCCCAAGGTTTTGTTTTGTAAACGTTCATGTCGCTCGCGGACACGTAGGAAATAGCGAGACTATAGCTCCTTTTTGAAAACCTCTGGTAACACTTTTTAATGCATGCAAAGTACTTAGGTACCATCCTCAGATCAGTCCTGTTTGGCTACTACATAATATAGTGCTCAACATGAAAATAAAGTGCTCAATAGAAAAATCAGCCTCGAAAGGCGTATCAAACAATCACGTGCGTCTGGTGCGCACGGAAATCAAATCCAAACACAGGTGCCACAATATGCACAAAGCAAAACTAAGTGCAACGGGTGTGCTCGAAAGCATCTGTCTAGTGCAACGGGTGTGCATGACAACAATATCTGGTGCATCTATTATGCACGAAAATCTCAATCGAGTGCATCCGGTGTGCACAAAATCACATCTCATATCATGCGCCCAACATGCGCGAAAATCCAAATCAAGTGCATCCGTCATGCACGAATGAAATCTAAATCAAGTGCATTCAACATGCATGAATAAAATCTAACTTAAGTGCATTCAATGCGCACAAAACCCAATACCAAGCGCCTAATATGCGCAAAAATCCAAATCAAACACGTCATGTCCGTAAAAAGCATCTAGTGCAATAGCATATACGACAACGACCGTCAAGTGCAAACGCGCATAAAATACAAATCTGGTAGCATAAATGCTCAAAGACATAAATCGGTGCAACCAATGTATGGAGTACAAATCTAGTGCAACAATGCACAAAAATACAAACCTGGTGTAACAAATGCACAAAAATACAAATCTGGTGCATCAAATGCATGAAATACAAATACGGTGCAACCAATGCACGGCGTCTAAATCTAGTGCAACAAATGCATGGAATACAAATAATAACTCTAATGCGTAAAAAGCAACACCGAGTGTACCAAGGTGTATAAAGTCATAAACGTGTGAAACTTGGTGCACAAAACACATATCAATACACTACAAGCACATATAAGCTATACCGAGTGCAAAATCAAATTGAGTGCGTACCACACGCACAAAATCAAATCAACTGTATAAAATCCAGGAAATCATAAACGTGTGCAGCCAAGGCACAAAATCAATATCAAGTGCAATAGACATGCACAATCATAAACCAACACAACAGTGTGTAAAATGTATATCAAGTGCAATAACTTTGCACAAAAATGTAAATACCCAATAGGTGCAGCAATGGTGCATGAAATCAATACCATGAAACTCATCATCAAAACTCAAATCCAAGCGATATAAGCGTGATACTCGGATCACAAACGCAAATCGCAACAAATGACATCGAGGTACACCTCCTACAATGTCGAAAAATGTCGGTGCGCCCAAAACTGGCAAAACAAGAACATCCGCTTGCCTCATGCTCACGGTCTGGCGTCCTCTGTCTTTAGGTCCTCATTTCTCTGTGGATTACCAATCTCGCAATCCATCGGCTCATCGGTCCGGTTCGGTGTGCTAACGGAAACGATTCCGCTCTGGCACTTCTCTGGTCATCTCTTGACCAATTTGTATGACCACTCATAAAGCAGCACGTCACTGGCATCGGCCTCTGGTCCTCTGAATACACGTCACACATCTGATCCTAGGTGCAAATCTTATCGCAGCAGTGTCCTGGAAAGAACCTGCTCAGGGTCTCTTCCGATCTTTCTAATGCCGAACTATACGGAGGCCGGTACTCTTACAAAATCTTTCCTCGCTTGACATTTACGTTCTCAGCACAGATTTTCCTTGGGAACTGGTCGTATCTCATGCCTCTGTATACATATCAGATCTCTAATCTCAATGGGGAGTAAAAACAGCTCGTTGACATCTCGCACGAACCTCTTGTTCCACACGTCTTTATTATCGTCTTCTTCGACGTCATGTCATTCTATCTGTGTACTGCAATTGTCTCGGCTACAGTCAATCCGGAATCTCTCACACGGACTCGAAATCACGGACTTGGTATATTCATCACACTGTAGAAGATCTCTAGCCGAACACGTTCTCGGGAACCCGTCCATACCGTCCGAGCAATACTCAATACCCATCCGTTCTCGATCAACTCACAACGCATATGGGTGAGGTCCTCTATCTAAACCTGGTCCACTTACCGGTCTCCTATCACATGATATTCGGACGACGTTAAACTTTTCGATCGATTCATCAAAGTCCCATAATTCCCCGAGAGCTCAACACTTGAGCACAGTTTAATGATATCGAGTACATGCCACAGTACCTATGGACCAGTCGTAGAAGGGCAAACCCAAGCCTCACTGATGGCACCGTGGAACTGCCACAAACCCTAAGGTTCAAAAGCGGTTCCATGGTCATCATGTCGAGTTAGGGTTTCATTCTTCTAGAGGGTCCACAAAATTACTTGCATGTTCCTCCGAATACCTTAAACTTGGAAAAATGGGTTTCTGACATTCGTTCAAACTTTTTTAACTTCGCCTAGACAACATGTGAATACCCTTCGTCTCTCAACTCAAGGTAGACTAGCTATCTTCTGTCGCAGCTCTGCCTGAAAGCTCAAGCGATCTCAGCTCGTAAAGTATGGTGGCGACATCCTATCAATCTCAGCAACAGCTGGGTCATCTGTCTGCACGCTAGACGACATCACAATCGCTGAGGTATGTTGTACATCAACAGTCCTCACACAACAGGCAACCTCTAACAGTAGCCCGATCATCTTGTGCAAACCGAACACTCGCCTAAAACAAGAAGTCACAACACCAATACAAAATCGAGACGTTCTCATGTCACCAGAAAACACGAAGGTCAGTCCTTGCCCTTGACGAGCTCGCCCTGACCGCAGCACTAACAGCAGCTCAATCTGCGCTCAAACTATGGTGACAGGAACCTCAAGCATGTATCGATGAAGGTAGATCAAAGGAATGGAAGGAATCAGCAGATCCTAAAATGGATACATGATCATAAGAAGGAACAGAATCAGTGAGATTATGATCATAGAAACACATATAATCAAAGATCTCAAAATATATACATCCGAAGGTTTCTTAAGTCGAGTATCGTATCGTAAATATGCCGCGAAACATACGTACGGTACTTCACTCTACTCAAGCTACCTACTCCATGAATCAGGGTCAGCCTATGTAACGAAAGTTCGGGTCTAAAACCTCTCCTGTCCAAGTATAAGTTCCGTAAGGTCAAGCCTAGGTTCCGAAATATTTATGCCCCAAATTTTACATAGTCAAACCTAAACTCGAACAAAGGTTAAACCTAGCGGTCTGATACCAAATTTGTCACGACCCGAAATATAGCTCGTGACCGGCACTTGAATCACGCGACGTCTAGAGGCGTAATGTAAATCAAGTAAACCGAAACCCAGAAATCTAAACCTTTTAAGAAAATAAAAGAGGTGAAGTTTTGAAATAAAGGTATGATAAAATTAAATGCTTTCTTAAATGCACAGAAAAGGGAACATGAAAAATGCAAGTTTGTTTTACTAATTGAAAACCATGTTTCATCTCTTTAAAAATTTGGGCAGCACCTCCTTTGTATATTTTGATCCAAAACCAAGATTACATAATGATAATAAAGGCATCCCCAAGCGGGAGCTAGCTCTTCGCCAAACGGTGGATTCATAACCACGCAAGTAATAAAACAAGTATACGACGCCCAACGGCGAAGATCAACACAAAAGATAATGAATAAAGCAAGACATCAACCCAATAATCCAACATAAAACCCATCGCTCAAATCTCGCAATTACAAGTCTTACTAAGTCTTACTATTTATACAAATACTAGTTTTGATTGATGGAGTTGACTAGATACAAAAGGAATAATAAGTACAAAAGTGGTATGATCCAACATGTACCACCAACCAAAGCAAGTTACCTGAATGCAAGCTGTGTGTCAACGATACCGCTACCGATCCGTGCGGTCAACCTGCAAGAACTGTGGCACAACGGGGGTGAGTTTCCAACTCGTAAGTAGAAAACATCAATAGGTAGAAATCGAATAAACAACGATTCCTAGGTCAACTATATCATGAAGGTAATACTATGATATCTAGGGTGACCATATGTAAATGTGCCAACATTATAATAAATGCCTGTACGCATGTTGATCTCGTCCACTCAAAACATCATAAAAGTATATGCATGTAAATATATGAGGATATCGAAGAATGTGTGTCCATCAGTGACACATCAAATCATGGAACCTGAGTGTCCAACACCGACACTCGAAAATATCATGAAACCTGTGTCCAGCATTGTAACATTTCAGAAAATATAAAATATTATTTTTAGAATTTAATATTAAAATAATGTACTTCGCGAAAACTACCCGATTTGCGAAATTGGGGTTTTCGTAAAATGGTATAAATATATACCAATAATTATGAAATAATTGGAGATTAAAATGATTTATTCATTTAAAAATAGATTTATTAGATTTGGCATTTTTATATTTAATTATATGAAGTTTGGATAAAAACCCGATTAGTGCACTGCTAATCGCGATTAGGCCAAATATGTGTTTCGACAGTTTTCCATGGCTAGTATACCATGTCATGTTGCATTTTGGTTACATGTTATTTCTTGTGTTGTTTTGGGGTATTATGTGGTTTGGTTTTAAAAAGAAAAGAAAATAAAGAAACAGAAAAGGTTAAAAAGAGAGAATGATTGGAGAGAGAAAGAGAGAGGGTAAGAATAAGAGAGAGTGAGGGTAGGAGAGAGAGATGGCAGCCATTCATTTCCCCTCCCCATTATTTCCTTCATCTTTTTCCTCAACTCATCTCCCTCTAAGTCCATCCCTAAATATCACCTCCAAATCTTCATTAAAACCCTATACCTCCTTCACAAAAGATGATCCCCACTTCATCCTCTACACATTGGATCAAGAAAAGTTGGATTTTGATGACATTGGGAAGCTAGGGTTTTTCTTGAGTTGCCCAAATGAGGTATATTCTCTTCCGTTTAGTTTAGTTTAAGTTTCTTTATATCCTAGTTTAGTTAGAAGTTTATTTGGTTAAGTTATGTGATGTATGGAAAATTCTAGAGATGGGTTTGGGTAATTGTGTGGATGTGGTGATGTGGTGGCTGTTTATAAGACTTTAGAGGTGATTCTTGACCTGGACCAGTATATAGAACCCGATACACGAACTTAGGAATTGTTCCGTATCGGTTTTGTGACATTTAGCGTGCCTACAGGGGGATGACCCGAGAAGTCTCTGAGTTGAACAAACAACTCTAGAGACCTAGTTGAATAAATAGGAGACCTGTTAGGTCCACGTTACCTCTCCCGGTACTTTCGGGGTTGCGGAAACGGTAAAACAAAAATTTTTCTGGACTTGGTAACATGGACCGTAAAAGCCGGATCTTTGCTAAACAATACACTAGCATCCTAACATGAGATGTTATCTACTCGGTTAGGGGTTATACCTCAACTTGAACTCCTTCTCTTCTTGTTGTTCTTCTCTTTGCTTGCTCAATGGTTGATCCGGACTTTGGTCACCTCCGCGGCCTCCTTGAGTCGAAGACGATCCACCCGAGAGATGTACACCGAGCTCCACCTCGAGCCGAGGTAACTAAGGCAAGGAGATGGCTAATCTAGAAGCCCTAGGTTGTGTACAAGTGGTAGATGAATGGTTTTGTCTTTGTGGGATCTTTTTCTCTCAACACATGAGATCAAAAGATAAATCAAGAGGAGGAAGAAGGAGGAGCTAGCTAGCAGAGAGAATGAGAATGAGCAAAATGAAAAGCTTAACCAAGAGAAAACCCAACCATGGTTGCAATAATGCAAAAACATTATCATTACTAATCACATCAAGATAAAGGTGATGGCTACAAATGACATGACCATTATCATAACTAAAAAGAAAAAGAAAAAGAAAACCAAAGAATACTTTAGATCTTTCAAGAAGATCCTAGTCAACTTTGGTCAAATGGTCAACAAAGTCAAGATGGTCAAATGGTCAATGTAATTAGCCATAACATAATTATCAATGAAAGGATTAGTAAATAATGTCCCCGGCTCATAATGGTTTTGACCAAACGAACTGTCAAAACCCTAATGAGTCCGCCTCAAAATGGTTTTGACCGAACCAACTGCCAAAACCCTAATGAGGCACCTCCTCCTTCATCACTCCGAAAACTGTGCATACACACCTGCATCCGCATTCCGCAGAATGCGGATGCGCAGAAGACAAAACAAAACCATCCGTGCAATACTAGGATCCGGCTTAAACCAAAGCCCACTAGTACTGCCTACCCGAACACCATACGCACACAAGTGTACGTAAGTGATCGCAGCCCTGCCGTAAAACCATACGGCCTCTACACGTTTCGCTCAGTGCAGGGAAACTCTCTGTGTGGGACTCTAAAGACTCGACACTACACTGGCAGTGGGTTTAACCACAGACCGCAAGCGGCACTAGCTGTGCGTAACGGTCCCCAGGTAGATGTCGATAAGAAGGCCGATGAGGTAAACCCATCCGAACTCCTACTGAGTCTGTATGTGACAATCTCCGTACAGTCCGGTCTGTTCGTTTGATACATCGCATGTCGGGCCTAGGGGGGCGGCAAGCGTCAGACCCCTAATAGCGGTACAAGTCGTGTCGGAGTGAAGCCCAGAACACCCTGAGATAACACTGGAACCTACCAGTATATCTCGCTTGCCCTGGCCAGGGACTACTTGTGTAATGGCTCTCCTAGACACAGCGCGATGTCAACCCCCAATACCGGGAGAGACGAATCCTGTCTAACCGTCACTGCCTCCAAGTGCTTCGGGACTGCTCCCAACTACAACCTGTTTGCACGACTCAGTAGAGCCGTGGTAGGGTAGTAACCAAAGAACAGTGGGAACACACTCGAGGCGAAGTGACAGTGTCAAGTCAGCGGACTAAGCTGTACTCATGTCACCTGGGAACTGATAACTGACGATAGGTATAATACCAACCATCAGTTCCCGACGAGTCCTTTCCAGTGTACTCGTAACCTAACGAGCACCCGCATACTATCTCAAGTACGACGTACCGACGGCTGTGGGACAGACCGTCTCCCGTGCTGGGATGAGAAGCGTATACGCTAGTCTATTCCGGAGCATCGATGCCCTATCTCGATACTCCCACGACTAGGGACGTGCATAAGGATATGCTTGTAGATTACCCAGCCCCCACGAGTGTGATCGCCATCACAACGCCGGTAATCAAGCAAAGATCCTAAGGGCTCTACTAATGCGTATAGGTGATATAATAAATAAACACACATGTACACATTAAAGCAGAGACAAACCAAGTAGCATACTACTATATTGAGCAAGATTGTCCGTACAACTGTGAATATCCCAAGCTTCCATCAAGTAATACACATACTAGTATGATACAGTAATGGCCTCTAGGGCATATACACTAACAATCTCCCACTTGCACTAAGGCCATGTACTGGCGTATCGAAGACCTATCATCTCGATCAGCCGCTCGGACTGATTCTGGGGTAAAGCCTTCGTGAATGGGTCCGCAGTGTTGTCCTTTGTGTCCACTTTCCGCACCTCGATCTCCTGTCGATCAATGATCTCCCTGATCAGGTGATACCGTCTTAAGATGTGCCTGGATTTCTGATGGGACCTTGGTTCCTTCGCTAAAGCTATAGCCCCATTGTTATCGCAATACAAAGGTATTGGGTCAACAATGGACGGAACCACCTGAAGTTCACTAATGAACTTCTTCATCCAGACCGCCTCTTTTGCGGCATCGCTTGCAGCAATGTATTCAGCCTCCATCGTCGAGTCTGCGACGGTATCCTGCTTGGAACTCCTCCAACATACCGCCCCTCCGTTGAGGGTAAACACAAAACCCGAGACAGACTTGCTGTCATCTTTTTCACTCTGGAAGCTTGAATCGGTAAAGGACTCGACCCTGAGGTCTCCATTACCGTAAACCAGGAACATCTCCTTAGTCCTTCTTAGGTACTTGAGAATGTTCTTCACTGCTGTCCAGTGGTCCTCCCCTGGGTCTGACTGATACCGGCTTACCGCGCTCAACGCGTAAGCTACATCTGGTCTTGTACATAGCATCGCATACATTATAGATCCTACCGCCGAAGCGTAGGGTATAGTGCTCATGCGAACCCTCTCCTCGTCAGTCTTAGGGGACATCTTCTTGGAGAGGGTAATTCCGTGCAATGCGGGTATGTTACCGCGCTTGGAACCCTCTATACTAAATCTCTTTAGTACATACCTGGACTGCGAAAGTCCCAATAGTCTCTTGGATCTATCTCTATAGATCTTGATCCCCAGAATGTACGAGGCATCACCCAGGTCCTTCATGGAGAACCTTTGTGACAAAAATAGCTTGACCGATTGTAGCATAGGAATATCATTTCCTATCAAAAGAATGTCGTCCACGTACAAGACTAGGAATATGACAGTTCGTCCTACAATCTTCATATATACACAGGGTTCATCTTCGTTCTTGATGAAATCAAATTCCTTGATTGCCTCATCAAAACAGATGTTCCAGCTCCGCGATGCCTGCTTTAATCCATAAATGGATTTAAGCAACTTGCACACCTTTCCGCTGCTCCCACTGTCTACGAAACCTTCTGGTTGATCCATGTAAACGCACTCTTCCAAACAACCGTTTAGGAAAGCCGTTTTAACATCCATCTGCCTGATTTCATAGTCATGGAAGGCAGCAATGGCAAGTAGGATCCGAATGGATTTGAGCATAGCCACCGGATAAAAAGTTTCATCATAGTCCAAACCAGTTCTTTGACGAAAACCATTTGCAACGAGTCTAGCTTTATAGGTTTCCACCTGCCCATCTACACCAAATTTCCTTTTGTTGATCCATTTGCATCCAACGGGTTTTACCCCAGGTGGAGCAATATCCAAGGTCCACACTTTATTGGCGTACATGGACTCCATTTCGGATTGCATTGCTTCCTGCCACTTATCAGAGTCCCTACTGATAATGGCCTGCCTGAAACTGGTAGGGTCATCTTCTTCCAAGATGCAATCCTCTCGATCCCCGTCTATGAGAAAACCGTAGTATCTCTCAGGCGGATGAGAAATCCTACCAGATCTGCGGAGTGGCTGAGGTTCTTCTGGGGTTATTGAATTCTGAGGTTCTGTCAAATCTTCAGTTTCATTTTGTGGTCGCTGAATTTCTTCCAGTTCTACCGAACTCCTACTTGTTTCTTTTGCAAGAAATTGCCACTCTAAAAAAGTGGCGTGGCGAGATACAAACACCTTCTGTTCCTCGGTGTGGTAGAACAGATATCCTGTGGAGTTCTTAGGATATCCCACAAATTTACATAGAACTGAACGTGCCTGAAGTTTGTCCGGATTTTGTACTTTTACATAGGCCGGACAACCCCATACCTTAATACGTTTAAGATACGGCCTTTTACTATTCCATATCTCGAACGGTGTCTTAGGCACAGATTTAGACGGAACATCGTTCAACAGATATGCCGCCGTCAACAGCGCATGTCCCCAAAATGAAAGAGGTAACTCGGCATTACTCATCATTGAGCGAACCATATCCAGTAGGGTACGATTCCTCCGCTCCGATACACTGTTGTGCTGTGGTGTATAAGGAGGAGTAAGCTGAGAGAGAATACCATTCTCTTTTAAGTAATCTAGGAATTCCGTGCTTAAGTACTCCCCTCCCCTGTCAGACCGGAGGATCTTGATACTTTTGCCTGTCTGGTTCTCTACTTCGTTTCTGAATTCCTTGAATTTCTCAAAAGCTTCAGATTTGTGTTTCATCAGATACACATATCCGAACCTAGAGAGATCGTCAGTGAATGTGATGAAGTACGAGAACCCACCCCTTGCATGTATAGACATCGGACCACATACATCACTATGTACGAGTCCCAAGAGCTCTGCTGCTCTTTCTCCATGTCCGGTGAACGGAGATTTGGTCATCTTCCCTTTGAGACATGACTGACAAGTTTCATAAGATGAAAACTCGAACGCATCCAAGAGTCCATCTTTATGCAACTTACTCAGTCTTTTCTCTCCGATATGACCAAGTCTATAATGCCACAAGTAGGATTCATTCGTATCTGAATTCTTCCTCTTGTGTGTGTTTTGTATATTGAGAACTGTATTCTGATTTAGAACGTAGATACCATTACACAGTGTACCCTCTGCAACCAGTACCTTATGAAGGTAAATGTTCATGATATTCTTGTCAAGAACAAAGTTATATCCATCTTTATCGAGTAAAGAAACTGATATGATGTTGCAAACCATGGAGGGTACATAGTAGCAATCGTTCAAAATCATAGTTTTGCCGTTTGGCAATACTAAGTGATATTCACCGACGGCTGCCGCATTAACTTGTGCTCCGTTCGCTACTCTGAGCGACATATCACCGGGTGCAACTTTCCTACTTTTTCTCAGTCCCTGCAATAAATTACAGATATGAGATCCTGATCCGGTATCAAGTACCCAGGAGGTAGGGCTGACCGTAAAACAGTTCTCAATTACAAGAACACCTGAAGTAGATGCAAAACCATGCTTCTTCTTCAACTGGGTATCCAGGAAATCTATACAATCCCCTTCCCCATTCTCATACTCATGACTGTTGTCACAAGTTAGAGCTGAACCAACTTTCCCCAGTCCCGAATAAGAATTCGGATCGGTCAAGCGATACATTTTATTATCTTGATTAGGACGTGAAAAGGTTGCTGCCTGGAGAGAGAGAAAAGAAACACTCAGCGTATGCTCTTGCAAGATTAGATTGGTTTATTAATTTATCTAACCAGGATGTCTCCCACTGTTTCCTCAAATTCTTCTTAAAACCTTTTTAAAAGAAGAACTAGCCGGGATTTAATTCACGTCACAATACTTGCTTAACCTTTCAGCCAGGCTAGTGTCGGTACTTCGAGGGAGGTTTTCCAACGCTTTCGCGAAGTTCCTTAATTTAATAACCTCTTTTCCCAGGGGGCGTAACCCCGCTAACACCTTTCTAGTCACCTACTAGGTTTATAGCATTGATTGTTAAGTGAAATAATCTCCCGAGAGTAATCCAACTCATCAGTGGGATCGAGATCCAACTATCACTGTGTGATAACCTAGATGGAATCCACTCAAGTCACCACACTCCAGACGGTATGCTAAATCTGCAAGTTTCAGTACTTTTGAAACTCCCGATGTTGTTTTTGCCCCTAGGACCCAAGTGACCTTGACTGAGCCAACATATCAAAGGATCCTGGTCAAGTTCAACCCGTCATTATCTTGACTGCATTAGACCCACCCGTACGAGTCCTTGACTGAGCCAAAATGACCGTACGACTGTCCTAACCAATCACTTTGTATCCTACGGAAAGATATTACATAGCTACCGTACACTACGCCTCGGCTGAGCACGAAATACGTAGCACGAATACTAAGCAATATTAATCCGAAACGACGGAGGGCTACGGCTGGGTTTTGGCGAAAACCCGATAACGTAATGAACTTGATATCGTTGAAGGAACGTGATACACTTTTTCAAAATATAGTGGCGAAAACTTTTGCTAAAGAGGTCACTCCCTGTGAAGGGATCTCGGCTCTTTCCTCGTCGAATGAGGTGCAGGATATTCCAAACCGAATACCTCGATGCAAAGCAAGAATAATCGACTATAGTGAAGTTATTACCCTGACGCAAACTTTTGTCCAAGGGGTCACTCCCGATGAAGGGATCTCGGCCCATGCCTCGTCGACTGAGGTGCTGGGCATTCACAACCGAATACCGCAATGCAAAACAAAAATGAACGTCCTTGCAATAACAACTTTTTTGAAAAATTGTTCCAACAACGTCTTTTAGGTTTATTTTCTTGCATTAGTTCTTTTAATGCGTCCCATCATTTAAATCCTACCATTGCAGAAAACAACCAAAATATGACGTACGCTTATGCCATTCGCATTCGCCACTGGGCTCCGTCATCACCCGTTAGGTTACTTAACTAACGACAGAGCAGGGCTGGGCTAGCGCGGCTGTAAAACATAAGCAACGCCTAAATAGTTATTATATATAGATATACTGAAATGATAGCCAATCCAGATCACAGATGAACACTTTGGATATACTAGGAACCCGCGATTCGTTCAAGCCTGCAACGAAAAGCGGATTACACGGTCGCGATGAATAGCCAAAACCCCACCCAAGACCCCTACGGGTGCGGCAAACTACCTGCCAGTACTCGAAGCGAAGCAACCTCCCTCAATGCCGTGAGTAGGCCACTCGGCACTTCGAGATACCCGGTAGTTTGTGCACCCCCTCCATGGGTCTATCGTAGGAGCAAAAACAGTAAAAAGAATTATACAATGACGGCTACAACCCCGACCCGGTTGTGCGGCCAAACAAATAATATTACATCAATTTACAAATTTTTACATGAATGAAAGAAAAAAGAAACTCTCATCTCACATCCATCCCGGCTATTCATCCGCGACAATCCAACAAGTTCATATACACAAACCATCAACAACACAGATCACAGATATGTATAACCCTGACTAATCGACATATAGCGATTAGCTGACGTTCAATACATATGAACATCACAGATATAACCTTTATAGTCAAAGTATATTGAAGTTCGGAAAAAATACGGATTTATAGGCCCCCAAAAACAAATTTCTATTCTGAAAAATCTGGGCACATATAAACCATCTTAAAAATCCTAAAACCAAGTCAGAAATACACTGCACCAAAATCGATCCAGTGACTCACCAAGATGGCCGCGTTCCATGGCAATAGCTTGCTATTGCCGCGGAAACGCGGCTCTTTGGTCGAGTTGCTCGCTCGTCTTTGGTGGCTTTCTTCTAAAAACCCTGAGATGATTTTTGGAGTATGACAAATTTTGTTTTGACTAGAAAAAATTTTAACTGAAACTCAGGGTTTTCGTAACTCGGTTTTTCGATTTTTCCGTTTCAAACATCGATACACTTCACTACCAAGCTAGTTTATGTTTAGTTAGGCTCTGATACCACTGTTAGGTCCACGTTACCTCTCCCGGTACTTTCGGGGTTGCGGAAACGGTAAAACAAAATTTTTTCTGGACTTGGTTACATGGACCGTAAAAGCCGGATCTTTGCTAAACAATACACTAGCATCCTAACATGAGATGTTATCTACTCGGTTAGGGGTTATACCTCAACTTGAACTCCTTCTCTTCTTGTTGTTCTTCTCTTTGCTTGCTCAATGGTTGATCCGGACTTTGGTCACCTCCGCGGCCTCCTTGAGTCGAAGACGATCCACCCGAGAGATGTACACCGAGCTCCACATCGAGCCGAGGTAACTAGGGCAAGGAGATGGCTAATCTAGAAGCCCTAGGTTGTGTAGAAGTGGTAGATGAATGGTTTTGTCTTTGTGGGATCTTTTTCTCTCAACACATGAGATCAAAAGATAAATCAAGAGGCGGAAGAAGGAGGAGCTAGCTAGCAACCATGGAGCTTCTCTTTTCAAGAGAGAGAATGAGAATGAGCAAAATGAAAAGCTTAACCAAGAGAAAACCCAACCATGGTTGCAATAATGCAAAAACATTATCATTACTAATCACATCAAGATAAAGGTGATGGCTACAAATGACATGACCATTATCATAACCAAAAAGAAAAAGAAAAAGAAAACCAAAGAATACTTTAGATCTTTCAAGAAGATCCTAGTCAACTTTGGTCAAATGGTCAACAAAGTCAAGATGGTCAAATGGTTAATGTAATTAGCCATAACATAATTATCAATGAAAGGATTAGTAAATAATGTCCCCGGCTCATAATGGTTTTGACCAAACGAACTGTCAAAACCCTAATGAGTCCGCCTCAAAATGGTTTTGACCGAACCAACTGCCAAAACCCTAATGAGGCACCTCCTCCTTCATCACTCCGAAAACTGTGCATACACACCTGCATCCGCATTCCGCAGAATGCGGATGCGCAGAAGACAAAACAAAACCATCCGTGCAATACTAGGATCCGGCTTAAACCAAAGCCCACTAGTACTGCCTGCCCGAACACCATACGCACACAAGTGTACGTAAGTGATCGCAGCCCTGCCGTAAAACCATACGGCCTCTACACGTTTCGCTCAGTGCAAGGAAACTCTCTGTGTGGGACTCTAAAGACTCGACACTACACTGGCAGTGGGTTTAACCACAGACCGCAAGCGGCACTAGCTGTGCGTAACGGTCCCCAGGTAGATGTCGATAAAAAGGCCGATGAGGTAAACCCATCCGAACTCCTACTGAGTCTGTATGTGACAATCTCCGTACAGTCCGGTCTGTTCGTCTGATACATCGCATGTCGGGCCTAGGGGGCGGCAAGCGTCAGACCCCTAATAGCGGTACAAGTCGTGTCGGAGTGAAGCCCAGAACACCCTGAGATAACACTGGAACCTACCAGTATATCTCGCTTGCCCTGGCCAGGGACTACTTGTGTAATGGCTCTCCTAGACACAGCGCGATGTCAACCCCCAATACCGGGAGAGACGAATCCTGTCTAACCGTCACTGCCTCCAAGTGCTTCGGGACTGCTCCCAACTACTACCTGTTTGCACGACTCAGTAGAGCCGTGGTAGGGTAGTAACCAAAGAACAGTGGGAACACACTCGAGGCGAAGTGACAGTGTCAAGTCAGCGGACTAAGCTGTACTCATGTCACCTGGGAACTGATAACTGACGATAGGTATAATACCAACCATCAGTTCCCGACGAGTCCTGTCCAGTGTACTCGTAACCTAACGAGCACCCGCATACTATCTCAAGTACGACGTACCGACGGCTGTGGGACAGACCGTCTCCCGTGCTGGGATGAGAAGCGCATACGCTAGTCTACTCCGGAGCATCGATGCCCTATCTCGATACTCCCAGGACTAGGGACGTGTATAAGGATGTGCTTGTAGATTACCCAGCCCCCACGAGTGTGATCGCCATCACAACGCCGGTAATCAAGCAAAGATCCTAAGGGCTCTACTAATGCGTATAGGTGATATAATAAATAAACACACATGTACACATTAAAGCAGAGACAAACCAAGTAGCATACTACTATATTGAGCAAGATTGTCTGTACAACTGTGAATATCCCAAGCTTCCATCAAGTAATATACATACTAGTATGATACAGTAATGGCCTCTAGGGCATATACACTAACAAGACCACCCTACAAGTACGAGCCTATTCCCTCACCTTTTGGCCGAGCTCGCCGGATTTGGGGGCAATGTGGCCGGCCAAAGTTTGTTGTCTGGTGCTAAGGTTTGGTCTGCAGCTCATATACTTCATATACAACACCCTATACTTGCTAGTTTTGCTCCAATTGACCTGAGTCAAATTCTAGGAGCACATTGGTGTGGTTTTTGGTTATGTTTTCCGTATTTTGAATGCTTGGTTTTGATGTTTGGATTTGTATTTGGTTGTTGGGCGTTTGTACGTCAACAACAAGAGTTGTTTGATTGTTTTGTATGCGTAGGCTATAGGTTCTAATATAACATTACAGAAATATAAAATATTATTTTTGGGGATTTTTATAATTAAATAATATTATATTGAATATTTTAATAAGACGGTATAATTAAATACCGATAATTTGGGGAAAATTTGGAAAATTAAAAAAATTACTGAAATGAGGGTGCTTTATTGGATTTAAGCAAATTATGAAGTTTTATGATTTATTATACACTATTTAATGCTAATCGCGGTTAAATATCGCTAATCGCGCATTAAACTTGTTTTGTGCAAAACATGCACCATATCATTTTTACACTTGTGTTACATTTTCCTACATGGCTTTCACTTCATTTTCATTCATGGTTTAGGGTTTTATGTGAGAAGAGAAAACTAAAGGGAAAATGAAAATAAAAGAAAAGAGAACAAAACCAAAGGGATTAAAATATTAGGCATGGGCATGAGAAAGAGGTGAGGGGGTCAATTGACCATGAATCATTCTCTTCCCTCTTCATTTCCTTCATCTCTTTTCCTTCTTCTCTACTCTCACCTCCATGACTGCTGCCCTCTCCCTCCACTACCTCCTACACATCACTTCACCCGCAAATAAACATCAAAACACATACTTCCCTTCACAAAAAACTTGCTCAAGCTCAATACAATCACATTGGACCAAGAAAGTTTGCATTTTGGTGCTCTAGATGATTCATAAGTGCCAAGTGAGGTAATTTCTGAACCATTGGTGTAGTATTTGGTTTACCGTAGCTTCCATGTATGTTTAGAAGTGATTATGCGATGTTTAGTGGGGTTTGGAAATTCCTAGAAAAGGATTAGGGTTTGAATTGATTCCAAAAGTGCAATTGAGGTGTAATTAGGGACTACGATCCCTGTAGGGATTGTAAAATAGACTGGACCAGAGAATAGAACCCCAAAACCCAAACATAGAAACCCCGACATCGGTAGAATTTATGGAAATTGTGATGTATTTTGGTATCTACTATCACCCGGGACACCTGAAAAATATTTAGCGAAGACTGAGAGATGTGCAGGCAACCTAGAACCTATACCCAAAACCTGAGAGCCCCACTCCAAGTTCTGGTTATTGATTTAATCATTCTTGCCGCAAATTGCGGCCAGATCAGGGACTTAGGGCTTCGTGTTAGGTACATGGCTTTACTCCAGTAAAATAGACCCCTCCCATATGCAACTTTGGCTAAATTCACCTAGGGTAAAATCTGGGACCATTTGCTTGAGTTGCTGCATTATTTTGCGACTTCGTTTTGATTTGGGAGTTGGTATTTGATTGTGTGTTCCGTCATCTGATGTTTGTACGTCAGCGACGGGGGTTGTTTGGTGGTTTTGCAGGCGTAGTCCATCGGTTCTAACCTATAGGCTTTTAGCGTGTCGTTTTGGTATTGAATTGGGTTTTAATGCGGCAAAATACATTATGATGTGTAGGTACCCCACGAGGACTTCGAGACGACAAGCAAGTGCGTGGCGACGTCGGCAACGGCAAGCGAGGACCAAAGTGAGTAGATTATATCTACGGGGGAAGTCGGGTGAATGGCGTATAGCACCCCCGCAGTTCGTAGTATATTGTATGGTATATATATATTATATGGATATAATTATATGTTATTATGAGGTTATGATTATCTAGATAGACTTTGGGAGTCATGGATAATTTTAGTATCATTGGATGATCGTGTCGCTAGTTAGTTTAATCACGAGCCCAAGAATAAGGTTTACACCCACACGCGCACACATGCTTACCTTGTATTACTGGTGTGTATATGGGGATATGTATAAATACACACACACACACACATAGGTATGAGACTATGTATATATATATACGTATACCTACACATGAATGATGAGGATTGTATATGGCACTTGGAGATGAGTCGATGAGATTTGGCATGATGCTATGAGATCGGTGATATGTTTTGATTCGTATTTTGAGATACGACATGAGATTATAGCAGGCCTTTAGGCGTGTGTTTTTATACAAGCACATATTTATATAGATGGTATCAGTTTGTACTAGACTTAGATCAGTACCCCAATTCATGAGATATGATGATATTGGATACTGGATGAATAATGAGATGAATGTGATATTTGACCCGTACCCAGATTAGGGATACCGTACGACCGATTTATGTACGAGCTTTATATTGATGATAGATCCGCAGTCTTGACTCGAGGATGTCATGTGATATATTATATCGTATGTGATACTATTGAGGCGGGATCACCGACTATTATATTTATATTGTATCGACTCAGATTTAGGTGGTTTCCTTACCTTTCGATTAGTCCTGTAGTTTACTTGATGTTAGACTATACTCGAGTCATACCTATTTCAAAATTAATGAATCTTGAGTATTTTAAAGACAGACCAAGGGATTCTACGGATATTGTAAAAAGATGCATCTTTTCTTAAAAACACCGTAGCCTTATTTTTCTAAACACCATGATTCGTGTTATTACAAATGGAAAAAACTGTATGACATATATATATTGATGTAGATTCTTCACTGTTGTGTTTATTATTCATTTTTCGCATATTCTTGCTATTCGCATCGCATTGCATGTTTAAATGTGTTTATTGTTATATTAAACCCATGCTGTCAGGACACCAGCACCATTATCGATGATGCGTATATTCTACGTACACCTACTTGCCGGCTCACACACTTCATCATCGATAATTGCCATGTCACTACACATTAGGACTGTTGTATCAGAATATGACTCCTTGCATGACATATTTGTGTATATACCTACTTGTACATCCATATCGGCGCACAGGCATATTGTACACTCATACTTGCGTACATACCTACTTGTACATCCATATTGGCGCACAGGCACATTGTATACTCATACTTGTGTATATATCTACTTGTAAATCCATATTGGCGCACAGGCATATTGTACACTCATACTTGCGTATATACCTACTTGTACATCCATATTGGCCCACAGGCACATTGTACACTCATACTTGCGTATATACCTACTTGTACATCGATATTGGCGCGCATGCATATAGTACACTCATACTTGTGTATATACTGTAAGTGCACGGCGGCGCCCCGGCTGTCAATCCGACGCCGGAATGCGGAAGCGATGCTTTACTTTAAATTTTTGAACCGGCACTACCGCGCACTAAAACCCGGATCGGGCCATTAAGATAGTCCTAGCTAACTAAAGAACTGGATAAAGAGATATACCGAGCGATCCGTGTCCTTTGGTCTTCTCGTCGTCGTCCCGATCTCCCCGGGGAATCTCCGGTCTCCACCATGTCGCTGGCTTCTTTTACGGGCTCCCGCCTCTGGTCCGAGGCAACTCCAGCACGAAGTTGGCGAGTTGACGTGCCCATGATTTGCTGTAGAATGTAGTGTGGAACTTGTGTCTCATTTGGGGTATTGGAAGTTGCCTTTGGTGGAGGAAATGATATAAGCTTATGGAGATGGATCTTGTTGGATTTTACAAAGCCAAAAGAGCAAAAATCCCACACCAAAAATATTGGGACAGCCCCTCATCTATTTTGGCCGGCCATGGCTCATGGTGGGAGTGAGGAATGGAGAGAGAGAGAGCAAAGGTCAAAGGGTAGGAAAGCAACTCATACAAGCAAAAAGGAAAGTGATTATCATATGAAATGATGATCACAATCCAATTCAAAACCACTCCCATCATCAACAACCATGATGAACCAAAAGTCAAGCCATGAAGAAAGTCAAGGAAAGCTACACCCATCATGAAAATCATCATGAAGCAAAAGTCAAGGGTGGTAGAATTATCATGATACCACTATATGCAAAGACCACCCTCCAAAATGCTTATTTTCACAAATGCAAATAAGCCCTCCTCCACCAATTTTCGGCCAATGAAAGATACAAAGAAATATGGCCAAAACGGAAAACAAACTGGCAACTCCAAAAAACTGATCCCGTAATAAATTACAGGAAAACCCCGCTACTGTATATACATACCCGCATTTGTATTCTGACCGAAATACAAATGCAATGAGACAAAATCTACACTGTACCATACTAGGATCCGGCTTAAACCAAAGCTCGCTAGTATTAACCGTCCGATCCTGATCCGTGCAATACCGCACATATCTGATCGAACCCTGCCATATCTCCATACGGCCTCTACAGCGTTTCGCCCGAAACTTGAGAAACTGGTCTGTGGGGGACTCTAAAGACTCGTTAACACCTTGGTTGTGGATTTAACTAATAGCACGTCAGAGGTATTAGCCTATACGTAACGGGCTACCAGGTATTGACCAAAAGGGACGTCGATGAGCGAACTCATCCTGACACCCTACTGAGCCTGTCAGCGACAATATCCGTACAGTCCGGTCCGTTCGTCTATGAGCATCGCATGGCGGGCCTAGGGGGTTTGTAAAAGTCAGACCCCCAAAAGCGGTACAAGTCGTGTCGGAGTGTAGCCCAGAACACCCTGAGATACTACTGGAATACCTACCAGTAAATCTCCTGCCTTGGCCAAGGACTTTTCATGTACTGGCTCTCCTAGACACAGCGCGACCTCACCCCCAATACCGGAAGAGACGAACCCCTGAAGATCCGCTCACTGCCTCCATGTGGCTCGGGACTGTACCCAACTAAAACCTGTTTGCACGTCTTCTTTGAGCATGGTAGGGTAATAATCAAAGTACAGTGGGAACTCACACGAGACAAATGACAATCCTCAGGTCGATGAACTAACCGGTACACATGTCACCAGGGAACTGCTATCTGACGTCAGGTATAAGACCAACTAGCATGTTCCCGGCGAGTCCTGTCCGGTGTACTCATAACCAAATGAACACCTGTATACATCTTAGGTGAACCAACTGACACCAGTAGCTTGTGAGATCGGCCACCGCCCCTCGTCGGGGTCTCGACTGTATACACTAGTCTACTCTGGGGAATCGATGCCCTGTCTCGAAACTCCCACGACTAGGGACCTTTTAAGGATGTGCTTATAGAGTCCAGCTCTCACGTATATGATCGCCCTCATACTGCTGGTAGTCAAGCAAGAATCCTAGGGGCTCTATCAACGTGTAATAGAGACCTGTCAGGTCACCTAAAGCAGTACATGATGATAAAGGTAAACCAGATAGCATACTATCATCTTGAGTAAGACTGTCCTACCGGGATAGGTCCTCCCTCAATCATTGCAATCACGTGCCTGTGATCCAATAATTGACTCTAAGGGCACTATCTCCAACAATCTCCCACTTGCACTCAAGGCTAATTATTGCGATGTCGCATACTCACAGCCCGTATGATACCGAACACCCAACTCCTCTACTAGTCAGTCTCACAAAGCACGTTAGCGAAACTATTGCGTTCGAGGAATAGCCTCAGTGAGTGGATCCGCCTTGATGTTTCTTTCTATGTCTCTCTATATCTCAAGTTCGCGGAGAATGCCATCTCCGGAAATGAGCAATACTTGTCTTAGAATGTGTCTGGATGTCTGATGGGACCTAGCTCATAAATGAACTCCAAATCCAAACTTCTTAGACTGTATCGTCAACTGAACTTAATCAGTATCCTGCGCCATGCCTCCCTCAGTATTTCCTTGGACCACTTGTCCAAAATACTGCCCCTCGTCAGAAGGAAAACTATAACTCTAACAACCTCCCTGTCGTCCAAGTCATCTTGAAAGCCTGGAATGATAACTGTCTCCCGAATGAGGCTGTCGTTATCATATCCCTAGAACATCCACTTATGTTCTAAAACTGCTTCCGACTGTTTCTCCAGGATTGGATCAACGTCAACTTATTGCATTTAGTGCAAAAACAACATCTGGTGTGGTACTTGACATCTCATGATTGACTCAATTGCCTAAGCAAGTGATCTGCCAATCATGCACATCCCTCTCCCCTTTAGTCTGTAAGACACCTTTAGAGAGGGTGACTCCATCATCTGCAGGTACACTACCGTGCATGGAGTCGTCCATTCTAAATACTCATAGAATGCTGTCTAAGTACCCAGATTGGGAAACTACCCAAATCTAGATCTAAAACCATAGATCTAGTAACCAGAATGTCTGATATAATATCCATATCCTTTGTGGAGAAACCACTGTGTGACAACCAAAGTATAACTGATCGTAGTAAAGGAATTTCACTTCCTACTCTGTGTATGTCATCCAAATAACAGGACATCACACCCTACTATCTTCTTAACAGATCCATCCACTATTCTGATGAAGTCAAACCTATGACTGTCATGTCAGAAATAGATGATCTATCTCCGCTATATCTGCTTTAGTCTATAAATAGACATAAGCCACTTGTCCACCAATGCTTCCGCTGCTCCCACTGACCACGACAACCCTCTGGCAGAGTCATATAGACGTACACTTCTAAAGCTAGTTTAGAACGACCCTATACTCCTCCTCCTGCCGGGTCTCACGGCCTGGAACAACAGTAATTGGAAAGTCTGGGTAAACAAGAACTTCCCTGTCACCGTCCTTGAGGCTACCGAAGTACCTCTCGAGTGCCGGAAGTTACCCACCATATCAGTGGAGTGGCCAATGGAATGTCAAACCAGATTGAATCTTTAGGTTCTTATCAAATTTTCTGTAATCGTTTGCGGTTCTGGAATCACTTCCAGTTCTACCATACTCCCACCACTGTTTTCTAAAAAAATCCATTTTTATTAAAACTGTGGCGAGTCTAGAACAATATCACTATTGATCTTCCAGATGGTAGAAAGTCAACCCTCGTCATAGCCTGGGTCAACCCACAAACAGCCATTACAGAAACATGCCTTGAGTTATCCAGAGTCTGGTTTTAAACATAGGCCGGACAACTCCCCGTACTTTAACATCGTTAAGATATGAACTGTTCTATATCCAATATAGAAACAGAGGCACTGATTTAATTGAACCAGATTCAAATCATGCAGCTGTCTCCAGTGCATGTCAACTAAATGGAAGGAGGCCGATCAGCGTTACTCAACTTAGGAACGCTTCCAATTATGAGTAACCTGAAAGAGAAGTAAGTTCTCTTAACCATTACTATCAACTGAATACCCTGCACAAGTATCTACATCTTCGATCACCTTGAAGAATACTGATACTTGCAATAACTGGTTCTCTACTTTACTCTTATACCCACAACTTCTCATAATTCAGACCTTGCGTTTCTACGAAACACTTGTCTAAAAACTAGAGAAGTCATAAGTAAATCGAATATATTACGAGGACCAACCCCTCTGTCCTAATGGACACTGGACAACATACAATCCTCTGTATAAGTCCTTTGAGTCTAATAACTCATTCCCTGTGTGTCGTAGGTCGAAAACTGTACTTATGATTAAGAAGAATTACACCGTCGTTCAATGCTCCTTACCTAACCGTCCACTGATATAGGTAAATGTCATGGACATAATTTCAAAAAGGTACATCTCACTCTATAAAAATAGACGTACAGATATATCAATTTGAAATTGGTGCATAACAACGGATATTCAAAACCAAATATTTGCCATCCGCCAAACAACCCAGGTGACTTCCTCAAACATCACTGATTACAACGAATCCCGATATAATGAGGATGATCACCTAATTCCCAATAACTTACTCCTACTCATCATCTGTAAAACCATACAGATGTGAGAATCATACCTGGTAAATACATACCCTGGAGCAAGATCTGATTGGGAAATCAGTTTTCCTTTAACAGTACACAGTGAAACTGAAACATTGAAATGTTTCGATGGGGTATCCTGGTATTCCTAGTAATGCCTCTTCCATTATCCAGATTCACAACTATAACCGTATATTTCTTTGCCACCTCTCCAAATCCCTTTATATGTCTTTAGTCATTACCTTCTGCACACCCCTTTAGGCCAAATGGTTTTCTTCCTTCCCTACCGTTCGGCACCAGCCTATGGTTTGGAAGAAGACTATCCAATAAGCATAATGGGTGTACTGCCCTAATCCTAGGAACACTCACAATGCGAGAGAAGGTGAAGATAAAAGACAACCGAATAAACCTTATTCCTATTTCTCCCGAACCAGAATCCATCCCCGAACTGGAACAAGTTCCTTTCGAGTTCGTATATAACCATACGATGGAGTATCCAATAAACTGTGGATCTTCGTAGTGATACGGAGTGTCCTGGAGAAATACAAAGGTGAAGTGGGAGTGGTAATGAAATACTTGGTTTGGTCGTGAATAGCAGTCGCAATTTACTTTGCCCTCTTATTAATCCCTTTCTTTGTCTTTACATAATACCTTCTGTACACCATCGTTAGGCTAATTGGTTTTCTTCATTCCCTACCGTTCGGCACCTGCCTATGGTTTCGAAGAAGACTATCCAATTTGCGTAATAGGTGTACTATCTTCTAAACCAAGGAGTACTCGCAACTTGAGAGAAGGTAAAAAGGAAAAGACAACTGAATAGTCCTATTCATTTTCTCCAGAACCGGAAACCATCCTCGAATGAATCCCTTCGAGTTCGTATATAACCATACGATGGTTTTGTCCAATTGAAGTGGACGTTCGTAGTAATACGGGGTGTCCTGGAGAAAAGGGTAAAAGTAGGAGTGGCAATGAGGTTTGCAACTCTGACTATCCAAAAGCCGGTGTTAAGAAGGTTCGGTCAACTTGGTCACTGAGTCATAGTCTAGGGTCAGGTCAATGGTCGCTGCCAAAGAGAGAGAGAGAAAAGAAACACTCAGCGTGCACTCTAACCTAGATCAGAATCGTTACCAATTTATCTAATCTGGGAACCTCCCACTGTACCGTCAAATTCTCCTCCAAACCTGAAAGAAGAATTAGTCGGGATCACCCGAGGAGTAAACCAACTCATCAGTGGGAATCGGGATCCAACTGTCATCGCATGATAACGTGATGGAATCCGCTCACGCTATCACCCTCCAGAAGTTATGCGCATATCTGGCAAGTTTCAGTTTCTTTAGAAACTCCCGATGTGATTTTTGCCCCATGCTCTTATGACCTTAGCGTGAGGTCAAAATATCATAAGTCGCATGTCAAGTTCTACCCATCATTGTCCAGGTTAATTTGAACCCACCCGTACATACCTTTGACGTAGGCCAAAATAGTAGTACGACTGTCCCAAACCAACGCATCTATCTATGCAATAGCTAAATATCCGGCAACTACCAATCACCATGCCTTGGCATGAGGTCAAAATACATAGCTTGAATACTACCGAATATTTAACCGAAATGATGGAGGGCTACGAATGGTTTCTGGCGAAAACCTTTAACGTAATGAAATTGATATCGTTGAAGGAACCGGATAGCTTTTAAAAATATAGTGACGAAAACCTTTGCTACAGAGGTCACTACCGGTGAAGGGATCTCGGCTCTTTCCCCGTAGAATAAGGTGCAGGATTGTAACGTTTTAGAAATCGTTTTGCGAATTTTCCCGTTTTAGGGCAAAATTGTCGGTTTTTCCCGTTTTAACCCGATTTCGATCAAACGACCGTATAAGCTTACCGACACCTAATTTGGCCAAAATAAAGCTTGTGCGCGAACTTTGGGAGTATTTGGGAGGTTTTGGTTCAGATAGATTTTTTCCCGAATAAAATATTATTTTAAGCGGTATTTTGTACACGTAAATCGGGAAAATTTTTATTCTGTGAATAAATTAATTTTGTCACTAGAATTATTTTAGAAGGTTCTTTTTAAATATCTAGATTTTTTTTGGTGACTAATGGTTTGGATTTAAAAAGAAAAGAAAAGAGTGAAAGGTGGCAAAATAGCATTATTTAATATTAATTACTCTCTTTCCTAGCTATTTCCTCACAAATTATTCACAAAAATACCCCCCATCCCTCCTTGGCCGAGCTCACCTCCCCATTTCTGTCCTCAACATTTCCAAACTCATTTCTCACTCATTTTCAATCAAAAACACAAAAAAGAATTCCAAAAATAAATCCAAAAATTCCTATATAAATATTAAACCATTTTTCCTTCACTAATCCTTCATGGATCTTCATCAAAGCTTGATTTTTGGAGGCTAAAATGATGGATCTAATTTCTTTTTGGTGTTCTTGAGGAGGTATAATTTCTTACCTTAATCCATAATTAATTGCTTTAATCTTGAACTAGCTAATTTAGTTAACTATTTAAGTGCTTAGTTTAGCTTTTAATTCATGATTAATTCATTATATTTGGTTTAAGAAATTCATGTTAAGGTTAAATTTTTATTAAGTGATTAGTGTTTAATTGAAGTGTTAAATTGTGTTTTGGAAAAGATTAATCTAGTAGAAAATGTTAAAATTTGCTAATGATTATTTTGTTTAATCAAGCAAAGTTGCTTACTAGATTTTTGCTAAAACATAATTAGCGAGTGTTAAAAATATAGGATTAGTTTAGATAGCTTAGTTAAGCTATTTTAAGGTATTTGTAATTGTTAGATTTGCGTTATCTTGAATCTAGTGCGATATATTGCGATAGGTTGCTTACTAGATTTCGGGGTTCTCCGACGTAGGGTTCGTTTGGTAGTTGCGAGATTATATCCAGTGTATTCCTCGTAATTTTTGTGTTGTGTTGCGCGATCGGGACGATCGGGGTCCAGACTTGGTGTTTTGTAGTTTAGCGACCCCAATTAGGGTTTTGGCCGGTATCGTGCGCGATAGATGCGCTAAGCGCGCAGTGTAATTTTCCGGACATTTTCGTCGCGTTTTGTTGTCTTTTCGTCATTTTAGGATATTTAGCTTATGTGTTGTATTTATGAAATTTTAGGTTTGCAAGCAGGGATTTCAGGTGCTGCGGACAAGGGGAAGCAGGTGGTCGGATTTTCTTAGCTCGAGACCATCGGTGAGTAGATTTAACATCTACGGGGAAATCGCCCGTATGGCGTTATGCGTCGGGGCGAATATGATATGATAGTTGCATGTATTTGCATATTAGTTACTTTCATATGAATGTCATTGCATAGCATTATCTGTTGTACTTGACTCATAACTTTAGATATAACACATTACTGACGGTTCATGTTGCACGAGCACTAAATTGTATGCTTCACCCACACCGTCTGTAATTGCCATAACACGCACAAACACCTACCTATATGATATGATAGTGGATAGGAATGATTGGAGTAGTAACTCTTATTCTATTGTGCATATGAAATACTGTGGGCACATACATACGTGATATTGCATTGGGCAGGAATAGTTAAGGTAGTGAACCTTATTCCACTTCACTTATATCTTGCTATAATTACCTATACATCATGAATACATATTGACATGTACACCCTCATACTTGATTACATGTAGATACTTAAACCCTGCTACACTTACATGTACACTTCTTATGATACTTCATTTATTTTCGAAGGAATTGGGAACCGCATGATATGTTTTTAAAGCTAGATTCAATTTAAGGAGCGGTTTTCCCTTTATATGCTCATATTGATGTTTTATGTTGCATATATCAGTTTTATATGGATTTTACACATTGAGATATGGATTTCATATGATTTATGGATTTGAGAACCGTGGGGGATATTTTCAAGAAAACTTTGTATTGTTTGAAAACCCAGTTTCTCTTGATATGATATTTGATGCGTCCACCATGTGATTTCTTGGTTCTGAGATTTGGCTTGTGATACCCGATTCGAGGAGCGGGATGCACCGTCTGCGGGTACATGGTGGACCCGGTATGGTACCCCGGGGTGAGTGGTGATTTCGTGGTGTAGACGATAAACCTGACGGTGGGACCACTACCTACCGGTGATTGTATTTGGACTCGGCGGTTATCATGGAGATACCGACCGGAGTGAGGTATGACATATCGTCAGGGCTAGTCATAGTGACAGCGCCTGAGTTATAAGGATTTACGTGTCGATGCTAGACACGGGTTTCATGATGTTTCGAGTGTCGGTGTTGGACACTCAGGTTTTCGTGAGACATGCAGGATGTGAGGGACGATCTAAGGATGCGGTGCCTGAGGATTTGGGATTTGATGTGTCAGTGAGGGACACTGGTATTTTTCCATGCTGATGATTTTTGCATGAGATTTTATATTATATCATCCCACACTCAGGATTATGTTGATATGCATTGTTTCATGTAGTTGTAGTACCCTAATGATGTACCTTTACATGATTGTTGCATATTCACTTATCATACTTATGCTATCGGATTACTTGTGATAGATAGATCGCTGTTCGTGCATACTTGCGATTACTGTATGATGTTATTTACTATTCACGAGTTGGCAACTCACCCCCGTTGTGCCACAGTGTTGTGCAGGACTTACCCTCTGAGTAGTCGCGGCAGGGCATCTTTTCAAATCTACTTTTGCGGATACCGCTACAGTTGGCTGTGAAGCCTTGCTTTTAGGTGGGTTGCGGTTATCTGTTTGTACTTTATATATTTTTTTATTGGATCTAGTATTCTCCATCTACCACTATGTTTTATATGACTTAGAGACGACTTGTGAGGTTTCAGTGTTATATTTTGTGGTGACTTTGGGTGCCGTGCTCGTGGGAGCCGGTTTTGTTGAAAAGTTTTACTTCTTTATGCAGTTTTCTTTTGTATTTCTTCGCTTCGGCGTCGCATATATGTTGTGATGGTTGTCTCCGCCGTTGGGCATGATTTGCTCCCGTTTGAGATGCTTTTATTATTATCTATGTTGTACCCGTTTTCGGGGTTAGTTTTTACAAAGGAGGTGCTGCCGAAATTTTTAAGAACGAAAACTAAACTTAAAGATTTTTACTTGAAAATTTCCGAATGCTTAAAACTATGTTTTTCTCCGTTGATCCAGTTTTGGGTGGTTTAGATTTCTGGGTTTCGGCTTACTTAAGTTGCGTACGCCTTTAGACGTTACGTAGTTTAAGTGCCGGTTACTGGGCAAATTTGGGTCGTGACAAGGATATTCCAACAGAATACCACGATGCAAAGCAAAAGTAATCGGCTATAGTGAAGTTATTGCCCTGACGCAAACTTCTGTCCAAGGGGTCACTCCCGGTGAAGGGATCTCGGCCCTTGCCTCGTCGACTGAGGAGCAGGATATTCCAACTGAATACCATGATGCGAAACAAAAGTGAACGTCCTTGCAATAACATCTTTTTGAAAAATGTTCCAACAACATCAGATTAGGTTTGTTTAACTTGCATTGATCCGAATCAATGCAGTCCCATCAATTGATCACACCACAAAGAACGAAAATAATGATGTATGTATATGCCATCCGCATTCGCCACTGGGTCCCGTCATTACCCGTTAGGTTAGCTAACTAACGATAGAGCGGGGACTGGACTAGCGCGGATGCAAAAAATATACAACATCTACTAATATATATAATATATAATTTTTGCTCAAGGCGTGATAAAATGCAACATCACAGAAATGTACAGCATCACGGAACAATACAGATATCTGGGATCCCCGGGTTTCACAGAGCCGCTACTGAAACCCGACGTTCCCCTGGTCGTGTGGATAGCCTGTGCAATGAAAATCCTAGACCCCTACGAGCGCGGCAAGTTACCCGCCAAAACCTGAAGCGAGGCAGCCCCCTTCAGCAACGTGAATGGACTACCCAGCACTTCACAGAATCCGGTAACTTGGGCACCCCTCCTGGGTCAACCTGTACCCCCTACGAGTGCGGCGAATAGCTCGCCAATTCTAGAGTGAAGCCCCCTCCTCTCAATGCCATGAGATGCGGGCTCGTTGCCCTCTAGAATCCGGCCATCCGTGCACCCCTCCGTGGGGTAATCCTAGTACAGAAAGTAAAATATACATACAACGGGTACATCGACCGCAACCTGGTCGTGCCCCAAAAGAATAATATACAAACAGGCAGTGACAGCAGTCCAGATGTCGGACGCTCGCCCCGCAATAACAAATGTACATAATACAACAAAAAACTGTACTAGCATTGCATCCAGGCTATCCCCCACGACCAATCCGCAGCATCACAGCACAATCACAGAACATCAACATGAATGTCACGTTCGCAAATCCGTCTAACCGGGCTATAACAGTTAGAAAAGATTTACCGATCGAGTGACATTCACGGTCGCAGATATAATCTAAATACTGTGAACTAATGTGTTTAAAATTTTCCGATCGATCAAATTTATCGAAGTGGGCCCCAAGCACTACTGTAGCACTCACAGAAAATCTAGGCCCAAAAAGAATGTTCCAAAACCCGTATTTTCAAGTCAGGAGCTTTCTGCAAAATTTTGGTACACTGAACAGTGCAAGTCGCGGCGGAACCGCGGCCCAAGCAATGGTTTGGCCGCGGTTCCGCGGTGATATAGTGTGTTCACGAGACCGAAATTTCACAGAATTCTTATAATTCCCTGCACATCATTCTGCAACTACCTGAAAAATTTTTGGAGCCAAAAAAAATTCGACAGAAACTGATGCACATGAAAACGCGGTTTTTGGAATTTTGTTCGATAGGAAATGTAAACACATTAGAAAAAGCTAGACTAGGTTAATGGCGAGGCTCTGATACCACTGTAAGTGCACGGCGGCGCCCCGGCCATCAATCCGACGCCGGAATGCGGAAGCGATGCTTTACTTTAAATTTTTGAACCGGCACTACCGCGCACTAAAACCCGGATCGGGCCATTAATCTAGTCCTAGCTAACTAAAGAACGGGGTAAAGAGATATACCGAGCGATCCGTGTCCTTCGGTCTTCTCGTCGTCGTCCCGATCTCCCCGCGGAATCTCCAGTCTCCACCACGTCGCCGGAAGGGCACCACGTCCCCGGCTTCTTTTACGGGCTCCCGCCTCTGGTCCGAGGCAACTCGTGCACGAAGTTGGCGAGTCGACGTGTCCAAGATTTGCTGTAGAATCTAGTGTGGAACTTGTGTCTCATTTGGGGTATTGAAGTTGCCTTTGGTGGAGGAAATGATATAAGCTTATGGAGATGGATCTTGTAGGATTTTACAAAGCCAAAAGAGCAAAAATCCCACACCAAAAATATTGGGACAGCCCCTCATCTATTTTGGCCGGCCATGGCTCATGGTGGGAGTGAGGAATGGGGAGAGAGAGAGAGCAAAGGTCAAGTGGTAGGAAAGCAACTCATACAAGCAAAAAGGAATGTGATTATCATATGAAATGATGATCACAATCCAATCCAAAACCACTCCCATCATCAACAACCATGATGAACCAAAAGTCAAGCCATGAAGAAAGTCAAGGAAAGCTACACCCATCATGAAAATCATCATGAAGCAAAAGTCAAGGGTGGTAGAATTATCATGATACCACTATATGCAAAGACCACCCTCCAAAATGCTTATTTGCACAAATGCAAATAAGCCCTCCTCCACCAATCATCGGCCAATGAAACATACAAAGAAATATGGCCGAAATGGAAAACAAACTGGCAACACCAAAAAACTGATCCAGTAATAAATTACAGGAAAACCCCGCTACTGTATATACATACCCGCATTTGTAATCCGACCGAAATACAAATGCAATGAGACAAAATCTACACTGTACTATACTAGGATCCGGCTAAACCAAAGCCCGCTAGTATTAACCGTCCGATCCTGATCCGTGCAATACCGCACGTATCTGATCGAACCCTGCAATATCTCCATACGGCCTCTACAGCGTTTCGCCCGAAACTTGAGAAACTGGTCTGTGGGGGACTCTAAAGACTCGTCAACACCTTGGTTGTGGATTTAACCACTAGCACGTCAGAGGTATTAGCCTATACATAACGGGCTACCAGGTATTGACCAAAAGGGACATCGATGAGCGAACTCATCCTGACACCCTACTGAGCCTGTCAGTGACAATATCCGTACAGTCCGGTCCGTTCGTCTATGAGCATCGCATGGCGGGCCTAGGGGGTTGGTAAAAGTCAGACCCCCAAAAGGAGTACAAGTCGTGTCGGAGTGTAGCCCAGAACACCCTGAGATACTACTGGAATACCTACCAGTAAATCTCCTGCCTTGGCCAAGGACTTTTCATGTACTGGCTCTCCTAGACACAGCGTGACCTCACCCCCAATACCGGGAGAGACGAACCCCTGAAGATCCGCTCACTGCCTCCATGTGGCTCGGGACTGTACCCAACTAAAACCTGTTTGCACGTCTCCTTTGAGCGTGGTAGGGTAGTAATCAAAGTACAGTGGGAACTCACACGAGACAAATGACGATCCTCAGGTCGATGAACTAACCTGTACACATGTCACCAGGGAACTGCTATCTGACGTCAGGTATAAGACCAACTAGCATGTTCCCGGCGAGTCCTGTCCGGTGTACTCATAACCCAATGAGCACCTGTATATATCTTAGGTGAACCAACTGACACCAGTGGCTTGTGAGACCGGCCACCGCCCCTCATCGGGGTCTCGACTGTATACACTAGTCTACTCTGGAGAATCGATGCCCTGTCTTGAAACTCCCACGACTAGGGACCTTTTAAGGATGTGCTTATAGACTCCAGCTCTCACGTATATGATCGCCCTAATACTGCTGGTAGTCAAGCAAGAATCCTCGGGGCTCTATCAACGTGTAATAGCGACCTGTCAGGTCACCTAAAGCAGTACACGATGATAAAGGTAAACCAGATAGCATACTATTATCTTGAGTAAGACTGTCCTATTGGGATAGGTCTTCCCTCAATCATTGCAATCACGTGCTTGTGATCCAATAATTGACTCTGAGGGCGCTATCTCCAACATATACCTACTTGTACATCCATATTGGTGCACCGGCATATTGTACACTCATACTTGCGTACACACATATTGTACACCCATACTTGCATATATATGTATTTGCACATACATAAATGATTCTGGCTTGATTTTGGAGATTTGGGAACCGCAAGATATATTTTAAAACTTGATTCATTTAAAAGAGTGGTTTTCCCTTGATATGTGCATATTACTGTTCCATGTCGCATGATATACGGATATGCTTACATTTCTGTTATATGTCGCATACATCATACTTTTTGATTATACGCATTGAGATATGTTGTTTTCATGAGATTTCTGGATTTGGGAACCATGGTTATTTCAAAAAGAGAGTATGCATTGTTTTAAAAACTCGGTTACCCTTGACATGATATTTTAGTGCCTCCACCATGTGTTTTCTCGGTTCTGAGAGTGGCATGTGAAACCCGATTCGAGGAGCGGTAGGCACCGTCTGCGGGTACATGGTGGACCCGGCGAGGTACCCCGGGGCAAGAAGACTCGTATATGTTAGATGGTGAGCCTGGCAGGGGAGCACTACCTACCGGTGATAGTATTTGGGCCCGTCAGCTATCCAAAGGATACCGACCGGAGTCATGAGATAGATATGAGGGCCGACCAGAGTAGGCGGCGCCTGAGACGAGGTATTTGAGGGCCGATCCGAGGATACGGCGCCTGAGTTTTGAGGATTTTACGTGTCGATGCTGGACACTCAGGTTCCATGATGTTTTGAGTGTCGATGCTGGACACTCAGGTTCCATGATTTTGATGTGTCGCGAGGGACACACGTTGATTTATATCCTCATACCTTCATGCATATTCTTTTAGGACATTTACTTGCATGATGTTGTCATTGGTTGACACGTGGACGAGATCCACATGCATGCATACATTGATTATCTGGTGTACGTGATCCACATGCATTCATTCATTGTCTATGGTTGGATGATATCCACATACTTAGACTTGGGTATATAGTTGGCACCTATACTGATACGGCCACCCTAGATATCATAGTATTACCTTCATGATATAGTTGACACTGGTTTCATGTCGATTACATTGATCATACCTCATATTTATGATATGTTGCTACCTGAGGCACTGGCACGAGCACTTGGTATTACACTTGTGTGTAGATGTTTACCCTTACCACCTTATCATGCTTTAGACCTTATCATATTGAGGATATATATATTAGTGATCGTATTGACCTAGGATGGAGTCATACATACGATTTCTGCTCTGTGATGTTTTCTACTAACGAGTTGGCAACTCACCTCCGTTGGGCCACAGTTTCTTGCAGGTTTTGCCGTACAGGTTTCATTGCGGCTTTGCTGGCATACTGCTTCCATTCTGGGTGATTTGTTTTGGTAGGTGGGTTCACTTGCATCGTGATCACCATTGTATTTTACTTACATTCAGTTGTATCTAGTAACTCCATCAACCAGACTTGTACATTTATTTTCATACTTAGAAAACCTGCTGTATATTCTTTCGACCTTAGAGTCGCGCGTTGTATGATTATGGTTTTCTTGATGTTTTGAGTTTCCTTTTGAGTTTTGATCCTCGCCCTTCGGCGTTGTAAATTATATCGCTTGTGTGGTTGTGACCGTCGATTGACGAAGAGCTAGCTCCCGCTTGGGGATGCCTTTTATCATTGTGCATATATTATTCATGTTGTACCCCGTTTGGGGCCAGTATTTACAAAGGAAACTCTGCCGAAATTTTCAGAAAAGACTTAAGATTTAAAAATGCATATTCGGCTTATGTTTTTTAAAAACCCCTTGTTTTAAAATAGGTTTTCTTGTTACTTTCTTTAATGGTTTAGATTTCTGTGTTTTCTTGGCTTACTTGAATTAGATGGGGTCCTATAGACTACATATGATTCAAGTGCCAGTCGCGTGCCATTTCGGGTTATGACAAAGTTGGTATCAGAGCGCTAGGTTAACCTTGGTTCGAGTCTAAGTTTGACTATGCGGAGCCTAGAGCGTTTGTATATATTCGGAACTTAGTCTTGACCTTACGGAACTTAGACTTAGTCGAGAGGGTTTTAGACCCGAACTTTTGTCGCATAGGTTGACCTTGGTTGATGGAGTAGGTGACTTAAGGAGAGTGACGTACCGTGTGATGTTCCGCGGCATACTTAAAATACGCTACTCCACTTAAGAAACCTTAGGATGTACATTTTCTTGCACAGTATTATATTCATTCCTATGAACTATCCTCATCGATATTGGTTATGATTTTGTTGCCACGATTACACGGGCAGAGAGAGCTACGGCTAGAGTTGCATCAGCACGAGCTCGTCACGGACAAGGACTGGCCAGGGTGTGATTCCAGGGACTTACGATTTGCATAGATGCGTCGTTTTATTGTGTTTTCGCGCCATGAGCGTTTGATGGATCGCTTTTACAAGATTACTCGGACGTGCAGATCAGCACCAGAGGATTGAGCCACTGATAGAGACGAGCCAGATTTTGATGACCGTCAATGCACAGATTATTTTTGATGATTGAGGCACTGTTCAGAATGTGGACAAATAAGCCAGTTGTTGCTGCGAATGACGAGATATCACCCCAGATGTTTGGAGCTATTGCCGCATGAGTTGTATTTAGAGATATGATAGATGATCGCCAGTCACCTATGGAGGAAGGACTAGGACATGTGATCGTTGCCTACCCCGAAACGAGGTCATCAGATTGATTGATTCCAGCTGGAGACGACTTCACGCAGGTACGTTGGGAGTCGATAGAGACGATCGAATGTCAGAAGCCCATTTTCCAAGTTTAAAGTATTCAGAGACAAATGCAAGTAATGCTATGGACCCTCTAGAAGAATGAAACCCTAACTCGACATAATGACCATGAGAACTCTTTGAAACCTTAGGGTTTGCTGCAGTTCAGCGGTGCCATTAGTGAGGCTTGGGTTTGCCCTTCTACGGTTGGACCACAGGTATTACGGTATATACTGGAATACTATTAAACTGTACCCAAGAAATTGAGCTCTTGGGGGATTATGGAACCTTAACAAATCGATCGAAAGGTTCGACGTCATTCGGATATCTTGTGATGGGATACATTGCTTGGGAGACTCCAGATACGAGTATAGCCGTTGGAGCGCAGTCCATGCAGCCACGAAGAGACGAGTCCGAAGCAGTCGACATTAGAGAAAAGTGGAGTAAGAGGTTCATACGAGATCTTGATGAGATGACGTTCCACTCTGCCGACATTAGAGATGTGATACGCATGCAGAGGCGTTGTATATGGATATATCTTCCAGAAGGAGTCGCGATGAGTATGCAGCCGTTCCGGAACAAGAAACAAATTTAATAAAGGACGATGACTTCCTGGCAGTTCGGCAGAAACGAGATTTAGGAGGGACCTCGACAGGACCTTTCTAGAATATAATACGAGAAGACTTGGACCCCGGAGTGGTCATGTTACGCACACCCAGCAGGCCAGAGTTTGGCACCGTCGACGAGACATATTATGAGTGACCATGACAGTTGGTTAGAGATTCTTAGAGGATGTGCTTGAGCGGGACTGTTTCCGCCTTACTTGATTTTGGTATTTTGGGCGATCTATTCGCATGATTTAGTTTTGATGACCGAGTTTCATGATATTTGTTTTCGTGCACCATGGTCGCACATACTGGGTATTTATATTATGTGCATAGTTATTACACTTGACATATGCTTTATACACCATTGTGTTGATTTATGATGTATGCATAGTATCGCACTTGATATCGTTTTGTACCTTGGCTGCACATGATTATGATTTCATGGATTTCACACAGTTGGGCTGATTTTCTGCATATGGTACGCATTCGATTTGGTTTTTGCACTCGGTATAGTTCACATATGCTTGTAGTGCATTAATACGTATTTTGTGCACCACAGTTGCACCTGAGTTCGTTTTGATGTCATTTGAGATATTGATTGTGATTTCATGCCTAGGGCATGCATATGATTTGACTTATGCTTTCGGCATAGTTTTCATGCACTTTTAGTATTTTGATTTGCTTTTGTGCACGCTGATGCACATGGTTGTGAGATTATATACCACGGTATACCTGATTTGGATTTGGATTGAAAGGTGTTGTATACCGTCAATTTCGATTGTGATACTCGATATTTGTTTTGTGCACCTTATGTAGCTGATTGGATTCTTGCACATATTTGACACGCTTGAATTGGACTTTTGCGCATGTTTGGCGCTTGATATTGGATTTTGTGATTTTGCGCATGTTGGATGCACATGATTTAGATTTTATTCGTGCATGATGGATTCACCTTATTTGGATTTTCGCGCATGTTGGGCGCATGATATGAGATGCGATTTTAGTGCACACCAGATACACTAAATCAGGATTCTTTGTGCATATCAGATGCACCTGATGTTGCTGTCAGGCACATCGTTGCCTCTGACAAGTGTTTCGTGCACACCCGTTGCACTTAGATGTTATTTCTGTGCACACGTATGGCACACTCATGGATTTTGATTCCGTGCGCACCAGACGCACGCGACATTCTTATGCACATTTTGGGATGGATTTCTTATGGAGCAGTACGTTTTTATGATATTTATTATTTGTTTTCGTACTGAGCAGGACTAGTCAGAGTACAGTACCGGGATATATTTTGCATGCATTGATAGCTATCGAAGGGATTTCCAAAAAGGAAGCTATAGTCTCAATATTTACCTACGTATCTGAGATGACACGAAACATTTTATAAAGGAAACCCTTCTAAATTATTTTCAAAAACGGCGGGACGTACATATTAAATAAAGAATAAGTATATATATAGTTATTTTCTTACAAATGATGTCCGCCACTGTGCCGCGATACGTGCATCGCACAGCAACATGAAAGGTTTGGCATGCTTTTCCTTCAGATATTTACATGTATAGTTTTGATGTATATCATATTGATTTTCGTATTGGATTTGACATTTGTGTCTTCACCATGACTCCGATGATTGCGGGATGCTTGACGGAGTTTTGATTTGGAGTGTTCCACTCATCGTTCATGTGCATGCATTGCGCTATGATGCGTTTTATGTATTGATGATTTCGGAGCCCCGACGACTTAGACTTTTTACTGAAATGTTTTAGGATTTGAGGGGTTGAAATTTAAATTCGGGGACCGAATTTAAATATGGGGGGAAGATTGTAACATTACAGAAAAATAAATATTATTTTTGGGTATTTTTATAATTAAATAATATTATATTGAATATTTTAATAAGGCTGTATAATTAAACACTGATAATTTAGGGAAATTTTGGAAAATTAAAGAAATTACTGAAATGAGGGTGCTTTATTGGATTTAAGCAAATTATGAAATTTTATGATTTATTATACACTATTTAATGCTAACCACGGTTAAATATCGCTAATCGCGCATTAAGCTTGTTTCGTGTAAAACATGCACCATATCATTTTTACACTTGTGTTACATTTTCCTACATTTCTTTCTCTTCATTTTCATTCATGGTTTCGGGTTTTATGTGAGAAGAGAAAATAAAAGGAAAATGAAAATAAAAGAAAAGAGAACAAAACAAAAGGGATTAGAATATTAGGTATGGGCATGAGAGAGAGAGGTGAGGGGGTCAATTGACCATGAGCCATTCTCTTCCCTCTTCATTTCCTTCATCTCTTTTCCTTCCTCTTTCCTCTCACCTCCATGGCCGCTGCCCTCTCCCTCCACCACCTCCTACACATCACTTCACCCCTAAATCAACATCAAAACACATACTTCCCTTCACAACTCAAGCTCAATACAAACACATTGGACCAAGAAAGTTTGCATTTTAGTGCTCAAGGGGATTCATAGGTTCCAAGTGAGGTAATTTTTGAACCATTAGTGTAGTATTTGATTTACCGTAGCTTCCATGTATGTTTAGAAGTGATTAGGCGATGTTTAGTGGGGTTTGGAAATTCCTAGAAAAGGATTAGGGTTTGAATTGATTCCAAAAGTGCAATTGAGGTGTAATTAGGGACTACGACCCCTGTAGCGATTGTAAAATGGACTGAACCAGAGATAGAACCCCGAAACCCAAACTTAGAAACCCCGACATCGACAGAATTTATGGAAATTGTAATGTATTTTGGTATCTGCGATCACCCGGGACACTTGAAAAATATTTAGCGAAGACTGAGAGATGTGCAGGCAACCTAGAACCTATACCCAAAACCTGAGACCCCCACTCCAAGTTCTGGCCACAGATTTAATCATTCTGGCCGCAAATTGCGGCCAGATCAGGGACTTAGGGCTTCGTGTTAGGTCCAGGGCTTTATCTCCTGTAAAATAGACCCCTCCCATATGCAACTTTGGTTAATTTCACCTAGGGTAAAATCTGGGACCATTTGCTTGAGTTGCTGCATTGTTTTGCGACTTCATTTTGATTTGGAAGTTGGTATTTGATTGTGTGTTCCATCGTCTGATGTTTGTATGTCAGCGACGGGGGTTGTTTGGTGGTTTTGCAGGCGTAGTCCATAGGTTCTAACCTATAAGCTTTTAGCGTGTCGTTTTGGTATTGAATTAGGTTTTAATGAGCCACAATACGTTATGATGTGTAGGTACCCCTCGAGGACTTCGAGACGACAAGCAAGCGTGTGGCGACGTCAGCAACAGCAAGCGAGGACCAAATTGAGTAGATTATATCTACGGGGGAAGTCGGGTGGATGGCGTATAGCACCCCCGCAGTTCGTAGTATAGTGTATGGTATATATATATTATATGGATATAATTATATGTTATTGTGAGGTTATGATTATCTAGATAGACTTTGGGAGTCATGGATAATTTTATTATCATTGGATGATGGTGTCGCTAGTTAGTTTAGTCGCGAGCCCTAGAATAAGGTTTACACTCACACGCGTACACATGCTTACCTTGTATTACTGGTGTGTATATGGGGATATGTATATATACACACACACATAGGTATGAGACTATGTGTGTGTGTGTGTGTGTGTCTATATATACATACACGTATACCTACATATGAATGATGAAGATTGTATATGGCATTTGGAGATGAGTCGATGAGATTTGGCATGATGCTAGGAGATCGTTGATATGTTTTGATTCGTATTATGAGATACAACAAGAAATTATAGCGGGCCTTTAGGCGTGTGTTTTCATATACGCACATATTTATGTAGATGGTATTAGTTTGTACTAGACTTAGATCAGTACCCCAGTTCATGAGATATGATGATAATGGATACCGGATGAATAATGAGATGAGTGTGATATTTGACCCGTACCCAGATTTGTGATGCCGTACGACGGATTTACGTACGAGCTTTATATTGATGATAGATCCGCACTCTTGACTCGAGGATGTCATGTGATAAATTATATCGTATGTGATACTATTGAGGCGAGATCACCGACTATTATATTTATATTGTATCGACTCAGATTTAGGTGGTTTCCTTACCTTTCGATTAGTCTTATAGTTTACTTGATGTTAGACTATACTCGAGTCATACCTATTTCAAAATTAACGAATCGTGAGTATTTTAAAGACAGGGCAAGAGATTCTACGAATATTTTCAAAAGACGCATTTTTTCTTAAAAACACCGTAGCCTTATTTTTCTAAACACCATGATTCGTGTTATTTCAAATGGCAAAAGCTGTATGACATATATATATTGATGTAGATTCTTCACTGTTGTGTTTATTATTCATTTTTCGCATATTCTTGCTATTCGCATCCCATTGCATGTTTAAATGTGTTTATTGTTATATTAAACCCATGCTGTCAGGACACCAGCACCATTATCGATGATGCGTATGTTCTACGTACACCTGCTTGCCGGCTCACATACTTTATCATCGATAATTGCTATGTCACTATACAGTAGGACTGTTGCATTAGGATATGACTCCTTGCATGATATATTTGCGTATATACCTACGTGTACATCCATATTGGCGCACAGGCATATTGTACACTTATACTTGCGTATATACCTACTTATACATCCATATTGGCGCACAGGCACATTGTACACTCATATTTGCGTATATACCTACTTGTATATCCATATTGGCGCACATGCATATTGTACACTCATACTTGCGTATGTACCTACTTGAACATCCATATTGGCGCACAGGCGCATTGCACACTCATACTTGCGTATATACCTACTTGTACATCCATATTGGCGCACATGCAAATTGTACACTCATACTTGCGTATATACCTACTTGTACATCCATATTGGCGCACATGCATATTGTACACTCATACTTGCATACACACATATTGTACACCCGTACTTGCATATATACGTATTTGTACATACAAAGATGATTCTGGCTTGATTTTGGAGATTTGAGAACCGCAAGATATATTCTAAAACTGGATTCATTTAAAAGAGCGGTTTTCTCTTGATATGTGCATATTATTGTTCCATGTCGCATGATATACGGATATGCTTACATTTCTGTTATATGTCGCATACATCATGCTTTATGATTATACGCATTGAGATATGTTATTTTCATGAGATTTCTGGATTTGGGAATCGTGGTTATTTCAAAAAGAGAGTATGCATTGTTTTAAAAACTCGGTTACCCTTGATATGATATTTCAGTGCCTCCACCATGTGTTTTCTCGGTTCTGAGAGTGGAATGTGAAACCCGATTTGAGGAGCCGTAGTGTCACGCCCCGCTTCGCAGGGTACGCTAAGATGGGCACGTGACATAGCCAACTGATTGAATGATTTTCTCGGTGTGTATATAAGAAAAGTGTAAAAATCAAAACCAAAGAAATTTTTGACCGCAATCAATAACGGTGTCGTATGTAGCGCGTTAGCGAGTGCGGGTCGTCCACAGGGAAAGTGAGATCCGTTCGAATTTGAATTAGATGAATTGAAAATTAAAGAAAAGAAAGAAAAGACAATTCAATTCAAGATTTAAAAGTGAATTCAAGAATTATCTAGATCTAAATCTAATTATCAAGAAAACATTAAGAATCAAGAATCAAGAATTGATGATATCCAATCCAATTAGTAATCAATAATCGAAGTGAGACTCGTAGGAATCGATCGAATCTATAGACGTGATGAAAACTAGTGATTACGTTTTCATATCCATTAATGATTTGATACTAGATCGATGACGAAAAATCAAGGTTTAAGGATCTTTCAAAGAAACTAGGGTTTCTTCATCTCATCTTTTGTCCTTTCGATGAATCTCATTCAAAAAGCTAGCCTCTAGTAAATTGAAGCATCGATCGTGGATCGCTAATTAAGAGCGAAAACATTCAAGAATGCATCGCTCGAAACAAGGTTTTCGATGTTTCAATTTACAAGAGTTTACAAAACTTATAGGAATTTAGAATCGGTTCATGATTTGTAACATCATCATCTATGGATTCTCTCGACTCCTTCACGAGCGGAGTTTTACTCAAACATCATAACAAGAAACACAATCAAGAATTGAGATCTAATCATGATGCAAGAATGTAAAGAAAGCAAGATTAAAGATCTTCACCTTTATTATTCAACAATTCTTTACACTTCGCTCAAAGACTACAAGAAATTGAGGAAAGAAGTAGATTGCCGAATTTAGCGTCGCATCGTCTTAGTGAGTCGCGAATCGTCTTGGATCACTTGCTAGGATGAAGATCAGCTTCGCTCTAAAAGGATTTTTGATTTCTCGCTTGATTTGGTACTCGGTGTTCTTGATTTTGGCTTGGATTTTGAATTAGGGTTAGGGTTACAAGTTGTGTCACTCAACTTGTGTTGGGAATTGATGTGGGGATCAACAACTAACTAATGAACAACCCAAAACTCTAGATCTAGGTTTCTTTTTATAACCATCTCAACCCTAAATCTAGAATTCAAATTTTAAATTTCCCTCCAAAAGTTTGTTAGAGAGAGGCTTCTAGAAGTAGTTTGTTGGAAGGAATATTCTAGGGTGAGTTTGTTAGGCCGAGCCTTCTGGATGAAACCACGTGAACATCTGGAGTCTTCTGGAAGCTAAGACCGTTACAAGATGGCACGTGAGAAAATATGTTGCGCTGACGTCATCAACTAGCAGCGGATCCGCGGCGGAAATGGGCCTTTGGCCGCGGATCCGCGGCGCTATAGTGGCCTTGCTGCTTGAAACTTCTGTGCTTATTTTGTGCTGACATTTTGGCCTTTTTCAAATGTGTGGAATCTCATAGTTCTCTTTAGTTCATTGCCAAATCTCAAGTCTTGGACTTGGCGTATTTTTACCAGCACCTTTAACTATTTCGGCTTTTCTCCTGGAATTTCCTGCACAGATTCTCGAGACAAGTGTTGCTCTATACACAAGATCATGCGATGCAATGATAAATACTCAATTTCCCTCAGAAATGCCGGTTATAATATATAACACATGTTATTTGGTATTTTACAGTCAATTTGCTAATATATGCTATATTCATACCGGACACCTTTAGATGATTGCAAATAGTATGGAAATTGATGTGTTAGAAATGCAATATTTTCGACTGATCAAATTCCCCCAAACTTATTTTCGGCCGTCTCGAGCGAACTATTTTATTAAAAATATAAGGAGAAAATAAAGAAAAAGAAAAACTAACTAGCACACTTTCATAGGCAACACGATTGCACTGAGCACGTGCAACAAGCCTTTAAACCTCCAGGTGTCCCTAGTAGGAGGAGTGTTGTCTCCTGAGGGTTTTCAGCGGATTGCACCCATAAAATCCAATAATAAAAGGAAGACCGTGAATATTACATATAAAGATAAGAATTGTAAAAGAAAGATTTTGAAAATTAGAGTTTCCAACCATACTAGCTTTTCAGTTGTCATGATCCCTATCTTAATAGTCATGAAAAAATGTTAGAAATCAAATCATCCCTCAATAAAACAACGTCTTTATTCTTCATCCCTATCTTTCTTCCAAACATCGATCATATAACCCTACGTGTGTGTAAAGAATATCCCTACACCCGGAGAATTCAATTCAAGCTATCATACTCTTGTCCATCTGCCTCAGTACTTTTTAATTAATGAATATTTAGATAGATTTGCTCACACATTTTCATACGACCGTTAATACTTCTTGAGGTACTAAACAACCGATTACTCATGTGCTTGCTTATACAGTGTTTTTCCTCGTCTTGCACCACCTAAGGCTTAGCAGTGACTCCCAGACCAGTTGGTCTAAGGCACTAGGTGATGAAGCACCCTCGCTATATTTTTTTATTGCTGCCTTGGCGATAACAAAACTACTGTTCATTTTTTCTGCACTATTTTATATTTTCTTCATTTATTATTTCCTTCATACTTTGGCTTTTAGACAAGAGCATTTCAAGGTATCCTCTACTATCCCGAGTTTCAAGACGTGTGTAAGTGCGTATAGTAGGGCATCAACGTTCAAAATGTTTGGCTTCCAGAATAGGAACTATTTTTCAGACTTATTTTTATCCTCAGATTAGTGACTTCCTTCATCTTACTAACCCTTGGGACAACGACTCATAATTATTTATTACTAGTTCGTTTAAGAAAACTTCTAATTTTCTTGGTTTTCTTAAATTTTTCCAATCTTTTGGATATAATTTTTCACTATCTAATCTTTTATTATTTTATTTATGTACAAAAATATTTTTAATTTTTGAATTTTTTTTAAATTTTTATTGGTTTTCAAAGAAATGTTTTGTGCTTATGCAAAGTATGATGCAAATGATGCGCAAATAAGCACAAACATCCCCCAAACTTGTTTTCAACAGTGTCCTCACTGTTGCCATCCGCTAAATCTTGAAAACTTGTAAGCTTGGGAAGAAATTTATTAACGGGGGAAAAATATGATCGTGAAAATCCTCCCCCAAACTTATTCTTGGCTCACAATTTTCAGTAAAAATTTTCTTATCAAGAGCCAGATTATACCCCCAAAACTTGAGTTAAACCATGTTAATCTTTGAAAATCACAAGAGGGGGTCAAGATTATTGGTTGATGCCAAGCTTTGCGAAGACCGAAGGTCAACACCAACCATTCAAAAATTTTATCAATGTAGTGCTCGGGTTGGTGGAAGAAGAAGTGGGGAAAAGGTAAGTGGTGGAATAGAATGTGTTTGCGTCTCATTTTGGAGAGACGATGCAGTGAATGTGATGGATTGCTCGCATCCTTTTTACAGTCCAGATGAAGGGGTGGAGGTTCAATTTAATTGTTTTGATGTGGATTCATCTCAACCCCCGTGTCATTCAAAAATGCGAGTTCATCAGCGAAGATCTCCTCAAATGTCTCATCAATACCCCGAAGAATAATGTCATCACAAAGCGTGGGGTGATCTTCAGACTCCAAAACAATTCATAATCAGTGTTAGATGTTAACTCGGACAACTCGGTGGAAGAGACCGTATGTGTATGATACATAGTTGGGTCAAACAACAACGTATGAAAAGAGTCAAGATCGGTATCATGAAGATCATCAATTTCACTGCTGTCGACATCCATTAATTCGACAGAAGAGACCTGAGCAGTAGGTTCGGAGGGTACACTTCCCAACTTGTAAATGTTCAGCTCAATTGACCTATTCCCGAAGGATAGGGTTATAGAACCATTACGACAGTTGATGATAGTATTGGAAGTGGCCAAAAAGGAGCGACCTTGTTAGTTATATGTATGCCCTAGAGGCCATTACTATACATAGGATGTATATTGTAGTGGATGCTTGGACATATATAGGGAGGACTTTCTTGCTCGACATGATAGTATGCTATCTGGTTGCTCTTTACCTTAACGTGTATGCTGATTGTCTCTCTGTTACATGTTGGTAAAGCCCTTAGGATGTGTACTTGAATACCTGGACTGTGATGCGGATCATACTAGTGGGGACATGGTAGTCCATAAGTACATCTTTCAAAGTCCCTAGTCGTGGGTGTATCGAGACGGGGCATCGATATACCAGAGTAGACTAGCGTGTAGCTTCTCGACCCATACAGATGGGCGATGGATGATCCCATATCCATTAGTGTTTGACATCAGAGATGATATACGGGTGCTCAGTAGAGACTGGGTACACTGGACGGACTCGCCGAGAACTCCCAGATGGTATTATACCTCACGTCAGATGGCAGTTCTCTGGTGACACTGGTACAGAGTAGTCTGTTGACCCGAGATCGTCATAGAGTCTTGTGTGGTTCCCACTGTGCTTTGATTTCCATCTTACCACGTCCAAGAGGGCGTGCAAAATGGTGGTTTTTGGGTACAGTCCCGAGTCACATAGAGGCAATGAGCGATAGGAGGGGATTCGTCTCTCCCGGTATAGGGAGTTGATGTTGCGCTGTGTTCGATTGGCTATAACAGGAAATCCCTGGCCAGGGTTGCTGAGATTTACTGGTAAGTGTTACCTGTAGTTTCTCGAATTGTTATAGACCTCATATCGACACGACTTATCAAGCTATTGGGGTCTGACGTTTACCACCCCTAGGCGAGATATGCGACATATCAGACGATCAGACCGGACTGTACGGTAGTGTTACTGGTTGGATTCACAGGAGTGTGAGCGGGCTTGCTTGTCGATCTTCTGATCTCTCAATACCCGGGTGGCCGTTACGTTTAGCAGACCGCTTGCGGCTTGTGGGTGCTTGATATGATCATCACCTGCTGCCGGCGTATTGACGAGTCTTTAGAGTCCTACACAGAGGTTTCCTGGCTCAAGCGAAACGAAATAGGAGCGCATATGAGATATGTGCGGGACCAAGAATAATGCGTGTATGTGATACCGTATTCTATTCTCGCGATGAATGTATCGAATGGTTGTATGCGATATAACCTAGTTATCGAATCAAGTATTGATTCGATAAGCCGATACATAGGATACTAGTCGGTTATATACGATATGACCGGATCGTTAAATCAAGAGTTGATTTAATGATTTAATGCATAATTATATATTTGATATATTACTTTGCATTAACTAGTATCGGTTCACTTTAAATGGATTTTCTCACTCGGGTGTGCGCATTGCATATGCGATATGATTTTGTGCACTTGCTTGTATCATGTTTGATGATACATGCAATACTTGGTTAAATGTATGTTTAAACCATAGTTAGTTAATGGTTAAGGGTTTTAAATGATTTATTTATTGTTTTATTTATTTTTTGCAAAAGGAAAATGGTGGCTTTATTTATTTCTTTTGTTGAAGTTTCTTGAACTTTTGAAAAGTCCACCATTTTTGTTTTATGCCAAACCCTAACCACTCACTAACTTTGGTTAACTCTCTACACTTAACTATGGTAAGTGTTATGATAAGATTGAATTTTCTTTTCTATTCATTTGAACTTATCATAATATTTATCATCTTCTTCCTCTTCTTCTTCTTCATGAAGATACCTTCCTCCATCAATGGTGATTGATGCAAATGAGTGAGAAATCCAATTCTAAAGTTTACCCACTTCCTATTTCTTCATCCTCTACCTCTTGCCAAGTAGTAGAGTGTGTTTTCTTCACAAGTTTCATGACTTGGTGAAGTGAGAGCTTGATCTTGCGATGCTTCGACGTAGATCATCTTCGGCATGGACATCGACGACCTAGCTCGCCATTTCTCCGATGAAGTCGACGCTAGAGCCCGGATTTTGATTTGGACAGCGGAGAAGACTTCATTGCGGAGTGTTCAGTCGATAAAACTGCACATTTGTAGTACATTTTTCCTACCATTTTTATATTAAAAAAGGACTTTATTATAATATATTATACATATGAGGGTTTATGTGTAAAAACATTATTTTCCATGTGTTAATATATTTAATTATCATTTGGTAGGAAAATGTATGCAAATAATATTACTGGTCTAATCCTAGTAGAACAAAGTCTACTAAAATCTTATATGAGTTGTTGTGCAGATTATTTCCAAGTTGTTATGAAGGATTTAACAAACAAATCAATTTGTTGAAGAATACTTTCCAAATTAAAGAGCAAACTTGGAGACTAAGTCTGGAAGCAACCGAGAAAATATTTTCAGATTCTGAAGAAGCCTAGGAATGCCAAATGTCACCATCAGAGAGCCCAAGAAAAACGACAAAATGATCCACACCATGGAGCGCGGATCCGCGGCCAAATCTACCCTGGGGCCGCGGATCCGCCGCGGTTTGATGAGGTCAGAATGCAATATTTTGGGAGATTTTCAAGTGCTGAATTTTACCAACTTCGCAACAAAAAGATTCTGGGTTTTCACTATATAAAGGCACCGAGGGCATCTTGGAAAAGCTATCAAGCCGAAGAGATCACGAAGCTCCCGACGCTCACGCATCCAGGCTGATCATCGACTGTTCGACTACCTCCCTAGGAAAGATCGAGAAGCAAATCAAGTTTTGTAATCATTTTCTATGGAATAAAAAGTGTAGTTTGAAGGAGTTGATTAATAAAGGTATTTAGTTTTATTTAATTGTTTTTCTTTGCATTATGTTTTCCCTCTCTTTCTTTTCATCTTCTTCTCCCAACATGCGCGAGTAATTCTCCGCTTGTTAGGGTTCGTAGGATTAGGGTAGGCTAATGAACGATGAAAAATATCTAAACCCTTTTTAAGTCCTATAAAGTTTAGGAACTTTATCAAAATAATCATTAACATCCTAATCGGGCGCGCTAGCAATTCTTTGCTAGTTCCGACCGCGATTAGAGATTAGATTAATGATTGTTTTGGTAAAGGCTAGATATGAACGGAGTTCCGTGTCGAGATAAGGGTTAAGAGTGGGATTCCTTTTCCCTCCAGAAACCCTAATCTACACGCATCGCCGTCGTTCTAGTTCTAAATCTATTAATGGATAAAAAGGGTAACTTTAATTAATCATTCATAACTACTAAATCCTAACGAACCCTACAAGCCCTTCTTATTATAATTAATCACATTTTTAAACTATTCTAGATCTATATTTACATTCTTATTAAACGTAGATCTAGAAACCATCCTACAACCATTCTTATTTCTTTCTCTTTTTCAACACATCTAAAGTAAAATTAAAAGGTTCCACGTTTCCCAGAGGACGACCCGTACTCATCTCGGTCTAGCTACGTGCGACGACTTTCTATTTTTTTTGTTATAGGATTTTGTGGGTGTAATCCGCTGAAAACCCTCAGGAGACAACACTCCTCCTACTAGGGACACCTAGAGGTTTAACGGCTTGTTGCACGTGCTCAGTGCAATCGTGTCTGCCTACGAAAGTGTGCCTAGTTTTCTCCTTTCTTTTTCTTCTCTTAAATAAACTAATTTGCTCGGGACGATCAAAGATAAGTTTGGGGGTATTTGTTCAGTCGATAAAACTGCACATTTGTAGTACATTTTTCCTACCATTTTTATATTAAAAAAGGACTTTATTATAATATATTATACATATGAGGGTTTATGTGTAAAAACATTATTTTCCATGTGTTAATATATTTAATTATCATTTGGTAGGAAAATGTATGCAAATAATATTACTGGTCTAATCCTAGTAGAACAAAGTCTACTAAAATCTTATATGAGTTGTTGTGCAGATTATTTCCAAGTTGTTATGAAGGATTTAACAAACAAATCAATTTGTTGAAGAATACTTTCCAAATTAAAGAGCAAACTTGGAGACTAAGTCTGGAAGCAACCGAGAAAATATTTTCAGATTCTGAAGAAGCCTAGGAATGCCAAATGTCACCATCAGAGAGCCCAAGAAAAACGACAAAATGATCCACACCATGGAGCGCGGATCCGCGGCCAAATCTACCCTGGGGCCGCGGATCCGCCGCGGTTTGATGAGGTCAGAATGCAATATTTTGGGAGATTTTCAAGTGCTGAATTTTACCAACTTCGCAACAAAAAGATTCTGGGTTTTCACTATATAAAGGCACCGAGGGCATCTTGGAAAAGCTATCAAGCCGAAGAGATCACGAAGCTCCCGACGCTCACGCATCCAGGCTGATCATCGACTGTTCGACTACCTCCCTAGAAAAGATCGAGAAGCAAATCAAGTTTTGTAATCATTTTCTATGGAATAAAAAGTGTAGTTTGAAGGAGTTGATTAATAAAGGTATTTAGTTTTATTTAATTGTTTTTCTTTGCATTATGTTTTCCCTCTCTTTCTTTTCATCTTCTTCTCCCAACATGCGCGAGTAATTCTCCGCTTGTTAGGGTTCGTAGGATTAGGGTAGGCTAATGAACGATGAAAAATATCTAAACCCTTTTTAAGTCCTATAAAGTTTAGGAACTTTATCAAAATAATCATTAACATCCTAATCGGGCGTGCTAGCAATTCTTTGCTAGTTCCGACCGCGATTAGAGATTAGATTAATGATTGTTTTGGTAAAGGCTAGATATGAACGGAGTTCCGTGTCGAGATAAGGGTTAAGAGTGGGATTCCTTTTCCCTCCAGAAACCCTAATCTACACGCATCGCCGTCGTTCTAGTTCTAAATCTATTAATGGATAAAAAGGGTAACTTTAATTAATCATTCATAACTACTAAATCCTAACGAACCCTACAAGCCCTTCTTATTATAATTAATCACATTTTTAAACTATTCTAGATCTATATTTACATTCTTATTAAACGTAGATCTAGAAACCATCCTACAACCATTCTTATTTCTTTCTCTTTTTCAACACATCTAAAGTAAAATTAAAAGGTTCCACGTTTCCCAGAGGACGACCCGTACTCATCTCGGTCTAGCTACGTGCGACACCGTTATTGATTGCGGTTAAACTAAAAACACGATTTTTCACATCAATCAAATGGCGCCGTTGCCGGGGATACGTGCGTAATTTTTTATTTTTACTATTTGTGTTGATTTCTTAGACGAGTCATATCATTATTAACACAAAACTGCAAATTGCATATTTAACGATTTGTGCGTGGATTTTTGCAAGGAGATCTGGAGTCACAGAATTGAGGGAAACAGGAAACAGAGACATTTTTTGAGATCCAGAGGAGCACAGAGGGACACAGGAAATTTTTCATCAAGCGATCCAACCACCTCGCGGCGGAAGCGCGGCATAAAGGCATCTTTGGCGGCGGAAGCGCGGCGTCTTGGATGGATTAGGGCTACAGAACTCTCTGGTATCTTTCTTAACTCCTCCTCTCTCCTCCCAAATCCAATAAAATCTATTTTCTGCAGGATTCTTTGCAAATTGCGCCGCTCAAAAATCTCTTTGCAAAAGTTTTGTGTTTGGTTTTGTTTTGCATATTTAATACGGATTTTAAGGGGCAAAGACCAAATCAAGATTAGGTGGGGATTTCATCACCCTTCCTAAGCCCCACAAATCACAAACCGAGCATATAGATCAACCCTTCATTAATTTAAAAAATATCTAGACCAGACTCTAAGGACTGTCGCGCTCAATAAGGACAGAGGAAGGTCGTGGGTAATCTATCGTTTATCCGCATTACTTTTGTAGTGCCTAGGCAAGTGTGACAAAGGCTAGTGGTTTTTAATTAGGCCCACTGTAGTGGTGGTTCCTTCCCGCTTACCTGGCACTTACCTCGCTACAAGGGTAGTACGGAGGCGGTAGAGGATTTATCCTGCGGCTTGTCCTTTGGAAGTCTAGGAGCGGTCTAGAGACTGGACCTAGGTAACCTTAGTTCTAGGGTTGCTTGTGCATTTAGGGAAATTTGTCTTGAGTCCCACTTTTTCAAAACAAGCCAATTTTAAATCACACACACGCTGCCACTTGCACTAAACCCGCTTAGTGCATGCTCGGCTGGACACGGGATCCTAGTGCCCGTCTTGTCCGCGTTCCTGCTATCGACGCCGAAGTCGGTACTTCTTCATCTTCTTTTCCCCCACCACACACCACATCAACCGTGATGGACGGCACTCCATCTAATTATAACACCACGCTGCCACCACCCGCAGGTGAGCAGAATCCACCGCGCATCTCTCTCCAAGAGAGATGCTATCCTATTCGTGGTCCCCTTCCTACTTGTCTATCTCTTCCACCACCTAACGGGGATAATTTCGAAATTAAACCCCACTACATCAATCTGCTGCCCAAATTTCACGGGCTTGAGTCGGAAGACGCGTACGTTTTCATCACCAAATTCGAAAACGTATGCGCAATGATGGGTACTTCACAATTGACTTTAGATGCTATGCGCTTACGTCTTCTCCCATTCACACTATGCGACTTGGCAGAAAAATGGCTTTATAATACTGCCGCACACTCTATCGCTAATTGGGATGAATTCGTCGTAGCATTTCTTAAGAAGTTTTACCCAAATCATAAGACTGCACATGTTAGGAGCGAGATCAATCAGTTCACCCAGCTTCCCAACGAACCATTTTGGAAGTGCTTTGAACGTTTCAAAGATCTGCTTGTCCAATGCCCCCATCACGGAATACAAAGATGGGATTTATGTCGGATTATATATGAGGGCATTAATCCAGCGACAAAGCAGATGCTTGAAACAATGTGTCAATGCAATTTCATGTCTAAAGATGACGGTGAAGCATGGAAATATCTGGAAGATCTCGCAGAAAGCACTTTGCAGTGGGAAAGCGTAAGACCACCTTCAACTAAGGGAGGTATTCACCAACTCGACGTTTCCATCGCAGTAAAAGCCGAAATGGCAGCGATGCAAAAGAAACTCGATGCTATGGAGAACAAATTTTCATCATTCTCCCTAAATCAGGTTACGCTTCCTAAGACCGTTTGTGGTTGCTGTTCGGATCCTTCACACTTAACGGAAGAATGTCCTATGAATGCATCGTTTCAAGCTAATGCTGCTTTTCAGCAGCGACCTAGAAACGATCCTTATTCTTCCACATATAATCAAGGATGGAGGAATCATCCTAACTTTGCTTGGAATCAAAACCAACAAAGTAATTATCAAAGACCTCCTCCACAGCAACCACAACCACAGAATCAGCCCCCCTTTCAGTCACAAAATTTCCAAAATCCGGCCAACATTTCTACACCACAAGTGGCCGGTATTGACAACTCACTTGCACAAACTTTGGATATGTTCATGAAACAATCCATGCAAAATTCGGCTGATATGAGGTCTTCTATTGATGCCCTAACGAAAAACTCCTCCTCCCATGGTGAGAGTATTAAATCAATAGAAAACCAAATCGCACAGTTAAACGCCGCATTGAGTGCGAGAGAGAAAGGGAAACTCCCATCTCAACCCCTACCGAATCCTGGCCATTCACAAAGTCATAATGTGAATGCCGTCACTACGTTGAGATCGGGGAGAGTGCTGAATAACCAAGTGGGCGAGCAGGTTGATGATAGTGACACATTTGATACCCCTTCTTCTTCTTCTTCCCCTAACTCGTCTAGTCTCCCACCTTCATCCGAGCCTATTCTCCGTTTTCCCCAAGGCTCAAACATTTCGCCAAATCTATCTAAGTCGATGCCCACTCCAATTTTGGGATCGAATCAGTCGCCACAGTCTTCTCCACAAACGTTGGACCCAAAACTTATTGATCGTGCTCCATTTCCAAACCGATTAAGGGCCAACCGACCTAACCCGCAAATGGAGAAGATTGTGGAAATGTTTAAGCAAGTTAGCGTGAATATTCCTCTTCTAGATGCTATTCAACAAGTCCCATCTTATGCAAGAATCCTTAAAGACTTGTGCACTAGGAAGAGAAAAACTCAAGTGCCTAAAAAGGTTTTCATGACGAGTAATGTTAGCACAGCTTTTACCCAACAAATACCAAAGAAACGTAAGGACCCCGGCTGTCCTACAATCTCTATTTCTATTGGGGGTAAAAATATAAATCGTGCTTTACTCGATCTAGGCGCTAGCGTCAACTTACTTCCTTATTCGGTATACGAGCAGTTAGGAATTGGAGAGTTAAAACCCGCCCATTGTACTCTTCAAATGGCTGATCGATCTATCACCAAACCTCGGGGCGAACTAGAGGATGTGCTAATTAAAGTCGGGGAATTCATATTTCCCGTGGACTTTATTGTTTTAGATACACAGCCTGTGGCAAACCCACGCAATCAAATCCCGGTGATACTTGGTCGACCCTTCCTAGCAACTTCTAACGCTGTGATTAATTGTCGTAACGGTTCTATGAACTTATCCTTCGGGAAAATGACAATTGAGCTTAATATTTACAAGCTAGGAAGTCAGCCATCAGAACCTTCTGCTCATTTACTGGACGTTTGTTCCATCCACGAGATAGCTCCCGAAAGCTGCATGGATGAGGAACTTTGCTTTGATGTTCTCGACAACACTAATGAGACATCGTTTGATCTTGCACCACTTCACAGTGAGGATATGTTCAATGAGTCCGACCTTGAGATTGAACCCTTTGACTCGTTGCAAAAGTCAGCAGCACTTTCCGAGTCAATATCTTATGCAAGTTTTGAACCTCTTAAGCAGTCCGAGTATCATTCCGTTACCCCTCCTTCTATTGTCTCTCCGCCAATTCTTGATCTCAAACCGCTACCTTCTCATCTTAAATATGCATATTTAGGAGAGAATGAGACTTTGCCAGTGATTATTTCCGCTTCTCTAGCCTTAGAGCAAGAGAATGCACTTTTGGCAGTGTTGAGATCGAATCGGGAAGCATTTGGTTGGACAATGGCCGACATCAAAGGGATTAGTCCCTTAATTGTTGAACATCACATACATCTGATGGATGAAGCCAAACCAACCCGAGACCCACAAAGACGGTTAAATCCCGTTATGAAGGAGGCGGTAAAGAAAGAAATCGTCAAGTGTCTTGATAGTGGAATAATTTACCCCATATCTGATAGTCAATGGGTAAGTCCAATTCATGTGGTCCCTAAAAAGTCTGGCATCACGGTAATCACTAACGAGGCTAACGAGTTAATCCAAACACGCACCCAAACTGGGTGGCGCGTATGTATCGATTACAGGAAACTCAATGCCGCGACGAGGAAAGATCACTTCCCTCTACCTTTCATTGACCAGATGTTAGAACGATTAGCGGGACACGAATACTATTGTTTCTTGGACGGATACTCTGGTTACAACCAGGTCCCCATCGCCGAAAAGGATCAAGATAAAACCACTTTTACTTGTCCTTTCGGAACTTTTGCTTATAGACGCATGCCCTTTGGGTTATGCAACGCTCCCGCTACATTTCAGCGGTGCATGATGGGGATATTTTCAGATATGGTGGAAAATTTTCTAGAAATTTTTATGGACGATTTCTCCATTTTTGGGGACTCCTTTGAGGACTGCCTTCGTAATCTTGACGCTGTTCTTACCCGCTGTAAGGATAAGAACTTGACTTTGAATTGGGAAAAATGTCATTTTATGGTTCAAGAAGGTATTGTACTTGGACATATAATTTCACATAAAGGCATTGAGGTAGACAGAGCTAAAATAGATGTCATTCAAAACCTCCCTCGTCCCAATTGCGTCAAAGATATACGATCCTTCCTTGGTCATGCAGGATTTTATAGGAGATTTATTAAGGACTTTAGCAAAATTGCTAGACCCTTAACCCTTCTATTGGCCAAGGACACTACATTTCACTTCGATTCGGATTGTGAGGCTGCTTTTGAATCACTTAAAGAATCACTCACTACAGCCCCCGTTCTATCATCTCCGGATTGGAACCACCCGTTCGAGCTTATGTGTGACGCATCAGATTTTGCTATTGGTGCTGTCTTGGGACAGCATATTGATAAGATGCCACATGTAATTTACTATGCAAGTAGGACCCTGAATGATGCACAAATAAATTACACAACTACCGAGAAAGAACTCTTAGCACTTGTATTTGCATTAGAGAAATTCAGGCCCTACTTGATTGGCTCGCTTATTGTGGTTTACACAGATCACTCCGCCCTCCGACATCTTTTAACGAAGAAGGATGCAAAAGCCAGGCTAATACGTTGGATCCTATTGTTACAAGAATTTGATCTTGTTATCAAAGACAAGAGTGGATGTGAAAACGTAGTAGCAGACCATCTTTCACGCATCACTTCTTCGCCAACTGTGACCGTGCCGATAAATGACTCATTTCCCGACGAACAGCTCTTGAATGTATCCTACGAACCTTGGTTCGGAGATATCGTGAACTATCTTGCGACGGGACTTATACCTAGCGATTGGTCGAAACAAGACAAACTTCGGTTTTTATCCCAAGTAAAATATTTTTACTGGGATGAACCATATCTATTCAAGTATTGTTCCGATCAAATCATTCGCAGGTGTGTCCCTAACGATGAATTCAAGAGCATGTTATCATTTTGTCATGATCAGGCATGCGGCGGTCACTTTGGACCTCGAAAAACGGCGGAGAAAGTTTTGCAATGTGGCTTTTATTGGCCAACATTATTTAAAGATGCATTTGAGCATTGCAAAACTTGTCCGCGATGTCAGCATTTGGGTCGGATTTCACGTAGGAATGAGATGCCGCTCCAACCTATCTTGGTTGTGGAAATATTTGATGTTTGGGGTATTGATTTTATGGGCCCTTTTCCCAACTCCTTTGGGAATCTATATATCTTGTTAGCAGTTGATTATGTCTCGAAGTGGGTGGAAGCTATACCGTGTCGCACTAATGACAACAAAGTTGTCATTAAGTTCCTTAAAGAAAACATCTTCTCGCGATTCGGACACCCTCGCGCTATCATTAGCGACAACGGGACACATTTCTGCAATAGGTCTTTCGAGGCCTTGATGCGGAAATATTCAATCACTCACAAGCTTTCTACGCCCTATCACCCCCAAACAAGCGGGCAGGCTGAGATCTCAAATAGGCAGATCAAACAGATATTGGAGAAGACGGTTTCGAAAAACCGTAAGGATTGGTCAACCAAATTGACGGATGCTCTTTGGGCATTCCGCACCGCTTATAAGACCGATCTTGGTATGTCTCCTTACCGCCTTGTGTTTGGGAAGGCATGTCACCTCCCTGTTGAGATTGAACATAAGGCAATGTGGGCTATTAAAGAGCTTAATTTTGATCTTGATCATGCTGGCGGCTTTCGGAAGCTGCAATTAAATGAGCTAAGCGAACTCCGCGATGAAGCTTACGATAATGCGGTGATAGTAAAGAATAGGACTAAAGTGTTTCACGATAAAAATCTTTCTAGAAAAACCTTCACATCGGGGCAACAAGTCCTTCTTTATGATTCACGTCTCCATCTTCATCCGGGTAAGCTTAAATCTCGTTGGAAAGGACCTTTTGTGGTGCGGTATGTACACCCGCACGGGGCGGTTGAAGTCGAAAATTTGAAAAACGGTTCGATTTTTAAAGTAAATGGGCATAGATTAAAACCATATTTTTCTGCTGACCCCGCGGAGGAGCTCCTGTTTTTACAGGAGCCGCTTTATCAAAACTAAATTTCCTCCGCCTCACCTCCATGTTTTTTAAAAAAAACATTTTCTCATTTTAAAAATGGAGGTGAGTAAAAAATGATTTGATTGAATATCTGTGCGTGTCAAAGAATAAGTTTGGGGGAATTTATCATTTAACTATTATTTTATCCCTTGTATCTCTCCCTTAGTATACAGGTCCATGTTCTCAAAAGGCTGCATCAGTGAGGACACTGCTAAAAACAGGTTTGGGGGGGAGGTTTGTATTCACTGAATTATCTTTGACACCGGGCATTAAAAAAAAAAATAATAATAATAATAAAAAAATTATAACAAAAAAAATAGAAAGTGAAACATTACATCCAAAAGATAGGAATAGTTTAAGAAAACCAAGAAAATTAGAAGTTTTCTTATACGAACTAGTAATAAGTAGTTATGAGCTGTTGTCCCAAGGGTTAGTAAGACAGAGGAAGTCACTAATCTGAGAATAAAAATAAGTCTGAAAAATAGTTTCTATTCTGGAAGCCAAACATTTGAATGTTGATACCCTACTATATGCACTTACACACGTCTTGAAACTCGGGATAGTAGAGGATACCTTGAAATGCTCTTGTCTAAAAGCCAAAGTATGAAGGAAATGATGAAGAAAATATAAAATGGTGAAAAGAAAAAAATGAACACTGGTTTTGTATCACCAAGGCAGCAATAAAAAAATATAGCGAGGGTGCCTCTTCACCTAGTGCCCTAAGGCCAACTGGTCTGGGAGTCACTGCTAAGCCTTAGGTGGTGCAAGACAAGGAAAATATTATCACCAAATCAGCAAGCACATGAGTAATCGGTCGGTTAGTACCTCAAGAAGTATTAACGGTCGCATGAAAATGTGTAAGCAATTCTAAGTATTCATCAAAGAAAAAGTACTAAGGTAGATGGACAAGAATATGATAGCTTGAATTGAATTCTCTGAGTGTAGGGATGTTCTTTACACACACGTGGGGTTATATGATCAATGTTTGGACAAAAGGTAGGAATGAAGAATAAAGACGATGTTTTATTGAGGGATGATGTGATTTCTAACATTTTTTCATGACTATTAAGATAGGGCTCATGACAACTGAAAAGCTAGTATAGTTGGAAACTCTTCTTTTCAAAGTATTTCTTTTATGGTTCTTATCTTTATATGTAAATTTCACCATCTTTCTTTTGTTATAGGATTTTGTGGGTGTAATCCGCTGAAAACCCTCAGGAGACAACACTCCTCCTACTAGGGACACCTAGAGGTTTAACGGCTTGTTGCACGTGCTCAGTGCAATCGTGTCTGCCTACGAAAGTGTGCCTAGTTTTCTCCTTTCTTTTTCTTCTCTTAAATAAACTAATTTGCTCGGGACGATCAAAGATAAGTTTGGGGGTATTTGTTCAGTCGATAAAACTGCACATTTGTAGTACATTTTTCCTACCATTTTTATATTAAAAAAGGACTTTATTATAATATATTATACATATGAGGGTTTATGTGTAAAAACATTATTTTCCATGTGTTAATATATTTAATTATCATTTGGTAGGAAAATGTATGCAAATAATATTACTGGTCTAATCCTAGTAGAACAAAGTCTACTAAAATCTTATATGAGTTGTTGTGCAGATTATTTCCAAGTTGTTATGAAGGATTTAACAAACAAATCAATTTGTTGAAGAATACTTTCCAAATTAAAGAGCAAACTTGGAGACTAAGTCTGGAAGCAACCGAGAAAATATTTTCAGATTCTGAAGAAGCCTAGGAATGCCAAATGTCACCATCAGAGAGCCCAAGAAAAACGACAAAATGATTCACACCATGGAGCGCGGATCCGCGGCCAAATCTACCCTGGGGCCGCGGATCCGCCGCGGTTTGATGAGGTCAGAATGCAATATTTTGGGAGATTTTCAAGTGCTGAATTTTACCAACTTCGCAACAAAAAGATTCTGGGTTTTCACTATATAAAGGCACCGAGGGCATCTTGGAAAAGCTATCAAGCCGAAGAGATCACGAAGCTCCCGACGCTCACGCATCCAGGCTGATCATCGACTGTTCGACTACCTCCCTAGGAAAGATCGAGAAGCAAATCAAGTTTTGTAATCATTTTCTATGGAATAAAAAGTGTAGTTTGAAGGAGTTGATTAATAAAGGTATTTAGTTTTATTTAATTGTTTTTCTTTGCATTATGTTTTCCCTCTCTTTCTTTTCATCTTCTTCTCCCAACATGCGCGAGTAATTCTCCGCTTGTTAGGGTTCGTAGGATTAGGGTAGGCTAATGAACGATGAAAAATATCTAAACCCTTTTTAAGTCCTATAAAGTTTAGGAACTTTATCAAAATAATCATTAACATCCTAATCGGGCGCGCTAGCAATTCTTTGCTAGTTCCGACCGCGATTAGAGATTAGATTAATGATTGTTTTGGTAAAGGCTAGATATGAACGGAGTTCCGTGTCGAGATAAGGGTTAAGAGTGGGATTCCTTTTCCCTCCAGAAACCCTAATCTACACGCATCGCCGTCGTTCTAGTTCTAAATCTATTAATGGATAAAAAGGGTAACTTTAATTAATCATTCATAACTACTAAATCCTAACGAACCCTACAAGCCCTTCTTATTATAATTAATCACATTTTTAAACTATTCTAGATCTATATTTACATTCTTATTAAACGTAGATCTAGAAACCATCCTACAACCATTCTTATTTCTTTCTCTTTTTCAACACATCTAAAGTAAAATTAAAAGGTTCCACGTTTCCCAGAGGACGACCCGTACTCATCTCGGTCTAGCTACGTGCGACACCGTTATTGATTGCGGTTAAACTAAAAACACGATTTTTCACATCAATCACGGAGCCGTGGAGGTGGAGCACCGGATCTACAAAAGTTGTATTTTCGTATTCTTATAGTTAAGTGTTAACTAGTTTACTTTTCGCCTAGACATCTAGCCAACGATCCGTTGTTTAGGGTTTCCCGGCACCGTAAAATTTGAAATTGGCATGGTTGATGCCTTGTGAGACCTCTTGAGAGTGCCTAGGAACCCTACAGTGGTATCAGAGCCTAGCTAGAGCCTTAGGCGAAGTCTAGACGGAATTTGAAGTCCGAACGACCCGAAAACCCAAACCTAAACTTGCTCTCTGTACCATTTTCTGAGTTCTCTGGGTATTTTTAAATTTTATTCAAGAGTTGAATTTTCTGCAGTTGTTTTGGGGATTCGGTGTTTCGATCGGGGTATCAAATTTTGTCTATTTGGCTTTCCGGATAAATTTTAGAATATGTTAAAAAGTTCGACCGGATATAAATACCCAATTTTTCCCCTGTCGGGAAATTTCCAAGTGTTGGATTTTTCCGTAGTTTAACGACGTTCTAAGTAGTGCAAGTAACGCGATGGTCCCTCTAGAAGACAACAAACCTTAACTCGATTATGTGACCGTCTTGAACTGCCCTTTGAACCTTCGGGTTTGGGGCAGTACGGCGTGCCATATGTGAGGCGTTGGCTTGACCCTTCTACGGCTGGACCGTTGGTACTGAGGCACGAACTGAATGTTGTTAGACTTATTTCATGTGTTGAGCTGTATCGGGAAAACTTGGGTGTTTGACTGTTCGATCGAAAAGTTTAACATTTTCTATTTATCCGGAATGTGATACAATACTTGGAATTCGCAAATAGTTATGAGATAACGGAATGAATATTATAAACATAGCAGTTTAGTCTCACTTGATCGGTTGCCACGGAATTTTGATGTGATCAAAAGTCCGTCGCAATCACGTAGCGTACGCGGATACTCGCCGGGTAAACTTAATAGACAGCCTCACTCCATAGCCCCGACCAAGTGACTGTAGCAGAACCCCGTCGCCGAAAGCATCCGATCGGGTGCTCGCGGTAGCGGTGTTCCGCCTTGGTGCACTTCGTCGACGGTATCAGGGGTGCAGCCGTCTACTGAAGTTTGCGACGAGTATTCGATCAGACTGTCGGGAATCTTGTTGAATTGCCCGACTCGATATTGAAAAGTGTTTTCGATAATGAGACTAAAATGCGGGGTTTATAATTGTTAGGCATGCGATGTCTAAGAAATTTATTTGGTCAGGCATGCGATGTCTGAGGTGATTGCGGATTCCAACTGTTGTAGTTTTACACTTTCTTTTCTGTGACCGTAAGTGTAATGTGTGATATCGCCGGTTTCGTTGCTATATGTCAACGACAATTGGGATGGACATATTTACTTACGTTGATGAAATGTGATGTTATGAGTTGCTGGATATGTTATATTGGATCGTCGTGTTCGAATAGCCGGGGGTTTTTATGTGAGATGAGTGTTTTTCATTTTCATTCATGTAAAAACTTGTATGTAATATTCTTTTATTGGGGCACTTCCAGGTTGCGGAAGATGTCACCTTTTGTATATTATTTACTTTTCCGCACTAGGATAGACCCAAGGAGGGGAGCACAAGTAACCGGGTTCTGGAGTCCAGTGGGAGACCAACTCGAGGAGTCGAGTCCGGGTCTCCTAACTCCAGAATTGGTAGGGTTGCTTGCCGCTCTCGTAGGGGTCTAGGGGTGTGGGTTTGGCTATTCATCGCGACCGTGGAATCCGTGTTTTATACAGGCTCGTATTGAAAACACGGACGTTCTAGTATATCCAATATTTCATATGTTTCTTCTGCTGCGTTATCTGTGATGTGATCATGTGATGTTCTGTGATAGATACAGTATATAGTATATATGATATATTATATAGACGTTACTTATGTTTTACACCCGCGCTAGCCCTGCCCTGCTCTTCCGTTAGTTACCTAACCTAACGGTGCACGAGGGGACATCGAGGCGAATGCGGATGGCATAAGTGTACGTCGTATTTATCTGTGATGTTTAGGTATTTAAATGATGGGACTTCATTAATGTGATTAATGAAAGAAAAAGAAACCTAAAGATGTTGTAGAATCGAATTTCAAAATAAAACAGGTAGCTACAGTTCTTGCTTTGCACAGCGGTATATATGATATATCCTGCACCTTATTCGATGAGGAAAGGACCGAGATCCCTTCACCGGGAGTGACTCCTTTAGCAATAACCGGCAGATGCTACACACTCAGTTTGTCTTTTGATTGCTTTTAAGAGTTTTTGCTTTGCACAGTGATATATATGATATATCCCGCACCTCATTCGACGAGGAAAGGACCGACGATCCCTTCACCGGGAGTGACTCCTTTAGCAAAACTAGAAAAGCCTAAAAAACACTCCATTTCAAAATTCATTCGATCCTACAACGATATCAAGTTCATTACGCAATAGGTTTTCAGAAAAACCTGTCGTAGCCCTCCGTCATTTCAGATAAGTGCTGTTTAGTATTCGTGCTGCGTTTGTTGGCCTCCGTCAAGGCGCAGTGTGCGGTAGCTAACCAGTATTTATCTGCTTATGCATATGATGCAGATTGAGTTAGGGTAGTCGTGCGACCTTGTTGACCTCCGTCAAGGGTCGTGCGGGTGGGTTTAATTCGATCAAGAAATGACGGGTTGAACTTGACTAGTAGCCTATGGTTTGTTGACCTTCGTCAAGGTCATAGGACACTAGGGGCAAAATACTATCGGGAATTTCATGTGTTGAAATTTGCAATGAGATTGCATACCTTCTATGAGATAGTTGGATCCCGATACCCGCTGCGAGTAAGAGTTACTCCTGGGAGAGTTTTATACATTACAATTAGCCGATCAAGTAGGTGTCTAGAAAGGTGTCAACGGGGTTACGCCTCTGCAAAAACGAGGTTTACATTAATTAGGTTCGTGCGAAAGCATGGGGGACCTCCCTCAAAGTACCGACACTGGCCTGGCTGAAAGATTGGCGAACTTGTAGTGTGTAATTAATCCCGGCTAGTCTTTCCTTTTAGGGTTTGAAGGAAGATTTGATAAAAAGCAGTAGGAGCCATCCTGATTAGATAAAATAATAACCAATCTATTCTTGCAAGAGCACACGCTGAGTGTTTTCTTCTCTCTCTCTCCAGGTAGCGACCATATCACGCCTTAATCAAGATAATAATACGGATTATTGACCGAACCCGCTTGTTATACTGAGCTGGGGAACGTTGGTCCCGCTCCAACTTATAATTGTTATAAGACAGAGCAGGAAATTGGGGATTACCAGAATTCCCATGCCGCCCAAACGAAGAGAGTGCATGCTGATGCATCATCTTCGGGTGTGTTCATTACAAAGAACTGTTTCTCAGTATCCTTTACGTCCTGGGTATGTGATACCAGATCAGGATCCCAGATATGTAATATGTTACAAAGGGCTACAGATAGGTAGAGAACTGAGAACGGGTGATAAGTTTCATGAGGCAGAAAACGGGGCAAGTGTTGCAGCCAAGTCTGTTGGTCACTGTCACCCTGTATTACCAATACATTGATTCTGAACGAATGTTATTAGATACCGAACCTGATATACAAAATCATATCTGTCTCTTTATTAGTAAAGAAACGATAAAATTTTGTATTGTTGGATAATGTTTTGAACATTTCCTATATCAAAAGTTGATCGGTTCAGGCACGTTATCTAAAAGCATTATTGTTCTAAATCAAACTACAGTTCTTAGTATACGGAACACACATAAGAGGAAGAGTTCAGAAATGAACGGATCCTTCTTAAGGTATTGTAGACTAGGTCAGATCAGTGTGACCCGACTAGCTGAAGTTACATGTAGATGCATATTTAAATCTGTTTGAATCTACATCTTGTGAAACTTGCCAGTCATGTCAAAAGATATAATGACACTAGCTCTGTTTATTAGAAACAGAGAAAGAGTTAGTGAACTCTTGGGATGATACATGTTGATGTATGTAGGTCCTCTGTCTACACATGCCAGGACCGGTTCTTTGTACTTCATTACATTCTCTGATGATCTTTCGAGATTCAGACCTATGTTCCTGTTGAAACACAAGTCCGAACCTTTTGAGATATTCACAGAATATAAGTTAGAAGTAGAGAACCAAAATACGGGTAAAAGTATTATGTCCTTTGATGCGATCAAGGAGGAGAATACTTGTGCATGGAATTCCTGGACTATTCTAAAGGAGAATGAGATTCTCTCTCAGCATTACTCCTCCGTATACACCATAGCACGATGGTATATCGGGGTGGAACAAACGCACCCTATATGATAAGGTGTGCTCTATGATGAGTACTACTGAGTTACCTATTTCCTTTTGGGAGTTATGCACTTGAGAAGCTGCATACCTATTGAATAGGGTTCAAATCAAATCAGTTGCCTACAACTTCATATTTGATATGATAAGGGAAGAGCCAATATCTTAAGCTAGTTAAGATTTGGGGTTGCCCGGCCTATGTCTAAAAGCAAAATCCGGACAAGCTCGAGGCAAGGTCTGTAATGTAAAACAGGAAAAGTTCCAGCTATACAAACTGCGGCTGATGATTTGATAGAACCAAAAGATTCAATAGTTACCAACGAACCTCAGCCTCTCCGCCGATCTAGTAGGGTTCCTCACCCACCTGAGAGATACTTCGGTTTCTCTATGACAGTGGGAGCGAGGATTGCATCATGAGATGATGACCCAACTAGTTTCGAGCTGGCCATCAGGAGTGGGACTCTGTAAGAATGGCTGGATGCTTAGCGATCTGAGATGGAATCCTTATACACCAACAAAGTATGGACTTTGGTTGCTATATCTGAAGGGTTAAATCCCCATCAGGAGCAAGTATATCTTGAGAAGATTACTTGGTGTAGATGGAAAAGTTGAGACTTTCAAATCTAGACTTGTTAAAAGTTTGTATCATTGACAAGGTGTGGGTAATGATCAAACCTTTTCAAGTAGCTATGCTTAAGTCCATCCAGATCCTACTTGTCACGGCTACATACCATGACTGCGATATCTGGTGGTTGGGTGTCTTGACTGCTTTTCTAAATGATGATTTAGAAGAGAGCGTCTATAAGTACACAGCCAGAGGGCTTCGTAGACAGTGGGAGCAGCGAAAACGTGTGCAAGATGTTTTATAGGATAAAGCAGGTATCGCGGAGTTGGAACATCTGTTTTGATGTTTTAGTCAAAGAGTTTGACATCATCAAAATGGTAGATGAACCTTATATAAACAAAAAGGTAGTAGGGAGTATGGTAACAATCCTCGTAGTGTACGTGGATTACATACTCTTGATTGGGAAGGAGTTTCCTATGCTATGCTCGATCAATCTCCGCTTATCACAATGATTCTCCACATAGGATCAAAGTGATACCTACTAAATCCTGGGTTTTGGATCTATGAGTTAGATCTAAATGGATATTAGGCTACTCACTAATTGTAGTGAGATGGTATCAGTTGATCCTGGGAAGAATCACTGGAAGTGTTCCAGGATGATAATGACGACCGAGTGTCAGTCACAGGCATTGTCTTTACCCTCAGTAAAGGGACGGTATGTTGGAAGAGTTCCAAGCTAGATACCGTGACATACTAGACGATAAAGGCTGGATACATCGCTACTTAAGATGCTACCAAAGAGGCAGTCTGGGTGTATATTGGTTCATGAGATGAACTTTGTTCCTCCCATTGTGTGACAATGGAGTTGTGGCTTTTGCCAAGGAACGTCCGTCCCATCAGTGACCCAGACATATTCTAAGGCAGTATCACCTGATCATGGAGATGGTTGATCTCCAAAGAGATCGAGGTTAGGAGAGTAGACTCAGAGGACAACACAGCGGATCCACTCACAAAGGCCTGTTCCCAGAGAGAGACTTTTATGGGATGGTTGAGTAAGAGATACTACAACCACTGCTATCAGATGGCCCTAGTGCAAGTGGGAGATTGTTAGTTATATGTATGCCCTAGAGGCCATTACTATACATAGGATGTATATTGTAGTGGATGCTGGGACATATATAGGGAGGACTTTCTTGCTCGACATGATAGTATGCTATCTGGTTGCTCTTTACCTTAACGTGTATGCTGATTGTCTCTCTGTTACATGTTGGTAAAGCCCTTAGGATGTGTACTTGACTACCTGGACTGTGATGCGGATCATACTAGTGGGGACATGGTAGTCCATAAGTACATCCTTCAAAGTCCCTAGTCGTGGGTGTATCGAGACGGGGCATCGATATACCAGAGTAGACTAGCGTGTAGCTTCTCGACCCATACAGATGGGCGATGGATGATCCCATATCCATTGGTGTTTGACATCAGCGATGATATACGGGTGCTCAGTAGAGACTGGGTACACTGGACGGACTTGCCGAGAACTCCCAGATGGTATTATACCTCACGTCAGATGGCAGTTCTCTGGTGACACTGGTACAGAGTAGTCTGTTGACCCGAGATCGTCATAGAGTCTTGTGTGGTTCCCACTGTGCTTTGATTTCCATCTTACCACGTCTAAGAAGGCGTGCAAAATGGTGGTTTTTGGGTACAGTCCCGAGTCACATGAAGGCAATGAGCGATAGGAGGGGATTCGTCTCTCCCGGTATAGGGAGTTGATGTTGCGCTGTGTTCGATTGGCTATAACAGGAAATCCCTGTCCAGGGTTGCTGAGATTTACTGGTAAGTGTTACCTGTAGTTTCTCGAATTGTTATAGACCTCATATCGACACGACTTATCAAGCTATTGGGGTCTGATGTTTACCACCCCTAGGCGAGATATGCGACATATCAGACGATCAGACCGGACTGTACGGTAGTGTTACTGGTTGGATTCACAGGAGTGTGAGCGGGCTTTCTCGTCGATCTTCTGATCGCTCAATACCCGGGTGGCCGTTACGTTTAGCAGACCGCTTGCGGCTTGTGGGTGCTTGATATGATCATCACCTGCTGCCGGCGTATTGACGAGTCTTTAGAGTCCTACAAAGAGGTTTCCTGGCTCAAGCGAAACGAAATAGGAGCGCATATGAGATATGTGCGGGACCAAGAATAATGCGTGTATGTGATACCGTATTCTATTCTCGCGATGAATGTATCGAATGGTTGTATGCGATATAACCTAGTTATCGAATCAAGTATTGATTCGATAAGCCGATACATAGGATACTAGTCGGTTATATACGATATGACCGGATCGTTAAATCAAGAGTTGATTTAATGATTTAATGTATAATTATATATTTGATATATTACTTTGCATTAACTAGTATCGGTTCATTTTAAATGGATTTTCTCACTCGGGTGTGCGCATTGCATATGCGATATGATTTTGTGCACTTGCTTGTATCATGTTTGATGATACATGCAATACTTGGTTAAATGTATGTTTAAACCATAGTTAGTTAATGGTTAAGGGTTTTAAATGATTTATTTATTGTTTTATTTATTTTTGGCAAAAGGAAAATGGTGGCTTTATTTATTTCTTTTGTTGAAGTTTCTTGAACTTTTGAAAAGTCCACCATTTTTGTTTTATGCCAAACCCTAACCACTCACTAACTTTGGTTAACTCTCTACACTTAACTATGGTAAGTGTTATGATAAGATTGAATTTTCTTTTCTATTCATTTGAACTTATCATAATATTTATCATCTTCTTCCTCTTCTTCTTCTTCATGAAGATACCTTCCTCTATCAATGGTGATTGATACAAATGAGTGAGAAATCCAATTCTAAAGTTTACCCACTTCCTATTTCTTCATCCTCTACCTCTTGCCAAGTAGTAGAGTGTGTTTTCTTCACAAGTTTCATGACTTGGTGAAGTGAGAGCTTGATCTTGCGATGCTTCGACGTAGATCATCTTCGGCATGGACATCGACGACCTAGCTCGCCATTTCTCCGATGAAGCCGACGCTAGAGCCCGGATTTTGATTTGGACAGCGGAGATGACTTCATTGCGGAGCCATGGAGGTGGAGCACCATATCTACAAAGGTTGTATTTCCGTATTCTTATAGTTAAGTGTTAACTAGTTTACTTTTCGCCTAGACATCTAGCCAACGATCCGTCGTTTAGGGTTTCCCGGCACCGTAAAATTTGAAATTGGCATGGTTGATGCCTTGTGAGACCTCTTGAGAGTGCCTAGGAACCCTACAGACCTGAAATCACCGGAATTTGATTCCGTGGGTTCGTTACAGGCTGTGTATCAATTACAATAAAGTCCACAGGGAATACAAATTCCCCGATTTTTATTAACACATCCTCCAGTTCTCCCCTAGGTTTGGTGCTTGATCGGTCAGCCATCTGGAGAGTGCAATGGGCTGGTTTCAACTCTCCGATCCCTAACTGCTCATATACTGATAAAGGAAGCAAGTTAACACTTGCGCCAAGGTCGAGTAGAGCACGGTTGATGTGTTTTTCCCCAATAGAAATGGAAATAGTAGGATAGCCAGGATCCTTACATTTCCTCGGTAATTGTTGGGGGAAAGCCTGTAAGTCCATGCCACGCACCCCACGAGCTTACGGGGAGGCGGAATATATGAAAATCAATTATCAAAACTTCGTAACACGGACTTGAGCACACGGATCGTGTCTAAACCATTACTAGCAAACTACGAAAGGTTTATCTACTCGGATTCGAAGTTATATCTCATGTTACTTGTCCTTCGGGTCTTCATCGCTGTCCTCCATACCTCGTAGGCTCTATGGAACGTCGGCACCTCAACGGCCTCCTTGAGTCAAAGACGATCCACCCGAGAGCTGCTACTCCAAGCTTGACCTCTAACTTAAGATAACTAGGTTACTCAAAGTGCTAATCTAAGCAACCTAGGGTATATAGAGTAGGATTAGGGATTAACAAGTCTTGCTAACCCTTGATCTCAACACATGAGAGGTTAGGGTTAGGGTTTGAAGAGAGAGAGCTTGAGGAGAGAGAAGGTGAGAATGAGCATCCTTTTTGGATGAATGGTATCATTTGTGTATATATGAAACATATCATATTATTAAATGAATAACAAATAATGATATATCATCATGTTTCATTAATACACATAGTGATTCATCACATGAGTCATATAAATCATAAATGAATCATTAACTCCATGTATGAATCACACCATGACTCATTAATCCAATAAATGCAAATGCCACCATAGCCTCCAACTCATCATCCTTCTAGAAGCTTCCCGACAAATTACGAGAACGCCCCTCCTATCCGTGAAAACACAGAAAAACTTTAGACTGTATAAATACAATAATCCGATACTAGAATCTGGCTTAATCCAAAGCCGACTAGTAAAAACAGTCCGAACATCGTACGTGCGTAAAAACATGTATGCGTTCGAACCCTGTCGTAAAACCATACGACCTCTATATCGTTTTGGCCGAAGCAGGGAAACCCTCTGTGTGGGACACTAAAGACTCGACACTATGCTGGCAGTGGGTTTAATCACAGACCGCAAGCAGCACTAGCTGTACGTAACGGTCCCCAGGTAGATGTCGATAAGAAGGACGATGAGGAACCCATCCGAACTCCTACTGAGCCTGATGTGACAATCTCCGTACAGTCCGGTCTGTTCGTCTAGGACTATCGCATATCGGGCCTAGGGGCGGTAAACGTCAGACCCCTAATAGCGGTATAAGTCATGTCGGAGTGCAGCCCATTACACCTTGAGAAACTACTGGAAGCCACCAGTAAATCCCACTTGCCCTGGCAAGGGACTTTGCGTAATGGCTCTCCATACACAGCGCGATATCAACCCCCAATACCAGGAGAGACGAATCCTGTCTAACCGCCACTGCCTCCAAGTGCTTCGGGACTGCACCCAACTACTACCTGTTTGCACGACTCCTTTCAGCCATGGTAGGTTAGTAATCTAAGTACATTGGGAACACACCCGAGGCGAAGTAGCAGTATCAAGTCGACGGACTAAGCTGTACTCATGTCACCTGGGAACTGCTATCTGACGATGGGTATAAATCCAACCCGCGGTTCCCGGCGAGTCCTGTCCGGTGTACTCATAACCTAACGAGCACCTGCATACTATCTCCAGTACGACGTACCGATGGCTGTGGGACAAACCATCTCCCCGACTGGGATGAGAAGCGTATACACTAGTCTACTCCGGAGTATCGATGCCCTGTCTCGATAATCCTACGACCAGGGACCTGTATAGGATGTTGCTTATAGACTACCCAGCCCCAACTAGTGTGACTGCCATCACAACGCTGGTAATCTAGCAAAGATCCTAAGGGCTTTACTAATATGTATAAGCGATACGTTACAAGAAACATATGCACATATTAAAGTAGACTTAAACTAAGTAGCATACTACAATTTTTAGCAAGACTGTCAATACAACTGTGAATATCCCAAGCTTCCATTAAGTAATATACAAACTAGTATGATACCGTAATGGCTTTCTAGTGCATAAACACTAACAATCTCTCACTTGCACTAGGGCCATGTACTGGCATATCGCAGACCTATCATCTTGAATAGCCTCTCAAACTACGTCTGAGGAATGGCCTTTGTGAATGGATCAGCGGTGTTATTCTTTTTATCTACTCTCTTTACCTCGATCTCCCGGCGATCTACGATCTCCCTGATCGAGTGATACCGCCTTAAGATGTGTATGGACTTCTGATGGGACCTGGGTTCCTTCGCTAAAGCTATAGAGTCGTTGTTGTCGCAATACAGAGGTATTCGACCAACACTGGTTGGAACCACCTGAAGTTCTGTGAGGAACTTCTTCATCCAGACAGCTTCTTTTGCGGCATCGCAAGCAGCTATGTATCCCGCTTCCATTGTTGAGTCAGCAACGGTCTCCTGCTTGGAACTCTTCCAACAGACCGCCCCTCCATTGAGGGTAAAGAAATAACCCGACATGGACTTGGAGTCATCTTTATCACTCTGGAAGCTGGAGTCAGCAAAGGCCTCGATCTGGAGGTCTTTTCCGCCATACACCAAGAACATCTTCTTAGTCCTCATCAGGTACTTGAGAATGTTCTTTACTACTATCCAGTGCTTCTCCCCTGGGTTTGCTTGATACCGGCTTACAATGCTTAATGCGTATGCTACATCTGGTCTGGTACATAACATCGCATACATTATAGAGCCTACCGTAGAAGCGTAGGGTATAATCGACATGCGATCCCTTTCCAAATCAGTCTTGGGAGACATCTCTTTGGAGAGGGTGATTCCGTGACAAGCCGGTAGGTTACCGCGCTTAGAATCTTCTATACTGAATCTTTTCAATATGGTGTCTATGTACCTGGACTGCGAAAGTCCCAACATCCTCTTTGATCTATCACGATAGATCTGGATCCCCAGAATGTAGGTGGCATCACCCAGGACCTTTGTAAGTGCACGGCGGGGCCCCGGCCGTCTGAACGAGGCCAAAATGCGGAAACGATACTTTTCTTTAAACTTTTGAACCGGCACCACCGCGTACTAAAATCCCTGATCGGGCCATTAACCTACTCCTAGCTAACAAGAGAAGGGGTAGAGAGATATACTGAGCGATCCGTCTCCTTCGGTCTTCTCGTCGTCGTCCCGATCTCCCCGCGGAATCTCCGGTCTTCATCTCCTCGTCGGAAGGGCACCACACCGCCAGGTTCTTTTACGGGCTCCCACCTCTGGACCGAGGAAACTCGGGCACGAAGTTGGCGAGTCGACGTGTCCAAGAATTGCTGTAGATGAAGTGTAGAACTCTTTTGTCTCAATGGGGTTAAGGAAGTTGCCTTTTGGTGGAGGAATGAGATGATAGCATTTTTTGAGATGAACTTGGGGATTTTTGCAAGCATGAAGAGAACCAAAAATCCCCACACCAAATTTGGACAGCCCTTAACAAAAGTGGCCGGCCCCTCTCTTGAGCCATGAGAGAATGGATGAGTGAGCCAAAGAAAAAAAATGCAAAAGAGAGAAAAAGTGATGATAATAAGCAATGATCACAATCAAATCCAAAACAACTCCCATCATCAAACCCATGCCATCACAAAAGTCAAGCCATCGTGAACTAAAGAAAGTCAAGGGATGGTGCAACCATCATGAAACTATCATGATGCATAAAAAGTCTTCTCCTTTGCACAATTGCAAATAACCCCCTCCACCATTTTTCTGCCAAGGAAAGAAAAAATGGAAAATGGCCGAAACCGAAAGCAAACTGGAAACTTCAGAAAATTGATCCCATAATAAATTATAGGAAAACCCTGATACTGTATATACATGCCCGCATTTGTATTCCAACCGAATACAAATGCAATGAGACAAAATCTACACTGTACAATACTAGGATCCGTCTGAAACCAAAGCCCGCTAGTATTATCCGTCCGATCATGATCTGTGCAATACCGCACGTATATGGTAGAACCCTGCCATATCTCCATACGTCCTCTACAGCGTTTCGCCCGAAACTTGAGAAACTGTCTGTGGGGGACTCTAAAGACTCGTCAATACTTTGGCTAAGGATTTAACCACTAGCACGTCAGAGGTATTAGCCATACGTAACAGGCTACCAGCTATTGACCAAAAGGGATGTCGATGAGCGAACTCATCCTGACACCCTACCGAGCTTGTCAGTGACAATATCCGTACAGTCCGGTCCGTTCGTCTATGAGCATAGTATGGCGGGCGTAGGGGGTTGGTAAAGGTCAGACCCCCAAAAGCGGTACAAGTCTTGTCGGATTTTAGCCCAGAACACCCCGAGACACTACTGGAATACCTACCAGTAAATCTCCTGCCATGGCAAAAGACTTCGTGTAATGGCTCTCCCAGACACAGCGCGACCTCACCCCTAATACTGAGAGAGACGAACCCGTGAAGATCCGCTTACTGCCTCCATGTGGATCGGGACTGTACCCAACTAAAACATGTTTGCACGTCTTCTTGGAGCGTGGTAGGGTAGTAATCAAAGTACAGTGGGAACTCACACGAGACAAATGACGATCTCAGGTCGATGAACTAACCTGTACGCATGTCACCAGGGAACTGCTATCTGACGTCTGGTATAAGACCAACTAGCATGTTCCCGGCGAGTCCTGTCCGGTGTACTCATAACCCACTAAGCACCTGTATACATCTCAGGTGAACCAACTGACACCAATGGCTTGTGAGACCGGCCACCGCCCCTCGTCGGGGTCTCGACTGTATACACTAGTCTACTCTGGAGTAGCGATGCCCTATCTCGAAACTCCCACGACTAGGGACCTTTTAAGGATGTGCTTATAGACTACCAGCTCCCACGTATACGATCGCCCTCATACTGCTGGCAGTCAAGCAGGAATCCTAGGGGCTCTATCAACGTGCAATAGTGACCTGTAAGGTCACCTGAAGCAGTACACGATGATAAAGATAAACCAGATAGCATACTATCATCTGGAGTAAGACTGTCCTACCGGTATAGGTCCTCTCTCAATCATCGCAATCACGTGCCTGTGATCCAATAATTAACTCTGAGGGCACTATATCCAACAATCTCCCACTAGCACTCAAGGCTAATTATTGCGGTGTCGCATACTCACAGCCCGTGTGATACCGAACACCCAACTCCTCTACCAATCAGTCTAACAAAACCCGTTTGCGAAACTATTGTGTTCGAGGAATAGCCTCAGTGAATGGATCCGCCCTGATGTTTCTTTCTATGCCTCTCTTTATCTCATGTTCGCAGAGAAAGCCATCTCCCGAAATGAGCAATACCTGTCTTAAAGTATGTCTGGATATCTGATGGGACATAGTTCATAAATGAACTCCAAATCCAAACTTCTTAGACTGTATCGTCAACTGAACTTAATCAGTATCCTGCGCCATGCCTCCCTCACTATCCACCTGGACCACCTGTCCAAAATACTGCCCCTCGTCAGAGGGAAAACTATAACTCTGACAACAACTATGTCATCCAGGTCACCTTGGAAGCCTGGAATGATAACTGTCTCCTAAAAGAGGCTGTTGTTATCATATCCCTAGAATATCCACTTATGTTCTAAAACTGTTTCCGAATGTTTCTCCAGGATTGGATCAATATCAACTTATTGCAACTACTGCAAAAACAACATTTGGTGTGGTACTTGACATCTCATGATCGACTCAATTTCCTAAGCAAGTGATCTGCCAATCATGCACATCCCTCTCCCATTTAGTCTGTAAGACACCTTTAGAGAGGGTGACTCCACCACCTGCAGGTAGTCTACCGTGCCTGGAGTCGTCCATTCTAAATACCTTTAGAATGCTGTCTAAGTAGCCTGATTGGGACACTTCCCAAATCTAGATCTAAAACCATAGATCTAGTAACCAGAATGTGTTGATATAATATCCAAGTCCCATGTGGAGAAACTACTGTGTGACAACCAAAGTGTAACCGATCGTAGTATAGGAATATCACTTCATATTCTGTGCATGTCATCCATATACAAGGACATCACATCCTACTACCTTCTTTAACAGATCCATCCCCTATTCTGATGAAGTCAAACCTACAACTGTGAAATAGATGATCTTTCTCCGCTATATCTGCTTTAGTCTATAAATAGACATGAGCCACTTGTCCACTATGCTTCCGCTGCTCCCACTGACCATGACAACCCTCTGGTAGAGTCATATACACGTACACTTCTAAAGCTAGTTCAGAATGACGCTATACTCATCCTCCTGCCAGGTCTCATAGTCTGGAACAACAGTAGTGTAAAATTTGGGTAAACAAGAACCTCCCTGTCACCGTCCTTGAGGCTACCGGAGTACCTCTCGGGTGCCTGTGGTTACCCACCATATCTGCGGAGTGGCCAATGGAATGTCAAACCAGATTGAATCTTTAGGTTCTTATCAAATCTTCAGTAATCGTTTGCGGTTCTGGAATTACTTCCAGTTCTACCATACTCCCACTATTGTTTTCTGAAAAAATCCATTTTTATTAAAACTGTGGCGAGTCAAGAACAATATCACTATTGACCTTCTAGATGGTAGAAAGTCAACCCTTGTCATAGCCTGAGTCAACCCACAAACAGCCATTACAGAAACGTGCCTCGAGTTATCCAGAGTCTGGTTTTAAGCATTATTAGTTATATGTATGCCCTAGAGGCCATTACTGTACATAGCATGTATATTGTAGTGGATGTTGGGACATATATAGGTAGGACTTTCTTGATCGACATGATAGTACGCTATCTGGTTACTCTTTATCTTAACATGTATACTTTCTGTCTCTCTGTTACATGTTGATAAAGCCATTAGGATGTGTACTCGACTTCCAGGACTATGATGTAGATCATACTAGTAGGGCCTGGGTAGTCCATGAGTACATCCTTCAATGTTCCTAGTCGTGGGAATATCGAGATGGGGCATCGATATTCCAGAGTAGACTAGCGTATACCTTCTCGACCCATGTGATGGGCGATGGATGATCCCATATCCATTGGTGTTTGACATCAGAGATGGTATGCGGGTGCTCAGTGGTGACTGGGTACACTGAATGGACTCGCCGAGAACTCCAAGATGGTATTATACCTTACGTCAGATGGCAGTTCTCTGGTGACACTGGTACAGCTTAGTCTGTTGACCCGAGATCATCATAGAGTCTTGTGTGTCTCCCACTGTGCTTTGAATTCCACCCTACCACAGCTCTACTGAGTCGTGCAAACAGGTGGTTTTTGGGTACAGTCCCGATTCACATGGAGGCAATGAGCGATAGGAGGGGATTCTGTAGGGTTCTTAGGCACACTAAGGAGGTCTCACAAGGCATCAACCATGCCAATTTCAAATTTTACGGGTGCCGAGAAACCCTAATACGGATCGTTAACTAGATATATAGGCGACAAAGGCAACTAGTTAACAACTTAACTACAAGAACGGAAATACAACCTTTGTAGATCCGGTCCTCCACCTCCATAGCTCCGCAATGAAGTCTCCTCGCTGTCGAAATGGAAACCCGGGCTCTAGCATCGGCTTCATCGGAGAAATGGGCGGGCTAGGTCATCGACTACGATGCCGAAGATGATCTACGTCGAGGCATCACTAGATCAAGCTCCTACTTCACCAAGTCAAAAAACTTGTGAAGAAAACACCCTATACTACTTGGCAAGAGGTAGAGGATGAAGAAATAGGAAGTGGGTTTACTTTAGAATTGGATTTCTCACTCTTTTTCATCAATCACCATTGATGGTCAAGCTTTTTCTTCTTGTGAAGAAGAAGAAGAAGAAAATGAAGATAATATGATAAGAATTAAAGAATAGAAAAGAATAATCGTTCTTATCATAATCAAACCATAGTTAAGTGTAGAGAGCTAACTAGAGTTTATGTGAGTGGTTAGGGTTAAAGAAGAAGACAAAATGGTCACTTGGTCAAAAGCTTCATGAAGCTTCAACAAGCTTCATGAAAGAAAGAATGAAAGAAAACCATTTTGTTTTTTCTCTTTATGCTTTTATTTTCTAAAACTAATAAATAAATAAATGAATAAGTAATCATAACCTTAACCGTTCATATAACCATGGTTCAATCTTTACACTTAACCAATTTTGCATGTATCATCAAAAATGATACAATCAAGTGCACAAAACTATATCGAATATACAATGTGCACAAGCGAGTGAGAAAATCCATTTAAAGTGAACCAATACTAGTTAATGCAAAGTAATATATCAAATATATAATTATACATCAAATCATTAAATCAACAGTTGATTTAACTATCCGGTCATATCACATATAACCGACTAGTATCCTATGTATCGGCTTACCGAATCAATCCTTGATTCGATAACTAGGTTATATCGCATACAACCATTCGATACATTCATCGCGAGAATGGAATACGGTATCACATACACACATTATTCTCTGTCCCGCACATATCTCATATGCGCTCCTATTTCGTTTCGCTTGAGCCAGGAAACCTCTGTGTAGGACTCTAAAGACTCGTCAATACGCCGGCAGCAGGTGATGATCATATCAAACACCCACTAGCCGCAAGCGGTCTGCTAAACGTAACGGCCACCCGGGTATTGAGCGATCAGAAGATCGACGAGCAAGCCCGCTCATACTCCTGTGAATCCAACCAGTAACACTTACCGTACAGTCCGGTCTGTTCGTCTGATATGTCGCATATCTCGCCTAGGGGTGGTAAACGTCAGACCCCAATAGCTCGATAAGTCGTGTCGATATGAGGTCTATAACAGTTCGAGAAACTACTGGTAACACTTACCAGTAAATCTCAGCAACCCTGGCCAGGGATTTCCGGTTATAGCCAATCGAACACAGCGCAACATCAACCCCCTATACCGGGAGAGACGAATCCCCTCCTATCGCTCATTGCCTCCATGTGATTCGGGACTGTACCCAAAAGCCACCGTTTTGCACGCCCTCTTGGATGTGGTAAGGTGGAAATCAAAGCACAGTGGGAACCACACAAGACTCTATGACGATCTCGGGTCAACAGACTACTCTGTACCAGTGTCACCAGAGAACTGCCATCTGACGTAAGGTATAATACCATCTGGGAGTTCTCGGCGAGTCCGTCCAATGTACCCAGTCTCCACTGAGCACCCGTATATCATCTCTGATGTCAAACACCAATGGATATGGGATCATCCATCGCCATCTGTATGGGTCGAGAAGGTATACGCTAGTCTACTCTGGTATATCGATGCCCCGTCTCGATACACCCACGACTAGGGACTTTGAAGGATGTACTTATGGACTACCATGTCCCCACTAGTATGATCCGCATCATAGTCCAGGTAGTCAAGTACACATCCTAAGGGCTTTACCAACATGTAACAGAGAGACAATCAGTGTACACGTTAAGGTAAAGAGCAACCAGATAGCATACTATCATGTCGAGCAAGAAAGTCCTCCCTATATATGTCCAAGCATCCACTACAATATACATCCTATGTATAGTAATGTCCTTTAGGGCATACATATAACTAACAATCTCCCACTTGCACTAGGGCCATCTGATAGCAGTGGTTGTAGTATCTCATACTCAACCATCCCATAAAAGTCTCTCTCTGGGAAAAGGCCTTTGTGAGTGGATCCGCCATGTTGTCCTTTGCGTCTACTCTCCTAACCTCGATCCCTTGGAGATCAAGCATCTCCATGACCAGGTGATACTGCCTTAGAATATGTCTGGACCATTGATGGGACGGACGTTCCTTGGCATAAGCCACAACTCCATTGTCACACAATGGGAGGAACTAAGTTCATCTCATGAACAAATATACATCCAGACTGCCTCTTTGGTAGCATCTTTAAGTAGCGATGTATCGAGCCTTTATCGTCTAGTATGCTACGGTATCTAGCTTGGAACTCTTCCAACATACCGTCCCTTTACTGAGGGTAAAGACAATGCCTGCGACTGACTTTCAGTCGTCCTTATCACTCTGGAACCCTTCCAGTGATTCTCCCCAGGATTGATTGATACCATCTCACTACAACTAGTGAGAATCCTAACATCCAATTAGATCTATCTCATAGATTCAAAACGCAGGATTTAGGAGGTATCACTTTGATCCTTTATAGAGAATCTTTGTGATAAGCGGAGATTGACCGAGCGTAGCATAGGAAACTCCTTCCCTATCAAGAGTATGTCATCCACGTACTCTACGAGGATCATCACCATACTCCCTACTACCTTTTTGTATATACAAGGTTCATCTACCATTTTGATGATGTCAAACTATTTGACTACTAAATCAAAACAGATGTTCCAACTCCGCGATACCTGCTTTAACCTATAAAGCATCTTGTGCACGTTTCCGCTGCTCCCACTGTCTACGAAGCCTTCTAGCTGTGTACTTATAGACGTTCTCTTCTAAAACATCATTTAGAAAAGCAGTCATGGCACCCAACTGCCAGATATCGTAGTCATGGTATGTAGCCGTGGCAAGTAGCATCTGGATGGATTTAAGCATAGCCACTTGAAAAGGTTTCATCATTATCCACGCCTGGTCGATGACGAAAAGCTTTAACAAGTCTAGCTTTGAAAGTCTCAACTTTTCCATCTACACCGAGTAATCTTCTTAAGATATACTTGCTCCTGATGGGGATTTAACCCTTCAGATATAGCAACCAAAGTCCATACTTTGTTGGTGTACATGGATTCCATCTCAGATCGCTAAGCATCCAGCCATTCTTACAGAGTCCCACTCCTGATGGCCAGCTCGAAACTAGTTGGGTCATCATCTCATGATGCAATCCTCGCTCCCACTGTCATAGAGTAACCGAAGTATCTCTCAGGTGGGTGAGGAACCTTACTAGATCGGCGGAGAGGCTGAGGTTCGTTGGTAACTATTGAATCCTTTGGTTCTTTCAAATCATCAGCCGTAGTTTGTATAGCTGGAACATTTCCAGTTCTACATCACAGACCTTGCCTCGAGCTTGTCCGGATTTTGCTTTTAGACATAGCCCGGACAACCCCAAATCTTAACCAACTTAAGAGATGGGCTCTTCCCTTATCATATCACATATGAAGCGGTAGGAAACTGATTTGATTGGAACCCAATTCAATTGGTATGCAGCTTCTCAAGTGCATAACTCCCAAAAGGAAATAGGAAACACAGTAGTACTCATCATAGAGCACACCATATCACATAGGGTGCTATTGCTCCGCCCCGATATACCATCGTGCTATGGTGTATACGGAGGAGTAATGCTGAGAGAGAATCTCATTCTCCTTTAGAATAATCCAGGATTTCCGTGCTCAAGTATTCTCCTCCTCGATCTCATCAAAGGACATAATACATATACCCGTATTTTGGTTCTCTACTTCTAACTTATATTCTGTGAATATCTCAAAAGGTTCGGACTTGTGTTTCAACAGGAACATGGGTCTGAATCTCGAAAGATCATCAGAGAATGTAATGAAGTATAAAGAACCGCTCTTGGCATATGTAGACAGGGGACCTAACATACATCAACATGTATCATCCCAAGAGTTCATTAACTCTTTCTCTGTTTCCAGTAAACGGAGCTATGGTCATCTTATCTCTGTGACATGACTGACAAGTTTCACAAGATGTAAATTCAAACTGATTTAAATATGCATCTTCATGTAACTTCAGCTAGTCGGGTCGCATTGATATGACCTAGTCTACAATGCCTCAAGAAGGATTCGTTCATATCTGAACTCTTCCTCTTGTGTGTGTTCCATACACTAAGAACTGTAGTTTGATTTAGAACATCAATGCTTTTAGATAACGTGCCTGAACCGATTAACTTTTGATATAGGAAATGTTCAAAACATTATTCAACTATACAAAATTTTATCATTTCTTTACTAATAAAGAGATGGATATGATTTTGTATATCAGGTTCGGTATCTAATAACATTCGTTCAGAATCAATGTATTTGAAATACAGGGTGGCAGTGACCAACAGACTTGGCTGCAACATTTGCCCCGTTTTCTGCCTCATGAAACTTATCACCCGTTCTCAGTTCTCTACCTTTCTGTAGCCCTATGTAACAGATTACATATCTGGGATCCTGATCTGGTATCACATACCCAGGACGTAAAGCATACTGAGAAACAGTTCTTTGTAATGAACACACCCGAAGATGATGCATCAGCATGCACTCTCTTCGTTTGGGCGGCACGGGAATTCTGGTAATCTCCAATTTCTTGCTCTGTCGTATAACAATTATAAGTTGGAGCGGGACCAACGTTCCCCAGCTCAGTATAACAAGCGGGTTCGGTCAATATTCCGTATTATTATCTTGATTAAGGCGTGATATGGTCGCTACCTGGAGAGAGAGAGAAGAAAACACTCAGCGTGCACTCTTGCAAGAATAGATTGGTTATAATTTTATCTAATCAGGATGGCTCCCACTGCTTTTTATCAAATCTTCCTTCAAACCATAAAAGGAAAGACTAGCCGGGATTAATTACACACTACAAGTTTGCCAATCTTTCAGCCAGGCCAGTGTCGGTATTTTGAGGGAGGTCCCCCGTGCTTTCGCACGAACCTAATTAATGTAAACCTCGTTTTCCCAGAGGCGTAACCTCGTTAACACCATTCTAGACACCTACTTGATCGGCTAATTGTAATGTATAAAACTCTCCCAGGAGTAACTCTTACTCGCAGCGGGTATCGGGATCCAACTATCTCATAGAAGGTATGCAATCTCATTGCAAATTTCAACACTTGAAATTCCCGATAATATTTTGCCCCTAGCAGCTATATGACCTTAACGTAGTCAACAAATCATAAGTGCTGGTCAAGTTCAACCCGTCATTTCCCGATTGAATTAAACCCACCCGCACGACCCTTAACATAGTCAACAAAGTCGCACGACTACCCTAATCCAATCGCATCATATGCTTATGCAGATAAGCACTAATTAGCTACCGTACACTATGCCTTAACATAGTCAACAAACGTAGCACGAATACTAACTAGTACTTATCTGAAATGACGGAGGGCTACGACAGGTTTTTCTGAAAACCTATTGCGTAATGAACTTGATATCGTTGTAGAATCAAATGACTTTAAAATGGAGTGTTTTTGAAGCTTTTCTAGTTTTGCTAAAGGAGTCACTCCCGGTGAAGGGATCGTCGGTCCTTTCCTCATCGAATAAGGTGCGGGATATATCACATATACCGCTGTGCAAAGCAAGAACTGTAGCTACCTGTATTATTTTTGAAATTCGATTCTACAACATCTTAGGTTTCTTTTATTTCATTAATCACATTAATGAAGTCCCATCATCAAAGTACCTAAACATCACAGATAAATACGACGTACACTTATGCCATCCGCATTCGCCTCGATGTCCCCTCATGCACCGTTAAGTTAGGTGACTAACGGCAGATCGGGGCAGGGCTAGCGCGGGTGTAAAACATAAGTAACGTCTATATAATATATCATATATATAAAATACAGTATCTATCACAGAACATCACATGATCACATCACAGATATTGCAGCAGAAGAATCATATGAAATATTGGATATACTAGGACGTCCGTGTTTTCAATACGAGCTAGTATAAAACACGGATTCCACGGTCGTGATGAATAGCCAAACCCACACCCCTAGACCCCTACGCGAGCGGCAAGCAACCCTACCAATTCTAGAGTTAGGAGACCCGGACTGGACTCCTCGAGTTGGTCTCCCACTGGACTCCAGAACCCGGTTACTTGTGCTCCCCTCCTTGGGTTTATCCTACTGCGGAAAAGTAAATAATATACAAAGGGTGACATCTTCCGCAACCTGGAAGTGCCCCAATAAAAGAATATTACATACAAGTTTTTACATGAATGAAAATGAATAACACTCGTCTTACATAAAAACCCCCGGCTATTCAAACACGACGATCCAATATAACATATCCAGCAACACATAACATCACATGTCATCAACGTAAGTAAATATGCGCATCCCAATTGTCGTTGACATATAGCAACGAAACCGGCGATATCACATATTACACTTACGGTCACAGAAAAGAAAGTGTAAAACTACAACAGTTGGAATCCGCAACCTCCTTAGACATCACATGCCTAATCAAATGAATTCCTTAGACATCGCATGCCTAACAATTATAAACCCTGCATTTTAGTCTCAAAATCGAAAACACTTTTCAATATAAAGTCGGGCAATTCAACAAGATTCCCGACATCCTGATCGAATGCTCGTCGCAAACTTCAGTAAACGGCCGCACCCCCGATACCGTCGACGAAGTGCACCAAGGCGGAACACCGCTACCGCAAGCACCTGAACGGATGCTTTCGGCGACGGGGTTCTCCTACAGTCACTTGGTCGGGGTTAAGGAATGTGTTAGTTATATGTATGCCCTAGAGGCCATTACTGTAAATAGGATGTATATTGTAGTGGATGCTGGGACATATATAGGGAGGACTTTCTTGCTCGACATGATAGTATGCTATCTGGTTGCTCTTTACCTTAACGTGTATATTGATTGTCTCTCTGTTATATGTTGGTAAAGCCCTCAGGATCTGTACTTGACTACCTGGACTATGATGCGGATCATACTAGTGGGGACATGGTAGTCCATAAGTACATCCTTCAAAGTCCCTAGTCGTGGGTGTATCGAGACGGGGCATCGATATACCAGAGTAGACTAGCGTATACCTTCTCGACCCATACAGATGGGCGATGGATGATCCCATATCCATTGGTGTTTGACATCAGAGATGATATACGGGTGCTCAGTAGAGACTGGGTACACTGGACGGACTCGCCGAACACTCCCAGATGCTATTATACCTTAAGTCAGATGGCAGTTCTCTGGTGACACTGGTACAGAGTAGTCTGTTGACCCGAGATCGTCATAGAGTCTTGTGTGGTTCCCACTGTGCTTTGATTTCCATCTTACCACGTCCAAGAGGGCATGCAAAACGGCGGTTTTTGGGTACAGTCCCGAGTCACATGGAGGCAATGAGCGATAGGAGGGGATTCGTCTCTCCCGGTATAGGGAGTTGATGTTGCACTGTGTTCGATTGGCTATAACAGGAAATCCCTGGCCAGGGTTGCTGAGATTTACTGTTAAGTGTTACCAGTAGTTTCTCGAATTGTTATAGACCTCATATCGACACGACTTATCGAGCTATTGGGGTCTGACGTTTACCACCCCTAGGCGAGATATGCGACATATCAGACGATCAGACCGGACTGTACGGTAGTGTTACTAGTTGGATTCACTGGAGTGTGAGCGGGCTTGCTCGTCGATCTTCAGATCGCTCAATACCCGGGTGGCCGTTACGTTTAGCAGACCGCTTGCGGCTTGTGGGTGCTTGATATGATCATCACCTGCTGCAGGCGTATTGACGAGTCTTTAGAGTCCTACACAGAGGTTTCCTGGCTCAAGCGAAACGAAATAGGAGCGCATATGAGATATGTGCGGGACCGAGAATAATACCAGTATGTGATACTGTATTCGATTCTTGTGATGTGACATTGATCGGTTATATGCGATATAGCCTGGTTATCGGATCAAGTGTTGATTCGATAAGTTGTTACTATTGATACCAGTCGGTTATGCGCGACATGACCGGATCGTTAAATCAAGAGTTGATTTAATGATTTAATGCATAATTATATATTTGATATATTACTTTGCACCAACTAGTATTGGTTCACTTTAAACGGATTTTCTCACTTGGTTTGTGCGCATTGCATATGCGATATGATTTTGCGCACTTGCTTGTATCATGTTTGATGATGCATGCCTTTTGGTTAAGTGTAAAGAATTAAACCTTGGTTAATGAAATGGTTAGGGATTACTTTTTCCTTATTCATTTTATACATTTATTTATTCTTTTGGAAAAAGAAAAGCTAATGAGAAAATGGTGGCTTGTTTTGTTTTGTTCATGAAGCTTCATGAAGACTTTGACCAAGTGACCATTTTGTCTCATGCTTAACCCTAACCATTCTATTCAACCATGATTAACTCTCTACACATTACCATGGTTACATTATGATAAGTATTCTTAATATTTCCTTTTGGAAAATAACTTATCATAATATTCATCTTCTTCTTCTTCATCTTCTCCACTTGAAGAAGCTTGCTTCATCAATGGTGATTGATGAAAACAAGTGAGAAATCCAATTCTAAAGTCTACCCACTTCCTATTTCTTCATCCTCTACCTCTTGCCAAGTAGTAGAGTGTGTTTTCTTCACAAGTTTCTTGACTTGATGAAGTTGGAGCTTGATCTAGCGATGCCTCGACGTAGATCATCTTCGGCATGGACATCGACGACCTAGCTTGCCCATTCTCCGACGAAGCCGACGCTAGAGCCCGAAAACTCATTTGGACAGCGAGGGGACTTCGTTGTGGAGCTATGGAGGTGGAGCACCGGATCTACAAAGGTTGTATTTCCGTATTCTCTTAGTTAAGTGTTAACTAGTTTTCTTTTCGCCTAGATTTCTAGCCAACGGTCCGTATTAGGGTTTCTCGGCACCTAGATTTTTTGAAATTGGCATGGTTGATGCCTTGTGAGACCTCTTGAGAGTGCCTAGGAACCCTACAGTGGTATCAGAGCCTAGCTAGAGCCTTAGGCGAAGTCTAGACGGAATTTGAAACCCGAACGAACCCGAAACCCGATCACAAACTTGCTCTCTGTCCAATTTTCTAAAATCTGGTCTTTTTCAAAATTAAAAATATGCAGTGAACACATCACAAACATCTAAGAGTTACTGTGAAATTCGACAGTCAAATTCCACAAAGGAGCCGCGGATCCGCGGCATGAGCCAAGCTCATGCGGCGGTTCCGCGGCTGAACGACCACATTATTTAAAGTTGTTTGCACAGTAATTCTTAGTTTCCTGTGGTGCTTTTCCTGGGAATTTTTAATATTTTTTCTACAGTTGAGTTTTCTGGGTTTGTTTTGGGAGTTCGTATATTTGATCGGATTATCAAACTGTGTCTATGTATTTTCCGGATAAATTTTAGAATATGTTAAAAAGTTCGACCGGATATAAACACCTAATTTTTCCCCTGTCGGGAAATTTCCATGTGTTGGATTTTTCCGCAGTTTAACGACGTTCTAAGTAGTGCAAGTAACGCGATGGTCCCTCTAGAAGACAACAAACCTTAACTCGATTATGTGACCGTCTTGAACTGCCCTTTGAACCTTCGGGTTTGGGGCAGTACGGCGTGCCACATGTGAGGCGTTGGCTTGACCCTTCTACGGCTGGACCGTTGGTACTGAGGCACGAACTGAATGTTGTTAGACTCATATTTCTTGTGTTGATCTGTATCGGGAAAACTTGGGTGTTTGAATGTTCGATCGGAAAGTTTAACATTTTCTGTTTATCTGGAATGTGATACAATAATTGGAATTCACAATAAGTTATGTGATAACTGAATGAATGTTATAAACATAGCAGTTTAGTCTCACTTGATCGGTTGCCACGGAATTTTGATGTGATCAAAAGTCCGTCGCAATCACGTAGCGTACGCGGATACTCGCCGGGTAAACTTAATAGACAGCTTCACCCCATAGCCCCGACCAAGTGACTGTAGGAGAACCCCGTCGCCGAAAGCATCCGTTCGGGTGCTCCCGGCAGCGGTGTTCCGCCTTGGTGCACTTTGTCAACGGCATCGGGGGTGCGGCCGACTACTAAAGTTTGCGACGAGTGTTCGATCAGGATGTCGGGAATCTTGTTGAATTGCCCGACTTGATATTGAAAAGTGTTTTCGATAAAGAGACTAAAATGCGGGGTTTATAATTGTTAGGCATGTGATGTCTAAGGAATTCATTTGATTAGGCATGCGATGTTTATGCAGGTTGCGGATTCCAACTGTTGTAGTCTTACACTTTCTTTTCTGTGACCGTAAGTGTAATATGTGATATCGCCGGTTTCGTTGCTATATGTCAATGACAATTGGGATGCGCATATTTACTTACGTTGATGACATGTGATATTATGTGTTGTTGGATATGTTATATTGGATCGTCGTGTTTGAATAGCCGGGGGTTTTTATGTGAGATGAGTGTTTTTCATTTTCATTCATGTAAAAACTTGTATGTAATATTCTTTTATTGGGGCACTTCCAGGTTGCGGAAGATGTCACCGTTTGTATATTATTTACTTTTTCGCACTAGGATAGACCGAAGGAGGGGAGCACAAGTAACCGGGTTCTGCAGTCCAGTGGGAGACCAACTCGAGGAGTCGAGTCCGGGTCTCCTAACTCTAGAATTGGTAGGGTCGCTTGCCGTTCTCGTAGGGGTCTAGGGGTGTGGGTTTGGCTATTCATCACGACCGTGGAATCCGTGTTTTATGCAGGCTCGTATTGAAAACACGGACGTCCTAGTATATCCAATATTTCATATAATTCTTCTGCTGCGATATCTGTGATGTGATCATGTGATGTTCTGTGATAGATACAGTATATAGTATATATGATATATTATATAGACGTTACTTATGTTTTACACCCGCGCTAGCCCTGCCCCGCTCTGCCGTTAGTTACCTAACCTAACGGTGCACGAGGGGACATCGAGGCGAATGCGGATGGCATAAGTGTACGTCGTATTTATCTGTGATGTTTAGGTACATAAATGATGGGACTTCATTAATGTGATTAATGAAAGAAAAGAAACCTAAGATGTTGTAGAATCGAATTTCAAAATTAAAACAGGTAGCTACACTTCTTGCTTTGCACAGCGGTATATGTGATATATCATGCACCTTATTCGATAAGGAAAGGACCGAGATCCCTTCACCGGGAGTGACTCCTTTAGCAATAACTGGCAGATGCTACACACTCGGTTTGTCTTTTGATTGCTTTTAAGAGTTTTTGCTTTGCACAGTGATATATATGATATATCCCGCACCTCATTCGACGAGGAAAGGACCGACGATCCCTTCACCGGGAGTGACTCCTTTAGCAAAACTAGAAAAGCCTCAAAAGCACTCCATTTTTAAAATCATTTGATTCTACAACGATATCAAGTTCATTACGCAATAGGTTTTCGGAAAAACCTGTCGTAGCCCTCCGTCATTTCAGATATGTACTGGTTAGTATTCGTGCTGCGTTTGTTGACCTCTGTCAAGGCGTAGTGTGCGGTAGCTGATTAGTGCTTATCTGCATAAGCATATGATGTGATTGATTTAGGGTAGTCGTGCGACCTTGTTGACCTCTGTCAAGGATCGTGCGGGTGGGTTTACTTCAATCAGGAAATGACGGGTTGAACTTGACCAGCAGCCTATGGTTTGTTGACCTCTGTCAAGGTCATAGGACGCTAGGGGCAAAATATTATCGGGAATTTCAAGTGTTGAAATTTGCAATGAGATTGCATACCTTCTATGAGATAGTTGGATCCCGATACCCGCTGCGAGTAAGAGTTACTCCTGGGAGAGTTTTATACATTACAATTAGCCGATCAAGTAGGTGTCTAGAAAGGTGTCAACGGGGTTACGCCTCTGGGAAAACGAGGTTTACATTAATTAGGTTCGTGCGAAAGCATGGGGGACCTCCCTCAAAGTACCGACACTGGCCTGGCTGAAAGATTGGCGAACTTGTAGTGTGTAATTAATCCCGGCTATTCTTTCCTTTTAGGGTTTGAAGGAAGATTTGATAAAAAGCAGTGGGAGCCATCCTGATTAGATAAAATAATAACCAATCTATTCTTGCAAGAGCACACGCTGAGTGTTTTCTTCTCTCTCTCTCCTGGTAGCGACCATATCACGCCTTAATCAAGATAATAATACGGATTATTGACCGAACCCGCTTGTTATACTGAGCTGGGGAACGTTGGTCCCGTTCCAACTTATAATTATTATAAGACCGAGCAGGAAATAGGGGATTACCAGAATTCCCGTGCCGCCCAAACGAAGAGAGTGCATGCTGATACATCATTTTCGGGTGTGTTCATTACAGAGAACTGTTTCTCAGTATCCTTTACGTCCTGGGTATGTGATACCAAATCAGGATCCCAGATATGTAATCTGTTACATAGGGCTACAGGAAGGTAGAGAACTGAGAACGGGTGATAAGTTTCATGAGGCAGAAAACGGGGCAAGTGTTGCAGCCAAGTCTGTCGGTCACTGTCACCCTGTATTACCAATACATTGATTCTGAATGAATGTTATTAGATACCGAACCTGATATACAAAATCATATCAATCTCTTTATTAGTAAAGAAATGATAAAATTTTGTATAGTTGGATAATGTTTTGAACATTTCCTATATCAAAAGTTGATCGGTTCAGGCACGTTATCTAAAAGCGTTGATGTTCTAAATCAAACTACAGTTCTTATTATACGGAACACACACAAGAGGAAGAGTTCAGAAATGAACGAATCTTTCTTGAGGCATTGTAGACTAGGTCATATCAATGCGACCCGACTAGCTGAAGTTACATGTAGATGCATATTTAAATCAGTTTAAATCTACATCTTGTGAAACTCGCCAGTCATGTCACAAAGATAAGATGACCACAACTCTGTTTATTGGAAACAGAGAAAGAGTTAGTAAACTCTTGGGATGATACATGTTGATGTATGTAGGTCCCCTATCTACACATGCCAAGACCGGTTCTTTGTACTTCATTACATTCTCTGATAATCTCTCAAGATTCAGACATATGTTCCTGTTGAAACACAAGTCCGAACCTTTTGAGATATTCATAGAATATAAGTTAGAAGTAGAGAACCAATAAGGGTATAAGTATTATATCCTTTGATGTGATCAAGGAGGAGAATACTTGAGCACGGAATTCCTGGACTATTCTAAAGGAGAATGAGATTCTCTCTCAGCATTACTCCTCCGTATACACCATAGCACGATGGTTTATCGGGGCGGAACAGATACACCCTATTTGATATGGTGTGCTCTATGATGAGTACTGCTGAGTTACCTATTTCCTTTTGGGAGTTATGCACTTGAGAAGCTGCATACCTATTGAATAGGGTTCCAATCAAATCTGTTGCCTACCATTTCATATGTGATATGGAAAGGGAAGCGCCCATATCTTAAGTTAGTTAAGATTTGGAGTTGTCCGGCCTATGTATGAAAGCAAAATCTGGACAAGCTCGAGGCAAGATCTGTTATGTAGAACTGGAAATGTTCCAGCCATACAAACTGCAGCTGATGATTTGATAGAACCAAAGGATTCAGTAGATTCCAACGAACCTCAGCCTCTCCGCCGATCTAGTAGGGTTTCTCACCCACCTGAGAGATACTTCGGTTACTCTATGACAGTGGGAGCGAGGATTGCATCATGAGATGATGACCTAACTAGTTTCGAGCAGGCCATCAGGAGTGGGACTCCGTAAGAATGGCTGGATGTTTATCGATCTGAGATGGAATCCTTATACACCAACAAAGTATGGACTTTGGTTGCTATATCTGAAGGGTTAAATCCCCATCAGGAGCAAGTATATCTTGAGAAGATTATTTGGTGTACATGGAAAAGATGAGACTTTCAAAGCTAGACTTGTTAAAGGTTTGCATCATTGACCAGGTGTGGATCATGATGAAACTTTTTCTAAGGATCTATGCTTAAGTCTATCCAGATCCTACTTGCCACGGCTACATACCATGACTACGATATCTGGTGGTTGGGTGTCATGACAGATTTTCTAAATGATGTTTAGAAGAGAGTGTCTATAAGTACACAGCCAGAGGGCTTCGTAGACAGTGGGAGCAGCGGAAACGTGTGCAAGATGTTTTATAGGATAAAGCAGACATCGCGGAGTTGGAACATCTGTTTTGATGGATTAGTCAAAGAAGTTGACATCATCAAAATGGTAGATGAACCTTGTATAAACAAAAAGGTACTAGGGAGTATGGTGACGATCCTCGTAGAGTACGTGGATGACATACTCTTGATAGGGAAGGAGTTTCCTATGCTACGCTCGATCAATCTCCGTTTATCACAATAATTCTCCAAATAGGATCAAATTGACACCTACTAAATCCGGGGTTTTGGATCTATGAGATAGATCTAAATGGATGTTAGGATTCTCACTAGTTGTAGTGAGATGGTATCAATTGATTCTGGGGAGAATCACTGGAAGTGTTCCAGGGTGATAAAGACGACTGAGTGTCAGTCACAGGCATTGTCTTAACCCTCAGTAAATGGACGGTATGTTGGAAGAGTTCCAAGCTAGATACCGTGACATACTATACGATAAAGGTATGATACATCGCTACTTAAGATGCTACCAAAGAGGTTGTTTGGGTGTATATTGGTTCATAAGATGAACTACGTTCCTACCATTGTGTGACAATGGAGTTGTGGCTTATGCCAAGGAATGCCGGTCCCATCAGTGATCCAGACATATTCTAAGGCAGTATCACTTGATCATGGAGATGATTGATCTCCAAGGAGATCGAGGCTTGGAGAGTAGACTCAGAGGACAACAGAGCGGATCCACTCACAAAGGCCTGTTCCCAGAGAGAGATTTTTATGGGATGGTTGAGTATGAGATACTACAACCACTGCTACAGATGGCCCTAGTGCAAGTGGGAGATTGTTAGTTATATGTATGCCCTAGAGGCCATTACTGTACATAGGATGTATATTGTAGTGGATGCTGGGACATATATAGGGAGGACTTTCTTGCTCGACATGATAGTATGCTATCTGGTTGCTCTTTACCTTAACGTGTATATTGATTGTCTCTCTGTTACATGTTGGTAAAGCCCTTAGGATCTGTACTTGACTACCTGGACTATGATGCGGATCATACTAGTGGGGACATGGTAGTCCATAAGTACATCCTTCAAAGTCCCTAGTCGTGGGTGTATCGAGACGGGGCATCGATATACCAGAGTAGACAAGCGTATACCTTCTCGACCCATACAGATGGGCGATGGATGATCCCATATCCATTGGTGTTTGACATCAGAGATGATATACGGGTGCTCAGTAGAGACTGGGTACACTGGACGGACTCGCCGAGAACTCCCAGATGGTATTATACCTTACGTCAGATGGCAGTTCTTTGGTGACACTGGTACAGAGTAGTCTGTTGACCCGAGATCGTCATAGAGTCTTGTGTGGTTCCCACTGTGCTTTGATTTCCATCCTACCACGTCCAAGAGGGCGTGCAAAATGGTGGTTTTTGGGTACAGTCCTGAGTCACATGGAGGCAATGAGCGATAGGAGGGGATTCGTCTCTCCCGGTATAGGGAGTTGATGTTGCACTGTGTTCGATTGGCTATAACAGGAAATCCCTGGCCAGGGTTGCTGAGATTTACTGGTAAGTGTTACCAGTAGTTTCTCGAATTGTTATAGACTTCATATCGACACGACTTATCGAGCTATTGGGTTCTGACGTTTACCACCCCTAGGCGAGATATGCGACATATCAGACGATCAGACCGGACTGTACGGTAGTGTTACTAGTTGGATTCACTGGAGTGTGAGCGGGCTTGCTCGTCGATCTTCAGATCGCTCAATACCCGGGTGGCCATTACGTTTAGCAGACCGCTTGCGGCTTGTGGGTGCTTGATATGATCATCACCTGCTGTCGGCGTATTGACGAGTCTTTAGAGTCCTACACAGAGGTTTCCTGGCTCAAGCGAAACGAAATAGGAGCGCATATGAGATATGTGCGGGACCGAGAATAATACCAGTATGTGATACTGTATTCGATTCTCGCGATGTGACATTGATCGGTTATATGCGATATAGCCGGCTTATCGGATCAAGTGTTGATTCGATAAGTTGTTACTATTGATACCAGTCGGTTATGTGCGACATGACCGGATCGTTAAATCAAGAGTTGATTTAATGATTTAATGCATAATTATATATTTGATATATTACTTTGCACTAACTAGTATTGGTTCACTTTAAACGGATTTTCTCACTAGGTTTGTGCGCATTGCATATGCGATATGATTTTGCGCACTTGCTTGTATCATGTTTGATGATGCATGCCTTTTGGTTAAGTGTAAAGAATTAAACCTTGGTTAATGAAATGGTTAGGGTTTACTTTTTCCTTATTCATTTTATTCATTTATTTATTCTTTTGGAAAAAGAAAAGCAAATGAGAAAATGGTGGCTTGTTTTGTTTTGTTCATGAAGCTTCATGAAGACTTTGACCAAGTGACCATTTTGTCTCATGCTTAACCCTAACCATTCTAATCAACCATGATTAACTCTTTACACATTACCATGGTTACATTATGATAAGTATTTTTATTATTTCCTTTTGGAAAATAACTTATCATAATATTCATCTTTTTCTTCTTCATCTTCTCCACTTGAAGAAGCTTGCTTCATCAATGGTGATTGATGAAAACAAGTGAGAAATCCAATTCTAAAGTCTACCCACTTCCTATTTCTTCATCCTTTACCTCTTGCCAAGTAGTAGAGTGTGTTTTCTTCACAAGTTTCTTGACTTGATGAAGTTGGAGCTTGATCTAGCGATGCCTCGACGTAGATCATCTTCGGCATGGACATCGACGACCTAGCTTGCCCATTCTCCGACGAAGCCGACGCTAGAGCCCGGGAACTCATTTGGACAGCGAGGGGACTTCGTTGTGGAGCTATGGAGGTGGAGCACCGGATCTACAAAGGTTGTATTTCCGTATTCTCTTAGTTAAGTGTTAACTAGTTTGCTTTTCGCCTAGATTTCTAGCCAACGGTCCGTATTAGGGTTTCTCGGCACCTAGATTTTTTGAAATTGGCATGGTTGATGCCTTGTGAGACCTCTTGAGAGTGCCTAGGAATCCTACAGGATGTAGCTGTCTAATAAGTTTATCCGGCGAGTATCCGCGTACGCTACACGATTGCAACGGACTTTTGATCGCATCAAAATTCCGTAGCAACCGATCAAGTGAGACTAAATTGCTAGATTTATAACATTCATTCAGTTATCTCATAACTACTTGTGAATTCCAATTATTGTATCCCATTCCAGATAAATAGAAAATGTTAAACTTTCCGATCGAACAATCGAACACCCAAGTTTTCCCGATACAGCTCAACACATGAAATAAGTCTAAAAACATTCAGTTCATGCCTCAGTACCAACGGTCCAGCCGTAGAAGGGTCAAGCCAACGCCTCACATGTGGCACGCCGTACTGCCCCAAACCCTAAGGTTCAAAGGGCAGTTCAAGACGGTCACATAATCGAGTTAAGGTTTGTTGTCTTCTAGAGGGTCCATCGCGTTACTTGCACTACTTAGAACGTCTTTAAACTACAGAAAAATCCAACACTTGGATATTTTCCGGCAGGGGAAAGATTGGGTATTTACATCCGGTCGAACTTTTTAACATATTCCAAAATATCCGGAAAGCCACATAGACAAAGTCTGATAATCCGATCGAATCTGCGAACTCCCAAAACACCCCAGAAAATTCAACTCTTGAATAAATATTTAAAATTCCCATAAAACCCAGCATTTAAATAAAGAAGTTACTGTGCAAAAATGGTTGAGTGAAGAGACTAAATGGGCGCGGAACCGCCGCAATAGGCGGCTAATGCCGTGGATCCGCTGCGCTTTAGACAGATCATTAGGTACTTTTTGCACCGTAATTCTTAGAATTTCATGCTGAATTTTTTAAGCATTTTTAATTTGGAAAAAACCACTTTTTCAGAAAAAGTCCAGAGAGGGTTAAAAGTTAGGGTTTCGGGGTTCGATCGGGTTTCTAACATCGTCTACGCATCGCCTAAGGCTCTAGCTAGACTCTGATACCACTGTAGGGTTCCTAGGCACACTAAGGAGGTCTCACAAGGCATCAACCATGCCAATTTCAAATTTTACGGGTGCCAAGAAACCCTAATACGGATCGTTAACTAGATATATAGGCGACAAAGGCAACTAGTTAACAACTTAACTACAAGAACGGAAATACAACCTTCGTAGATCCGGTCCTCCACCTCCATAGCTCCGCAATGAAGTCTCCTCGCTGTCGAAATGGAAACCCGGGCTCTAGCATCGGCTTCATTGGAGAAATGGGCGGGCTAGGTCATCGACTACGATGCCAAAGATGATCTACGTCGAGGCATCACTAGATCAAGCTCCCACTTCACCAAGTCATAAAACTTGTGAAAAAACACCCTATACTACTTGGCAAGAGGTAGAGGATGAAGAAATAGGAAGTGGGTTTACTTTAGAATTGGATTTCTCACTCTTTTTCATCAATCACCATTGATGGTCAAGCTTTTTCTTCTTGTGAAGAAGAAGAAGAAGAAGATGAAGATAATATGATAAGAATTAAAGAATAGAAAAGAATAATCATTCTTATCATAATCAAACCATAGTTAAGTGTAGAGTGCTAACTAGAGTTTATGTGAGTGGTTAGGGTTAAAGAAGAAGACAAAATGGTCACTTGGTCAAAAGCTTCATGAAGCTTCAACAAGCTTCATGAAAGAAAGAATGAAAGAAAACCATTTTGTTTTTTCTCTTTATGCTTTTATTTTCCAAAACTAATAAATAAATAAATGAATAAGTAATCATAACCCTAACCATTCATATAACCATGGTTCAATCTTTACACTTAACCAATTTTGCATGTATCATCAAAAATGATACAATCAAGTGCACAAAACTATATCGAATTTACAATGTGCACAAGCGAGTGAGAAAATCCATTTAAAGTGAACCAATACTAGTTAATGCAAAGTAATATATCAAATATATAATTATACATCAAATCATTAAATCAACACTTGATTTAACGATCCGGTCATATCGCATATAACCGATTAGTATCCTATGTATCGGCTTACCGAATCAATCCTTGATTCGATAACTAGGTTATATCGCATACAACCATTCGATACATTCATCGCGAGAATGGAATACGGTATCACATACACGCATTATTCTCTGTCCCGCACATATCTCATATGTGCTCCTATTTTGTTTCGCTTGAGCTAGGAAACCTCTGTGTAGGACTCTAAAGACTCGTCAATACGCCGGCAGCAGGTGATGATCTTATCAAACACCCACTAGCCGCAAGCGGTCTGCTAAACGTAACGGCCACCCGGGTATTGAGCGATCAGAAGATCGACGAGCAAGCACGCTCATACTCCTGTGAATCTAACCAGTAACACTTACTGTACAGTCCGGTCTGTTCGTCTGATATGTCGCATATCTCGCCTAGGGGTGGTAAACGTCAGACCCCAATAGCTCGATAAGTCGTGTCGATATGAGGTCTATAACAGTTCGAGAAACTACTAGTAACACTTACCAGTAAATCTCAGCAACCCTGGCCAGGGATTTCTGGTTATAGCCAATCGAACACAGCGCAACATCAACCCCCTATACCGGGAGAGACGAATCCCCTCCTATCGCTCATTGCCACCATGTGATTCGGGACTGTACCCAAAAGCCACCATTTTACACGCCCTCTTGGACGTGGTAAGGTGGAAATCAAAGCACAGTGGGAACCACACAAGACTCTATGACGATCTCGGGTCAACAGACTACTCTGTACCAGTGTCACCAGAGAACTGCCATCTGACGTAAGGTATAATACCATCTGGGAGTTCTCGGCGAGTCCGTCCAGTGTACCCAGTCTCCACGGAGCACCCGTATATCATCTCTGATGTCAAACACCAATGGATATGGGATCATCCATCGCCCATCTGTATGGGTCGAGAAGGTATACGCTAGTCTACTCTGGTATATCGATGCCCCGTCTCGATACACCCACGACTAGGGACTTTGAAGGATGTACTTATGGACTACCATGTCCCCACTAGTATGATCCGCATCATAGTCCAGGTAGTCAAGTACATATCCTAAGGGCTTTACCAACATGTAACAGAGAGACAATCAGTGTACACGTTAAGGTAAAGAGCAACCAGATAGCATACTATCATGTCGAGCAAGAAAGTCCTCCCTATATATGTCCAAGCATCCACTACAATATACATCCTATGTATAGTAATGGCCTTTAGGGCATACATATAACTAATGGATTCGTCTCTCCCGGTATTGGGGGTTGATGTTGCGCTATGCTCGACTGGCCATAACTGGAAATCCCTGGCCAGGGTTGCAGTGATATACTAGTAAGAGTTATCAGTAGTTTCACGCTTGTTATGGACCTTACATCGGCATGACTTATCAAGCTACTGGGGTCTGACGTTTACCACCCCTAGGCGAGATATGCGACATATCAGACGAACAGACCGGACTATACGGTAAGTGTTACTGGTTGGATTCACAGGAGTGTGAGCGGGCTTGCTCGTTGATATTCTGATCGCTCAATACCCGGGTGGCCGTTATGTTTAGCAGACCGCTTGCGGCTTGTGGGTGTTTGATATGATCATCACCTGGTGCCGGCGTATTGACGAGTCTTTAGAGTCCTACACAGAGGTTTCTTGGCTCAAGCGAAACTGTCACGACCCGAGAATTCGACTCGTGACCGGCACTTAACCACGCAACGTCTACAGGCGTAACGCGGCTATGTAAGCCGAACCCAGAAATCAAAACCAATAAATATAGAGTGATTTTAAAACATTTTGTAAAAACAATCGTACATGTCTGAAAAACTTCCATTTATTTAGTAGAAATCCTTTTTAAGTTCAAAAGTTATAAGTTTTATAATTTTGGTAACATTTCCTTTTTTAAAACATTTGCCCTGCAAGTCGGGTAGAAACAAGGTGTAACGGAAATGACGAGTAAAATAAATGAAGCATCACAATGAGATATACGACGCCGTAGCGAAGAATACACAGTAAAGCAAGGACAATATCATAAAAGATGAGACTGCAAAAGTAAGTCGGCTCACATGCGAGCTCGACACCAGAATATAAAATCATACATTTCGTCCTCTCAACTGTCTCTAAGTCAATACAGAAAGGTAGATGGAGAATACTAGATACATCAATATACAACTGAAAGATAACAGATACCGTACAAAACCCACTTATCAGCAAAAGGCTATCTCTGCTCAAAAAGGGTATCTGTGCCAAAAGATGCGGTAACAGCCAGCCGTGACTACTCCCCAGGGCAACCTACAAATACTGTGGCACAACGGGGGTGAGTTGCCAACTCGTGAATAGAGATAACATATAAAGGTGATCGCAAGCATGCACGTACAGCGCTACTCTAACCAATGCCAGCAGATGATATCAATGCGGGTAAGCAGTATGCGTAATAATAATGCAAGTCCTCTATCAGGTGATATAACTACAGGATGAGGTGTGATAATAAATGCTGAGCATGGGAATATAGTATCTACATGAAGTATCAAGGTGGACTACATATGTATGTATGCACCACAAATCCCAACATCCCAAACGCCGGTACTCCATCGGCCCTCATATCCTGTATATCCCTGAAAATCCCGAGTGCCCAACATCGGCACCCCAAATATCATAAATACTCGTGTCTAGCATCGACACGTAAAACATCCTGTATCGGGCATCCGTCATTCCGGGTCAGCCCTCTCACAAGGTATATATCGGGAATCCGTCAGTCCGGGTCATCCCTCTCTCAATAAATCGGGCATCCGTCATTCCGGGTCAGCCCTATATCAATCCATCGGGCATCCGTCATTCCGGGTCAGCCCTCTCTCAAAGGATATATCGGGAATCCGTCAATCCGGGTCATCCCTCTCTCAATACATCGGGCATCCGTCATTCCGGGTCAGCCCTCTCTGAGTACATGCCTCTAGTACCGAGAAAACATGGGGCGGTGCCCCAAAATATCATATCAAGGGAACCGGGTTATTAAATGATTACTTATTTGAAAAGGGCCACGGTTCCCAAATCCAGAAATCTCAACCAGTAATACAAGTAATTGTGATGTGATATGTGCATCAAGTATGTATATCTAGTCATGTCACAGAAAAATGAGCTACAATGCAACGATCCAATGTGATATAGGTATCAAGTATGAAATTCAAGTCATGTCATATATAGATGAGCTACAACAATACATAACAGTATGATCATGGTAGTTCTATCAGTTCTAAGCAACGTATATATATATAGCAGGGAATGCAATATGTGATGACAATCCAGGGTATGGTATATGCAGTATATACAATAAGGTCCTATCAGCCCTGACGCATAACGCCATGCGGGCGATATCCCCGTAGATGTGAAATCTACTCACCGTGTCTCGCGCTAAGTGTAGCCGACAACTTGCTTGCCCTTCTTCGCAGCGTCCGTCTCACTGGCCTGCGAACCTAGAATCACATATACATATCACATATAAGCTCAATTTCACCAAAAACGCAACATTACAGTCAACTAGAAACTCATATCGCAAACCAATCACGCATTTGCGCGATACGCTAAAACGTGTAATCACGCGCCACGAAACTACCCCGACGCGCCGCGATACGCAGAAACCCAAACCTACTCACGTATCACGCGTGTCGCGAAGGTTTAGAAAACGGCAAAATAAGTATTTGGTCCCAGATTTTTCTACAGAACTAGACTTACAAAAATATATATATCAAAGGACCCTACACACTAGAAGACACCTACAGAACCCAAAAATACCCAAAAGCCCTCCCATCTGGCCGCAAATTGCGGCCAGAATGAGGATTTCGGCGGCCAACTGTAGCAGGTAGGGGGTCGGGTTTCACCTGATGTATCAGCACAATACCACTATACTACAGTAGTCTCAAAATCATTCTGAACTCACCGAGTCAAAAGCAGTTCCAGAAAAGTTCACTTTTGCACAAATACGACATTTTGCATCAAATAGGAAAACTGGTGGTATTTTAGTGTAATAGGGGTTGGACTAGGTTAACATGGTCTCAACAAACCTCAAGCATCCTACTGAAACCAATCTACACCTCATTAGCACAAAGTTCTCACTAAACACCCCATAACTCACTAAAACGCACTAAAATCCATTAACCGATGCAAAACTACACTTAACAAGGCAAACTAGGGAAGCAAGATAGGAAGTATACCTCACTCTCGACTCTAGGGAGCTGCAGGAAGAAGAAGAAGTGAAGGGAAGAGGCTGCACTAGGAACTGGGGCTGCTGCTGCTCACTGGGGCTTTGCTGTTGCTGAATGTTGCTGCTGCTGCTGCTTCATGTTGCTGCTGCTGCTGCTGCTCAGTTGTTGCTGTTGCTTTGCTTGCTGCTGCTGCTGGGGGTGTTGCAAGGTGAGTGTGTGTGTGTGAGAGTGTGAGAGCTTGAGAGAAAACCAAAAGGAAATGAAAGGCTACAATCATCACACAAAAGTCACCCCCCTCTCTCTCTCACTTCATTTAATGCAAGCATGGCCTAAAGCCATGATGCACTCTCTCTCTCTCTCACAAGTCAACACTTAATCAAAAATTCAAATTAAAGTAACCTCTTAACTAATTAATTAAACTCACTTATAACCCAAAAGAATTAATCCTACAATTAACCCACCATGGTTAATAATTATGGTATTTACTAAATTTAAAAAAACCTAGTTTACATGCACATGTGTGTGCAAGCCTAGGAAAATTTTGGAAAAATATTTATTAAATTAGGAAAAATATTTAAAACACAGTTTGGTAAACTTTTTATTAAAAATCATTATTTAATTATAATTATTCACTAACCCTTATCCTAAGGTGTTAAAATCTCTCCCCCTTAAAGAAATTCGTCCCCGAATTTCAAAAATCTAACTACACGCACCTTGAAAAAGATGGGGATACGTCTTCATCATCTCGCTTTCGGTCTCCCAAGTGACCTCCTCACGGTTCTGACCACGCCAAAGTACCTTAACTGATGGAATGTCCTTCGATCTCAATCTCTTCACTTGTCGATCCAAGATCATCACCGGCTGCTCTGCATAGGAAAGGTCACGCTCAAGCTGGAACGTCGGATGCTGAATCGCATGCAAAGGATCATGAAGATATCTGCGGAGCATCGAGACATGGAATACGGGGTGCACATCTGGAAAGCTGGGCGGAAGGGCTAAACGGTAGGCTACTGCACCAACACGCTCGAGGATCTCGAAGGGGCCCACATACCTGGGACTGAGCTTCCCCTTCTTCCCAAACCTCATCACACCTTTCATTGGGGAGACCCTCAAGAAAACATGATCACCAACAGAAAACTCAAGTCTGCGTCGTCGATGGTCTGCATAAGCTCTCTGCCTACTCTGCGCTGCTCTCATCCTATCGCGAATCAACTGGATCTTCGCGGTCGTCTCCTCAACGATCTGTGGCCCTAAGATACTGCTCTCACTGAGCTCTGTCCAACAAGTAGGTGACCTGCATCTCCTCCCATAAAGAGCCTCAAATGGTGCCATCTGAATAGTCTCCTGGTAGCTGTTATTGTAGGAGAACTCTACTAAGGGCAAATGATGATCCCAGCTACCTCCGAAATCTAATACACAAGCTCTGAGCATGTCCTCGAGAGTCTGAATGGTCCGCTCTGACTGTCCGTCGGTCTGCGGATGAAATGCCGTGCTGAAACTCAAACGAGTGCCCAAAGCCTCCTGAAGCCTCTGCCATAGTCTACTAGTAAACTGGGTGCCTCTGTCGGACACAATGCACGTCGGGACTCCGTGTAGTCGCACTACCTCATCAATGTAGATCTGGGCATACTGAGTAAATCCGAAAGTCGTCTTCACCGGTAGGAAGTGAGCCGCTTTCGTCAAACGATCCACGATCACCCAGATGGAGTCATACCCTCGACTAGTCCTGGGTAGACCTACCACGAAATCCATCGAAATCTGTTCCCATTTCCACTCCGGAATGGGTAACGGCTGTAGCTCTCCCGCGGGCCTCTGGTGCTCAGCCTTAACTTGCTGACAAGTCAGGCATCTCGATACAAAATCTGCAATGTCCCTCTTCATTCCGTCCCACCAGTAAACATCTCTCATATCATGATACATCTTGGTGGAACCGGGATGGACGCTATAAACCAATCGATGTGCCTCCTCAAGAATCTTGCGCCTCAGTCCCTCAGCATCTGGTATGCACAGTTTGACTCCAAACCGTAGTACTCCCTGATCGTCGATCACGAACTCGGAAAATCTGCCATGTCCAATCTGTGCCATGATCTCTGAGCATCGGTCATCACTGAGCTGTGCCTCACGTATACGATCGATCAACTGTGGGCGTGCACGAACATGCGCTATCTGTCCTCCAATCGGCGTGAACTCGAACTGTACTCGACTGTCGCATAATATCTGCCAATCTGCGGATGACTGCTCCTGTACTGCGCTCAAACAAGATAAACTACTCCCGGGCCTCCTGCTCAAAGCATCCGCCACCACATTTGCCTTGCCCGAGTGATATAAGATCTCGCAGTCGTAATCCTTCACTAACTCCATCCATTGACGCTGTCGAAGGTTCAGATCCCGCTGCTGGAATATGTATTTCAAACTCTTGTGATCCGTGAATATCTGGCACGACTCGCCATAGAGATAATGTCGCCAGATCTTAAGTGCGAAGACCACTGCTGCCATTTCCAAATCATGAGTGAGGTAGTTTTGTTCATGCTTCTTCAATTGTCGCGAGGCATACGCGATCACCCTATCATGCTGCATCAGAACGCATCCCAGCCCCACTCGAGAAGCATCACAAAAGACCACAAATCCGCCCGGTCCGGAAGGTAAAGATAACACCGGTGCCGTCGTCAGCTGAGTCCGTAACTGCTGAAAACTGTGCTCGCACTCCTTCGTCCAAACGAAAGGAACTCCCTTCCGGGTCAACCCGGTCAAAGGTGTAGCAATACGGGAGAAGTCCTGCACAAAACGCCAGTAGTAACCGGCCAATCCCAAAAAGTTGCGAATCTCCGTCACCGATGTAGGTCTGGGCCAACGCTGAACAGCCTCGATCTTCCTCGGGTCTACACATATACCGTCTCATGAAATCATGTGCCCCAAGAAATCTACGCTGTCCAGCCAAAAAGCACACTTGGAGAATTTCGCATAAAGCTGGTGCTCCCTCAATGTCTGCAATGTAATCCGCAGGTGCTGCTCGTGCTCCTCACTACTCCGGGAATACACCAAGATATCGTCAATGAAGACTATGATGAACAGATCCAAATAAGGCCGGAAAATACGGTTCATCAAATCCATGAAGGCTGCTGGCGCATTGGTGAGTCCGAACGACATCACCAAAAACTCGTAATGGCCGTAGCGCGTACGGAAGGCTGTCCGGGGAATGTCCTCCTGTCGAACCCGCAGCTGATGATAGCCCGATCGCAAATCGATCCTCGAAAAGTACCCTGCCCCCTGAAGCTGGTCGAACAAATCGTTGATACGCGGCAAAGGATACCTGTTCCGCACTGTCACCCTGTTCAGCTGGCGGTAGTCGATACAAAGACGCAAACTGCCGTCCTTCTTCCTGACGAACAGGACTGGAGCACCCCAAGGAGAAACACTGGGTCGAATAAGTCCCTTGTCCAGCAAATCCTGCAACTGGCCCTTCAACTCTCGAAGTTCAGCCGGGGCCATCCGATAAGGCGGTATGGAAATAGGCCCCGAGCCGGGAACCAAATCAATACAGAAAGAAATGTCGCGCTCGGGCGGCAACCCAAGAAGCTCGTCAGGGAACACATCAGGAAACTCGCTAACAACCGGAACCTGGTCCAATGGAACCTGTATAGCACGAGCATCGCAAACATAGGCGAGAATTCCCTGACATCCCTTGCTCAAAAGCTGTCCAGCGCGAAAAGAAGAAATCACACTGTGAGGGGCGGCACTAAGGTCCCCCAACACAACAAAAACCAACTCACCGGGAAAGCAGAATCTAACTGTCTTCTCACGGCAGTCCACAGAAGCATAGCACGTGGCCAACCAATCCATACCCAAAAGAACGTCGAAGTCCAACATCTCCAGAAGGATCAAGTCGACAGGCAACTCTCTCTCGCCAATACAGACGGTACAGGATCGGAACACGTGCCTAGCAACAAACGACTCTCCCACGGGAGTAGTCACCACAAGCGGCTGATCAAGCAAGCCAGACTCTCTACCCAAACTCGGCACAAAGTGCGTGGATACGTACGAGTGTGTGGATCCGGGATCGAACAATACATGTGCATCAACTGAACATACAGGGAGGATACCTGAAACCACTGCATTGGACGCCTGCGCGTCCTGATGCGTCAAAGCAAAGACCCTCGCCTGTCCACCACCTGTAACTGACTGACCTCTGCCTCGGTCGTCTCTCCCTCTCTGAGCAACTCCTCCACGCCCACGACCTCGCTGTGTATGAGTCTGGCGTGGAGCAACGGTAGGTACGATAGGCAACATCCTCTGGGGTGGTGAAGGCGGTAATGTGACATGCGGTGCTGTCGCCTCCCTCCGGGGTAACTCAGGACAATCCCGTATACGATGGTAAGAACTCCTACAGCGAAAACATCCCGACGACGACCGCTGACCGTCCTGGGAATAGGAGCTAAATAACCGGCCCCGCCCTGAATCTCTGTTGCCTGCAATACGTCTATCACGGCGCCGAAAAGGCTGTCTCTGTGCTGATGTATCCGCACGAACTCTCTTCGGCTCTGGAACTACCGAAGTCTCAGCAAGGTGCTCCTCGACCACTAGGGCTGCGTCTACAGCTGCTGCATAGGTCTCGTAGTGCTGTGCGCTGATCGCGAGGAACAATGGTGTAAGCAAGCCTCGAACAAATCTCCTGACTCGCAACTCCTCGGTAGCCACTAAATATGGGGCATAGACTGCTAGCTCTGTAAACAGCACATCATACTCTGCCACCGTCATCCCTGGCGTCTGGCGCAAAGACTCAAATCTGCGTGCTCGGGCATCCCTAACACTCTGGGGAAGGAAACGGGCTAGAAATATGGCCACGAACTCCGTCCAGGTCATAGGAGGAAGACCTGCTGCTCTGCCCTTCTCCACTGAATCACACCATTTCTGCGCAAGACCTTCCAGGCGAAAGCTCGCGAACTCGACCCATCTCGCATCTGCGCATCTGAGGGAACGGCATATCCTAGCCATCCTGTCGATGAAAGACTGTGGGTCCTCGGCTGTATCGGTGCCTGTGAATACTGGAGGCTTCAGCCTCATGAACTCTGATAGCGATACTGTAATCACCTCCGTGGCTGCAGGGGCAACTGGCTGTGCGGTAGGTACCATCGCGGTCTCTGGAACAGGTGGAGCTACCTCTGGTCGCTGCGCTTGAAGCGTCTCAACTAGCGATGCGCATCTCCTGCATGCTAGATCCCACCGTCTGGCGCATCTCCTGCATACCAGCCCCTAACGTGGCGATCTGCTCTGTCACGGCAGGAACAGCCTGCTCGGGTACAACCGGCGTACTGCCCGGATCAATCCGTGTCTCGGACGAGTCAACTCGAATCTCGGCCCTCGCGGCCGCTCTCTGTGCCCTCATAGTCCTTGGCGGCATACTGGCTGAAAGAAAATTTGGATTCGATAAGAACACGGAAATCGAATCGCAAGAATATAAGGAGGGATCAAATCAATAAGTCCTAAGGTCGCGTAGGCGGAGTACCGTGTCGTGAGTATGCCGCGGAACATACGCACGCTACGCTACCCTGCTGCAGCTACCTACTCCATCATACCAGGGTCATCCTACACTCTGAAGGTAAAACCTACGCTCTGATACCAACTTTGTCACGACCCGAGAATTCGACTCGTGACCGGCACTTAACCACGCAACGTCTACAGGCGTAACGCGGCTAAGTAAGCCGAACCCAGAAATCAAAACCAATAAATATAGAGTGATTTTAAAACATTTTGTAAAAACAATCGTACATGTCTGAAAAACTTCCATTTATTTAGTAGAAATCCTTTTTAAGTTCAAAAGTTATAAGTTTTATAATTTTGGTAACATTTCCTTTTTTAAAACATTTGCCCTGCCAGTCGGGTAGAAACAAGGTGTAACGGAAATGACGAGTAAAATAAATGAAGCATCACAATGAGATATACGACGCCGTAGCGAAGAATACACAGTAAAGCAAGGACAATATCATAAAAGATGAGACTGCAAAAGTAAGTCGGCTCACATGCGAGCTCGACACCAGAATATAAAATCATACATATCGTCCTCTCAACTGTCTCTAAGTAAATACAGAAAGGTAGATGGAGAATACTAGATACATCAATATACAACTGAAAGATAACAGATACCGTACAAAACCCACCTATCAGCAAAAGGCTATCTCGTCTCAAAAAGGGTATCTGTGCCAAAAGATGCGGTAACAGCCAGCCGTGACTACTCCCCAGGGCAACCTGCAAATACTGTGGCACAACGGGGGTGAGTTGCCAACTCGTGAATAGAGATAACATATAAAGGTGATCGCAAGCATGCACGTACAGTGCTACTCTAACCAATGCCAGCAGATGATATCAATGCGGGTAAGCAGTATGCGTAATAATAATGCAAGTCCTCTATCAGGTGATATAACTACAGGATGAGGTGTGATAATAAATGCTGAGCATGGGAATATAGTATCTACATGAAGTATCAAGGTGGACTACATATGTATGTATGCACCACAAATCCCAACATCCCAAACGCCGGTACTCCATCGGCCCTCATATCCTGTATATCCCTGAAAATCCCGAGTGCCCAACATCGGCACCCCAAATATCATAAATACTCGTGTCTAGCATCGACACGTAAAACATCCTGTATCGGGCATCCGTCATTCCGGGTCAGCCCTCTCACCAGGTATATATCGGGAATCCGTCAGTCCGGGTCATCCCTCTCTCAATACATCGGGCATCCGTCATTCCGGGTCAGCCCTATATCAATCCATCGGGCATCCGTCATTCCGGGTCAGCCCTCTCTCAAAGGATATATCGGGAATCCGTCAATCCGGGTCATCCCTCTCTCAATACATCGGGCATCCGTCATTCCGGGTCAGCCCTCTCTGAGTACATGCCTCTAGCACCGAGAAAACATGGGGCGGCGCCCCAAAATATCATATCAAGGGAACCGGGTTTTTAAATGATTACTTATTTGAAAAGGGCCACGGTTCCCAAATCCAGAAATCACAAGAAATCTCAACCAGTAATACAAGTAATTGTGATGTGATATGTGCATCAAGTATGTATATCTAGTCATGTCACAGAAAAATGAGCTACAATGCAACGATCCAATGTGATATAGGTATCAAGTATGAAATTCAAGTCATGTCATATATAGATGAGCTACAACAATACATAACAGTATGATCATGGCAGTTCTATCAGTTCTAAGCAACGTATATATATATAGCAGGGAATGCAATATGTGATGACAATCCAGGGTATGGTATATGCAGTATATACAATAAGGTCCTATCAGCCCTGACGCATAACGCCATGCGGGCGATATCCACGTAGATGTGAAATCTACTCACCGTGTCTCGCGCTAAGTGTAGCCGACAACTTGCTTGCCCTTCTTCGCAGCGTCCGTCTCACTGGCCTGCGAACCTAGAATCACATATACATATCACACATATAAGCTCAATTTCACCAAAAACGCGACATTACAGTCAACTAGAAACTCATATCGCAAACCAATCACGCGTGTGCGCGATACGCTAAAACGTGTAATCACGCGCCACGAAACTACCCCGACGCGCCGCGATACGCAGAAACCCAAACCTACTCACGTATCACGCGTGTCGCGAAGGTTTAGAAAACGGCAAAATAAGTATTTGGTCCCAGATTTTTCTACAGAACTAGACTTACAAAAATATATATATCAAAGGACCCTACACACTAGAAGACACCTACAGAACCCAAAAATACCCAAAACCCCTCCCATCTGGCCGCAAATTGCGGCCAGAATGAGGATTTCGGCGGCCAACTGTAGCAGGTAGGGGGTCGGGTTTCACCTGATGTATCAGCACAATACCACTATACTACAGTAGTCTCAAAATCATTCTGAACTCACCGAGTCAAAAGCAGTTCCAGAAAAGTTCACTTTTGCACAAATACGACATTTTGCATCAAATAGGAAAACTGGTGGTATTTTAGTGTAATAGGGGTTGGACTAGGTTAACATGGTCTCAACAAACCTCAAGCATCCTACTGAAACCAATCTACACCTCATTAGCACAAAGTTCTCACTAAACATCCCATAACTCACTAAAACGCACTAAAATCCATTAACCGATGCAAAACTACACTTAACAAGGCAAACTAGGGAAGCAAGATAGGAAGTATACCTCACTCTCGACTCTAGGGAGCTGCAGGAAGAAGAAGAAGTGAAGGGAAGAGGCTGCACTAGGAACTGGGGCTGCTGCTGCTCACTGGGGCTTTGCTGTTGCTGAATGTTGCTGCTGCTTCATGTTGCTGCTGCTGCTGCTGCTGCTCAGTTGTTGCTGTTGCTTTGCTTGCTGCTGCTGCTGGGGTGTTGCAAGGTGAGTGTGTGTGTGTGAGAGTGTGAGAGCTTGAGAGAAAACCAAAAGGAAATGAGAGGCTACAATCATCACACAAAAGTCACCCCCCTCTCTCTCTCACTTCATTTAATGCAAGCATGGCCTAAAGCCATGATGCACTCTCTCTCTCTCTCTCACAAGTCAACACTTAATCAAAAATTCAAATTAAAGTAACCTCTTAACTAATTAATTAAACTCACTTATAACCCAAAAGAATTAATCCTACAATTAACCCACCATGGTTAATAATTATGGTATTTACTAAATTTAAAAAAACCTAGTTTACATGCACATGTGTGTGCAAGCCTAGGAAAATTTTGGAAAAATATTTATTAAATTAGGAAAAATATTTAAAACACAGTTTGGTAAACTTTTTATTAAAAATCATTATTTAATTATAATTATTCACTAACCCTTATCCTAAGGTGTTACAGAAACGAAATAGGAGCGCATATGAGATATGTGCGGGACCGAGAATAATACCAGTATGTGATACTGGATTCTATTCTCATGATTCGTATCATCGGACGGTTATATAAGATATAGCTGGGTTACCGAATCAAATGTTGATTCGATATATTGATACACTTGATATTAGTCAGTTATATGCAATATGACCGGATCATTAAATCAAGTGTTGATTTAATGATTTAATGTATAATTATATATTTGATATATTACTTTACATTAACTATTATTTGTTCACTTAAGATTGATTTTCTCACTTGATGTGCACAAGTAGTATATGTGATATATTTTTGTGCACTTGATTGTATCATGTTTGATGATACATGCAAACCTGGGTGTATGTTTGATTTAAACCATATTTAGGTTAATGGTTAGGTTTTAATTTATTTTATTTATTTTCTTTATTCATTTTGGAAAAAATAAAATGGAGGCTTGCTTTGTTTTATTCTTGAAGCTTCATGAAGCTTTAAAAGTCTTTACCATTTTGTTTTTTCCTTAACCTAACCATTACACATAAACCCTAGTTTATTCTCTACATGTGTTAGCCTCATCCATGGTTGCATTATGATAAGTATTCACTTGATTTATTATTTTCAAGAATTAATTCATTTTTCTTTCTTCTTCATCTTCTTCTTCAAGTGAAGAAAAGAAAAGCTTTCTTGAAAATTCCAAGTGATGAAATCAAGTGAGAAATCCAATTCTAAAGTGAACCCACTTCCTATTTCTTCATCTTCTACCACTTGCCATGTAGTAGAGTATGTTATCTTCACAAGTTCCATGACTTAGTGAACGTGGAGCTTGAGTTTGAGTCGTCTCGACGTAGATCATCTTCGGCATCGAAGTCAACGACCTAGCCCGCCCATTTCTCCAATGAAACCAATGCTAGAGTCCGGGATTCCGATGATCGCAGCGGTGGGACTTCAACACGGAGCTAGAGAAGTGGAGGACCGGATCTACAAAGGTTGTAGTCCCTTTCACTTAGCAATAAAGTTGTTTACTTGCATGTTTCGCCTTATCTCTAGTTAACGATCTAGTATAGGGTTCTTTGGCACATGAAAAAATTTGATTTTGGCATGGTTGATCAGTTGTAGAACTTCAAGGGTTTGCCTAGGAACCCTACAGTGAGCTTTAGGCGATTGGTAGACGAAGTTAGAAAACCGATCGAACCTCGAAACCCTAATCGCAACCTTTCTCTGTACATTTTTTGTAACAGTGTCTTTTTCCAGATTAAAAATTGTCAAAAAATTCAGCAGGGTTTTGTAAGAGTTACTGTGAAGAACGTGATTCCAAATCGACTATTCCACCGTGGAACCGCGGCCACACCCTGGCTTGGGCGGCGGTTCCGTAGCCATAATGATGAATGTTGCCACGTTCTTTCAACAGTAATGCCCGTCTGTACATGCTGTATTTTATGGGAATTTTTAATCTGCACTCAAGAGTTGAGTTTTCTGGGGTGTATTGGAGACTTGTTGATTCGATCGGATATTCTAACCTTGTTTATGGTTTTCCGGGTAATTTAGAACATGTTAAAATGTTCGACCAGATATAAATACCCAATTTTTCCCCTACCGGGAAATTTCTTACTGTTGGATTCTTCCGTAGTTTGAGAACGTTCTGAGTAGTGCAAGTAACGCGATGGACCCTCTAGAAGACAACAAACCTTAACTTGATTATGTAACCGTCTTGAACTGCCCTTTGAACCTTAGGGTTTAGGACAGTACGGCGTGCCACATGTGAGGCGTTGGCTTGACCTTTCTACGGCTGGACCGTTGGTACTGAGACATGAAGTGAATGTTTTTAAACTTATTTCATGTGTTGAGCTGTTTCGGGAAAACTTGGGTGTTTGATTGTTCGATCGGAAAGTTTAACATTTTCTATTTATCCCGAATGTGATACAATATTTGGAATCCACAAGTAGTTATGAGATAACTGATTTGAATATTATAAATCTAGCACTTTAGTCTCACCTTGATCGGTTGCCACGGAATTTTGATGCGATCAAAAGTCCATCGCAATCATGTATCGTACGCGGATACTCGCCGGTAAACTTAATAGATAGCCATGCCCCATAGCCCCGACCAAGTGACTGTAGGAGAACCCCGTCGCCGAAAGCATCCGTTCGGGTGCTCGCGGTAGCGGTGTTCCGCCTTAGTGCACTTCGTCGACGGTATCGGGGGTGCGGCCGTCTACTGAAGTTTGCGACGAGCATTCGTTCAGGATGTCGGGAATCTTGTTGAATTGCCCGACTTGATATTGAAATGTGTTTTCGATAATGAGACTAAAATGCGGGGTTTATAATTGTTAGGCATGCGATGTCTAAGGAATTCATTTGATTAGGCATGCGATGTCTAAAGAGGTTGCGGATTCCAACTGTTGTAGTTTTACACTTTCTTTTCTGTGACCGTAAGTGTAATATGTGATATCGCTGGTTCCGTTGCTATATGTCAACGACAATTGGGATATGCATGTTTACTTACGTTGATGACATGTGATGTTATGTGTTGCTGGATATGTTATATTGGATCGTCGTGTTTGAATAGCCGGTTTTTTTTATGTAAGATGAGTGTTTTTCTTTTTCATTAATGTAAAAACTTGTATGTAATATTCTTTTATTGGGGCACTTCTAGGTTGCGGAAGATGTCACCTTTGTATATTATTTACTTTTCCGCATTAGGATAGACCCAAGGAGGGGAGCACAAGTAACCGGGTTCTAGGGTCCAGTGGGAGACCATCTCGAGGAGTCGAGTCCGGATCTCCTAACCCTAGAATTGGTAGGGTTGCTTGCCACTCTCGTAGGGGTCTATGGGTGTGGGATTGGATATTCATCACGACCGTGGAATCCGTGTTTTATTCAGGCTCAAAATAAAACACGGACGTCCTAGTATATCCAATATTTCATATGATATTTTCTGCTGCGTTACCTGTGATGTGATCATGTGATTTGTTCAGATAGATATTATATATAGTATATATGATATATTATATAGACGTTGCTTATGTTTTACACCCGCGCTAGCCCTGCCTCGCTCTGGCGTTAGTTACCTAACCTAACGGTGCAGAAGGGACATCGAGGCGAATGCGGATGGCATAAGCGTACGTTATATTTATCTGTGATGTTTAGGTGGACTTCAATGATGGGACCTTCATTAATGAGATTAATGAAAGAAAATAAACCTAAAAGATGTTGTGGAATCGAATTTCAAAAATAAAACAAGTAGCTACAGTTCTTGCTTTGCATCGCGGTGTTCCTTGTAGAACATCCTGCACCTTATTCGATGAGGAAAGGGCCGACGATCCCTTCACCGGGATTGACCCCTTTAGCAATAACTGGCAGATGCTACAACCCTCGGTTTGTCTTTTGATTGCTTCTATAGTTTTTGCTTTGCACAGTGGTATATATGATATATCCTACACCTTATTCGATGAGAAAAGGGCCGACGATCCCTTCATCGGGAGTGACCCCTTTAGCAAAACTAGAAAAGCCTCAGAAACACTCCATTTAAAAACCATTTGATTCCGCAACGAGATCAAGTTCGAAGCGTTAATGGTTTTTTTAAAAACCATCCGCAACCCTCCGTCATTTTAGGAAGTAGAGTACTTAGTATTCGTGCTGTGTTTGTTGACCTTAGTTAAGGCACAGTGTACGTACGGTAGCTAAGTGATGTCTTCCTACACCGCATATGATGCGATTAGTTAGGACAGTCGCGTGACTTTGTTGACCTTAGTTAAGGGTCATGTGGGTGGGTCTAATTAATCACGAAATGACGGGTAGAACTTGACTAGTACTTTTGATTTGTTCACCATAGTTAAGGTCATAAGTTGTAGGGGTAAAAACCTTTATCGGGAGTTTCAAGTGTTGAAACATGCAATGAGATTGCATACCTTCTATATGATAGTTGGATCTCGATACCCACTGCGAATAATTGTTACTCCCGGGAGAGTTTTGCACTTTACAATTTGCCGATCAAGTAGGTGTCTAGAAAGGTGTCAACGGGATTATGCCCCTGGGAAAACGAGGTTTATTTTAATTAGGTCCGTGCGAAAGCACGGGGAACCTCCCTCAAAGTACCGGCACTGGCCTGGCTGAAAGATTGGCGAACTTGTAGAGTGTAATCCCGGCTAGTCTTTCCTTTTAAGGTTTGAAGGAAGATTTGATAAAAACAGTGGGAGCCATCCTGATTAGATAAAATAAATAACCAATCTAATCTTGCAAAAGCGCACGGAGAGTGTTTTCTTCTCTCTCTCTCTCCAGGTAGCGACCATATCACGCCTTAATCAAGATATTAATATGGATGAATTGACCGAACCCACTTGTTATACTAAGCTGGGGAACGTTGGTCCCGCTCTAACTTATAATTGTTATAAGACAGAGCAGGAAATAGGGGAATACCACGATTCCCATGCCGCCCAAATGAAGAAAGTGCATATGATGCATCTTCTTCGGGTGTGTTCGTTACAAAGAACTGTTTCTCCGTCTCCTCTACGTCCTGGGTATCTGATACCGGATCAGGATCCTAGATATGTAATCTGTTACATAGGGCTGCAGAAAGGCAGAGAACTGAGAACGGGTGATAAGTTTCATGAGACAGAAAACGGTGCAAGTGTTGCGGCCAAGTCTGTTGGTCACTGTCACCCCGTATTACCAATACATTGATTCTAAACAAATGCTATTAAATACCGAACCTGATATACAAAATCATATCAGTCTCTTTGTTTAGTAAAGAAAGGATATAATTTTGTATTGTTGAATATTGTTTTGAACATTTAAAAAGTTGATCGGTTCAGGCATGTTATCTAAAAGCATTGACGTTCTAAATCAAACTACAGTTCCTAGTATATAGAACACACACAAGAGGAAGAGTTCAGAAATGAACGGATCTTTCTTGAGGCATTGTAGATTAGGTCATATCAATGCGACCCGACAGGCTAAAGTTACATTTAGATGCATATTTAAATCAGTTTGAATTTACATCTTGTGAAACTTGCCAGTCATGTCACAAAGATTAGATGGCCATAGCTCTGTTTAATGGAAACAGAGAAAGAGTAAGTAAACTCTTGGGATTGATACATGTTGATGTATGTAAGGTTCCCTGTCTAAACATGCCAGGACCGGTTCTTTGTACTTCATTACATTCTCTGATGATCTCTCAAGATTCAGCCATATGTTCCTGTTGAAACATAAATCCGAAGTTTTTGAGCTATTCACAGAATATAAGTTAGAAGTAGAGAACCAAAAATACAGGTATAAGTATTATGTCCTATGATGAGATCAGGGAGGAGAATACTTGTGCATGGAATTCCTGGACTATTCTAAAGGAGAATGAGATTCTCTCTCAGTATTACTCCTCTGAATACACCACTGCACAACGGTGTATCGGGGTGGAGCAATCACACCCTATATGATATGGTGCGCTCTATGATGAGTATAACTGAGTTACCTATTTCCTTTTGGGGTTGTGCACTTGAGAAGTTGTATACCTATTGAACTGGTTTTGAATCAAATCAATGCCTACCACTCCATATAAGATATGGTGTGGGAAGAACCTATATCTTAAGTAAGTTAAGATTTGGGATTGTCCGGCCTATGTCAAAAGCAAAATCCGGACAAGATCGAGGCAAGGTCAGTTCTGTAGAACTGGAAGGAGTTCCAGCTATACAAACTACAGCTGATGATTTGATAGAACCAAAGGATTCAATAGTCTCCGACGAACCTCAGCCTCTCCGCCGATCTAGTAGGGTTCCTCATCCGCCTGAGAGATACTTCGGTTTCTCGATGACAGTGGGAGCGAGGATTTGCATCATGAGATGATGACCCAACTAGTTTCGAGCAGGCCATCAAGAGTGGGGACTCTGTAAGAATGGCTGGATGCTTTGCGATCTGAGATGGAATCCATGTACACCAACAAAGTATAGACTTTGGATGCTATATCTGAAGGGTTAAATCCCCATCAGGAGCAAGTATATCTTGAGAAGATTACTTGGTGTAGATGGAAAAGTTGAGACTTTCAAAGCTAGACTTGTTAAAGGTTTTCATCATCCACCAGGCGTGGATAATGTTGAAACCTTTTCCAGTAGCTATGCTTAAGTCCATCCGGATCCTACTTGCCATTGCTACATACCATGACTGCGATATCTGGTGGTTGGGTGCCATGACTACTTTTCTAAATAATAATTTAGAAGAGAACGTCTATAAGAACACAGCGAGAGGGCTTTGTAAACAGTGGGAGCAGCGGAAACGTGTGCAAGTTGCTTTGAAGGATAAAGCAGGCATCGCGGAGTTGGAACATCTGTTTTGATGTAGTAGTCAAATAGTTTGACTTTATCAAAATGGTAGATGAACCTTGTATATACAAAAAGGTAGTAGGGAGTATGGTAGTGATCCTCGTAGAGTACGTAGATGACATACTCTTGATAGGGAAGGAGTTTCCTATACTACGCTTGGTCAATCTCCTGTCATCACAAGGATTCTCCAAATAGGATAAAATTGATACCTCCTAAATCCTGAGATTTGGATCTATGAGATAGATCTAAATGGATGTTAGGGCTCTCACTAGGTTTAGTGATACAGTATCAATCGATCCTGGGGAGAATCACTGGAATGGTCCAGGGTGATAAGGACGACTGAATGCCAGTCGCAGGCATTATCTTTACCCTCAGTAAAGGGACGGTATGTTGGAAGAGTTCCATGCTAGATACCGTGGCAAACTAGAGGATAAAGGCTGGTAACATCGCTATTAAAGATACTACCAAAGAGGAAGTTTGGGTGTATATTGGTTCATGAGATGAACTTGGTTCCTACCATTGTATGACAATAGAAGTATGGCTTTGGCCAAGGAACCATGGTCCCATCAGTGACCCAGACATATTCTGAGGCAGCATCACCTGATCATGGAGATAGTTGATCTCCAGGGTGATCGAGGTTAGGAGAGTAGACTCAGAGGACAACACGGCAGATCTACTCACAAAGGGCTTTTCCCAGAGAGAGACTTATATAGGATGGTTGAGTAATAGATACTGCAACCACTGCTACAGATGGCCCTAGTGCAAGTGGGAGATTGTTATTTATATGTATGCCCTAGAGGCCATTACTGTACATAGCATGTATATTGTAGTGGTTGCTGGGACATATATAGGTAGGACTTTCTTGCTCGACATCATAGTACGCTATCTGGTTACTCTTTATCTTAACATGTATACTTTCTGTCTCTCTGTTACATGTTGATAAAGCCATTAGGATGTGTACTCGACTTCCAGGACTATGATGTAGATAATACTAGTGGGGCCTGGATAGTCCATGAGTACATCCTTCAATGTTCCTAGTCGTGGGAATATCGAGACGGGGCATCGATATTCCAGAGTAGACTAGCGTATATCTTCTCGACCCATGTGATGGGCGATGGATGATCCCATATCCATTGGTGTTTGATATCAGAGATGGTATGCGGGTGCTCAGTGGTGACTGGGTACACTGAACGGACTCGCCGAGAACTCCCAGATGGTATTATACCTTACGTCAGATGGCAGTTCTCTGGTGACACTGGTACAGCTTAGTCTGTTGACCCGAGATCATCATAAAGTCTTGTGTGTCTCCCACTGTGCTTTGATTTCCACCCTACCACGGCTCTACTGAGTCGTGCAAACAGGTGGTTTTTGGGTACAGTCCCGATTCAAATAGAGGCAATGAGCGATAGGAGGGGATTCGTCTCTCCCGGTATTGGGGGTTGATGTTGCGCTATGCTCGACTGGCCATAACTGGAAATCCCTGGCCATGGTTGCAGTGATATACAGGTAAGAGTTATCAGTAGTTTCACGCTTGTTATGGACCTTACATCGGCATGACTTATCAAGCTACTGGGGTCTGACGTTTACCACCCCTAGGCGAGATATGCAACATAACAGACGAACAGACCGGACTGTACGGTAAGTGTTACTGGTTGGATTCACAGGAGTGTGAGCGGGCTTGCTCGTTGATCTTCTGATCGCTCAATACCCGGGTGGCCGTTACGTTTAGCAGACCGCTTGCGGCTTGTGGGTGTTTGATATGATCATCACCTGCTGCCGGCGTATTGACGAGTCTTTAGAGTCCTACACAGAGGTTTCCTGGCTCAAGCGAAACGAAATAGGAGCGCATATGAGATATGTGCGGGACCGAGAATAATACCAGTATGTGATACTGGATTCTATTCTCACGATTCGTATCATCGGACGGTTATATAAGATATAGCCGGGTTACCGAATCAAATGTTGATTCGATATATTGATACACTTGATATTAGTCGGTTATATGCAATATGACCGGATCAATAAATCAAGTGTTGATTTAATGATTTAATGTATAATTATATATTTGATATATTACTTTACATTAACTAGTATTTGTTCACTTAAGATTGATTTTCTCACTTGATGTGCACAAGTAGTATATGTGATATATTTTTGTGCACTTGATTGTATCATGTTTGATGATACATGCAAACCTGGGTGTATGTTTGATTTAAACCATCTTTAGGTTAATGGTTAGGTTTTAATTTGTTTTATTTATTTTCTTTATTCATTTTGGAAAAAATAAAATGGAGGCTTGCTTTGTTTTATTCTTGAAGCTTCATGAAGCTTTGAAAGTCTTTACCATTTTGTTTTTTCCTTAACCTAACCATTACACCTAAACCCTAGTTTATTCTCTACATGTGTTAGCCTCACCCATGGTTGCATTATGATAAGTATTCACTTGATTTATTATTTTCAAGAATTAATTCATTTTTCTTTCTTCTTCATCTTCTTCTTCAAGTGATGAAAAGAAAACCATTCTTGAAAATTCCAAGTGATGAAATCAAGTGAGAAATCCAATTTTAAAGTGAACCCACTTCCTATTTCTTCATCCTCTACCACTTGCCATATAGTAGAGTGTGTTATCTTCACAAGTTCCATGACCTAGTGAAGGTGGAGCTTGAGTTTGAGTCGCCTCGACGTTGATCATCTTCGGTATCGAAGTCAACGACCTAGCCCGCCCATTTCTCCGATGAAACTGACGCTAAAGTCCGGGATTTCGATGATCGCAGCGGAGCGACGTCAACACGGAGCTAGAGAAGTGGAGGACCGGATCTACAAAGGTTGTAGTCCCTTTCACTTAGTAATAAAGTTGTTTACTTGCATGTTTCGCCTTACCTCTAGTTAACGATCTAGTATAGGGTTCTTTGGCAAATGAAAAAATTTGATTTAGGCATGGTTGATCAGTTATAGAACCTCAAGGGTGTGCCTAGGAACCCTACAAGCATAAGCCGGACAACTCCCCGTACCTTAACATCGTTAAGATATGAACTGTTCTATATCCAATATAGAAACAAAGGCGCTGATTTAATTAAACCAGATTCAAATCATGCAGCTGTCTCCAGTGCATGTCAACTAAATGGAAGGAGGCCGATCATCGTTAATCAACTTAGGAGTACTTCCAATTATGAGTAACCTCAAAGAGAAGCAAGTTCTCTTAATCATTACTTTCAACTGAATACCATACACAAGTATCTACATTTTCGATCACCATGAAGAATCCCGATACTTGCAACACCCGGTTCTCTACTTTATTCATATACCTGTAATTTCTCAAAACTTGGACCTTGTGTTTCTACGAAACACTTGTCTAAGAACCAGAGAAGTCATAATTAAACCGAATATAGTACGAGGACCAACCCCTCTGTCCTAATGGACACTGGACAATATACAATACTTTGAATAAGTCCCTTGAGTCTAACAACCCAATCCCTGTGTGTCGTAGGTTGAAAACTGTACTAATGGTTAAGAAGAGTTACACCGCTGTTTAATGCTCCTTACTTAACCATCCACTGATATAGGTAAATGTTATGGACATAATTTCAAAATGGTATATCTCACTCTATAAAAATAAACGTACAGATATATCAATTTGAAATTGGTGCATAACAGTGGATATTCAAAACCAAATATTTGCCGTCCGAGAAACAACCCAGGTGACTTCCTCAAATATCACCAATTACAACGAATTCCGATATAATGAAGATGATCACCTAATTCCCAATAACTTACTCCCACTCATCATCTGTAAAACCATACAGATGTGAGAATCATACCTGGTAAATACATACCCTGGAGTAAGGACTAATCGGGAAACCAGTTTTCTTTTAACAGTACACAGTGAAACTGAAACATTGAAATGTTTTGATGGGGTATCCTGGTATTCCTAGTAATGTCTCTTCCATTATCCAGATTCACAACAGTAACCGTATATTTCTATGCCAACTCTCCACATCCCTTCATATGACTTTAGTCATTACCTTCTGCACACCCCTTTAGGCCAAATGGTTTTCTTCCTTCCCTACCGTTCGGCACCAGCCTATGGTTTGGAAGAAGACTATCCAATAAGCATAATGGGTGTACTATCCTAATCCTAGGAGAACTTGCAATGCGAGAGAAGGTGAAGATAAAAGACAACCGAATAAACCTTATTCCTATTTCTCCTGAACCAGAATCCATCCCCGAACTGGAACAAGTTCCTTTCGAGTTCGTATATAACCATACGATGGAGTATCCAAATAATCGTGGATCTTCGTAGTGATACGGAGTGTCCTGGAGAAATACAAAGGTGAAGTGGGAGTGGTAATGAAATACTTGGTTTGGTCGTGAATAGCAGTCGCAATTTACTTTGCCCTCCTTCTAATCCCTTTATTTGTCTTAACTTAATACCTTCTGTACACCATCGTTAGGCAAATTGGTTTTCTTCGTTCCCTACCGGTCGGCACCTGCCTATGGTTTGGAAGAAGACTACCCAATAAGCATAATAGGTGTACTATCTCCTAAACCAAGGAGTACTCGCAACCTGAGAGAAGGTAAAAGGAAAAGACAACTGAATAGTCCTATTCGTTTACTCCAGAACCGGAAACCATCCTCGAATAAATTCCTTCGAGTTCGTATATAACAATACGATGGTTTTATCCAATGGAAGTGGACGTTCGTAGTAATACGGGGTGTCCTGGTGAAAAGGGTAAAAGTAGGAGTGGCAATGAGGTTTGCAACTCTGACAATCCAAAAGCCATTGTTATAAGAAGGTTCGGTCAACTTGGTCACTGAGTCATAGTCAAGGGTCGGGTCATGGTCGTTGCCAAAGAGAGAGAGAAAAGAAACACTCAGCGTGCACTCTAACCTAGACCAGAATGGTTATTACTTTATCTAATCAGGAAACCTCCCACTGTAATGTCAAATTCTTCTCCAAACCTAAAAGAAGAATTAGTCGGGATCACTCGAAGAGTAAACCAACTCATCAGTGGGAATCGGGATCCAACTATCATCGCATGATAATCATGAAGCTTGGGATATTACTTATCATACTAGTATAGTCCATTACTGTATCATACCTAGAAGGCCATTACTGTATCATACTAGTTTGTATATTACTTAATGGAAGCTTGGGATATTCACATGTATATAACAGTCTTGCTAAACATGGTAGTATGCTACTTGGTTTTTCTATCTTAATATGTGAGTGTACGTATTGATAGAGCTCTTAGGATCTTGCTTGTCTACCAGCGTTGTGATGGCAGTCACACTAGTGGGGGCTGGGTAGTCTACAAGCACATCCTTATTCAGGTCCCTGGTCGTTGGATTATCGAGACAGAGCATCGATACTTCGGAGTAGACTAGTGTGTACGCTTCTCATCCCAGTTGGGGAGATGGTCTGTCCCACAGCCGTCAGTACGTCGTACTGGAGATAGTATGAAGGTGCTCGTTAGGTTACGGGTACACCGGACAGGACTCATAGAGAACTGTTGGTTGGTTTTGTACCAGTCGTCAGTGAACAGTTCCCAGGTGACATGAGTACAGCATAGTCCGCAGACTTGACACTGCTACTTCGCCTTGAGTGTGTCCCACTGTTCTTAGATTGCTACCCTACCACGGCTCAAAGGAGTCGTGCAAACAGGTAGCAGTTGGGTGCAGTCCCGAGCACTTGGAGGCCGTGGCGGTTAGACAGGATTCGTCTCTCCCGGTATTGGGAGTTGATATCGCGCTGTGTCAGAGAGCCATTACGCAAAGTCCCTGGCCAGGGCAAGCGAGATTTGCTGGTAGGTTCCAGTAGTTTCTCAGGGTGTAATGGGCTTCGCTCCGACACGACTTATACCGCTATTAGGGGACCGACGCTTGCCGCCCCCCTAGGCCCGATATGCGATAGTCTAAGACGAACGGACCGGACTGTATGGAGATTGTCACAGCAGGCTCAGTAGGAGTTCGGATGGGTTTCCTCATCGGCCTTCTTATCGACAACTACCTGGGGACCGTTACGTACAGCTAGTGCCGCTTGTGGTCTGTGGTTAAACCCATTGCCAGCGTAGTAGTCGAGTCTCTAGAGTCCCACACAGAGAGTTTCCTACTCCAAGCGAAACGATATAGAGGTCGTATGGTTTTACGACAAAGGGTTCGGACGCATACGTGTGTTTACGCACGTACGACTTTCGGACAGTTTTTACCAGTCGTCTTTGGTTTAAACAGTTACTGGTATCCGGTTATTGGATTTATACAGTCTAAAGTTTTTCCGTATTTTTGCGGATTGGAGGGGCGTTCTCGTAATTGTACGAGAAGCTTCTAGAAGATGGTGACTAAGGAGGTTTAGGTGTCATATGCATTGCATGAGTTTAGTGAGTCATGAGAGTGATTCATCCATATCATTAATGCATAATAAATGATTAATGAGTCATGGTTGTGAATCACCATTAGATATTTATGAAACTTGATTATTCATCATTTGTTTTTCTTTTATTGATGAATTTTAAAGTTTCATATATATTATGATAACTTACTATTCTCACTTCATAATATGATTCACTTTCTCTCTCCTCAAGCTCACTCTCTTCAAACCCTAATCCTCACCTCTCATGTGTTGAGAACAAGGATTAGTTAGACTAAACAATCCATAACCCTCACTCTATCTCATCTATCTTCTTTGATTAGCAATCCAAGAAGGTTAGTTGCCTCAAGTTTAGAGGCTAAGCTTGGAGTTTTGCTCTCGGGTGGATCATCTACTACATCGAGAAGGCCGAGGAGGACGAGGAGATCGTAAAGCCGAAGGACTTGGTTCGATAGGTATAATCCCTAAGCATAGTAGTTTAGAACAACTATGTGTTTAGTTAGTTATCGTTTAGCTTCGATTCAAGCGGTTAGTTGATGTTTGTTCACTAAACAAGTTCGTTTTTGAAAATTCCGCCTCCCCCTAGTATTGGGGTGTTGTACATCGACTTACAGTGGTATCAAAGCCTCGCTAAACAATAAATAACTTTTTTGCAAATTTCTATGAATTTCGAACGAAAAAAACGAAACCGGAAAAGCCCGAAAATTTCAGTTTCTGTCGATTTATAAATGAAGTCCAAAAATTTTTCAGGGATGTTCAGAAGGCTTAAAATGATAGTAGTAGAACACACAAAAAATTTGGTGCCCTGAATCGCCTACGGAGCCGCGGATCCGCGGCGGAAAGCACTGATCCCGCCGCGGATCCGCCGCCGTTTTGACGATTCAGGGACCCATTTTTCTTGTGATGGTTCTCTGTGATATTTGGGATTTTCTGGAATATTTAATTTTTGCTCAGGTTTCAGATTTGCAGAGCCGTATTGGAGCAAAATTAAAAGTGTTTAATCGATCGAAATTATACAGTATTTGCTTGTTGGATTATATCTGTGTTTGTATAATGTGTTCGTAAACCTCCCCTAACTGCTAGTATGTCGGTTGGCAGGGGGTTGCACATTTCTGTAATGGTTTTTATCTATTTGTGCATATGAACTGTGTTGGACTGTTGTGATGTATAGCCGGGGTTATGTGATGGGTTATTATTTAATTCATTTGATGTAAATGTAATTTGTTGTAATATTATTTTGCGGGGCACATCCAGGTTGCGGTTGTAGCCACCGTTGTATTATTTCATTTTACTGTTTTTGCTCCTAGGACAGACCCAAGGTGGGGTGCACAAACTGCCGGGCGGGTAGTTTGCCGTACCCGTTGGGGTCTTGGGTGGGGTAATGGCTATTCATCACAACTGTGTAATCCGTCTTTTGTTGCAGGCTCGAAACAAACACGGATTACTTGCAAATCCAATAAAGTTCATCTGTGATCTGGAATGCCTATTATTGCGTCTGACGAATGTACAATATCTATATATGATAGCTATTTAGACGTCACTTATGTTTTACACCCGCGCTAGCCCAGCCCCCGCTCTGTCGTTAGTTAAGTAACCTAACGGGTGATGACGGGACCCCGTGGCGAATGCGGATGGCATAAGAGGACGTTGTATTTTTGTTGTTTTCTGCAATGATAGGTTAATGATGGGACACATTATCTATAATGCAAAGAAAAACAAACCAAAGTTTAAATCGTTGGAACAATTTAAAAGAAACCACTCGGTTAATTTTAAAAACAGATATTTTTAAATGCGGAGCTTTAACCACTCTTTTTAAAAGCTATCAGGTTCCTCCGGTTATATCAAGTTCACTACGTTCACGGTTTCGCCAAAACCATTCGTAGCCCTCCGTCATTTCATTTGGGTATTCAGTAGTATTCAAGCTATGCATTTTGGCCAAAGTCAAGGCATAGTGTTTGGTAGCTGCTGGGTTTTCATTTGTTGCATAAGATAGATGAGTTAGTTTGGGACAGTCGTATTATCATTTGACCAAAGTCAGGGGTATATACGGATGGGTTCAAATTGACAAGATAATGACGGGTAGAACTTGACATGTGACTTATGACATTTTGATCAAAGCCAAGGTCATAAGAGCATGGGGCAAAAATATATATCGGGAATTTCTAAAGAAACTGAAATTTGCAAAGAGATGCATACCATTTGGAGTTTGATGAATGTTGGTAGGATTCCTTCAACATTATCATACGATGATATTTGGATCCCGATCCTACTGTGAGTATATGCTACTTATCAGGATATTCGTCACTTAACGATCAATGCTATAAACCAAGTAGGTGTCCAGAAAAGTGTCAGCGGGGTTACGCCCCCAGAGAAAAGAGGTTATTTAATTAAGGAACTTCGCGAAAGCGTTGGAAAACCTCCCTCGAAGTATCGACACTGGCCTGGCTGAACGGTTAAGCAAGTATTGTACGGTGAGAATAGTCCTGGCTAATTCTTCTTTTATGGTTTGAGGAAGGATTCGAGAAACAGTGGGAGCCATCCAGTTTAGATAAACTAAAAACCACTCTAAACTTGCAAGAGCATCATGCTAAAGAGTTTTCTTCTCTCTCTCCTAATTGCAGCGACCCTGAAAATGACTGGACTTAAGTTACTTTTAGAGAAAAATATACTGACAGGGCCAAACTATAAAGATTGGCTGCGGAATGTCAAAATGGCTTTGACCTATGACAAATTGGGGTACATCCTCACCGCTACGGCACCTGCTGTCCCTGGTCCCAAATCTAGCAATGCGGATAAGGAAATCCACAAAACCTGGGATTTAGATTGCGCGAAAGCCAAGCGCATCATGCTTGCCTCAATGAACAATGAACATCAGAGGAGGCACGAGGATATGACCCTAGATGGCATATTTCTCCATACAAAGGAACTTTATGGAGAGCAATCTCGTATAGCAAGATACGAGACCTCTAAGAACTTGTTTCGAGCGAGGTTGGCTGTCGGGTCATCAGTAGGAGAACATGTCCTAAAGATGATCGGCTATATTGAAGAGCTCGAAGACCTTGGGACGACTTTGGATAATGAGCTATATACAGACCTCATTCTCCAGTCCCTTCCTCCCACCTACGCCCAGTTTATCCTGAACTTCAATCTTCAAGGAAAAGAAGTTGAACTTGCGGAACTCCTGAACATGTTAAGGAGTGCAGAGGGCACCTTGCAGAAAGCAAGGGAAACACCCGCTATGTTTGTTGGCGGTGCATCTTCTTCCGGGTCCAAGGCTAGGGCCAAAGGAAGGAAGAAGAAGGCCGCACCCAAACCTAGAGGAGGTGTAAGTAAGGTGGGAGGGAAGGGAAAGAAAAAGTTTGCGGTACCGGTAGTGGGCCAGGATGAGTGCTTCCATTGTCACAGGAAAGGGCACTGGAAGAAGGATTGCAAGGCGTGGAACGCCAAGAACCAGGAACCGAAGCAAGCTGTGGCTTCGACTTCAGGTGTGTTTGTAATTGAGAATTGTCTGTCGATCAACTCTACTTCCTGGGTATTGGATACCGGATCAGGATCTCATATTTGCAATTCATTGCAGGCACTTAGAAACCGTAGAGTGCTGAAGGAAGGTGATATGACCCTAAAGGTTGCTAACGGAGCTAGCGTGGGAGCTGCGTCCGTCGGGGATTATCACCTAGGATTGACGAGTGGACACATTTTGGTTTTACATAACTGTTATTTTGTACCAAGCTTAACGTGTAATATCATATTAGTTTCCTTGTTATCAAATAAATGTTATGATTTCACGTTTGTAAGAGATGTTGTTAACATCCACCTTAATCATGGTTTGATTGGGTCCGGTACTCTAAATAACGGTATATATGTTTTAAACCAACTTCAAATTTTCAATGTCCAGAACACACTAAAAAGAAAGTCTCCAGATTTTAATAAAGCTTTCTTATGGCATTGTAGACTGGGTCACATCAATGAGAGAAGGTTGACTAAGTTGCATAGAGAAGGATATTTGGACTCGTTCGAATATCAAACTTATGACACTTGTCAATCCTGTCTCAAAGGAAAGATGACAAAGACTCCATTTACTGGACAAGGAGTAAGAGCGAGCGAGCTCTTAGGACTCATACACAGCGATGTATGCGGTCCAATGTCTACACATGCAAGAGGTGGTTTTTCCTATTTCATTACTTTCACGGATGATTACTCAAGATACGGATTCATTTATCTGATGAAACATAAATCCGAGGCTTTTGAGAAATTCTGAGAGTATAAGAATGAAGTAGAAAACCAAACCGGCAAAAGTATCAAGACACTTAGATCTGATCGAGGTGGTGAATACTTGAGTGCTGAGTTCCTTGGTTACCTAAAAGAGAAAGGAATTCTCTCTCAGCTTACTCCTCCATACACTCCACAGCATAACGGTGTATCGGAGAGACGGAATCGAACCCTATTGGATATGGTACGATCCATGATGAGTAATGCTGAGTTACCGCGATCTTTCTGGGGTTATGCGCTAGATTCAGCGGCATATCTTTTGAACAGGGCTCCTACCAAGACCGTGCCTACCACTCCATATCAGATGTGGACTGGGAAGAAACCCCATCTTCAACATATGAAGATTTGGGGATGTCCAGCTTTTGTTAAAAAGCAGCATGTGGACAAGCTCGAGGCACGATCAGTAAAATGTATGTTTGTGGGATATCCAAAGAACTCCAAGGGATATTATTTCTATTACGCGGAGGAACAAAAGGTTTTTGTTTCTCGTAATGCCCATTTTCTACAAAATCAGTTTTTAGAAAAGGAAATAAGTGGGAGCGAAATAGAACTGGAAGAAATTCCAGAACCACAAACTGCTACTGAAAGTTTGGTAGAACCAGGAGTTCAAGAAGAACAGGACATTCCCGCACCCCTCCGCAGGAGTAGTAGGCCGTCTCATCCGCCTGAGAGATACTACGGTTTTCTCATAGATGGGGATAGAGAGGATTGCATCATAGATGATGATGAACCTACTGACTTCGAGCAGGCCATTCAGAGCGGCGACTCGGTACGATGGCTAGATGCAATGCGGACCGAAATGGAGTCCATGTACACCAACAAAGTATGGACTTTGGACTTTGCTCCAGATGGGGTAAAACCCATAGGATGCAAATGGATCTTCAAGAAAAAGATTGGTGTAGATGGACAGGTGGAAACCTATAAGGCTAGACTTGTTGCAAAGGGTTTTCGTCAAAGACCTGGTTTGGACTATGACGAAACTTTTTCTCCAGTGGCTATGCTCAAATCCATTCGGGTCCTTCTTGCTATTGCTGCCTTCCATGATTATGAAATCTGGCAGATGGACGTAAAGACGGCTTTTCTGAATGGAAATTTAGAAGAGAGCGTCTATATGGATCAGCCAGAGGGTTTCAATCAGAGTGGGAGCAGCGGGAAAGTATGCAAGCTGCTTAAGTCCATTTATGGACTAAAGCAGGCATCGCGGAGTTGGAACATCTGTTTTGATGAGACAGTCAAAGAATATGACTTTATCAAAAATCCAGATGAACCGTGCATTTATAGTAAAGTTGTAGCCAGAATTGTCGTATTCCTCGTCTTGTACGTGGATGACATTCTATTGATAGGAAATGATATTCCTATGCTACAATCTGTCAAAGGATTCTTGTCACACAGGTTCTCCATAAAAGACCTGGGTGATGCCTCTTACATTCTGGGGATCCGGATCTATCGTGATAGATCCAAGAGAATGTTGGGACTTTCGCAGTCCAGGTATATCGACACTATACTGAAAAGATTCAGTATGGAAGATTCTAAGCGCGGTAATCTACCGGCTTGTCACGGAATCACCCTCTCTAAAGAGATGTCTCCCAAGACTGATTTGGAAAGGGAACGCATGTCTATTATACCCTACGCTTCTGCGGTAGGCTCTATAATGTATGCGATGTTGTGTACCAGACCAGATGTAGCTTACGCACTGAGCGTGGTAAGCCGGTATCAGTCAGACCCAGGGGAGAAGCACTGGATAGTAGTAAAGAACATTCTCAAGTACCTGAGAAGGACTAAGGAAATGTTCTTGGTTTACGGCGGAAAAGACCTCAGGTTCGAGGCCTTTGCTGATTCCGGCTTCCAGAGTGATAAGGACGATTCCAAGTCCGTGTCGGGTTATGTCTTTACCCTCAATGGAGGGGTGGTGTGCTGGAAGAGCTCCAAGCAGGACACCGTTGCTGACTCGACGATGGAAGCGGAGTATATAGCTGCTTGCGATGCCGCAAAAGAAGCAGTCTGGATGAAGAAGTTCCTAACAGAACTTCAGGTGGTTCCTACCATAGTTGATCCAATACCTCTGTATTGCGACAACAACGGAGCTATAGCTTTAGCGAAGGAACCAAGGTCCCATCAGAAGTCCAGACACATCTTAAGGCGGTATCGCCTGATCAGGGAGATCATTGATCGTCAGGAGATCGAGGTTCGGAGAGTTGCTTCTGAAGAGAACATTGATGATCCATTCACAAAGGCCCTACCTCAGATTCAGTTCGAGAGGCTGCTCGAGATCATCGGTCTACGATATGCCAGTACATAGCCCTAGTGCAAGTGGGAGATTGTTAGTGTTTATACCCTAGAAGGCCATTACTGTATCATACTAGTTTGTATATTACTTAATGGAAGCTTCGGATATTCACATGTATATAACAGTCTTGCTAAACATGGTAGTATGCTACTTGGTTTTTCTATCTTAATATGTTAGTGTACGTATTGATAGAGCTCTTAGGATCTTGCTTGTCTACCAGCGTTGTGATGGCAGTCACACTAGTGGGGGCTGGGTAGTCTACAAGCACATCCTTATTCAGGTCCCTGGTCGTTGGATTATCGAGACAGAGCATCGATACTCCGGAGTAGACTAGTGTGTACGCTTCCCATCCCAGTTGGGGAGATGGTCTGTCCCACAGCCGTCAGTACGTCGTACTGGAGATAGTATGCAGGTGCTCGTTAGGTTACGGGTACACCGGACAGGACTCACAGGGAACTGTTGGTTGGTTTTATACCAGTCGTCAGTGAACAGTTCCCAGGTGACATGAGTACAACATAGTCCGCAGACTTGACACTACTACTTCGCCTCGAGTGTGTCCCACAGTTCTTAGATTGCTACCCTACCACGGCTCAAAAGAGTCGTGCAAACAGGTAGCAGTTGGGTGCAGTCCCGAGCACTTGGAGGCAGTGGCGGTTAGACAGGATTCGTCTCTCCCGGTATTGGGAGTTGATATCGCGTTGTGTCAGAGAGCCATTACGCAAAGTCCCTGGCCAGGGCAAGCGAGATTTGCTGGTAGGTTCCAGTAGTTTCTCAGGGTGTAATGGGCTTCGCTCCGACACGACTTATACCGCTATTAGGGGACTGACGCTTGCCGCCCCCTAGGCCCGATATGCGATAGTCTAAGACGAACGGACCGGACTGTATGGAGATTGTCACAGCAGGCTCAGTAGGAGTTCGGATGGGTTTCCTCATCGGCCTTCTTATCGACAACTACCTGGGGACCGTTACGTACAGCTAGTGCCGCTTGCGGTCTGTGGTTAAACCCACTGCCAGCGTAGTAGTCGAGTCTCTAGAGTCCCACACAGAGAGTTTCCTACTCCAGGCGAAACGATATAGTGGTCGTATGATTTTACGACAAAGGGTTAGGACGCATACGTGTGTTTACGCACGTACGACTTTCGGACAGTTTTTACCAGTCGGCTTTGGTTTAAGCCAGTTACTGGTATCCGGTTATTGGATTTATACAGTCTAAAGTTTTTCCGTATTTTTGCGGATTGGAGGGGCGTTCTCGTAATTGTGCGAGAAGCTTCTAGAAGATGGTGACTAAGGAGGTTTAGGTGTCATATGCATTGAATGAGTTTAGTGAGTCATGAGAGTGATTCATCCATATCATTAATGCATAATAAATGATTAATGAGTCATGGTTGTGAATCACCATTAGATATTTATGAAACTTGATTATTCATCATTTGTTTTTCTTTTATTGATGAATTTTAAAGTTTCATATATATTATGATAACTTACTATTCTCACTTCATAATATGATTCACATTCTCTCTCCTCAAGCTCACTCTCTTCAAACCCTAATGCTCACCTCTCATGTGTTGAGAACAAGGATTAGTTAGACTAAACAATCCATAATCCTCACTCTATCTCATCTATCTTCTTTGATTAGCAATCCAAGAAGGTTAGTTGCCTCAAGTTTAGAGGCTAAGCTTGGAGTTTTGCTCTCGGGTGGATCATCTACTACATCGAGAAGGCCGAGGAGGACGAGGAGATCGTAAAGCCGAAGGACTTGGTTCGATAGGTATAATCCCTAAGCATAGTAGTTTAGAACAACTATGTGTTTAGTTAGTTATCGTTTAGCTTCGATTCAAGCGGTTAGTCGATGTTTGTTCACTAAACAAGTTCGTTTTTGAAAATTCCGCCTCCCCCCTAGTATTGGGGTGTTGTATATCGACTTACAGGATTACCCTACTTTGTGCAAGATTCATATTGTTAGCTAGCTTATCCATTCATGTACACTGCATACCCTCACAGCTAACCGTATATTAGATTGCATGGACATTCATCCATACTTATGCGATATCACTTTGTAGGACACGAACACCATTATCATTGGCATCTGTTGCACGCGCACTATTCATGTGACACACACGCCTTTGGTAATTGCCATGCCACGTGCACTATAGAACCGGTTTAACTTAATAATGCCACTTGCATTCATACTTGATATATGAAATTGCATAGCATACGTATACCTCGCATCGTCATCATATTTCTAAAGATTTCTAGCAAAATTCACATCGTATGCATTGATATCATAGACATTTATCATATATAACATGTGGACATTATGATTTTCTTGATGATTTCAGTATTGCTGCGATTTCTGGATTTTGGGGAAAACCGTAAGAATTTAACAAAACCTTATATTTATCATTTTCAAAACAAAGTTGCGGTTTTCTCATGATGTATGTGTCGTCCACCATTAGTTTTCACGTTTTCTGTTGGATTTCGAGACCCGATTCGAGGAGTGGATGAACCGTCTCGGGTACATGGTGGGCCCGGTATGGTACCCCGGGGCAAGAAGATCGAGTTGTAGACGATGAGCCTGGCAGGGGAAGACTACCTACCGGTGATGTCTGGCGCGGCGGATATCCGGAGGATACCGACCGTTGTCGTGAGATTTATGATATGGGCCGATCCGGACTGACGGAGCCCGATATTGAGACAGATATGATTCCTATTTGGTGTCGATGCTTGACACGAGTTTTCAGATGATTTCTTGATGGTACTTAGCTATTATACAGATATTCATGTTTTAAAAAGTTAAGAATTCAATACCCTTAGCATTTAAAACACTAAAGACTTAATAATGATATTGCATACCTGTGCATGCATAATAGAGATAGTATATCACATATGGACATACATGTTGTGGTGCATTGCGTGCATTCTTACGATTGCCTTATTAGATGTTATATTTACTCACGAGCTGGCAACTCACCCCCGTTGTGCCACAGTGTCTTGCAGGTCGGACCCGTCACCCTTGTAGCGGTGGGCTATCTTATCATCAGCTTCTTTTGCTCAGACTCGCGACATCGCCCGTAGGTGGGTTGCGAGTATACTTTATTTCTTTTTGCTTTATCATTTTATCTAGTATTCTCCATCTACCACTTTATATTGTATATGCGACCTAGTGACGAGATTGAGAGGTTTGTATATTTGTGGTTTCTTTTGGGTCGAGCTCACTTGAGCCGGCGATGTGTTTTCCGGTATTTTGCATTTCTTTTATGCTCTTTTTCTTGATATTACTATTATATTGCATGTGGTTGTGATCCGCCTTGGGCGAAGAGCTAGCTCCCGCTTGGGGATGCCATTTTTATGATTACAGGTTTATTATCTTGTTGTACCCATTTTGGGGGTTAGAAAATACAGGGGAGACTCTGCCGAAATTTTCAGAAATTTTTGATGTTCTTTTTTTTGGATTCTATGCAACTTAATTGATTTAAAAACCGTTTTCATTTAAGGTTTTCCTTCACTCTCTTTTGATTTTGGGTTAGATTTCTGGGCTTTGGCTGACTTAGGTTACGGTACGCCTTTAGACGTCTCGTAATCTAAGTGCCAGTCACGTTCCGTACTTTCGGGTCGTGACACTAGTAATGCCTCTTCCATTATCTAGATTCACAACCGTAACCGTGTAATTCTTTGCCACCTCTCCAAATCCCTTTATATGTCTTTTGTCATTACCTTCTGCACACCCCTTAGGCCAAATGGTTTTCTTCCTTCCCTACCGTTTGGCACCAGCCTATGGTTTGGAAGAAGACTATCCAATAAGCATAATGGGTGTACTGACCTAATCCTAGGAGCACTCGCAATACGAGAGAAGGTGAAGATAAAAGACAACCGAATAAACCTTATTCCTATTTCTCCTGAACCAGAATCCATCCTCGAACTGGAACAAGTTCCTTTCGAGTTCGTATATAACCATACGATGGAGTATCCAATAAACTGTGGATCTTCGTAGTGATACGTGGTGTCCTGGAGAAATACAAAGGTGATTTAGGATCGGCGAAGAAATACTTGGTATGGTCGTGAATAGCAGTCGCAATTTACTTTGCCCTCTTACTAATCCCTTGCTTTGTCTTAACTTAATACCTTCTGTACACCATCGTTAGGCTAATTGGTTTTCTTCATTCCCCACCGGTCGGCACCAGCCTAAGGTCTGGAAGAAGACTATCCAATTTGCGTAATAGGTGTACTATCTCCTAAACCAAGGAGTACTCGCAACCTGAGAGAAGGTAAAAGGAAAAGACAACTGAATAATCCTATCCGTTTTCTCCAGAACCAGAAACCATCCTCGAATAAATTCCTTCGAGTTCGTATATAACCATACGATGGTTTTGTCCAATGGAAGTGGACGTTCGTAGTAATACGGGGTGTTCTGGAGAAAATGGTAAAAGTAGGAGTGGCAATAAGGTTAGCGACTCTGACAATCCAAAAGCCAATGTTAAGAAGGTTCGGTCAACTTGGTCACTGAGTCATAGTCTTAGGGTCGGGTCAATGGTCGCTGCCGAAGAGAGAGAGAAAAGAAACACTCAGCGTGCACTCTAACCTAGATCAGAATGGTTATCAATTTATCTAATCTGGAAACCTCCCACTGTCACCTCAAATTCTCCTCCAAACCTGAAAGAAGAATTAGTCGGGGTCACCCGAGGAGTAAACTAACTCATCAGTGGGAATCGGGATCCAACTATCATCGCATGATAACGTGATGGAATCCGCTCACGACGTCACACTCCAGAAGGTATGCGCATATCTGGCAAGTTTCAGTTCTTTTGAAACTCCTGATGTGATTTTTACCCCATGCTCTTATGACCTTGACGAAGGTCAACAAATCATAAGTCACATGTCAAGTTCCACCCGTCATTGTCCAGGTTAATTTGAACCCACCCGTACAAGCCTTGACGAAGGTCAATAAGGCTATACGACTGTCCCAAACCAACGCATCTATCTATGCAACAGAAAGGTAACAAGCAGCTAACATACACTATGCCTTGACGAAGGTCAACAAACATAGCATGAATACTACGTGCTACCCGTCTGAAACGACGGAGGGCTACGAATGGTTTCTGGCGAAAATATTTAACGTAATGAACTTGATATCGTTGAAGGAACCGGATAGCTTTTAAAAATATAGTGACGAAAACCTTTGCTAAAGAGGTCACTCCCGGTGAAGGGATCTCGGCTCTTTCCCCGTAGAATGAGGTGCAGTATATTCCAACTGAATACCACGATGCAAAGCAAAAGTAATCGGCTATAGTGAAGTTATTGCCCTGACGCAAACTTCTGTCCAAGGGGTCACTCCCGGTGAAGGGATCTCGGTCCTTGCCTCGTCGACTGAGGAGCAGGATATTCCAACTGAATACCACGGTGCAAAACAAAAGTGAACGTCCTTGCAATAACAGCTTTTTGTAAAGTGTTCCAACAACATCAGATTAGGTTTGTTTTTTACTTGCATTGATCCGAATCAACGCAGTCCCATCAATTGATCACACCAAAAAGAACGAAAATATACTGATGTACGTATATGCCATCCGCATTCGCTACTGGGTCCCGTCATTACCCGTTAGGTTAGCTAACTAACGACAGAGCGGGGACTGGACTAGCGCGGATGCAAAACATATACAACATCTACTAATATATATACCAATATATAATATTTCGCTCAAGGCGTGATAAAATGCAACATCACAGAAATGTACAGCATCACAGAAACAATACAGATATCTGGGATCCCCGGGTTTCACAGAGCCACTACTGAAACAAGACGTTCCCCTGGTCGTGTGGATAGCCTGTGCAATGAAAACCCTAGACCCCTACGGGCGTGGCAAGTTACCCGCTAAAACCTGAAGCGAGGCAGCCCCCTTCAGCAACGTGAATGGACCACCCAGCACTTCACGGAATTCGGTAACTTGGGCACCCCTCCTGGGTCAACCTGTACCCCCTACGAGTGCGGTGAATAGCCCGCCAATTCTAAAGTGAAGCCCCCTCCGTCCCAATGCTATGAGATGCGGGCTTGTTTCCCTCTAGAACCCGGCTATCCGTGCACCCCTCCGCGGGGTAATTCTAGTACAGAAAGTAAAATATACATACAACGGGTACAACGACCGCAACCTGGTTGTGCCCCAAAATAATAATACAAACAGGCAGTGACGGCAGTCCACATGTCGGACGCTCGCCCCGCAATATCAAATATACATAACACAACAAAACTGCACTAGCATTGCATCCAGGCTATCCCCCACGACCGATCCGCAATATCACAGCATAAAACAGAACATCAACGTGAAAGTCACGTTCGCAAATCCGTCTAACCGGGCTATAGCAGTTAGACAGGATTTACCGATCAAGTGACATTCACAGTCGCAGATATAATGTAAATACTATGAACTAATGTGTTTAAAATATCCGATCGATCAAATTTTACCAAGTGGGCCCCCAAGTACTACTGTAGCACATCAAGAAATTCTGGGCCCAAAAATAACATTCCAGAAACCACATTTTCAACTCAGGAACATTCTGCAAAAGTTTGGGGGACTGAACAGTTAAAGTCGCGGCGGAACCACGGCCCAAGCATGAGTTTGGCCGCGGTTCCGCGGTGGTTTGGACTGTTCATGAGCCCAAATTTTCACACAACTCTTAGAATTTCCTACACATCATTCTGAAACAACCTGAAAAATTTTTGGACTTCAAAAAATTTCGACAGAAACTGATGTGAAGAAAAATACGGTTTTTGGAAAATTGTTCGATCAGAAATTCAAAACACATTAGACAAAGCTAGACTAAGTTAATGGCGAGGCTCTGATACCACTGTAAGTGCACGGCGGCGCCCCGGCCTCCATCCCGAGGCCAAATGCGGAAGCGATGGTTAACTTTAATTTTCTTGAACCGGCACCACCGCGCACTAAAACCCGGATCGTACCATTAACTAGTCCTAGCTAACTACTAGATGGGGAAGAGAGATATACCGAGCGATCCGTGTCCTCCGGTCTTCTCGCCGTCGTCCCGATCTCCCACGGAATGTCCAATCTCCACATCGTCGCCGGAAGGGCACCACGTCTCCTGCTTCTTTTACGGGCTCCCACCTCTATACCGAGGCAACTCGGGCATGAAGCTGGCGAGTCGACGTGCCCAAGATTTGCTGTAGAATACGTAGTGCTCATGTCTCACTTTTGGGGTTGTGGAGGTTGCCATATGGTGGAGGAAATGATATATGCTTTTGGAGGAGGAGCTTATGGGATTTTACCAAGCCAAAAAGCCAAAAATCCTCCCACTAGAATTTTGGACAGCCCCATCAAAGAGCAAGGCCGGCCATGATGTTGGAGAGGAGAGAATGAGTGAGTGGTGTATGGATGATGGAACCACTATCATAATGCAAGAGAGAAAAGAAAAGGTGATAAGAAACAATCATCACAAACACATCCATACTCCACCAACAACCATCATCAAAACCATGATGATACAAAAGTCAAGCCATGATGGATAAATCAAGTCAAAACATGATGACTAAAGAAAGTCAAGCAATGATGGTGCAAGTATCATGATACAATAATATGCAAAGACCCCCTCCACAATTGCTTATTTTCACAATTGCAAATAAGCCCTCCTCCACCAATCTTCGGCCATTGAATGATACAAAGAAATATGGCCGAAACGGAAAGCAAACTGGCAACTCCAGAAAACTGGTCCCGTAATAAATTACAGGAAAACCCCGATACTGTGTATACACACCCGCATTTGTATTCCAACCGAAATACAAATGCAATGAGACAAAGTCTACACTGTACTATACTAGGATCCGGCTTAAACCAAAGCCGGCTAGTATTATCCGTTCGATCCTGATCCGTGCAATACCGCACGTATCTGATCGAACGCTGCCATATATCCATACGGCCTCTAGTACTAACCGTCCGATCTTGATCCGTGCAATACCGCACGTATCTGATCGGACCCTGCCATATCTCCATACGGCCTCTACAGCGTTTCGCTCGAAAACTTGAGCAACTTAATGTGGGGGACTCTAAAGACTCGTCAACACCTTGGTTGTGGATTTTGTAAGTGCACGGCGGCGCCCCGGCCGTCAATCCGACGCCGGAATGCGGAAGCGGTGAATAACTTAAATTTTGCGGACTTAGCAAACCGGCACCACCGCGCACTAAACACCCGGATCGTTACCATTAACAAGTCTAAGCTAACTTAACAAGATGGGTTAGAGATATACCGACGATCCAAGTCCTCCGGTCTTCTCGCCATCGTCCGGATCTCCTGCGGAAAAGTCCCGTCTCCTCCTCGTCGCCGGAAGTGCACCACAACGCCTACTTTGTTTACGGGCTCCCACCTCAATGCCGAGGCAACTCGGGCACGAAGCCGGCTACTCGACGTGCCCAAGATTCGCTGTAGAATGTGTGAAGAACCATGTCTCATTTTTGGGGATTGTGGAATTGCCATTGGTGAAGGAAAAGAGAGCTTGGAGAGAGGTGGGGAAAATGTAGCATACTAAAGAATGAATGTATCATCTTTTTTTCTCCACTCAAAAGAGAAGCAATTTTCTCATCCCACCTAAAGTGGCCGGCCCCCCATTTCCAAGTGTGATTGGAGAGAGAAAAACCAAGACAAGGGGGGTGGTTGGAAAGCAAAAAAATGATGAGGAGAAATCAAATGATCACCACAAATCCAACATACAAAGGCAACCATCATCTCATGCATGATGGCTTCAAAAAGTCAAGCCATCATGAGAAGAAGAAGTCAAGCAAGTCAATGGAATGGTGCACATCATGAAAGCCATCATGATGCAAGGAAATATGCAAAGAACCCCCTCCACTAATGCCTATTTGCAACAATGCAAATAAACCCTCCTCCACCAAACTTCGGCCAATGAACGGAACAATGGAAATTGGCCGAAACGGAAAGCAAACTGGCAACTCCAGAAAACTGGTCCCGTAATAAATTACGGGAAAACCCCGATACTGTGCATACACACCCGCATCTGTATTTCGACCGAAATACAAATGCAATGAGACAAAATCTACACTGTACTATACTAGGATCCGGCTTATACCAAAACCGGCTAGTAATATCTGTTCGATCCTGATCCGTGCAATACCGCACGTATCTGATCGAACCCTGCCATATACCAATACGGCCTATAGTACAAACTGTCCGATCCTGATCCGTGCAATACCGCACGTATCTGATCGGACCTTGCCATATCTCCATACGGCCTCTACAACCTTTCGCCCGAAAGCTGAGTAACAGAATGTGGGGGACTCTAAAGACTCGTCAACACCTCGGTTGTGGATTTAACCACTAGCACGTCAGAGGTATAAGCCAATACGTGACGGGCTACCAGGTACTGACCAAATGGGACGTCGATGAGGAAGCTCACCCCGACACCCAACTGAGCCTGTCAGTGACAATATCCGTGCAGTCCGGTCCGTTCGTCTATGAGCATCGCATGGCGGGCCTAGGGGGTTGGTAAAAGTCAGACCCCTAAAAGCGGTACAAGTCGTGTCGGAGTGTAGCCCAGAACACCCTGAGATACTACTGGAATACCTACCAGTAAATCTCCTTGCCTTGGCCAAGGACTTTGTGTAATGGCTCTCCTAAACACAGCACGACATCACCCCCAATACCGGGAGAGACGAACCCCTGAAGATACGCTCACTGCCTCCATGTGGCTCGGGACTGTACCCAACTAAAACTTGTTTGCACGACTCCTTTGAGCCGTGGTAGGGTAGTAATCAAAGTACAGTGGGAACTCACACGAGACAAATGACGATCCCCAGGTCGATGAACTAACCTGCACACATGTCACCAGGGAACTGCCATCTGACGTCTGGTATATGACCAACTAGCATGTTCCCGGCGAGTCCTGTCCGGTGTACTCATAACCCAATGAGCACCTGTATACATCTTAGGTGATCCAACTGACACCAGTGGCTTGTGAGACCGGCCACCGCCCCTCGTCGGGGTCTCGACTGTATACACTAGTCTACTAATGGAGTATCGATGCCCAGTCTCGAAACTCCCACGACTAGGGACCTTTTAAGGATAAGCTTATAGACCCCCAGCTCCCACTTATATGATCGCCCTCATACTGCTGGTGGTCAAGCAAGAATCCTAGGGGCTCTATCAACGTGTAATAGCGACGTGTCATGTCACCTAAAGCAGTACACGATGATAAAGGTAAACCAGATAGCATACTATCATCTCGAGCAACACTGTCCTACCGGGATAGGTCCTCCCTCAATCATTACAATCACGTACCTGTGACCTAATAATTGACTCTGAGGGCACTATCTCCAACAATCTCCCACTTGCACTCAAGGCTAATTATTGCGATGTCGCATACTCACAGCCCGTGTGATACCGAACATCCAACTCCTCTACTAGTCAGTCTCACAAAGCTCGTTTGCGGGACTATTGCGTTCGAGGAATAGCCTCAGTGAGTGGATCCGCTTAGTTGTTTCTTTCTATGTCTCTCTATATCTCAAGTTCGCGGAGAAAGCCATCTCCCGAAAAGAGCAATACCTGTCTCAGAATATGTCTGGATGTCTGATGGGACCTAGCTCATATATGAACTCCAAATCCAAACTTCTTAGACTGTATCGTCAACTGAACTTAATCAGTATCCTGCGCCATGCCACCCTCAGTATTGCCTTGGACCACCTGTCCAAAATACTGCCCCTCGTCAGAAGGAAAAACTATAACTCTGACAACCTCCTTGTCGTCCAAGTCACCTTGGAAGCCTGGAATGATAACTGTCTCCTGAATAAGGCTGTCGTTATCATATCCCTAGAACATCCACTTATGTTCTAAAACTGCTTCCGACTGTTTCTCCAGGATTGGATTAATGTCAACTTATTGCATCTAGTGCAAGAACAACATCTGGTGTGGTACTTGACATCTCACGATTGACTCAATTGCCTGAGCAAGTGATCTGCCAATCATGCCCGTCCCTCTCCCCTTTAGTCTGTAAGACACCTTTGGAGAGGGTGACTCCATTACCTGCAGGTACACTACCGTGCCAGGAGTCGTCCATCCTAAATACTCTTAGAACGCTGTCAAGTACCCTGATTGGGAAACCACCCAAATCTAGATCTAAAACCATAGATCTAGTAACCAGCATGTCTGATATAAAATCCATTTTCTTTGTGGAGAAACCACTGTGTGACGACCAAAGTATAACCGATTGTAGTATAGGAGTTTCTTTTCCTACTCTGTGTATATCATCCAAATACCAGGATATCACACCCTACTACCTTCTCAACAGATCCATCCCCTATTCTGATGAAGTCAAACCCATGACTGTCACGTCAGAAATAGATGATCTTTCTCCACTACATCTGCTCTAGTCTATAAATAGACATAAGCTACCTGTCCACCAATGCTTCCGCTGCTCCCACTGACTACGACAACCCTCTGGCAGAGTCATATAGACGTGCACTTCTAAAACTAGTTTAGAACGACGCTATACTCATCCTCCCGCCGGGTCTCGCAGCCTGGAACAACAGCAATGGTAATTGTGGGTAAACAAGAACTTCCCTGTCACCGTCCTTGAGGCTACCGGAGTACCTCTCGGGTGCCTGATGTTACCCACCTTATCTGCGGAGTGGCCAATGGAATGTCAATCCAGATTGAATCTTTAGGTTCCTTATCAAATCTTCAGTAATCGTTTGTGGTTCTGGAATCACTTCCAGTTCTACCATACTCCCACTACTGTTTTCTGAAAAAGTCCATTTTTAATAAAACTGTGGCGAGTCAAGAACAATATTGCTATTGATCTTCCAGATGGTAGAAAGTCAACCCTCGCCATAGCCTGGGTCAACCCACAAACAGCCATTACAGAAACGTGCCTTGAGTTGTCCAGTGTCTGGTTTTAATCATAAACCGGACAACTCCTCGTACCTTAACATCGTTAAGATATGAACTGTTCTATATCCAATATAGAAACAGAGGCACTGATTTAATTGAACCAGATTCAAATCATGCAGCTGTCTCCAGCGCATGTCAACTAAATGGAAGGAGGCTGATCAGCGTTACTCAACTTAGGAATACTTCCAATTATGAGTAACCTGAAAGAGAAGCAAGATCTCTTTATCATTACTATCAACTGAATACCATACACAAGTATCTACATCTTCGATCTCTTTGAAGAATCCCGATACTTGCTATACCTGGTTCTCTACTCTATTCAAATACCAATAACTTCTCCAAATTCGGACCCTGTGTTTCCACGAAACACTTGTCTAAAAACTAGAGAAGTCATAAGTAAACTGAATGTAGTATGAGGACCAACCCCTCTGTCCTGATGGACCCTGGACAACATACAATACTTTGTATAAGTCCCTTGAGTCTGATAACTCATTCACTGTGTGTCGTAGGTTGAAAACTGTACTTATGGTTAAGAAGAATTACACCGCTGTTTAATGCTCCTTACCTAACCATCCACTGATGTAGGTAAATGTGGTAGACATAATTTCAGAAAGGTATATCTCACTCTATAAAAATAGACGTACAGATATATCAATTTGAAATTGGTGCATAACAGCGGATATTCAAAACCAAATATTTGCCGACCGGCAAACAGCCCAGGTGATTTCCTCAAATATCACCGATTACAACGAATCCCGATATAATGAGGATGATCACCCAATTCCCAATAACTTACTCCCACTCATCATCTGTAAAACCATACAGATGTGAGAATCGTACCTGGTAAATACATACCCTGGAGTAAGTATCTAATCGGGAAATCAGTTTTCCTTTAACATTACACAGTGAAACTGAAACATTGAAATGTTCCGATGGGGTATTCTGGTATTCCTAGTAATGCCTCTTCCAGATTCACGACTGTAACCGTATAGTTCTTTGCCACCTCTCCAAATCCCTTCATATGTCTTTAGTCTTTACCTTCTGCACACCCTTTTAGGCCAAATGGTTTTCTTCCTTCCCTACCGTTCGGCACCAGCCTATGGTTTGGAAGAAGACTATCCAATAAGCATAATGGGTGTACTGTCCCAATCCTAGGAACACTCGCAATGAGAGAGGGTGAAGATAAAAGACAACCGAATAAACCTTATTCCTATTTCTCCTGAACCAGAATCCATCCCCGAACTGGAACAAGTTCCTTTCGAGTTCGTATATAACCATACGATGGAGTATCCAAATAAACTGTGGATCTTCGTAGTGATACGGAGTGTCCTGGAGAAATACAAAGGTGATGTGGGAGTGGTAACGAAATATTTGGTTTGGTCGTGAATATCTGTTGCAATTTACTTTGCCCTCTTACTAATCCCTTGCTTTGTCTGAACTTAATACCTTCTGCACACCATCGTCATGCTAATTGGTTTTCTTCATTCCCTACCGGTCGGCACCAGCCTAAGGTTTGGAAGAAGACAATCCAATTTGCGTAATAGGTGTACTACCCCTAAACCAAGGAGTACTCGTAACCTGAGAGAGGGTAAAAGGAAAAGACAACTGAATAATCCTATCCGTTTTCTCCAGAACCGGAAACCATCCTCGAATAAATTCTTTCGAGTTCGTATCTAACCATACGATGGTTTTGTCCAATGGAAGTGGACGTTCGTAGTAAAACGGGGTGTCCTGGAGAAAAGGGTAAAAGTAGGAGTGGCAATGAGGTTTGCAACTCTGACAATCCAAAAGCCAGTGTTTAAGAAGGTTCGGTCAACTTGGTCACTGAGTCATAGTCTTAGGGTCGGGTCAATGGTCGCTGCCAAAGAGAGAGAGAGAAAAGAAACACTCAGCGTGCACTCTAACCTAGATCAGAATGGTTACCAATTTATCTAATCTGGAGTCCTCCCACTGTACCTCAAATTCTCCTCCAAACCTGAAAGAAGAATTAGTCGGGGTCACCCGAGGAGTAAACTAACTCATCAGTGGGAATCGGGATCCAACTCTCATCGCATGACAACGTGACGGAATCCGCTCACGGTATCACACTCCAGAAGGTATGCGCATATCTGGCAAGTTTCAGTACTTTTGAAACTCCCGATGTGATTTCTGCCCCATGCTCTTATGACCTTGGCGAAGGTCAACAAATCATAAGTCACATGTCAAGTTCTACCCGTCATTATCCAGGTTAATTTGAATCCACCCGTACAAGCCCTTGACGAAGGTCAACAAGGCTATACGACTGTCCCAAACCAACGCATCTATCTATGCAGCAGAAAGGTAACAAGCAGCTACCATACACTATGCCTTGACGATGGTCAACAAACACAGCATGAATACTACGTGCTACCCGTCTGAAACGACGGAGGGCTACGAATGGTTTCTGGCGAAAACCTTTAACGTAAAGAACTTGATATCGTTGAAGGAACTGATAGCTTTTTGAAAATATAGTGACGACAACCGTTGCTAAAGAGGTCACTCCCGGTGAAGGGATCTCGGCTCTTTCCCCGTAGAATGGGGTGCAGGATATTCCAAATGAATACCACGGTGCAAAGCAAAAGTAATCGGCTATAGTGAAGTTAATGCCCTGACGCAAACTTATTGTCCAAGGGGTCACTCCCGGTGAAGGGATCTCGGCCCTTGCCTCGTCGACTGAGGAGCAGGATATTCTAATGAATACCACGATGCAAAACAAAAGTAAACGTCCTTGCAATAACAGCTTTTTGAAAAGTGTTCCAACAACATCAGAATAGGTTTGTTTAACTTGCATTGATCCGAATCAACGCAGTCCCATCAATTAATCACACCACAAAGAACGAAAATATACTGACGTACGTATATGCCATCCGCATTCGCCACTGGGTCCCGTCATTACCCGTTAGGTTAGCTAACTAACGACAGAGCGGGGACTGGACTAGCGCGGATGCAAAACATATACAACATCTACTAATATATATACCAATATATAGTATTTCGCTCAAGGCGTGAATAAAATGCAACATCACAGAAAATGAACAGCATCACAGAAACAATACAGATATCTGGGATCCCCGGGTTTCACAGAGCCACTACTGAAACCCGACGTTCCCCTGGTCGTGTGGATAGCCTGTGCAATGAAATCCTAGACCCCTACGGGTGCGGCAAGTTACCCGTCAAAACCTGAAGCGAGGCAGCCCCCTTCAGCCTCGTGAATGGACCACCCAGCACTTCACGGAATCCGGTAACTTGGGCACCCCTCCTGGGTCAACCTGTACCCCCTACGAGTGCGGCGAATAGCCCGCCAATCCCAGAGTGAAGCCCCCTCCGTCTCAATGCCATGAGATGCGGGCTTGTTGCCCTCCAGAACCCGGCTATCCGTGCACCCCTCCGCGGGGCAATCCTAGTACAGAAAATAAAATATACATACACCGGGTACATCGACCGCAACCAGGTCGTGCCCCAAAAAAATAATACAATCAGGCAGTGACGGCAGTCCACATGTCGGACGCTCGCCCCGCAATATCAAATGTACATAATACAACAGCACAGTACTAGCATTGCATCCAGGCTATCCCTACGACCGATCCGCAACAACACAGCAAATACATAGAACATCAACGTGAAAGTCACGTTCGCAAATCCGTCTAACCGGGCTATAGCAGTTAGACAGGATTTACCGATCGAGTGACATTCACGGTCGCAGATATAATGTAAATACTGTGAAAAATGTGTTTAAAATTTTCCGATTGACCAAAAATTAACAAGTGGGCCCCAAACCAATACTGCAGCACTCACAGAAATAATTGGCCCAATTTTAATATTCCAAAACCCCAGAAATTAACCCAGAAAGAAACTGGAAAAATATGATAACATGATGAAGCTACAGTGCGGCGGAAGGGCGGCGGGAAGTGTGTTTTCGCGGCACTTCCGCGCTCCTGTAGATGAATCACTATATCGTATTTTTGCAGAATTCTTATATCTTTTGGTAGATCACTTTTCTGTCACCTGAAAAAATTTTGGACACCAAAAAATCTCAACAGAAAACTGATGTGAACACAAATTGGGTTTTCGGAATTTTGGTCGATCGGAACTGAAAAACACATCAAACGAAGCTAGACGAAGTTAATGGCGAGGCTCTGATACCACTGTAAGTGCACGGCGGCGCCCCGGCCGTCAATCCGACGCCGGAATGCGGAAGCGGTGAATAACTTAAATTTTGCGGACTTAGCAAACCGGCACCACCGCGCACTAAACACCCGGATCGTTACCATTAACAAGTCTAAGCTAACTTAACAAGATGGGTTAGAGATATACCGACGATCCAAGTCCTCCGGTCTTCTCGCCATCGTCCGGATCTCCTGCGGAAAAGTCCCGTCTCCTCCTCGTCGCCGGAAGTGCACCACAACGCCTACTTTGTTTACGGGCTCCCACCTCAATGCCGAGGCAACTCGGGCACGAAGCCGGCTACTCGACGTGCCCAAGATTCGCTGTAGAATGTGTGAAGAACCATGTCTCATTTTTGGGGATTGTGGAATTGCCATTGGTGAAGGAAAAGAGAGCTTGGAGAGAGGTGGGGAAAATGTAGCATACTAAAGAATGAATGTATCATCTTTTTTTCTCCACTCAAAAGAGAAGCAATTTTCTCATCCCACCTAAAGTGGCCGGCCCCCCATTTCCAAGTGTGATTGGAGAGAGAAAAACCAAGACAAGGGGGGTGGTTGGAAAGCAAAAAAATGATGAGGAGAAATCAAATGATCACCACAAATCCAACACACAAAGGCAACCATCATCTCATGCATGATGGCTTCAAAAAGTCAAGCCATCATGAGAAGAAGAAGTCAAGCAAGTCAATGGAATGGTGCACATCATGAAAGCCATCATGATGCAAGGAAATATGCAAAGAACCCCCTCCACTAATGCCTATTTGCAACAATGCAAATAAACCCTCCTCCACCAAACTTCGGCCAATGAACGGAACAATGGAAATTGGCCGAAACGGAAAGCAAACTGGCAACTCCAGAAAACTGGTCCCGTAATAAATTACGGGAAAACCCCGATACTGTGCATACACACCCGCATCTGTATTTCGACCGAAATACAAATGCAATGAGACAAAATCTACACTGTACTATACTAGGATCCGGCTTATACCAAAACCGGCTAGTAATATCTGTTCGATCCTGATCCGTGCAATACCGCACGTATCTGATCGAACCCTGCCATATACCAATACGGCCTATAGTACAAACTGTCCGATCCTGATCCGTGCAATACCGCACGTATCTGATCGGACCTTGCCATATCTCCATACGGCCTCTACAACCTTTCGCCCGAAAGCTGAGTAACAGAATGTGGGGGACTCTAAAGACTCGTCAACACCTCGGTTGTGGATTTAACCACTAGCACGTCAGAGGTATAAGCCAATACGTGACGGGCTACCAGGTACTGACCAAATGGGACGTCGATGAGGAAGCTCACCCCGACACCCAACTGAGCCTGTCAGTGACAATATCCGTGCAGTCCGGTCCGTTCGTCTATGAGCATCGCATGGCGGGCCTAGGGGGTTGGTAAAAGTCAGACCCCCAAAAGCGGTACAAGTCGTGTCGGAGTGTAGCCCAGAACACCCTGAGATACTACTGGAATACCTACCAGTAAATCTCCTTGCCTTGGCCAAGGACTTTGTGTAATGGCTCTCCTAGACACAGCACGACCTCACCCCCAATACCGGGAGAGACGAACCCCTGAAGATACGCTCACTGCCTCCATGTGGCTCGGGACTGTACCCAACTAAAACCTGTTTGCACGACTCCTTTGAGCCGTGGTAGGGTAGTAATCAAAGTACAGTGGGAACTCACACGAGACAAATGACGATCCCCAGGTCGATGAACTAACCTGCACACATGTCACCAGGGAACTGCCATCTGACGTCTGGTATATGACCAACTAGCATGTTCCCGGCGAGTCCTGTCCGGTGTACTCATAACCCAATGAGCACCTGTATACATCTTAGGTGATCCAACTGACACCAGTGGCTTGTGAGACCGGCCACCGCCCCTCGTCGGGGTCTCGACTGTATACACTAGTCTACTAATGGAGTATCGATGCCCAGTCTCGAAACTCCCACGACTAGGGACCTTTTAAGGATAAGCTTATAGACCCCCAGCTCCCACTTATATGATCGCCCTCATACTGCTGGTGGTCAAGCAAGAATCCTAGGGGCTCTATCAACGTGTAATAGCGACGTGTCATGTCACCTAAAGCAGTACACGATGATAAAGGTAAACCAGATAGCATACTATCATCTCGAGCAAGACTGTCCTACCGGGATAGGTCCTCCCTCAATCATTACAATCACGTACCTGTGACCTAATAATTGACTCTGAGGGCACTATCTCCAACAGATTTAACCACTAGCACGTCAGAGGTATAAGCCAATACGTGACGGGCCACCAGCTATTGACCAAAAGGGACGTCGATGAGCGAACTCATCCTGACACCGTACTGAGCCTGTCAGTGACAATATCCGTACAGTCTGGTCCGTTCGTCTATGAGCATCGCATGGCGGGCCTAGGGGGTTGGTAAAGTCAGACCCCCAAAAACTGTACAAGTCGTGTCGGAGTGTAGCCCAGAACACCCTGAGATACTACTGGAATACCTACCAGTAAATCTCCTGCATCGGCCGAGGGCTTTGTGTAATGGCTTTCCTAGACACAGCACGACCTCACCCCCAATACCGGGAGAGACGAACCCCTGAAGATCCGCTCACTGCCTCCATGTAGCTCGGGACTGTACCCAACTAAAACCTGTTTGCACGTCTCCTTTGAGCGTGGTAGGGTAGTAATCAAAGTACAGTGGGAACTCACACGAGACAAATGACGATCCCCAGGTCGATGAACTAACCTGTACACATGTCACCAGGGAACTGCTATCTAACGTCAGGTATAAGACCAACTAGCATGTTCCCGGCGAGTCATGTCCGGTGTACTCATAACCCAATGAGCATCTGTATACATCTTAGGTGATCCAACTGACACCAATGGCTTGTGAGACCGGCCACCGCCCCTCGTCGGGGTCTCGACTGTATACACTAGTCTACTCTGGAGTATCGATGCCCTGTCTCGAAACTCCCACGACTAGGGACCTTTTAAGGATGTGCTTATAGACCCCAGCTCCCACTTATATGATCGCCCTCATACTGCTGGTGGTCAAGCAAGAATCCTAGGGGCTCTATCAACGTGTAATAGTGACATGTCAGGTCACCTAAAGCAGTACACGATGATAAAGATAAACCAGATAGCATACTATCATCTCGAGTAAGACTGTCGTACTGGGACATGTCCTCCCTCAATCATTGCAATCACGTGCCTGTGATCCAATAATTGACTCTGAGGGCACTATCTCCAACAGTTAAACCCACTGCCAGTATAGTGTCGAGTCTTTAGAGTCCCACACAGAGGGTTATTCTCCTTTGGACAAAACAGAGTAGAGGTCGCATGGTTTTCCGACGGGGTTCGTTCACATCCGCGCATTTGTGCACGTTTGGTGTCCGGGAAGTCATTACTAGCAGGCTCTGGTTTGAGCCGGATCCTAGTACATGTTTTGGGGTTAGTTTTATCTCGTTGTATTCGTGTTCCTCGGAACACGAATGCGGGTGTGTATGCACAGTTGATTGAGGCGGAGAAAGAGGATTTTCATTAGGGTTTCGGAACGGGTGTGTATGCACAGTTGACAGTTTTCTTTTTCCAAACCCTAATGAATATGTGAAATATCAATTAGTAATATTAATTAAATGAAATTGTGTCATGGTTAGGGTTGTTGACTTGTTGACCTTGGTTGACTTATTGACCATGGTTGAAACATTGACCATCATCATTATATTTCAAAGATGCTCTTTGATCTTTGCAAAAACCATTTAATGTGGAATGATGATGGTCTCATCAAACCAACCATCAACTTTTTCATTTTGATTAAAATTATTAATTTGATTAATTCACATATATTGTTATGGTTGTAAAAACTATTCTTATTCTCTCATAACCATTCTCTCTCATCCTTTCTTCTTCCTCCTCCTCTAGTTCAAGGAGAAACATTCTCATGAGTTGAGAAGCATCTCCTTGGAGATAAAACACCCAAAGCCACTCTTTACTCATCCTAAGGTTGAAGGTCTAGCAAGCCGGAGACTTTAGTTTTCTCAAAGTTCGAGAAAGGAGCTGAAGGTAGAAACCCTCAGGTGGATCCAACTTCGACAAGAGAAGGCGACGAGGAAAGCACCATCCGACCACTACATAGAGTCTAAGAAGAATGTGTTCAAGTTGAGGTATAACCTCTAACCGAGTAGATAACTCTCTTGCTAGTTGCTAGTGTGTAGTTTAGCCAAGATCCGTATTTTACGGTCCATGTTACCCAGTGAAGAAAATTTTCGTTTTACCGTTTCCGCAACCCCGAAAGTACCAGGACAGGTAACGTGGACCTAACAGTGGTATCAGAGACTAACTAAACACACCCTAGCATGTTAGCAAAGTATTTAGAATTTAGACCGGACGAAAAACCGCAAAACACACCGAAAAATCGTAGTTTCTTCCGATTTTTATTTCTGCTCTAAAAATAATAAATCATGTACTAAAAATCGGCTCAGGCTTTTTTATGAACAGGCAAGAAAAACGATCCAACGAACCGACCAACTCACCGCGGTTCCGCGGCAGAAGCTTGCTTCTCCCGCGGATCCACGGCCGAGTTGAGTCGGCCGTGGATCGTTTCTCCTACAGTTTGCTTCTGTAGGTGTTTTATGATTTTTGAGATGGTTTGTTTCTGCCCAGAATTTCTAGAGAACAAGTTTGTTTTTGGGGTGGTTACAAATCCGTATTTTTTGGTCGATTTTCTGTAGACTTTGGCTAATGGGTTGTATCTGTGATGTTACATGTGTATTGAATGTCCGCTAATCGCTATACGTCGATTAGTGGGGGTTATACATATCTGTGATCTGTGATGTTGATGGTATGTGTATATGAATTCGTTGGATTGTCGTGGATGAATAGCCGGGGGGTTGTGAGATGAGAGCTTTTCTTTATCTTTCAATTCATGTAATACGTAAATTGTTGTAATATTATTTGTATGGCCGCACATCCGGGATGAGGTTGTAGCCGCCATTGTATAATTTCTGCTTACTGTTTTTGCTCCTAGGATAGACCCAAGGTGGGGTGCACAAACTACCGGGTATCTCAAAGTGCCGAGTGGCCTACTCACGTTGTTGAGGGAGGTTGCTTCACTTCGGGTACTTGGCGGGTAGTTTGCCGCACCCGTAGGGTTCTAGCATGGGGTTTTTGGCTATTCATCGCGACCGTGTAATCTGTCTTTCGTTGCAGGCTCGAACGGAATGCAGATTCCTAGTATATCCAATGTGTTCATCTGTGATCTTGAATGGCTATCATTGCATCTGACGAATGTGTATATATCTATATATGATATCTATTTAGGCGTTGCTTATGTTTTGCATCCGCGCTAGTCCAGCCCCCGCTCTGTCGTTAGTTCAGTAACCTAACGGGTGATGATGGGACCCCGTGGCGAATGCGGATGGCATAAGCGTACGTCATATTTTCGTTGTTTTCTGCAATGGTAGGATTAATTGATGGGACACATTAAATTAATGCAAGAAAATAAACATAAAAGACGTTGTTGGAACAATTTTTCAAAAGCTGTTATTGCAAGTACGTTCACTTTTGTTTTGCACAGAGGTATTCGGTTTTGAATGCCCAGCACCTCATTCGACGAGGCAAGGGCCGAGATCCCTTCATCGGGAGTGACCCCTTGGACAAAAGTTTGCGTCAAGGTAATAACTTCACTATAGTCGATTATTCTTGCTTTGCATCGAGGTATTCAGCTTAGAATATCCTGCACCTCATTCGACGAGGAAAGAGCCGAGATCCCTTCACAGGGAGTGACCTCTTTAGCAAAACTTTTCGCCACTATATTTTCAAAAGGGTATCACGTTCCTTCAACGATATCAAGTTCATTACGTTAACGGGTTTTCGCCAAAACCCAGCCGTAACCCTCCGTCGTTTCGGATTGGTATTGCTTAGTATTCGTGCTACGTATTTTGTTCTCAGCCGAGGCGTAGTGTACGGTAGCTATGTAATATTTTTCCGTAGGATACAATGTGATTGGTTAGGACAGTCGTGCGGTCATTTTGGCTCAGTCAAGGACTCGTACGGGTGGGTCTAATGCAATCAAGATAATGACGGGTTGAACTTAACTAGGATCCTTTGATATGTTGGCTCAGTCAAGGTCACTTGGGTCCTAGGAGCAAAAACCACATCGGGAGTTTCTAAAGAAACTGAAACTTGCAGATTTAGCATACCTTCTGGAGTGTGGTGACTAGAGTGGATTCCATCTAGGTCATCACACAATGATAGTTGGATCCCGATCCCACTGATGAGTTGGATTACTCTCAGGAGATTATTTCACTTAACAATCAATGCTATAAACCAAGTAGGTGTCTAGAACGGTGTTAGCGGGTCTACGCCTCCAGGGAAAAGAGGTTACTTAATTAAGGAACTTCGCAAAAGCGTTGGAAAACCTCACTCGAAGTACCAACACTAGGCTGGCTGAAAGGTTAAGCAAGTATTATGACGTGCAATTAATCCCGACTAGTTCTTCTTTTAAAAGGTTTTAAGAAGAATTTGAGGAAACAGTGGGAGCCATCCTGGTTAGATAAACTAATAAACCAATCTAATTTGCAAGAGCGCATGCTGAGTGTTTCTTTTCTCTCTCTCCAGGTAGCAACCATTTCACGCCCTAATCAAGATAATAAAAATGTATCGCTTGACCGATCCGAATTCTTATTCGGGGCTGGGGAACGTTGGTTCGGCTCTAACTTGTGACAAAAGTCATAAGTATGAGCAAGGGACAGAGGATTGTATGGATTCCAAGGATACCCAGTTGAAGAAGAAGCATGGTTTTGCATCTACTTCATGTGTTCTTGTAATTGAGAACTGCTTTATGGTCAGCCCTACCTCCTGGGTACTTGATACCGGATCAGGATCTCATATCTGTAATTTATTGCAGGGACTGAGAAAAAGTAGGAAAGTTGCACCCGGTGATATGTCGCTCAGAGTAGCGAACAGAGCACAAGTTAATGCTGCAGCCGTCGGTGAATATCACCTAGTGTTGCCAAATGGCAATACTATGATTTTGAACGATTGCTACTATGTACCTTCAATGGTTTGCAACATCATATCAGTTTCTTCACTCGATAAAGATGGATATAACTTTGTTCTTGATAGAAATATCATGAACATCCACCTTCATAAGGTACTGGTTGCAGAAGGTACACTGTGTAATGGTATCTACGTTCTAAATCAGAATACAGTTCTCAATATACAAAACACACGCAAGAGGAAGAGTTCAGATACAAACGAGTCCTACTTGTGGCATTGTATACTTGGTCATATCGGTGAGAAAAGACTAAGTAAGTTGCATAAAGATGGACTCTTAGATACGTTCGAGTTTTCATCTTATGAAACTTGTCAGTCTTGTCTCAAAAGAAAGATGACCAAATCTCTGTTCACCGGACATAGAGAAAGGGCAGCAGAGCTCTTGGGACTCATACACAGTGATGTATGTGGTCCGATGTCTATACATGCAAGGGGTGGGTTCTCGTACTTCATCACATTCACTGACGATCTCTCTAGATTCGGATATGTGTCTCTTATGAAACATAAATCTGAAGCTTTTGAGAAATTGAAGGAATTTAGAAACGAAGTAGAGAACCAGACTGGCAAACGTATCAAGATCCTCCGATCTGGTAGAGGAGGGGAGTACATAAGCACGGAATTCCTAGATTGCTTAAAAGAGAATGGTATTCTCTCTCAGCTTACTCCCCCTTATACACCACAGCATAACGGTGTATCGGAGCGGAGGAATCGTACCCTACTGGATATGGTTCCCTCCATGATGAGTAATGCCGAGTTGCCTCTTTCATTTTGGGGACATGCTCTATTGACAGCGGCATATCTATTGAACGATGTTCCTTCTAAATCTATGCCTAAGACACCGTTCGAGATATGGAATGGTAAAAAGCTGTATCTTAAACGTATTAAGATATGGGGTTGTCCGGCCTATGTAAAAGTACAAAATCCGGACAAACTTCAGGCACGTTCAGTTCTATGTAAATTTGTGGGATATTCTAAAAACTCCACAGGATATCTGTTCTACCACACCGAGGAACAGAAGGTGTTTGTATCTCGCCACGCCACCTTTTTAGAGTGGCAATTTCTTGCAAAAGAAACAAGTGGGAGTTCGGTAGAACTGGAAGAAATTCAGCGACCACAAAATGAAACTGAAGATTTGACAGAACCTCAGAATTCAATAACCCCAAACGAACATCAGCCACTCCGCAGATCTGGTAGGATTTCTCATCCGCCCGAGAGATACTACGGTTTTCTCATAGACGCAGATCGAGAGGACTGCATCTTGGAAGAAGATGACCCTACCAGTTTCAGGCAGGCCATTATCAGTAGGGACTCTGATAAGTGGCTGGAAGCAATGCAATCCGAAATGGAGTCCATGTACACCAATAAAGTGTGGACCTTGGATATTGCTCCACCTGGGGTAAAACCCGTTGGATGCAAATGGATCTACAAAAGGAAATTTGGTGTAGATAGGCAGGTGGAAACCTATAAGGCTAGACTCATTGCAAAAGGTTTTCGTCAAAGACCTGGTTTGGACTATGACGAAACTTTTTCTCCAGTGGCTATGCTCAAATCCATTCAGATCCTACTTGCCATTGCTTCCTTCCATTACTATGAAATCTGGCAGATGGACGTTAAAACGGCTTTTCTAAATGGCTGTTTGGAAGAGTGCGTTTACATGGATCAGCCAGAAGGTTTCGTAGACAGTGGGAGCAGCGGAAAGGTGTGCAAGTTGCTTAAATCCATTTATGGATTAAAGCAGGCATCGCGGAGCTGGAACATCTGTTTTGATGAGGCAATCAAGGAATTTGATTTCATCAAGAACGAAGATGAACCATGTGTCTATAAGAAGATTGTAGGACGAACTGTCGTGTTCCTAGTCTTGTATGTGGACGACATTCTTTTGATAGGAAATGACATTCCTATGCTACAATCGGTCAAGCTATTTTTTTCACAACGGTTCTCCATGAAGGACCTGGGTGATGCCTCGTACATTCTAGGGATCAAGATCTACAGAGATAGATCCAAGAGAGTACTAAGACTTTCGCAGTTCAGGTACATAAAGACCATACTAAAGAGATTTAGTATGAAGGATTCCAAGCGAGGTAACATACCCGCATTGCACGGAATTACCCTCTCCAAGAAGATGTCTCCTAAGACTGACGAGGAGAGGGTTCGCATGAGCACTATACCCTACGCTTCGGCGGTAGGATCTATAATGTATACGATGCTATGTACAAAACCAGATGTAGCTTACGCGCTGAGCGTGGTGAGCCGGTATCAGTCAAACCCAGGTGAGAACCACTGGACGGCAGTGAAGAACATTCTCAAGTACCTGAGAAGGACTAAGGAGATGTTCCTGGTTTACGGTAATGGAGACCTCAGGGTCGAGTTCTTTACCGATTCAAGCTTCCAGAGTGACAAAGATGACAGCAAGTCAGTCTCGGGTTTTGTGTTTACCCTCAATAGAGGGGCGGTATGTTGGAGGAGTTCCAAACAGGATACCGTCGTAGACTCGACGATGGAGGCTGAATACATTGCTGCAAGCGATGCCGCAAAAGAGGCGGTCTGGATGAAGAAGTTCATAAGTGAACTTTAGGTGGTTCCGTCCATTGTTGACCCAATACCTTTGTATTGCGATAACAATGGGGCTATAGCTTTAGCGAAGGAACCAAGGTCCCATCAGAAATCCAGACACATCTTAAGGCGGTATCACCTGATCAAGGAGATCATTGATCGCCAGGAGATCGAGGTACGGAGAGTGGACACAAAAGACAACACGGCGGATCCATTCACAAAGGCCCTCCCTCAAACACAGTTCGAGCGACTTTTTGAGCCATTGGGTATGCGGTACGCCAGCTGCTAGCCCTAATGCAGACGTTGGGTATGTGGTACACCAATTACTGGCCTTAAGTGCAAATGGGAGATTGTTAGATATGTATGCCCTAGAGGCCATTATTGTATAGTACTAGTTTGTATAATACATTTTGGAAGCTTGGGATATATATACGGTTTTACGACAGTCTTGCTCGATATAGTAGTATGCTACTTGGTTTGTTTCTATCTTAATATGTGTATATGTTTCTTTTAACATATCGCTGATACATATTGATGGAGCCCTTAGGATCTTTGTGTAGGGTTCCTAGGCACCCTAATGAGGTCTCACAAGGCATCAACCATGCCAATTTCAAATTTTACGGTGCCGAGAAACCCTAATACGGATCGTTAACTAGATATTTAGGCTATGCGATGCAACTAGTTAACGAATTAACTAAAAGAACGGAAATACAACCTTTGTAGATCCAGTCCTCCACCTCCATGGCTCCGCAATGAAGTCTCCTCGCTGTCCAAATGGAAACCCAGGCTCTAGCGTCGGCTTCATCGGAGAAATGGGCGGGCATGGTCGTCGGCTTCGTGTCGAAGATGATCTACGTCGAGGCATCGCTAGATCAAGCTCCCACTTCACCAAGTCATGAAAACTTGTGAAGAAAACACCCTATACTACTTGGCAAGAGGTAGAGGATGAAGAAATAGGAAGTGGGTTCACTTTAAAATTGGATTTCTCACTTGTTTTCTCAAGTTGCCATTGTTGTAGCAAGCTTTCTTCATGTGATGAAGAAGAAGAAGAAGAAAGAATGAAAATGATAAGTTAATTTAAATTGAAAAGAAAAATGAATACTTATCATAATCAAACCATGGTCAAGTGTAGAGAATCAATCATGGTTAAGTGGAATGGTTAGGGTTAAGTATGAGACAAAATGGTCACTTGGTCAAAGTCTTCAAGAAGCTTCAAGAAAGAAACAAAGAAGAAACCATTTTCTCTTTATGCTTTTCCAAAATGAATAAACAAACAAATAAATGAATAAGCTAAACCCTAATCATCAACTTAACCATGGTTTAATTCTTTACACTTAACCAAATAAGCATGCATCATCAAACATGATACAAACATGTGCACAAAAGTATATCACATATACAACTTGCACAATTCAAGTGAGAAAATCCATTTAAAGTGAACCAATACTAGTTAATGCAAAGTAATATATCAAATATATACTTATACATTAAATCATTAAATCAACACTTGATTTAACGATCCGGTCATATCGCATATAACCGACTAGTATCCTATGTATCGGCTTACCGAATCAATCCTTGATTCGATAACTAGGTTATATCGCATACAACCATTCGATACATTCATCGCAAGAATGGTATATGGTATCACATACACGCATTATTCTCGGTCCTGCACATATCTTATATGCGCTCCTATTTCGTTTCGCTAGAGCCAGGAAACCTCTGTGTAGGACTCTAAAGACTCGTCAATACGCCGGCAGCAGGTGATGATCATATCAAACACCCACAAGCCGCAAGCGGTCTGCTAAACGTAACGGTCACCCGGGTATTGAGCGATCAGAAGATCGACGAGCAAGCCCGCTCACACTCCTGTGAATCCAACCAGTAACACTTACCGTACAGTCCGATCTCGTCGTCTGATATGTCGCATATCTCGCCTAGGGGTGGTAAACGTCAGACCCCAATAGCTCGATAAGTCGTGTCGATATGAGGTCTATAACAATTCGAGAAACTACAGGTAACACTTACCAGTAAATCTCAGCAACCCTGGCCAGGGATTTCCGGTTATAGCCAATCGAACACAGCGCAACATCAACTCCCAATACCGGGAGAGACGAATCCCCTCCTATCGCTCATTGCCTCCATGTGATTCGGGACTGTACCCAAAAGCCACCGTTTTGCACGCCCTCTTGGACGTGGTAAGGTGGAAATCAAAGCACAGTGGGAACCACACAAGACTCTATGACGATCTCGGGTCAACAGACTACTCTGTACCAGTGTCACCAGAGAACTGCCATCTGACGTAAGGTATAATACCATCTGAGAGTTCTCGGCGAGTCCGTCCAGTGTACCCAGTCTCCACTGAGCACCCGTATATCATCTCTGATGTCAAACACCAATGGATATGGGATCATCCATCGCCCATCTGTATGGGTCGAGAAGGTATACGCTAGTCTACTCTGGTATATCGATGCCCCGTCTCGATATACCCACGACTAGGGACTTTGAAGGATGTACTTATGGACTACCATGTCCCCACTAGTATGATCCGCATCATAGTCCAGGCAGTCAAGTACACATCCTAAGGGCTTTACCAACATGTAACAGAGAGACAATCAGTGTACACGTTAAGGTAAAGATCAACCAGATAGCATACTATCATGTCGAGCAAGAAAGTCCTCCCTATATATGTCCAAGCACCCACTACAATATACATCCTATGTATAGTAATGGCCTCTAGGGCATACATATAACTAACAATCTCCCACTTGCACTAGGGCCATCTGATAGCAGTGGTTGTAGTATCTCATACTCAACCATCCCATAAATGTCTCTCTCTGGGAAAAGGCCTTAGTGAGTGGATCTGCCGTGTTGTCCTCTGAGTCTACTTTCCTAACCTCGATCACCCTGGAGATCAACTATCTCCATGATCAGGTGATGCTGCCTCAGAATATGTCTGGATCACTGATGGGACCGGCGTTCCTTGGCATAAGCCACAACTCCATTGTCACACAATGGGAGGAACTAAGTTCATCTCATGAACAAATATACATCCAGACTGCCTCTTTGGTAGTATCATAAGTAGTGATGTATCCAGCCTTTATCGTCTAGTATGCCACGGTATCTATCTTGGAATCCTTCCAACATACCGTCCCTTTACTGAGGGTAAAGACAATGCCTGTGACTGACATTCAGTCGTCTTTATCACCCTGGAACGCTTCCAGTGATTCTCCCCAGGATCGATCGATACCTTCTCACTACAACTAGGGAGTATCCTAACATCCATTTAGATCTATCTCATAGATCCAAAACCCAGGATTTAGGAGGTATCATTTTGATCCTATATGGAGAATCATTGTGATAAGCGGAGATTGACCGAGCGTAGCATAGGAAACTCCTTCCCCATCAAGAGTATGTCATCCACGTACTCTACGAGGATCGTCACTATACTCCCTACTACCTTTTTGTTTATACAAGGTTCATCTACCATTTTGATGATGTCAAACTCTTTGACTAACACATCAAAACAGATGTTCCAACTCCGCGATACCTGCTTTATCCTATAAAGCATCTTGTACACGTTTCCGCTGCTCCCACTGTCTACGAAGCCCTCTGGCTGTGTACTTATAGACATTCTCTTCTAAAACATCATTTAGAAAAGCAGTCATGGCACCCAACCGCCAGATATCGTAGTCATGGTATGTAGCCGTGGCAAGTAGGATCTGGATGGACTTAAGCAAAGCTGCTTGAAAAGGTTTCATCATTATCCTCGCCTGGTCGATGACGAAGAGCTTTAACAAGTCTAGCTTTGAAAGTCTCAACTTTTCCATCTACACTAAGTAATCTTCTCAAGATATACTTGCTCCTGATGGGGATTTAACCTTTCAGATATAGCAACCCAAGTACATACTTTGTTGGTGTACATGGATTCCATCTCAGATCACTATGCATCCAGCCATTCTTACAGAGTCCCACTCCTGATGGCCAGCTCGAAACTAGTTGGGTCATCATCTTATGATGCAATCCTCGCTCCCACTGTCATAGAGAAACAGAAGTATCTCTCAGGTGGGAGAGAAAACCTACTAGATCGGCAGAGAGGCTGAGGTTCGTTGGTAACTATTGAATCTTTTGGTTCTATCAAATCATCAGCCGCAGTTTGTATTGCTGGAACATTTCCAGTTCTACATTACAGACCTTGCCTCGAGCTTGTCCGGATTTTGCTTTTAGACATAGGCCAGACAACCCCAAATCTTAACTAACTTAAGAGATGGGCTCTTCCCTTATCACATCAAATATGAAGTGGTAGGCAACTGATTTGATTCGAAACCCTATTCAATAGGTATGCAGCTTCTCAAGTGCATAACTCCCAAAAGGAAATAGGTAACTCAGTAGTACTCATCATAGAGCACACCTTATCATATAGGGTGTGATTGCTCCGCCCCGATATACCATCGTGTTATGGTGTACACGGAGGAGTAATGCTGAGAGAGAATCTCATTCTCCTTTAGAAAAGTCCAAGAATTTCGTGCTCAAGTATTCTCCTCCTTGATCACATCAAAGGACATAATACTTATACCCGTATTTTGGTTCTCTACTTCTCGCTTATATTCTGTGAATATCTCAAAAGGTTCGGACTCATGTTTCAACAGGAACATATGACTGAATCTTGAGAGATTATCAGAGAATGTAATGAAGTACAAAGAACTGGTCTTAGCATGTGTAGACAGGGGACTTACATACATCAACATGTATCATCTCAAGAGTTCATCAACTCTTTCTCTGTTTCCAATAAACAGGGCTATGGTCATCTAATCTTTGTGACATGACTGGCGAGTTTCACAAGATGTAAATTCGAACTGATTTAAATATGCATCTATATGTAACTTCAGCTAGTCGGGTCGCATTGATATGACCTAGTCTACAATACCATAAGAAGAATTCTTTCATCTCTGAACTCTTCCTCTTATGTGTGTTCCATATTCTAAGAACTGTAGTTTGATTTAGAACATCAATGCTTTTAGATAACGTGCCTGAACCGATCAACTTTTGATATAGGAAATGTTCAAAACATTATCCAACAATACAAAATTTTATCATTTCTTTACTAATAAAGAGACTGATATGATTTTGTATTTCAGGTTCGGTATCTAATAACATTCGTTCAGAATCAATGTATTACAATACAGGGTGACAGTGACCAACAGACCTGGCTGCAACACTTGCCCCGTTTTCTGCCTCATGAAACTTATCACCCGTTCTCAGTTTTCTACCTTTCTGTAGCCCTATGTGACAGATTACATATCTGGGATCCTGATCCGGTATCATATACCTAGGATGCGGAGGATACTGAGAAACAGTTCGTTGTAATGAACACACCCGAAGATGATGCATCAGCATGCACTCTCTTCGTTTGGGCGGCATAGGAATTCTGGTATTCCCCAATTTCCTGCTCTGTCTTATAACAATTATAAGTTGGAGCGGGTCCAACGTTCCCCAGCTCAGTATAACAAGCGGGTTCGGTCAATATTCCGTATTATTATCTTGATTAAGGCGTGATATGGTCGCTACCTGGAGAGAGATAGAAGAAAACACTCAGCGTGCGCTCTTGCAAGAATAGATTGGTTATTATTTTATCTAATCAGGATGGCTCCCACTGTTTTTATCAAATCTTCCTTCAAACCCTAAAAGGAAAGACTAGCCGGGATTAATTACAAACTACAAGTTCGCTAATCTTTCAGCCAGGCCAATGTCGGTACTTTGAGGGAGGTCCCCCGTGCTTTCGCACGAACTTAATTAATGTAAACCTCGTTTTCCCAGAGGCTTAACCTCGTTAACACCTTTCTAGACACCTAATTGATCGGCTAATTGTAATGTGTAAAACTCTCCCAGGAGTAACTCTTACTCGCAGTGGGTATCCGGATCCAACTATCTCATAGAAGGTATGCAATCTCATTGCAAATTTCAACACTTGAAATTCCCGATAATATTTTGCCCCGAACGATCTATGACCTTGACAAGGTCAACAAACCATAGATCGCAAGTCAAGTTCAACCCTTCATTTCTTGATTGAATCAAACCCACCCGCACGACCCTTGACAAGGTCAACAAGGCCGCACGACTACCCTAACCCAATCTGCATCATATGCATAAACAGACAAATACTGGTTAGCTACCGCACACTGCGCCTTGACAAGGTCAACAAATGCAGCAAGAATACTAAACAGGACTTATCTGAAATGACGGAGGGCTACGACAGGTTTTTCTGAAAACCTATTGCGTAATGAACTTGATATCGTTGTAGGATCGAATGAATTTTAAAATGGAGTGTTTTTTAGGCTTTTCTAGTTTTGCTAAAGGAGTCACTCCCGGTGAAGGGATCGTCGGTCCTTTCCTCGTCGAATGAGGTGCGGGATATATTATATATATCACTGTGCAAAGCAGAAACTATAGAAGCAATCAAAAGTCAAACCGAGTGTGTAGCCGCTGCCAGTTATTGCTAAAGGAGTCACTCCCGGTGAAGGGATCTCGGTCCTTTCCTCATCGAATAAAGTGCAGGATATATCATATATACCGCTGTGCAAAGCAAGAACTGTAGCTACCTGTTTTATTTGTGAAATTCGATTCTACAACATCTTTAGGTTTCTTTTATTTCATTAATCACATTAATGAAGTCCCATCATTTAACTACCTAAACATCACAGATAAATATGACGTACACTTATGCCATCCGCATTCGCCTCGATGTCCCCTCGTGCACCGTTAGGTTAGGTAACTAACGGCAGAGCAGGGCAGGGCTAGCACGGGTGTAAAACATAAGTAACATCTATATAATATATCATATATACTATATACAGTATCATCACAGAACATATCACATGATCACATCACAGATATCGCAGCAGAAGAAACATATGAAATATTGGATATACTAGGACGTCCGTGTTTTCAATACGAGCCATTATAAAACACGGATTCCACGGTCGTGATGAATAGCCAATCCCACACCCCTAGACCCCTACGAGAGCGGCAAGAAACCCTACCAATTCTAGGGTTAGGAGACCCGGACTCGACTCCTCGAGTTGGTCTCCCACTGGACCCCAAAACCCGGTTACTTGTGCTCCCCTCCTTGGGTCTATCCTAGTACGGAAAAGTAAATAATATACAGAGGGTGACATCTTCCACAACCTGGAAGTGCCCCAATAAAAGAATATTACATACAAGTTTTTACATGAATGAAAATGAAAAACACTCATCTCACATAAAAACCCCCGGCTATTCAAACACGACCATCCAATATAACATATCCAGCAACACATAACATCACATGTCATCTACGTAAGTAAATATGCGCATCCCAATTGTCGTTGACATATAGCAACGAAACCGGCGATATCACCTATTACACTTACGGTCACAGAAAAGAAAGTGTAAAACTACAACAGTTGGAATCCGCAACCTGCATAGACATCGCATGCCTAATCAAATGAATTCCTTAGACATCGCATGCCTAACAATTATAAACCCCGCATTTTAGTCTCAAAATCGAAAACACTTTTCAATATCAAGTCGGGCAATTCAACAGGATTCCCGACATTCTGATCGAATGCACGTCGCAAACTTTAGTAGGCGGCCGCACCCCCGATACCGTCGACGAAGTGCACCAAGGCGGAACACCGCTACCGCGAGCACCCAGACGGATGCTTTCGGCGACGGGGTTCTCCTACAGTCACTTGGTCGGGGCTATGGAGTGAGGCTGTCTATTAAGTTTACCCGGCGAGTATCCGCGTACGCTACGTGATTGCGACGGACTTTTGATCACATCAAAATTCCGTGGCAACCGATCAAGTGAGACTAAAGTGCTATGTTTATAACATTCATTCAGTTATCTCATAACTGCTTGTGAATTCCAATTATTGTATCCCTTTCCAGATAAATAGAAAATGTCAAACTTTCCGATCGAACATTCGAACACCCAAGTTTTCCCGATACAGCTCAACACATGAAATAAATCTAAAAACATTCAGTTCGTGCCTCAGTACCAACGGTCCAGCCGTAGAAGGGTCAAGCCAACGCCTCACATGTGGCACGCCGTACTGCCCCAAATCTTAAGGTTCAAATGGCAGTTCAAGACGGTCACATAATCGAGTTAAGGTTTGTTGTCTTCTAGAGGGTCCATCGTGTTACTTGCACTACTTAGAACGTCTTTAAACCACGGAAAAATCCAACACATGGAAATTTCCCGACAGGGGAAAAGTTGGGTATTTATATCCGGTCGAACTTTTTAACATATTGTAAAATTATCCGGAAAAACATAGACAAAATTAGACAATCCGATCGAAACACCGAGTCCCCAATACAACCCAAAAATTTCAACTCTTGAATAAATATTAAAAATTTCCAGGAAAACCAGCACTGCAAAGTAGGAGTTACTGTGCAAAATTCAATGCATGAAGAGACTAAAGGGCCGCGGAACCGCCGCATTAGCATGCAAATGCCGCGGTTCCGCCGCGCTTTGGTGACTTAGGAGTACGGGCTTCACAATAATTCTTACAATTCCCTGCTGAATTTTCTGCATATTTTTAATTCTCAAAAATCCACAATTTTCAAAAATGTACAGAGAGCAATTTTGGGTTTAGGGTTTCGGTTCGATCGGGTTTCTAACATCGTCTAAGCATCGCTTAAGGCTCTAGTTAGGCTCTGATACCACTGTAGGTCAGGCAGCCACCCCATCCAATGGGGTCGCCGTGGCACCAACGGGTCCCTCAGCCGATACTTTTTACGCATGCCCCCTCGCGAGGACTACAACCCGCCGGAACACCTTCCGGTCTCGGGACACCCTGGGGGTAAGAGCCTATGCTTCGCCACACTGTCACACAGTGAGAACCCCCCATAGGTCGACATCCAATGCCTAGTAGCTCTGATACCGGTGTCACCAGAGAACTGCCATCTGACGTAAGGTATAATACCATCTGGGAGTTCTCGGCGAGTCCATCCAGTGTACCCAGTCTCCACTGAGCACCCGTATATCATATCTGATGTCAAACACCAATGGATATGGGATCATCCATCGCCCATCTGTATGGGTCGAGAAGGTATACGCTAGTCTACTCTGGTATATCGATGCCCCGTCTCGATATACCCATGACTAGGGACTTTAAAGGATGTACTTATGGACTACCATGTCCCCACAAGTATGATCTGCATCATAGTCCAGGTAGTCAAGTACACATCCTAACGGCTTTACCAACATGTAACAGAGAGACAATCAGTGTACACGTTAAGGTAAAGATCAACCAGATAGCATACTATCCTATCGAGCAAGAAAGTCCTCCCTATATATGTCCAAGCACCCACTACAATATACATCCTATGTATAGTAATGGCCTCTAGGGCATACATATAACTAACACTTTGCTTGACTACCGGCGTTGTGATGGCGATCACACTAGTGGGGGCTGGGTAGTCTGTAAGCACATCCTTATTTTGGTCCCTAGTCGTAGGATTATCGAGACAGGGCATCGATACTCCAGAGTAGACTGGTGCATACGCTTCTCTTCCCAGCAGGGGAGATGGTCTGTCCCACAGCCATCAGTACGTCGTACTGGAGATAGTATGCGGGTGCTCGTTAGGTTACGAGTACACTGCACAGGACTCGTCGGGAACTGTTGGTTGGTATTATACCTATCGTCAATTAACAGTTCCCAGGTGACATGAGTACAGCTTAGTCCGCTGACTTGACACTGTCACTTCGCCTCGAGTGTGTTCCCACTATTCTTTGATTACTACCCTACCACGGCTCTACCGAGTCGTGCAAACAGGTATTAGTTGGGTGCAGTCCTGAAACACTCGGAGGCAGTGACGGTCAGACAGGATTCGTCTCTCCCGGTATTGGGGGTTGATATCGCGCTGTGTCTAGGAGAGCCATTACAAAAAGTCCCTGGCCAGGGCTAGCGAGATATATTGGTAGGTTTCCAGTAATATCTCAGGGTGTTCTAGGCTACACTCCGGCACGACTTGTACCGCTATTAGTGGACTGACGTTTACCACCCCCTAGGCCCGCCATGCGATATTCTCAGATGAACAGACCGGACTGTACGGAGATTGTCACATACAGGCTCAGTAGGAGTTCAGATGGGTTTCACCTCGTCAGTCTTCTTATCGGCATCTACCTGGGGCCCGTTACGCACAGCTAGTGCTGCTTGTGGTCTGTGGTTAAACCCACTGCCAGCGTAGTGTCGAGTCTTTAGAGTCCCACACAGAGGGTTATTCGCCTTTGGGCAAAACAAAGTAGAGGTCGTATGGTTTTGCGACGGGGTTCGTTCACATCCGCGCACTTGTGAACGTTTGGTGTCCGGACAGTCATTACTAGCAGGCTCTGGTTTGAGCCGGATCCTAGTACATGTTTTGGGGTTAGTTTTATCTCGTTGTATTCGTGTTCCTCGGAACACGAATGCGGATGTGTATGCACAGTTGATTGAGGCGGAGGAAGAGGATTTTCATTAGGGTTTCGGAACGGGTGTGTATGCACAGTTGACAGTTTTCCTTTTCCAAACCGTAATGAATATGTGAAATATTAATTAATAATATTAATTAAATGAAATTGTGTCATGGTTAGGGTTGTTGACTTGTTGACCTTGGTTGACTTGTTGACCATGGTTGAAACATAGACCATCATCATTACATTTCAAAGATGCTCTTTGATCTTTGCAAAAACCATTTAATGTGAAATGTTGATGATCTCATCAAACCAACCATCAACTTTTTCATTTTGATTAAAATTATTAATTTGATTAATTCACATATATTGTTATGGTTGTAAAAACTATTCTCATTCTCTCATAACCATTCTCTCTCATCCTTTCTTCTTCCTCCTCCTCTAGTTCAAGGAGAAACATTCTCATGAGTTGAGAAGCATCTCCTTGGAGATAAAACACCCAAAGCGACTCTTTACTCATCCTAAGGTTGGAGGTCTAGCAAGTCGGAGACTTTAGTTTTCTCAAAGTTCGAGAAAGGAGCTCAGGATAGAAACCCTCAGGTGGATCCATCTTTGACAAGAGAAGGCGACGAGGAAAGCACCATCCGACCACTACAAAGAGTCCAAGAAGAAGGAGTTCAAGTTGAGGTATAACCCCTAACCGAGTAGATTACTCTCTTGCTAGTTGCTAGTGTGTAGTTTAGCCAAGATCCGTATTTTTCGGTCCATGTTACCTAGTCAAGAAAAATTTTCGTTTTACCGTTTCCGCAACCCCGAAAGTACCAGGACAGGTAACATGGACTTAACATGAATGGCTTGCTAGAAGCTAGTAGGGTCATCATTATCAATGATGCAATCTTCTTGATCCCCGTCTATGAGAAAACCGTAGTATCTCTCGGGAGGATGAGACTGCCTACTACTTCTGCGGATAGGCGCTGGTATGCCCCTTTCTTCTGAAACCTCTGGTTCTACCAAACTTTCAGTAACAACTTATGGTTCTGGAATTTCTTCCAGTTCTGCTGCGCTCCCACTCTTCTGATTTTCTAAAAATTCAGTTTCTAAGAAGTGGGCATGACGAGAAACAAAAACCTTTTGTTCCTCTGCGTAATAGAAACAATATCCCTTGGAGTTCTTTGGATATCCCACAAACTTACACTGTACTGAGCGTGCCTCGAGCTTGTCGGGATGCTGCTTTTTTACAAAAGCTGGAAATCCCCATGTCTTCAGGTACTGAAGATAGGGTTTTTCCCACTCCACATCTGATATGGTGTGGTAGGCACAGACTTGGTTGGAACCTTTTTCAAAAGATATGCAGCTAATTGTAGTGCATAACCCTAGAAAGATCGCGGTAACTCAGCCTTACTCGTCATGGAACGAACCATATCCAGTAGGGTTCGATTCCTCCTTTCCGATACACCGTTTTGTTGTGGTGTGTATGGAGGAGTAAGCTGAGAGAGAATTCCATTCTCTTTTAAGTAACCCAGAAACTCGGCACTTAAGTATTCACCACCTCGATCAGATCTCAGTGACTTTATACTTTCGCCTGTTTGGTTTTCCACTTCATTCTTATATTCCTGAAATTTCTCAAAGGCCTCGGATTTATGCTTCATTAAGAAGATATGTCCATACCAAGAGAAATCATCCATAAAAGTAATGAAGTAGGAATAACCACCTCACGCATGTGTAGACATTGGACCGAACACGTCACTGTGTATGAGTCCCAAGAGCTCGCTCGCTCTTACTTTGTGTCCAGTAAACGGAGTCTTTGTCATCTTTCCCATGAGACAAGACTCACAAGTAGCATAAGAATGATATTCGAATGGATTCAAATATCCTTCTCTATGTAACTTCGTCAACCGTATTTCATTGATGTGACCTAGTCTACAATGCTATAAGAAAGCCTGATTTATTTCTGGAGACTTTCTTTTAAGTGTGTTCTGGACATTGAAAACCTGAGCTTGACTCAATACGTATATACCGTCATCTAATGTACCGGACCCAATCAGAACTTGATTTAGGTGGATGTGAACTACATCGCTTACGAAAGTAAAATCATATCCCTCTCTCGAAAGTGAGGATACTGATATGATATTACAAGTCAAACTAGGTACATACAAACAGTTACGTAGAATCAATATCTGCCCACTTGTCAAACCTAGGCGATATTCTCCCATGGATTCAGCGTCCACGCTTATTCCGTTTGCATCTCTGAGAGACATTTCACCTACCCTGATAACTCTACGGTTTCTCAAAGCATGTAATGTGTAGAGTTACTAGGCACACTAACAAGGCTCTACAAGGCATCGACCATGTCCGTTTTAAATTTTTTAGGGGCCTAACAACCCTAAGCAAGATCGTGTACTAGAGTTTAGGCGAATCTAATGGCAAGTAAACAACTTTACTCTAAAGGAACACGAAATACAACCTTTGTAGATCGGTCCTCCACTTCATTTGCTCCATGTTGAAGTCCCTTCGCTGCGATGAAGGTTCTCCTGGGCTCTTGCATGGCTTCACGACGCGAAAGATGCAACCTTGGTTGAAGTCTCCGAGGCCGAAGATGATCTACGTCTAGGGAATTCCGACACAAGCTCCTACATCACTAGCTAGAGAATTAGTGAAGTAAACACCCTAAACTAAAGTGCTAGTCTAGTAGAGGATGGAGAAATAGGAAGTGGGTTCTCTTTATATTTTCTCTCTTACAATCTTTTGCACTCTTTTTCAAAACCCTAATTTTCTTCTTCTCTTGTTCAATGAAGAAGATGAACAAAAGAAAGAGGAGAGGATAATGATCAAGTGAGAAGCTACTCATGGTGAGTGGGTATCATATACTAACACTTGTAGAGACTTAACCCTAGGCTAATCTTTATGGTTGGGTTAAGAATATCCATAGTAAAGACAATTTTAGTGGAATTAGTCAAATGCTTCCACAAGCTTCCACAAGCTTCAAGCATTTAGCTAATCCTCCACTATTTTGTAATTACTTTGAATATTTAAAATCCAACATAAAAGATAACATGGTGCAAGTCTCATACACCCAAGTCATGTGTATCATCAACCATGATACAATATGATAACACATTTTAACATATATCATATACATGTTAAAGTAGTGTACATGTGAGAAAAACCCTAAAGCGGACAAGTGTTAGCAAATGTAAATTAGTATATCTAATATACAATTATAAACTTAATTATTAAATCAACACTTGACTTAATAATCCGGTCATATCTCATATAACCGGCTAACATCCATCGTATCGACTTATCGAATGAACACTTGATTCGATAACCTGATCATATCATATATAACCGACCGGTACAAAAAGTCGCGAGAATAGAATACAGTATCACATACACGCATTATTCTCGGTCCCGCACATATCATATACGTGCTCCTATTTTGTTTTGCCTGAGCCAGTAAAACCTCTGTGTAGGACTCTAAAGACTCGTCAATACGCCGGCAGTAGGTGATGATCACATCAAGCAACCACACGCCGTCAGCGGTACTAGCTGGACGTAACGGCTACCCGGGTATTGAGCAATCAGAAGATCAGCAAGCAATCCCGCTCCAACTCCTGTAAAAGCCTACCGGTAACACTTCCCGTACAGTCCGGTCTCCTCGTCTGATATGTCGCATATCAAGTCTAGCGGTGGTAAACGTCAACCCCCAATAACCGATAAGTCGTGCCGATGTGAGGCTTATAACGGGTCGAGAAACTACTGCTAACACTTACCAGTAAATCTCTAAATCAGCCCTGGCCAGGGACTTCCCTGTTACGGCCAATCGAGCACAGCGCAACATCAACCCCCAATACCGGGAGAGACGAAACCCCTCCTATCGATCATTGCCTCCATGTGACTCGGGACTGTACCCAAAAACGACCGTTTTGCACGCCCTCATGGACGTGGTAAGGTGGAAATCAAAGCACAGTGGGAATCACACAAGACTCTATGACGATCTCGGGTCTACAGACTAACCTGCACAAGTGTCACCAGATAACTGCCATCTGACGTGAGGTATAATACCATCTGGGAGTTCTCGGCGAGTCCGTCCAGTGTACCCAGTCTCCACTGAGCACCCGTATACCATCTCTGATGTCAAACACCAATGGATATGGGATCATCCATCGCCCATCACATGGGTCGAGAAGCGTATAGGCTAGTCTACATTGGTATGTCGATGCCCTGTCTCGATACACCCATGACTAGAAACATTAAAGGATGTACTTATGGACTACCATGGCCCCACTAGTATGATCTGCATCACAGTCCAGGTTGTCAAGTACACATCCTAAGGGCTTTATCAACATGTAGCTATAAGACGGTATTAAGAGACAAGTATACATGTTAAGATAAAGGGAAACCAGATAGCATACTATCATATCGAGCAAGAAAGTCCTCTCTATATATGTCCAAGCATCCAATATAATATACATCATCTGTACAATACTGGCCTCTAGGGCATACATACAACTAACAATCTCCCACTTGCACTAGGGCCAGCTGCTGTATTATCGCATACCGAGCATCCCGAAGAGTCTCTCAAACTGTATCTGTGGAATGACCTTCGTGAGTGGAATCGCGGTGTTGTTCTTCGTGTCTACCCTCCTGACCTCGATCTCCCGGCGATCAACTATCTCCCGGATCAGGTGATACCGCTTTAGAATATGCCTGGATCGCTGATGGGACCTGGGTTCCTTGGCCAAAGCCACCGCTCCATTGTTATCGTAATACAAAGGTATTGGATGCTCAATGGATGGAACCACTCCAAGTTCAGTAATGAACTTCTTGATCCAGACAGCCTCTTTGGCAGCATCGTTGGCAGCGATGTATTCAGCCTCCATCGTCGAGTCTACCATGGTTTCCTACTTGGAACTCTTCCAGCTAACCACCCCTCCGTAAAGGGTAAAGACAAATCCCGACTGCGACTTAGAGTCGTCCTTATCACTCTGGAATCTCGAATCGGTAAAGGACTCCACTTGGAGTTCTCCGTTACCATACACCAAGAGCATCTCTTTAGTCCTTCATAAGTACTTGAGAATACTCTTCACAGCTATCCAGTGACTCTCTCCAGGATCAGCTTGATACCTACTCACTGCACTTAGTGAGTATGCTACATCGGGTCTGGTACATGGCATCGCGTACTTGATAGAGCCTACAGCCGAAGCATAGGGTATCCCTTGCTTGCGAGCTCTCTCCAAATCAATCTTGGGAGACATCTCTTTGAAGAGAGTGAGCCCTGAGATTGTGGGTAAAAATCCACGTTTGTACTCTTCTATACTAAACCTCTTTTGTATGGTGTCAATATACTTGGATTGGGACAATCCCAATATCCTTTTAGATCTATCTCTATAGATCATAATCCCCAATATGCAGGAGGCATCACCAAGATCTTTCATTGAGAATCTTTGTGATAAGAAGAGCTTGACCGATTGCAGCATAGGAATGTCATTTCCTATCAGGAGTATGTCGTCCACGTACAATACGGGGAAGACAACCTTACTCCCTGCTACCTTCTTGTAGATACAAGGTTCATCTACGTTTCTTACGAAATCAAACTCTTTGATAACGACGTCAAAGCAGATGTTCCAACTCCGCGATGCTTGCTTTAATCCATAAATGGATTTAAGCAGCTTGCACACCTTTGTAAGTGCACGGCGACGCCCCGGCCGTCAATCCGACGCCGGAATGCGGAAGCGGTGATAAACTTTAATTTTGCGGACTTTGCAAACCGGCACCACCGCGCACTAAACTCCGGATCGTAACCATTAACAAGTCTAAGCTACTAACAAGAAAGGGAAGAGATGTACCGACTGATCCGAGTCCTCCGGTCTTCATCTCCACTCCGATCTCCTCGCGGGATCTCCGTCCGTCTCCTCCTCGTCGGAAAGGGCACCACATCGCCTGTAGCTTTTATGGGCTCCCACCTCAATACCGAGGCAACTCGGGCGCGAAGCTGGCGAATCGACGCGTCCAAGATTTGCTGTAGGAAGTGTAGAGTCTATGTCTCATTGGGGTTTGTTGCCTTTGGATGGAGGAATGAAGATTGAGCTTTGGAGGGAAATGAAGCTCTCAATTTCTTTTGCATACAAAATGATATGAACAAATATATCTCCTCACAAATGAAGCACACTTTTTTTTTCTCAAAGATTTGGCCGGCCATCATATATGGAAATGGTGGAGGGAATGAATAATTAGTATGAAGGAAGGTGAGTGTAGGATAACAAAAGAGGTGATCACATCCAAACAACAACCATGCTTCACTTTAATCAAACCATACCCTCATCAAATCACATTAATGCAAGCATGGATGAAAGATTCAAATCCTATCATAATCAAACCATTATGCAAGAAAACCCCTCCACAAAAGTAATTTGCAAAACTGCAAATTACCCCCTCCATCGGAAAAGTACGGCCGGGAAAGAACAAAGGAAAAACGGCCGGAACGGAATGCAAACTGGCAACTCCAGAAAACTGGTCCCGTAATAAATTACAGGAAAACCCCAATACTGTGCATACACACCCGCATCTGTATTCCGTCCGGATATAGATGCAATGAGACAAAACCTACACTGTACTAAACTACGACCGGCTTAAACCAAAGCCGGCTAGTAATATCCGTTCGATCCTGATCCGTGCAATACCGCACGTATCTGATCGAACCTGCCATATACCTACACGGCTACTAGTACAAACCGTCCGATCCTGATCCGTGCAATACCGCACGTATCTGATCGGACCCTGCCATATCTCCATACGGCCTCTACTGCGTTTCGCCCGAAAACTGAGTAACTGAAAGTGTGGGGGACTCTAAAGACTCGTCAATACCATGGCTGTGGATTTAACCACTAGCCCGTCAGAGGTATAAGCCAATACGTAACGGGCCACCAGCTATTGACTAAAAGGGACGTCGATGAGCGAACTCATCCTGACACCGTACTGAGCCTGTCAGTGACAATATCCGTGCAGTCCGGTCCGTTCGTCTATGAGTATCGCATGGCGGGCCTAGGGGGTGGGTAAAAGTCAGACCCCCAAAAGCGGTACAAGTCGTGTCGGAGTGTAGCCCAGAACACCCTGAGATACTACTGGAATACCTACCAGCAAATCTCCTGCCTTGGCCAAGGACTTCGTGTAATGGCTCTCCTAGACACAGCGCGACCTCACCCCCAATACCGGGAGAGACGAACCCCCGAAGATCCGCTCACTGCCTCCATGTGGCTCGGGACTGTACCCAACTAAAACCTGTTTGCATGACTCCTTTGAGCCGTGGTAGGGTAGTAATCAAAGTACAGTGGGAACTCACATGAGACAAATGACGATCCCCAGGTCGATGAACTAATCTGTACATATGTCACCTGGGAACTGCTATCTGACGTCAGGTATAAGACCAACTAGCATGTTCCCGGCGAGTCCTGTCCGGTGTACTCATAACCCAATGAGCACCTGTATACATCTTAGGTGAACCAACAGACACCAGTGGCTTGTGAGACCGGCCACCGCCCCTCGTCGGGGTCTCGACTGTATACACTAGTCTACTCTGGAGAATCGATGCCCTGTCTCGAAACTCCCACGACTAGGGACCTTTTAAGGATATGCTTGTAGACCCCAGCTCTCACGTATATGATCGCCCTCATACTGCTGGTCGTCAAGCAAGAATCCTAGGGGCTTTATCAACGTGCAATAGCGACCTGTCAGGTCACCTAAAGCAGTACACGATGATAAAGGTAAACCAGATAGCATACTATCATCTCGAGTAAGACTGTCCTACCGGGATAGGTCCTCCCTCAATCATTACAATCACGTACCTGTGATCTAATAATTGACTCTGAGGGCACTATTTCCAACAATCTCCCACTTGCACTCAAGGCTAATTATTGCGATGTCGCATACTCACAGCCCGTGTGATACCGAACACCCAACTCCTCTACTAGTCAGTCTCACAAAGCTCGTTTGCGGAACTATTGCGTTCGAGGAATAGCCTCAGTGAGTGGATCCGCTTTGTTGTTTCTTTCCATGTCTCTCTATATCTCATGTTCGCGGAGAAACCCATCTCCCGAAATGAGCAATACCTGTCTTAGAATATGTCTGGATGTCTGATGGGACATAGCTCATAAATGAACTCCAAATCCAAACTTCTTAGACTGTATCGTCAACTGAACTTAATCAGTATCCTGTGCGCCATGCCTCCCTCAGTATTGCCTTGGATCACCTGTCCAAAATACTGCCCCTCGTCAGAGGGAAAACTATAACTCTGACAACCTCCTTGTCGTCCATGTCACCTTGGAAGCCTGGAATGATAACAGTTTCCTGAATAGGGCTGTCGTTATCATATCCCTAGAACATCCACTTATGTTCTAAAACTGCTTCCTACTGTTTCTCCAGGATTGGATAAATATCAACTTATCGCATCTAGTGCAAGAACAACATCTGGTGTGGTACTTGACATCTCATGATTGACTCAATTGCCTAAGCAAGTGATCTGCCAATCATGGATATCCTTCTCTACTTTAGTCTATAAGACACCTTTAGAGAGGGTGACTCCATCACCTGCAGGTACACTACCGTGCCAGGAGTCGTCCATTCTAAATACTCTTAGAATGCTGTCAAAGTACCCTGATTGGGAAACCACCCAAATCTAGATCTAAAACCATAGATCTAGTAACCAGTATGTTTGATATAATGTCCAAGTCCTTTGTGGAGAAAACACCGTGTGACGACCAAAGTATAACCGATCGTAGTATAGGATTTTCTTTTCCTATTCTATGTATGTCATCCAAATTCCAGGATATCACACCCTACTACCTTCTCAACAGATCCATCCCCTATTCTGATGACGTCAAACCCATGACTGTCACATCAGAAATAGATGATCTATCTCCGCTACATCTGCTTTAGTCTATAAATAGATATAAGCCTGATGTCCACCAATGCTTCCGCTACTCCCACTGACTACGACAACCCTCTGGCAAAGTCATATAGACGTGCACTTCTAAAGCTAGTTTAGAACGACGCTATACTCATCCTCCTGCCGGGTCTCGCAGCCTGGAACAACAACAATGGCAAGTGTGGGTAAACAAGAACTTCCCTGTCACCGTCCTTGAGGCTACCGGAGTACCTCTCGGGTGCCTGAAGTTACCCACCTTATCTGCGGAGTGGCCAATGGAATGTCAAATCAGATTGAATCTTTAGGTTCCTTATTAAATCTTCAGTAATCGTCTGCGGTTCTGGAATCACTTCCAGTTCTACCATACTCCCACTACTGTTTTCTGAAAAAATCCATTTTTATTAAAACTGTGGCGAGTGAAGAACAATATCACTATTGATCTTCCAGATGGTAGATAGTCAACCCTCGTCATAGCCTGGGTCAACCCACAAACAGCCATTACAGAAACGTGCCTTTGAGTTATCCAGAGTCTGGTTTTAAGCATAATCCGGACAACTCCCCGTAACTTAACATCGTTAAGATACGAACTGTTCTATATTCAATATAGAAACAGAGGCACTGATTTAATTTAACCAGATTCAAATCATGCAGCTATCTCCAGTGCATGTCAACAAAATGGAAGGAGGCCGATCAGCGTTACTCAACTTAGGAATGCTTCCAATTATGAGTAACCTGAAAGAGAAGCAAGATCTTTTTATCATTACTATCAACTGAATACCATACACAAGTATCTACATCTTCGATCTCTTTGAAGAATCCCGATACTTGCTATACCTGGTTCTCTACTCTATTCAAATACATATAACTTCTCCAAATTCGGACCCTGTGTTTCCATGAAACACCTGTCTAAAAATTAGAGGAGTCATAAGTAAACCGAATATAGTACGAGGACCATCCCCTCTGTCCTGATGGACCCTGGACAACATACAATACTCTGTAAAAGTCCCTTGAGTCTGAAAACTCATTCACTGTGTGTCGTAGGTTGAAAACTGTACTTATGGTTAAGAAGAATTACACCGCTGTTTAATGCTCCTTACCTAACCATCCACTGATATAGGTAAATGTCGTAGACATAATTTCAGAAAGGTATATCTCACTCTATGAAAATAGACGTACAGATATATCAATTTGAAATTGGTGCATAACAGCGGATATTCAAAACCAGATATTTGCCGACCGGCAAACAGCCCAGGTGATTTCCTCAAATATCACCGATTACAACGAATCCTGATATAATGAGGATAATCACCCAATTCCCAATAACTTACTCCCACTCATCATCTGTAAAACCATACAGATGAGAGAATCGTACCTGGTAAATACATACCCTGGAGTAAGTATCTAATCGGGAAATCAGTTTTCCTTTAACATTACACAGTGAAACTGAAACATTGAAATGTTCCGATGGGGTATCCTGGTATTCCTAGTAATGCCTCTTCCAGATTCACGACTGTAACCGTATAGTTCTTTGCCACCTCTCCAAATCCCTTCATATGTCTTTAGTCTTTACCTTCTGCACACCCTTTTAGGCCAAATGGTTTTCTTCCTTCCCTACCATTCGGCACCAGCCTATGGTTTGGAAGAAGACTATCCAATAAGCATAATAGGTGTACTGTCCCAATCCTAGCAACACTCGCAATGAGAGAGGGTGAAGATAAAAGACAACCGAATAAACCTTATTCCTATTTCTCCTGAACCAGAATCCATCCCCGAACTGGAACCAGTTCCATTCGAGTTCGTATATAACCATACGATGGAGTATCCAAATAAACTGTGGATCTTCGTAGTGATACGGAGTGTCCTGGAGAAATACAAAGGTGATGTGGGAGTGGTAACGAAATATTTGGTTTGGTCGTGAATGTCTGTTGCAATTTACTTTGCCCTCTTACTAATCCCTTGCTTTGTCTGAACTTAATACCTTCTGTACACCGTTTAGGCTAACTGGTTTTCTTCATTCCCTACCGGTCGGCACCAGCCTAAGGTTTGGAAGAAGACAATCCAATTTGTGTAACAGGTGTACTACCCCTAAACCAAGGAGTACTCGTAACCTGAGAGAGGGTAAAAGGAAAAGACAACTGAATAATCCTATCCGTTTTCTCCAGAACCGGAAACCATCCTCGAATAAATTCTTTCGAGTTCGTATCTAACCATACGATGGTTTTGTCCAATGGAAGTGGACGTTCGTAGTAAAACGGGGTGTCCTGGAGAAAAGGGTAAAAGTAGGAGTGGCAATGAGGTTTGCAACTCTGACAATCCAAAAGCCAGTGTTAAGAAGGTTCGGTTAATTTGGTCACTGAGTCAAAGTCTAGGGTCGGGTCAATGGTCGCTGCCAGAGAGAGAGAGAAAAGAAACACTCAGCGTGCACTCTAACCTAGATCAGAATGGTTACCAATTTATCTAATCTGGAAACCTCCCACTGTACCTCAAATTCTCCTCCAAACCTGAAAGAAGAATTAGTCGGGGTCACCCGAGGAGTAAACCAACTCATCAGTGGGAATCGGGATCCAACTCTCATCGCATGATAACGTGACGGAATCCGCCCACGGTATCACACTCCAGAAGGTATGCGCATATCTGGCAAGTTTCAGTTCTTTTGAAACTCCCGATGTAATTTCTGCCCCATGCTCTTATGACCTTGGCGTAAGGTCAAAATATCATAAGTCACATGTCAAGTTCTGCCCGTCATTATCCAGGTTAATCTGAACCCACCCGTACATACCCTTGACGTAGGCCAAAATAGTAGTACGACTGTCCCAAACCAACGCATCTATCTATGCAACAGATAAATACCCGACAGCTACCAATCACTATGCCTTGGCGTGAGGTCAAAATACATAGCTTGAATACTACCGAATATTTAACTGAAATGACGGAGGGCTACGAATGGTTTCTGGCGAAAACCTTTAACGTAATGAACTTGATATCGTTTGAAGGAACGGATAGCTTTTTAGAAATATAGTGACGACAACTTCCGCTAAAGAGGTCACTCCCGGTGAAGGGATCTCGGCTCTTTCCCCGTAGAATGGGGTGCAGGATATTCCAACTGAATACCACGGTGCAAAGCAAAAGTAATCGGCTATAGTGAAGTTAATGCCCTGACGCAAACTTCTGTCCAAGGGGTCACTCCCGGTGAAGGGATCTCGGCCCTTGCCTCGTCGACTGAGGAGCAGGATATTCCAAATGAATACCACGATGCAAAACAAAAGTGAACGTCCTTGCAATAACAGCTTTTTGAAAAAGTGTTCCAACAACATCAGATTAGGTTTGTTTTTAACTTGCATTGATCCGAATCAACGCAGTCCCATCAAATTGATCACACCAAAAAGAACGAAAATATACTGATGTACGTATATGCCATCCGCATTCGCCACTGGGTCCCGTCATTACCCGTTAGGTTAGCTAACTAACGACAGAGCGGGGACTGGACTAGCGCGGATGTAAAACATATACAACATCTACTAATATATATACCAATATATAGTATTTCGCTCAAGGCGTGAATAAAATGCAACATCACAGAAATGTACAGCATCACAGAACAATACAGATATCTGGGATCCCCGGGTTTCACAGAGCCACTACTGAAACCCGACGTTCCCCTGGTCGTGTGGATAGCCTGTGCAATGAAATCCTATACCCCCTACGAGTGCGGCGAATAGCCAGCCAATCCTGGAGTGAAGCCCCCCCGTCCCAATGCCATGAGATGCGGGCTTGTTGCCTTCTAGAACCCGGCTATCCGTGCAACCCTCCGCGGGGTAACCCTAGTACAGAAAGTAAAATATACATACACCGGGTACATCGACCGCAACCTGGTCGTGCACCAAAAGAATAATACAAACAGGCAGTGACGGCAGTCCACATGTCGGACGCTCGCCCCGCAATATCAAATGTACATAATACAACAAAACTGTACTAGCATTGCATCCAGGCTATCCCCCACGACCGATCCACAACATCACAGCAAATACATAGAACATCAACGTGAAAATCACGTTCGCAAATCCGTCTAACCGGGCTATAGCAGTTAGACTAGATTTACCGATCAAGTGACATTCACGGTCGCAGATATAATGTAAATACTGTGAAAAATGTGTTTAAAATTTTCCGATTGATCAAACAATTAACAAGTGGGCCCCCAATCAAAAACTGTAGCACTAACAGAAATCCTGGGCCCAATTTTAATATTCCAAAACCCATATTTTAAGCCCAGAAGGCCTCTGTAAAAAATTGGTGAAGTGATGTGAATAGTGCGCGGCGGAAGGGCCGCACAAATGGGGTTTTCGCGGCGGTTCCGCGCTCCAACTGTGGAGTCACTTCATCGAATTTTTACAGAGCTCTTAGATTTTCCAGTACATCAATATTTTACAACCTGAAAAAATTTTAGACTTCAAAAAATTTCAACAGAAACTGATGTGAAGGAAAAATACAGTTTTTGGAATTTTGGTCGATCGGAACTGAAAAACACATCAAACGAAGCTAGACGAAGTTAATGGCGAGGCTCTGATACCACTGTAAGTGCACGGCGACGCCCCGGCCGTCAATCCGACGCCGGAATGCGGAAGCGGTGATAAACTTTAATTTTGCGGACTTTGCAAACCGGCACCACCGCGCACTAAACTCCGGATCGTAACCATTAACAAGTCTAAGCTACTAACAAGAAAGGGAAGAGATGTACCGACTGATCCGAGTCCTCCGGTCTTCATCTCCACTCCGATCTCCTCGCGGGATCTCCGTCCGTCTCCTCCTCGTCGGAAAGGGCACCACATCGCCTGTAGCTTTTACGGGCTCCCACCTCAATACCGAGGCAACTCGGGCGCGAAGCTGGCGAATCGACGCGTCCAAGATTTGCTGTAGGAAGTGTAGAGTCTATGTCTCATTGGGGTTTGTTGCCTTTGGATGGAGGAATGAAGATTGAGCTTTGGAGGGAAATGAAGCTCTCAATTTCTTTTGCATACAAAATGATATGAACAAATATATCTCCTCACAAATGAAGCACACTTTTTTTTCTCAAAGATTTGGCCGGCCATCATATATGGAAATGGTGGAGGGAATGAATAATTAGTATGAAGGAAGGTGAGTGTAGGATAACAAAAGAGGTGATCACATCCAAACAACAACCATGCTTCACTTTAATCAAACCATACCCTCATCAAATCACATTAATGCAAGCATGGATGAAAGATTCAAATCCTATCATAATCAAACCATTATGCAAGAAAACCCCTCCACAAAAGTAATTTGCAAAACTGCAAATTACCCCCTCCATCGGAAAAGTCCGGCCGGGAAAGAACAAAGGAAAACCGGCCGGAACGGAATGCAAACTGGCAACTCCAGAAAACTGGTCCCGTAATAAATTACAGGAAAACCCCAATACTGTGCATACACACCCGCATCTGTATTCCGTCCGGATACAAATGCAATGAGACAAAACCTACACTGTACTAAACTACGACCGGCTTAAACCAAAGCCGGCTAGTAATATCCGTTCGATCCTGATCCGTGCAATACCGCACGTATCTGATCGAACCTGCCATATACCTACACGGCTACTAGTACAAACCGTCCGATCCTGATCCGTGCAATACCGCACGTATCTGATCGGACCCTGCCATATCTCCATACGGTCTCTACTGCGTAACGGGCCACCAGCTATTGACTAAAAGGGACGTCGATGAGCGAACTCATCCTGACACCCTACTGAGCCTGTCAGTGACAATATCCGTGCAGTCCGGTCCGTTCGTCTATGAGTATCGCATGGCGGGCCTAGGGGGTGGGTAAAAGTCAGACCCCCAAAAGCGGTACAAGTCGTGTCGGAGTGTAGCCCAGAACACCCTGAGATACTACTGGAATACCTACCAGCAAATCTCCTGCCTTGGCCAAGGACTTCGTGTAATGGCTCTCCTAGACACAGCGCGACCTCACCCCCAATACCGGGAGAGACGAACCCCCGAAGATCCGCTCACTGCCTCCATGTGGCTCGGGACTGTACCCAACTAAAACCTGTTTGCACGACTCCTTTGAGCCGTGGTAGGGTAGTAATCAAAGTACAGTGGGAACTCACATGAGACAAATGACGATCCCCAGGTCGATGAACTAATCTGTACACATGTCACCTGGGAACTGCTATCTGACGTCAGGTATAAGACCAACTAGCATGTTCCCGGCGAGTCTTGTCCGGTGTACTCATAACCCAATGAGCACCTGTATACATCTTAGGTGAACCAACAGACACCAGTGGCTTGTGAGACCGGCCACCGCCCCTCGTCGGGGTCTCGACTGTATACACTAGTCTACTCTGGAGAATCGATGCCCTGTCTCGAAACTCCCACGACTAGGGACCTTTTAAGGATATGCTTGTAGACCCCAGCTCTCACGTATATGATCGCCCTCATACTGCTGGTCGTCAAGCAAGAATCCTAGGGGCTTTATCAACGTGCAATAGCGACCTGTCAGGTCACCTAAAGCAGTACACGATGATAAAGGTAAACCAGATAGCATACTATCATCTCGAGTAAGACTGTCCTACCGGGATAGGTCCTCCCTCAATCATTACAATCACGTACCTGTGACCTAATAATTGACTCTGAGGGCACTATTTCCAACAACCTTCTCGTTGCTCCCACTATCTACGAAGCCCTCTGGCTGAGTCATGTACATGCACTCTTCTAAATCACGGTTTAGAAAGGCGGTCTTAACATCCATTTGCCAGATTTCGTAATCATGATATGCAGCATTGGCAAGCATGATCCGGATGGATTTAAGCATAGCCACTGGAGAAAAGGTTTCGTCATAGTCCACACCTGGTCTTTGACGAAAACCCTTTGCAACAATTCTAGCTTTGAAAGTCTCCACTTTCCCATCTACACCAAGTTTTTTCTTGAAGATCCACTTGCTCCTAATGGGTTTTACCCTTTCAGGAGCAACTTCCAAAGTCCATACTTTGTTGGGGTACATGGATTCCATCTCGGACCGCATTGCATCCAGCCATTTCACTGAGTCTCCACTCGTGATGGCCTGCTTGAAGCTAGTTGAGTCATCATCCTCCATGATGCAATCCTCGCTCCCACCATCCATGAGAAAACCGTAGTATCTTTCAGGTGGGTGAGGAACCCTACTAGATCGGCGGAGTGGCTGGGGTTCATCGGGAACTACCGAATCCTCTGGTTCCACTAAATCTTCAGTTGCCGTTTGTGTATCTGGAACCTTTTCCAGCTCTACCACTTTGCCACTAATTTCTTTTACAAGAAATTCCTTTTCTAAAAAGGTTGCATGTTGAGCAACAAACACCTTTTGTTCCTCACTGTGGTAGAAAAAATACCCATATGAGTTCTTTGGATATCCCACAAACTTGCAAAGAACTGACCGTGACACGAGTTTGTCCGGATTTTGTCTTTTGACATAGGCCGGACAACCCCATATTTAAGATATGGTCTCTTCCCACTCCATATCTCATATGGTGTGGTAGGTACAGATTTAGATGGAACTTGATTCAATAGGTATGCTGCTGTCTCCAGTGCATACCCCAGAAGGAAATAGGTAACCCAGCTGTGCTCATCATAGAGCACACCATATTTAATAGGGTGCGGTTCCTCCATTCTGATCCACGGTTGTGCAGTGGTGTATATGGAGGAGTCATCTGAGAGAGAATCCCATTCTCTTTTAGGAAGTCCAGGAATTCATTGCTTAAGTATTCACCTCCTCGATCAGATCCAAGGATTTTAATACTTTTTCCAGTTTGGTTCTTGACTTCTTGTTTATAATCTCTAAATTTCTCAAAAGCTTCTGATTTGTGTTTCATCAGGAACACATATCCGAATCTAGAGAGATCGTCAGTGAATGTAATGAAGTACGCAGAACCATTCCTGGCATGTGTAGACATGGGGCCGCATACATCACTATATACCAGTCCCAACAGTTCGGTAACGCTTTCTCCGTGTCCCGTAAACGGAGTTTTGGTCATCTTTCCTTTGAGACATGACTGGCAAGTATCATAAGATGAAAATTCAAACGGATTTAAATAACCATCCTTATGCAACATTGCTAGTCGTGTCATATTGATGTGACCCAGTCTACAATGCCACAAGAAGGATTCGTTTAGTTCTGAACTCTTCCTCTTGTGTGTGTTTGTTATGCTCAGAACTGTTGATTGATTTAGAACATAAATGCCATTGCACAATGTGCCTGATCCAACCAACTTTTGGTTAAGGAAAATGTTCATAACATTATCCTGTAATACAAAATTATATCCCTCTTTACTTAGTAAAGAGACTGATATAATGTTGCATATCAGGTTCGGCATGTAATAGCAATCGTTCAGAACCAATGTATTACCAGTTGGCAATACAAGGTGATATTCCTCGACGGTTTTAGCTGCAACAATTGCACCATTTCTAACCCTTATGTCTTTATCACCTTCTCCAAGTTCTCTACCTTTTCTAAACCCATGTAACTGATTACATATATGGGATCCTGACCCGGTATCTAATACCCAGGACGTAGAGAAAATGGAGAAACAGTTCTCTGTAACGAACACACCCGAAGAAAATGCATCAACATGTACTTTCTTCATTCGGGTAGCATAGGAATCCTGGTATTCCCCTATATCCTGTTCAGTCTTATAACTCTTATAAGAAAGAACGGAACCAACGTTCCCCAGCACAGTATAACATGCGGGTTCGGTCAATACATCCATATTATTATCATGATTAAGGCATGATATGTTCGCTACCTGGAGAGAGAGAGAAGAAAACACATTAGCGTATGCTCTTGCAAGATCAGATTGGCTATTATCTTATCTAATCAGGATGGCTCCCATTGTTTTTATCAAATCTTCCTTCAAACCCTAAAAGGAAAGACTAGCCGGGATTAATCACACCCTACAATTTCGCCAATCTTTCAGCCTGGCTAGTGTCGGTATTTTGAGGGAGGTTCCCCGTGCTTTCGCACGGACCTAATTAAAGAAAACCTCATTTTCCAGAGGCGTAACCCCGTTGACACCTTTCTAGACACCTACTTGATCGGCTAATTGTCCTGTGTAAAACTCTCCCAGGAGTAACAATTACTCGCAGTGGGTATCGGGATCCATCTATCTCATAGAAGGTATGCAATCTCATTGTAAATCTCAACACTTGAAATTCCCGATAATATTTTGCCCCAAACGATCTATGACCTTGACAAGGTCAACAAACCATAGACCATAAGTCAAGTTCAACCCGTCATTTCTTGATTGAATTAAAACAACCCGCACGACCCTTGACAAGGTCAACAAGGCCGTACGACTACCCTAATCCAATCTGCATCATATGCATAAGCAGATAAATACTGGTCAGCTACCGCACACTGCGCCTTGACAAGGTCAACAAACGCAGCATGAATACTAAGCAGGACTTATCTGAAATGACGGAGGGCTACGACAGGTTTTTCTCAAAACCTATTGCGTAATGAACTTGATATCGTTGTAGAATCGAATGAAATTTTGAAATAGTGTGATTTTGAGGCTTTCATTAGTTTTGCTAAAGAGGTCACTCCGGGTAAAGGGATCTCGGCTCTTTCCTCATCGAATAACGTGCAGGATATATCATATATATCGCTATGCAAAGCAAAACTCCAAAAGCAGTCAAAAGTCAAACCGAGTATTGTAGCATCTGCCAGTTTTGCTAAAGAGATCACTCCCAGTGAAGGGATCTCGGCTCTTTCCACATCGAATAAAGTGCAGGGTATATCATATATACCGCTATGCAAAGCAAAACTGTAGCCACCCTTTTATTTGAAAATTTGATTCTACAACAACTATTAGGTTTCTTTTCTTTCATTAATCATATTAATGAACTCCCATCATTTAATTTACCTAAACATCACAGATAAATATGACGTACACTTATGCCATCCGCATTCGCCTCGATGTCCCCTCGTGCACCGTTAGGTTAGATAACTAACGGTAGAGCGGGGCAGGGCTAGCATGGGTGTAAAACATAAGTAACGTCTATATAATATATCTTATATACTATATACAATATTTATCACAGAACATCAAATGATCACATCACAGATATCGCAGCAGAAGAAACAAATGAATCATTGGATATACTAGGACGTCCGTGTTTTATTTTGAGCCTCTATAAAACACGGATTCCACGGTCGGGATGAATAGCCAAACCCACACCCCTAGACCCCTACGAGAGCGACAAGCAACCCTTCCAATTCTAGGGTTAGGAGACCCGGACTCGACTCCTCGAGTTGGTCTCCCTCTGGACCCTAGAACCCAGATACTTATGCTCCCCTCCTTGGGTCTATCCTAGTGCGGAAAAGTAAATAATATACAAATGGTGACATCAACCTCAACCCGGAAGTGCCCCAATAAAAGAATATTACATACATTTAATTTTACATGAATGAAAATAAAAACCCTCATCGCACATAAAAAACCCCCGGCTATTCAGAACGCGACGATCTAATATAACATATCCAGCAACACAGAACATCACATGTCATCAACGTAAGTAAATATGCGCATCCCAATTGTCGTTGACATATAGCAACGAAATCGGCGATATCACATATTACACTTACGGTCGCAGAAAAGAAAGTGTAAAACTACAACATTTGGAATCCACAATCTCTTTAGATATCGTAAATCCGAAATATCACATATTTCGCATTTCATGCCTAACTGTATGAATTCCACATATTGTATCACATTCTAGATAAATAGACAGTATTAAACTTTCCGAACGAATAATCAAACACCCAAGATTTCCATAATAGCTCAACACTTGAGCGGAGTTCAAAAATTCTAGAATACGTCACAGTAGCAACGATCCAGCCGTAGAAGGGTCAAGCCAACGCCTCACATGTGGCATGCCATACTACCCCAAACCCTAAGGTTCAAAGGGCAGTTCAAGACGGTCATATAATCGAGTTAATTTTTGTTGTTTTCTAGAGGGTCCATCGCATCACATGCACGTTTTTCCGAAAAATTTAAACCCGAGAAAAATTCAACATTTGAATGTTTTTCGTGCCGGGAAAAATTGAGTTAATGATATCCGTTCGAACATTTTAATACTTTCTAAATTATCCGGAATAACAAAACAAAATTAAATTCTCCGATCGAATCGACGATTACAAAATAAGACCCAAAATACTCAACACTTGAGTCAGATTAAAAATACCCAGAAAATATAAATAACAGAATCTAACATTACTATGCAAACAGAGAAGACAATTGCTACCATACTGCTGCGGTTCTTCGGCACAAGCAGGGATTTGCCGCGGAACTGCGGTCGTCCGCACGACTCACGTGCTCGTTTTGCACAGTATTGCTTAGAAAACCATGCTGAATTTTTTAGGTATTTTTAATTCTGAAAAAACCCAGATTTTGAAAAAAGTCCAGAGAGGGGGTCGTTTTGACATTTTCGGGTTCGATCGGGGTTTTAACTTCGTTAACACATCGCCTAATGCTCTAGCTAGGCTCTGATACCATTGTAGGGTTACTAGGCACACTAACAAGGCTCTACAAGGCATCGACCATGTCCGTTTTAAAATTTTTAGGTGCCTAACAACCCTAAGCAAGATCGTGTACTAGAGTTTAGGCGAATCTAATGACAAGTAAACAACTTTACTCTAAGGGAACAGGAAATACAACCTTTGTAGATCGGTCCTCCACTTCATTTGCTCCTTGTTGAAGTCCTTTCGCTGCGATCAAGGTTCTCCCGGGCTCTTGCATGGCTTCACGACGTGAAGGATGCGACCTTGCTTGAAGTCTCCGAGGCCGAAGATGATCTACGCCGAGGGAATTCCGACTCAAGCTCCTACTTCACTAACTAGAGAATTAGTGAACTAAACACCCTAAACTAAAGTGCTAGTCTAGTAGAGGATGGAGAAATAGGAAGTGGGTTCTCTTTATATTTTTATCTCTCACAATCTTTTGCACTCTTTTTCAAAACCCTAATTTTCTTTTTCTATTGTTCAATGAAGAAGATGAACAAAAGAAAGAGGAGAGGATAATGATCAAGTGAGAAGCTAACCATGGTGAGTGAGTATCATATACTAACTCTTGTAGAGACCTAACCCTAGGCTAATCTTTACGGTTGGGTTAAGAATATCCATAGTAAAGACAATTTTAGTGGAATTAGTCAAATGCTTCCACAAGCTTCCACAAGCTTCAAGCATTTAGCTAATCCTCCACTATTTTGTAATTACTTTGAATATTTAAAATCCAACATAAAAGATAGCATGGTGCAAGTCTCATACACCCAAATTATGTGTATCATCAACCATGATACAATATGATAACACATTTTAACATATATCATATACATGTTAAAGTAGTGTACATGTGAGAAAAACCCTAAAGTGGACAAGTGTTAGAAAATGTAAATTAGTATATCTAATATACATTTATACACTTAATTATTAAATCAACACTTGACTTAATAATCCGGTCATATCTCATATAACCGGCTAACATCCATCATATCGACTTATCGAATCAACACTTGATTCGATAACCCGGTCATATCATATATAACCGACCGATACAAAAAGTTGCGAGAATAGAATACGGTATCACATACATGAATTATTCTCGGTCACGCACATATGACATACGTGCTCCTATTTTGTTTTGCCTGAGCCAGTAAAACCTCTGTGTAGGACTCTAAAGACTCGTCAATACGCCGACAGTAGGTGATGATCACATCAAGCACCCACAAGCCGTCAGCGGTACTAGCTGGATGTAACGGCTACCCGGGTATTGAGCGATCAGAAGATCAGCAAGCAAGCCCGCTCCAACTCCTGTAAAAGCCTGCCGGTAACACTTCCCGTACAGTATGGTCTCCTCGTCTGATATGTCGCATATCAAGTCTAGGGGTGGTAAACGTCAGACCCCAATAACCGATAAGTCGTGCCGATGTGAGGCTCATAACGGGTCGAGAAACTAATGGTAACACTTACCAGTAAGTCTCTAAATCAGCCCTGGCCAGGGACTTCCCTGTTACGGCCAATCGAGAACAGCGCAACATCAACCCCCAATACCGGAAGAGACGAAACCCCTCCTATTGCTCATTGCCTCCATGTGACTCGGGACTGTACCCAAAAACCACTGTTTTGCACACCCTCAAGGACGTGGTAAGGTGGAAATCAAAGCACAGTGGGAATCACACAAGACTCTATGACGATCTCGGGTCTACAGACTAACCTGCACAAGTGTCACCAGAGAACTGCCATCTGACGTGAGGTATAATACCATGTGGGAGTTCTCGGCGAGTCCGTCCAGTGTACCCAGTCTCCACTGAGCACCCGTATACCATCTCTGATGTCAAACACCAATGGATATGGGATCATCCATCGCCCATCACATGGGTCGAGAAGCGTATACGCTAGTCTACACTGGTATATCGATGCCCTGTCTCGATACACCCACGACTAGGAACATTAAAGGATGTACTTATGGACTACCATGGCCCCACTAGTATGATCTGCATCACAGTTCAGGTAGTCAAGTACACATCCTAAAGGCTTTATAAACATGTAGCTATAAGACAATATAAAGAGACAAGTATACATGTTAAAATAAAGGACAACCAGATAGCATACTATCATATCGAGCAAGAAAGTCCTCTTTATATATGTCCAAGCATCCAATATAATATACATCATCTGTACAATTCTGGCCTCAAGTGCATACATACAACTAACATAATGAATTACAGATATGAGATCCTGCTCCGGTATCTACTACCCCGGAAGTAGAGTTAATTGACAAACATTTCTCAGTTACAAACACACTTAAGGCCGAAGCCACAACATGCTTCGTATCCTGGCTACTGGCTTCCAAAGCACTGCAATCCTTCTGCCAATACGCATTACCATAACAATAGGAACATCCCTCCTTACCTACACCAAGTCCCAAAAATTTTGCTCTTCCTTTTCCTCCTACTTTACTGACACCGTATATCTGCTTTGTAGAGGTCTTCTTCTACCCTTTGCTTTCGCCTTGGATGTATGAGAAGAAGGCCCCCCATTAAGCAGAGCTTGTGTCTCCCTGGTTTCTTTCACGGTGTGAGTAGAGGGTAGGGACTGTGGAAATAAGTCAGGGCATGACCTGTTTCCTAATGTGGTCTCCAGGTCCTTGAGCTCATCAATATAGCTAGTCATCGTAAGGACGTTGTCCTCTACAGCCAACCTCGCTTGAATTAATTCGTTCGAGGTCTCATATCTTGCGATATGAGATTGCTCTCCATATAAATCTTTGTTATGGAGAAATATGGAAACTAAGTCTATCTTCTCGTGCTGCTTCTGGTATACACCATCAACCGAAGCTAACACGAGGCACTTGGCATTCGCATTATCCTTTTCCCTTGTCTGACGGATATCCATATCCGTGATGGTGGAAACTGGACCTGGGACGGCGGGATCTTGAGTAGTAATAGGGTGGTCCAGCTTGTCATTGGTAATGGACATCTGGACAGACCTTTGCCAGTCATATAAGTCAGATTCAGTCAACTTGTTATCTAGATGTAACCTAGTCATGGTCACAAGGTCGCTGCAATGAGAGAGAGAGAGAAGAAAACACTTTAGCATGATGCTCTTGCAAGTTTAGATTGGTTTTTAGTTTATCTAAACTGGATGGCTCCTACTGTTTCTCGAATCCTTCCTCAAACCATAAAAGAAGAATTAGCTAGGTCTGATCTCACCGTACAATACTTGCTTAACCGTTCAGCCAGGCCGATGTCGATACTTCGAGGGAGGTTTTCCAACGCTTTCACGAAGTTCCTTAATTAAATAATCTCTTTTCTCTGGGGGCGTAGCCCCACTGACACCTTTCTCGACACCTACTTGGTTTATAGCATTGATCGTTAAGTGACGAATCTCCTGATAAGTAGCATATACTCACAGTAGGATCAGGATCCAAATATCATCGTATGATAATGTTGAAGGAATACTACCAACATTCATCAAACTCCAAATGGTATGCAACACCAGCAAGTTTCAGTTTCTTTAGAAACTCCCGATGTGGATTTTTGCCCCATGTTCTTATGACCTTGACGAAGGCCAAAAAATCATAAGTCACATGTCAAGTTCTGCCCATCATTATCTTGTCAATTTAAACCCACCCGTACGTATCCTTGACGAAGGCAAACAAGGTAATACGATTGTCCCAAACCAACTCATCTATCTATGCAACAAATGAATACCCCATCAGCTACCAAACATTATGCCTTGACGAAGGCCAACAAACATAGCTTGAATACTACTGACCATCCATAAGGAATGACGGAGGGCTACGACTGGTTTTGGCGAAACCGTGAACGTAGTGAACTTGATATAATCGAAAGAACCTGATAGCTTTTTAAAAGGAGTGGTTAAAGCTCCGCAATTAAAAAATTCTGCTCTTTTAAAATAACCGAGTGGTTTCTTTGAAATTTGTTCCAACGATTCAACTTTGGTTTGTTTTCTTTGCATTAATTTAATGCGTCCTATCATTTATCCTATCATTGCAGAAAACAACGAAAATACCACGTCCTCTTATGCCATCTGCATTCGCCACTGGGCCTCGTCATTCACCCGTTAGGTTACTTAACTAGCGACAGAGCAGGGGCTGGGCTAGCGCGGGTGCAAAACATAAGTGACGTCTAATAGCTGTCATATATAGATATTTAACATTCGTCAGATGCAATAATAGGCATTCCAGATCACAGATGAACATTATTGGATATACAAGCAATCCGCGTTTGCTTTGAGCCTGCAACAAAGGACGGATTACACAGTTGTGATGAATAGCCATTACCCCACCCTAGACCCCTACGGGTACGGTAAATTAACCGCCAAGTACCCGAAGTGAAGCGGTCTCCCTCAACAAAGTGAGTAGGCCACTAAACACTTCAACGTATTCGGTAGTTTGTGTACCCCAACTTGGGTCTATCCTAGGAGCAAAAAACAGTAAATGAAATAATATAACGGTGGCTACAACCGTAACCTGGATGTGCCCCGCAAAAGAATATTACATTATATTACAATTTACATCGAATGAATGAATATAAAAATACATCTCAAACCCTAGCTAATCATCACAATGATCCAATCAAGTTCATATGCACAAACAGTAAAAACCATTACAGAAATGTGCAACCCCCTGCCTACCGACATACTAGCAGTTAGGGGAGCTTTACGAACACATTAAACAACACAGATAAAAACCCAATTAGCAAATAACTTAGAATATCGATCGACAACCTTTTTCCGTGTCTACCCCAAATGCAAGCCAGCACAGAAGTGACCTGGGCAGAAACAGAATATACTGGAAAACAAAACACCACAAAATATGAATTACTGTGCAAATCCGAGTCAACTCGGACTTGACCCGGCAGCGTATCCGCGGCCGAATGCACTCATCCGCCGCGGTTCCGCGGCTGTATCGCCGAGTTACCTCCTAGCATTTTCCCAGAATCCTTATAATCCCTTGCTGTTAATTTTCAGGCACATCAAATAATTTTTTCGACACGTTTAAAATTGACAGAAACTTGAGGGGTTCGGGGTTATGTTTTCGCGTTTTTCCGATGATCGAAGTTCTAACTTGTTGCTAACAAGCTAGTAAAGGTTTAGTAGGTTCTGATACCACTGTAAGTCCATGTCACGTACCCCACGAGCTTGCGGGGAGGCAGAATATATGAAAAACAATTATCAAAGCTTCATAACACGGACTTGAGCACACGGATCGTGTCTAAACAATTACTAGCAAACTACGAAAGGTTTAACTACTCGGATTCGAAGTTATACCTCACGTTACTTGTCCTTCGGGTCTTCATCGCTGTCCTCCACACCTCGTAGGCTCTATGGAACGTCGGCACCTCAACGGCCTCCTTGAGTCAAAGACGATCCACCCAAGAGCTGCTACTCCAAGCTTAACCTCTAACTTGAGGTAACTAGGTTACTCAAAGTGCTAATCTAAGCAACTTAAGGGATATAGAGTAGGATTAGGGATTAACAAGTCTTGCTAACCCTTGATCTCAACACATGAGAGGTTAGGGTTAGGGTTTGAAGAGAGAGAGCTTGACGAGAGAGAAGGTGAGAATGGGCATCCTTTTTGGATGAATGATATCATTTGTGTATATATGAAACATATCATATTATTAAATGAATAACAAATAATGATATATCATCATGTTTCATTAATACACATAGTGATTCATCACATGAGTCATATAAATCATAAATGAATCATTAACTCCATGTATGAATCACACCATGACTCATTAATCCAATAAATGCAATTGCCACCTTAGCCTCCAACTCATCATCTTTCCAGAAGCTTCTCGACAAATTACGAGAACGCCCCTCCTATCCGTGAAAACACGAAAAAACTTTAGACTGTATAAATCTAATAATCCGATACTAGAATCTGGCTTAAACCAAAGCCGGCTAGTAAAAACTGTCCGAAAAAGTCGTACGTGCGTAAACACACGTATGCGTCCGAACCCTTGTCGTAAAACCATACGACCTCTATATCGTTTCTCCTGGAGTAGGGAAACTCTCTGTGTAGGACTCTAAAGAATCGACACTACGCTGGCAGTGGGTTTAACCACAACCGCAAGCGGCACTAGCTGTACGTAACGGTCCCCAGGTAGATGTCGATAAGAAGGCCGATGAGGAAACTCATCCGAACTCCCACTGAGCCTGATGTGACAATCTCCGTACAGTCCGGTCTGTTCGTCTAAGACTATCACATATCAAGCCTAGAAGGCGGCAAGTGTCAGTCCCCTAAGAGCTGTATAAGTCGTGTCGGAGTGCAGCCCATTACACCTTGAGAAACTACTAGAAGCCACCAGTAAATCTCGCTTGCCCTGGCAAGGGACTTTGCGTAATGGCTCTCCATACACAGTGCGATATCAACCCCCAATACCGGGAGAGACGAATCCTGTCTAACCGCCACTACCTCCAAGTGCTTCGGGACTGCACCCAACTACTACCTGTTTGCACAACTCCATTGAGCTGCGGTAGGGTAGTAATCTAAGTACAGTGGGAACACACCTGAGGCGAAGTAGCAATATCAAGTCGACGGACTAAGCTGTACTCTTGTCACCTGGGAACTGCTATCTAACGATGGGTATAAATCCAACCTGCAGTTCTCGGCAAGTCCTGTCCGGTGTACCCGTAACCTAACGAGCTCCTGCAGACTATCTCCAGTATGACGTACTGATGGCTGTTGGACAGACCATCTCCTCAACTGGGATGAGAAGCGTACACACTAGTCTACTCCGGAGCATCGATGCCATGTCTCGATAATCCTATGACCAGGGACCTGTATAGGATGTTGCTTATAGACTATCCAGCCCCCACTAGTGTGACTGCCATCACAACGCTGGTAATCAAGCAAAGGTCCTAAGGGCTATACTAATATGTACAAGCGATACGTTACAAGAAACATATGCACATATTATAGTAGACTTAAACCAAGTAACATACTACCATTTTTAGCATGACTGTCAGTACAACTGTGAATAACCCAAGCTTCCATTAAGTAATATACAAACCAGAATGATACAGTAATGGACTTCTAGGACATAAATACTAACAAAGCCGTGTCTACTGTCTTTGCCATGAATATCTTCTTGGGCATTTGTGTCTTCCTCATTCTAGTGCACAAGTCTTTAAGAACATTCGCATAAGCGGAGACTTGTTGGATAGCATCTAGAAGAGGGATGTTGATGTTAACCTGTTTCAAAATTTCAGTGATCTTCTCCATTTGTGGACTCAGTGTGTTTCCCCTTACCCGATTCGGATACGGAGCTTGAGCAATAAGATCAGGGTCCAACATTGGAGAAGATCGTGTGGGTGGGAACGATCTAAGAATAGGAGTGGGGATAATTTTCGGTGGACTAGAATGTTAGTGTATATGCCCTAGGGGCCATTATTGTATCATACTTGTATGTATATTACTTAATGTAAGCTTGGGATATTCACAGTTGTATATACAGTCTTGCTAAAAATGGTAGTATGCTACTTGGTTTGTATCTACTTTAATATGTGCATATGTTTCTTGTAACGTATCACTTATACATATTAGTAGAGCCCATAGGATCTTTGCTTGATTACCAGCGTTGTGATGGCAGTCAAACTAGTGGGGGCTGGGAAGTCTGTAAGCAACATCCTATACAAGTCCCTGATCGTTGGATTATCGAGATAGGGCATCGATATTCCGGAGTAGAATAAGTGTGTACGCTTCTCATCCCAGTTGGGGAGATGGTCTGTCCCACAGCCATCAGTACGTCGTACTGGAGATAATATACGGGTGCTTGTTAGGTTACGGGTACACCGGACAGGACTCGCAGAGGAACTGATTGGTTGGTATTATACCCATCGTCGGTTAACAGTTCCCAGGTGACATGAGTACAGTATAGTCCGCAGACTTGACACTGCAACTTCGCCTTGAGTGTGTCCCACTGTTCTTAGATTGCTACCTTACCACGGCTCAAAGGAGTCGTGCAAACAGGTAGCAGTTGGGTGCAGTCCCGAGCACTTGGAGGCAGTAGTGGTTAGAAAGGATTCGTCTCTCCCGGTATTGGGAGATGATATCGCGCTGTGTCAGAGAGCCATTACGCAAAGTCTCTGGCCAGGGCAAGCGAGATATACTGGTAGGTTCCATTAGCTTCTCAGGGTGTAATGGGCTTCGCTCCGACACGACTTATACAGCTATTAGAGGACTGACGCTTGGCGCCCCCTAGGCCAGATATGCGATAGTCTTAGACGAACAGACCGGACTGTACAGAGATTGTCACATCAGGCTTAGTAGGAGTTCGGATGAGTTTCCTCATCGGCCTTCTTATCGACATCTACCTGGGGACCGTTATGTACAGCTAGTGCCGCTTGCGGTCTGTGGTTAAATCCACTGCCAGCGTAGTGTCGAGTCTTTAGAGTCCCACACAGAGAGTTTCCCTGCTCCAGGCAAAACGATATAGTGGTCGTATGGTTTTACGAAAAGGGTTCGGACGCGTACGTGTGTTTACGCACGTACGACTTTTCGGACAGTTTTTATTAGCCGGCTTTGGTTTAAGCCAGATTCTAGTATCGGGTTATTGGATTTATACAGTCTAAAGTTTTTCCGTGTTTTCACGGAATGGAGGGGCGTTCTCGTAATTTTTCGGGAAGCTTCTAGAAGAGTGGTGACTAAGGGGTTAAGGTGGCATGACCATTAATTGCTTAATAACTCATTTGTGTGATTCATCCTTTGCATTAAATGATTCATTAATGTGTTAATGAGTCATATGATGAATCACACAAGGTGAATGCATCAACCATGATGATTAATCATTTATATTATTTATTTCATTAATTGTTTTGGTTGATATATTCTAGTGAGTTTATTTTTCTTCTCATTCTCATCTTCACCTTCTCTCTCCTCAAGCTCACTCTCACTTCAAACCCTAACCCTAACCTCTCATGTGTTGAGATCAAAGGTTAGCTAGACTAATACATCTATAACCTCACTCTATATCCCCTAGGTAGCTTAGATAAGCACTTTAAGCAACCTAGTTATCTCAAGTTTAGAGATCAAGCTTGGAGAAGGAACTTTCGGGTGGATCGTCTTTGACTCGAGGAGGTCGTTGAGGTGCCGATGTTCCAAGGAGCTTACGAGGAGTGGAGGACAGCGATGAAGACCCGAAGGACATGTAACGGGAGGTATAACTTCGAATCCGAGTAGTTAAACCTCTAGCATATAGTAAGCAATGGTTTAGATATGATTCATGCGCTCAAGTCCGTGTTACGAAGCTTTGATAAGCGTTTTTCATATATTCTGCCTCCTCGCAAGTTCGTGGGGTGCGTGACATGGACTTACAGTGGTATCAGAGCCAACTAAACCATTACTAGCTTGTTAGCAACTGATTAGAACTTCGATCGTCAGAAAACGCGAAAACGAAACCCCGGAAATCCCAAGTTTCTGTTAATTTTAAAAGTGTCTAAAAAATTATATGACTTACCTTAAAATTCACAGCAGGAAATTATATGAATACTGGGAAAATACGAGATCACAACACAAAAAAACGGCCGTGGATCCACGGCCATATGGTGCTTTTGGCCATGGATCCGCCGCCGAGTCAACTCGGCGTTGACTCGGATTTGCTCTAATATTCATATATTTTGGTGTTCTGTTTTCTAGTATGTTCTGTTTCTACCCAGGTTACTTCAGTACAGGTTTGCTTTTGGGGTAGACACAGAATATGGTAATCGATCGATATTCTACGATATTTGCTAATTGGGTTTTTATCTGTAATGTTTAATGTGTTCGTAAACCTCCCCTAACTGCTAGTATGTCGGTTGGCAGGGGGTTGCACATTTCTGAAATGTTTATTGTTTGTGTATATGAACTGTATTGGACTGTTGTGATGATTAGCCGGGGTTTGAGATGTGTTTAATATTCATTCAATGTAAATGTAATTTGTTGTAATATTCTTTTGAGGGGCACATCCAGGTTGCGGTTGTAGCCACCGTTGTATTATTTCTTTTTACTGTTTTTGTTCCTAGGATAGACCTAAGGTGGGGTACACAAACTACCGGGTACGTTGAAGTGTTTAGTGGCCTACTCATGTTGTTGAGGGAGACCGCTTCACTTCGGGTACTTGGCGGGTAGTTTGCCCTACCCGTAGGGGTCTAGGGTGGGGTAATGGCTATTCATCACAACTGTGTAATCCGTCTTTTATTGCAGGCTCAAAGCAAATGCGGATTGCTAGTAAATTCAATAAAGTTTATCTGTGATCTGGAATGCTTATTATTGCGTCTGACGAATGTACAATATCTATATATGATAGCTATCAGACGTCACTTATGTTTTACACCCGCGCTAGCCCAGCCCCCGCTCTGTCGTTAGTTAAGTAACCTAACGGGTGATGACGGGACCCAGTGGCGAATGCGGATGACATAAGAGGACGTGGTATTTTCATTGTTTTCTGCAATGATAGGATAAATGATGGGACGCATTATTATAATGCAAAGAAAATAAACCATAGTTTAATCGTTGGAACAAATTTAAAAAGAAAGCACTCGGTTATATTAAAAGATCAGAATTTTTAATTGCGGAGCTTTAACCACTCTTTTTAAAAAGTATCAGGTTCCTTCGATTATATCAAGTTCACTACGTTCACGGTTTTGCCAAAACCAGTCGTAGCCCTCCGTCATTTCATATGGATAGTGAATAGTATTCAAGCTATGTTTGTTTGGCCAAAGTCAAGGCACAGTGTTTGGTAGCTATTGGATATTCATATGTAGCATAGATAGATGCGTTGGTTTGGGACAGTCGTACTACCTTGTTTAGCCAAAGTCAAGGGTATATACGGGTGGGTTCAAATTAACCTGGATAATGACGGGTAGAACTTGACATGTGACTTATGATTTGTTTGGCCAAAGTCAAGGTCATAAGAGCATGGGGCAAAAATCCATATCTGGAATTTCTAAAGGAACTGAAATTTGCAGAGATAGCATACCATTTTGGAGTTTGATGAATGTTGGTAGGATTCCTTCAACATTATCATACGATGATATTTTGGATCCCAATCCTACTGTGAGTATATACTACTTATTAGGAGATTCGTCGCTTAACGATCAATGCTATAAACCAAGTATGTTCCTAGAAAGGTGTCAGTGGGGTTTAGCCCCAGAGAAAAGAGGTTATTTAATTAAGGAACTTCGTGAAAGCGTTGGAAAACCTCCCTCGAAGTATTGACACTGGCCTGGCTGAACGGTTAAGCAAGTATTGTACGATGAGAATAGTCCTGGCTAATTCTTCTTTTATGGTTTGAGGAAGGATTCGAGAAACAGTGGGAGCCATCCTGTTTAGATAAACTTAAAACCAATCTAAACTTGCAACAGCATCTTGCTAAAATGTTTTCTTCTCTCTCTCTTAATTGCAGCGACCTTGCGACCACACATAGGTTACATCTAGATAACAAATTGACTGAATCTGACTTATATGACTGGCAAAGGTCTGTCCAGATGTCCATTGCCTATAACAAGCTGGACCACCCTATTAGTACTCAAGATCCCGCCGTCCCAGGTCCAGTTTCCACTGTCGCGGATATGGATATCCGTCAGACAAGGGAAAAAGATAAAGCGAAAGCTAAGTGCCTCGTGTTAGCTTCAGTTAATGTTGTATACCAGAAGCAGCACGAGAAGATGAACTTAGTTTCCATTTTTCTCCATAATAAAGATTTATATGGAGAGCAATCTCATATCACTAGATATGAAACCTCGAACGAATTAATTCAAGCGAGGTTGGCGGACGGGTCATCTGTAGGGGACAACGTCCTTATAATGACTAGCTGTATTGATGAGCTCCAGGACCTGGAGACTGCGTTGGGAAACGAGTCAGATACCGACTTGATTCTACTGTCTCTCCCTCCTACCGTGAAGGAAACCAGGGAAGTAGAAGGAAAGAGAAGGGAAAGAGTTTCGGAACTTAATGCAGTAAAAGAGGGTAGTTCCTATTATTATGGGATTGGGCATAGGCAGAATGATTGCAAGGCTTTGGAAGCCAGTAGCCAAGGTACAAAGCATGTTGTGGCTTCGGCCTCAAGTGTGTTTGTTATTGAGAACTGTTTGTCAATTAACTCTACTTCCTGGATATTAGATACTGGAGCAGGATCTCATATCTGTAATTCCAAACATGCTTTGAGAAACCGTAAAGTTATAAAGGTGGGTGATTGGTCTCTCAAAGTTGCAAACGGAATGACAGTGAATGCTGAATCCGTGGGAGAATATCGCCTTGGTTTGACAAGTGGGCATATATTGATTTTGCGTAGCTGTTTATATATACCTAGAATGACTTGTGATATCATATCAGTGTTCTCACTTTCGAGAGAGGGATATGATTTTACATTCGTAAGCGATGTAGTTAACATCCACCTAAATCAAGTTCTGATTGGGTCAGGTACATTAAATAACGGCATATACGTATTAAGTCAAGCTCAGGTTTTCAATGTCCAGAATACACTTAAAAGAATGTCTCCGGAATTAAATCAGGCTTTCTTATGGCATTGTAGACTAGGTCACATCAATGAGAGAAGGTTGACTATGTTACATAGAGAAGGATATTTGAATCCGTTCGAATATCAATCTTATGCTACTTATGAATCTTGTCTCATGGGAAAGATGACAATGACTCCGTTTTCTGGACACGGAGTAAGAGCAAGCGAGCTCTTGGGACTCATACACAGTGACGTATGCGGTCCAATGTCTACACATGCGCGAGGTGGTTATTCCTAATTCATTACTTTTACGGATGATTTCTCTAGGTATGGATATATCTTCTTAATGAAGCATAAATCTGAGGCCTTTGAGAAATTCCAAGAATACAAGAATGAAGTGGAAAAACAAACCGGCAAAAGTATCAAGACACTGAGATCTGATCGAGGCGGTGAATACTGAAGTGCCGAGTTTCTAGGTTACTTAAAAGAAAATGGAATTCTCTCTCAGCTTACTTCTCCATACGCACCATAACACAACGGTGTATCCGAAAGAAGGAATCGAACCCTATTGGACATGGTTCGTTCCATGATAAGTAAGGCTGAGTTACCACGATCATTCTGGGGATATACACTAGAATCAGCTGCATACCTTTTGAACCGAGTTCCAACTAAGACTGTGCCTACTTCACCATATCAGATGTGGTGTGGGAAGAAACCCTATCTTAAGCACATTAAGTTATGGGGATGTCCAGCTTTTGTAAAGAAGCAGCTTGTGGACAAGCTCGAGGTACGATTAGTACAGTGTAAGTTTGTGGGATATCCAAAGAACTCCAAGGGATATTATTTCTTTTACGCAGAGGAACAAAGGATTTTTGTTTCTCATAATGCTCGCTTCTTGGAAACTGAGTTTTTAGAAAATCAGATAAGTGAGAGCGCAATAGAACTGGAAGAAATTCCATAACCACAAACTATTACTGAAACCTTAGTAGAACAAGAAGGTTCAAGAGAACCGGACATCCCAGCGTCTATCCGCAGAAGTAGTAGACAGTCTCATCCACCTGAAAGATACTACAGTTTTCTCATAGACGGGGATCGAGAAGATTGCGTCATTGATAATGATGACCCTACTAGCTTCCAGCAAGCCATTCAGAGCGGCGACTCGGTAAAATGGCTGGATGCAATGCGGACCGAAATGGAGTCCATGTACACTAACAAAGTATAGACTTTGGACATTGCTCCAGATGGGGTAAAACCCGTAGGATGCAAATGGATCTTCAGAAAGAAAATTGGTGTAGATGGACAGGTTGAAACCTATAAGGCTAGATTTGTTGCAAAGGATTTCCGTCAAAGACTTGGTTTGGACTATGACGAAACCTTTTCTCCAGCGGCTATGCTGAAATCTATTCGGGTCCTTCTTGCTATTGCTTCCTTCCACGATTATGAGATCCGGCAGATGGACGTAAAGACGGCTTTTCTAAATGGAAATTTGGAAGAGAGCGTCTATATAGATCAGCTAGAAGGATTCATTTAGAGTGGGAGCAGCGGTAAAGTATGCAAGCTGCTTAAGTCCATTTATGGACTAAAGCAGGCATCGCGGAGTTTGAACATCTGTTTTGATGATACTGTCAAGGAATTTGACTTTATCAAAAATCCAGATGAACCATGCATATACAGTAAGATTGTAGGGAGAGCTGTAGTATTTCTCGTCTTATACGTGGATGACATTCTCCTAATAAGAAATGATATTCCTATGTTACAGTCAGTCAAAAGTTTTTTGTTACAAAAGTTCTCCATGAAAGACCTAGGTGATGCCACTTACATTTTGGGGATCCAGATCTATCGTGATAGATCAAAAAGGATGTTGGGACTTTCGCAGTCCAGGTATATAGACACCATATTGAAAAGATTCAGTATGGAAGATTCTAAGCGCGGTAACCTACCGGCTTGTCACGGAATCACCCTCTCCAAAGATATGTCTCCCAAGACTGATTTGGAAAGGGATCGCATGTCGATTATACCCTACGCTTCAGCGGTAGGCTCTATAATGTATGCGATGTTATGTACCAGACCAGATGTAGCATACGCATTGAGCGTAGTAAGCCGGTATCAAGCAAACCTAGGGGAGAATCACTGGATAGCAGTAAAGAACATTCTCAAGTACCTGAGAAGGACTAAGGAGATGTTGTTAGTGTATGGCGGAAAAGACCTCCAGATGGAGGCCTTTGCCGACTCCGGCTTCCAGAGTGACAAAGATGACTCCAAATCTATGTCGGGTTATGTCTTTACCCTCAATGGAGGGGTAGTCTGTTGGAAGAGTTCCAAGCAGGAGACCGTTGCAGACTCAACGATGGAAGCGGAGTACATAGCTGCTTCCGATGCCGCAAAAGAAGCTGTCTGGATGAAGAAGTTCCTCACAGAACTTCAGGTGGTTCCTACCAGTGTTGGTCCAATACTTCTGTATTGTGACAACAATGGCGCTATAGCTTTAGCGAAGGAACCCAGGTCCCATCAGAAGTCAAGACACATCTTAAGGCGGTATCACCTGATCAGGGAGATCGTAGATCGCAGGGAGATCGAGGTGAAGAGAGTAGAGATGGAGAATAACATTGCTGATCCATTCACAAAGGCCCTTCCTCAGACGCAGTTCGAGAGGCTATTCGAGATGATAGGTCTACGATATGCCAGTCCATGGCCCTAGTGCAAGTGGGAGATTGTTAGTGTATATGCCCTAGGGGCCATTATTGTATCATACTTGTATGTATATTACTTAATGGAAGCTTGGGATATTCACAGTTGTATATACAGTCTTGCTAAAAATGGTAGTATGCTACTTGGTTTGTATCTACTTTAATATGTGCATATGTTTCTTGTAACGTATCACTTATACATATTAGTAGAGCCCATAGGATCTTTGCTTGATTACCAACGTTGTGATGGCAGTCATACTAGTGGGGGCTGGGTAGTCTGTAAGCAACATCCTATACAAGTCCCTGGTCGTTGGATTATCGAGATAGGCATCGATATTCCGGAGTAGACTAAGTGTATACGCTTCTCATCCCAGTTGGGGAGATGGTCTGTCCCACTGCCATCAGTACGTCGTACTGGAGATAGTATACAGGTGATCGTTAGGTTACGGGTATACCGGACATGACTCGCAGAGGAACTGATTGGTTGGTATTATACCCATCATCAGTTAACAGTTCCCAGGTGACATGAGTACAGCATAGTCCACAGACTTGACACTGCTACTTCGCCCCGAGTGTGTCCCACTGTTCTTAGATTGCTACCCAACCACGGCTCAAAGGAGTCGTGCAAACAGGTAGCAGTTGGGTGCAGTCCCGAGCACTTGGAGGCAGTAATGGTTAGACAGGATTCGTCTCTCCCGGTATTGGGAGATGATATCGCGCTGTGTCAGAGAGCCATTACGCAAAGTCCCTGGCCAGGGCAAGCGAGATATACTGGTAGGTTCCAGTAGCTTCTCAGGATGTAATGGACTTCGCTCCAATACGACTTATACAGCTATTAGGGGACTGACGCTTGCCGCCCCCTAGGCCAGATATGCGATAGTTTTAGACGAACAGACCGAACTGTACGGAGATTGTCACATCAGGCTCATTAGGAGTTCGGATGAGTTTCCTCATCGGCTTTCTTATCGACATCTACCTGGGGACCGTTACGTACAGCTAGTGCCGCTTGCAGTCTGTGGTTAAACCCACTGCCAGCGTAGTGTCGAGTCTTTAGAGTCCCACACAGAGAGTTTCCCTGCTCCAGGCAAAACGATATAGAGGTCGTATGGTTTTACGACAAGGGTTCGGACGCGTACGTGTGTTTACGCACGTACGACTTTTCGAACAGTTTTTACTAGCCGGCTTTGGTTTAAGCCAGATTCTAGTATCGGGTTATTGGATTTATACAGTCTAAAGTTGTTCCGTGTTTTCACGGATTGGAGGGCCGTTCTCGTAATTTTTCGGGAAGCTTCCAGAAGAGTGGTGACTAAGGGGTTAAGGTGGCATGAGCATTAATTGCTTAATGACTCATTTGTGTGATTCATCATTTGCATTAAATGATTCATTAATGTGTTAATGAGGCATATGATGAACCACACAAGGTGAATGCATCAACCATGATGATTAATCATTTATATTATTTATTTGATAAATTGTTATGGTTGTTATATTCTAGTGAGTTCATTTTTCTTCTCATTCTCATCTTCACCTTCTCTCTCCTCAAGCTCACTCTCTCTTTAAACCCTAACCCTAACCCTAACCCTAACCTCTCATGTGTTGACATCAAAGGTTAGCTAGACTAATACATCCATAACCCCACTCTATATCCCCTAGGTAGCTTAGATTAGCACTTTAAGCAACCTAGTTATCTCAAGTTTAGAGATCAAGCTTGGAGAAGGAACTTTCGGGTGGATCGTCTTTGACTCGAGGAGGCCGTTGAGGTGCCGATGTTCCAAGGAGCCTACGAGGAGTGGAGGACAGCGATGAAGACCCGAAGGACATGTAACGTGCGGTATAACTTCGAATCCGAGTAGTTAATCTCTAGCATATAGTTAGCAATGGTTTAGATACGATTCATACGCTCAAGTCCGTGTTACGAAGTTTTGATAATCGTTTTTCATGTATTCCGCCTCCCTGCAAGTTCGTGGGGTGCATGACATGGACTTACATAGAAGAGGAGGGCTGAGGTGTCGAGCCATGGGGAAAACGGAGAATAGGCTCGGAAGGTGGTGGTGGGGTAGAAGAACTGGGGTCAGAATTAGAAGAAGAAGTGGAAGGAAAAGTCTCAGTCGGGGTATCATCGATTGATTTTTCATTATTATCAATCTCCTTACAAACATGTTTGTCAAGCACTCTTCCAGATCTCAACGTGGTGATAGCATTCACATGATGTGAATAGCCAGAATTGGGTAAAGGTTGAGCTGGAAATTTCCCTTTTTCTCTTGCACTCATTTCAGCTTTTAATCGTGCAATTTCTTCTTCCATCGATTTAATAGTCTCTCTTTGGGACGCAGAGTTTTTCTCAATTTTATCGACGGAAGTCTTTATTGTCAAAAGCAAATTCATGAATGAAGCGGATTCATCAGTCCGGGTCAACTGCAAAGGACTAGACGGTGCAGGTGTCGTTGTAGTATAGTGGTAAGTATTCCCTCCTATCATGCGGGTGACCCGGGTTCGATCCCCGGCAACGGCGCCATTTGATTGAATGATTTTCTCGGTGTGTATATAAGAAAAGTGTAAAAATCATAACCAAAGAAATTATTGACCGCAATCAATAACGGTGTCGTATGTAGCACGTTAGCGAGTGCGGATCGTCCACAGGGAAAGTGAGATCCGTTCGAATTTGAATTAGATGAATAGAAAATTAAAGAAAAGAAAGAAAAGACAATTCAATTCAAGATTTAAAAGTGAATTCAAGAATTATCTAGATCTAAATCTAATTATCAAGAAAACATTAAAAATCAAGAATCAAGAATTAATGATATCCAATCCAATTAGTAATCATGAATCGAAGTGAGGCTCGTAGGAATCGATCGAATCTGTAACATTTCAAAAAAATAAAATATTATTTTTGGGAATTTTCGTATTTTAATATTAATTTTTAATGAATATTTTAATAGTCGGTATAATTAACTACCGATAAATAGGAAAATTTTGGGAAAATTATGGAAATTCTAAAATAGGTTATTTTGTGGAATTATGGCATTTTTAAGCTTTTATGGTTACGTAAATGCTATTTTGGTGTTGACCGCGATTAAAAATCGCTAATTGCATTTTTGGCTTTTTGTGCAAAGATGTGCACATAACATTTTTCTACACTTGCACACTTGTCTCATGTTTTGGACCCATGTTGAGCCTAGGGTTGGTCCATGCTTAGGTGACCATGGTGGGTGAGCCATGTTTAGCCACCCATGGTGGTTTAACCCATTTGGCAAGCTAATTGGGTTTAATTAAGGATTTAGTTTGTTTAGGGATTAGTTTAGTGGGGGTTGACCATGTGTAGAGAGAGAGAGAGAGAGAGAAAGAGCCATGATGGTTGTTCCTTCTAAGAGAGAGAGAGAGGTGACTCCTAGGTAGTGTCACAATCACCCTTCACTTCTAAACTTTTACCTCTCAAACCTCTCCCTCTCACTCACTCACACACTCACACTCACATCTCTCACACACCACCACACCATCATAAACCTCACACTTCACCCCACATAACAACACCTACAGCACACATTCAGCTACCCAGCAGACATCAAAAGTACCAGCAGCCTCACCATCTTCAGCAGCAGCAGCACACTGACTTCAGCACAATTTCAACCCTTCAGCCTCAATTCTACATCAGCTGAAACAATACCCTTCAACAGAACACCACCACACCACCACAACCATCCCACATCACCAAGTAACAACAACAATAGCCACACCAATTCCAGCTTAGGCAACATTCTGTTGTTGAATTAGAAAACAGTTTCAGCAACTGCCAGCAGCAGCAAACACCATACACTTGAGGCTGCTGCAGGGAACTTCAGCAGCTACACCCTCCCTCCTTCTTCCCTTCCCCTTCATCCTCAGACACTCATGAGGTATAATCTTGCAACCCAACTCCTTTTTATCAAGTTATGGTTAGTCAAAACTGAAAGTTACTGTTGTATCCATTATTTAGTGCTAGTTTAGGCAAAACTTGAGTGAGACTTGACCAAGTGTGGTTTTGATCGTTAGTATAACCTTATTAGGTGTTTTTGAGGCCATTGTAACCAATATTACCCCAAATTTCCAGTAAGTTACCAGAGTTGCTCGACTTGGCGTATTTTGGCTTTTTTGTCGATTTTTGAGACCTTTCTGAGACCTGCTTTCACCCGGGACCTCCTAGGGAAAAATAGGCATGTCAGTGAGCTGTGCAGGCACCCTGGAACCACTACCCAAAGCCTTAGCCACCAATTCCAAATCCCGGCCGCAAATTCAATCCTCCTGGCCACAATTTGCGGCCAGAGCAGTATAAAACTGCCTCGTTTTGCGTGCACAGCCCCTTTTCATGTAAAAATTGACCCCCGGTGTGTCTAGTTTTGACTGTTTCCTGTTAGGGTAAAATCTGGGGTTATTTTCATGAGTTGGCGTATGTTTTACGACGTGTTTTCGTATGGATTTTGGGTATTTGGTGGTTCGTTTCTGTCGGGTGGCGTTTGGACGTCAACGACAGTGGTGATTGGCTGTTTTTGCACACAAGGTCACAGGTTTTTACCTATGGGCGTAGTGTGCACCATTTTAGTTTCCGACATGGTTTTCATGAGTTTTAGCGTGTGATATCCTTGTAGGTACCCCACGTGGCGTCGAGGCGTTGGAGATGCAAATGGCGACATCGGCACCGGCACACATATGAACAAGGTGAGTAGATTTATATCTACGGGGAGAAGTCGGTCGGATGGCGTATAGCACCCCCGCAGTCCGATGTCTAGTATAACATATAGGTTATATTTACTGATATATGCTAGCTTATGTGTGACTTGGTTGTTTAGGATGTGTTAGGTGGAATATGCATAGGATAGGGTTAGAAGTAGCTAGTGTAGTTCTAGTCACGAACCTAGAATAGGGTTACACCCACACGCGCACACGTGCGGATTTGCTAGGGTTATACGGTGACAATGAGGATATTGGAGGATATTGGAGGACATTAGAAATGAGTCGATGAGATATGTTCTGAGCTTATGATATCGGTGATATGGTAGGACTCATATTAGAGATACGCCCTAATAAGATAGCGGATCTTTAGACGACGATACATATCAGAGTGATATACTTTGAATAATTGACATGTGGTCGAGATATGAGATATGTCCGGTTAGATATTTATAGTGGGTCGCATGGAGTGATATACCCTTCTCTATGACGACATATGATGTTGTTATCAGTTATTTGAGGCTGTAGGCCAGCGACCAGATCATGATTGGATTGATGATACTAGAGTTGTACTAGATATAGGTCAGTACCCAGATTATGATGATCTTGATGAAGAAAATACTTGATGAATGACATGATAGATGTGATATCGACCCGTACCCGGATTTGGGAATGCCGTACGACGGATTCACGTACGAGCTATAAATTGATGTTTGATTCGTGCTCTAGACTTGGGATGTCTGATCATAGATATTATATCGGATGTGATATTATCGAGGCGGGATCACCGACTATATATGTATATATATATGTATCGACTCAGATTTAGGTGGTTTCCATACCCCTCCCGATTGACTTGATAGTTAGATAAGTAGTTAGTACAGTAGATGTTAGGGTAGACCCGAGTCATACCTATTTCAAAACTTACGGATCGGGAATATCTTTAAAACAAGTAAAGGGATTCTACGGATATTTTCAAAGGACGTATCTTTCTTAAAAACCCCGTAGCCCTTATTTTACTAAAAACCCCGATCTGTCCTATTTCAAATGGCACAATTTCATAGCATATACATATTGATGTAGACTTTTCATAGTTGCGTTGATTCATTTGATTCCGCATGATCATTGCTATTCACATTTCATTTCATGTGCTATTGATATATTACCATCATGCTGTTAGGACACCAGCACCATTATCGATGATGCGTATGTTTCACGTACACTTGCTTGCTATCTCACACACTTCATCATCGATAATTGCCATGTCACGACATTATAGTATTGTTGCATTCAGAATACGGTCCTTGCATGGCATACTCATTTACACTTATATTTGTGCACATACTCATACTTGTACACATACATGTTTGCACATACATAGATGATATTTATAAATTTTGGGAACCGCAAGATACTCTTCAAAACCGATTCATTTTAAAAAGAGCGGATTCCCTCAAAATGTGCATATTACCATTCCAGGTTGCATGATAGACAGATGTGCTTGCATTCTTTACATATCGCCTATATCGTGCATTCGATTATACGCATTGAGATATATTGTTTCCATGATATTTCTGGATTTGGAAACCGTAGATATTTCAAAAGAAAATATGTAATTGTTTTAAAAACCCGGTTACCCTTGATATGATATTTCAGTGCGTCCACCATGTGTTTTCTCGGTGCCAGAGTAAGATGTGGAACCCGATTCTAGGAGGCGGATGAGGCTGAATACGGGTACATGGTGGACCCGGTATGGTACCCCGGGGCGAGAACGGATCGCTGTGCAGTAGACGGTGAGCCCGGCAGAGGGACTACTACCTACCGGTGATTGGTTGGACCTGGCGGTTATCCGGAGGATACTGACCAGAGTCGAGAGATGGATACGGGACGACTCGTACTGCCGGGGCCGAGGGACGATACCGCAGACGGAGCCCGTGTGCTGACCCGGACTGACCGGTGTCCGATATATGAGGATTTACGTGCCGATGGTGGGCACAGTTTTCATGATGTTTTTGAGTGTCGATGCTGGGCACTCTGGTTCCATGATTTTTGATTACATCCTCGTACCTCCATGCATATGTTTATGATATTTACGTGCATGATGCTTATTGTCATTGAGTGACGGGTGGACGAGATCCACATTTATACAGACTTTGATTATATACAGATCTTGATTACATTGATCATACTTTATTTGTATATATAACAGGGTATGAGGGCGCTGTTATATATACCTTTACACCAATATTAGTGGAATGGGACACTAATATATGTGTATTGATATCCATTTGATACTTCATCACATTACTTCATGCAGACATACCTCTTATATATGACATGTTATTACCTGAGGCACTGACACTTGGCACTACATACATGTATAGTTATTTCATTGCCACCTTTGCATGCTTCAGACTTATTCATTTGAGGTTTATATTTATATTGATCGTATGACCTAGGTTTGCGTCATACATGCGATTTTCTGTTCGTAGATCTTTTTCTACTCACGAGTTGGCAACTCACCCCTGTTGTGCCCCACTTTCTTGCAGGTTTGCCGTACAGGATTCTTTACGGCTTTGCGGGCACTGTTCCTTTCGGGTGACTTGTTAGTAGGTGGGTTTATGGTATCGCACCCATCATTATACATTGTATATTATATTTCAGTTGTATCTAGAATTTCCATCAACCAAAACTTGTACTTATTTGAGATAGAGACCAGTGATGTTTATTCTTTCGACCTTAGAGTCGCGTGTTACATTCTATGGGTTTCTGGCTGGTTGAGTTTCTTTCTGTTGTGATCCTCGCCTTTAGGCATTGTATATTATGTTGCATACAGGTTGTTTTGACATGGTTCTTCCTACTCTCTACTACATCTCTTGGTTTAGATTTCTGGGTTCGGCTTACTTAGCATACGTACGCCTTGAGACGTTCGTAGTCTAAGTGCCGGTCATGTTCCGTACTTTCGGGTCGTGACAAAGTTGGTATCAGAGCGTTAGGTTTTACCTTCGGAGCGTAGGATGACCTTGGTTGATGGAATAGGTGACTAAAGTAGAGTGACGTACCGTAGGTATGTCCGCGGCATATTTACGATATGCCACTCCACTTAAGAAGCCTTAGGATGTACATTTCTTTGTCCAGTATCATATTCATTCCTAATCTAGCCTCATCGGTACCAGTTATGGTTTTGTTGCCACGATTACGGGCAGGGAGAGCTACGGCTAAGAGTTGAGGTCAGCATGAGCTCGTTGTGAACGAGGACTGACCAGGACGTGATTCCGGCGACACACGAGTGCAGAGATGTGTCTTTTATTTTGTTTTCGCGCCACGAGCATTGGATTGATCGCGGTTTGAGATTTCTCGGACGTGCAAATCAGCACCAGAGGATCGGGCCATTGTTAGAGCTGCCAGTTGAGAGAGGACTGTCGATGTACAGCATACCTCAGAGATTGATAGGATGTCGCTTCCGGAGCTTACGAGCTGAGATAGCTGGAAATTCCAGGCAGATATGAGACAGGTGATAGCTAGTCTATCCCGATTTGAGAGGCGAAGGTGATTCGCCCGATTCATGCACCAGAGCAGGCCAAATTGAGTTGAAGATTTCCAGTTGGAGAGTCTTACTCAGATCTAGAGCAGACCGGTATAGAGGTGACCGCCGATGTATCGCCTTTCCTGGAGGATTGAGGCGTTGTTCAGTGTACCGACGAACGAGCCAGTTGTCGCTGCAAGCGACGAGACGTTGCCCAGGTGTTGGAGCTATTGCAGTACAAGGTTGTACTAAGAGATGATAGAAGGTCGCTAGTCACCAAGGGTGAATGACTAGGACATGTAGTCCGTTCGCTATCCCGATGCGAGATCATCAGAAAGATTGATTCCAGCTAGAGACGACTTCAGGCAGAGACATTGAGAGTCGACAGAGACGATCGAATGTCAGAAACCTATTATTCCAAGTTTAAAGTATTCGGAAAGACGTGCAAGCAATTCTATGGTCCCTCTAGAAGAATGAAACCCTAACTCGACTTAATGACCGTGTGAAAGCCTTTGAACCTTAGGGTTTGCGACGGTTCTGTGGCGCCATTAGTGAGGCTTGGGTTTGCCCTTCTACGGCTGGACCACCGATGCTGTGGTATGTACTCGATACTCTTATACTGTACCCAAGATGTTGAGCTCTTGGGGGATTATGAGGTTTTGACGAATCGATCGGATGGCTCAACTTAATTCGGATGCTAAGTGGTGAGATGCATTTCTTGGAAGACTCCAGATACGAGGATAGCCATCGGAGCTCAGTCCATGCAGCCACGATGAGACGAGTCCGAATCAGTTGACATTGGAGCCGAGTGAAGTGAAAAGTTTGACATCATCGACGAGATAGTTGACCAGGCTTGGTTAAAGGACCCGTTCAGCCAGACATCTTCTACAGTATGATGGAGCTACAAAGTACGCGATTTCGAGTCCGTGCGAGAGACTTCGGATAGACCGTGGTCGAGAACAGTTACAGTGCGTAGATAGCACGGTGTGACGTCATAGTGAATGACGATAAGACAAGCGAAACTAGAGGTTCATGCGAGACGCTGACGAGTGGTCATTACTTTCCGTCAAGGCTAGAGACCTGATATACTTACAGAAGCGTTTGGATACGGGCAGTTCTCGAGAAGATGCGATGCGGAGGACCCAGATGACCGGAAAAGAGAAAGGATTATATAAGAGTACCGGCCTCCGTACAGTTTGGCATGGGCGAGATCGGAAGAGACCTTGAGCAGGATTCCTTCCAAGACACAGCTGCAAGGATATTTGCACCCAAGATCAGATGTGATGCGCACTCAAGGAGCCATAGGCCGACGCCAGTGACATGCTGCTTTACGAATGGTCATCAGGATTGACCGAGGAATGACCAGAGAAGTGCCAGAACGGAATCGTCCCCGTTAGCACATCTGACAGGGCCGATGAGCCGATGGATCATAAGATTGGTAATCCCCAGAGAAGACTTGAACCCAGGAGTGGTCATGTTATGCACCCCAGCAGGCCAGAGTTCAGAATCGTCGACGAGACGTTCTACGAGTGACCACGACAGTTGGCCAGAGATTCGTAGAGGACGTGCTTGAGCGGAACTAGCCCGCCATACTTGATTTCGATGTTTTGGGTGATTTATTCGCATGATTTGATTTTGATGATTGAGGATTTACGATTTTTGCACAGTTGTTGCACCTGATATCGTTTTCGTGCTTTGGTTTCACATGTTTGTGATTTATGGGATTTAGACATTTGAGTTGATTTTGTGCGTATGCGGGCACACGATTTGGTTCCTGCACTCTGTATAGTTTATATATGCTTGCAGTGCAATGTTTTGTATTTGTGCACTTGGATGCACTGGATTTCGATTTCGATGGTGATGTTCGATATTTGTTTTGTGCATTTTATGCACCTGATTGGACTTTGCGCGTGGTTGGCGCTTGATATTGGATTTCATTATTTCATGCATGATGGATGCACCGGATTTGGATTTTTAGCGCATGTTGGGCGCCTGTTATGAGATGCGATTTGGTGCACACCAGATGCACTAAATCGGGATTTTCGTGCATGTCAAATGCACCTGATTTTGCGGTCAGGCACACATGTTGCCTATGACCGATGTTGTGTGCACAACCGTTGCACCTTGATGTCGTTTTTGTGCAACTGCTTGGCACATGTATGGATTTTGATTTCCGTGCGCACCGGACGCACAGGGTTTTCATATGCATTTTTGGGGATTGATTTCTATGGAGCAGTACATTTTTATGATATTGCGATTGATTTTCGTACTGAGCAGGACTAGTCATAGGACAGTGCCTGGGTATATTTTGCATGCATTGACAGTTTTCAAAGGGATTTCCAAAAGCGAGCTATAGTCTCATTATTTACATACGTGTCTGATACGACACGAAATGTTTAAAACAGGAAACCCTTCAAAGTTATTTTAAAAAAAAACGGCGGAACGTGTACATTAAACAAAAGATACGTAAGTATATGGCTATTTTCTTAGAGGGACGTCCGCCACTGTGCAGTGTTATGTGTACTGCACAGCGATATTTTTAATGAAATTTGGCATGCATTTCCTTCAAATTTTTACATGTATAGCTCCGATTTCTAGCATATCAGTTTTGCTTTGGATTCGGCATTCATGTTTTCACCTTGACTCCGATAATTGCGGGATGCTTGATGGAGTTTTGATTTCGAGTTATCTGCTCGCTACTCATACGCATGTGTTGCGCTATTATGCGTTTTATGGATTGATGATTCGGAGCCCCGTCGACTTGGACGTTTTATTGAAATGTTTTGGGATTTGGAGGTTTAAACTTAAATTTGGGGACCGAATTTCTTTAAGGGCGGAAGACTGTAACATTTCAAAAAAATAAAATATTATTTTTGGGAATTTTCGTATTTTAATATTAATTTTTAATGAATATTTTAATAGTCGGTATAATTAACTACCGATAAATAGGAAAATTTTGGGAAAATTATGGAAATTCTAAAATAGGTTATTTTGTGGAATTATGGCATTTTTAAGCTTTTATGGTTATGTAAATGCAATTTTGGTGTTGACCGCGATTAAAAATCGCTAATTGCATTTTTGGCTTTTTGTGCAAAGATGTGCACATAACATTTTTCTACACTTGCACACTTGTCTCATGTTTTGGACCCATGTTGAGCCTAGGGTTGGTCCATGCTTAGGTGACCATGGTGGGTGAGCCATGTTTAGCCACCCATGGTGGTTTAACCCATTTGGCAAGCTAATTGGATTTAATTAAGGATTTAGCTTGTTTAGGGATTAGTTTAGTGGGGGTTGACCTTGTGTAGAGAGAGAGAGAGAGAGCCATGATGGTTGTTCCTTCTAAGAGAGAGAGGGAGGTGACTCCTAGGTAGTGTCACAATCACCCTTCACTTCTAAACTTTTACCTCTCACACCTCTCCCTCTCACTCACTCACTCACTCACTCACACTCACATCTCTCACACACCACCACACCATCATAAACCTCACACTTCACCCCACATAACAACACCTACAGCACACATTCAGCCACCCTAGCAGACATCAAAAGTACCAGCAGCCTCACCATCTTCAGCAGCAGCAGCACACTAACTTCAGCCCAATTTCAACCCTTCAGCCTCAATTCTACATCAGCTGAAACAATACCCTTCAACACAACACCACCACAACCATCCCACATCACCAAGTAAAAACAACAATAGCCACACCAATTCCAGCTTAGGCAACATTCTGTTGTTGAATAAGAAAACAGTTTCAGCAACTGCCAGCAGCAGCAAACACCATACACTTGAGGCTGCTGCAGGGAACTTCAGCAGCTACACCCTCCCTCCTTCTTCCCTTCCCCTTCATCCTCGGACACTCATGAGGTATAATCTTGCAACCCAACTCCTTTTTATCAAGTTATGGTTAGTCAAAACTGAAAGTTACTGTTGTATCCATTATTTAGTGCTAGTTTAGGCAAAACTTGAGTGAGACTTGACCAAGTGTGGTTTTGATCGTTAGTATAACCTTATTAGGTGTTTTTGAGGCCATTGTAACCAATATTACCCCAAATTTCCAGTAAGTTACCAGAGTTGCTCGACTTGGCGTATTTTGGCATTTTTGTCGATTTTTGAGACCTTTCTGAGACCTGCTTTCACCCGGGACCTCCTAGGGAAAAATAGGCATGTCAGTGAGCTGTGCAGGCACCCTGGAACCACTACCCAAAGACTTAGCCACCAATTCCAAATCCCGGCCGCAAATTGAATCCTCCTGGCCGCAATTTGCGGCCAGAGCAGTATAAAACTGCCTCGTTTTGCGTGTACAGCCCCTTTTCATGTAAAAATTGACCCCCGGTGTGTCTAGTTTTGACTGTTTCCTGTTAGGATAAAATCTGGGCTTATTTTCATGAGTTGGCGTATGTTTTACGACATGTTTTCGTATGGATTTTGGGTATTTGGTGGTTCATTTCTGTCGGGTGGCGTTTGGACGTCAACGACAGTGGTGATTGGCTGTTTTTGCACACAAGGTCACAGGTTTTTACCTATGGGCGTAGTGTGCACCATTTTAGTTTCCGACATGGTTTTCATGAGTTTTAGCGTGTGATATCCTTGTAGGTACCCCACGTGGCGTCGAGGTGTTGGAGATGCAAATGGCGACATCAGCACCGGCACACATATGAACAAGGTGAGTAGATTTATATCCACGGGGAGAAGTCGGGTGGATGGCGTATAGCACCCCCGCAGTCCGATGCCTAGTATAACATATAGGTTATATTTACTGATATATGCTAGCTTATGTGTGACTTGGTTGTTTAGGATGTGTTAGGTGGAATATGCATAGGATAGGGTTAGAAGTAGCTAGTGTAGTTCTAGTCGCGAACCTAAAATAGGGTTACACCCACACGCACACACGTAAGGATTTGCTAGGGTTATACGGTGACAATGAGGATATTGGAGGATATTGGAGGACATTGGAAATGAGTCGATGAGATATGTTCTGAGCTTATAATATCGGTGATATGGTAGGACTCATATTAGAGATACGCCCTAATAAGATAGCGGATCTTTAGACGACGATACATATCAGAGTGATATACTTTGAATAATTGACATGTGGTCGAGATATGAGATATGTCCGGTTAGATATTTATAGTGGGTCGCATGGAGTGATATACCCTTCTCTATGACGAAATATGATGTTGTTATCAGTTATTTGAGGCTGTAGGCCAGCGACCAGATCATGATTGGATTGATGATACTAGAGTTATACTAGACATTGGTCAGTACCCAGATTATGATGATCTTGATAAAGAGAATACTTGATGAATGACATGATAGATGTGATATCGACCCGTACCTGGATTTGGGAATGCCGTACGACGGATTCACGTACGAGCCATAAATTAATGTTAGATCCGCGCTCTAGACTTGGGATGTCTGATCATAGATATTATATCGGATGTGATATTATCGAGGCGGGATCACTGACTATATATGTATATATATATGTATCGACTCAGATTTAGGTGGTTTCCATACCCCTCCAGATTGACTTGATAGTTAGATCAGTAGTTAGTACAGTAGATGTTAGGCTAGACCCGAGTCATACCTATTTCAAAACTTACGGTTCGGGAATATCTTAAAAACAAGTGAACGGATTCTACGGATATTTTCAAAGGACGTATCTTTCTTAAAAACCCCGTAGCCCTTATTTTACTAAAAACCCCGATCTGTCCTATTTCAAATGGCACAATTTCATAGCTTATACATATTGATGTAGACTTTTCATAGTTGCGTTGATTCATTTGATTCCGCATGATCATTTCTATTCACATTTCATTTCATATGCTATTGATATATTACCATCATGCTGTTAGGACACCAGCACCATTATCGATGATGCGTATGTTTCACGTACACTCGCTTGCTAGCTCACATACTTCATCATCGATAATTGCCATGTCACGACATTATAGTATTGTTGCATTCAGAATACGGTCCTTGCATGGCATACTCATTTACACTTATATTTGTGCACATACTCATACTTGTACACATACATGTTTGCACATACATAGATGATATTTATAAATTTTGGGAAACGCAAGATACTCTTCAAAACTGATTCATTTTAAAAAGAGCGGATTCCCTCAAAATGTGCATATTACCATTCCAGGTTGCATGATAGACAGATGTGCTTGCATTCTTTACATATCGCCTATATCGTGCATTCGATTATACGCATTGAGATATATTGTTTCCATGATATTTCTGGATTTGGAAACCGTGGATATTTCAAAACAAAATATGTAATTGTTTTAAAAACCCGGTTACCCTTGATATGATATTTCAGTGCGTCCACCATGTGTTTTCTCGGTGCTAGAGTGACATGTGGAACCCGATTCGAGGAGGCGGATGAGGCCGAATACGGGTGGTGGACCCGGTACGGTACCCCGGGGCGAGAACGGATCGCTGTGCAGTAAACGGTGAGCCCGGCAGAGGGACTACTACCTACCGGTGATTGGTTGGACCTGGCGGTTATCCGGAGGATACTGACCAGAGTCGAGAGATGGATACGGGACGACTCGTACTGCCGGGGCCGACGGCCGATACCGCAGACGGAGCCCGTGGGCTGACCCGGACTGACCGGTGTCCGATATATGAGGATTTACGTGCCGATGCTGGGCACAGTTTTCATGATGTTTTCGAGTGTCGATACTGGGCACTCAGGGTCCATGATTTTTGATTACATCCTTGTACCTCCATGCATATGTTTATGATATTTACGTGCATGATGCTTATTGTCATTGAGTGACGGGTGGACGAGATCCATATTTATACAGACTTTGATTATATACAGACCTTGATTACATTGATCATACTTTATTTGTATATATAACAGGGTATGAGGGCGCTGTTATATATACTTTTACACCAATATTAGTGGAATGGGACACTAATATATGTGTATTGATATCCATTTGATACTTCATCACATTACTTCATGCAGACATACCTCTTATATATGACATGTTATTACCTGAGGCACTGACACTTGGCACTACATACATGTATAGTTATTTCATTGCCACCTTTGCATGCTTCAGACTTATTCATTTGAGGTTTATATTTATATTGATCGTATGACCTAGGTTTGCGTCATACATGCGATTTTCTGTTCGTAGATCTTTTTCTACTCACGAGTTGGAAACTCACCCCCGTTGTGCCCCAGTTTCTTGTAGGTTTGTCGTACATGATTCTTTACGGCTTTGCGGGCACTGTTCCTTTTGGGTGACTTGTTAGTAGGTGGGTTTATGGTATCGCACCCATCATTATACATTGTATATTATATTTCAGTTGTATCTAGAATTTCCATCAACCAAAACTTGTACTTATTTGAGATAGAGACCAGTGATGTTTATTCTTTCGACCTTAGAGTCGCGTGTTACATTCTGTGGGTTTCTGGCTGGTTGAGTTTCTTTCTGTTGTGATCCTCGCCTTTAGGCGTTGTATATTATGTTGCATACAGGTTGTTTTGACATGGTTCTTCCTACTCTCTACTACTTCTCTTGGTTTAGATTTCTGGGTTCGGCTTACTTAGCATACGTACGCCTTGAGACGTTCGTAGTCTAAGTGCCGGTCATGTTCCGTACTTTCGGGTCGTGACAGAATCTATAGACGTGATGAAAACTAGTGATTACGTTTTCTTATCCATTAATGATTTGATACTAGATCGATGACGATTAATCGAGGTTTAAGGATCTTTCAAAGAAACTAGGGTTTCTTCATCTCATCCTTTGTCCTTTCGATGAATCTCATTCAAAAAGCTAGCCTCTAATAAATTGAAGCATCGATCGTGGATCGCTAATTAAGAGCGAAAACATTCAAGAAAGCATCCCTCGAAACTAGGTTGCTGATGTTTCAATTTACAACAGTTTACAAAACTTATAGGAATTAAGAATCGGTTCAAGATTTGTAGCATCATCATCTATTGATTTTCTCGACTCCTTCACGAGCGGAGTTTTACACAAACATCATAACAAGAAACACAATCAAGAATTGAGATCTAATCATGATGCAAGAATGTAAAGAAAGCAAGATTAAAGATCTTCACCTTTATTATTCAACAATTCGTTACACTTCGCTCAAAGACTACAAGAAATTGAGGAAAGAACTAGATTGTCGAATTTAGCGTCGCATCGTCTCCGTGAGCCGCGGATCGTCTTGGACCACTTGCGTGGATGAAGATCGGCTTCGCTCCAAAAGGATTGTTGATTTCTCGCTTGATTTGGTACTCGGTTTTCTTGATTTTGGCTTGGATTTTGAATTAGGGTTAGGGTTACAAGTTGTGTCACTCAACTTTTGTTGGGAATTGATGGGGGATCAACAACTAACTAATGAACAACCCAAAACCCTAGATCTAGGTTTCCTTTTATAACCATCTCAACCCTAGATCTAGAATTCAAATTTTAAATTTCCCTCCAAAAGTTTGTTAGAGAGTGGCTTCTATAGTAGTTTGTTGGAAGGAATATTCTAGAATAAGGTATATTCTAGGGTGAATTTGTTAGTCCGAGCCTTCTGGATGAAGCCACGTGGACATCTGGAGTCTTCTTGAAACTAAGACCGTTACAAGAAGGCACGTGAGAAAATATGCTGCCCTGATGTCATCAACTAGCCGCGGATCCGCGGCGGGAATGGGCCTTTGGCCGCAGATCCGCGGCGCTATAGTGGCCTTGCTACTTGAAACTTCTGTGCTTATTTTGTGCTGACATTTTGGCCTTTGTCAAATGTGTGGAATCTAATAATTCTCTTTAGTTCATTGCCAGATCTTGTCAAGTCCTGAAAGTACGGAATATGACCGGCACTTAAACTACGAAACGTCTCGAGGAGTACGTAATCTAAGTAAGCCGAAAACCCAGAAATCCAAACCAAGAAAAGTAGTAGAGTGAAGGAAAACCAATTTAAACAAGTAGTTTTAATAGCATAAGCCGAATTATGCGGTTTTTAAAAAAATACATCAATATTTCCCGAAAATTTGGGCAGAGACTCCTTTGTAAATACTGGCTCCCAAACGGGATACAACATGAATAGAATATGAAATCAATAAAAGGCATCCCCAAGCGGGAGCTAGCTCTTCGTCAATCGACGGTTACAACCACACAAGCAATATAATATACAACGCCAATGGCGAGGATCAAAAACTCAAAACCACAAGAAAACCACAGAAATAAAACGCGCGACTCTAAGGTCGAAAGAATAACATCACTGGTCTCTATCTCTGAAATAAATACATGTTTGGTTGATGGAACTTCTAGATACAACAGAATAATGATATACAAGATATAATGGGGGGTACGATACAAGTAAACCCACCTACTAGCAAATCACCCAAAGGAAACTATGCCCGCCAGCCGTAATGAAACCAGTACGGCAACCTGCAAGAAACTGGGGCACAACAGGGGTGAGTTGCCAACTCGTGAATAGAAAAACATCTACGGAAAGAAATCGCATAAATAACACAAAATAGGTCAATGATCATAATATATCCTCAAATATATGTATAACATGTTGCCTATAACAATGGCTAGGGTAATATTTAACCCGAGTGTGATCTCATGTGCCCGTGTCAGTGCCTTAGGTAGCAATATATCATATGAATGAGGTATGAATGCATGAAAACAGAATACATGTAAATGAAGGAACTGTTTTCATAAATTAGTGAGATTTCCTTTGTATTTTTAAAATGAGGTATCATAAATGAAATCAGTATCAACAGTGTCTAGCATCGACACAAAATATAAATCTCAATGTCTCAAAACCTCAGGCTCCGGCTATCCGGACTGGCCTGTATCATCAAATCTCAGTACCTCAATATCTCAAAATCTCAATGTCTCAATCTCAATATCTAGGGCCCCGTCAGTCCAGACCGGCCCCTACCATCCATCTCAAGACCACGACGGTATCCTCCGGATATCCGACGCGTCGGGTAAAATCACCGGTAGGTAGTCTCCCCCTGCCAGGCTCATCGTCATCACCACGAGCTTCTTGCCCCGGGGTACCTTACCGGGCCCACCATGTACCCAAAACGGTTCATCCGTCTCCTCAAATCGGGTCTCGAAATTCATCAGCAAACTCCTGGTGGACGACTCATACATCATGGGAAAACCGCATTTTTATTTAAAAAGAGAGAAAGCAGTTTATATATATTTTGCGGTTTTTCTCCAAATCCAGAAAGTATCATGGAAATTCGAATCATCAATAGCATGTAAAACCATGAATATAAACATGAGCATCCATGAATGCGGCATATAATGAATAACAGTATGCATGAAGTGACAAGTAACAACTACAATGTCTATACTAGCATATAAGGCAAGCAACTAATCATCATGTTAATACTACTAGTTAACAAGCTACATTAGGCAATAATATTTTCTAAGGTGTGCGTGACTTGGCAATTACCGATAAAGATGTGTGTGAGCCGGCAAGTAAGTGTACGTGGTACATACGCATCATCGGTAATGGTGATGGTGTCCTAACAGCATGATATCAATAATGAAATATGAATTTCAAAAAGTATGCGATGCGGAGCAATAGCAATAATATGCGGGAGCTGAATACTAGACACAACGATAACTAAACTGCATTACCCTAATATACGTCCTACAATATTGCCTTTTGAAATAACACGAATCGCGGTGTTTTGAAAATAAGGGCTACGGTGTTTTTAAGAAAAGATACGCCTATCGAAATATCCGTAGAATCCCTTGACCTGTCTTTTAAAATACCACGATTCGTTAGTTTTGAAATAGGTAGGAGTTTAATCTAATCTAACAACTACACTAAACTATACGGTTGAACTAACAAGCTGAACTACAGGTAAGAAAACCGCCTAACATCTGAGTCGATACGTATACATACCTGTATATATATAGTCGGTGATCCGGCCTCAATAATATCATATCCGATACCATATCTATAATCCGACATCCCAAGTCAAGAGTATGGATCAATCATCAATATATAGCTCGTACGTAAATCCGTCGTACGGCATCCCCAAATCTGGGTACGGGCCAATATCATGTTCATCACATTATTCATCTAGTATCTTCTTTATCAAAGATCCTAATCCAGGTACTGATCTCTGTATAGTACAATACTGATACCACCTAAGTATGCATGCACATGTGTGAAAACTACGTCAAAGGACCCGCTAAAACATCAGGTCGTACATCAAATACGAACCCTGCCAAATCACCGTTCTCGCGGTCTCAATCAAATCTTATCGACTTATCTCAAATCCCAATTACTATCCTCAAATTAGTATATGAACACATAGTCCCATACCCATGTGAACACATAACAATATAACCCGATATAAGCACATGTGAAAGATGAATGTATGCAAGTATAGTATGTGTGTGTAAAAGTGGGGTAACCTCTACTCTAGGGTCTCGCAACACTAACTAATCCGATCACACCCTAAATCCATCTATATCATTGCTAACACCAAACAATACATATAATCACTATGTGTGTATACGTATTCGTATACATCACCACGAACTGCGGGGGTGCTATACGCCATCCACCCGACTTCTCCCCGTAGATATAAATCTACTCACCTGGTCCTCGCTCGCCGGTGCCGACGTCGCCACGCGCTTGCTTGTCGTCTCGAAGTCCACATGGGGTACCTACATATCACAACGTATCGTATCGCATAAAAACCCAATTCAAAATTGAAACGGCATACGAAAACTAAATCGGCACGCGTATCATGCATAGGTCAAAGCCTATCGCCTACACATGCAAGAATTGCCAAACCAACCCTCGATGTCGATGTACAAACGTCAAAACATCGAGAAAAACACCAAACACACTCATTTGTACAGTTACAAGCACTAATTATAATATAAAATAGCTTAAAATTCGCAAAAACCCCAATTTCACTTAAAAAGTCATTTTTCCGCACAATTCGCCGTTTTTGTACAAAACATGATGTTTTAACAAAACTAATGGCCATAAGGCTCACTAACCATCTTAATTAAGTCATAAAAACAATTCCCATAATTTAATCTCGTTAATTTCCAAAAACCCTAAAATTCTAGTTTACAAAATACCTAAATTTTAACAATTTTATAGCAAAAAAATGCACAAACCAGAATCTAGCTTGGATTTTCATGAACTAAAGTATTAAACTACACTTAATAATGTTAAAGAAGTCATGAAAAGTATATTTAGATTTTTCTCTTAATTATAATCATAGTTTTCAAAACCTAGTTAGCAAATTAGCGTAATTGTCACAATTTAAATCAACAAAAATGCAACCTAGCAACTTACTTTGATTTAGCAACCATTAATATGTCAAAACATCACAAAAGTATAATCTCATAACATAAAACCCTAACTAGCAATTAACCCCATTCTAGAATTCCCAAGCTTTCAAATTAAAACCTAATTAAGCATCTAATTAGATAATAAGGAAGTATTATAGCAACAATTAAGTAACTAATCAAAAATCAAACCATGAGACAAATATTTATACCTCACAAAACTTGAATCAAACATGCAACCTAGCCTCACAAACTTGCTTCTTTCACCATGATCCATACTAGAATAGGTAAAGGAAAAATGGGTAAGAATTGGATTTGAGTTTTAGCTTGATTTTAGATGGAATTTTGGAGATTTTTTTGAAGGGTTTTGAGTGAAATGAGATGAGAAAAAGGGGAGGACAGCAAGAGGGAGGCTCGGCTGCATCATGAGGAGGAGAGGAGTGAGAGTGAGGTGGGGAAAAGCAAGTGAGGAAAGTTCAAAGTCAACACAAAAGTCAAAGCCCATACTTTAATTAACTCCTTCTCTCTTTATTCTTTTCTTTTCAAATCTTCAAGTGGGGAAAATTGTTGGGGCTGCTGAATTCAGCCATGAGAGGAAATAAATGGTGGTGTGTAAGTGTGGGTATGGGTGTGGGGTGATGAAAAATGATAAATACAATACCCTAAACATCCATTTACACTAAAAAAAAGCATTTTTTCTTCAATAATTTCTAAACCGTTTTGGCAAATGATTTCGTTTCAAAAACCACATGATATAATTTTGTTTAATGTTTTATGATGCAAAAAATTTGTTTCAACTCATTCCAATTTGTAATTTTCCCTAATTAAATATATTAGTGACGGCTTAAAATAATATTAAAATAATTAATTTCGGAAAAATTTTCAGAAAATTTGAAATTTCACCAGTGGCTCAATAAACACCAAATACTAGCAATTACAGAGCTAGAATATGTATATTTAGTTTTATAATAATGATATTTGCATTTTTACTTTTTACAGAAAAACCCCCTTATTTTACCGTTTTTTCGAAATTTCACCGAAACGATTTTCAAAACGTTACAATCTTCCCCCATTAAAGAAATTCGGTCCCTGAATTTAAATTGAAACCCCCCCAATTACTAAAATATTTCAGCCAAAACCATCTAATCGCTGGGGCTCCGAAATCATAAATACATAAAACGCATCATAGCGCAATGCATGCGCATGAAAAATGAGCATATAACTCAAAATCAAAACTCCGTCAAGCATCTCGCAATCATCGGAGTCAAGGTGAAGACACGAATGCCAAATCTCAAGCAAGACCGATAAGCTATAAATCGGAACTATACATGTAAATATCAGGAGGAAATGCATGCCAAATCCTTTAAGTTACTGTGCAATGCACATAACACTGCACAGTGGCAGACGTCTATCATAAGAAAATAACTATATACATATATACCTTTGTTTGAAATATACGTTCCGCAGTTTTGGGAAACAATTTAGAAGGGTTTTCCTTGTTTTAAACGTTTCGCGTCATATCAGACACGTAGGTAAATACTGAGACTATAGCTCGCTTTTTGGAATTCCCTTCAATAGCTATCAATGTATGCAAAATACATTCAGGTACTGTCCTCTGACTAGTCCTGCTTAGTACGAAAACACATCGCAATTATTATAAAAAAAACGTACTGCTCTATAAGAAATCAATCCCAAAATACGTGTATGAATACTACGTGCGTCTAGTGCGCACGACAATCAAAATCCATATACGTTCCATATAAGTGCACAGAAACAAGATCTAAGTGCATCGGGAGTGCACAAAGCATCTGTCGTAGGCAACGTGTGTGCCTGACAGCAAAAATCAGGTGCATCTGACATACACGAAAAAATCTCGATTTAGTGCATCTGGTGTGCACCAAAATCGCATCTCAAGACATGCGCTCAACATGCGCGAAAACCCAAAACCAGGGCATCCATCATGCACGAAATCATGAAATCCAATATCAAGCACCGAACATGCGCAAAATCAAATCAGGTGCATAAGGTGCACAAAACAGATATCGAGTATCACAATCGAAATCGAAGTCCAGCGCATCTAAGTTCACAAAAGGCGTATCACTGCACTGCAAGCATATATAAACCATACAGAGTGCAGGAACCAAATCGTGTGTATGCATATGCACAAAATCAACTCAAATATCTAAAACCGTAAAATCACAAACATGTGAAACCAAAGCACGAAAACGATATCAAGTGCAACACTGTGCAAAGATCGTAAATCCTCAATCATCAAAATCAAATCATGCGAATAAATCACCTAAAACATCGAAATCAATAATGGCGGAATAGTACCGCTCAAGTGCATCCTCTAAGAATCTCAGACCAACTGTCGCGGTCACTAGTGGGACGTCTCGTCGATGATCATGAACTGTGGCCTGCTGGTGTGCGTAACAATGACTACTCCTGGGTCAAGATCTTCACTGTGAATTACCAATCTCTCGGTCCATCATCGCGACCACTCGTAAGACAGCATATCACTGGCATCGGCCTCTAGCTCTCTGAACGTACGTGACACATCTGATCCTGGGTGTAAGTATTATTGCAGCAGTGTCCTGGAAGGAATCTTGCTCACGGTCTCTTCCATGTCTCGTCTCTGCCAACTGTCCGGAAGTCATCGTCCTTTCCTATATCTGCATTTTGCTCTGGAACGGCTGCATACCCATCGCGACTCCTTTTGGAAGGTATATCCAGTACTCTGCCTAGGCATGCGCATCGCATCTCTGATGTCGGCGGAGGGGAACGTCATCATGTCCAGATCTTGTATGAACCTCTTACTCCATTTTTCTCTAATGTCGACCGCTTCGGACTCGTCTCGTCGTGGCTGCATGGACTGAGCTCCAACGGCTATCCTCGTATCGGGAGTCTCCCAAGAAATGCATCTCACCACCTAGCATCCGAATTAAGTCGAGCCATCCGATCGAGTCGTCAAAACCTCATAATCCCCTAAGAGCTCAACATCTTGGGCACAGTTTAATAGTATCGAGTACATACCACAGCATCGATGGTCCAGCCATAGAAGGGCAAACCCAAGCCTCACTAATGGCGCCGTGGAAATGCCGCAAACCCAAAGGTTCAAAGGCTTTCATACGGTCATTATGTCGAGTTAGGGTTTCATTCTTCTAGAGGGACCATAGAATTGCCTGCATATCTTTTCGACTACTTTAAACTTGGAATAATAGGTTTCTGACATTCGATTGTCTCTGTCGACTCTCAACGTCTCCGCGTGAAGTCGTCTCTAGCTGGAATCAATCTATCTGATAACCTCGCATCGGGGTAGCGAACGAACCACGTGTCCTAGTCATTCATCCTCGGTGACTAGCGACATTCTATCATCTCTTAGTACAACTCGTACTACAATAGCTCCAACATCTGGGGCGATATCTCGTAGTTCGCAGCAATAGCTGGCTCGCTCGTCTGCACGCCGAACAGTGCCTCGACCATCATGAATAAGCAATACACCAACGGTCATCAAAATCTGGCTGGCCTCTATCATTGGCTCAATCCTTTAGTACTGATCGGCACGTCCGAGAAATCTCGTAAAGGCGATCCGCCAAACGCTCATGGCACGAAAACGTCATAAAAAGACACATCTCCGCAATCGTGTGTCGCCGGAATTTCGCCCTGGTCAGTCCTCGTTCGTGACGAGCTCGTGCTGACCGCAACTCTAGCTGTAGCCCTCCCTGCCCGTAATCGTGGCAGCAAAACCATAACTGGTACTGATGAGGCTAGATCAGAATGAATATAATACTGAGCAAAGAAATGTACATCCTAAGGCTTCATAAGTGGAGTAGCGTATCGTAAATATGCTGTGGAACATACCTACGGTACGTCACTCTACTTTACTCACCTATTCCATCAACCAAGGGTCATCCTACGCTCCGAAGGTAAAACCTAACGCTTTGATACCAACTTTGTCACGTCCCGAAAATACGGAATATGACCGGCACTTAAACTACGAAACGTCTCGAGGCGTACGTAATCTAAGTTAGCCGAAAACCCAGAAATCCAAACCAAGAAAAGTAGTAGAGTGAAGGAAAACCAATTTAAACAAGTAGTTTTAATAGCATAAGCCGAATTATGCGGTTTTTAAAAAAATACATCAATATTTCCCGAAAATTTAGGCAGAGTCTCCTTTGTAAATACTGGCTCTCAAACGGGATACAACATGAATAGTATATGAAATCAATAAAAGGCATCCCCAAGCGGGAGCTAGCTCTTCGTCAATCGACGGTTACAACCACACAAGCAATATAATATACAACGCCAACGGCGAGGATCAAAAACTCAAAACCACAAGAAAACCACAGAAATAAAACGCGCGACTCTAAGGTCGAAAGAATAGCATCACTGGTCTTTATCTCTGAAATAAATACATATTTGGTTGATGGAACTTCTAGATACAACAGAATAATGATATACAAGATATAATGGGGGGTACGATACAAGTAAACCCACCTACTAGAAAATCACCCGAAGGAAACTATGCCCGCAAGCCGTAATGAAACCTGTACGGCAACCTGCAAGAAACTGGGGCACAACGGGGGTGAGTTGCCAACTCGTGAATTGAAAAACATCTACGGAAAGAAATCGCATAAATAACGCAACCTAGGTCAATGATCATAATATATCCTCAAATATATGTATAACATGTAGCCTATAACAATGGCTAGGGTAATATCTAACCCGAGTGTGATCTCATGTGCCCGTGTCAGTGCCTCAGGTAGCAATATATCATATGAATGAGGTATGAATGCATGAAAACAGAATACATGTAAATGAAGGAACTGTTTTCATAAATTAGTGAGATTTCCTTTGTATTTTTAAAATGAGGTATCATAAATGAAATCAGCATCAACAGTGTCTAGCATCGACACAAAACATAAATCTCAATGTCTCAAAACCTCAGGCTCTGGCTATTCGGACTGGCCTGTATCATCAAATCTCAGTACCTCAATATCTCGAAATCTCAATGTCTCAATCTCAATATCTAGGGCGCCGTCAGTCCAGACCGGCCCCTACCATCCATCTCAAGGCCATGACGGTATTCTCCGGATATCCGACGCGTCGGGTAAAATCACTGGTAGGTAGTCTCCCCCTGCCAGGCTCATCGTCATCACCACGAGCTTCTTGCCCCCGGGTACCTTACCGGGCCCACCATGTACCCGAAACGGTTCATCCGCCTCCTCGAATCGGGTCTCGAAATCCATCAGCAAACTCATGGTGGACGACTCATACAACATGGGAAAACCGCATTTTTATTTAAAAAGAGAGAAAACAGTTTATATATGTTTTGCGGTTTTCCTCCAAATCCAGAAAGTATCATGGAAATTCGAATCATCAATAACATGTAAAAGCATGAATATAAACATGAGCATCCATGAATGCGGCATATAATGAATAACAGTATGCATGAAGTGACAAGTGACAACTACAATGTCTAAACTAGCATATAAGGCAAGCAACTAATCATCATGTTAAAACTACTAGTTAACAAGCTACATTACGCAATAATATTTTCTAAGGTGTCCGTGACTTGGCAATTACCGATGAAGATGTGTGTGAGCCGGCAAGTAAGTGTACGTGGTATATACGCATCATCGGTAAAGGTGATGGTGTCCTAACAGCATGATATCAATAATGAAATATGAATTTCAAAAAGTATGCGATGCGGAGCAATAGCAATAATCTGCGGGAGCTGAATACTAGACACAACGATAACTAAACTGCATTACCCTAATATACGTCCTACAATAGTGCCTTTTGAAATAACACGAATCGCGGTGTTTTGAAAATAAGGGCTACGGTGTTTTTAAGAAAAGATACGCCTATCGAAATATCCGTAGAATCCCTCGACCTTTCTTTTAAAATACCCACGATTCGTTAGTTCTGAAATAGGTAAGAGTCTAATCTAATCTAACAACTACACTAAACTATACGGTTGAACTAACAAGCTGAACTACAGGTAAGGAAACCGCCTAACATCTGAGTCGATACGTATACATACCTGTATATATATAGTCGGTGATCCCGCCTCGATAATATCATATCCGATACCATATCTATAATCCGACATCCCAAGTCAAGAGTGTGGATCAATCATCAATATATAGCTCGTACGTAAATCCGTCGTACGGCATCCCCAAATCTGGGTACGGGCCAATATCATGTTCATCACATTATTCATCTGGTATCTTCTTTATCAAAGATCCTAATCCAGGTACTGATCTCTGTCTAGTACAATACTGATACCACCTAAGTATGCATGCACGTGTGTGAAAACTACGTCAAAGGACCCGCTAAAACATCAGGTCGTATATCAAATACGAACCCTGCCAAATCACCATTCTCGCGGTCTCAATCAAATCTTATCGACTTATCTTAAATCCCAATTACTATCCTCAAATTAGTATGTGAACACATAGTCCCATACCCATGTGAACACATAACAATATAACCCGATATAAGCACATGTGAAAGAAGAATGTATGCAAGTATAGTATGTGTGTGTAAAAGTGGGGTAACCTCTACTCTAGGGTCTCGCAACACTAACTAATCCGATCACACCCTAAATCCATCTATATCATTGCTAACACCAAACAATACAAATAATCACTATGTGTGTATACGTATTCGTATACATCACCACGAACTGCGGGGGTGCTATACGCCGTCCACCCGACTTCTCCCCGTAGATATAAATCTACTCACCTGGTCCTCGCTCGCCGGTGCCGACGTCACCACGCGCTTGCTTGTCGTCTCGAAGTCCACATGGGGTACCTATATATCACAACGTATCGTATCGCAAAAAAACCCAATTCAAAATGAAAACGGCATACGAAAACTAAATCGGCACGTGTATCATGCATTGGTCAAAACCTATCCCCTACACATGCAAGAATAGCCAAACCAACCCTCGATGTCGATGTACAAACGTCAAAACATCGAGAAAAACACCAAACACACTCATTTGTACAGTTACAAGCACTAATTATAATATAAAATAGCTTAAAATTCGCAAAAACCCCAATTTCACTTAAAAAGTCATTTTTCCGAAAATCTAGCAAGCACAATTCGCCGTTTTTGTACAAAACATGATGTTTTAACAAAACTAATGGCCATAAGGCTCACTAACAATCTTAATTAAGTCATAAAAACAATTCCCATAATTTAATCTCGTTAATTTCCAAAAACCCTAAAATTCTAGTTTACAAAATACCTAAATTTTAACAATTTTATAGCAAAAAAATGCACAAACCAGAATCTAGCTTGGATTTTCATGAACTAAAGTATTAAACTACACTTAATAATGTTAAAGAAGTCATGAAAAGTATATTAAGATTTTTCTCATAATTATAATCATTGTTTTCAAAACCTAGTTAGCAAATTAGCGTAATTGTCACAATTTAAATCAACAAAAATGCAACCTAGCAACTTACTTTGATTTAGCAACCATTAATATGTCAAAACATCACAAAAGCATATTCTCATAACATAAAACCCTAACTAGCAATTAACCCCATTCTAGAATTCCCAAGCTTTCAAATTAAAACCTAATTAAGCATCTAATTAGATAATAAGGAAGTATTATAGCAACAATTAAGTAACTAATCAAAAATCAAACCATGAGACAAATTTTTATACCTCACAAAACTTGAATCAAACATGCAACCTAGCCTCACAAACTTGCTTCTTTCACCATGATCAATACTAGAATAGGTAAAGGAAAAATGGGTAAGAATTGGATTTGAGTTTTAGCTTGATTTTAGATGGAATTTTGGAGACTTTTTTGAAGGGTTTTGAGTGAAATGAGATGAGAAAAAGGGGAGGACAGCAAGAGGGAGGCTCGGCTGCATCATGAGGAGGAGAGGAGTGAGAGTGAGGTGTGGAAAAGCAAGTGAGGAAAGTTCAAAGTCAACACAAAAGTCAAAGCCCATACTTCAATTAACTTCTTCTCTCTTTATTCTTTTCTTTTCAAATCTTCAAGTGGGGAAAATTGATGGGGCTGCTGAATTCAGCCATGAGAGGAAATAAATGGGGGTGTGTGAGTGTGGGTATGGGTGTGGGGTGATGAAAAATGATAAATACAATACCCTAAACATCCATTTACACTAAAAAAAAGCCTTTTTTCTTCAATAATTTCTAAACCGTTTTGGCAAACGATTTCGTTTCAAAAACCACAAGATAAAATTTTGTTTAATGTTTTATGATGCACAAAATTTGTTTCAACTCATTCCAATTTGTAATTTTCCCTAATTAAATATATTAGTGACGGCTTAAAATAATATTAAAATAATTAATTTCGGAAAAATTTTCAGAAAATTTGAAATTTCACCAGTGGCTCAATAAACAACAAATACTAGCAATTATATAGCTAGAATATGTATATTTAATTTTATAATAAAGATATTTGCATTTTTACTTTTTACAGAAAAGACCCTTATTTTACCGTTTTTTCGAAATTTCACCGAAACGATTTTCAAAACGTTACAGATCTCAAGTCTTGGACTTGGTGTATTTTTACCATCACCTTTAACTGTTTTGGCTTTTCTCCTGGAATTTCCTGCACAGATTCTCGAGACAAGTGTTGCGCTATACACAAGATCATGCGATGCAAGGATAAACACTCAATTTCCCTCAGAAATGCCGGTTATAATATATAACACATGTTATTCGGTATTTTACAGTCAATTTGCTAATATGTGCTATATTCATACCGAACACCTTTAGATGATTGCAAATAGTAGGGAAATTGATGTGTTAGAAATGCAATATTTTTGACTGATCACCAACTATGCTACTTGTGGATAGGAAATATTCTTCCACAGTCACATTACGGCTGTAAAGATATCAAGAACAATAATAAACTATCTAATACATGTCCATAAGCCATAATAAAACGAGACAAGAATAAAATAATGCGGAAGCAAATGATCCAATGCAAGAATAACTGGAATGTACGTCCCATAATGCGGGCTCACATCAGAAATGAAAATACCGAAAATAAAAGAACTAAATACTAACAAGTCCTCACTGCTCAGCCTGCTGACTGAAGTACTCCTGCTCGGACTGCAACAATGGTAAAGGAATCTGGGCCATGCAAAACCCAGACATCAGTGCGTCATAATATCAAGCAATACTATAAACAGAGGTAGCAATACATGCAGGTACGAGTATAAATGATAAAACAGGAATAACAGGGAAATTAGTCAGGACAGTGGGGTAATGTGTAGTGAGTAATCTAAGCTGGTCTATTGGGTTAACTACTCTCTAGTCTTTGAAATCAATTTGATGAATTATCGATGTAACTCAATAGTATCCCGTGCGTGTCCGGGATCACAGTCTATGACTCTCGGGCTGAATCCGAGACATGCCGCAAGGAAATAAAAGGGTAGTAGGTAATGATGAGTGATGTCAGCAGCATCACCCCGGGGCTGGCCTAACCCGTAAGACTGATCAGAAAAGGTGTCGAACTGTCGAGTTACAAGTCAGGTTTCATCATTGATTTCCCCATACCCCTAAGTTATATATTTTCAAGTCAGGTATTAAATAATCTGGAGCTAATGCCAACACAGGATCAGGCAGGTACAGGTTTGTCTCGATAGACAACAGGAAATGTCCGTAAGGACAACAGGTCAAGTTTGTTGGCATTAGTAGCAAGATCAGGTAACAAGTAAAGCCATGGTACATCAGGTCAAGTATGGTAATATATAGGTATCATGTCATGTCAAGAGGTGCACGGTACCATGTCGTGTCAAGTAGTAGGTGTATCATGTCATGTTAGGGGTGCACAAGAAGTCATGTGGGTGCTGATAATCAAACTAAAAATAAGCAGGGGTATACAAAACAAGTATAGGATACTAATGGAACAATAAAATGGAACACTGTAATGTGGTATGCAAATAGGTACAGATTAAAATATATGGATGCACGGTTATCGATTAGAGTTAGGGTTATGGTTCCAACATTAAGTAAAACGCACATAAACAAATATGGAATGTTAAAATCTCATTATTATGTGTTAAATGATCTAGGGATGCAATTATATATAAAATAGGTTAAATGGATGCAAACGGGTGTCCGATAGGGTAGAAACTATAAAAAGGGTACTATGGGCTATGCAAATAATTATTATGTGATTTAAATACGAATGTGGGTACTATGTATAGTAAATCAAAATACAACATGGTATGTTTCAAGTAATAAATATAAAATGATAAAATGGACATCGAAGTGTTAAAATGAAAAAAATGGCCTTAGATTTAATTTACAGGTTTAACATGCAATTAAATATATATAAAGATAATATAAGTAGCATGTAGCAAGTTTTACTTGCCTCGACAGATCAAGAAACGGGTATACGGAACGTCACACGTCGGCGGGAAAAGTCGCGACGCGCTCACGGTACACGGAACGGATCCAAACAACGTACGAGGGAATCACACGGGTCAGGTACGCTCGCTGGGTCGTCGGGATCGTCGTCGGCACGATCGGATTCCCGCAAACTAAAAGAACAGTGAACCGTTTAAAAGAAAAGAAAAGCAAGAAAAGAAAGAAAGAGAAAAAAGGAAGAGGAAGAAGGAAGAGGAAGAAGAGGAATGAGAAGAGGATTGCTCACTGGGTTAGTAGAGAAGGGTCGTGAGGGTGTCGACGGCCGTGAACGAAGCTCCGGCGATGGGGTTCGCTGCTAGGGTTCGGTTAGGGTTAAGCTAGGGTTTGGTTGCTGGGGTGTTGGTGTAGGGTATGTGCAGGGGTCTTGCGAAGGGGAGGAGAACAGAAGAAAGAAAGGTGAGATGGCGACGGCGATGGTGGTCGACGGTGATGGGATGAGGTGCTGGGTTATTGGTAGGTGCAGGTGAAGTCTCGGGAGAGAATAGAAAAGGAAGAAAATGGAGATGAGGAGGAGGAGAAGAGGATGGAGGCTATGGTGGAGACAAGGTCGAGGGAATAGGAGTTAGGGTTAGGTTTTGAGGAGGCGGCGATGGGTTTTCGAGGGAGGAGATGGCGCTGGGCTTTTAAAAAAAGGAATAGAAAGAGAAGAGTGAAGGGAGGTGAGCGTAGCTGGGAGGCGGTGACCAGAATCGAGAAGGGAACAGTGTTCGCGAGAGGAGAGAGAGCGCGAGAGGAGAGAGAAAGGGGAGGGAGAAAGAAAGTGTAGGGTTCCTGGGCACCCTAATGAGGTCTCACAAGGCATCAACCATGCCAATTTCAAAAATTACGGTGCCGAGAAACCCTAGTGTACGGATCGTTGGCTAGATTTCTAGGCGAAAAGCAAACTAGTTAACAACTTAACTATAAAGAATACGGAAATACAACCTTTGTAGATCCGGTGCTCCACCTCCACGGCTCCACAATGAAGTCCTCTCCGCTGTCCAAATTGAACCATGACTCTCACGGTAGTTTCATCGGAGAAAAGACCGGGCTAGGTCGTCGACAACGTGCCGAAGATGATCTACGTCGAAGCATCACTAGATCAAGCTCCACCTTCACCAAGCCATGAAAACTTGTGAAGGAAACACACTCTACTACTTGGCAAGAGGTAGAGGATGAAGAAATAGGAAGTGGGTAGACTTTAGAATTGGATTTCTCACTCATTCTCATCACTTGCCATTAATGAAGCAAGCTTTCTTCATGTGAAGAAATGAAGAAGAAGAAGGAAATTGTTATGATAAGAATAATAATAATGGAAAATAAAATCTATTCTTATCATAATCACACCATGGTTAAGTATAGAGAGAGGACCATGGTTAGGTATAGTTGTTAGGGTTAAGCATGAGACAAAATGGTCACTTTATTCAAACCTTCATGAATGTTCATGAAAGAAACAAAAATAAAAGCCACCATTTTATCTTTATGCATTATATTTTCCAAAGAAATAAATGAATAAATAAATGTATATGAAAAACAAAACCCTAACCATTTAAATAACCATGGATCAATCTTTAACACAAACCAAGAAGCATGCATCATCAAACATGATACAATCATGTGCACAAAACTATATCGAATATACAATGTGCACATCCGAGTGAGAAAATCCATTCAAAGTGAACCGATACTAGTTAATGCAAAGTAATATATCAAATATATATAATTATACATTAAATCATTAAATCAACACTTGATTCAGTGATCCGGTCATGTCGCGCATAACCGACTGGTATCAATAGTAACAACTTATCGAATCAACACTTGATCCGATAACTCGGCTATATCGCGTATAACCGATCAATGTCACATCGCGAGAATCGAATACAGTATCACATACTGGTATTATTCTCGGTCCCTCACATATCTCATATGCGCTCCTATTTCGTTTCGCTTGAGCTAGGAAACCTCTGTGTAGGACTTTAAAGACTCGTCAATACGCCGGCAGCAGATGATGATCATATCAAACATCCACAAGCCGCAAGCGGTCTGCTAAACGTAACGGCCACCCGGGTATTGAGCGATCTGAAGATCGACGAGCAAGCCCGCTCACACTCCAGTGAATCCAACCAGTAACACTACCGTACAGTCCGGTCTGATCGTCTGATATGTTGCATATCTCGCCTAGGGGTGGTAAACGTCAGACCCCAATAGCTCGATAAGTCGTGTCGATATGAGGTCTATAATAATTCGAGAAACTACTGGTAACACTTACCAGTAAATCTCAGCAACCCTGGCCAGGGATTTCCTGTTATAGCCAATCGAACACAGCGCAACATCAACCCCCTATACCGGGAGAGACGAATCCCCTCCTATCGCTCATTGCCTCCATGTGACTTGGGACTGTACCCAAAAACCACCGTTTTGCACGCCCTCTTGGACGTGGTAAGATGGAAATCAAAGCACAGTGGGAACCACACAAGACTCTATGACGATCTCGGGTCAACAGACTACTCTGTACCAGTGTCACCAGAGAACTGCCATCTGACGTGAGGTATAATACCATCTGGGAGTTCTCGGCGAGTCCGTCCAGTGTACCCAGTCTCCACTGAGCACCCGTATATCATCTCTGATGTCAAACACCAATGGATATGGGATCATCCATCGCCCATCTGTATGGGTCGAGAAGGTATACGCTAGTCTACACTTGTATATCGATGCCCCGTCTCGATACACCCACGACTAGGGACTTTGAAGGATGTACTTATAGACTACCATGTCCCCACTAGTATGATCCGCATCATAGTCCAGGTAGTCAAGTACACATCCTAAGGGCTTTACCAACATGTAACAGAGAGACAATCAGTGTACACGTTAAGGTAAAGATCAACCAGATAGCATACTATCATGTCGAGCAAGAAAGTCCTCCCTATATATGTCCCAGCATCCACTACAATATACATCCTATGTATAGTAATGGCCTCTAGGGCATACATATTACTAACAATCTCCCACTTGCACTAGGGCCATCTGTAGCAGTGGTTGCAGTATCTCATACTCAACCATCCCATAAAAGTCTCTCTCTGGGAAAAGGCCTTTCGTGAGTGGATCCGCTGTGTTTGTCCTCTGAGTCTACTCTCCTAACCTCGATCTCCCTGGAGATCAACCATCTCCAAGATCTAGTGATACTGCCTTAGAATATGTCTGGATCACTGATGGGACCGGCGTTCCTTGGCATAAGCCACAACTCCATTGTCACACAATGGGAGGAACATAGTTCATCTCATGAACCAATATACACCCAAACAGCCTCTTTGGTAGCATCTTAAGTAGCGATGTATCCTGCCTTTATCGTCTAGTATGTCACGGTATGTAGCTTGGAACTCTTCCAACATACCGTCCCTTTACTGAGGGTAAAGACAATGTCTGCGACTGACATTCAGTCGTCTTTATCACACTGGAACCCTTCCAGTGATTCTCCCCAGGGTCGATTGATACCATCTCACTACAACTAGTGAGTATCCTAACATCCAATTAGATCTATCTCATAGATCCAAAGCTTAGGATTTAGTATGTATCACTTTGATCCTATATGGAAAATCATTGTGATAAGCGGAGATTGATCGAGAGTAGCATAGGAAACTCCTTCCCCATCAAGAGTATGTCATCCACGTACTCTACGAGGATCGTCACCATACTCCCTACTACCTTTTTGTTTATACAATGTTCACTTACCATTTTGATGATGTCAAACTCTTTGACTAATTCATCAAAACAGATGTTCCAACTCCGCGATGCCTGCTTTATCCTATAAAGCATCTTGCACACGTTTCCGCTGCTCCCACTGTCTACGAGGCCCTCTGGTTGTGTACTTATAGACGCTCTTTTCCAAATCATCATTTAGAAAAGCAGTCAGGATACCCAACCACCAGATATCGTAGTCATGGTATGTAGCCGTGGCAAGTAGGATCTGGATGGACTTAAGCATAGCTACTTGAAAAGGTTTCATCATCATCCACACCTGGTCAATGATGCAAACTTTTAACAAGCCTAGCTTTGAAAGTCTCAACTTTTCCATCTACACCAAGTAATCTTCTCAAGATATACTTGCTCCTGATGGGGATTTAACCCTTCAGATATAGCAACCAAAGTCCATACTTTGTTGGTGTATAAGGATTCCATCTCAGATCGCTAAGCATCCAGCCATTCTTACAGAGTCCTACTCCTGATGGCCAGCTCGAAACTAGTTGGGTCATCATCTCATGATGCAATCCTCGCTCCCACTGTCATAGAGAAACCGAAGTAACTCTCAGGTGGGTGAGGAACCCTACTAGATCGGCGGAGAGGCCGAGGTTCGTTGGTAACTATTGAATCCTTTGGTTCTTTCAAATCATCTGCTGTAATTTGTATAGCCGGAACCTTTCCAGTTCTACATTACAGACTTTGCCTCGAGCTTGTCCGGATTTTGCTTTCAGACATAGGCCGGTCAGCCCCAAATCTTAACCAACTTAAGATATGGGCTCTTCCCTTTCCATATCACATATGAAGCGGTAGGCAACTGATTTGATTGGAACCCAATTCAATTGGTATGCAACTTTTCAAGTGCATAACTCCCAAAAGGAAATAGGTAACTCAGTAGTACTCATCATAGAACACACCTTATCATATAGGGTGTGATTGCTCCGCCCCGATATACCATCGTGCTATGGTGTATACGGAGGAGTAATGCTGAGAGAGAATCTCATTCTCTTTTAGAATAATCCAAGAATTCCATGCACAAGTATTCTCCTCCTTGATCTCATCAAAGGACATAATACTTATACCCGTATTCTGGTTCTCTACTTCTCGCTTATATTCTGTGAATATCTCAAAAGGTTCGGACTTGTGTTTCAACAGGAACATATGTCTGAATCTTGAGAGATTATCAAAGAATGTAATGAAGTACAAAGAACCGGTCTTGGCATGTGTAGACATGGGACCTTACATACATCAACATGTATCATCCCAAGAGTTTACTAACTCTTTCTCTGTTTCCAATAAACAGAGCTGTGGTCATCTTATCTTTGTGATATGACTGGCGAGTTTCACAAGATGTAAATTCAAACTAATTTAAATATGCATCTAAATGTAACTTTAGCCAGTCGGGTCGCATTGATATGACCTAGTCTACAATGCCTCAAGAAGGATTTGTTCATTTCTGAACTCTTCCACTTGTGTGTGTTCCGTATACTAAGAACTGTAGTTTGATTTAGAACATTAATGCTTTTAGATAACGTGCCTGAACCGATCAACTTTTGATATAGGAAATGTTCAAAACATTGTCCAACAATACAAAATTTTATCGTTTCTTTACTAATAAAGAGACAGATATGATTTTGCATAACAGGTTCGGTATCTAATAACATTCGTTCAGAATCAATGTATTGTAATACAGGGTGACAGTGACCAACAGACTTGGCTGCAACTCTTGCCCCATTTTCAGCCTCATGAAACTTATCACCCGTTCTCAGTTCTTTGTAATGAACACACCCGAAGATGATGCATCAGCATGCACTCTCTTCGTTTGGGCGGCACGGGAAATCTGGTATTCCCCAATTTCCTGCTCTGTCTTATAACAATTATAAGTTGGAGCGGGACCAACATTCCCCAGCTCAGTATAACAAGCGGGTTCGGTCAATATTCCGTATTATTATCTTGATTAAGGCGTGATATGGTCGCTATCTGGAGAGAGAGAGAAGAAAACACTCAGCGTGCGCTCTTGCAAGAATAGATTGGTTATTATTTTATCTAATCAGGATGGCTCCCACTGCTTTTTATCAAATCTTCCTTCAAATCCTAAAAGGAAAGACTAGCCGGGATTAATTACACACTACAAGTTCGCCAATCTTTCAGCCAGGCCAGTGTCGGTACTTTGAGGGAGGTCCCCCGTGCTTTCGCACGAACCTAATTAATGTAAAGCTCGTTTTCCCAGAGGCGTAACCCTGTTGACACCTTTCTAGACACCTACTTGATCGGCTAATTGTAATGTATAAAAATCTCCCAGGAGTAACTCTTACTCGCAGCGGGTATCGGGATCCAACTATCTCATAGAAGGTATGCAATCTCATTGCAAATTTCAACACTTGAAATTCCCGATAATATTTTGCTCCTAACCTCCTATGACCTTGACAAAGGCCAACAAACCATAGGATGGTAGTCAAGTTCAACCCGTCATTTCCTGATTGAATTAAACCCACCCGCACGGCCCTTGACAAAGGCCAACAAGGTCGCACGACTACCCTAACTCAATCTGCATCATATGCATAAGAAGATAAGCACCAGTTAGCTACCGCACACTGCGCCTTGACAAAGGCCAACAAACGCAGCACGAATACTAACTACTACTTATCTGAAATGACGGAGGGCTACGACAGGTTTTTCTGAAAACCTATTGCGTAATGAACTTGATATCGTTGTAGGATCGAATGAATTTTGAAATGGAGTGTTTTTGAGGCTTTTCTAGTTTTGCTAAAGGAGTCACTCCCGGTGAAGAGATCGTCGGTCCTTTCCTCGTCGAATGAGGTGCAGGATATATCACATATATCACTGTGCAAAGCAAAAACTCTTAAAAGCAATCAAAAGACAAACCGAGTGTGTAGCATCTGCCAGTTATTGCTAAAGGAGTCACTCCCGGTGAAGGGATCTCGGTCCTTTACTCATCGAATAAGGTGCAGGATATATCACATATACCGCTGTGCAAAGCAAGAACTGTAGCTACCTGTTTTATTTTGAAATTCGATTCTACAACATCTTAGGTTTCTTTTCTTTCATTAATCATATTAATGAAGTCCCATCATTTAAGTACCTAAACATCACAGATAAATACGACGTACACTTATACCATCCGCATTCGCCTCGATGTCCCTTCGTGCACCGTTAGGTTAGGTAACTAACGGCAGAGCGGGGCAGGGCTAGCGCGGGTGTAAAATATAAGTAACGTCTATATAATATATCATATATACTATATACTGTATCTATCACAAAACATCACATGATCACATCACAGATATCGCAGCAGAAGAAACATATGAAATATTGGATATACTAGGACGTCCGTGTTTTCAATACGAGCCAGCATAAAACACGGATTCCACGGTCGTGATGAATAGCCAAACCCACACCCCTAGACCCCTACGAGAGCGGCAAGCAACCCTACCAATTCTGGAGTTAGGAGACCCGGACTCGACTCCTTGAGTTGGTCTCCCACTGGACCCCAGAACCCGGTTACTTGTACTCCCCTCCTTGGGTCTATCCTAGTGCGGAAAAGTAAATAATATACAAAAGGTGACTACTTCCGCAACCTGGAAGCACCCCAATAAAAGAATATTACATACAAGTTTTTACATGAATGAAAATGAAAAACACTCATCTCACATAAAAACCCCTGGCTATTCAAACACGACGATCCAATATAACATATCCAGCAACACATAACATCACATGTCATCAACGTAAGTAAATATGCGCATCCCAATTGTCGTTGACATATAGCAACGAAACCGGCGATATCACACATTACACTTACGGTCACAGAAAAGAAAGTGTAAAACTACAACAGTTGGAATCCACAACCACCTCAGACATCGCATGCCTGACCAAATGAATTACTTAGACATCGCATGCCTAACAATTATAAACCCCGCATTTTAGTCTCATTATCGAAAACTCTTTTCAATATCAAGTCGGGCAATTCAACAAGATTCCCGACATCCTGATCGAATGCTTGTCGCAAACTTCAGTAGACGGCCGCACCCCCGATACCGTCGACGAAGTGCACCAAGGCGGAACACCGCTACCGTGAGCACCCGAACGGATGCTTTCGGCGACGGGGTTCTCCTACAGTCACTTGGTCGGGGCTATGGAGTGAGGCTGTCTATTAAGTTTACCCGGCGAGTATCCACGTACGCTACGTGATTGCGACGAACTTTTGATCACATCAAAATTCCGTGGCAACCGATCAAGTGAGACTAAAGTGCTATGTTTATAACATTCATTCAGTTATCTCATAACTTCTTGTGAATTCCAATTATTGTATCCCATTCCGGATAAATAGAAAATGTTAAACTTTTCGATCGAACAGTCAAACACCCAAGTTTTCCTGATACAGCTCATCACATGAAACAAGTCTAACAACATTCAGTTCGTGCCTCAGTACCAACGGTCCAGCCGTAGAAGGGTCAAGCCAATGCCTCACATGTGGCACGCCGTACTGCCCCAAACCCGAAGGTTCAAAGGGTAGTTCAAGACGGTCACATAATCGAGTTAAGGTTTGTTGTCTTCTAGAGGGACCATCGCGTTACTTGCACTACTTAGAACGTCGTTAAACTACGGAAAAATCCAACACTTGGAAATTTCCCGACAGGGGAAAAATTAGGTATTTATAACCGGTCGAACTTTTTAACATATTCTAAAATTTATCCGGAAAGCCACATAGACAAAATCTGATATTCCGATCGAAACACCGAATCCCCAAAACAACTGCAGAAAATTCAACTCTTGAATAAATTTTAAAAATACCCAGAGAACTCAGCACCTGAAACAATGAATTACTGTGCAAACAGTTAGGGCTGACGTCATGATTCTGCCGCGGAACCGCCGCATAAGCTAGGCTTATGCCGCGGTTCCGCCGCCGTTTACACTGTTCATTCAAAACTTTTTGCGTCGTAATTCTTAGATTTCCCTGCTGGGTTTTCTGCATATTTTTAATTTGGAAAAATCCCAGTTTTTGAAAAAAGGACAGAGAGCATGTTAGGAATTGGGTTTCGGGTTCGTTCGGACTTCAAATTGCGTCTAGATTTCGTCTAAGGCTCTAGCTAGGCTCTGATACCACTGTAGGGTTCCTGGGCACCCTAATGAGGTCTCACAAGGTATCAACCATGCCAATTTCAAAAATTACGGTGCCGAGAAACCCTAGTGTACGGATCGTTGGCTAGATTTCTAGGCGAAAAGCAAACTAGTTAACAACTTAACTATAAAGAATACGGAAATACAACCTTTGTAGATCCGGTGCTCCACATCCACGACTCCGCAATGAAGTCCTCTCCACTGTCCAAATCGAACCATGACTCTCACGGTGGTTTCATCGGAGAAAAGACCGGGCTAGGTCGTCGACAACGTGCCGAAGATGATCTACGTCGAAGCATCACTGGATCAAGCTCCACCTTCACCAAGCCATGAAAACTTGTGAAGGAAACACACTCTACTACTTGGCAAGAGGTAGAGGATGAAGAAATAGGAAGTGGGTAGAATTTAGAATTGGATTTCTCACTCATTCTCATCACTTGCCATTAATGGAGCAAGCTTTCTTCATGTGAAGAAATGAAGAAGAAGAAGGAAATTGTTATGATAAGAATAATAATAATGGAAAATAAAATCTATTCTTATCATAATCACACCATGGTTAAGTGTAGAGAGAGGACCATGGTTAGGTATAGTGGTTAGGGTTAAGCATGAGACAAAATGGTCACTTTATTCAAACCTTCATGAATGTTCATGAAAGAAACAAAAATAAAAGCCACCATTTTATCTTTATGCATTATATTTTCCAAAGAAATAAATGAATAAATAAATGTATATGAAAAACAAAACCCTAACCATTTAAATAACCATGGATCAATCTTTAACACAAACCAAGAAGCATGCATCATCAAACATTATACAATCATGTGCACAAAACTATATCGAATATACAATGTGCACATCCGAGTGAGAAAATCCATTCAAAGTGAACCGATACTAGTTAATGCAAAGTAATATATCAAATATATATAATTATACATTAAATCATTAAATCAACACTTGATTCAATGATCCGGTCATGTCGCACATAACCGACTGGTATCAATAGTAACAACTTATCGAATCAACACTTGATCCGATAACCCGGCTATATCGCATATAACCGATCAATGTCACATCGCGAGAATCGAATACAGTATCACATACTGGTATTATTCTCGGTCCCGCACATATCTCATATGCGCTCCTATTTCGTTTCGCTTGAGCCAGGAAATCTCTGTGTAGGACTCTAAAGACTCGTCAATACGCCGGCAGCAGATGATGATCATATCAAACATCCACAAGCCGCAAGCGGTCTGCTAAACGTAACGGCCACCCGGGTATTGAGCGATCTGAAGATCGACGAGCAAGCCCGCTCACACTCCAGTGAATCCAACCAGTAACACTACCGTACAGTCCGGTCTGATCGTCTGATATGTTGCATATCTCGCCTAGGGGTGGTAAACGTCAGACCCCAATAGCTCGATAAGTCGTGTCGATATGAGGTCTATAACAATTCGAGAAACTACTGGTAACACTTACCAGTAAATCTCAGCAACCCTGGCCAGGGATTTCCTGTTATAGCCAATCGAACACAGCGCAACATCAACCCCCTATACCGGGAGAGACGAATCCCCTCCTATCGCTCATTGCCTCCATGTGACTCGGGACTGTAGCCAAAAACCACCGTTTTGCACGCCCTCTTGGACGTGGTAAGATGGAAATCAAAGAACAGTGGGAACCACACAAGACTCTATGACGATCTCGGGTCAACAGACTACTCTGTACCAGTGTCACCAGAGAACTGCCATCTGACGTGAGGTATAATACCATCTGGGAGTTCTCGGCGAGTCCGTCCAGTGTACCCAATCTCCACTGAGCACCCGTATATCATCTCTGATGTCAAACACCAATGGATATGGGATCATCCATCGCCCATCTGTATGGGTCGAGAAGGTATACGCTAGTCTACTCTGGTATATCGATGCCCCGTCTCGATACACCCAGGACTAGGGACTTTGAAGGATGTACTTATAGACTACCATGTCCCAACTAGTATGATCCACATCATAGTCCAGGTAGTCAAGTACACATCCTAAGGGCTTTACCAACATGTAACAGAGAGACAATCAGTGTACACGTTAAGGTAAAGATCAACCGGATAGCATACTATCATGTCGAGTAAGAAAGTCCTCCCTATATATGTCCCAGCATCCACTACAATATACATCCTATGTATTGTAATGGCCTCTAGGGCATACATATTACTAACAGAAAGAGACCGCGAGGAGAGAAAGAAAGAGAAAGAGAGAAAAGAGAGAGAGAGAGAGAGCAGGTGGGGTCGGCGCAAGGAAAGGGAAATTTTTGATTGGCTGAGAGACAAAAAGAAAGGAAAAGAGAGGATAGGCCCCACGAGAAAGCGAGCTGGGTTGTTATGAAAAATGGGATTTGATTATACTAAAAAAAATTGAAAAAGATTTATATTGGTTGGAAAATATTCTGAGCGGTTTGAAAGAAATATTATAAATGATTTAAAATTTAAATAATTGGATTTTTAGCGGGATATAAAATATTTCAAAATGCGCCCGGGTCGGGTCTAAAAATTTAGATTTAAAATACGAAAATTATTTGTAAGTTCCAAAATTTAAAATGAAAGATTAGGTTACGAAAAAGCAAACCCCCCAAAACGGACGCACGTACATGCGCGTAGCCATCCAAAGACATCTGTTTCACTGAACGGGACGAGAACAAGATGCACGAATGCTACCACAGTGTTAGGGGTATCATGCAGGCCATGTTATGTATTTTTAAATTATTTTACGTGACTTAAATTGTTATATGTAAAAATACACGATGCTAGGTGAAATGTTAATATGCAGTTTATACTAGATGCGCATGTCCATGCAACAAGCTATGATAATCTATAAATATGAATCAACCAGTTCAAGCAAGCGGGTCGGGTCGAATGCAATGTAAAAGTAAACTACCATTCGCACCCAAACAAGATAAATCAATAAAATACCCAAATATATTAAATACGGAACAAAAATTGGTATAGCTGGACTCGGTTGTTACATTATACCTAACAACAAAAAGAATTTCATCCTTGAAATTTCAAGAACAAGAAAGGATAAACAAACAACAACTACAAGAATAGATGTGGAAAGTTCTGCCGGATTTCATCTTCTCGTTCCCAAGTTGATTCTCCATGTGAGCGATTACCCCAAGAAATAAGTACAAGAGTGATGACTTTGTTTTTAAGAAGCTTTTCACTTCGATCCACAATCGACACCGGTCGCTACTCAAAAGTCAAATCTTCTCATAGAGCCAGCTCCGAATGTTTCAACACATGTGTTTCATCTCGAACATACTTACGGAGCTGAGATACGTGAAACACGTCATGACCATTCGCCAAGGATTGCGGTAACGCCAAACGATTCGCCACTTCTCCAACATGCTCCAAAATCTCAAAGGGTCCAACGAATCGAGGACTGAGCTTTCCTCGACTTCCGAAACGAATCACCCCTCTAGTCGGTGATATATTCAAGAATACCAAATCACCAACGGCGAACTCTAGAGGTCTTCTCGATATATCTGCCCAACTCTTCTGTCGGTCTTGTGCTGCTTTCGTATGATTCCGGATAGTAGTAACCTTCTCGACTGTCTGCACGTCCAAATCTGGTCCCAACAATCTTCGTTCACCAACATCGTCCCAGCAAACAAGTGAACGACACTTGCGACCCTATAAAGCTTCGAATGGTGCCATCTGAATAGTCACCTGAAAACTGTTGTTGTAAGAAAAACTCCACTAAGTGTAGATGATCCTTCCATGAACTCTTGAAGTCTAACATGCAAGCTCTCAACATGTCTTCAAGAGTTTAGATCGTTCTCTCCGACTGGCCATCTGTCTGAGGAAGATAAGCTGTGCTAAACTTCAATGAGTCCCCAAACTTTCCTGTAAGCTCCTCCAAAAATGTCATAGAAACGAGTGTCACGGTCGGACACGATGCTTACCGGTACGCCATGCAATCTTACAATCTCCTGCATGTACCGCTCTGCCAAAGCTTCTGTTGATTGACCAACTCGAAAAGGGATGAAATGAGCTGCCTTGGTCACTCGATCAACAATCACCCAAAATGAATTGTTGCCTTTTGGACTCCATGGTAGAGCCATCACGAAATCCATGGTTATATGTTCCTACTCCTATTGAGGGATCGGAAGTGGTTGCAAAACCAGCAACCCGTTGATGTTCAGCCTTAACTTGCTGACACACCAAGCACTTTGCTACAAAGCGGGAAATTTCCCATTTCATGCCTTCCGACCAGAAATGCTGTCGTATAACTCGGTACATCTTTGTGTCTCTTGGATGTACGGAATACGCTGAACTGTACGCCTCCTTCATAAGTTCTTCACGAATATCTCCCTTTGGCACACACAAACGGCTACCATATTGCAACGAACCATCTTCATGAATCAGTAAGTCTGTTCGAAGACCAGCTTCAACCTGTTCTCGAAACTTTTGCAATCTAGGTTCCTGCTATTGCGCTGTTTTAATATTCTCGATCAACGACGACTGTATTTGCAGCTGCATCAACTGTCCCGAAGAATGCGGTAGCACAATCTCCAAATCAAATCTTCGAAAGTCTTCTATAAGTTCCTTCTGTGCAGTCAACATTTGAATTGCTGGCAACCGACTAAGCTCATCCGGCACAACATTAACTTTCTCCGGATGGTACTTAAGATCAAGATCGTAGTCAGCCATCAGCTCCAACCATCTAGGCTGCCTCATATTAATCTCCTTCTGCGTGAACACATACTTCAAGCTTTTATGATCGGTGAAAACCTCGACCCTTTCGGCCAAAAGGTAGTGTCTCCAAATCTTCAAAACGAAAATCACAGCTGCTAGTTCCAAGTCATGAGTTGGGTAATTCTTCTCATGGGTCTTCAACTGTCTCGACATGTAAGCTACAACCTTCCCATGCTGCATCAAAACACATCCCAATCCTTTCTCAGATGCGTCGCTGTGAGACACCAATCCTCTGGAACGGTCTGGTACGGTAAAAATAGGAGCAGTTATCAACCTTTGCTTCAGCGCCTCAAAATCTTACGCACACTTATCCGTCCACACAAATGGTACTTCCTTGCGCTTAAGCTTGGTCAAAGCTCAGCCAAACGAGCACAATTCTCCATGAACCTTCTGTAATATTTGGCAAGTCCAAGAAAACTTCTGATCTCTACTACGTTCTTCGGAATCGGTCAATCCCGAACTGCTGCAATCTTCCCTGGATAAACGGCGATTCCATCTCCAGCTACGATATGCTCCAAAAACTTCACTTCTTCATGCCAAAACTCGCACTTGCTCATCTTTGCATACAATTTTTCTCGCCTCAACATCTGCAGTGCGATCTTCAAGTATTCTGTATGCTCTTCAATACTCTTCGAGTAGACCAGAATATCATTAATGAACACCAATATAAACTGGTCTAAGAATGGTGAAAAGATTTTGTTCATCAAGTCCATGAATATCGCTGGTGCATTCGTTACTCCGAAGGGCATCACTAAATACTCGTAATTTCCATACCGAGTTCGAAATGCAGTCTTGCAAATATCTTCTGTTTTAACTCAGACCTGATGATATCCGGATCGCAAATCCAGCTTCGAGAATACCCTCGCGCCACTAAGCTGCTCAAATAATTCGCCAATGCGAGGGATCGGGTACTTGTTCTTAATAGTCACCAGGTTTAATTCTCGATAATCGATGCACATCCTCCTTGTGCCATCTTTCTTCTTAACTAGAAGAACCGGAGCTCTCCAAGGTGAGTTACTGCTTCGAATCCAACCCTTCTCAAGTAATTCAGTAACCTGCTTCTTGACTTCTTCCAACTGCACTGGTGCCATTGGATAGTACGCTTTAGAAACTTGCGCTGCACTAGAAACAAGGTCAATCGCGAACTCCATATCTCTTTTTGGCAGAAAAACCCGAGATGTCTTCGAACACGTCCATGAAATCTCGAACTACAGTTGGTGCTTCAACCTCTATCGCCGAAAGAACATTGTTTTGCCGGTCTAGCCCTACACTCGACTGGTCCGACATAACAGCTAACTCCAACCACCTCTGGATATCCGGGGATCTGAAAATTCGGTTTCTTTGCTCTATACCCAATGTGAGGGTGGAAAATGCCGAGAAAAATCCATTCCCACGATAACTTCATAACTACCGGTATTAATCATCAAGGAAACTGCGAAAAGCTCCCGTCCGTCAACAACAACAGAACAATCCTTACACCCTCTACTAGTTATGATTTTCCCATTCCCAGTGTGTATGTCCCAATTGCTAAACAGGGTCGTGCAAGTAATCGAAAGTGTAGTGATAAACATGGATGACATAAATCAATGGGATGCACTAGAATTGAATAATGCTAATGCGAGAAAACCAGGAACATGTAGGGTACCTGAAACGACTTCCTCTGAAGCTTTATCCTCTTCAGCCGTCACGGTAAAAGCTTGAGTCTGATTAGCTCCCTGAGTATCACCCTTCAATCTTAGCTTTGACGGACAGGTATCGACGGTATGATCAGTTGATCCACAGATCAGACAAAGTCTAAGCCTCTTACGACAATCTCTCCAGAAATGACCCGGTCGTTGGCAGTAATGGCACAACATCCTTCCTTTTTGCTTGGACAAAACTGGCCTCCGAACATTCTCTTTCTTATGAAGTTTCGACGGACAAGCATGGATAGTGTGATCCGCCGATCCACAAACCAAAAAGAGTCCCCACTTCCTTCGGCAATCTCTTTGCACATGTCCGGGTAAATGGCAGTAGTTACAAATCACACTCCTTTTCCGATCAGCAACGATTGTTTTCTTCATTGGTGCTGCGCCGCGTCGGTTCACCGGAACACTTCTACGTACGAGTGTTTGGTTTGGTGCAAACGCCGGCTTCAGCTCGGTCTACTGCTTGTGGTCCTTAAGCAAGTCACGAATTACTCCAAGCAAAGTGTCGTCATCCATACACCTCTGGTACGATTGTAGATTCCTGGCTTCCATGATACTGCAACCAAAACACCAAAGAGGATTAGTATGATAACATATTCAACTTATAGATGAAGGATATGAATCAAGGCTAGAACTTCAAGTTACTTAAATAGAGTACCGCATTGTAACCATGCCCCGGTATCATAGCTACAATCACATAACTCCACTCAAGTCGCCTAAGTTCTAGAGATAACCAAAAGGAAACCAGGTTTCGAGTCGATATGCAAAGGAGGTTTGCATATCGTAAAAGTAGGACAGGAGGAAGTTAAGATTAAAAATGGTAAGACGGTAAGGTGGCAAGACATGTTTCCTAATCACGAGTATTCTGATTCGTGTATTGGGTCCAATACCCAACTACAAAAAGAATCAAACTCGATTAACCTATATCCTATGTCTCTAATACCAAAAGAACCATGTCATGCCCCGCTTCCCAGGGTACGCTAAGATAGGCACGTGACATAGCCAACCATACTACCTGTGGATAGGAAATGTCCTTCCACAGTCACATTACTGCTGTAAAGATATCAAGAACAATAATAAACTATTTAATACATGTCCATAAGCCATAATAAAACGAGTCAAGAATAAAATAGTCCGGAAGCAAAAGATCCAATACAAGAATAACTGGAATGTACGTCCTATAATACGGGTTCACATCAGAAATGAAAATACCGGAAATAAAAGAACTAAATACTAACAAGTCCTCACTGCTCAGCCTGCTGACTGAAGTACTCCTGCTCGAACTGCAGCAACGGTAAGGAATCTGGGCCATGCAAAACCCAGACGTCAGTGCGTCATAATATCAAGCAATACTATAAACAGGGGTAGCAATACATGCAGGTATGAGTATAAATGATAAAACAGGCATAACAGTGAAATAAGTAAGGACAGTGGGGTAACATGTAGTGAGTAATCTAAGCTGGTCTATTGGGTTAACTACTCTCTAGTCTTTGAAATCAATTTGATGAATCATTGATGTAACTCAATAGTATCCCGTGCGTGCCCGGGATTACTGTCTATGAATCTCGGGCTGAATCCGAGACGTGCCGCAAGGCAGTAAAAGGGTAGTAGGTAATGACGAGTGATGTCAGCAGCATCACCCCGGGGCTGGCCTAGCCCGTAAGACTAATCAGAAAAGGTGTCGAACTGTCGAGTTATAAGTCAGGTTTCATCATCGATTTCCCCATATCCCCAAGTTATATATGTTCAAGTCAAGTATTAAATAATCTAGAGCTAATACCAACACAGGATCGGGAAGGTACAGGTTTGTCTGGATAGACAACAGGAAATGTCCGTAGGGACAACAGGTCAGGTTTGTTGGCATTAGTAGCAAGATCAGGAAACAGGTAAAGCCATGGTACATCAGGTCAAGTCAGGTAGTATATAGGTATCATGTCATGTCAAGAGGTCCACGGTACCATGTCGTGTCAAGTAGTAGGTGTATCAAGTCATGTCAGGGGTGCACAAGAAGTCATGTGGGTGCTCATAATTAAACTAAAAATAAGCAGAGATATACAAAACAAGTATAGGGTACTAATGGAACAATAAAATGGAACATTGTAATGTGGTATGCAAATAGGTACATATTAAAATATATGGATGCACGGTTATCGATTAGAGTTAGGGTTATGGTTCCAACATTAAGTAAAACGCACTTAAACAAATATGGAATGTAAAAATCTCGTTATTATGGGTTAAATGATCTAAGGATGCAATTATATATAAAATAGGTTAAATGGAAGCAAACGGGTGTCCGATAGGGAATAAACTATAAAAATGGTACTATGGGCTATGCAAATAATTATTATGTGATTTAAATACGGATGTGGGTACTATGTATAGTAAATCAAAATGCAACATTGTATGTTTCAAGTTATAAATCTAAAATGATAAAATGGACATCGAAGTGTTAAAATGAAACAAATGGCCATAGATTTAATTTACAGGTTTAACATGCAATTAAATATGTATGAAGATAATATAAGTAGCATGTGGCAAGTTTTACTTGCCTCGACAGATCAAGAAACGGGTATACGGAACGTCACACGTCGGCGGGAAAAGTCGCGACGCGTGCACGGTACACGGAACGGATCCAAACAATGTACAAGGGAATCACACGGGTCAGGTACGCTCGCTGGGTCGTCGGGATCGTCGTCGGCACGATCGAATTCCGGCAAACTAAAAGAACAGTGAACCGTTTAAAAGAAAAAAAAGAAAGAAAAGAAAGAAAGAGAAGAAAGGAAGAGGAAGAAGAGGAATGAGAAGAGGATTGCTCACTGGGTTAGTAGAGAGTGGTCGTGAGGATGTCGACGGCCGTGAATGAAGCTCCGGCGATGGAGTTCGCTGCTAGGGTTCGGTTAGGGTTAAGCTAGGGTTTGGTTGCTGGGTTGTTGGTGTAGGGTATGTGCAGGGGTCTTTCGAAGGGGAGGAGAACAGAGGAGAGAAAGGAGAGATGGCGACGGCGATAGTGGTCGGCGGTGATGGGATGAGGTGCTGGGTTCTTGGTAGGTGCAGGTGAAGTCTCGGAAGAAAATAGAAGAGGAAGAAAATGGAGATGAGGAGGAGGAGAAGAGGATGGAGGCTATGGTGGAGACAAGGTTGAGGGAATAGGAGTTAGGGTTAGGTTTTGAGGAGGCGGCGATGGGTTTTCGAGGGAGGAGATGGCGCTGGGCTTTTAAAAAAAGAAGTAGAAAGAAACGAGTGAAGGGAGGTGAGCGTAGCGGGGAGGCGGTGACCAGAATCGAGAAGCGAACAGTGTTCGCGAGAGGAGAGAGAGAGCACGAGAGGAGAGAGAAAGGGGAGAGAGAAAGAGAGAGACCGCGAGGAGAGAGAGAAAGGGAAAGAGAGAAAAAGGGGAGAGAGAGAGAGAGAGAGAAGGTGGGGTCGGTGCAAGGAAAGGGAAACTTTTGAGTGGCTGAGAGAGAAAAAGAAAGGAAGAGAGAGGATAGGCCCCACGAGAAAGAGAGCTGGGTTGTTATGAAAAATGGGATTTGATTATACTAAAAAAAATTGAAAAAGATTTATATTGGTTGGAAAATATTCTGAGCGGTTTGAAAGAAATATTATAATTGATTTAAAATTTAAATAATTGGATTTTTAGCGGGATATAAAATATTTCAAAATGCGCCCGGGTCGGGTCTAAAAATTTAGATTTAAAATACGAAAATTATTTGTAAGTTCCAAAATTTAAAATGAAAGATTAGGTAACGAAAAACCATACCCCCAAGAACGGACGCACGTACGTGCGCGTTGCCATTCAAACACATCCGTTTCACTGAACGGGACGAGAAAAAGATGCACGGACGCTACCACAGGGTTAGGGGTAGCATGCAGGCCATGTTATGTATTTTTAAATTATTTTACCTGACTTAAATTGTTATATGTAAAAATACGCAATGCTAGGTGAAATGTTAATATGCAGTTTATACTAGATGCACATGTCTATGCAACAAGCTAGGGTAATCTATAAATATGAATCAACCAGTTCAAGCAAGCGGGTCGGGTCGAATGCAAAGTAAAAGTAAACTACCATTCGCACCAAAGCAAGATAAATCAATAAAATACAACAGATATTAAATACGGAACAAAAATTTGTATAGCTGGACTCGGTTGTTACAGGTAGGCACCGTCTGCGGGTACATGGTGGACCCGGCAAGGTACCTCGGGGCAAGAAGACTCATATATGTTAGACGGTGAGCCTGGCAGGGGAGCACTACCTACCGGTGATAGTATTTGGACCCGTCGGTTATCCGGAGGATACCGACCGAAGTCATGAGATGGATATGAGGGCAGACCAGAGTAGGTGGCCCCTGAGATGAGGTATTTGAGGGCCGATCCGAGGATACGGCGCCTGAGTTATGAGGATTTTACGTGTCGATGTTGGACACGGGTTTCATGATGTTTTGAGTGTCGATGCTGGACATTCAAGTTCCATGATTTTGATGTGTCGCGAAGGTCACACGTTGATTTATATCCTCATACCTTCATGCATATGCTTTTATGACATTTACTTGCATGATGCTGTCATTGGTTGACTCGTGGACGAGATCCACATGCATGCATACATTGATTATCTGGTAGACGAGATCCACATGCATTCATTCATTGTTTATGGTTGGATGATATCCACATACTTAGACTTGGGTATATAGTTGGCACCTATACTGATACGGCCACCCTAGATATCTTAGTATTACCTTCATGATATAGTTGACACTGATTTCATGTTGATTACATTGATCATACCTTATATTTATGATATGTTGCTACCTGAGGCACTGACACGAGCACTTGGTATTACACTTATGTGTAGATGTTTACCCTTGCCACCTTATCATGCTTCAGACCTTATCATATTGAGGATATATATATTACTGATCGTATTGACCTAAGATGGAGTCATACATACGATTTCTGCTCTGTGATGTTTTCTACTCCCGAGTTGGAAACTCACTCCCGTTGTGCCACAGTTTCTTGCAGGTTTTGCCATACAGGTTTCATTACGGCTTTGCCGGCACGCTGCTTCCATTCTGGGTGATTTGCTTTGGTCGGTGGGTTCACTTGCATCGTGACCACAATTGTATTTTACTTAAATTCAGTTGTATCTAGTAACTCCATCAACCAGACTTGTACATTTATTTTCAGACTTAGAAAACCTGTTGTATATTCTTTGGACCTTAGAGTCGCGCGTTGTATTATTATGGTTTTCATGATGTTTTGAGTTTCCATTTGAGGTTTGATCCTCGCCCTTCGGCGTTGTATATTATATCGCTTACGTGGTTGTGACCGTCGATTGACGAAGAGCTAGCTCCCGCTTGGGGATGCCTTTTATCATTGTGCATATATTATTCATGTTGTACCCCGTTTGGGGCCGGTATTTACAAAGGAAACGCTGCCGAAATTTTCAGAAAAGACTTGAGATTTAAAAATGCATATTCGGCTTATGTTATTTAAAATCCCCTTGTTTTAAAAAAGGTTTTCTTGTTACTTTCTTTAATGGTTTAGATTTCTGGGTTTTCTTGGATTACTTGAATTAGATGGGGTCCTATAGACTACATATGATTGAAGTGCCAGTCGCGTGCCATTTCGGGTCGTGACATCTAACCTATGAGCACACCGTATGCCGTATTGGTTTTCCGAACTCGATTTTAATAGCATTTGCGATATATGTTGATATTGTATGTACCTTCGTGTGGATTCCGAGATGACGGAGCAAGGCGTCATCGACTTCGGCAAGCAAGGATCAAGGTGAGTAGATCTATATCTATGGGGGAAGTCGAGTGGATGGCTTATAGCACCCCCGCAAATTTGATGGAAACTGATATGTAGAATATGGTTAAGGAAACCTATATTAGAAAACTATGGAGGTGGTTATAAAGATAGTTAGAGATGATAGGAATAAAAGATAGTTAGAGATGATAGGAATAAAAGATAGTTAGAGATGATATGAATGATTGACTATATATATATCGGGATATGAGATGGAAAACCCAGGGATTGGACTCTTTAACATGATATGCTAGAAAATGATGTCTTGAATTAATATATAAGGATATGAAAAGTGAATGTGAATCACGACTTATAGATATGTAGTTGCCCTAGAATAAGTATGAAATTTAGAGTAGCATGACATGAGATCTACAAGATAGAATATATATGCCAGATGACTTAATGTGATGAAAGGAATATACGATGTGATATGGTGAATTGATTGATATGTCGGTATACAGATGCGAGTCGGTATATGATAATGGATACCTTGCCGATCCTCAAATATGAGATTGATACAGATGTGACCTGGGATATAGGTATATAGATAGATATTGTTGTGAATCACGGTGATATGCCGTACGAGACGTTAGGTCCATACCCTCATTATCATATAGGATGATAGGATCCCTAATGCTTTAATACCGTCGTATGATGGTTTACCGTACGTGACGATTTTTATGATGACTGATCCATACCCTTGACTAGAGGATGCCGTACGATGGATTATACCGTACGTGATGTTGTGAGGCTGGATGCCGATTGTTAGATTCACCGACTCGGATATGTGATAGAGACGTATACATTATAGCTTTTAGCTGACGATTTACTTTATGCGACGTTTTTGTCATTCTCATTGCATTATATATACCCGTGCTAGTACACCTACACCATTATCGATGATGCGTATGCTACACTTACACAGATTGGCCGGCTCACACACTTCATCATCGATAATTCCCATGTCACTACACAGTAGGATTGCTGCATCATGATATGACTCCTTGCATAATTTACTTGCTATGGTTACATATGCACCTTTATACGGTATTGCATTTGACTTTGGAGAAATTGTGAACCGCAGGATATATTTTAAAACTGGATTCATTTAAAAGAGCGGTTTTCCTTTGGTATGTGCATATTTCTGTTCCATGTTGCATGATATATGGATATGCTTACATTCTGTTATATGTCGCATACGTCATGCTTTATGATTATACGCATTGAGATATGCTGTTTTCATGAGATTTCTGGATTTGAGAACCGTGGTTATTTCAAAAGAAAGTATGTATTGTTTTAAAAACCCGGTTTCTCTTAATATGATATTTCAGTGCGTCCACCATGTGTTTTCTCGGTTCTGAGAGTGGCATGTGAAACCCGATTCAAGAAGCGGTAGGCACTGTCTGCGGGAACATGGTGGACCCGGTGCGGCACCCCGGGGAAAGAAGACTCGTATTTGTTAGACGATGAGCCTGACAGGAGAGCACTACCTACCGGTGATAGTATTTGGACCTGGCGGTTATCCGGAGGATACCGACCGGAGTCATGAGATGGATATGAGGGCCGAACAGATTATGCGGCGCCTGAGGGCCGATCTGAGGATACGGCACCAGAGATATGAGGATTTAAGTGTCGATGCTGGACACGGGTTTCATGATGTTCGAGTGTCGATGCTGGATACCCAGGTTCCATGATTTTGATGTGTCGTGAGGGACACACGTTGATTTATATTCTCATACTTCCATGCATATGCTTTTATGATATTTACATGCATGATGTTGTTGTGTCATTGGTTGCCACGTGGATGAGATCCATATGCATACATACATTGATTATATGGTTGGATGAGATCCACATGCATACATACATTGATTATATGGTTGGATGATATCCACATGCATATCGACTTGATTATATTGTGTGCACAGATGTTGATACGGCCGCCCTAGATATCATAGTATTACCTTTATGATATAGCTGACCTAAGAAATCGTTGTTTATTCGATTACTACCTGTTGATGTTTTCTACTCATGGGTTGGCAACTCACCCCCGTTGTGCCACTGTTTTTGCAGGTTGACCGCATGGATAAGTAGCGGCATCGCTGGCACACGGCTGCATTCGGTGTTTTGCTTTGGTAGGTGGTATATGTTGGATCGTACCACTATTGTATATATGATTCATATTGTATCTAGTCAACTCCATCAATCAAAACTAGTATTTGTATAATTAGTAAGACTTAGAAATACTTGTAGTTGCGAGATTTGAGCGATGGGTTTTATGCTCGCTTATTGGGTTGATGTCTTGCTTTATTCATTATCTGTAGTGTGGATCTTCGCCGTTGGGCGTCGTATACTTATATTATGACTTCCGTGGTTGTGAATCCGCCGATTGGCGAAGAGCTAGCTCCCGCTTGTGTAACATTTCAGAAAATATAAAATATTATTTTTTGAATTTAATATTAAATTAATATATTTCCCGAAAACTGCCCGATTTGCGAAATTAGGTTTTCGAAAAAGGGTATAAAAATATACCATTAATTGTGTAATAAATGGAAATTAAAATGATTTATTCATTTAATAATGTATTTAAAGGATTTGGCATTTTAAAAATTATTTATATGTAGTTTCGATAAAAACCCGATTAGTGCACTGCTAATCGTGATTAGGCCAAATCCGTGTTTCTACAGTTTTCATGATTAGTGCTCCATGACAAGTTATATGTTATTTCATTTGTGTTGATTTATGTTATGGTTGGGTTTTTGGGCGAGAAAATGAAAGAAAGGAAAAGAGGAATGATTGAGGAGAGAGAGAGGGGACATCATGATGAAAGGTAAGCATTGAGGAGAGAGGGGGGGGGGGGGGTAAGGCTCCACCCCAACCTCATCTTTCCTTCTTCATTTCTTCTCATTTCTTCAACTCTCGCATCCTTCTTCATCTCCTTCTTCCTCCACCTCGCTACCCATGGGAAGCATCTCCAAAACCTAATCAAAACCCATGGCTCCCATCACAAAAATCGATCCCCACCTCACCCTCATCACTTTGGACCAAGAAAAGTTAGATTTTGACAACCTTGAATAGCTAGGGTTTTGCTTGGCTACACCCATGAAGTATAAATTCTTCCATTTAGATTAGTTTGAGATTTCTTGTATTCTAGATTAGTTTCGAAGGTGTTTGGTTAGGGTATGCGGCATTTAGAAAATTCAAGAGAAGATGTTGAGGATTTTGGGAATTAGTGATGTATGGTGGCTGTACAAGGCCCTAGGGATTAAATTCTAGACCTGGAACTGAGTTAGAACGGAGAATACATACTTTAGAATCGATCCATGTCGGTTTTGTGTTGAATTGTGAGGGTATATGGGAATCTGGAGTAACCCGGAGGCACTAAAAATTATTTAGCGAATACCGGGAGTCGTGCAGGCAATCTGGAGTGTACCCTGAAGACCTGAGCCCCAACCCCTGTACAGTGGCCGCAAATTTAAACATTCTTGCCGCAAATTGCGGCCGGATTAGAGGAAATAGGTGTGGGGTTTTGTCGAGTGTTATCTTCTTTATAGTTAAGGCCCTCTGTATATGCAACTTTTCTTAGTTTGACCCGAGTCAAAATCTGGGAGCATTTTGGTGGGAATTTGGATATTTTTTCCGTATTTTGAGATGCTAATTTTTGATATTTGGATTCATATTTGGTTGTTGGATGTTTGTACATCAACAACTAGGGATAATTGGTTGGTTTTGCATCCGTGGGCTTTAGGTTCTAACCTATAGGCGATCCGTGTGCCTTATCGGTTTTCCGAACTCGATTTTAATAGCATTTATGATTGTGTTGATATTGTAGGTTCCTTCGCGTGGATTTCGAGGCGACGGAGCGTGGCGTCATCGACTTCGGTAATCGAGGATCAAGGTGAGTGGATCTATATCCACGGGGGAAGTCGGGTTGATAGCGTATAACACCCCCGCAAGTTTTTGATGGAAACCGATTCGTAGTAAATTGTTAAGGAAAGCTTTAATAGAAAATTATAGATAGACTTAAATGATAGTCAGAGAAACTATATTATAAGCTAAATGATAGTTAGAAGTGATATGATACGGCTAATACGAGATGACGTGATTTGAGGATGATATTTGATGATATTGCCGTTTACGGTACTATAGGACTATATAGTCGACGTAGATGTGTCATCCGAACCATACCTATTTCCAAATTGAAGAATCGTATGCATCTTTTAAACAGGTTCCCTTAGGGACGTTAGAGATTTTCAAATGATATCTTTTCTTTAAAAACACCGTATCCCCTACTTTCAAAACTACGATTTGCATCTTTCAAAAACTGTTTGTATGGTTCGGGTGTGTATGTTAGATTAGATACGCAGGCTTATAGTAAGATAGAATATGTATGTAGAATTGATTCGATGTGAGATATAAATGCGATGAAAAGAATATATGATGCGATATGATGATTTGATGATATGTTGGTATACGGATGCGAGTCGATTGGGATGATTTATACCCTGCCGGTCCCCTGATATGAGATTATTGCGGATGTAACATTGGATATAGATATATAGAGATATTTATATATGTTGTGAATCATGAGTGATAGCCGTACGAGACGTTAGGTCCGTACCCTCCTCGTCTTATAGGATAATAGGATCCCTGATAGCTTAATGCTGCCGCACGATGATTTTCCATACGTGATGAGTTTGACTTGAGGTTTGATCCATACCCTTGACTAGAGGATGCCGTAAGATGGAGTATACCGTACGGGATATTGTGAGGCTGGATGCCGATTGATCGATTCACCGACTCGGTCATGTTAGACACGTATACCCGTCAGCATTTGCATATGATTTACCTTATGTTGCATTCATGTTATTCGCATTGCATTACTTATACCTGTGATAGCACACCTGCACCATTATCGACGATGCGTATGTTACACGTACACAGATTGTAGGCTCACACACTTCATCATCGATAATTTCCTTGTCACTACACAGTAGGTTTGCTGCATCATGATATGACTCTTCGCATAACATGCTTGCTTATATACCGTTGTATATCCATATTGGTGCACATATACATTGATACATCCATATTTGTGCACATACACATTGTATATCCATATTGGTGCACATATACATTGATACATCCATATTTGCGTACATACACATTGTATATCCATATTGGTGCACACATACATTGGTACATCCATACTTGCGCTTATAGACATTGCATACCCATATTAGGGCATATACATATTGGTACCTTTATACTTGCGCATATACATATTGTACCGACATAGATAACTGGTTTTATTGGGAAATTGGGAACCGCATGTTATATTTTAAAAACTGGAATCGTTTAAAAGAGCGGTTTTCCCTTAATATGTCATATCACTGTTCCATATTGCATGATATACGGATATGCTTACATTTCTATTATATGTCGCATACATCATGCTCTATGATTTTACGCATTGAGATATCCTGTTTTCATGAGATTTCTGTATTTGAGAACCGTGGACATTTTAAAAGAGATTATGTGTTGTTTTAAAAAACCCGGTTTCTCTTGATATGATATTTCAATGCGTCCACCATGCGTTTTCTTGGTTCTGAGACGCGTGACATGTGAAACCTGATTCGAGGAGTTGGATGAGGCCGATTGCAGGTACATGGTGGACCCGGTATGGTACCCCGGGACGAGAACGAATTGCTGTGCTGCATACGGTGAGCCTGGCAGAGGGACTACTACCTATCGGTGATAGTATTTGGGCTCGGCGGATATTCGGAGGATACCGACCGGAGTCGAGAGATGATATAGGCCGATCCGTACTGACGGAGACCGAGATATGAGGATTTACGTGTCGATGCTGGACACGGGTTTCATGATGTTTTCGGGTGTCGATGTTGGACACCCAGGTTCTATGATTTGATGTGTCGCGAGGGACACCATTGATTTATTTCCTCATACTTTCATGCACACTCTTTCATGATATTTACGTGCGTACAGACATTGATCATATGGTTGGACGGGATCCACATGCATACATACATTGATTATATGGTTGGATGATATCCGCATACACATAGGTGTTGATTACATTGTTGGCACACATACGACCCGGCCACCCTAGATATCATAGTATTACCTTTATGATATAGTTGACCTAGGAGTCGTTGTTTATTCGATTTCTACTTGTAGATGTTTTTCTACTCACGAGTTGGCAACTCACCCCCGTTGTGCCACAGTTCTTGCAGGTTGACCGCATGGATCAGTAGCGGTATTGCTGGCACACAGTTGCTTTCGGGTGATTGCTTTGGTAGGTGGGACATTTGTATCGTACCCACTCTTGTATTTACTCTTTCATATTGTATCTACTCAACTCCATCAATCAAAATTAGTAAATTGTATAAGTAATGAGACTTAGTGAGATTGTGGTTGCGAGACTTAGAGCGAGGGGTTTTCCGCTACTTATGTTATTTATGTTCTGCTTATTTCTTATTCTTTTATGGTGATCTTCACCGTTGGGCATCGTATACATATTTTTTTATACTTTGCGTGGTTGTGATCCTCCATTTGGCGAAGAGCTAGCTCCCGCTTGGGGATGCCATTATTCTTGTTATGTATTTATGGTTTTGGATAAAAATATACAAAGGATGTGCTGCCCAAATTTTTAAAAAGACGAAACACGTTTCAAACTAGTAAATTTCACTTGCATTTTCATGTTCCTTTGTATGCATTAAGAAAACTTGATTTCATTATACCTTTATTTCAGAACTTCACCTCTTTTATTTTCTTAAAAAGATTTAGATTTCTGGGTTTCAGCTTACTTGAATTACGTACGCTTTTAGACGTTGCGTGATTTAAGTGCTGGTCACGAGCTAATATTTCGGGTCATGACAGCTTGGGGATGCCTTTATTATAATTATGTAATTTGTGGTTTTTGGATCAAAATATACAAAGGAGGTGCTGCCCAAATTTTCAAAAGACGAAACATGTTTTTCAACTCGTAAAATAAACTTGCATTTCTCATGTTCCTCTTTTTTATGCACTTAAGAAAACTTTTGATTTCATCATACCTTTATTTCAAAACTTCACATCTTTTATTTTCTTAAAAAGGTTTAGATTTCTAGGCTTCGGCTTACTTGAATTATGTTACGCTTTTAGACGTTGCATGATTTAAGTGCTGGTCACGAGCTAAATTTCGGGTCTTGACAAAGTTGGTATCAGAGAGCTAGGTTTAACCTTGGTTCGAGTTTAGATTTGACTATGTGGAGTCTGGGGTGTAATTTATTTCGGAACCTAGGCTTGACCTTATGGAACTTAGACTTGAACAAGGGGGTATTAGACCCGAACTTTCGTTTCATAGGTTGACCCTGATTGATGGAGTAGGTAGCTTGAATAGAGTGACGTACCGTACGTATGTTCCGCGGAATATTTACGATACGATACTCCACTTAAGAAACCTTAGGATGTACATATTTTGAGATATGTGATTCTCTCTGTGCCCATGATTATAGATCCATTGAGATCCTTAATTCGATTCGTTTCCATGATCATACTCTCACTGATTCCGTTGCTCCTTATGATCATGTATCCATTCTGGATCTGTTGATTTCTTTCATTCCGTTGATCTGTTTTCATCGATACATACTTGAGGTTCCTGTCACCATGGTTTGAGCGCAGATTGAGATGCTGCTAGTGATGCGTTCAGGGCAAGCTCGTCATGGACGAGGACTGACCATTGTGTTTTCTGGTGACACGGGAATGTATCGAGTTAGTATTGTGTTGTAACCTCCAACACCTCAAAAGAGCCACTAAATCAAGGTTTGTGTGAAGGAATTATGAGGTTTTTGTGTAGGCTTTGAATGAGGGTCTAAAGAGAAATGAAAAGAGAAGAGAAAATGGAGAAAGATGAGGGTTTCTCTGCAGCTCCTCTGCAGGAAATCTGAAAAGGGGAAGGAGAGAGAAAAGATAGGGGATAAATTGGTCAAAAGAAGTCAAACCTTTTACCTAACCACCATACCTCCATTCCTCATTTAAAATTTTGAATTTTTATAAGGGGTTGACTTGGTTAAATGGTTGGAATAAATACAAACCATGCAAGAAAAGAAAAGGGTTAACATGATACATTTCTCATCTAGTCTCAAAATGCTAAGTGTGCATGTGTGCACCTAACACAAAAATTCACACATAGGGTAAAACCGACTATAAATAATTAATAACCCTATAAATATATATAAATATATCTATATAAACACTTCACAACACAATTTCCACTAGCCAAGAAGGAAAATAAGATATCCGTTTTTATGATAAACACGCACACTTGCTAATTAACGCGAAAACACCCTAAACGAATTTCAAGGCGTTACAATCTACCCCTCCTTAAGGAAATTCGGTCCCTGAATTTAAAAATCTATTCACACGTACCTCCGAAAAGATGGGGATACCTCTTCCTCATCTTGCTCTCGGTCTCCCAAGTGACCTCCTCGCTGCTCGGATCACGCCAAAGTACCTTGACGGACGGTATCTCTTTCGATCTCAATTTCTTCACTTGTCGATCCAAGATCATCACCGGCTGCTCTGCATAGTAAAGGTCACGCTCAAGCTGGATCGTCGGGTGCTGAATCGCATGCGAAGGATCGTGAAGATATCTGCGGAGTATCGAGACGTGAAATACGGGATGCACGTATGGAAAACTGGGCGGAAGGGCTAAACAATACGCAACCGCACCAACACGCTCGAGGATCTCGAAAGGGCCCACATATCTGGGACTAAGCTTTCCCTTCTTCCCAAATCTCATCACACCTTTCATTGGGGAGACCCTCAAGAAAACATGATCACCAACAGAAAACTCAAGTCTGCGCCGACGACGGTCCGCATAAGATCTCTGCTTACTCTGGGCTGCTCTCATCCTATCACGAATCAACTGGAATCTTCATGGTGTAGGGTTCCTAAGCACTCTCAAGAGGTCTCACAAGGCATCAACCATGCCATTTTCAAATTTTACGGATGCCGAGAAACCCTAATACGGATCGTTGACTAGAAGTTTAAGCGATATATGAATCTAGTTGACAACTTAACTAAAGATAAGAAGCTACAACGTTTGTAGATCCGGATATCCACTTCCTTGGCTCCACGTATGCGTCCTCTCGCTGTCCATCTCGAATCCCGGACTCAATCGTCGGCTTGATCGGAGAAATGGGCGGACTAGGTCGTCGGCTTCGTGCCGAAGATGATCTACGTCGAGGCATCACAAGTTCAAGCTCCGACTTCACAAATTTGTGAAACTTGTGAAGAAAACACCCAAAACAACTTGGCAAGAGGTAGAGGGTGAAGAAATAGGAGGTGGGTTCACTTTAGAATTGGATTTCTCACTTTAGAACTCAAGTTGCCATTGATGGCATCAAGCTTTCTTTCTTGAAGAAGAAGATCAAGAAGAAGGAAATATTATGATAAGTCTCTCAAAAATGAAAAAGAAATGAATACTTATCATAATAGGAACCATGGTTAGGTGTAGAGAATTGACCAAGGTTAGAAGAGTGGTTAGGGTTAAGCATGAAGACAAATTGGTCACTTCGGTCAAAGCTTGATGAAGCTTCACAAAGGTTCAAGAATGAAAGCAACCATTTTGTATTCTTATCCCATTCTTTTTCCAAAATCAATAAATAAAAGAATGGATAATTAAAACCCTAATCACTTTCTTAACCTAGGTTTAATTCTTTACACTTAACCAAATGAGCAAGCATCATCAAACATGATACAAAGATGTGCACAAAAATATATCACATATACAACTTGCACATCAAGTGAGAAAATCCATTTAAAGTGAACCAATACTAGTTAATGCAAAATAATATATCAAATATATAATTATACATTAAATCATTAAATCAACACTTTATTCAATGATCCGGTCATGTCGCACATAACCGACTAGTATTCAATGTATAAATTTATCGAATCAATGATTCGATAACTAGGTTATATCGAATATAACCAATCGATATATTCATCGCGAGAATGGAATACGGTATCACATACACGCAGTATTCTCGGTCCTGCACATATCTCATATGCACTCCTATTTCGTTTCGCTTGAGCCAGGAAATCTCTGTGTAGGACTCTAAAGACTCGTCAATACGCCGGTAGCAGATGATGATCATATCAAGCACCCACAAGCCGCAAGTGGTCTGCTAAACATAACGGCCATCCGGGTATTGAGCGATCAGAAGATCGACAAGCTAGCCCGCTCACACTCCTGTGAATCCAACCAGTAACACTTACCGTACAGTCCGGTCTGTTCGTCTGATATGTCGCATATCAAGTCTAGGGGTGGTAAACGTCAGACCCCAATAACCGATAAGTCGTGCCGATATGAGGCTCATAACGGGTCGAGAAACTACTGGTAACACTTACCAGCAAATCTCTGATCAGCCCTGGCCAGGGACTTCCCTGTTACGGCCAATCGAGCACAGCGCAACATCAACCCCCAATACCGGGAGAGACGAAACCCCTCCTATCGCTCATTGCCTCCATATGACTCGGGACTGTACCCAAAGACCACCGTTTTGCACGCCCTCATGGACGTGGTAAGGTGGAGATCAAAGCACAGTGGGAATCACACAAGACTCTATGACGATCTCGGGTCTACAGACTAACCTGCACAAGTGTCACCTGAGAACTGCCATCTGACATGAGGTATAATACCATCTGGGAGTTCTCGGTGAGTCCGTCCAGTGTACCCAGTCTCCACTGAGCACCCGTATACCATCTCTGATGTCAAACACCAATGGATATGGGATCATCCATCGCCCATCTCATGGGTCGAGAAGCGTATACGCTAGTCTACACTGGTATATCGATGCCCCGTCTCGATACACCCACGACTAGGGACCTTGAAGGATGTACCTATGGACTACCATGTCCCCACTAGTATGATCTGCATCACAGTCCAGGTAGTCAAGTACACATCCTAAGGGCTTTACCAACATGTAACTATAAGACAGTTTAAAGAGACAAGTGTACATGTTAAGATAAAGAGTAACCAGATAGCATACTATCATATCGAGTAAGAAAGTCATCTTTATATATGTCCAAGCATCCAATATAATATACATCATCTGTACAATACTGGCCTCTAGGGCATACATACAACTAACAATCTCCCACTTACACTAGGGCCAGCTGCTGTAGTATCGCATACCGAGCATCCCGAAGAGTCTCTTAAACTGTATCTGGGGAATGGCCTTCGTGAGTGGATCCGCCGTGTTGTACTTCGTGTCAACCCTCCTGACCTCGATCTCCCGGCGATCAACTATCTCCCAGATCAGGTGATACCGCCTCAGAATATGCCTGGATCGCTGATGGGACCTAGGTTCCTTGGCCAAAGCCACCGCTCCATTGTTATCGCAATACAAAGGTATTGGATGCTCAATGGATGGAACCACTCCAAGTTCAGTAATGAACTTCTTGATCCAGACAGCCTCTTTAGCAGCATCGTTGGCAGCGATGTATTCAGCCTCCATCGTCGAGTCTGCCACGGTTTCCTGCTTGGAACTCATTGTTAGTGTATATGCCCTAGAGGCCATTACTGTATCATACTAGCTTGTATATTACTTAATGGAAGCTTGGGATATTCACAGTTGTATATACAATCTTGCTCGAAATGGTAGTATGCTACTTGGTTTGTCTCTGCTTTAATATGTGCATGTGTTTCTTTTAGCATATTGCTGGTATACATATTAGTAGAGCCCTTAGGATCTTTGCTTGATTACCAGCGTTGTGATGGCGCTCGCACTCGTGGGAGCTGGGTAATCTATAAGCACATCCTTATACAGGTCCCTGGTCGTTGGACTATCGAGACAGGGCATCGATACTCCGGAGTAGACTAGCGTATGCGCTTCTCATCCCAGTGTGGGAGACGGTCTGTCCCACAGCCGTTAGTACGTCGTACTTGGGATAGTATGCGGGTGCTCGTTAGGTTACGAGTACACTGGACAGGACTCGTCGGGAACTGTTGGTTGGTAATATACCTATCGTCAGTTATCAGTTCCCAGGTGACATGAGTACAGCTTAGTCCGCTGACTTGACACTGTCACTTCGCCTCGAGTGTGTTCCCACTGCACTTTGATTACTACCCTACCACGGCTCAAAGGAGCTGTGCAAACAGGTAGTTTTTGGGTGCAGTCCCGAAGCACTTGGAGGCAGTGACGGTTAGACAGGATTCGTCTCTCCCGGTATTGGGGGTTGACATCGCGCTGTGTCTAGGAGAGCCATTACACGAGTAGTCCCTGGCCAGGGCAAGCGAGATATACTGGTAGGTTTCCAGTGTTATCTCAGGGTGTTCTGGGCTACACTCCGACACGACTTGTACCGCTATTAGGGGACTGACGTTCACCGCCCCCCTAGGCCCGCCATGCGATGTATCAGACGAACAGACCGGACTGTACGGAGACTGTCACATACAGGCTCAGTAGGAGTGCAGATGGGGTTCACCTCGTCAGTCTACTTATCGACATCTACCTGGGGACCGTTACGTACAGCTAGTGCCGCTTGCGGTCTGTGGTTAAACCCACTGCCAGCGTAGTGTCGAGTCTTTAGAGTCCCACACAGAGAGCTATTCGCCTTTAGGCAAAACGAGTAGAGGTCGCATGGTTTTGCGACAGGGTTCGTTCGCATCCGCGCACTTGTGCACGTTTGCTGTCCGGACAGTCTATACTAGCGGGCTTTGGTTTAAGCCGGATCCTAGTATATGATTTGAGATTGGTTTTTCTCATTGTGTTCGTGTTCCTCGGATCACGAATGCGGGTGCGTATGCACAGTTGCTTGAGATTGGGGGAGAGGACCTTGTTTAGGGTTAATGGCCTTTGTCATTTTATTAACCCTATTGATTTTGTGTGGATTATTGTTAATTGATAATTAGCTTAATTATTGTGCATGGTTGTTGTTGACAATTTGACTTCATTGACTTGTTGACCATGTTGACAACTTGACCATAATCATTTCATTTGGAAGATGCTCTTTGATCTTTGCAAAAATGAAATGATAATGGTCAATTCATGATTTATCATGACAATTTTCAAGCTAATTATCTAATTAAACTTATCCTCACATATTAGTGAGAATGGCTCACTATTTTTTCTCATTCTCTCATTTCTTTTCTCTCTCTTGCTCATCCTCTCCCTCAAGCTCTCTCCCTCTCATGTGTTGAGAAACAAAAGCTTGAGAAAAACCCTCTCTTGATCTTCTCTACTCACTTCTAGGGTTCAAGTCTTAGCATTTCTTGCACTCTAGTTACTCCTAGCTTGGAGTTGAAGCTAAAGGTGGTGGCTTTCGGGTGGATCCTTCTTTGACGGGAGAAGACAAGCAAGGTGATCCTTTTCTACCATACCTAGGAGCAAGGAGAGAAGGACTAAAGACCAAAGGTATAACCTTTCTTCACTTAGCTACTTTGTAGTTAGGGTTAGCTAGTTTATGTTTAGCAAAGATCCTCACAAGCATAGTCCATGTTGCCTAAGTCATTAAAAATCCGATTTTTATTATGTTTTCCGCCTCCCCGTAAGCACCGGGGTGGGCAACACGGACTTACAGTGGTATCAGAGCCTAACTAAACCTAAACTAGTTAAGTAGTTAAGTGTAACGAAGTTCGGAACCGGAAAAATCACAAAACCAAATTTTTACAAAATCCAAGTTTCTGTTAAAATTTTTCCTGCTCAAAATGAAAAACTGTACACATGTAAAATCGTCTCAGGGTTTTGTGAATACACCCAAGAAAAACGATACCCTAATTCCCTCAAGTCGCCGCGCTTCCGCCGCATGAAGTAGGTATATGCGGCGGAACCGCCGCGGATTGTGGTTATCGGCGCATCGTTTTTCGTGCAGAGTGTGTTGCTGTTGGTTTTGGGATTTTTAGTATATATTATATGTACCCAGATTCTACAGAAAAGAAATTTCTTTTTGGGGTCCTATAATTCCGTATTTTTCCGAACTTCACTGCACTTTAACTATATCGGTTATATCTGTAATGCTTGCATGTATTGAACGTCGGCTAATCGCTATAAGACGATTAGTCGGGGTTATACATGATCTGTGATTGTTATTGGTTTGTGGATATGAATGGATTGGATTGTCGCGGGTGAATAGCCGGGTTGGATGTGAGATGAGCGTTATTTTTTTCTTTCATTCATTTGTAACATGTAAATTGATGTAATAATATTCTTTGTATGGCCGCACAACCGGGTCGGGGTTGTAGCCGTCATTGTATAATTCTTTTTACTGTTTTTGCTCCTAGGATAGACCCATGGAGGGGGTGCACAAACTACCGGGTATCTCGAAGTGCCGAGTGGCCTACTCACGGTGGTGAGGGAGGTTGCTTCGCTTCGGGTGCTTGGCGGGTAGTTTGCCGCACCCGTAGGGGTCTTGGGTGGGGTATTGGCTATTCACCGCGACCGTGTAATCCGCTTTGCGTTGCAGGCTCGAACGCATTGCGGATTCCTAGTATATCCAATGTATTCATCTGTGATCTGTAATTTCTATCATTGCTATATATTGATATATAATAACTATTTAGGCGTTGCTTATGTTTTACAGCCGCGCTAGCCCAGCCCCCGCTCTGTCGTTAGTTAAGTAACCTAACGGGTGATGACGGGGCCCCGTGGCGAATGCGAATGGCATAAGCGTACGTCATATTTTGGTTGTTTTCTGCAATGGTAGGATTAAATGATGGGACGCATTAAAAGAACTAATGCAAGAAATAAACCAAGTAAAAGTCGAATGGAACACTTTGAAAACCACTCGGTTCTTTTTCAAAAACTAAACTTTTAAACGCGGAGCTTGAACCACTCCTTTTAAAAGCTATCTCGTTCCATCGATTATATCAAGTTCACTACGTTCACGGTTTCGCCAAAACCATCCGTAGCCCTCCGTCGTTTCATATGAATATTCAACGGTATTCAAGCTGTGTTTGTTGGCCTTAGTCAAGGCACAGTGTTTGGTAGCTGGTGGGTATTCATATGTTGCATAGATAGAATGCGTTGGTTTGAGACAGTCGTATTGCCTTGTTGGCCATAGTCAAGGGTGGATACGGGTGGGTTCAAATTAACCTGGATAACGACGGGTAGAACTTGACATGTGACTTATGATTTGTTGGCCTTAGTCAAGGTCATAAGAGCATGGGGCAAAAATCCACATCGGGAGTTTCATAAGTACTGAAACTTGCTAGCGTTGCATACCATTTGGAGTGTGATGATTCTGGTAGGATTCCTTCGGTTTTATCACGCGATGATATTTGGATCCCGATCCTACTGTGAGTATATGCTACTCCTCGGGAAAACTCTCACTTAACGATCAATGCTATAAACCTAGTAGGTGCCTAGAAAGGTGTTAGCGGGCTACGCCCACAGGGAAAAGAGGTTACTTAATTAAGGAACTTCGCGAAAGCGTTGGAAAACCTCCCTCGAAGTACCGACACTGGCCTGGCTGAACGGTTAAGCAAGTATTGTACGGTGAGAATGATCCCGGCTAATCCTTTTCTTTATGGTTTGAGAAGGGATTCGAGAAACAGTGGGAGCCATCCAGTTTAGACAAACTAAAAACCACTCTAAACTTGCAAGAGCATCATGCTAAAGTGTTTCTTTTCTCTCTCCTAATTGCAGCGACCATTCTAGATGACCGGACTTAAGTTACTATTAGATAAAAACATATTGACAGGGCCAAACTACAAAGATTGGCTCAGGAATGTCAGGATGGCTATCACTTATGACAAGAAGCTGGGGTATATACTTACCACCAAAGCTCCCCCCGTCCCAGGTCCCACCTCCAGCGTCGCGGATGTAGAAATCCGTAAGACATGGGAGATAGATTGCGCGAGGGCCAAATGCCTCGTACTAGCCTCGATGGACAATGAACATCAGAGGAGGCACGAGAATATGGACCTAGAGTCCATATTCTCTCATACAAAAGAACTGTATGGAGAGCAGTCTCGTATCGCAAGATACGAAGTGTCGAAGAAGCTCTTTTCGGCAAGGTTGGCCGTCGGATCATCGGTAGCGGACCACGTGCTTAAGATGATCGGCTACATAGAGGAGCTCGCGGACCTCGGGACCACGTTGGAGAATGAACTCTATACTGATCTGATTCTCCAGTCCCTTCCTTCCACTTACGCCCAGTTCATTCTTAACTTCAACATGCAAGGAAAGGAGGTTGAACTTGACGAGCTTCTGAACATGTTGAGGACTGCTGAGGGCACCCTACAGAAGGGTAGGGAGACATCCACTTTGTTTGTAGGAGGATCTTCCTCTTCTAGGTCCAGGGCGAAAGCCAAGGGCAAGAAGAAGAAAGCCCCCGCCAAACCAAGAGGCGGTGTCGGTAAAGTGGATACGAAGGGAAAGGGTAAAGCAACAAAGGTAGCGGGGAAGCTGGTGGGGAAGGGAAGAATGCTTCTATTGTCACAAAAGTGGCCACTGGAAAACAAGATTGCAAGGCTTGGAAAGCCAGAACACAGGATTTGAAGCGAGTTGCAGCTTCAGCTTCAGGTGTGTATGTTATTGAAAACTGTCTATCAATAAACTCTACATCCTGGGTATTGGATACGGATCAGGATCTCATATCTGTAATTCTTTGCAGGCGTTGAGAAAGCGTAGAGTTTTGAAGGCAGGTGACATGACCCTCAGAGTTGCGAACGGTGCTAGCATGGATGCAGAGGCCGTGGGGGACTATCACCTGGGATTATCAGATGGACACTTTTTGGTTTTGCGTAGTTGTTATTATGTACCAAATGCAACCTGTAATATCATTTCTGTATCTTTATTATCTAAAGAAGGTTATGAATTTGCATTTGTAAGTAATGTAGTGAACATTCACCTTAATCAAGTGTTGATTGGGTCAGGTACATAAACAACGGTATTTACGTTTTAAACCAACCACAGGTTTTCAATATCCAGAATACACATAAAAGAAAGTCTCCAGATATTAATCAGGCTTTCTTGTGGCATTGTAGACTAGGTCACATCAATGAGACACGGTTGACTAAGTTACATAAAGAAGGATACTTGGATCCGTTCGAGTATCAGTCTTATGCCACTTGTGAATCTTGTCTCATGGGAAAGATGACAAAGGCTCCGTTCACTGGACACGGAGAAAGAGCGAGCGAGCTCTTGGGACTCGTACACAGTGACGTGTGCGGTCCCAATGTCTACACATGCGCGAAGCGGTTACTCTTACTTCATTACTTTTACGGATGATTTTTCAAGGTACGGTTATGTCTTCTAATGAAACATAAGTCCGAGGCCTTTGAAAAGTTCCAGGAATATAAGAGTGAAGTAGAGAAACAAACCGGCAAAAGTATCAGATCCTAAGATCGGATCGAGGAGGAGAATACTTAAGTGCCGAATTCCTGAATTACTTAAAAGAGATGGAATTCTCTCTCAGCTTACTCCTCCATACACTCCGCAGCACAACGGTGTATCGGAGAGACGGAACCGAACCTATTGGATATGGTACGGTCCATGATGAGTAAGGCTGAGTTACCGCGATCTTTCTGGGTTATGCACTGAAACAGCTGCACATCTCTTGAACCAGGTTCCTACTAAAACAGTGCCTACCACACCATATCAGATGTGGAGTGGGAAGAAAACCCTGTCTTAAATCCTTTAAGACATGGGGATGTCCAGCTTTTGTAAAAAAGCAGCATGCGGACAAGCTCGAGGCACGCTCAGTACAGTGCAAGTTTGTGGGATACCCAAAGAACTCCAAGGGGTATCTCTTCTATTACGCAGAGGAGCAAAAAGTCCTTGTTTCTCGTCATGCCCGCTTCTTGGAAACTGAGTTTTTAGAAAATCAGATAAGCGGGGAACGCAGTAGAACTGGAAGAAATTCCAGAACCACAAACCATCACTGAAAGCTTAGAGGAACCAGAAGGTTCGAAAGAACAAGACATTCCCATGCCACTCCGCAGGAGTAGTAGGCAGTCTCATCCGCCCGAGAGGTACTACGGTTTCCTCATTGACGGGGATAGAGAGGACTGCATCCTAGATTGTGATGAGCCTACTAGCTTCCAGCAAGCCATTCAGAGCGTCGACTCGGTAAAATGGCTGGATGCAATGCGGACCGAGATGGAGTCCATGTACACCAACAAAGTATGGACGTTGGACATTGCTCCCAGACGGGGGTAAAACCCGTAGGATGCAAGTGGATCTTCAAAAGGAAGATTGGTGTAGATGGACAGGTTGAGACCTATAAAGCTAGACTGGTAGCAAAGGGTTTGCGTCAGCGACCTGGTTTGGACTATGACGAAACCTTTTCTCCAGTAGCTATGCTGAAATCCATTCGGATCCTTCTTGCCATCGCTGCTTTCCACGATTATGAGATTTGGCAGATGGACGTAAAGACAGCTTTTCTAAATGGTCATTTAGAGGAGTGTGTCTATATGGATCAGCCAGAGGGTTTCATTCAGGGTGGGAGCAGCGGAAAGGTGTGCAAGTTGCTCAAGTCCATTTAGGACTCAAGCAGGCATCGCGGAGTTGGAACATCTGTTTTGATGAGACGGTCAAAAGAATTTGGCTTTATCAAAAATCCAGATGAACCATGCATCTATTGTAGATTTGTAGCGAGAACTGTAGTATTCCTCGTTTTATACGTGGATGACATTCTCTTAATAGGAAATGACATTCCTATGCTACAATCTGTCAAGGGGTTCTTGTCACACAGGTTCTCTATGAAAGACCTGGGTGATGCCTCCTACATTCTGGGTATCCGGATCTACCGTGACAGATCCAAGAGGATATAGGACTCTCGCAGTCCAGGTACATCGACACCATACTGAAGAGATTCAGTATGGAAGATTCCAAAGCGCGGTAATCTACCGGCTTGTCACGGGATCACCCTCTCCAAAGAGATGTCTCCCAAGACTGATTTGGAGAGGGATCGCATGTCTATTATACCCTACGCTTCTGCGGTAGGCTCTATAATGTATGCGATGTTGTGTACCAGACCGGATGTGGCTTATGCACTGAGTGTGGTAAGCAGGTATCAGTCAAACCCTGGGGAGAAACATTGGATAGCAGTAAAGAACATTCTCAAGTACCTGAGAAGACTAAGGAGATGTTCTTGGTGTATGGCGGAAAAGACCTGCAGGTTGAGGCCTTTGCTGACTCCAGCTTTCAGAGTGACAAGGATGATTCCAAGTCCATGTCGGGTTTTGTCTTTACCCTCAATGGAGGGGCGGTGTGTTGGAAGAGCTCCAAACAGGAAACCGTTGCTGACTCGACTATGGAAGCGGAATACATCGCTGCATCTGATGCCGCAAAAGAAGCTGTCTGGATGAGGAAGTTCTTGAAAGAACTTCAGGTGGTTCCGTCCATTGTTGACCCAATACCTCTGTATTGCGACAACAACGGGGCTATAGCTTTAGCGAAGGAACCCAGGTCCCATCAGAAATCCAGACACATCTTAAGGCGGTATCACCTGATCAGGGAGATCGTGGATCGCCAGGAGATCGAGGTCCGGAGAGTTGCATCAGAGGATAACACAGCAGATCCATTCACCAAGCCTTGCCCCAGACTCAGTTCGAGCGGCTGATCGAGATGATAGGTCTTCGATACGCCAGTACATGGCCTTAGTGCAAGTGGGAGATTGTTAGTGTATATGCCCTAGAGGCCATTACTGTATCATACTAGCTTGTATATTACTTAATGGAAGCTTGGGATATTCACAGTTGTATATACAATCTTGCTCGAAATGGTAGTATGCTACTTGGTTTGTCTCTGCTTTAATATGTGCATGTGTTTCTTTTAGCATATTGCTGTATACATATTAGTAGAGCCCTTAGGATCTTTGCTTGATTACCAGCGTTGTGATGGCGCTCGCACTCGTGGGAGCTGGGTAATCTATAAGCACATCCTTATACAGGTCCCTGGTCGTTGGACTATCGAGACAGGGCATCGATACTCCGGAGTAGACTAGCGTATGCGCTTCTCATCCCAGTGTGGGAGACGGTCTGTCCCACAGCCGTTAGTACGTCGTACTTGGGATAGTATGCGGGTGCTCGTTAGGTTACGAGTACACTGGACAGGACTCGTCGGGAACTGTTGGTTGGTAATATACCTATCGTCAGTTATCAGTTCCCAGGTGACATGAGTACAGCTTAGTCCGCTGACTTGACACTGTCACTTCGCCTCGAGTGTGTTCCCACTGCACTTTGATTACTACCCTACCACGGCTCAAAGGAGCTGTGCAAACAGGTAGTTTTTGGGTGCAGTCACCGAAGCACTTGGAGGCAGTGACGGTTAGACAGGATTCGTCTCTCCCGGTATTGGGGGTTGACATCGCGCTGTGTCTAGGAGAGCCATTACACGAGTAGTCCCTGGCCAGTGCAAGCGAGATATACTGGTAGGTTTCCAGTGTTATCTCAGGGTGTTCTGGGCTACACTCCGACACGACTTGTACCGCTATTAGGGGACTGACGTTCACCGCCCCCCTAGGCCCGCCATGCGATGTATCAGACGAACAGACCGGAACTGTACGGAGACTGTCACATACAGGCTCAGTAGGAGTGCAGATGGGGTTCACCTCGTCAGTCTTCTTATCGACATCTACCTGGGGACCGTTACGTACAGCTAGTGCCCGCTTGCGGTCTGTGGTTAAACCCACTGCCAGCGTAGTGTCGAGTCTTTAGAGTCCCACACAGAGAGCTATTCGCCTTTAGGCAAAACGAGTAGAGGTCGCATGGTTTTGCGACAGGGTTCGTTCGCATCCGCGCACTTGTGCACGTTTGCTGTCCGGACAGTCTATACTAGCGGGCTTTGGTTAAGCCGGATCCTAGTATATGATTTGAGATTGGTTTTTCTCATTGTGTTCGTGTTCCTCGGATCACGAATGCGGGTGCGTATGCACAGTTGCTTGAGATTGGGGGAGAGGACCTTGTTTAGGGTTAATGGCCTTTGTCATTTTATTAACCCTATTGATTTTGTGTGGATTATTGTTAATTGATAATTAGCTTAATTATTGTGCATGGTTGTTGTTGACAATTTGACTTCATTGACTTGTTGACCATGTTGACAACTTGACCATAATCATTTCATTTGGAAGATGCTCTTTGATCTTTGCAAAAATGAAATGATAATGGTCAATTCATGATTTATCATGACAATTTTCAAGCTAATTATCTAATTAAACTTATCCTCACATATTAGTGAGAATGGCTCACTATTTTTTCTCATTCTCTCATTTCTTTTCTCTCTCTTGCTCATCCTCTCCCTCAAGCTCTCTCCCTCTCATGTGTAGAGAAACAAAAGCTTGAGAAAAACCCTCTCTTGATCTTCTCTACTCACTTCTAGGGTTCAAGTCTTAGCATTTCTTGCACTCTAGTTACTCCTAGCTTGGAGTTGAAGCTAAAGGTGGTGGCTTTCGGGTGGATCCTTCTTTGACGGGAGAAGACAAGCAAGGTGATCCTTTTCTACCATACCTAGGAGCAAGGAGAGAAGGACTAAAGACCAAAGGTATAACCTTTCTTCACTTAGCTACTTTGTAGTTAGGGTTAGCTAGTTTATGTTTAGCAAAGATCCTCACAAGCATAGTCCATGTTGCCTAAGTCATTAAAAATCCGATTTTTATTATGTTTTCCGCCTCCCCGTAAGCACCGGGGTGGGCAACACGGACTTACACTCTTCCAGCTAACCGCCCCTCCGTAAAGGGTAAAGACAAATCCCGACTGCGACTTTGAGTCGTCCTTATCACTCTGGAAGCTCGAATCGGTAAAGGACTCCACTTGGAGTTCTCCATTACCATACACCAAGAGCATCTCTTTAGTCCTTCGTAAGTACTTGAGAATGCTCTTCACAGCTGTCCAGTGACTCTCTCCAGGATCAGCTTGATACCTGCTCACTACACTTAGTGAGTATGCTACATCGGGTCTGGTACATAGCATCGCGTACATGATAGAGCATACAGCCGAAGCATAGGGTATCCCTTGCATGCGAGCTCTCTTCAAATCAATCTTGGGAGACATCTCTTTGGAGAGAGTGACTCCAGAGATCGTGGGCAAGTTCCCACGCTTGGATTCTTCCATACTAAACCTCTTTAGTATGGTGTCAATGTACCTGGATTGGGACAATCCCAATATCCATTTGGATCTATCTCTATAGATCCTGATTCCCCAATATGCAGGAGGCATCACCAAGATCTTTAGTTGAGAATCTTTGTGATAAGAAGAGCTTGACCGATTGCAGCATAGGAATATCATTTCCTATCAAGAGTATGTCGTCCACGTACAATACGAGGAAGACAACCTTACTCTCTGCCACCTTCTTGTAGATACAAGGTTAATCTGGATTTTTGACGAAATCAAACTCTTTGATAACGACGTCAAAGCAGATGTTCCAACTCCGCGATGCTTGCTTTAATCCATAAATGGATTTAAGCAGCTTGCACACCTTCCCGCTGCTCCCACTGTCTACGAAGCCCTCTGGCTGAGTCATGTACACGCACTCTTCTAAATCACCATTTAGAAAGGCGGTCTTAACAATCCATTTGCCAGATTTCGTAATCATGATATGCAGCGATGGCAAGCATGATCCGGATGGATTTAAGCATAGCCACTGGAGAAAAAGTTTCGTCATAGTCCACACCTGGTCTTTGACGAAAACCCCTTTGCTACAAGTCTAGCTTTGAAAGTCTCCACTTTCCCATCTACACCAAGTTTTTCTTAAAGATCCACTTGCTCCCGATGGGTTTTACCCCTTCAGGAGCAACATCCAAAATCCATACTTTGTTGGTGTACATGGATTCTATCTCGGACCGCATTGCATCCAGCCATTTCACTGAGTCCCTACTCGTGATGGCCTGCTCGAAGCTAGTTGGGTCATCATCCTCCATGATGCAATCCTCGCTCCCACCATCCATGAGAAAACCGTAGAATCTCTCAGGTTGGCGAGGAACCTTACTAGATCGGCGGAGAGGCTGAGGTTCATTGGGAGCTACTGAATCTTCTGGTTCCACTAAATCTTCAGTTACGGTTTGTGAATCTGGAACTTCTTCCAGCTCTACCATTTTGCCACTAATTTCTTTTTCAAGGAATTCCTTTTCTGAAAAGGTGGCATATTGAGAAACAAAACACCTTTTGTTCTTCAGCATGGTAGAAAAAATATCCTTGTGAATCTTAGGATATCTCCACAAACTTGCAAAGAACTGACCGTAGCCTCGAGTTTGTCTGGATTTTGCCTTTTGACATCGGCCGGACAACCCCATATCTTAACTCGTTTAAAATATGGTCTCTTCCCACTCCATATCTCATATGGTGTGGTAGGTACAGATTTAGATGGAACTTGATTCAATAGGTATGCAGCTGTCTCCAGCGCATATCCCGAGAAGGAAATAGGTAACTCAGCTGTGCTCATCATAGAGCGCACCATATCTAATAGGGTGCGGTTCCTCCGTTCTGATACACCGTTGTGCTGTGGTGTATATGGAGGAGTCAGCTGAGAGAGAATCCCATTCTCTTGGAAGTCCAGGAATTCATTGCTCAAGTATTCACCTCCTCGATCAGATCGTAGGATTTTAATACTTTTTCCGGTTTGGTTCTCAACTTCTTGTTTATATTCTCTAAATTTCTCAAAAGCTTCTGATTTGTGTTTCATCAGGAACACATATCCGAATCTAGAGAGATCGTCAGTGAATGTAATGAAGTACGAAGAACCATCCCTGGCATGTGTAGACATTGGACCGCATACATCACCATGTATCAGTCCCAAGAGTTCGGTAACTCTTTCTCCGTGTCCTGTAAACGGAGTTTTGGTCATCTTGCCTTTGAGACATGACTGGCAAGTGTCATAAGATGAAAATTCGAATGGTTTCAAATATCCATCCTTATGCAACTTAGCCAGTCGTGTCGCATTGATGTGACCCAGTCTACAATGCCACAAGAAGGATTCGTTCAGTTCTGAACTCTTCCTCTTGTGTGTGTTTGTTATACTCAGAACTTTTGATTGATTTAGAACATAAATGCCATTGCACAACGTGCCTGATCCAACCAACTTTTGGTTACGGAAAATGTTCATAACATTATCCTGTAATAAAAAATTATATCCCTCTTTACTCAATAAAGAAACCGATATAATGTTGCATATTAGGTTCGGCATGTAATAGCATTCGTTCAGAACCAATGTATTACTAGTTGGTAATACAAGGTGATATTCCCCGACAGTCTTAGCTGCAACAATTGCACCATTTCCAACTCTAATGTCTTTATCACCTTCTCCAAGTTCTCTACATTTCCTGAGCCCATGTAACTGATTACATATATGGGATCCTGACCCGGTATCTAATACTCAGGACGTAGAGCAAATGGAGAAACAGTTCTCAGTAACGAACACACTCGAAGAAAATGCATCAACATGTACTTTCTTCTCTCGGGTGGCATAGGAATCCTGGTATTCCCCTATGTCCTGTTCATTCCTATAACTCTTATAAGAAAGAACGGAACCAACGTTCCCAAGCACAGTAAAACATGCGGGTTCAGTCAATACAACCATATTATTATCTTTATTAGGGCATGACATGGTCGCTACCTGGAGAGAGAGAGAGAAGAAAACACTTTAGCGTATGCTCTTGCAAGATCAGATTGGTTTTTATCTTATCTAATCAGGATGGCTCCCACTGGTTTTTATCAAATCTTCCTTCAAACCCTAAAAGGAAAGACTAGCTGGGATTAATTACACCCTACAACTTCGTCGATCTTTCAGCCAGGCCAGTGTCGGTACTTTGAGGGAGGTCCCCCCGTGCTTTCGCACGAACCTAATTAATGTAAACCTTGTTTTCCCAGAGGCGTAACCCCGTTGACACCTTTCTAGACACCTACTTGATCGGCTAATTGTAGTGTGCAAAACTCTCCCAGGAGTAACTCTTACTCGCAGTGGGTATCGGGATCCAACTATCTCATAGAAGGTATGCAATCTCATTGCAAATTTCAACACTTGAAATTCCGGATAATCTTTTGCCCCTAGCAGCTATATGACCTTAACATAGTCAACAAATCATAAGTGCTAGTCAAGTTCAACCCGTCATTTCTCGATTGAATTAAACCCACCCGCACGACCCTTAACATAGTCAACAAAGTCGCACGACTACCCTAATCCAATCACATCATATGCTTATGCAGATAAGCACTAATTAGCTACCGCACACTACGCCTTAACATAGTCAACAAACGTAGCACGAATACTAACTAGTACTTATCTGAAATGACGGAGGGCTACGACAGGTTTTTCTGAAAACCTATTGCGTAATGAACTTGATATCGTTGTAGAATCAAATGAAGTTTTGAAATGGAATGATTTTGAGGCATTTCTAGTTTTGCTAAAGGGGTCACTCCCTGTGAAGGGATCGTCGGCCCTTTCCTCGTCGAATGAGGTGCGGGATATATCATATATATCACTGTGCAAAGCAGAAACTATAGAAGCAGTCAAAAGCAAACCGAGTGTGTAGCATCTGCCAGTTATTGCTAAAGGAGTCACTCCCGGTGAAGGGATCTCGGTCCTTTCTTCATCGAATAAGGTGCAGGATATATCACATATACCGCTATGCAAAGCAAGAACTGTAGCTACCTGTTTTGTTAAAAATTTGATTCTACAACATCTTAGGTTTCTTTTCTTTCATTAATCACAATAATGAAGTCCCATCATTTAAATACCTAAACATCACAGATAAATACGACGTACACTTATGCCATCCGCATTCGCCTCGATGTCCCCTCGTGCACCGTTAGGTTAGGTAACTAACGACAGAGCAGGGCAGGGCTAGTGCGGGTGCAAAACATAAGTAACGTCTATATAATATATCATATATACTATATACTGTATCTATCACAGAACATCACATGATCACATCACAGATATCGCAGCAGAAAATATCATATGAAATATTGGATATACTAGGACGTCCGTGTTTTCAATACGAGCCAGTATAAAACACGGATTCCACGGTCGTAATGAATAGCCAATCCCACACCCCTAGACCCCTACGAGAGCTGCAAGCAACCCTGCCAATTCTTGGGTTAGGAGACCCGGACTCGACTCCTCGAGTTGGTCTCCCACTGAACCCCAGAACCCGGTTACTTGTGCTCCCCTCCTTGGGTCTATCTTAATGCGGAAAAGTAAATAATATACAAAAGGTGACAACTTCCGCAACCTGGAAGTGCCCCAATAAAAGAATATTACATACAAGTTTTTACATGAATGAAAAAGAAAAACGCTCATCTCACATAAAAACCCCCGGCTATTCAAACACGACAATCCAATATAACATATCCAGCAACACATAACATCACATGTCATCAACGTAAGTAAATATGCGCATCCCAATTGTCGTTGACATATAGCAACGAAACCGGCGATATCACATATTACACTTACGGTCACAGAAAAGAAAGTGTAAAACTACAACAGTTGGAATCCGCAACCTCTTTAGACATCGCATGCCTAATCAGTTATAAACCCCGCATTTTAGTCTCATTATCGAAAACTCTTTTCAATATCAAATGAAACTAAACCGCTAGATTTATAACATTAATTCAGTTATGTCATAACTGTTTGTGAATTCCAATTATTGTATCCCATTCCGGATAAATAGAATATATTAAACTTTCCGATTGAACATTCGAACACCCAAGTTTTCCCGAAACCGTTCAACACATGAAATAGGTTCAAAGACATTCACTTCATGCCTCAGTACCAACGGTCCAGCCGTAGAAGGGTCAAGCCAACGCCTCACATGTGGCACGCCGTACTGCCCCAAACCCAAAGGTTCAAAAGGCAGTTCAAGACGGTCACATAATCGAGTTAAGGTTTGTTGTCTTCTAGAGGGACCATCGCGTTACTTGCACTACTTAGAACGTCTTTAAACTACGGAAAAATCCAACACTTGGAAATTTTCCGGCAGGGGAAAAGTTGGGTATTTATATCCGGTCGAACTTTTTAACATATTCTAAAGTTATCCGGAAAACCACATAGACATGATTTGATAATCCGATCGAATCGTCGATTCCCAATACAACCCCAGAACACTCAACTCTTGAGTCAAATTAAAAATTCCCAGAAAACTCAGCATAATTAAATAGGAGTTACTGTGCAAAAAGGGGATGATGACGTCATCATCTTGCCGCGGAACCGCCGCAGAAGCCAGGCTTCTGCCGCGGTTCCGCCGCACTCTATACTGTTCATTTGAAATATTTTGCAGCGTAATTCTTAGAATTCCCTGCTGAATTTTTTAAGCATTTTTAATATGGAAAAATCCCAGATTTTAGAAAAAGTCCAGAGAGCACTTGGGTTTTAGGGTTTCGGGTTCGTTCGGGTTTCAAACGTCGTCTAGACTTCGCCTAAGGCTCTAGCTAGGCTCTGATACCACTGTAGGGTTCCTAGGCACTCTCAAGAGGTCTCACAAGGCATCAACCATGCCATTTTCAAATTTTACGGATACCGAGAAACCCTAATACGGATTGTTGACTAGAAGTTTAGGCGATTACGAATCTAGTTAACAACTTAACTAAAGATAAGAAGCTACAACCTTTGTAGATCCGGATATCCACTTCCTTGGCTCCACGTAGGCGTCCTCTCGCTGTCCATCTCGAATCCCGGACTCAATCGTCGGCTTGATCGGAGAAATAGGCGGACTAGGTCGCCGGCTTCGTGCCGAAGATGATCTACGTCGAGGCATCACAAGTTCAAGCTCCGACTTCACAAATTTGTGAAACTTGTGAAGAAAACACCCAAAACAACTTGGCAAGAGGTAGAGGGGTGAACAAATAGGTGGTGGGTTCACTTTAGAATTGGATTTCTCACTTTAAAACTCAAGTTGCCATTGATGGCATCAAGCTTTCTTTCTTGAAGAAGAAGATCAAGAAGAAGGAAATATTATGATAAGTCTCTAAAAAATGAAAAAGAAATGAATACTTATCATAATAGGAACCATGGTTAGGTGTAGAGAATTAACCAAGGTTAGAAGAGTGGTTAGGGTTAAGCATGAAGACAAATTGGTCACTTTGGTCAAAGCTTCATGAAGCTTCACAAAGGTTCAAGAATGAAAGCAACCATTTTGTATTCTTATCCCATTCTTTTTCCAAAATCAATAAATAAAAGAATGGATAATTAAAACCCTAATCACTTTCTTAACCTAGGCTTAATTCTTTACACTTAACCAAATGAGCAAGCATCATCAAACATGATACAAAGATGTGCACAAAAGTATATCACATATAAAACTTGCACATCAAGTGAGAAAATCCATTTAAAGTGAACCAATACTAGTTAATGCAAAATAATATATCAAATATATAATTATACATTAAATCATTAAATCAACACTTGATTCAATGATCCGGTCATATCGCACATAACCAACTAGTATTCAATGTATCGATTTATTGAATCAATGATTCGATAACTAGGTTATATCGAATATAACCAATCGATATATTCATCGTGAGAATGGAAAACGGTATCACATACACGCATTATCCTCGGTCCTGCACATATCTCATATGCACTCCTATTTCGTTTCGCTTGAGCAAGGAAACCTCTGTGTAGGACTCTAAAGACTCGTCAATACGCCGGTAGCAGATGATGATCATATCAAGCACCCACAAGCCGCAAGCGGTCTGCTAAACGTAACGGCCATCCGGGCATTGAGCGATCAGAAGATCGACGAGCTAGCCCGCTCACACTCCTGTGAATCGAACCAGTAACACTTACCGTACAGTCCGGTCTGTTCGTCTGATATGTCGCATATCAAGTCTAGGGGTGGTAAACGTCAGACCCCAATAACCGATAAGTCATGCCGATATGAGGCTCATAACGGGTCGAGAAACTACTGGTAACAGTTACCAGCAAATCTCTGATCAGCCCTGGCCTGGGACTTCCCTGTTACGGCGAATCGAGCACAGCGCAACATCAACCCCCAATACCGGGAGAGACGAAACCCCTCCTATCACTCATTGCCTCCATATGACTCGGGACTGTACCCAAAGACCACCGTTTTGCACGCCCTCATGGACGTGGTAAGGTGGAGATCAAAGCACAGTGGGAATCACACAAGACTCTATGACGATCTTGGGTCTACAGACTAACCTGCACAAGTGTCACCCGAGAACTGCCATCTGACGTGAGGTATAATACCATCTGGGAGTTCTCGGGCGAGTCCGTCAAGTGTACCCAGTCTCCACTGAGCACCCATATACCATCTCTGATGTCAAACACCAATGGATATGGGATCATCCATCGCCCATCTCATGGGTCGAGAAGCGTATACGCTAGTCTACACTGGTATATCGATGCCCCGTCTCGATACACCCACGACTAGAGACCTTGAAGGATATACCTATGGACTACCATGTCCCCACTAGTATGATCTGCATCACAGTCCAGGTAGTCAAGTACACATCCTAAGGGCTTTACCAACATGTAACTATAAGACAGTTTAAAGAGACAAGTGTACATGTTAAGATAAAGAGTAACCAGATAGCATACTATCATATCGAGCAAGAAAGTCATCTCTATATATGTCCAAGCATCCAATATAATATACATCATCTGTACAATACTGGCCTCTAGGGCATACATACAACTAACACACGGTCGTCTCCTCAACAATCCGTGGCCCTAATATACTGCTCTTGTAAGTCCTTGCTACCTCTCCCGGTACTTTCGGGCATGCGGAATTTGGTGAAAAACAATTTTCAAGAGGCGGTAACATGGACTCAAAAACCGGATCTTTGTTAAACTACTAACTAACAACCTAACAAGAGTTTACCTACTCGGTTAGGGGGCTATACCTTTCTTGAACTCCTTCGTCTTTGACTCCTTCCGGTGTACGGATTGGCCTCACCTTGTCGTCTCCTTCCGCCGAAGATGGATCCACCCGAAAGCTTCTACCTTTGGCTTCTTCTTCGAACTTTAAAGAAACTAGATCACTTGGCTTGCTAGGCCTTGTGAACTAGAATGAGTAGAGGAATGTTTTGGTGTCTTTTTACCTCTAAGGCAATGAGTCTCAACACATGAGAATGGTTTGCCTTGAGGTAGAGAGAGCAAGAGGAAGAGGGAGAGCTTGAGAATGAGAGAGCTCAAGAGAGAGAAAGCAAAATGATAGAATGAACCATACTCTTCTCATTCTCACCTCTCATAATCCAAAAGCCATCATAACAAAAATAGTAATCAAGTATTGTATAAATGGTTTAAGTCAAAATGGCTATATCATTTCATGCACTCATTTTTCATAAATAAACAAGCAAGCAAAAGTCTTTGCCATGGAATGATAGCCATTGTCATGATGATGGTCAACTAGTCCAACCTAGTCAACCGGTCAACAAAGTCAACAAGTCAACAAAGTCAACCCCTCAATAACCATGTCACTACAATACTTAATTAATATTAATGTTAATCATATATCTTATTCTCATTAGGGTTAAGCAAAAGTCAATGGTCAACAGTCAACTGTCAACAGTCAACAGTCAACAACCCCAATGAGAATACTCTGCCGCTGTCTCTCTGTCAACTGTGCATACACACCCGCATCCGCGTTCCGAGGAACACGAATACAAACGAGATAAAATCAATCCCAAAACGTACACTAGGATCCGGCTTAAACCTAAGCCTGCTAGTGTTAACTGTCCGGACACTGTACGTGCACAAGTGCACGGATGTGACCGGACCCTGTCGCAAAACCATGCGACCTGTCGCAAAACCATGCGACCTGTCGCAAAACCATGCGACCTCTACTCTTTTGCCAAAAGGCGAATAGCTTTCTGTGTGGGACTCTAAAGACTCGACACTACGCTGGTAGTGGGTTTAACCACAGACCACAAGCGGCACTAGCTGTGCGTAACGGTCCCTAGGTAGATGCCGACAAGAAGACTGACGAGGTGAAACCCATCTGAACTCCTACTGAGCCTGAATGTGACAATCTCCGTACAGTCCGGTCTATTCGTCTGATACATCGCATGGCGGGCCTAGGGGGCGGTAAACGTCAGTCCCCTAATAGCGGTACAAGTCGTGTCGGAGTGAAGCCCAATACACCCTGAGATAACACTGGAAGCCTACCAGTATATCCCGCTTGCCCTGGCCAGGGACTACTCGTGTAATGGCTCTCCTTGACACAGCACGATGTCAACCCCCAATACCGGGAGAGACGAATCCTGTCTAACCGTCACTGCCACCAAGTGCTTTGGGACTGCACCCAACTACTACCTGTTTGCACGACTCCTTTGAGCCGGGGTAGGGTAGTAATCAAAGTACAGTGGGAACACACTCTACGCGAAGTGACAGTGTCAAGTCAGCGGACAAAGCTGTACTCATGTCACCTGGGAACTGATAACTGACGATAGGTATAATACCAACCGGTCAGTTCCCGACGAGTCCTGTCCAGTGTACTCGTAACCCAAGGAGCACCCGCATACTATCTCCAGTACGACGTACTGATGGCTGTGGGACAGACCATCTCCCACTCTGGGATGAGAAGCGCATGCGCTAGTCTACTCCGGAGTATCGATGGCCTGTCTCGATAGTCCTGCGACTAGGGACCTGCATAAGGATGTGCTTATAGATTACCTAGCCCCCACTAGTGTGACTGCCATCACAACGCTGGTAATCAAGCAAAGATCCTAAGGGCTCCAATAATGTGTATAGGTGATATACTAAAATAAACACAAGTACACATTAAAGTAGAAACAAACCAAGTAGCATACTACTATTTTGAGCAAGATTGTATATACAAGGTGAATATCCCAAGCTTCCATTAAGTAATATACAAACTAGTATGATACAGTAATGGCCTCTAGGGCATATACACTAACAGCTCTCTCTAAGCTCTGTCCAACAGGCGGGCGATCTGCATCTCCTCCCATAAAGAGCCTCAAACCGTGCCATCTGAATGGTCTCCTGGTAGCTGTTGTTATAGGAGAACTCTACTAAGGACAAATGATGATCCCAGCTACCTCCGAAGTCTAATACGCACCCCCTGAGCATGTCCTCGAGTGTCTGAATAGTCCTCTCTGACTCTCCGTCGGTCTACGGATGAAATGCTGTGCTGAAACTCAAGCGGGTGTCCAAAGCCTCCTGAAGCCTCTGCCATAGTCGGCTGGTAAACTGGGTGCCTCTGTCGGACACGATATATGTCGGAACTCCGTGCAATCGTACAATCGCATCAATGTAAATTTGGGCATACAGAGCAAATCCGAAAGTCGTCTTCACTGGTAGGAAGTGAGCTGCTTTCGTCAAACGATCCACGATCACCCAGATGGAGTCATACCCTCGACTAGTCCTGGGTAGACCCACAATGAAGTCCATAGAAATCTATTCCTATTTCAACTCCGGAATGGGCAACGGCTGTAGCTCTCCCGCGGGCCTTTGATGCTCAGCCTTGATTTGCTGACAAGTCAGGCATCTCGGCACGAAATCTGCGATGTCTCTCTTCATCCCGTCCCACCAGTAAACATCTCTCATATTGTGGTACATCTTGGTGGAACCTGGATGAACACTGTATACCGATCGATGTGCCTCCTCGAGAATCTCATGCCGCAGTCCCTCAGCATCCGGTACGCACAATCTGGTCCCAAATCGTAGTATCCCCTGATCATTGATCACGAACTCGGAAAATCTGCCCTGTCCTATTTGTGCTATGATCTCTGAACATCGGTCATCACTGTGCTGTGCCTCATGTATACGGTCGATCAACTTTGGGCATGCACGAACATGCGCAATCTGTCCTCCGATCGGCGTAAACTCGAATTGTATCCGGCTGTCGCATAAAATCTGCCAATCTGCCGACGACTGCCTCTGTACTGCGCTCAAACAAGATAGACTACCCCCGAGCCTCCTGCTCAAAGCATCCGCCACTACATTAGCCCTGCCCGGGTGGTACAAGATCTCGCAATCGTAATCCTTCACTAACTCCATCCATCGGCGCTGTCTAAGGTTCAGGTCTCGCTGCTGAAATATATACTTTAAGCTCTTGTGATCAGTGAATATCTGGCACGACTCGCCATATAGGTAATGTCGCCAGATCTTAAGTGCAAAGACCACTGCAGCCATCTCCAAATCGTGAGTGGGGTAGTTCTATTCATGTTTCTTGAATTGCCGCGAAGCATACGCGATCACCCTGTCATGCTGCATCAATACACACCCTAGCCCCACTAGAGAAGCATCACAATATACCACAAATCCGCATGATCCTGAAGGCAATGATAATACCGGCGCCGTAGTCAGTAGAGCCCGTAGCTGCTGAAAACTGTGCTCACACTCCTCCATCCAAACGAAAGGAACTCCCTTCCGGGTCAGCCCGGTCAAAGGTGTAGCAATGCGAGAGAAATCATACACGAATCGCCTATAGTAGCCGGCCAGCCCTAGAAAGCTACGAATCTCCGTAACTGATGTGGGTCTGTGCCAACTTCGAACGGCCTCGATCTTCCTCGGGTCTACACATATACCGTCTCGTGAAATCACATGCCCCAAGAAGTCTACGTTGTCGAGCCATAAAGCACACTTGGAGAATTTGGCGAAAAGCTGATGCTCCCTCAAGGTCTGCAGCGTAATCCGCAGGTGCTACTCGTGCTCCTCTCTACTCCGAGAATACACCAAAATATCGTCAATGAATACAATGATCAACAAATCAAGATACGGCCGGAAAATACGGTTCATAAAGTCCATAAATGCTACTGGCGCATTGGTGAGTCCGAACGGCATCACCAAAAACTCGTAATGGCCATAGCGCGTGCGGAAAGCTGTCCTAGGAATGTCCTCCTGTCGAACCCGCAGCTGATGATAGCCTGATCGCAAATCGATCGTCGAAAAGTATCCTGCCCCCTGAAGCTGGTCGAACAAATCGTCGATACGTGGCAAAGGATATCTGTTCCGCACTGTAACCCTGTTCAGCTGGCGGTAGTCGATACACAGACGCAAACTGCCGTCCTTCTTCTTGACGAACAGGACTGGAGCACCCCAAGGAGAAACACTGGGTCGAATAAGCCCCTTGTCCAGTAAATCTTGCAACTGACCCTTCAATTCTCGAAGTTCCGCCGGGGACATCCGATAAGGCGGTATAGAAATAGGCCCCGTGCTAGGAACAAAATCAAAACAGAAAGAAATGTCGCGCTCGGGCGGTAGCCCAGGAAGCTCATCAGGGAACACATTAGGGAACTCGCTAACAACTGGAACCTGATCCAGAGGAACCTCTGTAGCTCTAGTATCGCAAACCTAGGTGAGATGTCCCTGACATCCCTTCCTCAAAAGCTATCCTGCGCGAAAAGAAGAAATCACACTGTGACGGGCGGCACCACGGTCCCCCAACACAACAAAAACCGACTCGCCGGGAAAACAAAATCTAACTGTCTTCTCACGGCAGTCTACAGAAGCATAGCACGTGGCTAACCAATCCATGCCCAAAAGAACGTCGAAGTCTAACATCTCAAGAAGGATCAAGTCAACAGGCAACTCTCTCTCGCTAATACAGACGGTACAGGATCGGAACACATGCCTAGCAACAAACGACTCCCCCACAGGAGTGGTCACAACAAGCGGATGATCAAGCAAACCGGACTCTCAACTCAAACTTGGCACAAAGTGTGTGGGTACGTACGAGTGCGTGGATCCGGGATCGAACAATACGTGTGCATCAACAGAACATACTGGAAGGATACCTGAGACCACCGCATTGGACGCCTGCGCGTCCTGATGCGTCAAAGCAAAAACTCGCGCCTGTCCCCCACCTGTGACTGACTGTCCTCTGCCTCGGTCATCCCGTCCTCTCTGAGTAACACCTCCATGCCCACGACCTCTCTGTGTATGAGTCTAATGCAGAGTAACAGTAGGAACAACAGGCAACGCCCTCTGGGGTGGTGAAGGTGGTAAGGAGACGTGCGGTGCTGCTGTCTCCCTCCGGTGTATCTCAGGACAATCTCTGGCGAGGTGAAGTAGACTGCCGCATCTATAGCAACCCCGCGACGACTGCTGACTCTCCCGTGGATACGAACTAAACATCTGGACTTGTCCCGAATCTCTGCCACTCCTCGTACCTGAACGATACTTATCGCGGCGTCTGAATGTCTGTCTCCGTGCTGATATACCAGTACGAACTCTCTTCGGCTCTGGAACTACCGAAGTCTCCGCAAGGCGCTCCTCGACTAACAAGGCTGCGTCTACCGCTGCTGCATATGTCTCGTAATGCTGCGTGCTGATCGCAAGGAACAGTGGTGTAAGCAAGCCTCGAAAAAATCTCTTGACTCGCAACTCCTCGGTAGCCACTAGATACAGGGAATAGATAGATAGCTCTGTGAACGGCACATCATACTCTGCCACTGACATCTCCGGAGTCTGGCGTAAGGACTCGAACCTGCGTGCTCTGGCATCTCTGACACTCAGTGGAAGAAAGCGGGCAAGGAATAGTGCCACGAACTCTGTCCAGGTCATAGGAGGAAAACCTGCTGCTTTGCCCTTCTCGACTGATTCGTACCATTTCTGCGCAAGACCTTCCAGGCGAAAGCTCACGAACTCAACCCATCTCGCATCTGCGCATCTGAGGGAACGGCATATCCGAGCCTTCCTAACAATGAAAGACTGTGGGTCCTCGGCTACATCGGTGCCTGTGAAGATCGGAGGCTTCAGCCTCATAAACTCTGATAGCGATACGGAGATGACCTCTGTAACTGTAGGGGCAACTGGCTGTATGGTAGGTACCATCGCGGTCTCTGTAACGGGTGGAGCTACCTTTGGTCGCTGCGCTCAAAGCGTCTCAACTAGCGATCCTATCATCTGGCGCATCTCCTGCATGCTGGATCCCACGGTCTGGCGCATCTCCTGCATACCAGCACCTAGCGTTGCGATCTGATCTGTCATGGGAAGAACAGCCTGCTCGGGTACAACCGGTGTACTACCCGGATCAGTCCTCGTCTCGAATGAGTCAACTCGAATCTCGGCCTTCGCGTCCGCTCTCTGCGCCCTCGTAGTCTTTGGCGGCATAATGGCTGAAAGGAAATGTAAGATTCGATAAGAATACGGAAATCGAATCGCAATAATGTATATACTCAAAAAGGAATTTAAATTAATAAGTCCTAAGGTCGCCTTGGCGGAGTACCGTATCGTGAGGATGCCGCGGAACATACGCACGCTACGCCACTCTGCTTCAGCTACCTACTCCATCATACCAGGGTCATCCAACACTCCGAAAGGTAAAACCTACATTCTGATACCAACTTTGTAACGACCCGAATATTTCGACTCATGACCGGCACTTAACCACGCAATGTCTACAGGCGTAACGCGACTAAGTAAGCCGAACCCAGAGATCAAAACCATTTAAAAGTAGTGAGTGTTGAAAACATTTAATTAAAACATTTAGAAAACCTAAAATAGTTCAATGAGGTTCTTTTTAAAGTTAAATTATCCTTATAATAATTTTGGCAGCATTTCCTTTGTAAAATTAACCCCGAAAATCGGGTATAAAACAGGATATAAGTGAAATTGAAATATAATGAACAAAGCTTCCCCAACCGGGAGCAATCACGCCCAACGGCGGAAACCATCACCACAAGAGTAATATACGACGCCGTAGCGAAGAATGAGCAATAAGTAAACACCACAGAATAACAACTGCAAATCCAAAGTCGGCACCCACGTGCTCGACACCAGAATACAAAAATATACATCATCGTCCTCACACTGTCTCTAAGTCAAGTACATCTATGGTAGATGGAGAATACTAGATACAAAAGTGTGTACAATAAAAGTAACCAGATACCACAACCCACCTAAATAGCAAAATAGCTTTCGCACCAACTGTAGTGGTATCTGTAGCCAAAAGATGCAAAAAAGCAGCCTGCCGCGACTACTCTGATGTGCAACCAGCAAATACTTTGGCACAACGGGGGTGAGTTGCCAACTCTTGAGCATGCACGTACTGTGCTACTCTATCATATGCCCGCAGGTAAATCTATATGGAGTCATACCCTCAAATAGTCCTGGGTACGTACGAGTGCCTGGATCCAGGATCGAACAATACGTGTGCATCAACGGAACATACTGGAAGGATACCTGAGACCACCGCATTGGACGCCTGCGCATCCTGATGCGTCAAAGCAAAAACTCGCGCCTGTCCCCCACGTGTGACTGACTGTCCTCTGCCTCGGTCATCTCGTCCTCTCTGAGCAACTCCTCCACGCCCACGACCTCTCTGTGTATGAGTCCGACGCGGAGTAACAGTAGGAACAATAGGCAACGCCCTCTGGGGTGGTGAAGGTGGTAAGGTGACGTGCGGTGCTGCTGTCTCCCTCCGGTGTCTCTCATGGCAATCTCTGACGAGGTGAAGTAGATTGCCGCATTTATAGCAACCCCGCGACGACGGCTGACTCTCCTGTGGATACGAACTAAACATCTGGCCTCGTCCTGAATCTCTGCCAGTCCCCATACCTGAACGATACCTATCGCGGCGTCTGAATGTCTGTCTCTGTGCTGATATACCGGTACGAACACTCTTCGGCTTTGGAACTGCCGAAGTCTCCACAAGGCGCTCCTCGACTAACAGGGCTGCGTCTACCGCTGCTGCATATGACTCGTAATGCTTCGCGCTGATCTCAAGGAACAGTGGTGTAAGCAAGCCTCGAACAAATCTCTTGACTCGCAACTCCTCGGTAGCCACTAGATACGGGGCATTGATAGATAGCTCTATGAACGGCACATCATACTCTGCCACAGACATCTCCGGAGTCTGGTGTAAGGACTCGAACCTGCGTGCTCTAGCATCTCTGACGCTCAGTAGAAGAAAGCGGGCAAGGAATAGTGCCACGAACTCTGTCCAGGTCATAGGAGGAAGACCTGATGATCTGCCCTTCTCGACTGATTCGCACCATTTCTGCGCAAGACCTTCCAGGCGAAAGCTCGCGAACTCAACCCATCTCGCATCTGCGCATCTGAGGGAACGACATATCCGAGCCATCCTATCAATGAAAGACTGTGGGTCCTCGGCTGCATCTGTGCCTGTGAAGACCGGAGGCTTCAGCCTCATAAACTCTGATAGCGATACGGAGATGACCTCTGTAACTGTAGGGGCAACTGGCTGTATGGTAGGTACCATCGCGTTCTCTGTAATGGGTGGAACTACCTCTGGTCGCTGCGCTCGAAGCGTCTCAACTAGCGATCCTATCATCTGGCGCATCTCCTGCATGCTGGATCCCACCGTCTGGCGCATCTCCTGCATACCAGCCCCTAGCGTGGCGATCTGATCTGTCACGGGAGGAACAGCCTGCTCGGGTACAACCGGTGTACAACGCGGATCAATCCAAGTCTCGAATGAGTCAACTCGAATCTCGGCCCTCGCGGCCGCTCTCTGCGCCCTCGTAGTCTTTGGCGGTATAATGGCTGAAAGGAAAAGTAGGATTCGATAAGGATACGGATATCGAATCGCAAGAATGTATATACTCAAAAAGGAATTTAAATCAATAAGTCCTAAGGTCGCCTTGGCGGAGTAGCGTGTCGTGAGTATGCCGCGGAACATACGCATGCTACGCCACTCTGCTTCAGCTCCCTACGCCATCATACCTGGGTCATCCAACACTCCGAAAGGTAAAACCTATGCTAAGATACCAACTTTGTCACGACCCGAATATTTCGACTCATGACCGGCACTTTACCACGCAACGTCTACCGGCGTAACGCGACTAAGTAAGCCGAACCCAGAGATCAAAACCATTTAAAAGTTGTGAGTTTTGAAAACATTTAATTAAAACATTTAGAAAACCTTAAATAGTTCAATGAGGTTCTTTTTAAAGTTAAATTATCCTTATAATAATTTTAGCAGCATTTCCTTTGTAAAAGTAACCCCGAAAATCGGGTATAAAACAGGATATAAGTGAAAATGAGATATAATGAACAAAGCTTTCCCAACCGGAAGCAATCACGCCGAACGGCGGAAACCATCACCACAAGAGTAATATACGACGCCGTAGTGAAGAATGAGCAATAAGTAAACATCACAGAATAATAACTGCAAATCCAAAGTCGGCTCCCACGAGCTCGATACCAGAATACAAAAATATACATCATCGCCCTCACACTGTCTCTAAGTCAAGTACATATATGGTAGATGGAGAATACTAGATACAGAAGTGTGTACAATAAAAGTAACCAGATACCACATGTCACGACCCGAAAGTACGGAACATGACCGGCACTTAAACTACGAACGTCTCGAGGCATACGTAATCTAAGTAAACCTAAAACCCAGAAATCCAAACCAAGAAAAGAAGTAGAGTGAAGGAAAACCAATTTAAAACAAGTAGTTTTAATAGCATAAGCCGAATTATGCGGTTTTTAAGAACATCAAAATTTACTGAAAATTTCGGCAGAGTCTCCTTTGTAAATACTGGCTCCCAAACGGGATACAACATGAATAGTACACGAAATCAATAAAAAGGCATCCCCAAGCGGGAGCTAGCTCTTCGTCAATCGACGGTCACAACCACACAAGCAATATAATATACAACGCCAACGGCGAGGATCAAAACTCAAAAAGAAACTCAAAACCACCAGAAATATAACGAGCGACTCTAAGGTCGAAAGAATAAACAACACTGGTCTCTATCTCAATAAATACATGTTTGGTTGATGGAATTTACTAGATACAACGGAATAATATTATACAAGGTAATATGATGGGTACGATACAAGAAAAACCCACCTACTAGCAAGTCACCCGAATGAAACTGAGCCCGCAACGCCGTAATGAAACCTGTACGGCAAACCTGCAAGAAACTGGGGCACAACGGGGGTGAGTTGCCAACTCGTGAATAGAAAAACATCTACGCACAGAAATCGCATAAATAACGCAATCCTAGGTCAATGATCATAATATATCCTCAAAAATGTATAAAACATGCAGCCTAACAATGGCTAGGGTAAATATCTAACCCGAGTGTAAACTCATGTGCTCGTGTCAGTGCCTCAGGTAGCAATATGTCATATGAATGAGGTATGAATGCATGAAACAGAATACATGTAAACGAAGAAACTGTTTTCATAAATTAGTGAGATTTCCTTCGTATTTTTAAACTGAGGTATCATAAATGAAATCAGTATCAACAGTTTCTAGCATCGACACAAAACATAAATCTCACTGTCTCGAAATATCAATGTCTCAATCTCAATATCTAGGGCGCCGTCAGTCCAGACCGGCCCCTACCTTCCATCTCAAGACCACGACGGTATCCTCCGGATATCCGATGCATCGGGTAATATCACCGGTAGGTAATCTGTCCCCTGCCAGGCTCAACGTCAACACCACATTCATCTTGCCCCGGGGTACCATACCGGGCCCACCATGTACCCATGACGGTTCCTCCACTCCTCGACACGGATCTCGAAAACCACAGCAAACTCATGGTGGACGACACAAACATCACTAGAAAACCGCAATTTACATGTTTTAAAAGGTTAATAAGTTTAGAAATTTTGCGGCTTTCCCCCAAAATCCAGAAATATCATAAATCTCAAGAAGTCATCACAAGTGCATATGTCAATGATAATGAATGTATATGGTATCAATAACCAAGTTGCAATGTATGATTAATAACTAGGCATGAACAATGGAATAACAGTATGCATGAAGTGACAAGTAATAACTACAATGTCTAAACTGGCATATAACCCAGGTACACTAATATCGTATCAACTACTAACTAACAAGCTAAGCCAAGCAATAGTATTTTCTAAGTGTACGTGACATGGTAATTACCGATGAAGATGTGTGTGAGCCGGCAAGTAAGTGTATGTGGTACATACACATCATCGGTAATGGTGCTGGTGTCCTAATAGCATGATATCAATAATGGAGTATGCAGCAAAATAAGTATGCGGGGCAGAGCGAACAGCAATAATGTGCGGAAGCAGAATACTAGACACAACGATAACTAATCAGTATTAAGCTAATATAAGTCCTACAAATGGTGCCTTTTGAAATAACACGAATCATGGGGTTTTGAAAATAGGGGCTACGGTGTTTTTATGAAAAGATACGTCTTTTGAAATATCCGTAGGATCCCTTGGGCTGTCTTTTAAAATACCCACGATTCGTTAGTTTTGAAATAGGTAGGAGTCTAATCTAATCTAACAACTACACTAAACTATACGGGTGAACTAACAAGCTGAACTATAGGTAAGGAAACCGCCTATCATCTGAGTCGATACATATACCTACCTGTATATGTATAGTCGGTGATCCCGCCTCAATAATATCATAGCCGATACCATATCTATAATCAGGCATCCCAAGTCAAGAGTGCGGATCAATCATCAATATAGCTCGTACGTAAATCCGTCGTACGGCAACCCAAATCTGGGTACGGGTCAATATCACATTCATCATACTATTCACCTGGTATCCTCTTTATCAAATATCATGATCGCGGTACTGATCTACGTCTAGTACCATACTGATACCGCCTACGTATGCATGGACGTGTGTGAAACACTACGTCAAGGACCCGCTACAACGTCATGTCGTATCTCAAATACGAACCCTGCAATATCACCGATCTCACGGCCTCAATCAAATCTCATCGACTCAGCTCAACCCCCAGTATCATCCTCAATCCGTATGTGAACACATAGTCCCATACCCATGTGAGCACATAACTATAAAGAATCCCATAAGCACATATCAATAGGAATGTATGCAAGTATGTATGTGTGTATGTGTAGTGCAACACTACCCTAGGGTTCGCAACGCTAAAATAATCCAACACACCAATATCCATCCTAAGCATCGTTATTATTCCCAAATAACATATAATAATTGTTGGTGTGTATACGCATCCGTATACACCACCACGGACTGCTGGGGTGCTATACGTCATCCACCCGACTTCTCCCCGTAGATATAAATCTACTCACCTGGTCCTCGCTAGCCGGTGCCGACGTCGCCACACGCTTGCTTATCGTCTCGAAGTCCACATGGGGGTACCTACATATCATAACGCACCATATCTCATTAAAACTAAATTCGAGATCGAAACGGCATACGAAAATCAAATCGGCACGCGTATCGTGCATAAGTCCAAACCTATCACCTACGCATGCAAGAATAGTCAAACCAACCCTCGATGTCGATGTACAAACGTCAAACCATCGAGAAAAATCCAATCACACTCATTTGCACATTCACGAACACTAATTTTAATATAAACTAGGTTAAAACTCACAAGAACCCCAATTTCACTTAAAAGGTCATTTTTCCGAAAATCTAGCAAGCACATTTCGCCGTTTTTGTACAAAACATGATGTTTAAATGAATGTAGCGGCCAATATATTTATTAAATATCTTAAATAAGTCATATAAACAATTTCCGGAATTTAATCTCATTAAATTCCAAAAACCCTAATATTCTAGTTTACAAAAATACCATTTTTAACAATTTCAAAGCAAAAATGCACAAACTACAATCTAGCTTAGATTTGCATGATCTAAAGCATTAAACCACACTTAATAAAGTTAATGAAGTCATGAAAAACCTAAACACATTTTTAATCCCAAGTATTTAACCAAATTCAAAAATCTAGTAGGCAAATTAGCACATTAACACAATTTTTTTTAAACTAACCATTAGCACTAGCTACTAATCTTGTATTAACATGACAAAAAGCCTAAATATAACACACAACCATACACCAATTTTACAAAACCCTAACTTGCATTCAAATTCATAACTTGAATTCCAAAACTTGCAATTAAACTCACATATCCAAATTAACACTTAATTAAATTAGCTTAAGAAATTAGTAACAAATTAAGCAACAAAAATGTTCAGAATTATACCCAAAAATATTTGAAGATCCACAAGCATCCATGGCCTCCCAAAATGCTCTCTTATCACAAGGATCCATGCTATACGGGCTAAGCTAAAATGGGTAGGAGTCGGATTTGGGTTTTGAGATTTTTTCGATGGATTTTGGGGCAATTTTTGATGAAGTTTTGAAGAGAAAAGAGAAGGGAAATGGGTGGGGGCTGTTGCTGCAGTAGGAGAGGGGGGCTGCTGGAATGGGAGTGGGATAGGAGAGAGAGGAAGGTAGAGAAAGTGGGGGGAGAAGTCAAAGTCAATTCAAGGTCAAAGGTCCACCTCATTCACCCATTTTCTTTTCTTTTCTTTCATATCTTTTCCTTTGAAAATCAAGTGGGGAAAAATATGGTGGCTGCTGAATTCAGCCATGAGGAGGAGTAAGTGGGGGTGTGTGGGTGTGGGTACGGGTGTGGGGTGATGAAAAATGATAAATACAATACCCCAAACATCCATTTACGCTAAAAAAAGCCTTTTTTCTTCAATAATTTCTAAACCATTTTGGCAAATGATTTTGTTCCAAAAACCACATGATAAAATTTTATTTAATCTTTTATGATGCACAAAATTTGTTTCAACTCATTCCAATTTATAATTTTCTCTAATTAAATGTATTAGTGACGGCTTAAAATAATAATAAAATAATATTTTTTTCAGAAAATTTGAAATTTCACCAGCGGCTCAATAAACACCAAATAATAGCAATTACATAGTTAGAATATGTATATTTAATTTTTATAATAAGATATTGGTATTTTGACTTTTTACAGAAAACCCCCTTATTTTACCGATTTTTTCGAAATTTCACCGAAACGATTTTCAAAACGTTACAATCTTCCCCCCTTAAAGAAATTCGGTCCTTGAATTTAAATTCAAACTTCCCCAAATACTAAAACATCTAAGAAAAACCATCAAGTCGTCGGGGCTCCGAAATTGTAAATACATAAAACAAATCGTAGCGCAGCGCATGCGCTTGAAAAATGAGTATATAACTCAAATCAAAACTCCGTCAAGCATCCCGCAATCATCGGAGTCATGGAGAAGACATCAATGCCAAATCCAAATCAAAACCAATATGATATAACTCGAAACTATACATGTAAATATCGAATCTATATCTGTAAGTATCCGAAGGAAATGCATGCCAAATCTCCTTAAGTCGCTGTGCAACGCGTATAACACTGCACAGTGGCGGACGTCTATCATAAGAAAATAACTATATACATATATACCTTTGTTTGAAATGTACGTTCCGCCGTTTTGGAAATAATTTAGAAGGGTCTCCTTGTTTTAAACATTTGTGTCATATCAGACATGTAGGTAAATACTGAGACTATAGCTCGCTTTTGGAAATCCCTTCGATAACTATCAATGCATGCAAAATATACTCAGGTACTGTCCTCTGACTAGTCCTTCTCAGTATAAAAACATATAGCAATCATCATAAAAACGTACTGCTCTATACAAAATCAATCCCCAAAATATGCACATGAATGCTACGTGCGTCTGGTGCGCACGGAAATCTAAATCCATGAATGTGCCATACATGCGCACAGAAACAACATCTAAGTGCATCGGGTGTGCACGAAACATCTGTCGTAGGCAACATGTGTGCCTGACAGCAAAATCAGGTGCATATGACATGCACGAAAAAATTCTCGATTTAGTGCCTCTGGTGTGCACCAAAATCACCCTTCAAAACATGCGCCCAACATGCGCGAAAATCCAAATCAGGTGCATCCATCGTGCACGAAATTATGAAATCCAATATCAAGCGCCGAACGTGCGCAAAATCAATCAGGTGCACACGGTGCACAAAACAAATATCGAGTATCACAATCGAAATCGAAGTCCAGTGCATCTAAGTGCACAAAAGGCGTATCACTGCACTGCAAGCATATATAAACTATACAGAGTGCAGGAACGAAATCGTGTGCATGCATACGCACAAAACTAACTCAACTGTTTAAAACCGTAAAATCACAAACATGTGAAACTAAAGCACGAAAACGATATCAAGTGCAACACTGTGCAAAGATCGTAAATCCTCAATCATCAAAATCAAATTATACGAATAAATCACCCAAAACATCGTAATCAATAATGGCGGAATAGTACCGCTCAAGCGCATCCTCTAAGAATCTCGGGCCAACTGTCGCGGTCACTAGTGGGACGTCTCGTCGATGATCATGAACTCTGGCCTGCTGGTGTGCATAACAATGACCACTCCTGGGTCAAGGTCTTCACTGTGAATTACCAATCTCTCGGTCCATTGGCTCATCGGCCCTGTCAGGTGTGCTAACGGGGATGATCCCGTTCTGGCACCTCTCTTGTCATCTCCCGGTCAATCATCGCGACCACTCGTAAGACAGCATATCAATGGCGTCAGCCTCTGGTTCTCTGAATGTACGTGACACATCTGATCCTAGGTGCAAGTATCATTGCAGCAGTGTCCTGAAAGGAATCCTGCTCACGGTCTCTTCCATGTCTCGTCTCTGCCAACTGTCCGGAAGTCATTGTCCTTTCCTATATCTGCATCTTGCTCTGGAACGACTGCATACTCATCGCGACTCCTTCTGGAAGGTATATCCAGTACTCTGCCTCGGCATGCGCATCGCATCTCCGATGTCGGCGGAGGGGAACGTCATCATATCCAGATCTTATACGAACCTCTTACTCCATTTTTCTCTAATGTCGACCGCTTCGGACTCGTCTTGTCGTGGCTGCATGGACTGAGCTCCAACGGCTATCCTCGTATCTGGAGTCTCACAAGAATGCATCTCACCACCTAGCATCCGATTGAAGTCGAACCATTCGATCGATTCGTCGAAACCTCATAATCCCCCAAGAGCTCAACATCTTGGTACAGTTTAATAGTATCGAATATATATACCACGGCATCGGTGGTCCAGCCGTAGAAGGGCAAACCCAAGCCTCACTAATGGCGCCGCAGAACTGCCGCAAACCCTAAGGTTCAAAGGCTTTCATACGGTCATTAAGTCAAGTTAGGGTTTCATTCTTCTAGAGGGACCATAGAATTGCCTGCATGTCTTTCCGAATACTTTAAACTTGGAATAATAGGTTTCCGACATTCGATCGTCTCTGTCGACCCTCACGTCTCTGCGTGAAGTCGTCTCTAGCTGGAAGCAATCTATCTGATGACCTCGCATCGGGGTAAGCGAACGAACCACCTGTCCTAGTCATTCATCATCGGGTGACTAGCGACCTTCTATCATCTATTCGTACAACTCGCCCCGCAATAGCTCCAATATATGGGGCGATATCTCGTCGCTCGCAGCAACCACTGGCTTGCTCGTCTGCATGCTGAACAGTGCCTCAATCATCAGGAGTAAGCAACACACCAACGGTCATCAAAATCTGGCTGGCCTCCATCATTGGCTCAATTCTCTAGTGTCGATCAGCACCTCCGAGTAACCTCATAAAGGCGATCCGCCAAACGCTCGTGGCGCGGACACACAGTAAAAAGACACATCTCTGCAATCGTGTGTCACCGGAATTTCGCCCTGGTCAGTCCTCGTTCGTGACGAGCTTGTGCTTACCGCAACTCTAGCCGTAGCTCTCCCTGCCCGTAACCGTAGCAGCAAAACCATAACTGGTACTGATGAGGCTAGATCGGAATGAATATAATACTGAACAAGGAAATGTACATCCTAAGGCTTCATAAGTGGAGTGGCGTGTCGTAAATATGCCGCGGAACATACCAACGGTACGTCACTCTACTTTAGTCACCTATTCCATCAACCAAAGGTCATCCTACGCTCCGAAGGTAAAAACCTAACGCTCTGATACCAACTTTGTCACGACCCGAAAGTACGGAACATGACCGGCACTTAAACTACGAACGTCTCGAGGCTTACGTAATCTAAGTAAACCGAAAACCCAGAAATCCAAACCAAGAAAAGAAGTAGAGTGAAGGAAAACCAATTTAAAACAATTAGTTTTAATAGCATAAGCCGAATTATGCGGTTTTTAAGAACATCAAAATTTACTGAAAATTTCGGCAGAGTCTCCTTTGTAAATACTGGCTCCCAAACGGGATACAACATGAATAGTATATGAAATCAATAAAAAGGCATCCCCAAGCGGGAGCTAGCTCTTCGTCAATCGACGGTCACAACCACACAAGCAATATAATATACAACGCCAACGGCGAGGATCAAAACTCAAAAAGAAACTCAAAACCACCAGAAATATAACGGCGACTCTAAGGTCGAAAGAATAAACAACACTGGTCTCTATCTCAATAAATACATGTTTGGTTGATGGAATTTACTAGATACAACGGAATAATATTATACAAGGTAATATGATGGGTACGATACAAGAAAAACCCACCTACTAGCAAGTCACCCGAATGAAACTGAGCCCGCAACGCCGTAATGAAACCTGTACGGCAAACCTGCAAGAAACTGGGGCACAACGGGGGTGAGTTGCCAACTCGTGAATAGAAAAACATCTACGTACAGAAATCGCATAAATAACGCAATCCTAGGTCAATGATCATAATATATCCTCAAAAATGTATAAAACATGCAGCCTAACAATGGCTAGGGTAAATATCTAACCCGAGTGTAAACTCATGTGCCCGTGTCAGTGCCTCAGGTAGCAATATGTCATATGAATGAGGTATGAGTGCATGAAAACAGATACATGTAAACGAAGAAACTGTTTTCATAAATTAGTGAGATTTCCTTCATATTTTTAAACTGAGGTATCATAAATGAAATCAGTATCAACAGTGTCTAGCATCGACACAAAACATAAATCTCACTGTCTCGAAATATCAATGTCTCAATCTCAATATCTTGGGCGCCGTCAGTCCAGACCGGCCCCTACCTTCCATCTCAAGACCACGACGGTATCCTCCGGATATCCGACGCGTCGGGTAATATCACCGGTAGGTAATCTGTCCCCTGCCAGGCTCAACGTCAACACCACATTCATCTTGCCCCGGGGTACCATACCGGGCCCACCATGTACCCATGACGGTTCCTCCACTCCTCGACACGGATCTCGAAAACCACAGCAAACTCATGGTGGACGACACTTACATCACTAGAAAACCGCAATTTACATGTTTTAAAAGGTTAATAAGTTTAGAAATTTTGCGGCTTTCCCCCGAAATCCAGAAATATCATAAATCTCAAGAAGTCATCACAAGTGCATATGTCAATGATAATGAATGTATATGGTATCAATAACCAAGTTGCAATGTATGATTAATAACTAGGCATGAACAATGGAATAACAGTATGCATGAAGTGACAAGTAATAACTACAATGTCTAAACTGCCATATAACCCAGGTACACTAATATCGTATCAACTACTAACTAACAAGCTAAGCCAAGCAATAGTATTTTCTAAATGTACGTGACATGGCAATTACCGATGAAGATGTGTGTGAGCCGGAAAGTAAGTGTATGTGGTACATACGCATCATCGGTAATGGTGCTGGTGTCCTAATAGCTTGATATCAATAATGGAGTATGCAGCAAAATAAGTATGCGGGGCAGAGCGAACAGCAATAATGTGCGGAAGCAGAATAGTAGACACAACGATAACTAATCAGTATTAAGCTAATATAAGTCCTATAAAAGGTGCCTTTTGAAATAACACGAATCATGTGGTTTTGAAAATAGGGGCTACGGTGTTTTTATGAAAAGATACGTCTTTTGAAATATCCGTAGGATCCCTTGGGCTGTCTTTTAAAATACCCACGATTCGTTAGTTTTGAAATAGGTAGGAGTCTAATCTAATCTAACAACTACACTAAACTATACGGCTGAACTAACAAGCTGAACTATAGGTAAGGAAACCGCCTATCATCTGAGTCGATACATATACCTACCTGTATATGTATAGTCGGTGATCCTGCCTCAATAATATCATAGCCGATACCATATCTATAATCAGGCATCCCAAGTCAAGAGTGCGGATCAATCATCAATATAGCTCGTACGTAAATCCGTCGTACGGCAACCCAAATCTGGGTACGGGTCAATATCATATTCATCATACTATTCACCTGGTATCCTCTTTATCAAATATCATGATCGCGGTACTGATCAACGTCTAGTACCATACTGATGTAAGTGCACAGCGGCGCCCCGGCCGTCAATCCGACGCCGGAATGCGGAAGCGGTGAAAAACTTAAATTTTGCGGACTTAGCAAACCGGCACCACCGCGCACTAAACACCCGGATCGAAACCATTAACTAGTCTAAGCTAACTATAAGATGGGAAAGAGATATACCGACGATCCAAGTCCTCCGGTCTTCTCATCATCGTCCCGATCTCCTGCGGAATGTCCCGTCTCCTCCCCGTCGCCGGAAGCGCACCACATCGCCTACTTCTTTTACGGGCTCCCACCTCAATGCCGAGGCAACTCGGGCACGAAGCCGGCTACTCGACGTGCCCAAGGTTCGCTGTAGAATATGTAGTGAACTATTTGTCTCATTTTGGGGTTACCGGAATTGCCTTTTGGTGGAGGGATGAAACAAGAACTATGTGGAGGAACTTGGGGACATTTTTGGAGCATGAAATGAACCATATACCCTCACCAAAATATTTGGACAGCCCCCTCCTATACATGGCCGGCCATCTCAAGAGGAATGGAGAGAATGAGAGAGTTCTATCAAAAAATGGGAGCCTCACTCATATGATACAAGAGAGAGAGAGAGAGGAGTCTATCATGCAAAAGGAAATGATTATCAACAAATCCAACACTCCAAGGAAACCATCATCTCAAGCATGATGGCTTCAAAAAGTCAAGCCATCATGAGAAGAAGAAGTCAAGGTAAGGTGCTCATCATGAAAACCATCATGATGTAACAAGATGCAAAGAACCCCCTCCACTAATGCTTATTTGCAATAATGCAAATAAACCCTCCTCCACCAATCTTCGGCCAATGAACGGAACAATGGAAACTGGCCGAAACGGAAAGCAAATTGGAAACTCCAGAAAACTGGTCCCGTAATAAATTACAGGAAAACCCCGATACTGTGCATACACACCCGCATTTGTATTCCGACCGAAATACAAATGCAATGAGACAAAGTCTACACTGTACTATACTAGGATCCGGCTTAAACCAAAGCCGGCCAGTAATATCCGTTCGATCCTGATCCGTGCAATACCGCACGTATCTGATCGAACCCTACCATATAACCATACGGCCTATAGTACAAACTGTCCGATCCTGATGCGTGCAATACCGCACGTATCTGATCGGACCTTGCCATATCTCCATACGGCCTCTACAACCTTTCGCCCGAAAGCTGAGTAACTGAATGAGGGGGACTCTAAAGACTCGTCAACACCTCGGTTGTGGATTTAACCACTAGTACGTCAGAGGTATAAGCCAATACGTAACGGGCTACCAAGTATTGACTAAAAGGGACGTCTGTGAGTGAACTCAGCCTGACAACCCTACTGAGCCTGTCAGTGACAATATCCGTGCAGTCCGGTCCGTTCGTCTATGAGTATCGCATGGCGGACCTAGGGGGTTGGTAAAAGTCAGACCCCCAAAAGCGGTACAAGTCGTGTCGGAGTGTAGCCCAGAACACCCTGAGATACTACTGGAATACCTACCAGTAAATCTCCTTGCCTTGACCAAGGACTTTGTGTAATGGCTCTCCTAGACACAGCACGACCTCACCCCCAATACCGGGAGAGACGAACCCCTGAAGATACGCTCACTGCCTCCATGTGGCTCGGGACTGTACCCAACTAAAACCTGTTTGCACGACTCCTTTGAGCCGTGGTAGGGTAGTAATCAAAGTACAGTGGGAACTCACACGAGACAAATGACGATCCCCAGGTCGATGAACTAACCTGCACACATGTCACCAGGGAACTGCCATCTGACGTCTGGTATATGACCAACTAGCATGTTCCCGGCGAGTCCTGTCCGGTGTACTCATAACCCAATGTGCACCTGTATACATCTTAGGTGATCCAACTGACACCAGTGGCTTGTGAGACCGGCCACCGCCCCTCGTCGGGGTCTCGACTGTATACACTAGTCTACTAATGGAGTATCGATGCCCAGTCTCGAACTTCCCACGACTAGGGACCTTTTAAGGATAAGCTTATAGACCCCAGCTCCCACTTATATGATCGCCCTCATACTGCTGGTGGTCAAGCAAGAATCCTAGGGGCTCTATCAACGTGTAATAGCGACGTGTCAGGTCACCTCAAGCAGTACACGATGATAAAGGTAAACCAGATAGCATACTATCATCTCGAGTAAGACTGTCCTACCGGGATAGGTCCTCTATCAATCATTACAATCACGTACCTGTGACCTAATAATTGACTCTGAGGGCACTATCTCCAACAATCTCCCACTTGCACTCAAGGCTAATTATTGCGATGTCGCATACTCACAGCCCGTGTGATACCGAACATCCAACTCCTCTACTAGTCAGTCTCACAAAGCTCGTTTGCGAAACTATTGCGTTCGAGGAATAGCCTCAGTGAGTGGATCCGCTTAGTTGTTTCTCCCTTTGTCTCTCTATATCTCAAGTTCGCGGAGAAAACCATCTCCCGAAATGAGCAATACCTGTCTCAGAATATGTCTGGATGTCTGATGGGACCTAGCTCATAAATGAACTCCAAATCCAAACTTCTTAGACTGTATCGTCAACTGAACTTAATCAGTATCCTGCGCCATGCCACCCTCAGTATTGCCTTGGACCACCTGTCCAAAATACTGCCCCTCATCAGAAGGAAAAACTATAACTCTGACAACCTCCTTGTCGTCCATGTCACCTTGGAAGCCTGGAATGATAACTGTCTCCCGAATAAGGCTGTCGTTATCATATCCCTAGAACATCCATTTATGTTCTAAAACTGCTTCCTACGGTTTCTCCAGGATTGGATTAATGTCAACTTATTGCATCTAGTGCAAGAATAACATCTGGTGTGGTACTTGACATCTCATGATTGACTCAATTGCCTGAGCAAGTGATCTGCCAATCATGCACATCCCTCTCCCCTTTAGTCTGTAAGACAGCTTCAGAGAGGGTGACTCCATTACCTGCAGGTACACTACCGTGCCAGGAGTCGTCCATCCTAAATACTCTTAGAATGCTGTCAAGTACCCTGATTGGGAAACCACCCAAATCTAGATCTAAGACCATAGATCTAGTAACCAGTATGTCTGATATAAAATCCATTTCCTTTGTGGAGAAACAACTGTGTGACGACCAAAGTATAACCGATCGTAGTGTAGGAGTTTCTTTTCCTACTCTGTGTATATCATCCAAATACCAGGATATCACACCCTACTACCTTCTCAACAGATCCATCCCCTATTCTGATGAAGTTAAACCCATGACTGTTACGTCAGAAATAGATGATCTATCTCCGCTACATCTGCTCTAGTCTATAAATAGACATAAGCAACCTGTCCACCAATGCTTCCGCTGCTCCCACTGACTACGACAACCCTCTGGCAGAGTCATATAGACGTACACTTCTAAAACTGGTTTAGAACGACGCTATACTCATCCTCCCGCCGGGTCTCGTAACCTGGAACAACAGCAATGGCAATTGTGGGTAAACAAGAACTTCCCTGTCACCGTCCTTGAGGCTACCGTGGTGCCTCTCGGGTGCCTGAAGTTACCCACCTCATCTGCGGAGTGGCCAATGGAATGTCAATCCAGATTGAATCTTTAGGTTCGTTATCAAATCTTCAGTAATCGTTTGTGGTTCTGGAATCACTTCCAGTTCTACCATACTCCCACTACTGTTTTCTGAAAAATCCATCTTTAATAAAACTGTGGCGAGTCTAGAACAATATCGCTATTGTTCATCCAGATGGTAGAAAGTCAACCCTCGTCATAGCCTGGGTCAACCCACAAACAGCCATTACAGAAACGTGCCTTGAGTTATCCAGAGTCTGGTTTTAATCATAAGCCGGACAACTCCCCGTACCTTCACATCGTTAAGATACGAACTGTTCTATATCTCATATAGGACCAGAGGCACTGATTTAATTGAACCAGATCCAAATCATGCAACTGTCTCCAGTGCATGTCAACTAAATGGAAGGAGGCCGATCAGCGTTACTCAACTTAGGAATACTTCCAATTATGAGTAACCTGAAAGAGAAGCAAGATCTCTTTATCATTACTATCAACTGAATACCATACACAAGTATCTACATCTTCGATCTCTTTGAAGAATCCCGATACTTGCTATACCTGGTTCTCTACTCTATTCAAATACCTATAACTTCTCAAAATTTGGACCCTGTGTTTCCGCGAAACACCTGTCTAAAAACTAGAGAAGTCATAAGTAAACCGAATATAGTACGAGGACCAAGCCCTCTGTCCTGATGGACCCTGGACAACATACAATCCTTTGTATAAGTCCCTTGAGTCTGATAACTCATTCACTGTGTGTCGTAGGTTGAAAACTGTACTTATGGTTAAGAAGAATTACACCGCTGTTTAATGCTCCTTACCTAACCATCCACTGATATAGGTAAATGTCGTAGACATAATTTCAGAAAGGTATATCTCACTCTATGAAAATAGACGTACAGATATATCAATTTGAAATTGGTGCATAACAGCGGATATTCAAAACCAAATATTTGCCGACCGGCAAACAGCCCAGGTGATTTCCTCAAATATCACTGATTACAACGAATCCCGATATAATGAGGATAATCACCCAATTCCCAATAACTTACTCCCACTCATCATCTGTAAAACCATACAGATGTGAGAATCGTACCTGGTAAATACATACCCTGGAGTAAGTATCTAATCGGGAAATCAGTTTTCCTTTAACATCACACAGTGAAACTGAAATATTGAAATGTTCCGATGGGGTATTCTGGTATTCCTAGTAATGCCTCTTCCAGATTCACGACTGTAACCGTATAATTCTTTGCCACCTCTCCAAATCCCTTCATATGTCTTTAGTCTTTACCTTCTGCACACCCTTTTAGGCCAAATGGTTTTCTTCCTTCCCTACCGTTCGGCACCAGCCTATGGTTTGGAAGAAGACTATCCAATAAGCATAATGGGTGTACTGTCCCAATCCTAGGAACACTCGCAATGAGAGAGGGTGAAGATAATAGACAACCGAATAAACCTTATTCCTATTTCTCCTGAACCAGAATCCATCCCCGAACTGGAACAAGTTCCATTCGAGTTCGTATATAACCATACGATGGAGTATCCAAATAAAATGTGGATCTTCGTAGTGATACGGAGTGTCCTGGAGAAATACAAAGGTGATATGGGAGTGGTAACGAAATACCTGGTTTGGTCGTGAATATCTGTTGCAATTTACTTTGCCCTCTTACTAATCCCTTGCTTTGTCTTAACTTAATACCTTCTGCACACCATCGTTATGCTAATTGGTTTTCTTCATTCCCTACCGGTCGGCACCAGCCTAAGGTTTGGAAGAAGACAATCCAATTTGCGTAATAGGTGTACTACCCCTAAACCAAGGAGTACTCGTAACCTGAGAGAGGGTAAAAGGAAAAGACAACTGAATAATCCTATCCGTTTTCTCCAGAACCAGAAACCATCCTCGAATAAATTCTTTCGAGTTCGTATTTAACCATACGATGGTTTTGTCCAATGGAAGTGGACGTTCGTAGTAAAACGGGGTGTCCTGGAGAAAAGGGTAAAAGTAGGAGTGGCAATGAGGTTTGCAACTCTGACAATCCAAAAGCCAGTGTTTAAGAAGGTTCGGTCAACTTGGTTACTGAGTCAAAGTCTTAGGGTCGGGTCAATGGTCGCTGCCAAAGAGAGAGAGAAAAGAAACACTCAGCGTGCACTCTAACCTAGATCAGAATGGTCACCAATTTATCTAATCTGGAATCCTCCCACTGTACCTCAAATTCTCCTCCAAACCTGAAAGAAGAATTAGTCGGGGTCACCCGAGGAGTAAACTAACTCATCAGTGGGAATCGGGATCCAACTATCATTGCATGATAACGTGACGGAATCCGCTCACGCTATCACACTCCAGAAGGTATGCGCATATCTGGCAAGTTTCAGTTCTTTTGAAACTCCCGATGAGATTTCTGCCCCATGCTCTTATGACCTTGACTTTGGCCAACATATGATAAGTCACATGTCAAGTTCTACCCGTCATTCTCCAGGTTAATTTGAATCCACCCGTACATACCCTTGACTTTGGCCAACATGGCAGTACGACTGTTCCAAACCAACGCATCTATCTATGCTGCATATGAATAACCAATAGCTACCAAACGCTGTGCCTTGACTTTGGCCAACATACACAGCTTGAATACTATTGACTATCCATATGAAACGACGGAGGGCTACGAATGGTTTCTGGCGAAAACCTTTAACGTAATGAACTTGATATCGTCGAAGGAACGGATAGCTTTTAAAAATATAGTGACGAAAACCGCTGCTAAAGAGGTCACTCCCGGTGAAGGGATCTCGGCTCTTTCCCCGTAGAATGGGGTGCAGGATATTCCAAATGAATACCACGGTGCAAAGCAAAAGTAATCGGCTATAGTGAAGTTAATGCCCTGACGCAAACCTTTTGTCCAAGGGGTCACTCCCGGTGAAGGGATCTCGGCCCTTGCCTCGTCGACTGAGGAGCAGGATATTCTAAATGAATACCGCAATGCAAAACAAAAGTGAACGTCCTTGCAATAACAGCTTTTTGAAAAGTGTTCCAACAACATCAGATTAGGTTTGTTTTTAAACTTGCATTGATCCGAATCAATGCAGTCCCATCAATTGATCACACCAAAAAGAACGAAAATATACTGATGTACGTATATGCCATCCGCATTCGCCACTGGGTCCCGTCATTACCCGTTAGGTTAGCTAACTAACGACAGAGCGGGGACTGGACTAGCGCGGATGCAAAACATATACAACATCTACTAATATATATACCAATATATAGTATTTCGCTAAAGGCGTGAATAAAATGTAACATCACAGAGAATGAACAGCATCACAGAAACAATACAGATATCTGGGATCCCCGGGTTTCACAGAGCCGCTGAAACCCGACGTTCCCCTGGTCGTGTGGATAGCCTGTGCAATGAAATCCTAGACCCCCACGGGCGCGGCCAGTTACCCGCCAAAACCTGAAGCGAGGCAGCCCCCTTCAGCAACGTGAATGGACCACCCAGCACTTCACGGAATCCGGTAACTTGGGCACCCCTCCTGGGTCAACCTGTACCCCCTACGAGTGCGGCGAATAGCCCGCCAATCCTAGAGTGAAGCCCCCTCCGTCTCAATACCATGAGATGCGGGCTTGTTGCCCTCCAGAACCCGGCTATCCGTGCACCCCTCCGCGGGGCAATCCTAGTACAGAAAGTAAAATATACATACAACGGGTACATCGACCGCAACCAGGTCGTGCCCCAAAATAATAATACAAACAGGCAGTGACGGCAGTCCACATGTCGGACGCTCGCCCCGCAATATCAAATGTACATAATACAACAAAACTGTACTAGCATTGCATCCAGGCTATCCCCCACGACCGATCCGCAACATCACAGCAAAAAACAAAACATCAACGTGAAAGTCACGTTCGAAAATCCGTCTAACCGGGCTATAGCAGTTAGACCGGATTTACCGATCGAGTGACATTCACGGTCGCAGATATAATGTAAATACTGTGAAAAATGTGTTTAAAATTTTCCGATTGATCAAACAATTAACAAGTGGGCCCCAAAGAAAACTGTAGCACTCACAGAAACAATTGGCCCAACTTTAATATTCCAAAACCCCTAATTACAGCCCATGAGCCCACTGCAAAAAAATTTCCACACGAGCCCATACTCCTGCGGCGGAAGCGCGGCCAGAAGGGGGTTTTGGCCGCCCTTCCGCGGTCGTACGGAGGAATTGTGTGACCAAATTTTTCCAGTGTTCTAATAACTCCCTGCACATCATTCTGAAATGACCTGAAAAATTTTTAGACTCCAAAAAATTTCGACAGAAACTGATGCGAAGGCAATACGGGTTTTGGAACTTTTTGATCGATCGGAAATGCAAACACATTACACAAAGCTAGACTAAGTTAATGGGGAGGCTCTGATACCACTGTAAGTGCACGGCGGCGCCCCGGCCGTCAATCCGACGCCGGAATGCGGAAGCGGTGAAAAACTTAAATTTTGCGGACTTAGCAAACCGGCACCACCGCGCACTAAACACCCGGATCGAAACCATTAACTAGTCTAAGCTAACTATAAGATGGGAAAGAGATATACCGACGATCCAAGTCCTCCGGTCTTCTCATCATCGTCCGGATCTCCTGCGGAATGTCCCGTCTCCTCCCCGTCGCCGGAAGCGCACCACATCGCCTACTTCTTTTACGGGCTCCCACCTCAATGCCGAGGCAACTCGCGCACGAAGCCGGCTACTCGACGTGCCCAAGGTTCGCTGTAGAATATGTAGTGAACTATTTGTCTCATTTTGGGGTTACCGGAATTGCCTTTTGGTGGAGGGATGAAACAAGAACTATATGGAGGAACTTGGGGACATTTTTGGAGCATGAAATGAACCATATACCCTCACCAAAATATTTGGACAACCCCCTCCTATACATGGCCGGCCATCTCAAGAGGAATGGAGAGAATGAGAGAGTTCTATCAAAAAATGGGAGCCTCACTCATATGATACAAGAGAGAGAGGGAGAGGAGTCTATCATGCAAAAGGAAATGATTATCAACAAATCCAACACTCCAAGGAAACCATCATCTCAAGCATGATGGCTTCAAAAAGTCAAGCCATCATGAGAAGAAGAAGTCAAGGTAAGGTGCTCATCATGAAAACCATCATGATGTAACAAGATGCAAAGAACCCCCTCCACTAATGCCTATTTGCAACAATGCAAATAAACCCTCCTCCACCAATCTTCGGCCAATGAACGGAACAATGGAAACTGGCCGAAACGGAAAGCAAATTGGCAACTCCAGAAAACTGGTCCCGTAATAAATTACAGGAAAACCCCGATACTGTGCATACACACCCGCATTTGTATTCCGACCGAAATACAAATGCAATGAGACAAAGTCTACACTGTACTATACTAGGATCCGGCTTAAACCAAAGCCGGCCAGTAATATCCGTTCGATCCTGATCCGTGCAATACCGCACGTATCTGATCGTACCCTGCCATATAACCATACGGCCTATAGTACAAACTGTCCGATCCTGATGCGTGCAATACCGCACGTATCTGATCGGACCTTACCATATCTCCATACGGCCTCTACAACCTTTCACCCGAAAGCTGAGTAACTGAATGTGGGGGACTCTAAAGACTCGTCAACACCTCGGTTGTGGATTTAACCACTAGCACGTCATAGGTATAAGCCAATACGTAACGGGCTACCAAGTATTGACTAAAAGGGACGTCTGTGAGTGAACTCAGCCTGACAACCCTACTGAGCCTGTCAGTGACAATATCCGTGCAGTCCGGTCCGTTCGTCTATGAGTATCTCATGGCGGGCCTAGGGGGTTGGTAAAAGTCAGACCCCCAAAAGCGGTACAAGTCGTGTCGGAGTGTAGCCCAGAACACCCTGAGATACTACTGTAATACCTACCAGTAAATCTCCTTGCCTTGGCCAAGGACTTTGTGTAATGGCTCTCCTGGACACAGCACGACCTCACCCCCAATACCGGGAGAGACGAACCCCTGAAGATACGCTCACTGCCTCCATGTGGCTCGGGACTGTACCCAACTAAAACCTGTTTGCACGACTCCTTTGAGCCGTGGTAGGGTAGTAATCAAAGTACAGTGGGAACTCACACGAGACAAATGACGATCCCCAGGTCGATGAACTAACCTGCACACATGTCACCAGGGAACTGCCATCTGACGTCTGGTATATGACCAACTAGCATGTTCCCGGCGAGTCCTGTCCGGTGTACTCATAACCCAATGAGCACCTGTATACATCTTAGGTGATCCAACTGACACCAGTGGCTTGTGAGACCGGCCACCGCCCCTCGTCGGGGTCTCGACTGTATACACTAGTCTACTAATGGAGTATCGATGCCCAGTCTCGAAACTCCCACGACTAGGGACCTTTTAAGGATAAGCTTATAGACCCCAGCTCCCACTTATATGATCGCCCTCATACTGCTGGTGGTCAAGCAAGAATCCTAGGGGCTCTATCAACGTGTAATAGCGACGTGTCAGGTCACCTCAAGCAGTACACGATGATAACGGTAAACCAGATAGCATACTATCATCTCGAGTAAGACTGTCCTACCGGGATAGGTCCTCTATCAATCATTACAATCACGTACCTGTGACCTAATAATTGACTCTGAGGGCACTATCTCCAACAACTGATACCGCCTACGTATGCATGGACGTGTGTGAAACATTACGTCAAGGACCCGCTACAACGTCATGTCGTATCTCAAATACGAACCCTGCAATATCACCGATCTCACGGCCTCAATCAAATCTCATCGACTCAGCTCAACCCCAAGTATCATCCTCAATCCGTATGTGAACACATAGTCCCATACCCATGTGAGCACATAACTATAAAGAATCCCATGAGCACATATCAATGGGAATGTATGCAAGTATGTATGTGTGTATGTGTAGTGCAACACTACCCTAGGGTTCGCAACGCTAAAATAATCCAACACACCAATATCCATCCTAAGCATCGTTATTATTCCCAAATAACATATAATAATTGTTGGTGTGTATACGCATCCGTATACACCACCACGGACTGCGGGGGTGCTACACGCCATCCACCCGACTTCTCCCCGTAGATATAAATCTACTCACCTGGTCCTCGCTAGCCGGTGCCGACGTCGCCACGCGCTTGCTTGTCGTCTCGAAGTCCACATGGGGGTACCTACATATCATAATGCACCATATCTCATTAAAACTAAATTCGAGATCGAAACGGCATACGAAAATTAAATCGGCACGCGTATCATGCATAAGTCCAAACCTATCGCCTACGCATGTAAGAATAGTCAAACCAACCCTCGATGTCGATGTACAAACGTCAAACCATCGAGAAAAATCCAATCACACTCATTTACATATTCACGAACACTAATTTTAATATAAACTAGGTTAAAACTCACAAGAACCCCAATTTCACTTAAAAGGTCATTTTTCCGAAAATCTAGCAAGCACATTTCACCGTTTTTGTACAAAACATGATGTTTAAATGAATGTAGCGGCCAATATATTTATTAAATATCTTAAATAAGTCATATAAACAATTTCCGGAATTTAATCTCATTAAATTCCAAAAACCCTAATATTCTAGTTTACAAAAATACCCTTTTTAACAATTTCAAAGCAAAAATGCACAAACTACAATCTAGCTTAGATTTGCATGATCTAAAGTATTAAACCACACTTAATAAAGTTAATGAAGTCATGAAAAACCTAAACACATTTTTAATCCCAAGTATTTAACCAAATTCAAAAATCTAGTAGGCAAATTAGCACATTAACACAATTTTTTTAAACTAACCATTAGCACTAGCTACTAATTTTGTATTAACATGACAAAAAGTCTAAATATAACACACAACCATAAACCAATTTTACAAAACCCTAACTTGCATTCAAATTCATAACTTGAATTCCAAAACTTGCAATTAAACTCACATATCCAAATTAACACTTAATTAAATTAGCTTAAGAAATTAGTAACAAATTAAGCAACAAAAATGTTTAGAATTATACCCAAAAATATTTGAAGATCCACAAGCATCCATGGCCTCCCAAAATGCTCTCTTATCATAAGGATCCATGCTATACGGGCTAAGCTAAAATGGGTAGGAGTCGGATTTGGGTTTTGAGATTTTTTCGATGGATTTTGGGGCAATTTTTGATGAAGTTTTGAAGAGAAAAGAGAAGGGAAATGGGGGGGGGGGCTGTTGCTGCAGTAGGAGAGAGGGGGCTTCTGGAATGGGAGTGGAAGAGGAGAGAGAGGGAGGTAGAGAAAGTGGGGGGAGAAGTCAAAGTCAATTCAAGGTCAAAGGTCCACCTCATTCACCCATTTTCTTTTCTTTTCTTTCATATCTTTTCCTTTGAAAATCAAGTGGGGAAAAATATGGTGGCTGCTGAATTCAGCCATGGGGAGGAGTAAGTGGGGGTGTGTGGGTGTGAGTACGGGTGTGGGGTGATGAAAAATGATTAATACAATACCCCAAACATCCATTTACGCTAAAAAAACCCTTTTTTCTTCAATAATTTCTAAACCGTTTTGGCAAATGATTTCGTTCCAAAAACCACATGATAAAATTTTATTTAATGTTTTATGATGCTCAAAATTTTTTTCAACTCATTCCAATTTGTAATTTTCTCTAATTAAATGTATTAGTGACGGCTTAAAATAATAATAAAATAATATTTTTTTCAGAAAATTTGAAATTTCACCAGCGGCTCAATAAATACCAAATAATAGCAATTACATAGTTAGAATATGTATATTTAATTTTTATAATAAGATATTGGTATTTTGACTTTTTATAGAAAACCCCCTTATTTTACCGATTTTTTCGAAATTTCACCAAAACGATTTTCAAAACGTTACACCACAACCCACCAAAATAGAAAAATAGCTCTCGCACCAACTGTAGTGGTATCTGTAGCCAAAAGATGCAAAAAGGTAGCCTGCCGCGACTACTCTGAAGGGCAACCTGCAAATACTGTGGCACAACTGGGGTGACTTGCCAACTCGTGAATAAAGATAACATATAAAGGTAATCGCGAGTATGCACGTACTGCGCTACTCTATCATATGCCCGCAGGCAAATCTATATGCGACGAGCAGTAGGTGCAATAATCATGCAAATGCTCTATCTGGTAAAATAACTACAGGTTGAGATACATGATAATCAATGCTGAGCATGGGATAAACAACATCTACAGGGAATATCAACCGTGGAAAATAATCGGTTCCCAAAACTGCACCCAAATCCCAAATAAACTCAGGCGCCGGCACTCTCCTCGGCCCTCAAATCCTGTAAATCTCTGAGAATCATGAGTGCCCAACATCGGCACTCAATATATCATAAAACACTCGTGTCCAGCATCGACATGCAAATCCTCATATATCGGGCTTCGTAAGTCCGGGTCAGCCCACGGGCTCCGTCTGCGGTATCGGCCCTCGGTCCCGGCAGTACGGATCATTCCACATCCATCTCTCGACTCTGGTCAGTATCCTCCGGATAACCGCCAGGTCCAACCAATCACCGGTAGGTACTCGCCCACCACCAGGCTCAATCGGCAAAATCCATCGATCATCTTGGAGAGGGGAACCATAACGGGTCCACCACGAACCCGCAAACAGATCATCCACTCCTCGAATCGGGTTTCGAGCACACGTCTCAGCACCGAGAAAACGCGTGGTGGACGAACCAAAATATCATATCAAGAAGAACCGGGTTTTCAAATAGTGCATCTTTTCTAAAACAAAGCCCCACGGTCCTCAAAACCAGAAATCTCATGAAATCCAACACCAACGAATAAATCAAAAGCGATGTGCTAAGTACATCAAGCCATAATATAGGTACAAGGGAGAAACCGCTTTCTAAAATAGTTTCGGTTTTTTTTCAAGACATCATGCGGCTCCCAATTTCTATGAGAATCATATCGAATCATATGGGAAATGAACTACAGTATAATGATCATAGCAATTCTACAGTGAGTGTATCATGGCAATTACTAACGGTGTGTGTGTAACATGCAGATTCGTGCTCGTGCAACATGAACCGTTAGTAACAGTGCGGTATTCTATCAATTCTAAATTTACAATTATATAGCAGGGAATGCAGTATGCAACAACAGTATCCATGAACAGTCAATGTAGGTAAATGCACTATATAGCTATAAGGTCCTATCAGCCCTGACGTAGAACGCCATGCAGGAGATATCCCCGTAGATGTTAAATCTACTCACCAAAGTCTCGCGCTAAGTGTAGCCGACGACTTGCTTCCCCTTCTTCGCAGTGTCCGTCTCACTCGCCTGTGAACCTAGAATTTCACAATATATCACACATAAGCTCAAATCCACAAAAACGCGATATTAAGGTCAAACAAGAAACCTGCATCGTAAATCAAGCGCGTGTGTGCGCGATACGCTAAAACGTGTGATTATGCGCCTGAAGCTAACCCGACGCGTCGCGATACGCAGAAACCACAATCCCACACACGTATCACGTGTGTCGCGAAGATTTAAAATACGGGAAATAGGTTTTTAACTCCAGATTTTTATACATAATTGATATTACAAAAATATATATACCAATGATCATAAAATAGTAGCAGACTCCTGCTGCCCAAGCCCCAAGCCCCAATTCACCAATCTGGCAGCAATTTGCGGCCAGAACTCTTTTTCCGACGGCCTGGGTAGGGAGAGGGACTCCCAGGTTTTGTGTGTGCACTCCATACCCCATGAACATACCACAATAATTACAAAATCATTCTGAAATAACCCGGGCACAAGCAGATCTAACAGAACCCAAATTCTAGTTAAAAATTCCATTTTTACACTAAAATGATACTTTATGGTATTTTTCTGAAATTTGAAACATACCCAAGACTAAAATCACACTAACAACTCATCACCAAGCTAATCAAGCCATGAGGATATCAATTTCAACATAACTTCACTAAACACCCTTACATAGCACAAATCATGCACAAAAATGACATTTTTGGAAACCAAACATACAAGTTATGGAAATAGGGTGCTAGGAGTGATATTAATACCTTCAAATGACCTTAGTACAAACTAAATCTCCAGCCCTAGCCTCAAGTGCACTGATTTGCTCCCAACACCTCTAAAGAGCCACTAAATCAAGGTTTGTGTGAAGGAATTATGAGGTTTTTGTGTAGGGTTTGAATGAGGGTCTAAAGAGAAATGAAAAGACAAGAGAAAATGGAGACAGATGAGGGTTTTTCTGCATCTCCTCTGCCGGAAATCTGAAAAGGGGAAGGAGAGAGAAAAGAGAGGGGTTAAATTGGTCAAAATAAGTCAAACTTTTACCTAACCACCATACCTCCATTCCTCATTTAAAATTTTGAATTTTTATAAGGGGTTGACTTAGTTAAAGGGTTGGAATAAATAAAAACCATGCAAGAAAAGAAAATGGTTAACATGATACATTTCTCATCTAGTTTCAAAATGCTAAGTGTGCATGTGTGCACCTAACACAAAAATTCACACTTAGGGTAAACCAGACTATAAATAATTAATAACCCTATAAATATATCTATATAAATACTTCACAACACAATTTCCACTAGCCAAGAAGGAAAATAAGATATCGGTTTTATGAAAAACATGCACACTTGCTAATTAACGCGAAAACACCCTAAACGAATTTCGAGGCGTTACAATCTACCCCGCCTTAAGGAAATTCGGTCACCGAATTTAAAAATCTACTCACACGTACCACCGAAAGGATGGGGATCCCTCTTCCTCATCTCGCTCTCGGTCTCCCAAGTGACCTCCTCGCTGCTCGGATCACGCCAAAGTACCTTGACGAACAGTATCTATTTCGATCTCAATTTCTTAACTTGTCGATCCAAGATCATCAACGGCTGCTCTGCATAGGAAAGGTCGCGCTCAAGCTGGATCGTCGGGTGCTGAATCGCATGCGAAGGATCGTGAAGATATCTGCGAAGCATCGAGACGTGAAATACGGGGTGCACGTCTGGAAAACTGGGCGGAAGGGCAAAACGATACGCAACCGTACCAACACACTCGCGGATCTCGAAGGGGCCCACATATCTGGGACTAAGCTTTCCCTTCTTCCCAAATCTCATCACACCTTTCTTTGGGGAGTCCCTCAAGAAAACATGATCACCAACAGAAAAACTCAAGTTTGCGCCGACGACGGTCCGCATAAGATCTCTGCCTACTCTGGGCTGCTCTCATCCTATCACGAATCAACTGGATCTCCGCGGTCGTCTCCTCAACAATCTGTGGCCCTAAGATACCGCTCTCTCTAAGTTCTGTCCAACAGGAGGGCGATCTGCATCTCCTCCGATAAAGAGACTCAAACGGTGCCATCTGAATGGTCTCCTGGTAGCAGTTGTTATAGGAGAACTCTACTAAGGGCAAATGATGACCCTAGCTACCTCTGAAGTCTAATACGCACGCCCTGAGCATGTCCTCGAGAGTCTAAATAGTCCTCTCTGACTGTCCGTTGGTCTACGGATGAAATGCTGTACTGAAACTCGAGCGGGTGCCCAAAGCCTCCTGAAGCCTCTGCCATAGTCGGCTGGTAAACTGGGTGCCTCTGTCGGACATGATACATGTCGGAACTCCGTGCAGTCATACAATCTCATCAAAGTAAATCTGGGCATAACGAGCAAATTCGAAAGTCGTCTTCACCGGTAGGAAGTGAGCCGCTTTCGTCAAACGATCCACGATCACCCAGATGTAGTCATACCCTCGACTAGTCCTGGGTAGACCCACAATGAAGTCCATAGAAATCTGTTCCCATTTCCACTCCGGAATGGGCAACGGCTGTAGCTTTCCCGCGGGCCTCTGATGCTCAGCCTTGACGTGCTGACAAGTCAAGCATCTCGATACGAAATCTGCGATGTCCCTCTTCATCCCGTCCCACCAGTAAACATCTCTCATATTGTGGTACATCTTGGTGGAACCTGGATGAACACTGTACACCGATCGATGTGCCTCCTCGAGAATCTCACGCCGCAGTCCCTCAGCATCTGGTACGCACAATCTGGTCCTGAATCGTAGTATCCCCTGATCATCGATCACGAACTCGGAAAATCTGCCCTGTCCTATCTGTGCTATGATCTCTGAATATCGGTCATCACTGTGCTGTGCCTCATGTATACGGTCGATCAACTGTGGGCGAGCACGAACATGCGCAATCTGTCCTCCGATCGGCGTAAACTTGAACTGTATCCGGCTGTCCCATAAAATCTGCCAATCTGCCGACGACTGCCTCTGTACCGCGCTCAAACAAGATAGACTACCCCCGGGCCTCCTGCTCAAAGCATCCGCCACTACATTAGCCCTGCCCGGGTGGTACAAGATCTCGCAATCGTAATCCTTCACTAACTCAGTCCATCGGCGCTGTCTAAGGTTCAGGTCTCACTGCTAAAATATATACTTTAAGCTCTTGTGATCAGTGAATATCTGGCACGACTCGCCATATAGGTAATGTCGCCAGATCTTAAGTGCAAAGACCACTGCAGCCATCTCCAAATCGTGAGTGGGGTAGTTCTGTTCATGTTTCTTCAATTGCCGCGAAGCATACGTGATCACCCTGTCATGCTGCATCAATACGCAACCTAACCCCACTAGAGAAGCATCACAATATACCACAAATCCGCCTGATCCTGAAGGCAATGATAATAGTAGCGCCGTAGTCTGTAGAGCCCGTAGCTGCTGAAAACTGTGCTCACACTCCTCCGTCCAAATGAAAAGAACTCCCTTCCGGGTCAACCCGGTCAAAGGTGTAGCAATGCGAGAGAAATCCTGCACGAATCGCCTATAGTAGCCGGCCGGCCCTAGAAAGCTGTGAATCTCCATAACTGATGTGGGTCTGGGCCAACTCCGAACGGCCTCGATCATGCTCGGGTCTATACATATACCGTCTCATGAAATCACATGCCCCAAGAAGTCTACGTTGTCCGGCCAGAAAGCACACTTGGAGAATTTGGCGAAAAGCTGATGCTCCCTCAAGGTCTGCAGCATAATCCGCAGGTGCTACTCGTGCTCCTCTCTACTCCGAAAATACACCAGAATATCGTCAATGAATACAATGATGAACAGATCAAAATACGGCCGGAAAATACGGTTCATAAAGTCCATAAATGCTGCTGGCGCATTGGTGAGTCCGAACGACATCACCAAAAACTCGTAATGGCCGTAGCGCGTGCGGAAAGCTGTACTAGGAATGTCCTCCTGTCGAACCCGCAGCTGATGATAGCCAGATCGCAAATCGATCCTCGAAAAGTATCCTGCCCCCGGAAGCTGGTCGAACAAATCATCAATACATGGCAAAGGATATCTGTTCCGTACTGTAACCATGTTCAGCTGGCGGTAGTCGATACACAGACGCAAACTGCCGTCCTTCTTCTTGACGAACAGGACTGGAGCACCCCAAAGAGAAACACTGGGTCGGATAAGCCCCTTGTCCAGCAAATCTTACAACTGACCGTTCAATTCTCGAAGTTCCGCCAGGGCCATCCGATAAGGCGGTATAGAAATAGGCCCCGTGCCAGGAAACAAATCAATACAGAAAGAAATGTCGCGCTCGGGCGGTAGCCCAGGAAGCTCATCAGGGAACACATCAGGGAACTCGCTGACAATCGCAACCTGATCCAGAGGAACCTCTGTAGCTCTAGTATCGCAAACATAGGCGAGAAGTCCCTGACATCCTTTCCTTAAAAGCTGTCCAGCGCGGAAAAAAGAAATCACACTGTGAGGGGCGGCACCACGGTCCCCTAACACAACAAAAACCGACTCGCAGGAAAAACAAAATCTAACTGTCTTCTCACCGCAGTCCACAGAAGCATAGCACGTGGCTAACCAATCCATGCCTAAAAGAACGTCGAAGTCCAACATTTCAAGAAGGATCAAGTCGACAGGTAACTCTCTCTCGCCAATACAGACGGTACAGGATCGGAACACGTACCTAGCAACAAACGACTCCCCCTCAGGAGTGCTCACAACAAGCGGTTGATCAAGCAAACCGGACTCTCTACTCAAACTCGGCACAAAGTGTGTGGGTACGTACGAGTGCGTAGATCCGGGATCGAACAATACGTGTGCATCAACAGAACATACTGGAAGGATACCTGAGACCACCGCATTGGACGCCTGCGTGTCCTGATGCGTCAAAGCAAAAACTCGCGCCTGTCCCCCACCTGTGACTGACTGTCCTCTGCCTCGGTCATCCCGTCCTCTCTGAGCAACTCCTCCATGCCCACGACCTCTCTGTGTATGAGTCTGACGCGGAGTAACAGTAGGAACAACAGGCAATGCCCTCTGGGGTGATGAAGGTGGTAAGGTGACGTGCGGTGCTGCTGTCTCCCTCCGGTGTATCTCAGGGCAATCTCTGACGAGGTGAAGTAGACTGCCGCATCTATAGCAAACCCGCGACGACGGCTGACTCTCCCGTAGATACGAACTAAACATCAGGCCTCGTCTCGAATCTCAGCCACTCCTCGTACCTGAACGATACCTATCGCGGCGTCTGAATGTCTGTCTCCGTGCTGATATACTAGTATGAACTCTCTTCGGCTCTGGAACTACCGAAGTCTCCGCAAGGCGCTCCTCGACTAACTGGGTTGCGTCTACCGCTGCTGCATATGTCTCGTAATGTTGCGCGATGATCGTAAGGAACAGTGGTGTAAGCAAGCCTCGAACAAATCTCTTGACTCGCAACTCCTCGGTAGCCACTAGATACGGGGCATAGATAGATAGCTCTGTGAACAACACATCATACTCTGCCACTGACTTCTCCGGAGTCTGGCGTAAGGACTCGAACTTGCGTGGTCTAGCATCTCTGACGCTCAGTGGAAGAAAGCGGGCAAGGAATAGTACCACGAACTCTGTCCAGGTCATAGGAGGAAGACCTGCTGCTCTGCCCTTCTCGACTAATTCGCACCATTTCTGCGCAAGACCTTCTAGGCGAAAGCTCGTGAACTCAACCCATCTCGCATCTGTGCATCTGAGGGAACAGCATATCCGAGCCATCCTATCAATGAAAGACTCTGGGTCCTCGGCTGCATCGGTGCCAGTGAAGACCGGAGGCTTCAGCCTCATAAACTCTGATAGCGATACGGAGATGACCTCTGTAACTGTAGGGGCAACTGGCTGTACGGTAAGTACCATCGCGGTCTCTGTAACGGGTGGAGCTACCTCTGGTCGCTGCGCTCGAAGCGTCTCAACTAGCGATCCTATCATCTGGCGCATCTCCTGCATGCTGGATCCCACCGTCTGGCGCATCTCCTGTATACCGGCCCCTAGCATGGCGATCTGATCTGTCACGGGAGGAACAGCCTGCTCGGGTACAACCGGTGTACAACCCGGATTAGTCCTCGTCTCGAATGAGTAAACTCAAATCTCGGCCTTCACGGCCGCTCTCTGCGCCCTCGTAGTCTTTGGCGGCATAATGGCTGAAAGGAAAAGTACAATTCGATAAGGATACGGAAATCGAATCGCAATAATGTATATACTCAAAAAGGAATTTAAATCAATAAGTCCTAAGGTCGCCTTGGCGGAGTACCGTGTCGTGAGTATGCCGCGGAACATACGCATGCTACGCCACTCTGCTTCAGCTACCTACTCCATCATACCAGGGTCATCCAACACTCCGAAAGGTAAAACCTACGCTCAGATACCAACTTTGTCACGACCCAAATATTTCGACTCATGACCGGCACTTAACCACGCAACGTCTACAGGCGTAACGCGACTAAGTAAGCCGATCCCAGAGATCAAAACCATTTAAAAGTAGTGAGTGTTGAAAACATTTAATTAAAACATTTAGAAAACCATAAATAGTTCAATGAGGTTCTTTTTAAAGTTAAATTATCCTTATAATAATTTTGGCAGCATTTCCTTTGTAAAAGTAACCCCGAAAATCGGGTATAAAACACGATATAAGTGAAAATGAGATATAATGATCAAAGCTTCCCCAACCGGAAGCAATCACGCCCAACGACGGAAACCATCACCACAAGAGTAATATACGACGCCCTAGCAATGAATGAGCAATAAGTAAACATCACAGAATAACAACTGCAAATCCAAAGTCGGCTCCCACGAGCTCGACACCAGAATACAAAAATATACATCATCGTCCTCACACTGTCTCTAAGTCAAGTACATATATGGTAGATGGAGAATAATAGATAAAAAAGTGTGTAGAATAAAAGTAACCAGATACCACAACCCACCAAAATAGCAAAATAGTTCTCGCACCAACTGTAGTGGTATCTGTAGCCAAAAGATGCAAAAAGGCAGCCTGCCGCGACTACTCTGAAGGGCAACCTGCAAATACTGTGGCACAACGGGGGTGAGTTACCAACTCGTGAATAGAGATAACATATAAAGGTAATCGCGAGCATGCACGTACTGCGCTACTCTATCATATGCCCGCAGGTAAATCTATATGCGACGAGCAGTAGTTGCAATAATCATGCAAATGCTCTGTCAGGTAAAATAACTACAGGATGAGATACATGATAATCAATGTTGAGCATGGGATAAACAACATCTACACGGAATATCAATCGTGGAAAATAATCGGTTCCAAAAACTGCACCCAAATCCTAAATAAACTCAGGCGCCGGCACTCTCCTCGGCCCTCAAATCCTGTAAATCTCTGAGAATCACGAGTGCCCTACATCGGCACTCAATATATCATAAAACACTCGTGTCCAGCATCGACATGCAAATCCTCGTATATCGGGCTCCGTAAGTCCGGGTCAGCCCACGGGCTCCGTCTCCGGTATCGGCCCTTGGCCCCGGCAGTACGGATCATCCCACATCAATCTCTTGACTCTGGTCAGTATCCTCCGGATAACCGCCAGGTCCAACCAATCACCGGTAGGTACTCGCCCACCTCCAGGCTCAATCGGCAAAGTCCATCGATCATCTTGCCGAGGGGAACCATAACGGGTCCACCACGAACCCACAAACGGATCATCCACTCCTCGAATCGGGTTTCAAGCATACGTCTCAGCACCGAGAAAACGCATGGTGGACGCACCAAAATAACATATCAAGAGGAACCGGGTTTTCAAATAGTGCATCTTTTCTAAAACAAAGCCCCACGGTCCTTAAAACCAGAAATCTCATGAAATCCAACACCAACGAATAAATCAAAAGCGATGTGCTAAGTACATCAAGCCATAATATAGGTACATGGGAGAAACCGCTTTCTAAAATAGTTTCAGTTTTTTTTCAAGACATCATGGGCTCCCAGTTTCTATGAAAATCATATCGAATCATATGGGAAATGAACTACAGTATAATGATCATAGCAATTCTACAGTGTGTGTATCATGGCAATTACTAATGGTGTGTGCGTAACATGCAGATTCGTGCTCGTGCAACAAGAACCGTTAGTAACAGTGCGGTGTTCTATCAATTCGAAATTTACAATTATATAGCAAGGAATGCAGTATGCAACAACAGTATCCATGAACAGTCAATGTAGGTAAATGCACTATATAGCTATAAGGTCCTATCAGCCCTGACGTAGAACGCCATGCGGGCGATATCCCCGTAGACGTTAAATCTACTCACCAAAGTCTCGCGCTAAGTGTAGCCGACGACTTGCTTCCCCTTCTTCGCAGTGTCCATCTCACTCGCCTGCGAACCTAGAATTTCACAATATGTCACACATAAGCTCAAATCCACAAAAACGCGATATTAAGGTCAAACAAGAAACCCGTGTCGCAAATACAGCGTGTGTGTGCGCGATACGCTAAAACGTGTGATTACGCGCCTGAAGCTAACCCGACGCGTCGCGATACGCAAAAACCCTAAACCCACACACGTATCACGTGTGTCGCGAAGATTCAAAATACAGGAAATAGGTTTTTTACTCCAGATTTTTATATAGAATTGATATTACAAAAATATATATACCAATGATCATAAAATAGTAGCAGACTCCTGCTGCCCAAGCCCCAACACCCAATTCACCCATCTGGCCACAATTTGCGGCCAGAACTCTTTTTCCGACGGCCTGGGTAGGGGAGGGACTCCCAGGTTTTGTGTGTGCACTCCATACCCTATGAACATACCACAGTAATTACAAAATCATTCTGAAATAACCCGGGCACAAGCAGATCTAACAGAACCCAAATTCTAGTTAAAAATTCCATTTTTACACTAAAATGATACTTTATGGTACTTTTCTGAAATCTGAAACAAAGCCAAGTCTAAAATCTCACTAACAACTCATCACCAAACTAATCAATCCATGAAGATATCAATTTTAACATAACTTCAGTAAACCCCCTTACATAGCACAAGTCATGCACAAAAATGAGATTTTTAGAAACCAAACATACAAGTTTTGGAAATAGGGTGCTAGGAGTGATATTAATACCTTCAAATGACCTTAGTACAAACTAAATCTCCAGCCTTAGCCTCAAGTGCACTGATTTGCTCCCAACACCTCAAAAGAGCCACTAAATCAAGGTTTGTGTGAAGGAATTATGAGGTTTTTGTGTAGGGTTTGAATGAGGGTCTAAAGAGAAATGAAAAGAGAAGAGAAAATGGAGAAAGATGAGGGTTTTTCTGCAGCTCCTCTGCAGGAAATCTGAAAAGGGGAAGGAGAGAGAAAAGAGAGGGGATAAATTGGTCAAAAGAAGTCAAACGTTTTACCTAACCATGGGTACCTCCATTCCTCATTTAAAATTTTGAATTTTTATAAGGGGTTGACTTGGTTAAATGGTTGGAATAAATAAAAACCTTGGAAGAAATGCAAAGGGTTAACATGATACATTTCTCATCTAGTCTCAAAATGCTAAGTGTGCATGTGTGCACCTAACACAAAAATTCACACTTAGGGTAAACCCGACTATAAATAATTAATAACCCTATAAATATTTATAAATATATCTATATAAACACATCACAACACAATTTCCACGAGCCAAGAAGGAAAATAAGATATCCGTTTTTATGAAAAACACGCACACTTGCTAATTAACATGAAAACACCCTAAACGAATTTCGAGGCGTTACAATCTACCCCCCTTAAGGAAATTCGGTCCCCGAATTTAAAAATCTATTCACACGTATCTCCGAAAAGATAGGGATACCTCTTCCTCATCTCGCTCTCGGTCTCCCAAGTGGCCTCCTCGCTGCTCGGATCACGCCAAAGTACCTTGACGGACGGTATCTCTTTCAATCTCAATTTCTTCACTTATCGATCCAAGATCATCACCGGCTGCTCTGCATAGGAAAGGTCACGCTCAAGCTGGATCGTTGGGTGCTGAGTCGCATGCGCAGGATCGTGAAGATATCTGCGGAGCATCGAGACGTGAAATACGGGGTGCACGTCTGGAAAACTGGGCGGAAGGGCTAAACGGTACGCAACCGCACCAACACGATCGAGGATCTCGAAGGGGCTCACATATCTAGGACTAAGCTTTCCTTTCTTCCCAAATCTCATCACACCTTTCATTGGGGAGACACTCAAGAAAACATGATCACCAACAGAAAACTCAAGTTTGCGCCGACGACGGTCCGCATAAGATCTCTGCCTACTCTTGGCTGATCTCATCCTATCATGAATCAGCTGGATCTTCGCGGTCATCTCCTCAACAATCTGTGGCCCTAAGATACGGCTCCCTCTAAGCTCTGTCCAACAGGCGGGCGATCTGCATCTCCTCCCATAAAGAGCCTCAAACGGTGCCATCTGAATGGTCTCCTGCTAGCTGTTGTTATAGAAGAACTCTACTAAGGGCAAATGATGATCCCAGCTACTTCCGAAGTCTAGCACGCCCTGAGCCTGTCCTCGAGAGTCTGAATAGTCCGCTCTGACTGTCTATCGGTCTGCGGATGAAATACTGTGCTGAAACTCAAGCGGGAACCCAAAGCCTCCTGAAGCCTCTGCCATAGTCGGCTGGTAAACTGGGTGCCTCTGTCGGACACGATACATGTCGGAACTCCGTGCAGTCGTACAATCTCATCAATGTAAATCTGGGCATACCGAGCAAATCCAAAAGTCGTCTTCACCGGTAGGAAGTGAGCCGCTTTCGTCAAACGATCCACGATCACCCAGATGGAGTCATACCCTCGACAAGTCCTGGGTAAACCCACAATGAAGTCCATAGAAATCAGTTCCCATTTCCACTCCGGAATGAGCAACGGCTGTAGCTCTCCCGCGGGCCTCTGATGCTCAGCCTTGACTTGCTGACAAGTCAGGCATATTGATACGAAATCTGCGATGTCCCTCTTCATCCCGTCCCACCATTAAACATCTCTCATATCGTGGTACATCTTGGTGGAACCTGGATGAACACTGTACACCGATCGATATGCCTTCTCGAGAATCTCACGCCGCAGTCCCTCAGCATCTGGTACGCACAATCTGGTCCCAAATCGTAGTATCCCCTGATCATCGATCACGAACTCGGAAAATCAGCCCTGTCCTATCTGTGCTATGATCTCTGAACATCGGTCATCACTGTGCTGTACCTAATGTATACGGTCGATCAACTGTGGGTGTGCACGAACTGTTAGTGTATATGCCCTATGGACCATTATTGTATCATACTAGATTGTATATTACTTAATGGATGCTTGGGATATTCACAGTTACATATACAGTCTTGTTAAAAATGGTAGCATGCTACTTTGTTTGTGTCTACTTTAATATGTGCATATGTTTCTTGTAACGTATTAATTATACATATTAGTAGAGCCCATAGGATCTTTGCTTGATTACCAGCGTTGTGATGGCAGTCACACTAGTGGGGGCTGGGTAGTCTGTAAGCAACATCCTATACAGGTCCCTGGTTGTTGGATTATCGAGATAGAGCATCGATATTCCGGAGTAGACTAAGTGTGTACGCTTTTCATCCCAGTTGGGGAGATGGTCTGTCCTACTGCCATTAGTACGTCGTACTGGAGATAGTATGCAGGTGCTCGTTAGGTTACGGGTACACCGGACAGGACTCGCAGGGGAACTGATTGGTTGGTATTATACCCGTCGTCAGTTAACAGTTCCCAGATGACATGAGTACAGCATAGTCCGCAGACTTGACACTGCTACTTCGCCTCGAGTGTGTCCCATTGTCCTTAGATTGCTACCCTACCACGGCTCAAAGGAGTCGTGCAAACAGGTAGCAGTTGGGTGCAGTCCTGAGAACTTGGAGGCAGTAGTGGTTAGACAGGATTCATCTCTCCCGGTATTAGGAGATGATATCGCGCTGTGTCAGAGAACCATTACGCAAAGTCCCTGGCCAGGGCAAGCGAGATATACTGTTAGGTTCCAGTAGCTTCTCAGGGTGTAATGGGTTTCGCTCCGACACGACTAATACAGCTATTAGGGGACTAACGCTTGCCGCCCCCTAGGCTTGATATGCGATAGTCTTAGACGAACAGACCGGACTGTACGGAGATTGTCACATCAGGCTCAGTAGGGGTTCGGATGGTTTTCCTCATCGGCCTTCTTATCGACATCTACCTGGGGACCGTTACGTACAACTAGTGCCGCTTGCGGTCTGTGGTTAAACCCATTTCCAGCGTAGTGTCGAGTCTTTAGAGTCCCACACAGAGAGTTTCCCTGCTCCAGGCGAAACGATATAGAGGTCGTATGGTTTTACGACAAGGGTTCGGACGCGTACGTGTGTTTACGCACGTACGAATTTTCAGACAGTTTTTACTAGCCGGCTTTGGTTTAAGCCAGATTCTAGTATCGGGTTATTGGATTTATACAGTCTAATGTTTTTCCGTGTTTTCACGGATTGGAGGGGCATTCTCGTAATTTGTCGGGAAGCTTCTAGAAGAGTGGTGACTAAGGGGTTAAGGTAGCATTGCATTAAATGAGATTAGTGACTCATTTGTGTGATTCATCCATGTCATTAATGCATCATAAATGCTTAATGACTCATGGTGATGAATCACTCATAGATATTTATGAAGCATGGTTGTTAATTCAATTATTTCATTTTTGGATAAATAATAATGCTTCATATATATTATGATAACATCATTATCTAATTTCATTCTCATCTTCACCTTCTCTCTCGTCAAGCTCACTCTCTCTTCAAACCCTAACCCTAACCTCTCATGTGTTAAGTGTAGGGTTCCTAGGCACACTAAGGAGGTCTCATAAGGCATCAACCATGCCAATTTCAAATTTTACGGGTGCCGAGAAACCCTAATACGGATCGTTAACTAGATATATAGGCGACAAAGGCAACTAGTTAACAACTTAACTACAAGAACGGAAATACAACCTTTGTAGATCCGGTCCTCCACCTCCATAGCTCCGCAATGAAGTCTCCTCACTGTCGAAATGGAAACCCGGGCTCTAGCATCGGCTTCATCGGAGAAATGGGCGGGCTAGGTCATCGACTATGATGCCGAAGATGATCTACGTCGTGGCATCACTAGATCAAGCTCCCACTTCACCAAGTCATAAAACTTATGAAGAAAACACCCTATACTACTTGGCAAGAGGTAGAGGATGAAGAAATAGGAAGTGGGTTTACTTTAGAATTGGATTTCTCACTCTTTTTCATCAATCACCATTGATGGTCAAGCTTTTTCTTCTTGTGAAGAAGAAGAAGAAGAAGAAGATGAAGATAATATGATAAGAATTAAAGAATAGAAAAGAATAATCATTCTTATCATAATCAAACCATAGTTAAGTGTAGAGAGCTAACTAGAGTTTATGTGAGTGGTTAGGGTTAAAGAAGAAGACAAAATGGTCATTTGGTCAAAAGCTTCATGAAGCTTCAACAAGCTTCATGAAAGAAAGAATGAAAGAAAACCATTTTGTTTTTTCTCTTTATGCTTTTATTTTCCAAAACTAATAAATAAATAAATGAATAAGTAATCATAACCCTAACCATTCATATAACCATGGTTCAATCTTTACACTTAACCAATTTTGCATGTATCATCAAAAATGATACAATCAAGTGCACAAAACTATATCGAATATACAATGTGCACAAGTGAGTGAGAAAATCCATTTAAAGTGAACCAATACTAGTTAATGCAAAGTAATATATCAAATATATAATTATACATCAAATCATTAAATCAACGCTTGATTTAACGATCCGGTCATATCGCATATAACCGACTAGTATCCTATGTATCGGCTTACCGAATCAATCCTTGATTCGATAACTAGGTTATATCGCATACAACCATTCGATACATTCATCGCGAGAATGGAATACGGTATCACATACACGCATTATTCTCTGTCCCGCACATATCTCATATGCGCTCCTATTTCGTTTCGCTTGAGCCAGGAAACCTCTGTGTAGGACTCTAAAGACTCGTCAATACGCCGGCAGCAGGTGATGATCATATCAAACACCCACTAGCCGCAAGCGGTCTGCTAAACGTAACGGCCACCCGGGTATTGAGCGATCAGAAGATCGACGAGCAAGCCCGCTCATACTCCTGTGAATCCAACCAGTAACACTTACCGTACAGTCCGGTCTGTTCGTCTGATATGTCGCATATCTCGCCTAGGGGTGGTAAACGTCAGACCCCAATAGCTCGATAAGTCGTGTCGATATGAGGTTTATAACAGTTCGAGAAACTACTGGTAACACTTACCAGTAAATCTTAGCAACCCTGGCCAGGGATTTCCGGTTATAGCCAATCTAACACAGCGCAACATCAACCCCCTATACCGGGAGAGACGAATCCCCTCCTATCGCTCATTGCCTCCATGTGATTCGGGACTGTACCCAAAAGCCACCATTTTGCACGCCCTCTTGGACGTGGTAAGGTGGAAATCAAAGCACAGTGGGAACCACACAAGACTCTATGACGATCTCGGGTCAACAGACTACTCTGTACCAGTGTCACCAGAGAACTGCCATCTGACGTAAGGTATAATACCATCTGGGTGTTCTCGGCGAGTCCGTCCAGTGTACCCAGTCTCCACTGAGCACCCGTATATCATCTCTGATGTCAAACACCAGTGGATATGGGATCATCCATCGCCCATCTGTATGGGTCGAGAAGGTATACGCTAGTCTACTCTGGTATATTGATGCCCCGTCTCGATACACCCACGACTAGGGACTTTGAAGGATGTACTTATGGACTACCATGTCCCCACTAGTATGATCCGCATCATAGTCCAGGTAGTCAAGTACACATCCTAAGGGCTTTACCAACATGTAACAGAGAGACAATCAGTGTACACGTTAAGGTAAAGAGCAACCAGATAGCATACTATCATGTCGAGCAAGAAAGTCCTCCCTATATATGTCCAAGCATCCACTACAATATACATCCTATGTATAGTAATGGCCTCTAGGGCATACATATAACTAACAATCTCCCACTTGCACTAGGGCCATCTGATAGCAGTGGTTGTAGTATCTCATACTCAACCATCCCATAAAAGTCTCTCTCTGGGAAAAGGCCTTTGTGAGTGGATCCGCCATGTTGTCCTTTGCGTCTACTCTCCTAACCTCGATCCCTTGGAGATCAAGCATCTCCATGACCAGGTGATACTGCCTTAGAATATGTCTGAACCATTGATTGGACGGACGTTCCTTGGCATAAGCCACAACTCCACTGTCACACAATGGGAGGAACTAAGTTCATCTCATCAACAAATATACATCCAGACTGCCTCTTTGGTAGCATCTTTAAGTAGCGATGTATCGAGCCTTTATCGTCTAGTATGCCACGGTATCTAGCTTGGAACTCTTCCAACATACCGTCCCTTTACTGAGGGTAAAGACAATGCCTGCGACTGACATTCAGTCGTCCTTATCACCCTGGAACCCTTCCAGTGATTCTCCCCAGGATTGATTGATACCATCTCACTACAACTAGTGAGAATCCTAACATCCAATTAGATCTATCTCATAGATTCAAAATGCAGGATTTAGGAGGTATCACTTTGATCCTTTATGGAGAATCTTTGTGATAAGCGGAGATTGACCGAGCGTAGCATAGGAAACTCCTTCCCTATCAAGAGTATGTCATCGACGTACTCTACGAGGATCATCACCATACTCCATACTACCTTTTTGTACATACAAGGTTCATCTACCATTTTGATGATGTCAAACTGTTTGACTACTACATCAAAACAGATGTTCTTACTCCACGATACCTGCTTTAACCTATAAAGCATCTTGTGCACGTTTCCGCTGCTCCCACTGTCTACGAAGCCTTCTGGCTGTGTACTTATAGACGTTCTCTTCTAAAACATCATTTAGAAAAGCAGTCATGGCACCCAACCGCCAGATATTGTAGTCATGGTATGTAGCCGTGGCAAGTAGCATCTGGATGGACTTAAGCATAGCCACTTGAAAAGGTTTCATCATTATCCACGCCTGGTCGATGACGAAAAGCTTTAACAAGTCTAGCTTTGAAAGTCGCAACTTTTCCATCTACACCGAGTAATCTTCTCAAGATATACTTGCTCCTGATGGGGATTTAACCCTTAAGATATAGCAACCAAAGTCCATACTTTGTTGGTGTACATGGATTCCATCTCAGATCGCTAAGCATCCAGCCATTCTTACAGAGTCCCACTCCTGATGGCCAGCTCGAAACTAGTTGGGTCATCATCTCATGATGCAATCCTCGCTCCCACTGTCATAGAGTAACCGAAGTATCTCTCAGGTGGGTGAGGAACCTTACTAGATCGGCGGAGAGGCTGAGGTTCGTTGGTAACTATTGAATCCTTTGGTTCTTTCAAATCATCAGCCGTAGTTTGTATAGCTGGAACATTTCCAGTTCTACATCACAGACCTTGCCTCGAGCTTGTCCGGATTTTGCTTTTAGACATAGCCCGGACAACCCCAAATCTTAACCAACTTAAGAGATGGGCTCTTCCCTTATCATATCACATATGAAGCGGTAGGGAACTGATTTGATTGGAACCCAATTCAATTGGTATGCAGCTTCTCAAGTGCATAACTCCCAAAAGGAAATAGGAAACACAGTAGTACTCATCATAGAGCACACCATATCACATAGGGTGCTATTGCTCCGTCCCGATATACCATCGTGCTATGGTGTATATGGAGGAGTAATGCTGAGAGAGAATCTCATTCTCCTTTAGAATAATCCAGGATTTCCGTGCTCAAGTATTCTCCTCCTCGATCTCATCAAAGGACATAATACTTATACCGTATTTTGGTTCTCTACTTCTAACTTATATTCTGTGAATATCTCAAAAGGTTCGGACTTGTGTTTCAACAGGAACATGGGTCTGAATCTCGAAAGATCATCAGAGAATGTAATGAAGTATAAAGAACCGGTCTTGGCATATGTAGACAGGGGACCTAACATACATCAACATGTATCATCCCAAGAGTTCATTAACTCTTTCTCTGTTTCCAGTAAATAGAGCTATGGTCATCTTATCTCTGTGACATGACTGGCAAGTTTCACAAGATGTAAATTCAAACTGATTTAAATATGCATCTTCATGTAACTTCAGCTAGTCGGGTCGCATTGGTATGATCTAATCTACAATGCCTCAAGAAGGATTCATTCATATCTGAACTCTTCCTCTTGTGTGTGTTTTATACACTAAGAACTGTAGTTTGATTTAGAACATCAATACTTTTAGATAACGTGCCTGAACCGATCAACTTTTGATATAGGAAATGTTCAAAACATTATTCAACTATACAAAATTTTATCATTTCTTTACTAATAAAGAGATGGATATGATTTTGTATATCAGGTTCGGTATCTAATAACATTCGTTCAGAATCATTGTATTTGGAATATAGGGTAACAGTGACCAACAGACTTGGCTGCAACATTTGCCCCGTTTTCTGCCTCATGAAACTTATCACCCGTTCTCAGTTCTCTACCTTTCTGTAGCCCTATGTAACAGATTACATATCTGGGATCCTGATCTGGTATCACATACCCAGGACGTAAAGCATACTGAGAAACAGTTCTTTGTAATGAACACACCCGAAGATGATTCATCAGCATGCACTCTCTTCGTTTGGGCGGCACGGGAATTCTGATAATCTCCAATTTCCTGCTCTGTCTTATAACAATTATAAGTTGGAGCGGGACCAACGTTCCTCAGCTCAGTATAATAAGCGGGTTCGGTCAATATTCCGTATTATTATCTTGATTAAGGTGTGATATGGTCGCTACCTGGAGAGAGAGAGAAGAAAACACTCAGCGTGCACTCTTGCAAGAATAGATTGGTTATAATTTTATCTAATCAGGATGGCTCCCACTGCTTTTTATCAAATCTTCCTTCAAACCCTAAAAGGAAAGACTAGCCGGGATTAATTACACACTACAAGTTTGCCAATCTTTCAGCCAGTCCAGTGTCGGTACTTTGAGGGAGGTCTCCCGTGCTTTCGCACGAACCTAATTAATGTAAAGCTCGTTTTCCCATAGGCGTAACCTCGTTAACACCTTTCTAGACACCTACTTGATCGGCTAATTGTAATGTATAAAACTCTCCCAGGAGTAACTCTTACTCGCAGCGGGTATCGAGATCCAACTATCTCATAGAAGGTATGCAATCTCATTGCAAATTTCAACACTTGAAATTCCCGATAATATTTTGCCCCTAGCAGCTATATGACCTTAACATAGTCAACAAATCATAAGTGCTAGTCAAGTTCAACCCGTCATTTCCCGATTGAATTAAACCCACCCGCACGACCCTTAACATAGTCAACAAAGTCGCACGACTACCCTAATCCAATCGCATCATATGCTTATGCAGATAAGCACTAATTAGCTACCGCACACTACGCCTTAACATAGTCAACAAACGTAGCACGAATACTAACTAGTACTTATCTGAAATGACGGAGGGCTACGACAGGTTTTTCTGAAAACCTATTGCGTAATGAACTTGATATCGTTGTAGAATCAAATGATTTTAAAATAGAGTGTTTTTGAAGCTTTTCTAGTTTTGCTAAAGGAGTCACTCCCGGTGAAGGGATCGTCGGTCCTTTCCTCATCGAATAAAGTGCGGGATATATCACATATACCGCTGTGCAAAGCAAGAACTGTAGCTACCTGTTTTATTTTTGAAATTCGATTCTACAACATCTTAGGTTTCTTTTATTTCATTAATCACATTAATGAAGTCCCATCATCAAAGTACCTAAACATCATAGATAAATACGACGTACACTTATGCCATCCGCATTCACCTCGATGTCCCCTCATGCACCGTTAGGTTAGGTGACTAACGGCAGAGCGGGGCAGGGCTAGCGCGGGTGTAAAACATAAGTAACGTCTATATAATATATCATATATACTATATACAGTATCTATCACAGAACATCACATGATCACATCACAGATATCGCAGCAGAAGAATCATATAAAATATTGGATATACTAGGACGTCCGTGTTTTCAATACGAGCCAGTATAAAACACGGATTCCACGGTCGTGATGAATAGCCAAACCCACACCCCTAGACCCCTACGAGAGCGGCAAGCAACCCTACCAATTCTAGAGTTAGGAGACCCGGACTCGACTCCTCGAGTTGGTCTCCCACTGGACTCCAGAACCCGGTTACTTGTGCTCCCCTCCTTGGGTCTATCCTAGTGCGGAAAAGTAAATAATATACAAAGGGTGACATCTTCCGCAACCTGGAAGTGCCCCAATAAAAGAATATTACATACAAGTTTTTACATGAATGAAAATGAATAACACTCGTCTCACATGAAAACCCCCGGCTATTCAAACACGACGATCCAATATAACATATCCAGCAACACATAACATCACATGTCATCAACGTAAGTAAATATGCGCATCCCAATTGTCGTTGACATATAGCAACGAAACCGGCGATATCACATATTACACTTACGGTCACAGAAAAGAAAGTGTAAAACTACAACAGTTGGAATCCGCAACCTTCTTAGACATCACATGCTTAATCAAATGAATTCCTTAGACAACGCATGCCTAACAATTATAAACCCCGCATTTTAGTCTCAAAATCGAAAACACTTTTCAATATAAAGTCGGGCAATTCAACAAGATTCCCGACATCCTGATCGAATGCTCGTAGCAAACTTCAGTAAACGGCCGCACCCCCGATACTGTCGACGAAGTGCACCAAGGAGGAAATGTAGGGTTCCTAGGCACTCTAATAGAGTCTCACAAGGCATCAAACATGGCCAATTAAAATTTTACAAGTGCCTACAAACCCTAATACGGATCGTTAGATATATAATGAGGCGATGCAAGCATGTAAACGAATTAAATGCTAAAGGAAAGTGGCTACAACCTTTGTAGATCCGGTTCTCCACCTCCATGGCTCCGCGATGAAGTCTCCTAGCTGTACAAATCGGATCTTGGGCTCTAGCGTCGGCTTCATCGGATAAAAAAGAGGGCTAGGTCATCGACGACGATGCCGAAGATGATCTACGTCGAGGCATCGCTAGATCAAGCTCCAACTTCACCAAGTCAAGAAAACTTGTGAAGGAAACACCCTATACTACTTGGCAAGAGGTAGAGGATGAAGAAATAGGAGGTAGGTTCACTTTAGAATTGGATTTCTCACTTGTTTTGGCTAGTTGCCATTGATGGAGGCATGCTTCTTCTTGAAGAAGAAGAAGAAGAAGAAGAAGAAGATGAATATATGATAAGTTCTATATTTAATTTGATAAATAAATCAATACTTATCATGACTTCAACCATGGTTTAGTGTAGAGATTTAACTAAGGTTAGATGAGTGGTTAGGGTTAGAGAAGAGACAAGAATGGTGGACTTGTTCAAAGCTTCAAGAAGCTTCAAATAAAAACAAAAATAGCAACCATTCTTTTCTCTTTTTCTTTTCTAAATGAAATAAATAAATAGATAAATGAATAAGTAAAAGAAATGATACCCTAACTACTAACTAACCATGGTTTAATACTTTACACAAAACCAAGCTAGAATGTATCATCAAACATGATACAATCATGTGCACCAAAATATATCACATATACAATGTGCAATACAAGTGAGTAAATCCAATTTAAGTGAACCTATACTAGTTAATGCAAAGTAATATATCAAATATATAATTAGGCATTAAATCATTAAATCAACACTTGATTTAACGATCTGGTCATATCGCATATAACCGACTAATATCAATAGTAACAACTTATCGAATCAACACTTGATCCGATAACCCGGCTATATCGCATATAACCGATCAATGTTACAAATCGCGAGAATCAAATACAGTATCATATACTGGTATTATTCTCGGTCCCGCACATATCTCATATGTGCTCCTATTTCGTTTCGCTTGAGCTAGGAAACCTCTATGTAGGACTCTAAAGACTTGTCAATACGCCGGCAGCAGATGATGATCATATCAAACACCCACAAGCCGCAAGCGGTCTGCTAAACGTAACGGCCACCCGGGTATTGAGTGATCAGAAGATCGACGAGCAAGCCCGCTCACAATCCTGTGAATCCAACCAGTAACACTTACCGTACAGTCCGGTCTGTTCGTCTGATATGTCGCATATCTCGTCTATGGGTGGTAAACGTCAGACCCCAGTAGCTCGATGAGTCATGCCGACTTGAGGTCCATAACATTCATGAAACTACTGATAACTCTTACCAGTATATCACTGCAACCATGGCCAGGGATTTCCTGTTATGGCCAGTCGAGCATAGCGCAACATCAACCCCCAATACCGGGAGAGACGAATCCCCTCCTATCGCTCATTGCCTCCATGTGAATCGGGACTGTACCCAAAAACCACCTGTTTGCACGACTCAGTAGAGCCGTGGTAGGGTGGAAATCAAAGCACAGTGGGAGACACACAAGAGTCTATGACGATCTCGGGTCAACAGACTAAGCTGTACCAGTGTCACCAGAGAACTGCCATCTGACGTGAGGTATAATACCATCTGGGAGTTCTCGGCGAGTCTGTTCAGTGTACCCAGTCTCCACTGAGCACCCGTATACCATCTCCGATGTCAAACACCAATGGATATGGGATCATCCATCGCCCATCACATGGGTCGAGAAGATATACGCTAGTCTACTCTGGAATATCGATGCCCCGTCTCGATATTCCTACGACTAGGAACAATGAAGGATATACTCATTGACTACCCAGGCCCCACTAGTATGATCTGCATCATAGTCCTGGAAGTCGAGTACACATCCTAAGGGCTTTATCAACATGTAATCAGAGAGACAGAAAGTATACATGTTAAGATAAAGAGAAACCAGATAGCGTACTATCATGTCGAGCAAGAAAGTCCTACCTATATATGTCCCAGCATCCACTACAATATACATCCAATGTACAGTAATGGCCTCTAGGGCATACATATAACTAACAACCTCCCACTTGCACTAGGGCCATCTGTAGCAGTGGTTGTAGTATCTGATACTCAAGCATCCCCTAAAAGTCTCTCTTTGGGAAAAGGCCTTCGTGAGTGGATCCGCCGTGTTGTCCTCTGAGTCTACTCTCCTAACCTCGATCACCCTGGAGATCAACTATCTCCATGATCAGGTGATGCTGCCTCAAAATATGTCTGGGTCACTAATGGGACCAGGGTTTCAGGGCCAAAGCCACAGTTCCATTGTCACACAATGGTAGGAACCTAGTTCATCCTATGAACCAATATACACCCAAACTGCCTCTTTGGTAGTATCTTTAATAGCGATGTTACCATCCTTTATCGTCTAGTTTGTCACGGTATCTTGCTTGGAAATCTTCCAACGTACCGTCCCTTTACTGAGGGTAAAGACAATGCCGGTGACTGACATTCAGTCGTCTTTATCACTCTGGAACCCTTCCAGTGATTCTCCCCAGGATCGATTGATACCATCTCACTACAACTAGTGAGTATCCTAACATCCAATTAGATCTATCTCATAGATCCAAAGCTTAGGATTTAGTATGTATCACTTTGATCCTATATGGAAAATCATTGTGATAAGTGGAGATTGATCGAGCGTAGCATAGGAAACTCCTTCCCTAACAAGAGTATGTCATCCACGTACTCTACGAGGATCGTAACCATACTCCCTACTACCTTTTTGTTTATACAAGGTTCATCTACCATTTTGATGATGTCAACTTCTTTGACTAATCCATCAAAACAGATGTTCCAACTCCGCGATGCCTGCTTTATCCTATAAAGCATCTTGCACACGTTCCCACTGCTCCCACTGTCTACGAGGCCCTCTGGCTGTGTACTTATAGACGCACTCTTCTAAAACATCATTTAGAAAAGTAGTCATGGCACCCAACCACCAGATATCGTAGTCATGGTATGTAGCCATGGAAAGTAGGATCTGGATGGACTTAAACATAGTCCCTGGAAAAGGTTTCATCATTATCCACACCTGGTTGATGACTAAAACCTTTAACAAGCCTAGCTTTGAAAGTCTCAACTTTTCCATCTACACCAAGTAATCTTCTCAAGATATACTTGCTCCTGATAGGGATTTAACCCTTCAGATATAGCAACCAAAGTCCATACTTTGTTGGTGTATATGGATTCCATCTCAGACCGCTAAGCATCCAGCCATTCTTACAGAGTCCCTACTCTTGATGGCCTGCTCGAATCTAGTTGGGTCATCATCTCATGATGCATTCCATGCTCCCACTGTCATCGAGAAACCAAGGTATCTCTCAGGTGGGTGAGGAACCCTACTAGATCGGCGGAGAGGCTGAGGTTCGTTGGAATCTACTGAATCCATTGGTTCTACCAAATTATCTGCTGTAGTTTGTATAGCTGGAACCTTTCCAGTTCTACATTACAGACCTTGCCTCGAGCCTGTCCGGATTTTGCTTTTAGACATAGGTTGGACAATCCCAAATCTTAACTAACTTAAGATATGGGCTCTTCCCTTTCCATATCACATATGAAGTGGTAGGCAGTGATTTGATTCGAACCTAATTCAATAGGTATGTAGCTTCTCAAGCGCATAACATCCAAAAGGAAATTGGTAACTCAATAATACTCATCATAGAGCACACGATATCTAATATTGTGTGATTGCTCCGCCCCGATACACCGTTGTGCTGTGGTGTATTCAGAGGAGTAATACTGAGAGAGAATCTCATTTTCCTTTAGAATGGTCTAGGAATGCCATGCACAAGTATTCTCCTCCGTGATCTTATCATAGGACATAATACTTATACCCGTATTTTGGTTCTCTACTTCCTACTTATATTCTGTGAATACCTCAAAAGGTTCGGACTTATATTTCAACAGGAATATATGACTGAATCTTGAGAGATTATCAGAGAATATAATGAAGTATAAAGAACCAGTTCTGGCATGTGTAGACAGGAGACCTTACATACATCATTATGTATCAGTCCCAAGAGTTCATTAACTCTTTCTCTGCTTCCAGTAAACAGAGCTGGTGTCATTATATCTTTGTGACATGACTGGCAAGTTTCACAAGATGTAAATTCAAACTGATTTAAATATGCATCTAAATGTAACTTCAGCTAGTCGGGTCGCATTGATATGACCTAGTCTACAATACCTCAAGAAGAATTTGTTCATTTCTGAACTCTTCCTCTTGTGTGTGTTCAGTATACAAGGAACTGTAGTTTGATTTAGAACGTCAATGCTTTTAGATAACGTGCCTGAACCGATCAACTTTTGATATAGGAAATGTTCAAAACATTATCCAGCAATATAAAATTATATCATTTCTTTAATAAAGAGACTGATATGATTTTGTATATCAGGTTCGGTATCTAATAGCATTTGTTCAGAATCAATGTATTGGTAATACAGGGTGACAGTGACCAACAGACTTGGCTGCAACACTAGCCCCGTTTCCTGTCTCACAAAACTTATCACCCGTTCTCAGTTTTTCTACCTTTTTGTAGCCCTATGTAACAGATTACATATCTGGGATCCTGATCCGGTATCATATACCCAGGATGCAGAGGATACTGAGAAACAGTTCTTTGTAATGAACACACCCGAAGGAGATGCATCATATGCACTTTCTTCGTTTGGGCGGCATAGGAATTCTGGTATTCCCCAATTTCCTGCTCTGTCTTATAACAATTATAAGTTGGAGCGGGACCAACGTTCCCCAGCTCAGTATAACAAGCGGGTTCGGTCAATACATCCATATTATTATCTTGATTAAGGCGTGATATGGTCGCTACCTGGAGAGAGAGAGAGAAGAAAACACTCAGCGTGCGCTCTTGCAAGATCAGATTGGTTATATATTTTATCTAATCAGGATGGCTCCCACTGTTTTTATCAAATCTTCCTTCAAACCTTAAAAGGAAAGACTAGCCGGGATTAATTACACTCTACAAGTTCGCCAATCTTTCAACCAGGCCAGTGTCGGTACTTTGAGGGAGGTTCCCCGTGCTTTCGCACGGACCGAATTACAGTAAACCTTGTTTTCCCAGAAGCGTAACCCCGTTGACACCTTTCTAGACACCTACTTGATCGCCTAATTGTAAAGTGCAAAGCTCTCCCAGGAGTAACAATTACTCGCAGTGGGTATCGGGATCCAACTATCACATAGAAGGTATGCAATCTCATTGCAAATTTCAACACTTGAAACTCCCGATAAAGATTTTTACCCCTAGCACTTATGACCTTAACTATGGTCAACAAATCATAAGCACTAGTCAAGTTCTACCCATTATTTCGTGATTAATTAGACCCACCCACATGACCCTTAACTAAGGTCAACAAAGTCACGCGACTGTCCTAACTAATCGCATCATATGCGGTGTAGGAAGACATCACTTAGCTACCGTACACTGTGCCTTGACTATGGTCAACAAACACAGCACGAATACTAAGTACTCTAGTTCCTAAAATGACGGAGGGTTGCGAATGGTTTTTGTGAAAACCTTTAACGCTTTGAACTTGATCACGTTGCGGGATCAAATGGTTTTTAAATGGAATGTTTTTGAGTCTTTTCTAGTTTTGCTAAAGGGGTCACTCCCGGTGAAGGGATCGTCGGCCCTTTCCTCGTCGAATGAGGTGCGGGATATATCATATATATCACTGTGCAAAGCGGAAACTATCGAAGCGATCAAAGACAAACCGAGGGTTGTAGCATCTGCCAGTTATTGCTAAAGGAGTCACTCCCGGTGAAGGGATCTCGGTCCTTTCCTCATCGAATAAGGTGCAGGATGTTCTATAATGAATACCGCGATGCAAAGCAAGAACTGTAGCTACCTGTTTTTATTTTGATATTCGATTCCACAACATCAATTAGGTTTATTTTCTTTCATTAATCTCATTAATGAATATCCCATCATTTAAGTCCACCTAAACATCACAGATAAATATAACGTACGCTTATGCCATCCGCATTCGCCTCGATGTCCCGTCTGCGCCGTTAGGTTAGGTAACTAACGGCAGAGCGGGGCAGGGCTAGCGCGGGTGTAAAACATAAGCAACGTCTATATAATATATCATATATACTATATATAATATCTGTCACAGAACATCACTTGATCACATCACAGATAAATCACAGCAGAAGAAACATATGAAATATTGGATATACTAGGACGTCCGTGTTTTCAATACGAGCCAGTATAAAACACGGATTCCACGGTCGTGATGAATAGCCTATCCCACACCCCTAGACCCCTACGAGAGCGGCAAGCAACCCTACCAATTCTAGGGTTAGGAGACCCGGACTCGACTCCTCGAGTTGGTCTCCCACTGGACCCTAGAACCCAGTTACTTGTGCTCCCCTCCTTGGGTCTATCCTAGTGCAGAAAAGTAAATAATATACATCAACGGTGACATCTTCCGCAACCTGGAAGTGCCCCAATAAAAGAATATAACATACAAGTTTTTACATGAATGAAAATGAAAAACACTCATCTCACATAAAAACCCCCCAGCTATTCAAACACGACGATCCAATATAACATATCCAGCAACACATAACATTACATGTCATCAACGTAAGTAAATATGCGCATCCCAATTGTCGTTGACATATAGCAACGAAACCGGCGATATCACATATTACACTTACGGTCACAGAAAAGAAAGTGTAAAACTACAACAGTTGGAATCCGCAACCACCTCAGACATCGCATGCCTGATCAAATGAATTCTTTAGACATCGCATGCCTAACAATTATAAACCCCGCATTTTAGTCTCATTATCGAAAACTCTTTCCAATATCAAGTCGGGCAATTCAACAAGATTCCCGAAAAACTGATCGAATGCTCGTCGCAAACTTTAGTAGGCGGCCGCACCCCCGACGCCGTCGACGAAGTGCACCAAGGCGGAACACCGCTACCGCGAGCACCCAAACGGATGCTTTCGGCGACGGGGTTCTCCTACAGTCACTTGGTCGGGGCTATGGGGTGAGGCTGTCTATTAAGTTTACCCGGCGAGTATCCGCGTACGCTACGTGATTGCGACGGACTTTTAATCACATCAAAACTCCGTGGCAACCGATCAAGGGAGACTAAACTGCTATGTTTATAACATTCATTCCGTTATCTCATAACTACTTGTGAATTCCAATTATTGTATCACATTCCGGATAAATAGAAAACGCTAAACTTTTCGATCGAACAATCGAACACCCAAGTTTTCCCGATACAGCTCAACACATAAAATAAGTCTAACAGCATTCAGTTCGTGCCTCAGTACCAACGGTCCAGCCGTAGAAGGGTCAAGCCAACTCCTCACATGTGGCACGCCGTACTGCCCCAAACCCGAAGGTTCAAAGGGCAGTTCAAGACGGTCATATAATCGAGTTAAGGTTTGTTATCTTCTAGAGGGACCATCGCATTACTTGCACTACTTAGAACGTCGTTAAACTACGGAAAAATCCAACAATTGGAAATTTCCCGGCAGGGGAAAAATTGGGTATTTATATCCGGTCGAACTTTTTAACATATTCTAAGATTATCCGGAAAAGCACACAGACAGAATTAGACAATCCGATCGATACACCGAGTCGCCAAGACAACCCAGAAAATTCAACTCTTGAAAAATTATTAAAAATTCCCAGGAAAACCACCACTGGAAACTAATAATTACTGTGCAAAATTCATTAAACAAAGAGACATTACGGCCGCGGAAATGCCGCATAAGCCATGCTTATGCGGCGGAACCACGGCGGTTTGGTGGATTCGGGAGCTCGAATTTCACAGTAACTCTTAGATATTCCTGCTGATTTTTCTGCATATTTTTAATATCGAAAAAGACCAGATTTCAGAAATTGTCCAGAGAGCATTTTAGGATTTTGGTTTTGGTTCGATCGGACTTCTAATTCCGTCTACGCATCGCCTAAGGCTCTAGCTAGGCTTTGATAACACTGTAGGGTTCCTAGGCACTCTAATAGAGTCTTACAAGGCATCAAACATGGCCAATTAAAATTTTACAAGTGCCTACAAACCCTAATACGGATCGTTAACTAGATAATGAGGCGATGCAAGCATGTAAACGAATTAAATGCTAAAGGAAAGTGGCTACAACCTTTGTAGATCCGGTTCTCCACCTCCATGGCTCCGCGATGAAGTCTCCTCGCTGTACAAATCGGATCTTGGGCTCTAGCGTCGGCTTCATCGGAGAAAAAAGCGGGCTAGGTCATCGACGACGATGCCGAAGATGATCTACGTCGAGGCATCGCTAGATCAAGCTCCAACTTCACCAAGTTAAGAAAACTTGTGAAGGAAACACCCTATACTACTTGGCAAGAGGTAGAGGATGAAGAAATAGGAGGTGGGTTCACTTTAGAATTGGATTTCTCACTTGTTTTGGCTAGTTGCCATTGATGGAGGCATGCTTCTTCTTGAAGAAGAAGAAGAAGAAGATGAAGATGAATATATGATAAGTTCTATATTTAATTTGATAAATAAATCAATACTTATCATGACTTCAACCATGGTTTAGTGTAGAGATTTAACTAAGGTTAGATGAGTGGTTAGGGTTAGAGAAGAGACAAGAATGGTGGACTTGTTCAAAGCTTCAAGAAGCTTCAAATAAAAACAAAAATAGCAACCATTCTTTTCTCTTTTTCTTTTCTAAATGAAATAAATAAATAGATAAATGAATAAGTAAAAGAAATGATACCCTAACCACTAACTAACCATGGTTTAATACTTTACACAAAACCAAGCTAGAATGTATCATCAAACATGATACAATCATGTGCACCAAAATATATCACATATACAATGTGCAATACAAGTGAGTAAATCCAATTTAAGTGAACCTATACTAGTTAATGCAAAGTAATAAATCAAATATATAATTATGCATTAAATCATTAAATCAACACTTGATTTAACGATCCGGTCATATCGCATATAACCGACTAATATCAATAGTAACAACTTATCGAATCAACACTTGATCCGATAACCCGGCTATATCGCATATAACCAATCAATGTTACAAATCGCGAGAATCAAATACAGTATCATATACTGGTATTATTCTCGGTCCCGCACATATCTCATAAGCGCTCCTATTTCGTTTCGCTTGAGCTAGGAAACCTCTGTGTAGGACTCTAAAGACTCGTCAATACGCTGGCAGCAGATGATGATCATATCAAACACCCACAAGCCGCAAGCGGTCTGCTAAACGTAACGGCCACCCGGGTATTGAGTGATCAGAAGATCGACGAGCAAGCCCGCTCACACTCCTGTGAATCCAACCAGTAACACTTACCGTACAGTCCGGTCTGTTCGTCTGATATGTCGCATATCTCGCCTAGGGGTGGTAAACGTCAGACCCCAGTAGCTCGATGAGTCATGCCGACTTGAGGTCCATAACATTCGTGAAACTACTGATAACTCTTACCAGTATATCACTGCAACCCTGGCCAGGGATTTCCTGTTATGGCCAGTCGAGCATAGCGCAACATCAACCCCCAATACCGGGAGAGACGAATCCCCTCCTATCGCTCATTGCCTCCATGTGAATCGGGACTGTACCCAAAAACCACCTGTTTGCATGACTCAGTAGAGCCGTGGTAGGGTGGAAATCAAAGCACAGTGGGAGACACACAAGACTCTATGACGATCTCGGGTCAACAGACTAAGCTGTACCAGTGTCACCAGAGAACTGCCATCTGACATGAGGTATAATACCATCTGGGAGTTCTCGGCGAGTCCGTTCAGTGTACCCAGTCTCCACTGAGCACCCGTATACCATCTCCGATGTCAAACACCAATGGATATGGGATCATTCATCGCCCATCACATGGGTCGAGAAGATATACGCTAGTCTACTCTGGAATATCGATGCCCCGTCTCGATATTCCTACGACTAGGAACAATGAAGGATGTACTCATTGACTACCCAGGCCCCACTAGTATGATCTGCATCATAGTCCTGGAAGTCGAGTACACATCCTAAGGGCTTTATCAACATGTAATCAGAGAGATGGAAAGTATACATGTTAAGATAAAGAGCAACCAGATAGCGTACTATCATGTCGAGCAAGAAAGTCCTACCTATATATGTCCCAGCATCTACTACAATATACATCCAATGTACAGTAATGGCCTCTAGGGCATACATATAACTAACAGGAACACCGCTACCGCAAGCACCCGAACGGATGCTTTCGGCGACGGGGTTCTCCTACAGTCACTTGGTCGGGGTTAATGGATGTAGCTGTCTAATAAGTTTATCCGGCGAGTATCCGCGTACGCTACGTGATTGCAACGGACTTTTGATCGCATCAAAATTCCGTAGCAACCGATCAAGTGAGACTAAATTGCTAGATTTATAACATTCATTCAGTTATCTCATAACTACTTGTGAATTCCAATTATTGTATCCCATTCCAGATAAATAGAAAATGTTAAACTTTCCGATCGAACAATCGAACACCCAAGTTTTCCCGATACAGCTCAACACATGAAATAAGTCTAAAAACATTCAGTTCATGCCTCAGTACCAACGGTCCAGCCGTAGAAGGGTCAAGCCAACGCCTCACATGTGGCACACCGTACTGCCCCAAACCCTAAGGTTCAAAGGGCAGTTCAAGACGGTCACATAATCGAGTTAAGGTTTGTTGTCTTCTAGAGGGTCCATCACGTTACTTGCACTACTTAGAACGTCTTTAAACCACAGAAAAATCCAACACTTGGATATTTTCCGGCAGGGGAAAGTTGGGTATTTACATCCGGTCGAACTTTTTAACATATTCCAAAATATCCGGAGAGCCACATAGACAAAGTCTGATAATCCGATCGAATCTGCGAACTCCCAAAACACCCCAGAAAATTCAACTCTTGAATAAATATTAAAAATTCCCATAAAACTCAGCATTTAAATAAAGAAGTTACTGTGCAAAAATGGTTGACTGAAGAGACTAAATGGGCGCGGAACCGCCGCAATAGGCGGCTAATGCCGCGGATCCGCCGTGCTTTAGACAGATCATTAGGTACTTTTTGCACCGTAATTCTTAGAATTTCCTGCTGAATTTTTTAAGCATTTTTAATTTGGAAAAAACCACTTTTTCAGAAAAAGTCCAGAGAGGGTTAAAAGTTAGGGTTTCGGGGTTCGATCGGGTTTCTAACATCGTCTACGCATCGCCTAAGGCTCTAACTAGGCTCTGATACCACTGGAAGGTTCCTAGGCACACTAAGGAGTTCTCACAAGGCATCAACCATGCCAATTTCAAATTTTACGGATGCCGAGAAACCCTAATACGGATCGTTAACTAGATATATAGGCGACAAAGGCAACTAGTTAACAACTTAACTACAAGAACGGAAATACAACCTTTGTAGATCCGGTCCTCCACCTCCATAGCTCCGCAATGAAGTCTCCTCGCTGTCGAAATGGAAACCCGGGCTCTAGCATCGGCTTCATCGGAGAAATGGGCGGGCTAGGTCATCGACTACGATGCCGAAGATGATCTACGTCGAGGCATCACTAGATCAAGCTCCCACTTCACCAAGTCATAAAACTTGTGAAGAAAACACCCTATACTACTTGGCAAGAGGTAGAGGATGAAGAAATAGGAAGCGGGTTTACTTTAGAATTGGATTTCTCACTCTTTTTCATCAATCACCATTGATGGTCAAGCTTTTTCTTCTTGTGAAGAAGAAGAAGAAGAAGATGAAGATAATATGATAAGAATTAAAGAATAGAAAAGAATAATCATTCTTATCATAATCAAACCATAGTTAAGTGTAGAGAGCTAACTAGAGTTTATGTGAGTGGTTAGGGTTAAATAAGAAGACAAAATGGTCACTTGGTCAAAAGCTTCATGAAGCTTCAACAAGCTTCATGAAAGAAAGAATGAAAGAAAACCATTTTGTTTTTTCTCTTTATGCTTTTATTTTCCAAAACTAATAAATAAATAAATGAATAAGTAATCATAACCCTAACCATTCATATAACCATGGTTCAATCTTTACACTTAATCAATTTTGCATGTATCATCAAAAATGTTACAATCAAGTGCACAAAACTATATCGAATATACAATGTGCACAAGCGAGTGAGAAAATCCATTTAAAGTGAACCAATACTAGTTAATGCAAAGTAATATATCAAATATATAATTATACATCAAATCATTAAATAAACACTTGATTTAACGATCCGGTCATATCGCATATAACCGACTAGTATCCTATGTATCGGCTTATCGAATCAATCCTTGATTCGATAACTAGGTTATATCGCATACAACCATTCGATACATTCATCGCGAGAATGGAATACGGTATCACATACACGCATTATTCTCTGTCCCGCACATATCTCATATGTGCTCCTATTTCGTTTCGCTTGAGCCAGGAAACCTCTGTGTAGGACTCTAAAGACTCGTCAATACGCCGGCAGTAGGTGATGATCATATCAAACACCCACTAGCTGCAAGCGGTCTGCTAAACGTAACGGCCACCCGGGTATTGAGCGATCAGAAGATCGACGAGCAAGCCCACTCATACTCCTGTGAATCCAACCAGTAACACTTACCGTACAGTCCGGTCTGTTCGTCTGATATGTCGCATATCTCGCCTAGGAGTGGTAAACGTCAGACCCCAATAGCTCGATAAGTCGTGTCGATATGAGGTCTATAACAGTTCGAGAAACTCCTGGTAACACTTACCAGTAAATCTCAGCAACCCTGGCCAGGGATTTCCGGTTATAGCCAATCGAACACAGCGCAACATCATCCCCCTATACCGGGAGAGACGAATCCCCTCCTATCGCTCATTGCCTCCATGTGATTCGGGACTGTACCCAAAAGCCACCGTTTTGCACACCCTCTTGGACGTGGTAAGGTGGAAATCAAAGCACAGTGGGAACCACACAAGACTCTATGACGATCTCGGGTCAACAGACTACTCTGTACCAGTGTCACCAGAGAACTGCCATCTGACGTAAGGTATAATACCATCTGGGAGTTCTCGGCGAGTCCGTCCAGTGTACCCAGTCTCCACTGAACACCCGTATATCATCTCTGATGTCAAACACCAATGGATATGGGATCATCCATCGCCCATCTGTATGGGTCGAGAAGGTATACGCTAGTCTACTGTGGTATATCGATGCCCCGTCTCGATACACCCACGACTAGGGACTTTGAAGGATGTACTTATGGACTACCATGTCCCTACTAGTATGATCCGCATCATAGTCCAGGTAGTCAAGTACACATCCTAAGGGCTTTACCAATATGTAATAGAGAGACAATCAGTGTACACGTTAAGGTAAAGAGCAACCAGATAGCATACTATCATGTCGAGCAAGAAAGTCCTCCCTATATATGTCCAAGCATCCACTACAATATACATCCTATGTATAGTAATGGCCTCTAGGGCATACATATAACTAACATTAAGATCAAGGGTTAGCTAGACTAATACATCCATAACCTCACTATATATCCCCTAGGTAGCTTAGATTAGCACTTTAAGCAACCTAGTTATCTCAAGTTTGAGATTAAGCTTGGCGTAGGAGCTTTCGGGTGGATCGTCTTTGATTCGAGGAGGCCGTTGAGGTGCCGATGTTTCAAGGAGCCTACGAGGAGTGGAAGACCGCGATGAAGACCCGAAGGACTAGTATCGTGAGGTATAACTTCGTATCCGAGTTGTTAAACCTCTAGTTGATAGTTAGCAATGGTTTAGAAACAGTTCATGCGCTCAAGTCCGTGTTACGAAGCTTTGATAATCATTTTTCATATATTCCGCCTCCCCGCAAGTTCGTGGGGTGCGAGACATGGACTTACAGTGGTATCAGAGCCAACTAAACCATTACTAGCTTGTTAGCAACTGATTAGAAGTTCGATCGACAGAAAACACGAAAACAAAAAACCGAAAACCCTAAGTTTCTGTTAATTTTAAACTTGTCTGAAAAAATATTTGGCATACCTTAAAATTCACAGCAGGGAATTATATGAGTTATGGGAAAATACGAGACAGTGACTCGGTAAAACGGCCGCGGATCCGCGGCGATAGAGAGCTTCTGCCGCGGATCCGCCGCCGAGTCAACGCCGCGTTGACTCGGAGTTTCACAGTAATTCATATTTTTTGGGTTTTTGTCTTCCTGTATGTTCTGTTTCTACCCAGGTTGCTTCTTTGCTGGTTGTCTTTTGGGGTAAACACGGAATATGGTTATCGATCGATATTCTAAGATATTTGCTAATTGGGTTTTTATCTGTAATATTTAATGTGTTCGTAAACCTCCCCTAACTGCTGGTATGCCGGTTGGCACGGAGTTGCACATTTCTGAAATATTTACTGTTTGTGTATATGAACTGTTGTAATGATTAGCCAGGGTTTGAGATGGGTTTAATATTCATTCATTCGTTTTAAATGTAATTTGATGTAATATTCTTTTGCGGGGCACATCCAGGTTGCGGTTGTAGCCACCGTTGTATTATTTCTTTTTGCTGTTTTTGCTCCTAGGATAGACCTAAGGTGGGGTACAGAAACTACCGGGTACATGTCACGACCCGAAAGTACGGAACATGACCGACACATAAACTACGAAACGTCTCGAGGCGTACGTAATCTAAGTAAGCCGAAAACCCAGAAATCCAAACCAAGAAAAGTAGTAGAGTGAAGAAAAACCAATTTAAAATCAAGTAGTTTTAATAGCATAAGCCGAGTTATGCGGTTTTAAAAAACATCAAGTATTTCCTGAAAATTTCGGCAGAGTCTCCTTTGTAAATACTGGCTCCCAAACGGGATACAACATGAATAGTATACAAAATCAATAAAAAGGCATCCCCAAGCGGGAGCTAGCTCTTCGTCAATCAACGGTCACAACCACACAAGCAATATAATATATAACGCCAAGGGCGAGGATCAAAACTCAAAAGGAAACTCAAAACAGCAAGAAATCCGTAGAAATACAACGCGCGACTCTAAGGTCGAAAGAATAAACATCACTGGTCTCTATCTGAGATAAATACAAATTTGGTTGATGGAACTTCTAGATACAACAGAGTAATAATATACAAGGTATATAATGGGGGGTACGATACAAATAAACCAACCTACTAGCAAATCACCCGGAAAAGGAAGTAGTGCCAGCAAAGCCGTAATGAAACATGTACGGCAAACCTGCAAGAAACTGGGGCACAACGGGGGTGAGTTGCCAACTCGTGAATAGAAAAACATCGACGAATAGAAATCGCAAGAACAACGCAATCCTAGGTCATATGATCATAATACATCCTCAAATATATAACCAGCAGCCTATAACAATGGCTAGGGTAAATATCTATCCCAAGTGTAATCCCATGTGCCCGTGTCAGTGCATCGGCTAGCAATATATCATATGGATGATGTATGAATGTATGAAACAGAATGCAAGTACTGAAGAAAACTGCTTTCATAAATCAGTGAGATTTCTGTATTTTAAAAATGAGGTACCATAAATGAAATCAGCATAAAACAGTGCCCAGCATCGACACAAAACAAGTGTCCAAATATCTCGATATCTCTGTATCACAATCTCTGTAGCTCAATATCTCAAAATCTCAATATCTAGGGCGTCGTCAATCCAGACCGGCCCCTACCATCCATCTCAAGACCACGACGGTATCCTCCGGATATCCGACACGTCGGGTAATATCACCGGTCGGTAGTGCTCCCCTGCCGGGCTCAACGTCAACAACACATTCCTCTTGCCCCGGGGTACCGCACCGGGCCCACCATGTACCCGAAACGGTTCCTCCACTCCTCGAATCGGGTCTCGAAATCCATCAGCAAACTCATGGTGGACGACTCATACATCATGGGAAAACCACACTTTTTATTTTAAAAGGGAGAAAAGGTTTATTTATGTTTTTGCGGTTTTCCTCCAAATCAAAGAAATCTCATGAAATCCGAATCCAAGTCATCAATAGCATGTAAACAGTGAATATAGGCATGAGAATCCATGAAGGCGACACAACAGTGAATAATAACATGCATGAAGTAGGCAATAACTACAATGTCTAACTAGCATATAAGGCAAGTACACTAATATCATGTCTAAATTATTAGCTAACAACCTATGTCAAATGAAATAGTATTTTCTAAAGTGTTCGTGACATGTCAATTACCGATGAAAGTGTGTGTAAGCCGGCAAGTAAGTGTACGTGGTACATACGCGTCATCGGTAATGGTGCTGGTGTCCTAATAGCATGATATTAATAATGCAATAAGAAATTATAATATAAGTATGCGATGCGGAGCGAACAGTAAAAAATTGAGCGGGAGCTGAATACTAGACGCAACTATAACTAATCTGCATTATCCTAATATAAGTCCTAAAATAGTGCCTTTTGAAATAACACGAATCGCGGTGTTTTGAAAATAAGGGTTACGGTGTTTTTAGGAAAAGATACTTCTTTTAAAATATCCGTAGAATCCCTTGACCTGTCTTTTGAAATACCCACGATTCGTAAGCTTTTGAAATAGGTAGGAGTCGAATCTAATCTAACAACTAAACTAAACTAAAGGGCTAAGCTAACAAGCTGGACTACAGGTAAGGAAACCGCCTAACATCTGAGTCGATATATATATATATATACCTGTATATATATTAGTCGGTGATCCCGCCTCAATAATATCATATCCGATACCATATCTATAATCAGACATCCCAAGTCAAAAGTGCGGATCAATCATCAAAATATAGCTCGTACGTAAATCCGTCGTACGGCATCCCCAAATCTGGGTACGGGTCAATATCATATTCATCACACTATTCCTCTGGTATCCTCTTTATCCAAGATCATAGTTTAGGGTACTGACCTATGTCTAGTACAATACTAATATCCTCAATATACTCATGATCTGACTACAATCTCGTACAAACCGATATCGTCAGCACACATCATCATCAAGGGGTATACATCGCCCGATACGGTCTAATATCAAAATCCTAGCATATCATGCCTCATATCACGATCACATGTCGACCAATTTATTCATAACACTATTCACCCGTATCGCCGTCCCAAGATCCGCTATGCACCAGGACGTACCTCAGGTACGAATCCTGCCATATCACCGATATCACAACCACAAAACAAATCTCATCGACTCAGCTCAATCCCAAGTATCATCCTCAAATCCGTATGTGAACACATAGTCCCATACCCATGTGAACACATAACTATAAAGAATCTCATAAGCATATATAAATAAGAATGTATGCAAGTATGTATGTATGTATGTGTTGTGCAACACTGCCTTAGGGTTCGCAACACTAAAATAATCCAACACATCAATATCCATCCTAAATATCGTTATTAATCCCAAATAACATATAATAATTGTTGGTGTGTATACGCATCCGTATACACGACCACGGACTGCGGAGGTGCTATACGCCATCCACCCGACTTCTCCCCGTAGATATAAATCTACTCACCTGGTCCTCGCTCGCCGGTGCCGATGTCGCCATGCGCTTGCTTGTCGTCTCGAAGTCCACATGGGGTACCTACATATCATAACGCACCGTATCGCATTAAAATCCGACTCATGACCAAAACTACTCACGAATCCCACATAGGTCAAAACCTATGGTTTGCTTTCACAAATCAACCCAAAACCCTCTACATCGGCGTACAAACGCCGAGTGATCGTGAAAAACTCAAACACGCCAATCATGGTTTCAAAACTCACTAATTATATAAGGAATAGGTTTTTAATTCGTCAAAACCATAAAAGTACACAAATCGTTTTATTTCCCAAAACTCTAGTTAGCGGTCGTTAACCGTTTTAATACAAATCTTGATGTTTAAGCAAAACGAGTTGTCAAAATATTCGCTAAATAGCTTAATTAGGCCACATAAACACTTACTAGATTTTAATCTCACTTCTTTATATTAATTACAAAAATCTAGTTTGCAAACCAACATAATTAGAATTTTTTTATCTAACAATTTAACTTAAGTTTTAAAACCTAGTTTACAAAATTATGCAATTTGGACAAATTTAAAAGTAGCAATTAGCAAGATGCAACAAGATTAAGTTTTCTATGTCTTAATATGCTAACTACACCATGACATTATAAACATTTTATAAAAACCCTAACCTTATTTAAAAACCCTAATCTTGAATTTCTAAATAGAAAATTAAACCAATTTAGATACCTAATTAAGTTGATTACAACAATTATCAACAAGATAACACTTGGAGCAAGATTATACCTCACAATTTGTAGATCTATCTTGCAAAAATCTTAGCCTCCAAAACTTGCTTCCATGCTCCAAGATCCACACTAGATTGGTTAAAGAATAATGGGTAATTGTTGGATTTGGGATTTATGAGGTTTTAATTTGACTTTTTCTTGAATTTTTTGAGCACTTTTGTGTTGGAAATGAAGTGGAAAAATTTGGGGCTGATCAAGGAGGGGTCTCGGCCAGATTGGGGAGAGAATGAGTGAGGAGAGAGAGAGAGAATGGGTTTGTGGCAAAAGTCAAACAAAACCCATACCCCAAAGTCAACACTTACTCTTTTCTTCATTCATTCTTCTCTTGTTGTTTGCTTGGACTTTTCTTTTCTCTAGTGGGGAATTGGGCAGCAAGGGTTCGGCCACAGTGGAAATGGGGGTGGGTGAGTGTGGGTGTGTGTGTGGGATGAGGGAAAATGATAAGTATTATACCCCCAAACATCCATTAACACTAAATTCACTATTTAAGTCTTTTTCTTCGATAATTTCTAAACCGTTTTGGCAAACGTTTTCATTTCAAAAACCACATGATAAAATTTTATTTAAAGTTTTATGATGCACAAAATTTGTTTCAACTCATTCCAATTTGTAATTTTCCCTAATTAAATGTATTAGTGACGGCTTAAAATAATAATAAAATAATTTTTTTCAGAAAATTTGAAATTTCACCAGTGGCTCAATAAACACCAAATACTAGCAATTACATAGCTAGAATATGTATATTTAATTTTTATAATAAGATATTTGCATTTTGACTTTTTACAGAAAACCCCTTTATTTTACCGATTTTCCGAAATTTCACCGAAACGATTTTCAAAACGTTACAATCTTCCCCCCTTAAAGAAATTCGGTCTCCGAATTTAAATTAAAACTCTCCCCAAATACTAAAACATCTAAACCAAAACCATCAAGTCGTCGGGGTTCCTAAATTGTAAATACATAAAACAAATCGTAACGCAGCGCATGCGCATAAAAAAATAAGCATATAACTCAAATCACAACTCCGTCAAGTATCCCGCAATCATCGGAGTCATGGGGAAGACATCAATGCCAAATCCCAAGCAAAACCAATATGATATAACTCGAAACTATACATGTAAATATCGAATCTATATATGTAAGTATCTGAAGGAAATGCATGCCCAATCTCTTTAAGTCGCTGTGCACGCGTATAACACTGCACCGTGGCGGACGTCTATCATAAGAAATAACTATATACATATATACCTTTGTTTGAAATGTACGTTCCGCCGTTTTGGAAACAATTTAGAAGGGTCTCCTTGTTTTTAAACATTTCGTGTCATATCAGACACGTAGGTAAATACTGAGGCTATAGCTCGCTTTTTGGAAATCCCTTCAATAACTATCAATGCATGCAAAACATATTCAGGTACTGTCCTCTGACTAGTCCTGCTCAGTACGAAAACACATAGCGATATCATAAAAACATACTGCTCTATAAGAAAAATCAATCCCAAAATACGCGTATGAATACTACGTGCGTCTTGTGCGCACGGAAATCAAAATCCAAATATGTGCCATACATATGCACAGAAACAACATCTAAGTGTATCGGGTGTGCACGAAACATCTGTCGTAGGCAACATGTGTGCCTGACAGCAAAATCAGGTGCATCTGACATGCACGAAAAATCTCGATTTAGTGCATCTGGTGTGCACCAAAATCACACTTCAAAACATGCGCCCAATGTGCGCGAAAATCCAAATCAGGTGCATCCATCGTGCACGAAATCATGAAATCCAATATCAAGTGCAATACTGTGCAAAGATCGTAAATTCTCAATCATCAAAATCAAATCATACGAATAAATCACCCAAAATATCGAAATCAATAATGGCGGAATAGTACCGCTCAAGCGCATCCTCTAAGAATCTCGGGCCAACTGTCACGGTCACTAGAGGGACGTCTCGTCGATGATCAGGAACTCTGGCCTGCTGGTGTGCGTAACAATGACCACTCCTGGGTCAAGGTCTTCACTGTGAATTACCAATCTCTCGGTCCATCGGCCCTGTCAGATGTGCTAACGGGGATGATTCCGTTCTGGCACTTCTCTGGTCATCTCTCGGTCAATCATCGCGACCACTCGTAAGACAGCATATCACTGGCGTCGGCCTCTGGCTCTCTGAATGTATGTGACACATCTGATCCTGGGTGCAAGTATCCTTGCAGCAGTGTCCTGGAAGGAATCCTGCTCACGGTCTCTTCCATGTCTCGTCTCTGCCAACTGTCCGGAAGTCATCGTCCTTTCCTATATCTGCATCTTGCTCCGGAACGACTGCATACTCATCGCGACTCCTTCTGGAAGGTAAATCCAAGTACCATGCCTCAGCATGCGCATCGCATCTCTGATGTCAGCGGAGTGGAACGTCATCTCATCTAGATCTGGTACGAACCTCTTACTTCACTTTTCTCTAATGTCGTCTGCTTTGGACTCGTCTCGTCGCGGCTGCATGGACTGAGCTCCAACGGCTATCCTCGTATCGGGAGTCTCCCAAGAAATGCATCTCACCACCTAGCATCCGAATTAAGTCGAGCCATCCGATCGAGTCGTCAAAACATCATAATCCCCCAAGAGCTCAACATCTTGGGCACAGTTTAATAGTATCGAGTACATACCACAGCATCGGTGGTCCAGCCGTAGAAGGGCAAACCCAAGCCTCACTAATGGCGCCGTAGAACTGCCGCAAATCCGAAGGTTCAAAGGCTTTCACACGGTCATTAAGTCGAGTTAGGGTTTCATTCTTCTAGAGGGACCATAGAATTGCCTGCATGTCTTTCTGACTACTTTAAACTTGGAATAATAGGTTTCTGACATTCGATCGTCTCTATCGACTCCCAACGTCTCCGCGTGAAGTCGTCTCTAGCTGGAATCAATCTATCTGATGACCTCGCATCGAGGTAGGCGAACGATCCACATGTCCTAGTCATTCATCCTTGATGACTAGCGACCTTCTATCATCTCTTAGTACCACTCATTCTGCACTAACTCCAGCATCTGGGGCAATATCTTGTCGTTCGCAGCAATAACTGGCTCGCTCGTCTGCACGCTGAACGGTGCCTCAATCATCAGGAGTAAGCAATACTTCAATGGTCATCAAAATCTGGCTGGCCTCTATCAGTGGCTCAATCCTCTAGTGCAAATCGGCACGTCCGAGTAATCTCATACAGCAATCCACCCAACGCTCGTGGCGCGAAGACATAATGAAAAGACACATCTCTGCAATCGTGTGTCACCGGAATCATGCCCTGGTCAGTCCTCGTTCTTGACGAGCTCATGCTGACCGCAACTCTAGCCGTAGCTCTCCCTGTCCGTAATCGTGGCAGCAAAACCATAACTGGTACTGATGAGGCTAGATCGGAATGAATATAATACTGAGCAAAGAAATGTACATCCTAAGGCTCCTTAAGTGGAGTAGCGTATCGTAAATATGCCGCGGAACATACCTACGGTACGTCACTCTACTTTAGTCACCTATTCCATTAACCAAGGGTCATCCTACGCTCCGAAGGTAAAACCTAACGCTCTGATACCAACTTTGTCACGACCCGAAAGTACGGAACATGACCGGCACTTAAACTACGAAACGTCTCGAGGCGTACGTAATCTAAGTAAGCCGAAAACCCAGAAATCCAAACCAAGAAAAGTAGTAGAGTGAAGAAAAACCAATTTAAAATCAAGTAGTTTTAATAGCATAAGCCGAGTTATGCGGTTTTAAAAAACATCAAGTATTTCCTGAAAATTTCGGCAGAGTCTCCTTTGTAAATACTGGCTCCCAAACGGGATACAACATGAATAGTATACGAAATCAATAAAAAGGCATCCCCAAGCGGGAGCTAGCTCTTCGTCAATCAACGGTCACAACCACAGAAGCAATATAATATATAACGCCAAGGGCGAGGATCAAAACTCAAAAGGAAACTCAAAACAGCAAGAAATCCGTAGAAATACAACGCGCGACTCTAAGGTCGAAAGAATAAACATCACTGGTCTCTATCTGAGATAAATACAAATTTGGTTGATGGAACTTCTAGATACAACAGAGTAATAATATACAAGGTATATAATGGGGGTACGATACAAATAAACCCACCTACTAGCAAATCACCCGGAAAAGGAAGTAGTGCCAGCAAAGCCGTAATGAAACCTGTACGGCAAACCTGCAAGAAACTGGGGCACAACGGGGGTGAGTTGCCAACTCGTGAATAGAAAAACATCGACGAATAGAAATCGCAAGAACAACGCAATCCTAGGTCATATGATCATAATACATCCTCAAATATATAACCAGCAGCCTATAACAATGGCTAGGGTAAATATCTATCCCAAGTGTAATCCCATGTGCCCGTGTCAGTGCATCGGCTAGCAATATATCATATGGATGATGTATGAATGTATGAAACAGAATGCAAGTACTGAAGAAAACTGCTTTCATAAATCAGTGAGATTTCTGTATTTTAAAAATGAGGTACCATAAATGAAATCAGCATAAAACAGCGCCCAGCATCGACACAAAACAGTGTCCAAATATCTCTGTATCACAATCTCTGTAGCTCAATATCTCAAAATCTCAATATCTAGGGCGCCGTCAATCCAGACCGGCCCCTACCATCCATCTCAAGACCACGACGGTATCCTCCGGATATCCGACGCGTCGGGTAATATCACCGGTCGGTAGTGCTCCTCTGCCGGGCTCAACGTCAACAACACATTCCTCTTGCCCCGGGGTACCGCACCGGGCCCACCATGTACCCGAAACGGTTCCTCCACTCCTCGAATCGGGTCTGGAAATCCATCAGCAAACTCATGGTGGACGACTCATACATCATGGGAAAACCGCACTTTTTATTTTAAAAGGAAGAAAAGGTTTATTTATGTTTTTGCGGTTTTCCTCCAAATCCAAGAAATCTCATGAAATCCGAATCCAAGTCATCAATAGCATGTAAACAGTGAATATAGGCATGAGAATCCATGAAGGCGACACAACAGTGAATAATAACATGCATGAAGTAGGCAATAACTACAATGTCTAACTAGCATATAAGGCAAGTACACTAATATCATGTCTAAATTATTAGCTAACAACCTATGTCAAATGAAATAGTATTTTCTAAAGTGTTCGTGACATGTCAATTACCGATGAAGATGTGTGTGAGCCGGCAAGTAAGTGTACGTGGTACATACGCGTCATCGGTAATGGTGCTAGTATCCTAACAGAATGATATTAATAATGCAATAAGAAATTATAATATAAGTATGCGATGCGGAGCGAACAGTAAAAAAATGAGCGGGAGCTGAATACTAGACGCAACTATAACTAATCTGCATTATCCTAATATAAGTCCTACAATAGTGCCTTTTGAAATAACACGAATCGCGGTGTTTTGAAAATAAGGGTTACGGTGTTTTTAGGAAAAGATACTTCTTTTAAAATATCCGTAGAATCCCTTGACCTGTCTTTTGAAATACCCACGATTCGTAAGCTTTTGAAATAGGTAGGAGTCGAATCTAATCTAACAACTAAACTAAACTAAAGGGCTAAGCTAACAAGCTGGACTACAGGTAAGGAAACCGCCTAACATCTGAGTCGATATATATATATATATATATATATATATACCTGTATATATATTAGTCGGTGATCCCTCCTCAATAATATCATATCCGATACCATATCTATAATCAGACATCCCAAGTCAAAAGTGCGGATCAATCATCAAAATATAGCTCGTACGTAAATCCGTCGTACGGCATCCCCAAATCTGGGTACGGGTCAATATCATATTCATCACACTATTCCTCTGGTATCCTCTTTATCCAAGATCATAGTTTAGGGTACTGACCTATGTCTAGTACAATACTAATATCCTCAATATACTCATGATCTGACTACAATCTCGTACAAACCGATATCGTCAGCACACATCATCATCAAGGGGTATACATCGCCCGATACGGCCTAATATCAAAATCCTAGGATATCATGCCTCATATCACGATCACATGTCGACCAATTTATTCATAACACTATTCACCCGTATCGCCGTCCCAAGATCCGCTATAGCACCAGGACGTAACTCAGGTACGAATCCTGCCATATCACCGATATCACAACCACAAAACAAATCTCATCGACTCAGCTCAATCCCAAGTATCATCCTCAAATCCGTATGTGAACACATAGTCCCATACCCATGTGAACACATAACTATAAAAAATCCCATAAGCATATATAAATAGGAATGTATGCAAGTATGTATGTATGTATGTGTAGTGCAACACTACCCTAGGGTTCGCAACACTAAAATAATCCAACACATCAATATCCATCCTAAATATCGTTATTAATCCCAAATAACATATAATAATTGTTGGTGTGTATACGCATCCGTATACACCAACACCGACTGCGGGGGTGCTATACGCCATCCACCCGACTTCTCCCCGTAGATATAAATCTACTCACCTGGTCCTCGCTCGCCGGTGCCGACGTCGCCATGCGCTTGCTTGTCGTCTTGAAGTCCATATGGGGTACCTACATATCATAACGCACCGTATCGCATTAAAATCCGGCTCATGACCAAAACTACTCACGAATCCCACATAGGTCAAAACCTATGGTTTGCTTTCACAAATCAACCCAAAACCCTCTACATCGGCGTACAAACGCCGAGTGATCGTGAAAAACTCAAACACGCCAATCATGGTTTCAAAACTCACTAATTATATACGGAATAGGTTTTTAATTCGTCAAAACCATAGAAGTACACAAATCGTTTTATTTCCCAAAACTCTAGTTAGCGGTCGTTAACCGTTTTAATACAAATCTTGATATTTAAACAAAACGAGTTGTCAAAATATTCACTAAATAGCTTAATTAGGCCACATAAACACTTACTAGATTTTAATCTCACTTCTTTATATTAATTACAAAAATCTAGTTTGCAAACCAACATAATTAGAATTTTTTTATCTAACAATTTAACTTAAGTTTTAAAACCTAGTTTACAAAATTATGCAATTTGGACAAATTTAAAAGTAGCAATTAGCAAGATGCAACAAGATTAAGTTTTCTATGTCTTAATATGCTAACTACACCATGACATTATAAACATTTTATAAAAACCCTAACCTTATTTAAAAACCCTAATCTTGAATTTCTAAATAGAAAATTAAACCAATTTAGATACCTAATTAAGTTGATTACAACAATTATCAACAAGATAACACTTGGAGCAAGATTATACCTCACAATTTGTAGATCTATCTTGCAAAAATCTTAGCCTCCAAAACTTGCTTCCATGCTCCAAGATCCACACTAGATTGGTTAAAGAATAATGGGTAATTGTTGGATTTGGGATTTATGAGGTTTTAATTTGACTTTTTCTTGAATTTTTTGAGCACTTTTGTGTTGGAAATGAAGTGGAAAAATTTGGGGCTGATCAAGGAGGGGTCTCGGCCAGATTGGGGAGAGAATGAGTGAGGAGAGAGAGAGAGAATGGGTTTGTGGCAAAAGTCAAACAAAACCCATACCCCAAAGTCAACACTTACTCTTTTCTTCATTCATTCTTCTCTTGTTGTTTGCTTGGACTTTTCTTTTCTCTAGTGGGGAATTGGGCAGCAAGGGTTCGGCCACAGTGGAAATGGGGGTGGGTGAGTGTGGGCGTGTGTGTGGGATGAGGGAAAATGATAAGTATTATACCCCCAAACATCCATTAACACTAAATTCACTATTTAAGTCTTTTTCTTCGATAATTTCTAAACCGTTTTGGCAAACGTTTTCATTTCAAAAACCACATGATAAAATTTTATTTAAAGTTTTATGATGCACAAAATTTGTTTCAACTCATTCCAATTTGTAATTTTCCCTAATTAAATGTATTAGTGACGGCTTAAAATAATAATAAAATAATTTTTTTCAGAAAATTTGAAATTTCACCAGTGGCTCAATAAACACCAAATACTAGCAATTACATAGCTAGAATATGTATATTTAATTTTTATAATAAGATATTTGCATTTTGACTTTTTACAGAAAACCCCTTTATTTTACCGATTTTCCGAAATTTCACCGAAACGATTTTCAAAACGTTACAGTACATCAAAGTGTTTAGTGGCCTACTCACGTTGTTGAGGGAGACCGCTTCACTTCGGGTACTTGACGGGTAGTTTGCCGTACCCGTAGGGGTCTAGGGTGGGGTAATGGCTATTCATCACAACTGTGTAATCCGTCTTTTATTGCAGGCTCAAAGCAAATGTGGATTGCTAGCAAATCCAATAAAGTTCATCTGTGATCTGGAATGCTTATTATTGCGTCTGACGAATGTACAATATCTATATATGATAGCTATTATACGTCACTTATGTTTTACACCCGCGCTAGCCCAGCCCCCGCTCTGTCGTTAGTTAAGTAACCTAACGGGTGATGACGGGACCCAGTGGCGAATGCGGATGGCATAAGAGGACGTGGTATTTTCGATGTTTTCTGCAGTGATAAGATTAATGATGGGACGCATTATAATAATGCAAAGAAAATAAACCAAAGTTGAATCGTTGGAACAAATTTAAAAGAAACCACTCGGTTATTTTAAAAGAGCAAAATTTTTTAGTTGTGGAGCTTTAACCACTCCTTTTAAAAAGTATCAGGTTCCTTCGATTATATCAAGTTCACTACGTTCACGGTTTTGCCAAAACCAGTCGAAGCCCTCCGTCATTTCAGTTAAATATTCAGTAGTATTCAAGCTATGTATTTTGACCTTCGCCAAGGCATAGTGATTGGTAGCTGCTGGATATTTATCTGTAGCATAGATAGATACGTTGGTTTGGGACAGTCGTACTACTATTTTGGCCTTCGTCAAGGGTATGTACGGCTGGGTTCAAATTAACCTGGATAATGACGGGTAGAACTTAACATGTGACTTATGATATGTTGTCCTTCGTCAAGGTCATAAGAGTATGGGGCAAAAATCCACATCGGGAATTTCTAAAGAAACTGAAATTTGCAGAGAGATGCATACCATTTTGGAGTTTGATGAATGTTGGTAGGATTCCTTCAACATTATCATACGATGATATTTTGGATCCCGATCCTACTGTGAGTATATGCTACTTATCAGGAGATTCGTCACTTAACGATCAATGCTATAAACCAAGTAGGTGCCTAGAAAGGTGCCAGCGGGGTTACGCCCCCAGAGAAAAGAGGTTATTTAATTAAGGAACTTCGCGAAAGCGTTGGAAAACCTCCCTCGAAGTATCGAGACTGGCCTGGCTGAACGGTTAAGCAAGTATTGTACGGTGAGAATTGTCCTGGCTAATTCTTCTTTTATGGTTTGAGGAAGGATTCGAGAAACAGTGGGAGCCATCCTGTTTAGATAAACTTAAAACTAATCTAAACTTGCAGCAGCATCATGCTAAAATATTTTCTTCTCTCTCTCTTAATTGCAGCGACCTTGTGACCACACCTAGGTTACATCTAGATAACAAATTGACTGAATCTGACTTATATGACTGGCAAAGGTCTGTCCAGATGTCCATTGGCTATGACAAGCTGGACCACCCTATTACTACTCAAGATCCCGCCATCCCAGGTCTAGTTTCTACTGTCGCGGATATCGATATCCGTCAGACAAGGGAAAAAGATAAAGCGAAAGCTAAGTGCCTCGTGTTAGCTTCAGTTGATGGTGTATACCAGAAGCAGCACGAGAAGATGGACTTAGTTTCCATTTTTCTCCATAATAAAGATTTATATGGAGAGAAATCTCATATCACTAGATATGAAATCTCGAACGAATTAATTTAAGCGAGGTTGGCTGACGGGTCATCTGTAGGGGACAACTTCCTTACAATGACTAGCTGTATTGATGAGCTCCAGGACATGGAGACCGCGTTGGGAAACGAGTCAAATACTGACTTGATTCTACAGTCTCTGCCTCCTACCCTGAAGGAAACCAGGGAAGGAGAAGGAAAGAGAAAGGCAAAAGTTTCGGGACTGGATATAGTAAAAGAGGGACGTTCCTATTGTTACAGGAATGAACATTGGCAGAATGATTACAGGGCTAGCAAAGCCAGTAGCCAGGATTCAAAGCATGTTATGGCTTCGGCTTTGGGTGTGTTTATGATAGAGAACTGTATGTCAGTTAACCCTACTTCCTGGATATTGGATACCGGGTCAGGAACAAACATCTGTAATTCTTTACAGGTTCTGAGAAACCGTAGTGTTATCGAGATAGGTGATATGACCCTCACAGTTGCTAACGGAATGAGCATGGACGCTGAATCCGTAGGGGAATATCATCTTGGACTGACAACTGGGTAGATATTGATTCTGCGTAACTGTTTTTATGTACCAGGTACGACTTGTAATATCATATCTGTACCCTTACTTTCTTAGGAAGGATATGATTTTACTTTAGCAAGAGATGTGGTTCACATCCACTTAAATCAAGTTTTGATTGGGTTAGGTACATTAGAAAATGGAATATACGTATTAAATCAAACTCAGATTTTTCAGTGTCCAGAACACACTTAAAAGAAAGTCTCCGGAAACAAATCAGGCTTTCTTATGGCATTGTAGACTGGGACACATCAATGAGAGAAGATTAACAAAGTTACATAGAGAGGGATACTTGGATCCGTTCGAGTATCAGTCTTATGCCACTTGTGAATCTTGTCTCATGGGAAAGATGACAAAGAATCCGTTCACTGGACACGGAGAAAGAGCGAGCGAGCTCTTAGGACTCATACACAGTGACGTGTATGGTCCAATGTCTACACATGCGCGAGGTGGTTATTCCTACTTCATTACTTTTACGGTTGATTTCTCTAGGTATGGACATATCTTCTTGATGAAGCATAAATCCGAGGCCTTTGAGAAATTCCAGGAATACAAGAATGAAGTGGAAAAACAAACAGGCAAAAGTATAAAGACACTGAGATCTGATCGAGGTGGTGAATACTTAAGTGCCGAGTTCCTGGGTTACTTAAAAGAGAATGGAATTCTCTCTCAGATTACTCCTCCATACACACCACAACACAACGGTGTATTAGAAATGAGGAATCGAACCCTATTGATTATGGTTCGTTCCATGATGTGTAAGGCTGAGTTACCGTGATCTTTCTGGGTTATGCACTAGAATCAGCTGCATATCTTTTGAACATGGTTCCAACCAAAACTGTGCCTACCACACCATATCAGATGTGGAGTGGGAAGAAACCCTGTCTTCAGTACCTGAAGACATAGGGATATCCAGCTTTTGTAAAAAAGCAGCATCCAGAAAAGCTCGAGGCACGCTCGGTACTGTATAAGTTTATGGGATACCCAAAGAACTCCAGGGGGTATTTTTTCTATTACGCAGAGGAACAAAAAGTTTTTGTTTCTCGTAATGCCCTTTTTCTAGAATATCAATTTTTAGAAAAGGAAACAAGTGGGAGCGAAATAGAACTGGAAGAAATTCCAGAACCACAAACTTCTACTTAAGGTATGGTAGAACCAGAGGTTTCAGAAGAAAGGGACATCCCAACACCACTCCGCAGGAGTAGTAGGCAGTCTCATCCGCCCGAGAGATACTACGGTTTTCTCATAGACGGGGATAGAGAGGATTGCACTATTGACTATGATGAGCCTACTAGCTTCCAGCAAGCCATTCAGAGCGGTGACTCAGTAAAATGGCTGGATGCAATGCGGACCGAAATGGAGTCCATGTACACTAACAAAATATGGACTTTGGACGTTGCTCCAGATGGTGTAAAACCTGTAGGATGCAAATGGATCTTCAAAAAGAAGATTGGTGTAGATAGACAGGTTGAAACCTATAAGGCTAGACTTGTTGCAAAGGGTTTCCGTCGAAGACCTGGTTTGGACTATGACGAAACCTTTTCTCCAGTGGCTATGCTTAAATCTATTCGGGTCCTTCTTGCTATTGCTGCCTTCCACGATTATGAAATCTGGCAGATGGACGTAAAGACGGCCTTTCTAAATGGTAATTTGGAAGAGAGCGTCTATATGGATCATCCAGAGGGATTCATTCAGAGTGGGAGCAGCGGTAAAGTATGCAAGCTGCTTAAGTCAATTTATAGACTAAAGCAGGCATCGCGGAGTTGGAACATCTGTTTTGATGATGCTGTTAGAATTCGACTTCATCAAAAATCCAGATGAACCTTATATATACAGTAAGATTGTAGGGAGAGCTGTAGTATTCCTCGTCTTGTACGTGGATGACATTCTCCTAATAGGAAATGATATTCCTATGTTACAGTCAGTCAAAAGATTCTTGTCACATAAATTCTCCATGAAAGACCTGGGTGATGCCACCTACATTCTGGGGATCCGGATCTATCGTGATAGATCAAAGAGGATGTTGGGACTTTCGCAGTCCAGGTACATAGACACCATAGTGAAGAGATTCAGTATGGATGATTCTAAGCTCGGTAACCTACCGGCTTGTCACGGAATCACCCTCTCCAAAGAGATGTCTCCCAAGACTGATTTGGAAAGGGATCGCATGTCAATTATACCCTACGCTTCTGCGGTAGGCTCTATAAAGTATGCGATATTATGTACGAGACCAGATGTAGCATACGCATTAAGCGTTGTAAGCCGGTATCAGGCAAACCCAGGGGAGAAACACTGGATATCCGTAAAGAACATTCTCAAGTACCTGAGAAGGACTAATGAGATATTCTTAGTGTATGGCGGAAAAGCCCTCCAGATGGAGGCCTTTGCCGACTCCGGCTTCCAGAGTGACAAGGATGACTCCAAATCCATGTCGGGTTATGTCTTTACCCTCAATGGAGGGCCGGTCTGTTGGAAGAGTTCCAAGCAGGAGAACGTTGCTGACTCAACGATGGAAGCAGAGTACATAGCTGCTTGCGATGCCGCAAAAGAAGCTGTCTGGATGAAGAAGTTCCTCACAGAACTTCAGGTGGTTCCTTCCAGTGTTGGTCCAATACCTCTGTATTGTGACAACAACGGCGCTATAGCTTTAGCGAAGGAACCCAGGTCCCATCAGAAGTCCAGACACATCTTAAGGCGGTATCACCTGATCAGGGAGATCGTAGATCGCCGGGAGATCGAGGTGAAAAGAGTAGAGATGGAGAATAACATAGCTTATCCATTCACAAAGGCCCTTCCTCAGATGCCGTTCGAGAGGCTATTCGAGATGATAGGTCTACGATATGCCAGCTCATGGCCCTAGTGCAAGTGGGAGATTGTTAGTATATATGCCCTAGAGGCCATTATTGTATCATACTAGATTGTATATTACTTAATGGAAGCTTGGGATATTCACAGTTACATATACAGTCTTGCTAAAAATGGTAGTATGCTACTTGGTTTGTGTCTACTTTAATATGTGCATATGTTTCTTGTAACGTATCAATTATACATATTAGTAGAGCCCATAGGATCTTTGCTTGATTACCAGCGTTGTGATGGCTGTCACACTAGTGGGGGCTGGGTAGTCTGTAAGCAACATCCTATACAGGTCCCTGGTCGTTGGATTATCGAGATAGGGCATCGATATTCCGGATTAGACTAAGTATGTACGCTTCTCATCCCAGTTGGGGAGATGGTCTGTCCCACAGCCATCAGTACGTCGTACTGGAGATAGTATGCAGGTGCTCGTTAGGTTACAAGTACACCGGACAGGACTCGCAGGGGAACTGATTGGTTGGTATTATACCCGTCGTCAGTTAACAGTTCCCAGATGATATGAGTACAGCATAGTCCGCAGACTTGACACTGCTACTTCGCCTCGAGTGTGTCCCACTATCCTTAGATTGCTACCCTACCACGGCTCAAAGGAGTCGTGCAAACAGGTAGCAGTTGGGTGCAGTCCCGAGCACTTGGAGGCAGTAGTGGTTAGACAGGATTCTTCTCTCCCAGTATTAGGAGATGATATCGTGCTTTGTCAGAGAGCCATTACGCAAAGTCCCTGGCCAGGGCAAGTGAGATATACTGGTAGGTTCCAGTAGCTTCTCAGGGTGTAATGGGCTTTGTTGCGCCACGGCAGCGCCCCGGCCTCTTGCTCGAGGCCAAAATGCGGAATAAAAATTTTCCTTACTCGGAAACCGGCGCTACCGCGGACAATGAAAACCCGGATCGTAACCATTAACCTAATGCTAGCAAACAAGAGATAGGGTGAGAAGTATACCGAGTGATCCGAGTCCTGCGGTCTTCTCGTCATCGTCCCGATCTCCCGCGGAAAGTGTTGGCTCCACATCGTCGCCTCCTCGCCGGAAAGGGCACCACATCGCCTTCTTCTTTTACGGGCTCCCGCCTCAATACCGAGGCAACTCGCGCATGAAGCCGGCAACTCGACATGCTCAAGATGTGCTGTAGAATGTGTAGTAGATTGTCTCACTTGGGTTTTGTTGCCATTTGAAGATGATGGAGGAAAAAAGGATTAGAAAAATGGTGCTTGCATTTTTCTAGCATGAAAAAGAGATCAAGAAAGAAACTCTCAAGAATGAAGCTCTCTCTTCTTCTTCCTCTCTTTCTTTTTCTTCTTCTCTCTTTCTTTTTCTTATGAAAAACTTATCATATTCATCAAGTGAGAAGAAGAATGGTGGAGGAAAACAATATCAAGCATGAAGGGAGGTGATGGTAGGAGCATAAGTGGTGACCATAGCCAAACAAAATCATTACAAACTTACATCCACCATTCTTATCATTTCTAATCAAGATAAAGCATGAAAAGATCAATGAAAAGAATGGCATCTAAAAAAGCTATCATGATAAAAACTTTTGCAAGAAAAACCTCCACAAAGTGTTATTTGCAAAACTGCAAATAACCCCCTCCATCGGAAAAGTCCGGCCGGGAAAGAACAAAGGAAAACCGGCCGGAACGGAATGCAAACTGGCAACTCCAGAAAACTGGTCCCGTAATAAATTACAGGAAAACCCCAATACTGTGCATACACACCCGCATCTGTATTCCGTCCGGATACAAATGCAATGAGACAAAATCTACACTGTACTAAACTAGGACCGGCTTAAGCCAAAGCCGGCTAGAAATATCCGTTCGATCCTGATCCATGCAATACCGTACGTATCAGATCGAACCCTGCCATATAACTATACGGCTACTAGTACAAAACTGTCCGATCCTGATCCGTGCAATACCGCACGTATCTGATCGGACCCTGCCATATCTCCATACGGCCTCTACAGCGTTTCGCCCAAAAGCTGAGTAACTGAAAGTGTGGTGGACTCTAAAGACTCGTCAATACTATGGCTGTGGATTTAACCACTAGCACGTCAGAGGTATAAGCCAATACGTGACGGGCCACCAGCTATTGACTAAAAGGGACGTCGATGAGGAAGCTCACCCCGACACCCAACTGAGCCTGTCAGTGACAATATCCGTACAGTCCGGTCCATTCGTCTATAAGTATCGCATGGCGGGCCTAGGGGGTTGGTAAAAGTCAGACCCCCAAAGGCGGTACAAGTCGTGTCGGAGCGTAGCCCAGAACGCCCTGAGATACTACTGGAATACCTACCAGTAAATCTCCTGCCTCGGCCGAGGGCTTTGCGTAATGGCTCTCCTAGACACAGCGCGACCTCACCCCCAATACCGGGAGAGACGAACCCCTGAAGATCCGCTCACTGCCTCCATGTGGCTCGGGACCGTACCCAACTAAAACCTGTTTGCACGACTCCTTTGAGCCGTGGTAGGGTAGTAATCAAAGCACAGTGGGAACTCACACGAGACAAATGACGATCCTCAGGTCGATGAACTAACCTGTACACATGTCACCTGGGAACTGCTATCTGACGTCTGGTATAAGACCAACTAGCAGGTTCCCGGCGAGTCCTGTCCGGTGTACTCATAACCCAATGAGCACCTGTATACATCTTAGGTGAACCAACTGACACCAGTGGCTTGTGAGACCGGCCACCGCCCCTCGTCGGGGTCTCGACTGTATACACTAGTCTACTAATGGAGTATCGATGCCCTGTCTCGAAACTCCTACGACTAGGGACCTTTTAAGGATGTGCTTATAGACCCCAGCTCCCACGTATATGATCGCCATCATACTGCTGGTCGTCAAGCAAGAATCCTAGGGGCTCTATCAACGTGTAATAGCGACATGTCAAGTCACCTTAAGCAGTACACGATGATAAAGATAAACCAGATAGCATACTATCATCTCGAGTAAGACTGTCCTACCGGGATAGGTCCTCCCTCAATCATTGCAATCACGTGCCTGTGATCCAATAATTGACTCTGAGGGCACTAACTCCAACAATCTCCCACTTGCACTCAAGGCTAATTATTGTGATGCCGCATACTCACAGCCCGTGTGATACCGAACACCCAACTCCTCTACTGGTCAGTCTCACAAAGCTCGTTTGTGAAACTATTGCGTTCGAGGAATAGCCTCAGTGAGTGGATCCGCTGTGATGTTTCTTTCTATGTCTCTCTAAATCTCAAGTTCGTGGAGAAAGCCATCTCCCGAAATGAGCAATACCTGTCATAGAATATGTCTGGATGTCTGATGGGACCTAGCTCATAAATGAACTCCAAATCCAAACTTCTTAGACTGTATCAACAACTGAACTTAATCAGTATCCTGCGCCATGCCTCCCTCAGTATTGCCTTGGACCACCTGTCCAAAATACTGCCCCTCGTCAGAGGGAGAACTATAACTCTGACAACCTCCTTGTCGTCCATGTCACCTTGGAAGCCTGGAGTGATAACCGTCTCCTAAAGGAGGCAGCCGTTATCATATCCCTAGAACATTCACTTATGTTCTAAAACTGCTTCCTACTGTTTTTCCAGGATTGGATTAATATCAACTTATTGCATCTAGTGCAAGAACAACATCTGGTGTGGTACTTGACATCTCATGATTGACTCAATTGCCTAAGCAAGTGATCTGTCAATCATGCGTATCCCTCTCCCCTTTAGTCTGTAAGACACCTTTAGAGAGGGTGACTCCATTACCTGCAGGTACACTACCGTGCCAGGAGTCGTCCATTCTAAATACTCTTAGAATGCTGTCAAAGTACCCTGATTGGGAAACCACCCAAATCTAGATCTAAAACCATAGATCTAGTAACCAGTATGTCTGATATAATGTCCAAGTCCCTTGTGGAGAAAACACTGTGTGACGACCAAAGTATAACCGATCGTAGTATAGGAATATCACTTCCTACTACCTTCTCAACAGATCTATCCCCTATTCTGATGACGTCAAACCCATGACTGTCACATCAGAAACAGATGATCTTACTCCGCTATATCTGCTTTAGTCTATAAATAGACATAAGCACAAAGTCCACCGATGCTTCCGCTGCTCCCACTGACTACGACAACCCTCTGCCAGAGTCATATAGACGTGCACTTCTAAAGCTAGTTTAGAACGACGCTATACTCATCCTCCTGCCGGGTCTCGCAGCCTGGAACAACAACAATGGCAAGTGTGGGTAAACAAGAACTTCCCTGTCACCGTCCTTGAGGCTACCGGAGTACCTCTCGGGTGCCTGAAGTTACCCACCTTATCTGCGGAGTGGCCAATGGAATGTCAAATCAGATTGAATCTTTAGGTTCCTTATCAAATCTTCAGTAATCGTTTGTGGTTCTGGAATCACTTCCAGTTCTACCATACTCCCACTACTTTTTCTGAAAAAATCCATTTTTAATAAAAACTGTGGCGAGTCTAGAACAATATTGCTATAGTTCATCCAGATGGTAGAAAGTCAACCCTCGTCATAGCCTGGGTCAACCCATAAACAGCCATTACAGAAACGTGCCTTGAGTTGTCCAGTGTCTGGTTTTAAGCATAAGCCGGACAACTCCCCGTACCTTAACAACGTTAAGATATGAACTGTTCTATATCCAATATAGAAACAGAGGCACTGATTCAATTGAACCAGATTCAAATCATGCAACTATCTCCAGTGCATGTAAACTAAATGGAAGGAGGCCGATCAGCTTTACTCAACTTAGGAATGCTTCCAATTATGAGTAACCTGAAAGAGAAGCAATTTCTCTTAATCATTACTATCTACTGAACACCATACACAAGTATCTACATCTTCGATCACTTTGAAGAATCCCGATACTTGCTATACCTGGTTCTCTACTCTATTCAAATACCTATAACTCCTCAAAAATTAGACCCTGTGTTTCCACGAAACAAATGTCTAAGAACTAGAGAAGTTAAAAGTAAACAGAATATAGTATGAGGACCAACCCCTCTGTCCTAATGGACACTGGACAACATACAATACTCTGTATAAGTCCGCTGAGCCTAACAACTCTTTCACTGTGTGTCGTAGGTTGAAAACTGTACTTATGGTTGAGAAGAATTACACCGCTGTTTAATGCTCCTTACCTAACCATCCACTGATATAGGTAAATGTCATCGACATAATATCAAAAGGTATATCTTACTCTATGAAAATAGACGTACAGATATATCAATTTGAAATTGGTGCATAACCGCGGATATTCAAAACCAAATAATTGCCGTCCGGCAAACAACCCAGGTGACTTCCTCAAATATCACCGATTACAACGAATCCCGATATAATGAGGATGATCACCCAATTCCCAATAATTTACTCCCACTCATCATCTTGTAAAACCATACAGATGTGAGAATCATACCTGGTAAATACATGCCCTGGAGTAAGTGTCTAATCGGGAAATCAGTTTTCTATTAACAGTACACAGTGAAACTGAAACATTGAAATGTTTCGTTGGGGTATCCTGGTATTCCTAGTAATGCCTCTTCCATTATCCAGATTCACAACTATAACCGTATAATTCTTTGCCACCTCTCCAAATCCCTTTATATGTCTTTAGTCATTACCTTCTGTACACCCCTTTAAGCCAAATGGTTTTCTTCCTTCCCTACCGTTCGGCACCAGCCTATGATTTGGAAGAAGACTATCCAAAAAGCATAAAGGGTGTACTGTCCTAATCCTAGGAGCACTCGCAATGCGAGAGAAGGTGAAGATAAAAGACACCTGAATGTACTTTATTCCTATTTCTCCTGAACCAGAATCCATCCCCGAACTGGAACAAGTTCCTTTCGAGTTCGTATATAACCATACGATGGAGTATCCAATAAACTGTGGATCTTCGTAGTGATACGGAGTGTCCTGGAGAAATACAAAGGTGATTTAGGATTGGCGAAGAAAAACTTGGTTTGGTCGTGAATATCAGTCGCATTTTACTTTGCCCTCCTACTAATCCCTTGCTTTGTCTTAATCTTAATACCTTCTGCACACCGTTTAGGCTAATCGGTTTTCTTCATTCCGTACCGGTCGGCACCAGCCTAAGGTTTGGAAGAAGACTATCCAATTTGCGTAATAGGTGTACTATCTCCTAAACTAAGGAGTACTCGCAACCTGAGAGAAGGTGAAAAGAAAAGACAACTGAATAATCCTATCCGTTTTCTCCAGAACCAGAAACCATCCTCGAAGTCCTTCGAGTTCGTATATAACCATACGATGGTTTTGTCCAATGGAAGTGGACGTTCGTAGTAATACGGGGTGTCCTGGAGAAAAGGGTAAAAGTAGGAGTGGCAATGAGGTCTGCAACTCTGACAATCCAAAAGCCAGTGTTAAGAAGGTTCGGTCAACTTGGTCACTGAGTCATAGTCCAGGGTCGGGTCAATGGTCGCTGCCAGAGAGAGAGAAAAGAAACACTCAGCGTGCACTCTAACCTAGATCAAAATGGTTATCACTTTAACTAATCTGGAAACCTCCCACTGTACCTCAAATTCTCCTCCAAACCTGAAAGAAGAATTAGTCGGGATCACCCGAGGAGTAAACTAACTCATCAGTGGGAATCGGGATCCAACTATCATCGCATGATAACGTGACGGAATCCACTCAAGTCACCACACTCCAGAAGGTATGCGCATGCCTGGCAAGTTTCAGTTCTTTTGAAACTCCCGATGTGAGTTTTTACCCCTAGGACTCAAGTGACCTTGACGGAGTCAACAAATCAAAGAGTCCTAGTCAAGTTCAACCCGTCATTATCAGGATTGCATTAAACCCACCCGTACGTGCCCTTGACGGAGTCAACAAGGCCGCACGACTGTCCTAACCAATCCCACTTATGCAACAAACAAGCACCACTTAGCTACCGTACACTACGCCTTGACGGAGTCAACAAACGCAGCACGAATACTAAATAATACTCATAAGAAATGACGGAGGGCTACGAATGGTTTTTGGCGAAAAACCTTTAACGTAAAGAACTTGATATCGTTGAAGGAACTGCATAGCCTTTTATAAAATATAGTGACGAAAACCTTTACTAAAGAGGTCACTCCCGGTGAAGGGATCTCGGCTCTTTCCTCGTAGAATGAGGTGCAGGATATTCCAAATGAATACCACGATGCAAAGCAAAAGTAATCGGCTATAGTGAAGTTAATGCCCTGACGCAAACTTCTGTCCAAGGGGTCACTCCCGGTGAAGGGATCTCGGCCCTTGCCTCGTCGACTGAGGAGCAAGATATTCCAAATGAATACCACGATGCAAAACAAAAGCGAACGTCCTTGCAATAACAGCTTTTTGAAAAAGTGTTCCAACAACATCAGATTAGGTTTGTTTATCTTGCATTGATCCGAATCAACGCAGTCCCATCAATTAATCACACCACAAAGAACGAAAATATACTGACGTACGTATATGCCATCCGCATTCGCCACTGGGTCCCGTCATCACCCGTTAGGTTAGCTAACTAACGGCAGAGCGGGGACTGGACTAGCGCGGATGTAAAACATATACAACATCTACTAATATATATACCAATATATAGTATTTCGCTCAAGGCGTGAATAAAATGCAACATCACAGAAATATACAGCATCACAGAACAAAACAGATATCTGGAAGCCCCGGGTTTCACAGAGCCGCTGCTGAAACCCGACGTTCCCCTGGTCGTGTGGATAGCCTGTGCAATGAAATCCTAGACCCCTACGGGCGCGGCAAGTCACCCGCCAAAACCTGAAGCGAGGCAGCCCCCTCCAGCACCGTGAATGGACCACCCAGCACTTCACGGAATCCGGTAACTTGGGCACCCCTCCTGGGTCAACCTGTACCCCCTACGAGTGCGGCGAATAGCCCGCCAATCCTGGACTGAAGCCCCCTCCGTCTCAATGCCCTGAGATGCGGGCCCGTTGCCCTCCAGAACCCGGCTATCCGTGCACCCCACCGCGGGGCAACCCTAGTACAGAAAGTAAAATATACATATACCGGGTACATCGACCGCAACCAGGTCGTGCCCCAAAAGAATAATACAATCAGGCAGTGACGGCAGTCCACATGTCGGACGCTCGCCCCGCAATATCAAATGTACACAATACAACAAAACTGCACTAGCATTGCATCCAGGCTATCCCCACCGACCGATCCGCAACATCACAGCATAAACATAGAACATCAACGTGAAAGTCACGTTCGCAAATCCGTCTAACCGGGCTATAGCAGTTAGACCGGATTTACCGATCGAGTGACATTCACGGTCGCAGAAAAAATGTAAATACTGTGAAATAATGTGTTTAAAATTTTCCGATTGACCAAAAATTAACAAGTGGGCCCCCAATCAAAACTGTAGCACTCACAGAAAACCTGGGCCCAATTTTAATATTCCAAATACCCCATTTTCATGTCCAAGACAATCTGCAAAAATATGGTACAGTAAAGATTTTAAAGCGCGGCGGAAGAGCGGCCAAAGCAAGGCTTTGGCCGCGCTTCCGCGGTGAAAGAAAGGAATCAGGGTACCAAATTTTATCAGATCTCTTATATTTCCCTGCACATCATTCTGAAACCACCTGAAAATTTTTTGGACTTCAAAAAAAATTCGACAGAAACTGATGTGCAATAAAAATACGGTTTTTGGAAATTTCGGTCGATCGGAAACGCAAACACATCAAACGAAGCTAGGTAAGGTTAATGGCGTGGCTCTGATACCATGTTGCGCCACGGCAGCGCCCCGGCCTCTTGCTCGAGGCCAAAATGCGGAATAAAAATTTTCCTTACTCGGAAACCGGCGCTACCGCGGACAATGAAAACCCGGATCGTAACCATTAACCTAATGCTAGCAAACAAGAGATAGGGTGAGAAATATACCGAGTGATCCGAGTCCTGCGGTCTTCTCGTCATCGTCCCGATCTCCCGCGGAAAGTGTTGCCTCCACATCGTCGCCTCCTCGCCGGAAAGGGCACCACATCGCCTTCTTCTTTTACGGGCTCCCGCCTCAATACCGAGGCAACTCGCGCATGAAGCCGGCAACTCGACATGCTCAAGATGTGCTGTAGAATGTGTAGTAGATTGTCTCACTTGGGTTTTGTTGCCATTTGAAGATGATGGAGGAAACAAGGATTAGAAAAATGGTGCTTGCATTTTTCTAGCATGAAAAAGAGATCAAGAAAGAAACTCTCAAGAATGAAGCTCTCTCTTCTTCTTCCTCTCTTTCTTTTTTCTTCTTCTCTCTTTCTTTTTCTTATGAAAAACTTATCATATTCATCAAGTGAGAAGAAGAATGGTGGAGGAAAACAATATCAAGCATGAAGGGAGGTGATGGTAGGAGCATAAGTGGTGACCCTAGCCAAACAAAATCATTACAAACTTACATCCACCATTCTTATCATTTCTAATCAAGATAAAGCATGAAATGATCAAGGAAATGAATGGCATCTAAAAAAGCTATCATGATAAAAACTTTTGCAAGAAAAACCTCCACAAAGTGTTATTTGCAAAACTGCAAATAACCCCCTCCATCGGAAAAGTCCGGCCGGGAAAGAACAAAGGAAAACCGGCCGGAACGGAATGCAAACTGGCAACTCCAGAAAACTGGTCCCGTAATAAATTACAGGAAAACCCCAATACTGTGCATACACACCCGCATCTGTATTCCGTCCGGATACAAATGCAATGAGACAAAATCTACACTGTACTAAACTAGGACCGGCTTAAGCCAAAGCCGGCTAGAAATATCCGTTCGATCCTGATCCATGCAATACCGTACGTATCAGATCGAACCCTGCCATATAACTATACGGCTACTAGTACAAAACTGTCCGATCCTGATCCGTGCAATACCGCACGTATCTGATCGGACCCTGCCATATCTCCATACGGCCTCTACAGCGTTTCGCCCGAAAGCTGAGTAACTGAAAGTGTGGTGGACTCTAAAGACTCGTCAATACTATGGCTGTGGATTTAACCACTAGCACGTCAGAGGTATAAGCCAATACGTGACGGGCCACCAGCTATTGACTAAAAGGGACGTCGATGAGGAAGCTCACCCCGACACCCAACTGAGCCTGTCAGTGACAATATCCGTACAGTCCGGTCCGTTCGTCTATGAGTATCGCATGGCGGGCCTAGGGGGTTGGTAAAAGTCAGACCCCCAAAGGCGGTACAAGTCGTGTCGGAGCGTAGCCCAGAACGCCCTGAGATACTACTGGAATACCTACCAGTAAATCTCCTGCCTCGGCCGAGGGCTTTGCGTAATGGCTCTCCTAGACACAGCGCGACCTCACCCCCAATACCGGGAGAGACGAACCCCTGAAGATCCGCTCACTGCCTCCATGTGGCTCGGGACCGTACCCAACTAAAACCTGTTTGCACGACTCCTTTGAGCCGTGGTAGGGTAGTAATCAAAGCACAGTGGGAACTCACACGAGACAAATGACGATCCTCAGGTCGATGAACTAACCTGTACACATGTCACCTGGGAACTGCTATCTGACGTCTGGTATAAGACCAACTAGCAGGTTCCCGGCGAGTCCTGTCCGGTGTACTCATAACCCAATGAGCACCTGTATACATCTTAGGTGAACCAACTGACACCAGTGGCTTGTGAGACCGGCCACCGCCCCTCGTCGGGGTCTCGACTGTATACACTAGTCTACTAATGGAGTATCGATGCCCTGTCTCGAAACTCCTATGACTAGGGACCTTTTAAGGATGTGCTTATAGACCCCAGCTCCCACGTATATGATCGCCATCATACTGCTGGTCGTCAAGCAAGAATCCTAGGGGCTCTATCAACGTGTAATAGCGACATGTCAAGTCACCTTAAGCAGTACACGATGATAAAGATAAACCAGATAGCATACTATCATCTCGAGTAAGACTGTCCTACCGGGATAGGTCCTCCCTCAATCATTGCAATCACGTGCCTGTGATCCAATAATTGACTCTGAGGGCACTAACTCCAACAGGCTTCGCTCCGACACGACTTATACAGCTATTAGGGGACTGACGCTTGCCGCCCCCTAGGCTTGATATGCGATAGTCTTAGATGAACAGACCGGATTGTACGGTGATTGTCACATCAGGCTCAGTTGGGGTTCAGATGGTTTTCCTCATCGGCCTTCTTATCGACATCTACCTGGGGACCGTTACGTACAGCTAGTGCTGCTTGCGGTCTGTGGTTAAACCCACTGCCAGCGTAGTGTCGAGTCTTTAAAGTCCCAGACAGAGAGTTTCCCTACTCCAGGCAAAACGATATAGAGGTCGTATGGTTTTACGACAAGGGTTCGGACGCGTACGTGTGTTTACGCACGTACGACTTTTCGGACAGTTTTTACTAGCCGGCTTTGGTTTAAGCCAGATTCTAGTATCGGGTTATTGGATTTATACAGTCTAAAGTTTTTCCGTGTTTTCACGGATTGGAGGGGCATTCTCGTAATTTGTCGGGAAGCTTCTAGAAGAGTGGTGACTTAGGGGTTAAGGTGGCATTGCATTAAATGAGATTAGTGACTCATTTGTGTGATTCATCCATGTCATTAATGCATCATAAATGCTTAATGACTCATGGTGATGAATCACTCATAGATATTTATGAAGCATGATTGTTAATTCAATTATTTCATTTTTGGATAAATAATAATGCTTCATATATATTATGATAACATCATTATTTCATTTCATTCCCATCTTCACCTTCTCTCTCCTCAAGCTCACTCTCTCTTCAAACCCTAACCCTAACATCTCATGTATTTAGATCAAGGGTTAGCTAGACTAATACATCCATAACCTCACTCTATATCCCCTAGGTAGCTTAGATTAGCACTTTAAGCAACCTAGTTATCTCAAGTTTGAGATTAAGCTTGGCGTAGGAGCTTTCGGGTGGACCGTCTTTGATTCGAAGAGGCCGTTGAGGTGCCGATGTTCCAAGGAGCCTACGAGGAGTGGAGGACCGCGATGAAGACCCGAAGGACTAGTATCGTGAGGTATAACTTCGTATACGAGTAGTTAAACCTCTAGTTGATAGTTACCAATGGTTTAGAAACGATTCATGCGCTCAAGTCCGTGTTACGAAGCTTTGATAATCGTTTTACATATATTCCGCCTCCCCGCAAGTTCGTGGGGTGCGTGACATGGACTTACACGAACATGCGCAATCTGTCCTCCGATCGGCGTAAACTCGAACTGTATCCGGCTGTCGTATAAAATCTGCCAATCTGCCGACGACTGCCTCTGTACTGCGCTCAAACAAGATAGACTACCCCCGGGCCTCCTACTCAAAGCATCCGCCACTACATTAGCCCTGCTCGGGTGGTACAAGATCTCGCAATCATAATCCTTCACTAACTCCATCCATCAGCGCTGTCTAAGGTTCAGGTCTCGCAACTGAAATATATACTTTAAGCTCTTGTGATCAGTGAATATCTGGCACGACTGGCCATATAGGTAATGTCGCCAGATCTTAAGTGCAAAGACCACTGCAGCCATCTCCAAATCGTGAGTGGGGTAGTTCTGTTCATGTTTCTTCAATTGCCGCGAAGTATACGCGATCACCCTGTCATGCTGCATCAATACGCACCCTAGCCCCACTAGAGAAGCAACACAATATACCATAAATCCGCCTGATCCTGAAGGCAATGTTAATACCGGCGCCGTAGTCAGTAAAGCCCGTAGCTGCTGAAAACTGTGCTCACACTCCTCCGTCCAAACGAAAAGAACTCCCTTCCGGGTCAACCTGGTCAATGGTGTAGCAATGCGAGAGAAATCCTGCACGAATCGCCTGTAGTAGCCGGCCAGCCGTAGAAAGCTGCGAATCTCCATAACTGATGTGGGTCTGGGCCAACTCCGAACGGCCTCAATCTTCCTCGGGTCTACACATATACCGTCTCGTGAAATCACATGCCCCAAGAAGTCTACGCTGTCCAGCCAGAAAGCACAATTGGAGAATTTGGCGAAAAGCTGATGCTCCTTCATGGTCTGCAGCGTAATCCGCAGGTGCTACTCGTGCTCCTCTCTACTCCGAGAATACACCAGAATATCGTCAATGAATACAATGATGAACAGATCAAGATACGGCCGGAAAATACGGTTCAACAAGTCCATAAATGCTGCTAGCGCATTGGTGAGTCCGAACGACATCACCAAAAACTCGTAATGGCCGTAGCGCGTGCGGAAAGCTGTCCTAGGAATGTCCACCTGTCGAACCCACAGCTGATGATAGCCTGATCGCAAATCGATCCTCGAAAAGTATCCTGCCCCCTGAAGCTGGTTGAACAAATCGTCGATACGTGGCAAGGGATATCTGTTACGCACTGTAACCCTGTTCAGCTGGCGGTAGTCGATACACAGACGCAAACTGCCGTCCCTCTTCTTGATGAATAGGACTGGAGCACCCCAAGGAGAAACACTGGGTCGAATAAGCCCCTTGTCCAGCAAATCTTGCAACTGACCCTTCAATTCTCGAAGTTCCGCCTGGGCTATCCGATAAGGCGGTATAGAAATAGGCGCCGTGCCAGGAACCAAATCAATACAGAAAGAAATGTCGCGCTCGGGCGGTAGCCCAGGAAGCTCGTCAGGGAACACATCAGGGAACTAGCTAACAACCGGAACCTGATCCAGATCCTTTGTAGCTCTAGTATCGCAAACATAGGCGAGAAGTCCCTGACATCCCTTTCTCAAAAGCTGTCCAGCGCGAAAAGAAGAAATCACACTGTGAGGGGCGGCACCACGGTCCCCCAACACAACAAAAACCGACTCGCCGGGAAAACAAAATCTAACAGTCTTCTCACGGCAGTTCACAAAAGCATAGTACGTGGCTAACCAATCTATGCCCAAAAGAACGTCGAAGTCCAACATCTCAAGAAGGATCAATTCGACAGGCAACTCTCTCTTGCCAATACAGACGGTACAGGATCGGAAGACGTGCCTAACAACAAATGACTCCCCTACAGGAGTGGTCACAACAAGTGGCTGATCAAGCAAACCGGACTCTTTACCCAAACTCGGCATAAAGTGTGTGGGTACGTACGGGTGCGTGGATCTAGGATTGAACAACACGTGTGCATCAACAGAACATACTGGAAGGATACCTGAGACTACCGCATTGGACACACTGCGCGTCCTGATGCGTCAGAGCAAAAACTCGCGCCAGTCCCCCACCTGTGACTGACTGTCCTCTGCCTCGCTCATCCCGTCCTCTCTGAGCAACTCCTCCACGCCCACGACCTCTCTGTGTATGAGTCTGACGCGGAGTAACAGTAGGAACAATAGGCAATTCCCTCTGGGGTGGTGAAGGTGGTAAGGTGACGAGCGGTGCTGCTGTCTCCCTCCGGTGTATCTCAGGACAATCTCTGACGAGGTGAAGTAGACTGCCGCATCTATAGCAACCCCGCGACGACTGCTGACTCTTCTGTGGATACGAACTGAACATCTGGCCTCGTCCCGAATCTCTGCCTCTCCTCGTACTAGAACGATACCTGTCACGGCGTCTGAATGTCTGTCTCCGTGCTGATATACCAGTACGAACTCTCATCGGCTCTGGAACTTCCGAAGTCTCCACAAGGAGCTCCTCGACTAAAAGGGTTGCGTCTACCGCTGCTGCATATGTCTCATAATGCTGCGCGCTGATCGCAAGGAACAGTGGTGTAAGCAAGCCTCGAACAAATCTCCTGACTCGCAACTCCTCGGTAGCCACTAGATACGGAGCATAGATAGATAGCTCTGTGAACAGCACATCATACTCTGCCACTGACATCTCCGGAGTCTGGCGTAAGGACTCAAACCTGCGTACTCTAGCATCTTTGACGCTCGGTGGAAGAAAGCGGGCAAGGAATAGTGCCACGAACTCTGTCCAGGTCATAGGAGGAAGACCTACTGCTCTGCCCTTCTCGACTGATTCGCACCATTTCTGCGCAAGACCTTCCAGGCGAAAGCTCGTGAACTCAACCCATCTCGCATCAGCGCATCTGAGGGAATGGCATATCCGAGCCATCCTATCAATGAAAGACTGTGGGTCCTCGGCTGCATCGGTGCCTGTGAAGACCGGAGGCTTCAGCCTCATAAACTCTGATAGCAATACGGAGATGACCCCTGTAACTGTACGGGCAACTGGCTGTATGGTAGGTACCATCGCTGTCTCTGTAATGGTGGAGCTACCTCTGGTCGCTATGCTCGAAGCGTCTCAACTAGCGATCCTATCATCTGGCGCATCTCCTGCATGCTGAATCCCACCGTCTGGCGCATCTCCTGCATACCAGCCCCTAGCGTGGCGATCTGATCTGTCACGGGAGGAACGGCCTGCTCGGGTACAACCGGTGTACTACCCGGATCAGTCATCGTCTCTAATGAGTCAACTCGAATCTCGGCTCTCGTGGCCGCTCTCTGCGCCCTCGTAGTCTTGGCGGCATAATGGCTGAAAGGAAAAGTAGGATTCGATAAGGATACGGAAATCGAATCGCAAGAATGTATATACTCAAAAAGGAATTTACATCAATAAGTCCTAAGGTCGCCTTGGCGGAGTACCGTGTCATGAGTATGCCGCGGAACATACGCACGCTACGCCACTCTGCTTCAGCTACCTACTCCATCATACCAGGGTCATCTAACACTCCGAAAAGTAAAACCGACGCTCTGATACCAACTTTGTCACGACCCGAATATTTCGACTCATGACCGGCACTTAACCACGCAACGTCTACAGGCGTAACGCGACTAAGTAAGCCGAACCCAGAGATCAAAACCATTTAAAAGTAGTGTGTGTTGAAAACATTTAATTAAAACATTTTGAAAACCTTCAGTAGTTCAATGAGGTTTTTTTTAAAGTTAAATTATCCTTATAATAATTTTGGCAGCATTTCCTTTGTAAAAGTAACCCCGAAAATCGTGTATAAAACAGGATATAAGTGAAAAGGATATATAATGAACAAAGCTTCCCCAACCGGGAGCAATCACGCCCAACGGCGGAAACCATCACCATAAGAGTAATATACGATGCCGTAGCGATGAATGAGCAATAAGAAAACATCATAGAATAACAACTGCAAATCCAAAGTCGGCTCCCACGAGCTCGACACCAGAATACAAAAATATACATCATCGTCCTCACACTGTCTCAAAGTCAAGTACACATATGGTATATGTAGAATACTAGATACAAAAGTTTGTACAATAAAAGTAACCAGATACCACAACCCACCTAAATAGCAAAATAGCTCTCGCACCAACTGTAGTGGTATCTGTAGCCAAAAGATGCAAAAAGGCAGCCTGCCGCGACTACTCTGATGGACAACCTGCAAGTACTGTGGCACAACGGGGATGAGTTGCCAACTCGTGAATAGAGATAACATATAAAGGTAATCGCGAGCATGCACGTACTGCGCTACTCTATCATATGCCCGCAGGTAAATCTATATGCGACGAGCAGTAGGTGCAATAATCATGCAAATTCTCTGTCAGGTAAAATAACTACCGGATGAGATACATGATAATCAATGCTGAGCATGGGATAAACAACATCCACACGGAATATCAATCATGGAAAATAATCGGTGCCAAAAACTGCACCCAAATCCCAAATAAACTCAGGCGCCGGCACTCTCCTCGGCCTTCAAATCCTGTAAATCTCTGAGAATCACGAGTGCCCAACATCGGCACTCAAAATATCATAAATCACTCGTGTCCAGCATCGACACGCATATACTCATATATCGGGCTCCGTAAGTCCGGGTCAGCCCACGGGCTCCGTCTGCGGTATCGGCCTTCGGCCCCGGCAGTACGGATCATCCCACATCCATCTCTCGACTCTGGTCAGTATCCTCCGGATAACCGCCAGGTCCAACCAATCACCGGTACGTACTCGCCCACCTCTAGGATCAATCGGCAAAGTCCATCGATCATCTTGCCGAGGGAAACCATACCGGGTCCACACGAACCCGCAAACGGATCATCTACTCCTCGAATCGGGTTTCAAGCACACGTCTCAGCACCGAGAAAACGCGTGGTGGAGGTACCAAAATATCATATCAAGAGGAACCGAGTTTTCAAATAGTGCATCTTTTCTAAAACAAAGCCCCATGGTCCTCAAAACCAGAAATCTCATGAAATCCAACACCAATGAATAAATCAAATGCGATGTGCTAAGTACATCAAGCCATAATATAGGTACAAGGGAGAAACCGCTTTCTAAAATATTTTCAGTTTTTTTCAAGACATCATGCGGCTCCCAATTTCTATGAAAATCATATCGAATCATATGGGAAATGAACTACAGTATAATGATCATGGCAATTCTACAGTGAGTGTATCATGGCATTTACTAACGGTGTGTGTGTAACATGCAGATTCGTGCTCGTGCAACATGAACCGTTAGTAAGAGTGCGCTGTTCTATCAATTCTAAATTTACAATTATATACCAGGGAATGCAGTATGCAACAACAGTATCCATGAACAGTCAATGTAGGTAAATAAACTATATAGCTATAAGGTCCTATCAGCCCTAACGTAGAACGCCATGCGGACGATATCCCCGTAGATGTTAAATTTACTCACCAAAGTCTCGCGCTAAGTGTAGCCGACGACTTGCTTCCCCTTCTTCGCAGTGTCCGTCTCACTCGCCTGCGAACCTAGAATTTCACAATATATCACACATATGCTCAAATCCACAAAAAAGCGATATTAAAGTCAAACTAGAAACCCGCATCGCAAATCAAGCGCGTGTGTGCGCGGTACGCTAAAACGTGTGATTACGCGCCTGAAGCTAACCCGGCGCGTCGCGATACGCAGAAACCCCAAACCCACACACGTATCACGTGTGTCGCGAAGATTTAAAATACGGGAAATATGTTTTTAACTCCAGATTTTTATACAGAATTGATATTACAAAAATATATATACCAACGATCATAAAATAGTAGCAGACTCCTGCTGCCCAAGCCCCAACCCCCAATTCACCCATCTGGCCGCAATTTGCGGCCAGAACTCTTTTTCCGGCGGCCTGGGTAGGGAGAGGGACTCCCAGGTTTTGTGTGTGCACTCCATACCCCATGAACATACCACAGTAATTACAAAATCATTCTGAAATAACCCGGGCACAAGCAGATCTAACAGAACCCAAATTCTAAATTCCATTTTTACACTAAAATGATACTTTATGGTATTTTTCTGAAATCTAAAACAAACCCAACTCTAAAATCACACTAACAACTCATCACCAAGCTAATCAAGCCATGTGGATATCAATTTTAACATAACTTCACTAAACCCCCTTACATAGCACAAATCATGCACAAAAATAAGATTTTTAGAAACCAAACATACAAGTTTTGGAAATAGGGTCCTAGGAGTGATATTAATACCTTCAAATGACCTTGTACAAACTAAATCTCCAGCCCTAGCCTCAAGTGCACTGATTTGCTCCCAACACCTCAATAGAGCCACTAAATCAAGGTTTGTGTGAAGGAATTATGAGGTTTTTGTGTAGGGTTTGAATGAGGGTCTAAAGAGAAATGAAAATGGAGAAAGATGAGGATTTTTCTGCAGCTCCTCTGTAGGAAATCTGAAAAGGGGAAGGAGAGAGAAAAGAGAGGGGTTAAATTGGTCAAAAGAAGTCAAACCTTTTATCTAACCACCATACCTCCATTCCACATTTAAAATTTTGAATTTTTATAAGGGGTTGACTTGGTTAAATGGTTGGAATAAATAAAAACCATGCAAGAAAAGCAAAGGGTTAACATGATACATTTCTCATCTAGTCTCAAAATGCTAAGTGTGCATGTGTGCACCAAACACAAAAATTCACACTTAGGGTAAACCCGACTATAAATAATTAATAACCCTATAAATATATCTATATAAACACTTCACAACACAATTTCCACTAGCCAAGAAGGAAAATAAGATATCCGTTTTTATGAAAAACACGCACACTTGCTAATTAACGTGAAAACACCCTAAACGAATTTCGAGGTGTTACACTAGCCGGTGAGTATCGGTCGGTCCACAGGGATTTTGTGTATTTCCTAATTGTTCTAACGAGTTAATTCCGATTGTTGTCGGATTGATTAAATCTAAAAACTAACGTTGATCTAGACTAAGATTAAAATCTTTCTAGGGTTAGGTTTGGGTTAAATTTGGAAAGTCAATATTCCTCACCGCTTTCTATGCCCTATTTAAGATCTATGAGGTGTTATGGTAATAATTAATAAAGTGGATTAGTACCATCGGGAAGACACGATGTTTCTTCCTCTAGGTTCTTGTCCTTCCTTTCTTAATTCTTACCCTAACCTCTATGGAAAACATACGCAACCGGTCCTTTATACTACGGTATCACCGCTACCTCGTGGGATAGGGTGCCGTAGGGGGCGGTGTGTGCATGTATGCATGGAGTCCTATATAAACGTATGATGGGCAAGAAAGGGGTGAGAGATTTTCATCTCTCAAGCCTTCCCCAAATCTAACCCTAACAAGTAAAGAGACTACTCACTCATTAGGGAATTGAAAAACATTTTCTAACTATCTAACTAAGGCAGAGGATGAAAGTTATACTTGGGCAGATAATGAAAAATCCATACTAGGGCAGGAAAGAAATTACCCAGGGCATGGAAATAAAAAAAATACTTACTTTATTGATGCTCTCTCCATACATTGCAGAAATTTACAGATCAGAATTTTGATAAAATGAAATGAGGCACAAGAAGAGGCATACCTCAAAAAGAGGTTTAGGGTTTCTATTTATAGATCATAGAAACCCTAGGGTTACATTCGAGTCACGTCTGCATTTACAATTTTACCCCCTAAGAATGACTAGCCAACGCGCCGCCAGCGACCACAGAATTTTTCCACCGACACGGGCTTAGCGCTGCTGCGGATCCACGGCTAAGAGCAAGGTTTGGCCGCGATTCCACAGCCAAGTAGGGAGATTGCCGGTTGATTTTTCTTGGGTTGATTCTGGTTCCATGCTTCTACCCGTTTCTTCACTTGGTTCTTCAGAATGTCATCTAGTTCTCTTCCAGATTTCCACAGTGAATAATGTCGTGGACTTTACCATTTGCTTCGTGTCAAAGTCTTGAACCTTGCACTGCCTATGCACTTGTGAACTTGTTTGTTGACCTTCGTTTATTCTCCAAATTGTACGCTCGATCAAGATTCTTCCATTTGATGGTCGTAGTCTCACTTTTGTATCGTCTTTTCGTCAATTTCTCTGTTTTTGTTCTAAGAACCTGTAACCTGCAACTATGTTGCAGACATGGATCAAAAGCACCTGTTTATTTGTAAAATGAATAAGAATGGGGAATATAATAATGCAAAATTATGGTATGAACAATCATCAATCACGAACTCTGAATCTCTGCCCTATTGAACCTGCTCCAAGATCTCTGATAAACGAACATCATCGGAATATGCCTCACGAATATGATCAAATAACCGTGGATGTGCACAGACACGGACAAGTTGTCCCCCGGTCGACGTAAACTCGAACTGTACTCGGCTGTCACAAAGAATCTGCGAATTTGTCGTCGACTGTCTCTAAACTATGCTCAAACAAGAAAAGTTACCTCAGGGCCTCCGACTCAAAGCATCTGCCACAACATTCGCCTTGCCCGGATGATAAAGAATCTCGCAGTCATAGTCTTTCACTAGCTCCATCCATCTGTGCTATCTCAATTTCAAATCTCGCTGCTGAAAGTTGTAGTGTCTCCAGATCTTAAGTGTAAAAATCACCGCAGCCTTCTATAAATCATGAGTGGGATAGCTCTGTGCTTCTTCAACTACCAAGAAGCATCGCAATAAACAACAAAACCGCCTGATCCTAGAGGCAAAGATAATACTGGCGCAGTAATCAAACGAGTCCTCAACTGCTGAAAGCACTACTAACATACCTTAGTCCAATGAAAAGAAACTCCCTTACGGGTCAACCCGGTCAACGATGCAGCTATAGAGAAAAATCCTGTACGAAATATCAATAGTATCCGCCCAAACCCAAAATGCTGCGAACCTCCATCACTGATACTGGTCTGGGCCAGTGTTGAACGGCCTCGATCTTCTTTGGTTCCATACATATCATCTTTCGTAACTACGTGTCCTAAGAAGTCCACTCTATCCAACCAGAAAACACACGTGGATAATTTAGCGAATAGCTGGTACTCCCTCAAGGTCTGCAATGAAATCCTCAATTACTGCCCAGGCCCCACTCGGCTCCAAAATTGTACTAAAATGTCATCAACGAACACGATAATAACTGATCAGGAAACGAACTGAATATGCGGTTCATCCAATCCATAAATGCTGTTGGGGCATTGGTTAGCTCGAACGACATCACCAAGGCTCATAACGCCCGTAACATATGGAAAGCAGTCTTCGGAATATCATCCTCTCGAACTCGCAACTAATGGTAACCTGATCGCAAGTCAATCTTCGAGAAATGTCCTGCACCATGGAGCTAATCAAATAAATTGTCGATGCGAGGTAGGGAATATCTATTCCGCACAGTAATCCGATTCAACTGACGATAATCAATGCATCAACACAAACTGACGTCTTTCTTCTCCCCAAGTGACGCACTCAGACAAACAAGCCTTTTATCCAACAAATCTTGCAACTGATCCTTCAGTTCTTTAAGCTCCGCCGGGTCCATCCGATATGGCGGTATAGAAAAAGGCTCCGTGCTGGGAATCAATTGAAAGAAGAACTCAATATCGCCCTCAGGCGACAAACCAAGCAACTTGTCAGGAAAGACATCTGGAAACTCGCTCACAATCGGGACCTGGTCCAACGGGACCTCTGCGACTTTAACATCACAAACATATGCCAAGAATTCCTGACATCCTTCTCTCTAAAGCTGACTAGCGTGAAGACCAGTAATCAAATTGGGAAAGGCGACGCTACGGTCTCCCCGAAAAACATGAACTGGCTCATCCGGAAAATTAAATCTGACAGCCTACTTACTGCAGTCCACAAATGCATAACACGTGAGTAACCAATCCATGCCCAGAAGTACGTTGAAGTCAAACATATCAAGAAGAATCAAATTGACAGAAGAATCCCTATCTCCGATACGAACAAAACAAACACGAATGAGAAACATATCGAGCAACAACAGATCAGCCTACGGAAGAAATCACAACAAGCGGCTGATTTAGTACGGACTACTATCGGCTAGACTTTGATACAAATTATGTGGATACCATTTCAAACGACACCAGAAAGAAATACGCATCAGAAGAAAATACCGAAAGAATACCTGTCACAACGGCGTCCATCTAACCGCTTCTGAGCTGGCATACCGGTACAAATCCTCTTTGGTCTAGAAACGACCGAAGTTTCAGAAATATGCTCCTCTAGTAGTAAGGCTGCATCCATCGCGGCTGCATAAGTGTCAAAATGCTGGGTGCCGATAGCAAAAAAAATAACTGCTCGTCAACTCCCCGCACAAACCTCTTATGCGTTTCTCTTCAGTGTCCACCAGGTAAGTAGCATATCGGACCACTAAGTAAACTGAATGTCGTACTCTGACACTGTCATCCCTGAAGTCTTGCGTAAAGACTTAAAACTATGAGCTCAGGCATCTCGAACGCTCTTGTTCAGTCGAAATTATTGCAATTTTTAATATATAAATTTCCTCACTTTTCTAATCATCTAAGGGTGTTTGTTATAAATATAACACATATTACAAGTTCATCTGGAAAATATCAATTACCATGAGTTATACATTATAATCAACACTTTTGAAGGAAATTGTATGTTTATTATTTCACGCATAATATTGTATATTTCTAACATTCTTCATTGAGATCTTGTGCAGAAATTAGCCCAGATCAGATATCGGAATCAGAAATTCGCCGATAAAATACAGGAAATCAAAGAAATAAATTCTGGCAGAACTTCAGAAGAGATAAGAAGATTCTAGATATCACATAAAGACCGACAGATCAACAGAATAATACCACAGAAGTTTGAATCTGTGAGCTCACAAATCGGCCGTTGATCCACGGCCGAGTCAGGCCGAGTCGCCGTGGATTCGCGGCCGAGTCAGAGGATCGAAGAAAGAGAATTTTCCAGAAGCTTCCCTGTAACGTCTTAGCTTGCTCAGGACACTTCATAACTACCTAACTTATTCTAGAAGGCTCTCCATAACTACCTAGCTTATTGGGGAAGCTTGATTAGGGGATATAAAAAGGGACCTAAGCCAACATTAAAAAGGTTGTTGATTTTTAGTACACAATTACAAAAACAATTTAGATCCAATTTCAAGAATAACAAATCTCAAGATCAAGAATCATCGATAAGTTCATCAAGTGATTCCACAAGAGATCATTTACGCGAAGTCGATCGTCATCAACGAGCATGTGATCCTCGATAGATCCAAGACTCACGGTGATCGAGCAAAACGAAGTCGACGGAAAAATTACCTCTTCAAAGGAGTGATCGAGAGCTATTCTTCTTATAATCTCGGATTGAAGAAGTTGTAATTTGAAGTTGAATATGTTAGTGTATATTCCCTAGAGGCCATTACTGTATCATGCTAGTTTGTATATTACTTAATGGAAGCTTAGGATATTCACAGTTGTATAGACAATCTTGCTCAAAATGGTAGTATGGTACTTGGTTTGTTTCTACTTTAATATGTTCATGTGTTTCTTTTAGCATATCGCTTATACATATTAGTAGAGCCCTTAGGATCTTTGCTTGATTACCAGCGTTGTGATGGCAGTCACACTTGTAGGGCTGGGTAATCTACAAGTACATACTTATACAGGTCCCTAGTCATAGGATTATCGAGACAGGGCATTCATATTACGGAGTAGACTAGCGTATGTGCTTCTCATCCCAGCAGGGGAGATGGTCTGTCCCACAGCCATCAGTACGTCGTACTGGAGATAGTATGCGGGTGCTCGTTAGGTTACGAGTACACTGGACAGGACTCGTCGGGAACTGTTGGTTCGTATTATACTTATCGTCAGATAACAATTCCTAGGTGACAGGAGTACAGCTTATTCCGTCGACTTGACACTACTACTTCGCCTTGAGTGTGTTCCCAGTGTACTTTGATTACTACCCTACCACGGCTGAAAGGAGTCGTGCAAACAGGTAGTAGTTGGGTGCAGTCCCGAAGCACTTGGAGGCAGTAGCGGTCAGATAGTATTCGTCTCTCCCAGTATTGGGGGTTGATATCGCGCTGTGTCTAGGAGAGCCATTACACAAAGTCCCTGGCCAGGGCAAGCGAGAATTACTGGTAGTGTTTCCAGTAGTTTCTCAAGGTATTCTGAGCTACACTCCGGCACGACTTGTACCGCTATTAGGGGTCAGATGTTTACCGCCCCCTAGGCCCGCCATGCGATACTCATAGACGAACAGACCGGACTGTACGGAGATTGTTACATTCAGGCTCAGTAGGAGTTCGGATGGATTTACCTCATCGGCCTTCTTATCAACATCTACCTGGGGACCGTTACGTACAGCTAGTGCCGCTTGCGGTCTGTGGTTAAACCCACTGCCAGCGTGGTGTCGAGTCTTTAGAGTCCTACACAGAGAGTTTCCCTGCACTGAACGAAAAGTGTAGAGGCCGTATGGTTTTACAGCAAGGCTACGATCACTTACGTACACTTGTGCGCGTATGCTATTCGGGCAGACAATACTAGTGGGCTTTGGTTTAAGCCGGATCCTAGTATTGTATGGATGGATTAGTTTTGTCTTCTGTGCATTCGCATTCTACGGAATGCGGATGCGTGTGTGTATGCACAGTTGTGAGGAGGGAAGAAGAAGGAGGTGCCTCATTTGGGTTTTGACTAGTGGTATCAGAGCCTAGCTAAACAACAACTAGCATGTTAGCAATGTGATTAGAACTCCGATCCGAAAAAAAATCGCAAAACACGTCAAAATCCTCATGTTTCTGCCGATTTTTAAAACTGCTCAAAAATTAATTCCACATACCTTAAAAATCGGCTCAGGGTTTTGTAAGAACATGCAGCAAAAACGAGCCCCTGACTCGGTCAACTCACCGCGGAACCGTGGCCAAACCAGGCGTTTAGCCACGGATCCGCGGCCGAGTTGACTCGGCCGCGACTCGGGTTTGCGGCAGTGTGTTCAGTGTTCTGTTTTGGGATTTTTAAAGTATTTTGTTTCTGCCCAGATTTTCCAAAAATCAAAGTTGTGTTTGGGGTAGTTACAAATCCGTATTTTTTGATCGAAGTTCAGTATAATTTAGCTAATTGGTTGTATCTGTGATGTGATATATGCACTGAAAGTCAACTAATCGCTATACGTCGATTAGTGGGGGTTGTGCATATCTTTGATCTGTAATGTTGTTGAATTATGTATATAAACTTGTTGGATTGTCGCGGATGAATAGCTGGTGGTTCTGAGATGAGAGTTATCGTTATCTTTCATTTGATGTAATATGTAAATTGATGTAATATTATTTTATGGCCGCACATCCGGGATGAGGTTGTAGCCGCCATTGTATATTATTTCTTTTACTGTTTTTGCTTATAAGATAGACCCATGGTGGGGTGTACAAACTACCGGGTACTTTGAAGTGCCGAGTGGCCTACTCACGTTGTTGAGGGAGGTTGCTTCACTTCGGGTACTTGGTGGGTAGTTTGCCGCACCCGTAGGGGTCTAGGGTGGGGTTTGGCTATTCATCACGACCGTGTAATCCGTCTTTCGTTGCAGGCTCGAACGAAACGCGGATTCCTAGTATATCCAATATGTTCATCTGTGATCTGGAATGGCTATCATTGCATCTGACGAATGTATATATCTATATATGATATCTAGTAGGCATTGCTTATGTTTTGCATCCGCGCTAGTCCAGCCCCCGCTTTGTCGTTAGTTAAGTAACCTAACGGGTGATGACGGGCCCCGTAGCGAATGCGGATGGCATAAGCGTACGTCATATTTTTGTTGTTTTCTGCAATGGTAGTATTAAATGATGGGACGCATTAAATTAATGCAAGAAAAGAAACCAAAGTTAAGTCGTTGGAACAATTTCAAAACCACTCGGTTTCTTTTCAAAACAGAAAACTTTTAAAAATGCGGAGCTTAAACCACTCCTTTTAAAAGTTATCAAGGTTCCTTCGATTATATGAAGTTTACTACGTTCACAGTTTCGCCAAAACCATTCGTAGCCCTCCGTCATTTCGTATGAATATTCAATAGTATTCAAGCTATGTTTGTTGACCTCCGTCAAGGCATAGTGATTGGTAGCTGTTGGGTGTTCGTATGTAGTATAGATAGATGCGTTGGTTTGGGACAGTCGTATTACCTTGTTGACCTTCGTCAAGGGTATATACAGGTCGGTTCAAATTAATCTGGACAATGATGGGTAGAACTTGACATGTGACTTATGATTTGTTGACCTTCGTCACGGTCAGAAGAGCATGGGGGCAAAAATCCACATCGGGAGTTTCTAAAGAAACTGAAACTTGCTAGTGCTGCATACCATTTGGAGTGTTATGATTCTGGTTGGATTCCTTCAGTTTTATCACACGATGATATTTGGATCCCGATCCTACTGTGAGTATCCGCTACTCCTCCGGAAACTTTTCACTTAACGATCAATGTTATAAACCAAGTAGGTGTCTAGAAAGGTGTTAGCGGGGCTACGCCCACAGGGAAAAGAGGTTATTTAATTAAGGAACCTCGCGAAAGCATCGTAAAACCTCTCTCGAAGTACCAACACTGGCCTGGCAGAACGGTTAAGAAAGTATTGTATGGTGAGATTGATCCCGACTAATTCTTCCTTTTTGGTTTGAGGAAGGATTCGAGAAACAGTGGGAGACATCCTGTTTAGACAAACTAAAAACTAATCTAAACTTGCAAGAGCATGATGCTGAGTGTTTTCTTCTCTCTCTCTTAATTGTAGCGACCCAGTGGCCACACATAGGTTACATCTAGATAATAAAATGACTGAATCCGACTGTTATGATTGGAAAAAGGTATGTCCAGATGTCCATTGCCCATGACAAGCTGGGACACCTCTTAACTAATCAAACCCCTGCCATCTCAGGACCAGTTTCCCCTGTCACGGATATTGATATCCGTAAGACATCGGAAAAAGACTGTGTGAATGCCAAGTGCCTCGTGTTGGCCTCAGTTGATGGTGCAAACCAGAGGCAGCACGAGAAGATGGACTCAGTTTCTATCTTCCTCCATAACAAAGATTTATATGGAGAGCAATCTCGTATCTCAAGATATGAGACCTCGAACGAATTGCTTCAAGCGAGGTTGGCTTTCGGGTCATCTGTAGGGGACAACGTCCTTACAAAGACTGGATATTTTGATCAGCTCACGGACCTGAAGACCACATTGAAGAACAGGTTGAGCACTGACTTGATTCTACAGTCTCTGCCCTCTACTTATACCCTGAAGGAAACAAAGGAAAAAGGGGAAAGGGAAGGGAAAATGTTTCGGGACTAGATGTAGTAAAGGAGGGACGTTCCTATTGTTACGGGAATGAACATTGGCTGAAGGATTGCAGGGCTAGCAAAGCCAGTAGCCAGGATTCGAAGCATGTTGTGGCTTCGGCTTCGGGTGTGTTTTTAATAGATAACTGTATGTCAATTAACTCTACTTCCTGAGTATTGGATACCGGATCAGGAACTCACATCTGTAATTCATTAGAGGCTCTGAGAAACCGTAAAGTTATCAGGATAGGTGATATGACTCTCACGGTTGCCAACGGAATGAGCATGGACGCTGAATCCATAGGAGCATATCATCTTGGATTGACAACTGGGCAGATATTGATTCTGCGTAACTGTTTGTATGTACCTAGTGCAATATATAATATCATATCTGTATCCTTACTTTCTAAGGAAGGATATGATTTTACTTTTGTAAGCGATGTGGTCCACATCCACCTAAATCAAGTTCTGATTGGGTCAGGTTCATTAGAAAACAAAATATACGTATTGAATCAAGCTCAGGTTTTCAGTGTCCAGAACACACTTAAATGAAAGTCTCCGGAAACAAATCAGGCTTTCTTATGGCATTGTAGACTGGGTCACATTAATGAGACACAGTTAACAAAGTTACATAAAGTGGGATACTTGAATCCGTTCGAGTATCAGTCTTATGCCACTTGTGAATCTTGTCTCATGGGAAAGATGACAAAGACTCGGTTCACTGGACACGGAGTAAGAGCAAGAGAGCTCTTGGGACTCATACACAGTGATGTGTATGGTCTAATGTCTACACATGCGCGAAGTGGTTATTCATACTTCATTACTTTTACGGATGATTTCTCTAGGTATGGACATGTCTTCCTGATGAAGCATAAATCCGAGGCCTTTGAGAAATTTCGGAAATACATGAATGAAGTTGAAAAACAAACAGGCAAAAGTATCAAGACACTGAGATCTGATCGAGGTGGTGAATACTTGAATGCCGGGTTTCTGGGCTACTTAAAAGAGAATGGAATTCTCTCTCAGCTTACTCCTCAATACACAGCACAACACAACGGTGTATCGGAAAGACGGAATTGAACACTATTGGATATGGTTCGTTCCATGATGAGTAAGGCTGAGTTACCGCGATCTTTCTGGTGTTATGCACTAGAAACAACTGCATATCTTTTGAACAAGACTCCAACTAAGACTGTGCCTACCACCCCATATCAGATGCGGAGTGGGAAGAAACCCAGTCTTAGGTATCTTAAGACATGGGGATGTCCAGCTTTCGTAAAGAAGCGGCATGCGGACAAGCTCGAGGCACGCTGAGTACTGTATAAGTTTGTGGGATACCCCAAGAACTCCAGGAGGTATCTTTTCTATTCCACAGAGGAACAAAAGGTTTTTGTTTCTCAGCATGCCCACTTCTTGGAAACTGAATTTTTAGAAAGTCAGATAACTAGGTGCGCAATAGAACTGGAAGAAATTCCAGAACCACAAGCTTTTACTGAAAGCTTGGAAGAACCAGAAGTTTCAGGAGAACCGGACAATCCAGCGCCACTCCGCAGGAGTAGTAGGCAGTCTCATCTGCCTGAGAGATACTACGGTTTTCTCATAGACGGGGATTGAGAGGATTGCGTCATTGAAAATGACGAGCCTACTAGCTTCCAGCAAACCATTCAGAGCGGTGACTCAGTAAAATGGCTGGATGCAATGCAGACCGAGATGGAGTCCATGTACACCAACAAATTTTGGATTTTGGACTTTGCTCCAGAAGGGGTAAAACCCGTAGGCTGCAAATGGATCTTCAGAAAGAAGATTGGTGTAGATGGGCAGGTTAAAACCTATAAAGCTAGACTTGTTGCAAAGGGTTTTCGTCAAAGACCTGGTTTGGACTATGACGAGACCTTTTCACTAGTGGCTATGCTCAAATCTATTTGGATCCTTCTTGCCATTGCTGCCTTCCACGATTATGAGATCTGGCAAATGAACGTAAAGACGGCTTTCCTAAATGGAAATTTAGAAGAGTGCGTCTATATGGATCAGCCGGAGGGTTTCATTCAGAGTGGGAGCAGTGGTAAAGTGTGCAAGTTGCTTAAGTCCATTTATGGACTGAAGCAGGCATCGCGGAGCTGGAACATCTGCTTTGATGATACTGTAAAAGAATTCGACTTTATCAAAAATCCGGATGAACCATGCATTTACAGTAAGATTGTAGGGAGAACTGTGGTATTCATCGTCTTGTACGTGGATGACATTCTCCTTATAGGAAATGATATTCCTATGCTACAGTCAGTCAAAGGATTCTTGTCACAGAGGTTCTCCATGAAGGACCTGGGCGATGCCAACTACATTCTGGGGATCCAGATCTATCGTGATAGATCTAAGAGAATGTTGGGACTTTCGCAGTCCAGGTACATCGACACCATACTGAAACGATTCAGTATGGAAGATTCAAAGTGCGGTAATCTACCGACTTGTCACGGAATCACCCTCTCCAAAGAGATGTCTCCCAAGACTGATTTGGAAAGGGCTCGCATGCCATCTATACCCTACGCGTCTGCGGTAGGCTCTATAATGTATGCGATGTTGTGTACCAGACCAGATGTAGCATACGCATTGAGCGTTGTAAGCCGGTATCAGTCGGACCCAAGGGAGAAACACTGGATAGCTGTAAAGGATATTCTCAAGTACCTGAGAAGGACTAAGGAGATGTTCTTGGTGTATGGCGGGAAAGACCTCCAGATTGAGGCCTATGCTGACTCCTGCTTCCAGAGTGACAAGGATGACTCTAAGTAGATGTCGGGTTATGTCTTTACCCTCAATGGAGGGGCGGTTTGCTGGAAGAGTTCCAAGCAGGAAACCGTTGCTGACTCAACTATGGAAGCGGAGTACATAGCTGCTTGCGATGCCGCAACGGAAGCTGTCTGGATGAGCTTCAGGTGGTTCCTACAATTGTTGATCCAATACGGCTGTATTGTGACAACAACGGTGCTATAGCTTTAGCGAAGGAACCCAGGTCCCATCAGAAGTCCAGGCACATTTTGAGGCGGTACCACCTGATCAGGGAGATCATAGATCGCCGGGAGATCGAGGTGAAGAGAGTAGATTCGGAAAATAACACTGCAGATCCATTCACGAAGGCCATACCCCAGACTCAGTTCGAGCGGCTCATCGAGATGATATGTCATCGATACGCCAGTACATGGCCCTAGTGCAAATGGGAGATTGTTAGTGTATATGCCCTAGAGGCCATTACTGTATCATGCTAGTTTGTATATTACTTAATGGAAGCATGGGATATTCACAGTTGTATAGACAATCTTGCTCAAAATGGTAGTATGCTACTTGGTTTGTTTCTATTTTAATATGTGCATGTGTTTCTTTTAGCATATTGCTTATACATATTAGTGGATCCCTTAGGATCTTTGCTTGATTACCACCGTTGTGATGGCAGTCACACTTGTGGGGGCTGGGTAATCTACAAGCACATCCTTATACAGGTCCCTAGTCGTAGGATTATCAAGAAAGAGCATCGATCCTCCGGAGTAGACTAGCGTATGCGCTTCTCATCCCAGCAGGGGAGATGGTCTGTCCCACAGCCATCAGTACGTCGTACTGGAGATAGTATGCTGGTGCTCGTTAGGTTATGAGTACACTGGACAGGACTCGTCGGGAACTGTTGGTTGGTACTATACCTATCGTCAGATAACAGTTCCTAAGTGACAGGAGTATAGCTTAGTCCGTCGAATTGACACTGCTACTTCGCCTCGAGTGTGTTCCCACTGTACTTTGATTACTACCTTACCATGGCTGAAAGGAGTCATGCAAACAGGTAGTAGTTGGGTGCAGTCCCAAAGAACTTGGAGGTAGTAACGGTTAGATAGGATTCATCTCTTCCGGTATTGGGGGTTGATATCGCGCTGTGTCTAGGAGAGCCATTACACAAAGTCCCTGGCCAGGGCAAGCGAGAATTACTGGTAGTGTTTCCAGTAGTTTCTCAAGGTGTTCTGGGCTACACTTCGGTATGACTTGTACCACTATTAGGGGTCTGACGTTTACCGTCCCCTAGGCCCGCCATGCGATACTCATAGACGAACATACCGGACTGTACGGAGATTGTCACATTTAGGCCCAGTAGGAGTTCGGATGGGTTTACCTCATCGGCCTTCTTATCGACATCTACCTGGGGACCGTTACGTACAACTATTGCCACTTGCGGTCTGTGGTTAAACCCACTGCCAGCGTAGTGTCGAGTCTTTAGAGTCCCACACAGAGAGTTTCCCTGCACAGAGCGAAAAGTGTAGAGGCCGTATGGTTTTACGGCCAGGCTACGATCACTTACGTACACTTGTGCGCATATTGTAGGGTTCCTAGGCACACTCATGAGGTTTTACAAGGCATCAACCATGCCAAAATCAAATTTTTATGTGCCGAACAACCCTATGCAAGATCGTATACTAGAGGTAAGGAGAAACTAAAAGCAAGTAAACTACTTTACTACTAAGTGAAAGGGATTACAACCTTTCTAGATCCGGTCCTTCACTTCTGAAGGTCCGTGTTGACGTCCCTTCGCTGCGATCATCGGGATCCCGGACCCTAGCGATGGTTTCTTCGAAGAAATGAGCGGGCTAGATCGTTGACTTCGAGGCCGAAGATGATCTACGTCGGGGAGACTCAAACTCATGCTATTCCTTCACTTGGTCAAGAACTTTAAGAAGAGAACACCCTTTACTACATGGCAAGTAGTAGAGGATGAAGAAATAGGAAGTGGGCTCACTTTAGAATTGTTTTTCTCACACTTTTTCTCATGGCACCATTGGAGCTAGCAAGCTTTTGATGGAGCTTGATGAAGAAGAAGAAGAAGAAAGAATAAAGAATAATGAATCCAAATGAAACTTATCCTTTTAATTATGGCACCATGGTTGAGTTAAGCCCTTATGCTTAACTCATGTAAAGAATTAACCAAAGTATTAGGTTAAAGGTTGGGTTAACTAATATCCTAAGGAAATGACAAAGGAGCTGACTTTGTCAATGTTTCTTCAAGCTTCATGAAGCTTGATAACTTTGACCAAAGTCTCATCTCTTTTGTTATTTGTTAGGAAATTAGTAAAACCTAATTTAACCTTGATTTGGTTTAAGTCTCATACACACATCTTGTATGTATCATCAAACATGATACAAACATGTACACTTGCATATATCACATATAAAACAATGTGCACAATCTAGTGAGAAAATCAATCTTAAGTGAAACAATACTAGTTAATGTAAAGTAATATATCAAATATATAATTATACATTAAATCATTAAATCAACACTTGATTTAACGATCCGATCATAACCGACTAATATCATGTGTAACAACTTATCGAATCAACACTTGATTCGATAACCCGGCTATATCGCATACAACCGATCAATGTCACGAATCGCGAGAATAGAATGTAGGGTTCCTAGGCACACTCAAGAGGTTCCACAAGGCATCCACCATGCCAAAATCAAATTTTACAAGTGCCGAGAAACGCTAATGCGAGATCGTAAAGTAGAGGTAAGGCGAAACCAAAGCAAGTTAACAACTTAACTACTAAGTGAACGGAAATAGACTACAACCTTTGTAGATCTGGTCCTCCACTTCCTTGGCTCCGTGAGAACGTCCCTCCGCTGTACCCATCGGAATCCTAGACTCCCGCGGTGGTTTCATCGGAGAAAAGATGGGGCTAGGTCATCGACTTCTATGCCGAAGATGATCTACATCGAGGCAACTCAAGATCAAGCTCCAACTTCACCAAGTCATGAAACTTGTGAAGAAAACATCCTATACTACATGGCAAGTGGTAGAGGATGAAGAAATAGGAAATGGGTTCACTTTAGAATTGGATTTCTCACTCTTTTTCTCAAGTCACCATTGAAGCTAGCAAGCTTCTTTCTTCTTGAAGAAGAAGAAGAAGAAAAAGAATATGATAAGAAAGTGTGAATAAATGGAAATAAAGTTATTCTTATCATTTTAGCAAACATGGTTAAGTGTAGAGAATAAACCAAGGTTAGGTGAATGGTTAGGTTTAGGAAAGAAACAAGAATGGTCAAAGCTTCTTGAAGCTTCAAAGAAACAAATAAAAGAAGCAACCATTACTTTTCTTTCCCTAAAATAAATAAAACAAAATAAATAGTTAAGAAAAGATAACAAAACCCTAACCATTCACTTAAACATGGTTTATAGTAAACCTATACCCAAGCTTGCATGTATCATCAAACATGATACAAACTAGTGCACAAAACTATATCATATATACAATGTGTACATCAAGTGAGAAAATCCATCTTAAGTGAACCAATACTAGTTAATGCAAAGTAATATATCAAATATATAATTATGCATTAAATCATTAAATCAACACTTGATTTAACGATCCGGTCATATCGCATATGACCGACTAATATCTAATGTATCGGCTTATCGAATCAATCCTTGATTCGATAACTTGGTTATATCGCATACAGCCAATCGATACATTCATCGCGAGAATAGAATACGGTATCACATAGACGCATTATTCTCGGTCCCGCACATATCTCATATGCGCTCCTATTTCGTTTCGCTTGAGCCAGGAAACCTCTGTGTAGGACTCTAAAGACTCGTCAATACGCCGGCAGCAGGTGATGTCATATCCAACACCCACAAGCCGCAAGTGGTCTGCTAAACGTAACGGCCGCCCGGGTATTGAGCGATCAGAAGATTGACGAGCAAGCCCGCTCACACTCCTGTGAATCCAACCAGTAACACTTACCGTACAGTCCGGTCTCGTCGTCTGATATGTCGCATATCTCGCCTAGGGGTGGTAAACGTCAGACCCCAATTGCTCGATAAGTCGTGTCGATATGAGGTCTATAACAGTTCGAGAAAATACTGGTAACACTTACCAGTAAATCTCAGCAAACCTGGCCAGGGATTTCCGGTTATAGCCAATTGAACACAGCGCAACATCAACCCCTATACCGGGAGAGACGAATCCCCTCCTATCGCTCATTGCCTCCATGTGATTCGGGACTGTACCCAAAAACCACCATTTTGAAGGCCCTCTTAGACGTGGTAAGGTGGAAATCAAAGCACAGTGGGAATCACACAAGACTCTATGACGATCTTGGGTCTACAGACTAACCTGTACCAGTGTCACCAGAGAACTGCCATCTGACGTTAGGTACAATACCATCTGGGAGTTCTCGGCGAGTCTGTCCAGTGTACCCAGTCTCCACTGAGCACCCGTATATCATCTCTGATGTCAAACACCAATGGATATGGGATCATCCATCGCCCATCTGTATAGGTCGAGAAGGTATACGCTAGTCTACTCTGGTATAATGCCCCGTCTCGATACACCCACGACTAGGGACCTTGAAGGATGTACTTATGGACTACCATGTCCCCACGAGTATGATCCGCATCATAGTTCAGGTAGTCAACGACACATCCTAAGGGCTTTACCAACATGTAGCAGAGAGACAATCAGTGTACACGTTAAGGTAAAGAGCAACCAGATAGCATACTATCATGTCGAGCAAGAAAGTCCTCCCTATATATGTCCAAGCATCCACTACAATATACATCCTATGTATAGTAATGGCCTCTAGGGCATACATATAACTAACAATTTCCCACTTGTACTAGGGCTATCTGATAACAGTGGTTGTAGTATCTCATACTCAACCATCCCATAAAAGTCTCTCTCTGGGAAATGGCCTTTGTGAGTGGATCGGCCGTGTTGTCCTCTGAGTCTACTCTCCTAATCTCGATCACCCTGGAGATCAACTATCTCCCTGATCAGGTGACACTGCCTCAGAATATGTCTGGATCACTGATGGGACGGGCGTTCCTAGACATAAGCCACAACTCCATTGTCACACAATGGGAGGAACTAAGTTCATCTCATGAACCATTATACACCCAGACTGCCTCTTTGGTAGCATGTTAAATAGCGATGTATCTAACCTTTATCGTCTAGTATGCCACGGTATCTAGCTTGGAACTCTTCCAACATACCGTCCCTTTACTGAGGGTAAAGACAATGCCTACGACTGACATTCAGTCGTCCTTATCACCCTGGAACCTTTCCAGTGATTCTCCCCAGGATCGATTGATACCATCTCACTACAACTAGTGAGAATCCTAACATCCAATTAGATCTATCTTATAGGTCCAAAACCTAGGATTTAGGAGGTATCACTTTGATTCTTTTTGGAGGATCATTGTGATAAGCGGAGATTGACCGAGCGTAGTATAGGAAACTACTTCCCAATCAAAAGTATGTCATCCACGTACTCTACGAGGATCGTCACCATACTCCCTACTACCTTTTTGTTTATACAAGGTTCATCTACCATTTTGATGATGTCAAACTCTTTGACTAATCCATCAAAACAGATGTTCCAACTCCGCGATGCCTGCTTTATCACATAAAACATCTTGCATACGTTTCCGCTGCTCCCACTGTCTACGAAGCCCTCTGACTGTGTACTTACAGACTCTCTTTTCTGAAACATCATTTTAGAAAAGCAGTCATGACACCCAACCGCCAGATATCGTAGTCATGGTATGTAGCATAGGAAAGTAGGATCTGGATGGACTTAAGCATAGCCACTGAAAAAGGTTTCATCATTATCCATGCCTTGTTGATGATGAAAACCTTTAACATGTCTAGCTTTGAAAGTCTCAACTTTTCCATCCACACCAAATAATCTTCTCAAGATATACTTGCTCCTGATGGGGATTTAACACTTCAGATATAGCAACCAAAGTCCATACTTTGTTGGTGTACATGGATTCCATCTCAGATCACTAAGCATCCAGCCATTCTTACAGAGTCTCACTCCTGATGGCCAGCTCGAAACTAGTTAAGTCATCATCTCATGATGCAATCCTCGCTCCCACTGTCATAGAGAAACCGAAGTAACTCTCAGGTGGGTGAGGAACCCTACTAGATCGGCGGAGAGGCTGAGCTTCGTTGGAATCTACCGAATCCTTTGGTTCTATTAAATCATTGGCTGCAGTTTGTATAGCTGGAACATTTCCAGTTCTACATAACAGACCTTGCCTCGAGCTTGTCCGGATTTTTCTTTTTAGACATAGGCCGGACAACCCCAAATCTTAAGAAACTTAAGATATGGGCTCTTCCCTTTCCATATCACATATGAAGTGGTAGGCAACTGATTTGATTTGAACCCTATTCAATAGGTATGCAACTTCTTAAGTGCATAACTCCCAAAAGGAAATAGGTAACTTAGTAGTACTCATCATAGAGCACACCTTGTCATATAGGGTGTGATTGCTCCGCCCCGATACACCGACGTGCAGTAGTGTATACGGAGGAGTAATGCTGAGAGAGAATCTCATTCTCCTTTAGAAAAGTCCAAGAATTCCGTGCTCAAGTATTCTCCTCCTTGATCACATCAAAAGACATAATACTTATACCCGTTTTGGTTCTCTACTTCTAACTTATATTCTGTGAATATCTCAAAAGGTTCGGACTTGTGTTTCAACAGGAACATATGTCTGAATCTAAAGAGATCATCAGAGAATGTAATGAAGTACAAAGAACCGGTCTTGGCATGTGTAGACAGGAGACCTTCATACATCAACATGAATCATCCCAAGAGTTTACTAACTCTTTTTCTGTTTCCAATAAACAGAGCTATGGTCATCTTATCTTTGTGACATGACTGACAAGTTTCACAAGATGTAAATTCAAACTGATTTAAATATGCATCTTAATGTAACTTCAGCCAGTCGGGTCGCATTGATATGACCTAGTCTATAATGCCTCAAGAAGGATTCGTTCATTTCTGAACTCTTCCTCTTGTGTGTGTTCCGTATACTAAGAACTGTAGTTTGATTTAGAACATTAATGCTTTTAGATAACGTGCCTGAACCGATCAACTTTTGATATAGGAAATGTTCAGAACATTATCCAACAATAAAATTTTTTATCATTTCTTTACTAATAAAGAGACTGATATGATTTTGTATATCAGGTTCGGTATCTATTAACATTCGTTCAGAATCAATGTATTAGGAATACAGGGTGACAGTGACCAACAGACTTGGCTGCAACACTTGCACCGTTTTCTGTCTCATGAAACTTATCACCCATTCTCAGTTCACTACCTTTCTGTAGCCCTATGTAACAGATTACATATCTGGGATCCTGATCCGGTATCAAATACCCAGGACGTAGAGGACATTGAGAAACAGTTCTTTGTAATGAACACACCCGAAGATGATGCATCATATGCACTTTCTTCGTTTGGGCGGCACGAGAATTCTGGTATTCTCCAATTTCCTGCTCTGTCTTATAACATTTATAAGTTGGAGCGGGACCAACGTTCCCCAGCTCAGTATAACAAGCGGGTTCGGTCAATACTCCATATTATTATCTTGATTAAGGCGTGATATGGTCGCTACCAGGAGAGAGAGAGAAGAAAACACTCAGCATATGCTCTTGCAAGATCAGATTGGTTATTATTTTATCTAATCAGGATGGCTCCCACTGTTTTTATCAAATCTTCCTTCAAACCCTAAAAGGAAAGACTAGCCAGGATTAATTACACGCTACAAGTTCGCCAAACTTTCAGCCAGGCCAGTGTCGGTACTTTGAGGGAGGTCCCCCGTGCTTTCGCACGAACCTAATTAATGTAAACCTCGTTTTCCCAGAAGCGTAACCTCGTTGACACCTTTCTAGACACCTACTTGATCGGCTAATTGTAATGTGTAAAACTCTCCTAGGAGTAACTCTTACTCGCAGCGGGTATCGGGATCCAACTATCTCATAGAAGGTATGCAATCTCATTGTAAATTTCAACACTTGAAATTCCCGATAATATTTTGCCCCTAGCGTCCTATGACCTTGACGGAGGCCAAACTACCCATAGTCCGCTAGTCAAGTTCAACCCGTCATTTCCTGATTGAATTAAACCCACCCGAACGACCCTTGACGGAGGCCAAACAACGCCGTACGGATACCCTAATCCAATCGCATCATATGCTAGCAGATAAGCACTAGTTAGCTACCGTACAATACGCCTTGACAGAGGCCAAACTACCGCAGCACGAATACTAACTAGTCCTTATCTGAAATGACGGAGGGCTACGCCAGGTTTTTCTGAAAACCTATTGCGTAATGAACTTGATATCGTTGTAGAATCAAATGATTTTAAAATGGAGTGCTTTTGAGGCTTTTCTAGTTTTGCTAAAGGGGTCACTCCCGGTGAAGGGATCGTCGGCCCTTTCCCCGTCGAATGAGGTGCAGGATATATCATATATACCTCTGTGCAAAGCAAAAACTATACAAGCAATCAAAAGACAAACCGAGGGGTGTAGCATCTGCCAGTTATTGCTAAAGGAGTCACTCCCGGTGAATGGATCTCGGTCCTTTCCTTATCGAATAAGGTGCAGGATGTTCTACAAGGAATACCGCGATGCAAAGCAAGAACTGTAGCTACCTGTTTTATTTAGAAATTCGATTCCACAACATATTAGGTTTCTTTTCTTTCATTAATCATATTAATGAAGTCCCATCATTTAAGTACCTAAACATTACAGATAAATACGACGTACGCTTATGCCATCCGCATTCGCCTCGATGTCCCCTCGTGCACCGTTAGGTTAGGTAACTAACGGCAGAGCGGGGCAGTGCTAGCGCGGGTGTAAAACATAAGTAACGTCTATATAATATATCATATATACTATATACTGTATCTATCACAGAACATCAAATGATCACATAATAGATAACGCAGCAGAAAAAATATCATATGAAATATTGGATATACTAGGACGTCCGTGTTTTCAATACGAGCCAGTATAAAACACGGATTCCACGGTCGCGATGAATAGCCAATCCCACACCCCTAGACCCCTACAAGAGCGGCAAGCAACCCTACCAATTCTAGAGTTAGGAGACCCGGACTCGACTCCTCGAGTTGGTCTCCCACTGGACTCTAGAACCCGGTTACTTGTGCCTTCCTCCTTGGGTCTATCCTAGTGCGGAAAAGTAAATAATATACAAAAGGTGACATCTTCCGCAACCTGGAAGTGCCCCAATAAAAGAATATTACATACAAGTTTTTACATGAATGAAAATGAAAAACACTCATCTCACATAAAAACCCCCGGCTATTCAAACACGACGATCCAATATAACATATCCAGCAACACATAACATCACATGTCATCAACATAAGTAAACATGCGTATCCCAATTGTCGTTGGCATATAGCAACGAAACCAGCGATATGGCATATTACACTTACGGTCGCAGAAAAGAAAGTGTAAAACTACAACAGTTGGAATCCGCAACCTCCTTAGACATCACATGCCTAATCAAATGAATTCTTTAGACATCGCATGCCTAGCAATTATAAACCCCGCATTTCAGTCACATTATCGAAAACACTTTTCAATATCATGTCGGACAATTCAACAAGATTCCCGACATTTTGATCGGATGCTCGTCGCAAATTTTAGTAGACGGCCACACCCCCGATACCGTCGACTAAGTGCACCAAGGCGGAACACCGCTACCGCGAGCACCCGAACGGATGCTTTTGGCGAGGGGTTCTCCTACAGTCACTTGGTCGGGGCTAAGGGATGTAGCTGTCTATTAAGTTTATCCGGTGAGTATCCGCGTACGCTACGTGATTGCGACGGACTTTTGATCGCATCAAAATTCCGTGGCAACCGATCAAGTGAGACTAAAGTGCTAGGTTTATAACATTCATTCAGTTATCTCATAACAACATGTGGATTCCAAATATTGTATCACATTCCAGATAAATAGAAAATGTTAAACTTTCCGATCGAACAATCAAACACCCAAGTTTTCCCAAAACAGCTCAACGCATGAAACAAGTTTAAAAACATCCAGTTCATGCCTCAGTACCAACGGTCCAGCCGTAGAAGGGACAAGCCAACGCCTCACATGTGGCATGCCGTACTTCCCCAAACCCGAAGGTTCAAAGGGCAGTTCAAGACGGTCACATAATCTAGTTAAGGTTTGTTGTCTTCTAGAGGGACCATCGCGTTACTTGCACTACTTAGAACGTCATTAAACTACGGAAAATCCAATAATTGGAAATTTCCCGGTAGGGGAAAAAGTGGGTATTTATATCCGGTCGAACTTTTTAACATATTCTAAAAATACCCAGAAAAACACAGTAAACAAAGTTAAATAATCCGATCGAATCATCGAGTCCCCAATACAACCCCAGAACACTCAACTCTTGAGTTAAAATAAAAATACCCATAAAATATAAATCACAGAAATAGGAATTATGGTGCAAAAATGATACCCTAACTCCTCTGTATGGCCGCGGAACCGCGGCCCAAGCAGGCTATTGCCGCGGTTCCGCGGTGGAATGTACGACTTACGGGGTCGTTTTTCACCACAATTCTTATATTTTCCTTCTGTATTTTTCAGGTAATTTTAATTCAGAAAAATCCACAATTTTAAAAAATGTACAGAGAGGGGTCACGGATTAGGGTTTCGGGTTCGATCGGGTTTCTAACTCCGTCTACGCATTTCCTAAGGCTCTAGGTAGGCTCTGATACCACTGTAGGGTTCCTAGGCACACTCAAGAGGTTCCACAAGGCATCCACCATGCCAAAATCAAATTTTACAAGTGCCGAGAAACCCAAATATGAGATCGTAAACTAGAGGTGAGGCGAAACCAAAGCAAGTTAACAACTTAACTACTAAGTGAACGAAAATAGACTACAACCTTTATAGATCCGGTCCTCCACTTCCTTGGCTCCGTGATGACGTCCCTCCTCTGTACCCATCGGAATCCTAGACTCCCGCGGTGGTTTCATCGGAGAAAAGATCGGGCTAGGTCGTCGACTTCGATGCCGAAGATGATCTATGTCGAGGCAACTCAAGATCAAGCTCCAACTTCACCAAGTCATGAAACTTATGAAGAAAATACCCTATACTACATGGCAAGTGGTAGAGGATGAAGAAATAGGAAGTGGGTTCACTTTAGAATTGGATTTCTCACTCCTTTTCTCAAGTCACCATTGAAGCTAGCAAGCTTCTTTCTTCTTGAAGAAGAAGAAGAAGAAAAAGAATATGATAAGAAAGTGTGAATAAATGGAAATAAAGTCATTCTTATCATTTTAGAAACCATGGTTAAGTGTAGAGAATAAACAAAGGTTAGGTGAATGGTTAGGTTTAGGAAAGAAACAAGAATGGTCAAAGCTTCTTGAAGCTTCAAAGAAACAAACAAAAGATGCAACCATTTCTTTTCTTTCCCTAAAATAAATAAAACAAAATAAATAGTTAAGAAAAGATAACAAAACACTAACCATTCACTTAAACATGGTTTAAATTAAACCTACACCCAAGCTTGCATGTATCATCAAACAAGATACAAACTACTGCACAAAACTATATCATATATACAATGTGCACATCAAGTGAGAAAATCCATCTTAAGTGAACCAATACTAGTTAATGCAAAGTAATATATCAAATATATAATTATGCATTAAATCATTAAATCAACACTAGATTTAACGATCCGGTCATATCGCATATGACCGACTAATATCTAATGTATCGGCTTATCGAATCAATCCTTGATTCGATAACTAGGTTATATTGCATACAACCAATTGATACATTCATCGCGAGAATAGAATACGGTATCATATACACGCATTATTCTCGGTCCCGCACATATCTCATATGCGCTCTTATTTCGTTTCGCTTGAGCCAGGAAACCTCTGTGTAGGACTCTAAAGACTCGTCAATACGCCGGCAGCAGGTGATGATCATATCAAACACCCACAAGCCGCAAGCGGTCTGCTAAACGTAACGGCCACTCAGGTATTGAGCGATCAGAATATCGACGAGCAAGCTCGCTCACACTCCTGTGAATCCAACCAGTAACACTTACCGTACCGTCTGGTCTCGTCGTCTGATATGTCGCATATCTTGCCTAGGGGTGGTAAACGTCAGACCCCAATAGCTCGATAAGTCGGGTCGATATGAGGTCTATAACAGTTCAAGAAACTACTGGTAACACTAACCAGTAAATCTCAGCAACCCTGGCCAGGGATTTCCGGTTATAGCCAATTGAACACAGCGCAACATCAACCCCCTATACCGGGAGAGACGAATCCCCTCCTATCGCTCATTGCCTCCATGTGATTCGGCACTGTACCCAAAAACCACCGTTTTTCATGCCCTCTTGGACGTGGTAAGGTGGAAATCAAAGCACAGTGGGAATCACACAAGACACTATGACGATCTCGGGTCTCCAGACTAACCTGTACCAGTGTCACCAGAGAACTGCCATCTGACGTTAGGTGCAATACCATCTGGGAGTTCTCGGCGAGTCCGTCCAGTGTACCCAGTCTCCACTGAGCACCCGTATATCATCTCTGATGTCTAACACCAATGGATATGGGATCATCCATCGCCCATCTGCATGGGTCGAGAAGGTATACACTAGTCTACTCTTGTATATCGATGCCCCGTCTCGATACACCCACGACTAGGGACCTTGAAGGATGTACTTATGGACTACCATGTCCCCACTAGTATGATCCGCATCATAGTTCAGGTAGTCAAGTACACATCCTAAGGGCTTTACCAACATGTAGCAGAGAGACAATCAGTGTACATGTTAAGGTAAAGAGCAACCAGATAGCATACTATCATGTCGAGCAAGAAAGTCCTCCCTATATATGTCCAAGCATCCACTACAATATACATCCTATGTATAGTAATGGCCTCTAGGGCATACATATAACTAACATAGAATACGGTATATCGTATCGTATTAATCTCGGTCCCGCACATATCTCATATGCGCTCCTATTTCGTTTCGCTTGAGCCAGGAAACCCCTGTGTAGGGCTCTAAAGACTCGTCAATACGCCGGCAGGAGGTAATGATCATATCAAACACCCACAAGCCGCAAGCGGTCTGCTAAACGTAACGACCACCCGGGTCTTGAGCGATCAGAAGATCAACGAGCAAGCCTGCTCACACTCCTGCGAATCCAATCAGTAACACTTACCGCACAGTCCTGTCTGTTCGTCTGATATGTCGCATATCTCTCCTAGGGGTGGTAAACGTCTGATCCTAGTAGCGCGATAAGTCATGCCGATGTAAGGTCCATAACAAGCATGAAACTACTGATAACACTTACCAGTAAATCAGTGCAACCCTGGCCAGGGATTTCCAGTTATGGCCAGTCGAGCATAGCGCAACATCAACCCCCAATACCGGGAGAGACGAATCCACTCCTATCGCTCATTGCCTCCATGTGAATCGGGACTTTACCCAAAAACCACCTGTTTGCACGACTCAGTAGAGCCGTGGTAGGGTGGAAATCAAAGCACAGTAGGAGACACACAAGACTCTATGACGATCTCGGGTCAACAGACTAAGCTGTACCAGTGTCACCAGAGAATTGCCATCTGACGTGAGGTATGATACAATCTGGGAGTTCTCGGCGAGTCCGTTCAGTGTACCAGTCTCCACTGAGCACCCGCATACCATCTCTGATGTCAAACACCAATTGATATGGGATCATCCATCGCCTATCACATGGGTTGAGAAGATATACGCTAGTCTACTCTGGAATATCGATGCCCCGTCTCGATATTCCCACGACTAGGAACATTGAAGGATGTACCCATAGTCTACCCAGGCCCCACTAGTATGATCTACATCATAGTCCTGGAAGTCGAGTACACATCCTAAGGGCTTTATCAACATATAATTGAGAGATAGCAAGTATACATGTTAAGATAAAGAGCAACCAGATAGCCTACTATCATGGCGAGCAAGAAAGTCCTACCTATATATGTCCCAGCATCCAGTACAATATACATCTCATGTACAGTAATGGCCTCTAGGGCATACATATAACTAACACGTACGCTGTTCGGGCAGACAATACTAGTGGGCTTTGGTTTAAGCCGGATCCTAGTATTGTATGGATGGATTAGTTTTGTCTTCTGTGCATTCGTATTCTACGGAATGCGGATGCGGGTGTGTATGCACAGTTGTGAGGAGCGAAGAAGAAGGAGGTGCCTCATTAGGGTTTTGACAGATGGTTCGGTCAAAACCATTATGAGGCGGGGATATTATTTACTAATCTTTTTAATGATAATTTTGTTATGGCTAATTGCTTTGACCATTTGACCATACTTGACTTTGTTGACCATTTGACCAAAGTTGACTAGGATCTTTCATGTGAGATCTAGAGTCTTCTTTTGGATTTGATTTTATTTTTGTGATGATAATGGTCAAATCAAGGTGGCCATCAACTTTATCATGAAGAGATTAGTAATGATAATGTCTATGGTTCATTATTCTTGGTTCATTATTCCTTTCTCATTCTTTCTCTTGAAATGAGAAGCTCCATGGTTGCTCCTTCTTCTTCATCCTCTTGATTTTTCCTTTGCTCTCATGTGTTGAGAAAATAAGGATCTAAATTGACAAACACATACATCTTCTTCTTCTACACAACCTAGGACATCAAGCTTAGCAACCTTGTTGCCCTAGTAACCTCGGCTTGAGGTAGAGCTCGGAACACAAACTCTCGGGTGGATCGTCTTCGACTCTAGGAGGCCGCGGAGGTGACCAAAATCCGGATCGATCGTCGGTGCTTGGATGGACGAGGAGGACAGCGGAGAGAAGACCCGAAGGACAGTTTTCATGAGGTATAATCTCTTTAGCATAGTAGATAGAACCTTTTGTAGTTTGCTAGGTTTTGTTTAGCAAAGATCCTCCTTTTAGTCCATGTTGCCTTGTGTCAAAAAATTCGTTTTTTACCGTTTCCGTCTCCCCGTAAGAACCGGGGTGGGCAACGTGGACTTACAGAATAATAAAGGAGATCATACTTTTAGTCTTTCTTTCTTTAAATTTTGACATTATGAAATCTCTGCTGGATATAGTGCCCTCAGAGTCAATTATTGGATCACAGGCACGTGATTGCAATGATTGAGGGTGGACCTATACCGGTAGGACAATCTTGCTCAGGATGATTGTATACTATCTGGTTTGTCGTTATCATCATGTACATGTTTTAGGTGACATTGTGGCTCACTATTACACGTTGATAGAGAGCAGTATGCTACCATGGTTTGTCTTTATCATCGTGTACTGCTTTAGGTAACCTTATAGGTCGCTATTACACGTTGATCGAGTCCTTAGGATTCTTCCTTGACTACCAGCAGTATGATGGCGATCATATACGTGGGAGCTGGAGTCTATAAGCATATCCTTAAAAGGTCCCCAGTCGTGGGAGTTTCGAGATTGGGCATCGATACTCTATTAGTAGACTAGTGTATACAGTCGAGACCCCGACAAGGGGCGGTGGCCGGTCTCACAAGCCATTGGTGTCAGTTGGTTCACCTAAGATGTATACAGGTGCTCATTAGGTTATGAGTACACCGAACATGACTCGCCGGGAACATGCTATTTGGTATTATACCTAGCATCAGATAGCAGTTCCCTGGTGACATGTGTACAGGTTAGTTCATCGACCTGAGATCGTCATTTGTCTCGTGTGAGTTCCCACTGTACTTTGATTACTACCCTACCACGGCTCAGAAGAGTCGTCCAAACAGGTTTTAGTTGGGTACAGTCCTAAGCCACATGGAGGCAGTGAACGGATCGGCAGGGGTTTTGTCTCTCTCGGTATTGGGGGTGAGATCGTGCTGTGTCTAGGAGAGCCATTATACAAAGCCCTCGGCCGAGGCAGGAGATTTACTGGTAGGTATTCCAGTAGTATCTCAGGGTGTTCTGGGCTACACTCCAAAACGACTTGTACCGTTTTTGGGGGTCTAACTTTTACCAACCCCCTAGGCCCGACATGCGATGCTCATAGACGAACGGACCGGACTGTATGGATATTTTCACTGACAGGCTCAGTAGGGTGTCAGGATGAGTTCGCTCATCGACCTCGCTTTTGGTCAATACCTGCTAGCTCATTAATGTAGGACTACGGTAGCGCCCCTACCGTCTATCCGAGGCAAAAATACGGAAACAAAAAATTTTCTTGACTTTAGACCGGCACTACCGCATCCTAAAAACCCGGATCGTAACTATTAACCAACTACAAGCAAACAAGCGATGGGATAGAATGCTATACCGATCGATCCATGTCCTTCAGTCTTTGGACACCATTCCGATCTCCTCGCGGAATCTCCGGTCTTCATCTCCTCGTCGGAACGGGCACCACATCGCCGGATTCTTTTACGGGCTCGCACCTCTGGACCGAGGCAACTCGGGCACGAAGTTGGCGAGCTGACGTGCCCAAGAATACTGTAGGTGAAGTGTAGGATGGTTTATATCTCGCGGATATGAAGTTGCCATAATGATGGAGGAATGAATAGTGGAAAAAGAGCTTGGGATTTTTGGTGTATGCAAAAAATGAGAACAAGAATTTTTCCCACACCAAAAATTAAGCCTCCCCCTCGAGAAGTGGCCGGCCCCTTATCTAAAATGGGAGAAATGAAAAACCATGAAGGGAGGTGAGTGTAGAAAAGCAAGAGGTGATCATAACCTATGTGAAGATAATGAGGAAATAATATCACATCAATTTCTAATCCAAATCCAAATCAATTCTCATCTCATTACTGCTAGTCTTGATGAAAGAAAAAAGCAAAGATGCTAGATCCATCATAATCATCCATTTACAAGAAACCCCCTCCACAATTGCTAATTTGCAAATATGCAAATTAGCCCCTCCCATCACAAAATTCCGGCCATGAAGGAGCAAAGGAAAACAGGCCGAAACGGAATACAAACTGGCAACTTCAAAAAATTGATCCCGTAATAAATTACAGGAAAACCCCGCGACCGTATATACATAGCCGTATTTGTATTCCGACCGAATACAAATGCAAAGAGACAAAATCTACACTGTACAATAATAGGATCCGGCTTAAACCAAAGCCCGCTAGTATTATCCGTTTGATCATGATCCGTGCAATACCGCACGTACAAGATCAAACCCTGCCATATCTCCATAGGGCCTCTACAGCGTTTTGCCCGAAACTTGAGAAACTGTCTGTGGGGGACTCTATTGACTCGCCAGTACATTTGGTTATGGATTTAACCACTAGCACGTCAGAGGTATTAGCCATACGTAACGGGCCACCAGGTATTGACCAAAAGGGACGTCTGTGAGCGAACTCATCCTGACACCCTACTGAGCCTGTCAGTGACAATATCCGTACAGTCCGGTCCGTTCTTCTATGAGCATCGCATGGCGGTCCTAGGGAATTGGTAAAAGTCAGACCCCCAAAAGCGGTACAAGTCGTGGCGGAGTGTAGCCCAGAACACCCTGAGATACTGCTGGAATACCTACCAGTAAATCTCCTGCCTCGGCCGAGGGCTTTGTGTAATGGCTCTCCTAGACACAGCGCGACCTCACCCCCAATACCGAGAGAGACGAAACCCTGACGATCCGCTCACTGCCTCCATGTGGCTCAGGACAGTACCCAACTAAAACCTGTTTGCACGACTCCTTTGACCCATGGTAGGGTAGTAATCAAAGTACTGTGGGAACTCACACGAGACAAATGATGATCTCAGGTCGATGAACTAACCTGTACACATGTCACCAGGGAACTGCTATCTGACGTCAGGTATAAGACCAACTAGCATGCTCCCGGCAAGTCCTGTCTGGTGTACTCATAACCCAATGAGCACCTCTATACATCTTAGGTGAACCAACTGACACCAATGGCTTGTGAGACCGGCCACCGCCCCTCATCGGGGTCTCGACTGTATACACTAGTCTACTATTGGAGTATCGATGCCTAGTCTCGAAACTCCCACAACTAGGGACCTTTTAAGGATGTGCTTATAGACCCCAGCTCCCACGTATATGATCGCCATCATACTGCTGGTCGTCAAGCAAGAATCTTAAGGACTCTATCAGCGTGCAATAGCGACCTGTAAGGTTACCTAAAGCGGTACACGATGATAAAGATAAACCAGATAGCATACTATCATCTTGAGTAAGACTGTCCTACCGGTATAGGTCCTCGCTCCATCATTGCAATCACGTGCCTGTGATCCAATAATTGACTCTGAGGGCACTATATCCAACAATCTCCTACTTACACTCAAGGCTAATTATTGCGATGTAGCATACTCACAGCCTGTGTGATACCGAGCACCCAACTCCTCTACTAGTCAGTCTCACAAAGCTCGTTTGCGAAACTATTGCGTTCGAGAAATAGCCTCAGTGAGTGGATCCGCCCTGATGTTTCTTTCTATGTCTCTCTTTATCTCAAGTTCGCGGAGAAAGCCATCTCCCGAAATGAGCAATACCTGTCTTAGAATATGTTTGGATATTTGATGGGACCTAGTTCATGAATGAACTCTAAATCCAAACTTCTTAGACTGTATCGTCAACTTAAATCAATCTGCATGCTGCGCCATGCCTCCCTCAGTATCCTCTTGGACCACCTGTCCAAAATACTGCCCCTCGTCAAAGGGAAAACTATAACTCTGATAGCCACTCTGTCATCCATGTCACCTTAGAAGCCTGGAATGATAACTGTCTCTTAAAAGAGACTGTTGTTATCATATCCCTAGAACATCCACTTATGTTCTAAAACTGTATCTGAATCTTTCTACAGAATTGAATCAATATCAACTTACAGCATCTCATTTAAAAACAATATCTGGTGTGGTACTTGACATCTCATGATCAACTCAATTGCCTAAGCAAGTGATCTGCCGATGATGCACATCCCTCTCCCCTTTAGTCTGTAAGACACCTTTGGAGAGGGTGACTCCATCATCTGCAGGTATACTACCTTGCCAGGAGTCTTCCATTCTAAAACACCTTTAGAATGCTGTCTAAGTACCCAGAATGGGAAACCACCCAAATCTAGATCTAAAACCATAGATCAAGTGACCAGAATGTCTGATATAATATCCAAGTCCTATGTGGAGAAACCACCGTGTGACAACCAAAGTATAACCGATGGTAGTATAGGAATTTCATTTCCTACTCTGTGTATGTCATCCAAATACCAGGACATTACACCCTACTACCTTCTTAACAGATCCATCCCCTATTCTCATAAAGTCAAACCTATGACTGTCACATCAGAAATAGATGATCTATCTCCGTTATATCTGCTTTAGTCCATAAATAGACATAAGCCACCTGTCCACTATGCTTCCGCTGCTCCCACTGACTACGACAACCCTCTGGCAGAGTCATATAGACGTGCACTTCTAAAGCTTGTTTAGAACGACGCTATACTCATCCTCCTGCCGGGTCTTATTTCCTGGAAGAACAGTAGTGTCAAATCTGGGTAAACAAGAACCTCCCTGTCACCGTTCTTGAGGCTACCGAAGTACCTCTCGAGTGCCTGAGGTTACCCACCATATCTGCGGAGTGGCCAATGGAATGTCAAACCAGATTGAATCTTTAGGTTCTTATCAAATTTTCAGTAATCGTTTGCGGTTCTGGAATTGCTTCCAGTTCTACCATACTCCCACTACTGTTTTCTGAAAAAATCCATTTTTATTAAAACTGTGGCGAGTCAAGAACAATATCACTATTTATCTTCCAGATGGTAGAAAGTCAACCCTCGTCATAGCCCGGGTCAACCCACAAACAGCCATTACAGAAACGTGCCTTGAGTTATCCGGAGTCTGGTTTTAAGCATAAGCCGGACAACTCCCTGTACCTTAACATCGTTAAGATATGAACTGTTCTATATCCAATATAGAAACAGAGGCACTAATTTAATTGAACCAGATTCAAATCATGCAGCTATCTCCAGTGCATGTCAACTAAATGGAGAGAGGACGAACATCATTACTCAACTTAGGAATGCTTCCAATTATGAGTAACCTGAAAGAGAAGCATGTTCTCTTAATCATTATTATTAACTGAATACCATTTACAAGTATCTACATCTTCGATCACCTTGAAGAATCCCGATACTTGCAATACCTGGTTTTCTACTTTATTCTTATACCAATAACTTCTCAAAACTTCGACCTTGCATTTCTACGAAACACATGTCTAAGAACTAGAGAAGTCACAAGTAAACAGAATATAGTAGGAGTACCAACCCCTCTGTCCTTATGGACACTGGACAACATACTATACTCTGTATAAGTCCCCTGAGTCTAATAACTCATACCCTGTGCGTCGTAGGTTGAAAACTGTACTTATGGTTAAGAAGAATTACACCGCTGTTCAATGTTCTTTACCTAACCATCCACTGATATAGGTAAAAGTCATAGACATAATTTCAAAAAGTTCTATCTCACTCTATAAAAATAGACGTACAGATATATCAATTTGAAATTGGTACATAACAATAGATATTCAAAACCAAATAGCTGCCATCCGGCAAACTGCCCAGGCGATTTCCTCAAATATCACCAATTACAATGAATCCCGATATAATGAAGATAATCACCCAATTCCCAATAACTTACTCCCACTCATCATCTGTAAAACCATACAGATGTGAGAATCATAACTGGTAAATACATACCCTGGAGCAAGTGTCTAATTGGGAAATCAGATTTCTTTTAACAATACACAGTGAAACTGAAATATGTAAATGTTTGCTAGGGGTATTCGGGTATTCCTAGTAATGCCTCTTCCATTATCAGATTCACAACTGTAACCATATATTTCTTTGCCATCTCTCCAAATCCCTTTATATGTCTTTAGTCATTACCTTCTGTACACCCTCTTTGGCTAAATGGTTTTCTTCCTTCCCTACCGTTCGGCACCAGCCTGTGGTTTGGAAGAAGACTATCCAATAAGCATAATGGGTGTACTGTCCAAATCCTAGGAGCACTCGCAACCCGAGAGAAGGTAAAGATAAAAGACAACTGAATGAACCTTATTCCTATTTCTCCTGAACCAGAATCCATCCCTGAACTGGAACAAGTTCCTTTCGAGTTCGTATATAACCATACGATGGAGTATCCAATAAACTGTAGATCTTCGTAGTGATACGGAGTGTCCTGGAGAAATACAAAGATGATTTAGGATTGGCGAAGAAATACTTGGTTTGGTCGTGAATAGCAGTCGCAATTTACTTTGCCCTTTTACTAATCCCTTGATCTGTCTTTACTTAATACCTTCTGTACACCTTTTAGGCTAGATGGTTTTCTTCATTCCCTACCGGTCGGCACCTGCCTATGGTTTGGAAGAAGACTATCCAATAAGCATAATAGGTGTACTGTCCTAATCCAAGGAGCACTCGCAACGTGAGAGAATGTAAAAGGAAAAGACAACTGAATAGTCGTATTCGTTTTCTACAGAACCGGAAACCATCCTCGAATAAATTCCATCGTGTTCGTATATAACCATACGATTGTTTTATCTACGTTCGTAGTAATACGGGGTGTCCTGGAGAAAAGCGTAAAAGTAGGAGTGGCAATGAGGTATGCAACTCTGACAATCAAAAAGCCAGTCTTATAAGAAGGTTCTGTCAACTTGGTCACTGAGTCATTGTCACGGGTCGGGTCATGGTCGCTTCCAAAGAAAGAGAGAAAAGAAACACTCAGCGTACACTTTAACTTAGATTAGAATGGTTATCACTTTATCTAATCAGGAAACCTCCTACTGTATCGACAAATTCTCCTCCAAACCTGAAAGAAGAATTAGTCGGGATCACCTGAGGAGTAAACCAACTCATCAGTGGGAATCGGGATCCAACTATCATTGCATGATAACATGACGGAATCCACTCACATCACCACACTCTAGAAGGTATGCGCATATCTGGCAAGTTTCAGTTTCTTTAGAAACTCCCGATGTGTGTTTTTACCCCTAGGACCCAAGTGACCTTGACGGAGTCAACAAATCAAAGAGTCCTAGTCAAGTTCAACCCGTCATTTTCTGGATTGCATTAAACCCACCCGTACGTGCCCTTGACGGAGTCAACAAGGCCGCACGACTGTCCTAATCAATCCCATATCCATGCTACAAACAAGCACCACTTAGCTACCGTACACTACGCCTTGACAGAGTCAACAAACGCAGCACGAATACTAAATAATACCTGTAAGAAATGACGGTGGGCTACGTCTAGTTTTTGGGGAAAAACTTTTAACATAATGAACTTGATATCGTTGAAGGAACTGCATAGCTTTTTATAAAAATATAGTGACGAAAACCTTTTGCTAAGAGGTCACTCCCGGTGAAGGGATCTCGGCTCTTCCCCCGTAGAATGAGGTGCAGGATATTCCAACTGAATACCACGGTGCAAAGTAAAAATTAATCGACTATAGTGTAGTTATTACCCTGACGCAAACTTCTATGCAAGGGGTCACTCCCGGTGAAGGGATCTCGGCCCTTGCCTCGTCGACTGAGGTGCTGGATATTCATAACCGAATACCACTATGCAAAACAAAAGAGAACGTCCTTGCAATAACAGCTATTTTTGAAAAATGTTCCAACAACATCAGAATAGGTTTGTTTAGCTTGCATTGATCCGAATCAATGCAGTCCCATCAATTAATCACACCACAAAAGAACGAAAATACGATGTATGTATATGTCATCCGCATTCGCCACTTAGTCCCGTCATCACCCGTTAGGTTACTTAACTAACGACAGAGCGGGGACAGGACTAGCGCGGGTGTAAAACATATACATCTACTAGTACATATATCAATATATAATAATCGCTCAAGGCGTGATAAAATGCAACATCAAGAAAATTAATAAGCATCACAGAACAATACAGATAATCCGGAAGCCTCGGGTTTCACAGAGCCGCAGCTGAAACCCGACGTTCCCGTTGTCGTGTAGATAGCCTGTGCAATGAAATCCTAGACCCCTACGGGCGCGGCAAGTTACCCGCTAAAACCTGAAGCGAGACGGCCGCCTTCAACAACGTGAATGGACCACCCAGCACTTTATGGAATCCGGTAACTTGAGCACCCCTCCTTGGGTCAACCTGTTCCCCCTACGAGTGCAGCGAATAGCCCGCCAATTCTAGAGTGAAGCCCCCTCCGTCTCAAAGCCATGAGATGCGGGCACGTTGCCCTTTAGAACCCGGCTATCCGTGCACCCCACCGCGGGGTAATCCTAATACAGAAAGTAAAATATAGATACAACGGGTACATCGACCTCAGCCCAGTCGTGCTCCAAAAGAATAATATACAAACAGGCAGTAATGGCAGTCCACATGTCGGACGCTCGCCCCGCAATATCAAATGTACATTATAATACCAAAATGGCACTAACATTGCATCCAGGCTATCCACCACGACAAATCCGCAACATCACAGCACAACACAGAACATCAACGTGAATGTCACGTTCGCAAATCCGTCTAAAAGGGCTATAGCAGTTAGACAGGATTTACCGATCAAATGACATTCACGGTCGCAGATATGCAAAATAATTCTGGGCCCAAACAGAATATACCAAAAACCCCAATTTCAAATATAAAGATCACTGTAGCAAAATGGCATTGCGTTGACCCTTGACAGCGGCGGAACCGCGGCCGGAACATGTGTTTGGCCACGGTTCCGCGGTCTTCCTGTAGCATCACAATACAAGATTTCTACAGAATTCTTAAATTCACCTGCTCAGATTTCTGCGACACTCCAAATATTTTTTCGAGCAGAAAAAAATTCGACAGAAAACTGATGCATTTGAAATCGCAATTTTTGGGAACTTCGTTCGATCGAGTTCTGAACACGTTAGAGCAAGCTAGACTAGGTTAATGGCGTGGCTCTGATACCATGTAGGACAACGGTAGCGCCCCGGCCGTCTATCCGAGGCCAAAATGCGGAAACAAAAAATTTTCTTGACTTTAGACCGTCACTACCGCATCCTAAAAACCCGTATCGTAACCATTAACCTACTACTAGCAAATAAGAGATGGGATAGAATGCTATACCGGTCTTTGGCCACCATTCCGATCTCCTCGCGGAATCTCCGGACTTCATCTCCTCGTCGGAACGGGCACCACATCGCCGGGTTCTTTTACGGGCTCCCACCTGTGGACCGAGGCAACTCGATCACGAAGTTGGCGAGCCGACGTGCTCAAGAATACTGTAGTTGAAGTGTAGGATGGTTTGTCTCTCACGGATATGAAGTTCCCATAATGATGGAGGAATGAACAATGGAAAATGATCTTGGGATTTTTGTTTTATGCAAAAATTGAGAACAAGAATTTTTTCCACACCAAAAATTAATCCTCCCCCTCAAGAAGTGGCCGGCCCCTTATCTAAAATGGGAGAGATGAAAAACCATGAAGGGAGGTGAGTGTAGAAAAGCAAGAGGTGATCATAACCTATGTGAAGATAATGAGGAAGTAATATCACATCAATTTCTAATCCAAATCCAAATCAATTCTCATCTCATTAATGCTAGTCATGATGAAAGAAAAAAGCAAAGATGCTAGATCCATCATAATCATCCATTTACGAGAAACCCCCTCCACAATTGCTAATTTGCAAATATGCAAATTAGCCCCTCCCATCACAAAATTCCGGCCATGAAGGAACAAAGGAAAACAGGCCGAAACGGAATACAAACTGGCAACTTCAAAAAACTGATCCCGTAATAAATTACAGAAAAACCCCGCGACCGTATATACATACCCGTATTTGTATTCTGACCGAATACAAATGCAAAGAGACAAAATCTACATTGTACAATACTAGGATCCGGCTTAAACCAAAGCCCGCTAGTATTATCCGTTCGATCATGATCCGTGCAGTACCGCACGTACAAGATCGAACCCTGCCATATCTCCATACGGCCTCTACAGCGTTTCACCCGAAACTTGAGAAACTGTCTGTGTGGGTCTCTAAAAACTCGTCAATACATTTGGTTGTGGATTTAACCACTAGCACGTCAAAGATATTAGCCATACGTTACGGGCCGCCAGGTATTGACCAAAAGGGACGTCTGTGAGCAAACTCATCCTGACACCCTACTGAGCCTGTCAGTGACAATATCTGTACAGTCCGGTCCGTTCGTTTATGAGCATCGCATGGCGGGCCTAGGGGGTTGGTAAAAGTCAGACCCCCAAAAGCTGTACAAGTCATGTCGGAGTGTAGCCCAGAACATCCTGAGATACTACTGGAATACCTACCAGTAAATCTCCTGCATCGGCCGAGGGCTTCGTGTAATGGCTCTCCTAGACACAGCGCGACCTCACCCCCAATACCGGGATAGACGAACCCCTGACGATCCGCTCACGGCCTCCATGTGGCTCGGGACTTTTCCCAACTAAAACCTTTTTGCACGTCTCCTTTATGCCATTGTAGGGTAGTAATCAAAGTACAGTGGGAACTCACACGAGACGAATGACGATCTTAGGTCGATGAGCTAACCTGTACACAAGTCACCAGGGAACTGCTATCTGACGTCAAGTATAAGACCAACTAGCATGCTCCCGGCGAGTCATGTCCGGTGTACTCATAACCTAATGAGCACCTGTATACATCTTAGGTGAACAAACTGACACCAATAGGTTGTGGGACCGGCCACCGCCCCTCGTCGGGGTCTCGACTTTATACACTAGTCTACTAATGGAGTATTGATGCCTAGTCTCGAAACTCCCACAACTAGGGACTTTTTAAGGATGTGCTTATAGACCCCAGCTCCCACGTATATGATCGCCATCATACTGCTGGTCGTCAAGCAAGAATCCTTAGGACTTTATCAGGGTGCAATAGTGACCTGTAAGGTCACCTAAAGCAGTATACAATGATAAAGATAAACCAGATAGCATAATAACATCTTGAGTAAGACTGTCCTACCGGTATAGGTCCTGCCTCAATCATTGAAATTACGTGCCTGTGATCCAATAATTGACTCTAAGGGCACTATATCCAACAGTTACGTAGGGCTAATACCTCTGACATGCTAGTGGTTAAATCCACAGCCAAAATATTGACGAGTCTTCATAGTCCCCAACAGACAGTTTCTCAAGTTTCGGGCGAAACGTTGTAGAGGCCGTATGATATATGGCAGGGTCCGATCATATACGTACGGTATTGCACGGATCATGATCGGGCGGATCATACTAGTGGTCTTTGGTTTAAGCCAGATCCTAGTATTAGATTTGTTGGATTACTTTAGTCTCATCGCATTCGCATTCAGTCGAAATGCGGGTGCAGGTATGTATATACAGGTGATGGGTATCCTTGTGATCCGTCACGAGTTTACTTTAGATGTTGTCGTATCTTTTTGTTGTAGCAAACATTTAGATTAATGTTTGCTTATGGAAATAATGAGCTAGAATTCATCATGACATGCATTAAATGTGACATAGACATTCATGGTGACTCATGGTCTCTTTTTGTTTGTAAATGTCACATTATATGATGGTTTTGTGATGATATGATATGAAGAGAGAGAGAGGAGGGCTGCCATGAGGGTGAGCTCTCATATTATTATTCTTCTCTCTCTCCCTTTTCAATATAGAAATCACAAAAGAAAAGAGAGAGGAAACTTCTTCTTCTTCTTCTTTCTTCCCTCGCTCATTATCTCCATCAATGGCTTCATCTCTAACCTCCATCCAAAGCAATGGATGCAAGAGACAAAGTGATCACAAACATTCTCTACAACACCTTGGACACGTCGGCTAGCACACTTCGTACCCGAGTTGCTTCGGATGAAGCGGGAGCCCGTAAAAAGACTCATAAATGTGGTGCCCTTTCCGAAGAGGAAATCAAGACCGGAGATGTCGCGAGGAGCTTGGGATGGTGGCCAAAGACCGAAGGACATGGATCGATCGGTATAGCTTTCCAACCCTCTCTCTAGATTGCTAGTTGTAGGTTAATGGTTCAATCCGGATTTTAAGCATACAATAGCGCCGGTTTTCAAGTCAAGAAAATTTTCGTTCCGCATTTTGGCCTCGGAAAGACGGCCAGGGCGCTACCGTAGTCTTACATAGTATCAGAGCCACGCCATTAACCTTTACTAGCTTGCTCTAACGTGTTTGGAACTTCGATCGAACAAAAATTCCGAAACCGCGATTTCAAAATGTGCAGTTTCTGTCGAAATTTTTTTGTTGTCAAAAAATTATTTAGTATGTTGCAGAAATACGTGCAGGCATTTATAAGACCACTGCAGAAATTTGGTTGCATGAAGACACTGTTCCGCCACAGAACCGCGGCAGTAAACCTCTTTTGGCCGCGGTTCCGCCGTCACTTTGTGCCTTCAATGCACCATTTTTCCTACAGTGGTCTCTGTGTTGGAATTGTGGTTTCTGGTAATTTTGTTTTGAGCCCAGTTTTGTTTGAGTACTGGGAATTGTGCTTGGGGCTCACTTCGGGAAGTTTTGTCGATCGAAAATTTAAATATTTTAGTTCACAGTATTTACATTATATCTGCGACCGTGAATGTCATTTGATCGGTAAATTCTGTCTAATTTCTATAGCCCTTTTAGACGGATTTGCGAACGTGACATTCACGTTGATGTTCTGTGTTGTGCTGTGTTGTTGCGGTTTTGTCGTGGTGGATAGCCTGGATGCAATGGTAGTACAGTTTGGTTGTATTTGTACATTTGATATTATGGGGCGAGCGTCCGACATGTGGACTGCCGTCACTGCCTGTTTGTATATTATTCTTTTATGGCACGACCGGGCTGAGGTCGATGTACCCGTTGTATATATTTTACTTTCTGTACTAGGATTACCCTGCGGTAGGGTGAACGGATAGCCGGGTTCTAGACGGCAATGGGCACGCATCTTACGGCTTTGAGATGGAGGGGCCTTCACTCTAGAATTGGCGGGCTATTCGCCGCACTCATAGGGGGTACAGGTTGACCCAAGGAGGGGTGCTCAAGTTACCGGATTCTGTGAAGTGCTTGGTGGTCCATTCATATTGTTGAAGGGGCTGCCTCGCTTCAGGTTTTGGCGGGTAACTTGCCGCGTCCATAGGGGTCTAGGATTTCATTGCACAGGCTATCCACATGACCAGGGGAACGTCGGGCTTCAGTAGCGGCTCTATGAAACCCGGGGATCCCAGATTATCTGTATTGTTCTGTGATGCTTATTACATTTCTATGATGTTGCTTTTTATCACGCCTTGAGCGATTATTATATATTGATATATATACTAGTAGATGTTGTATATGTTTTACACCCGTGCTAGTCCAGTCCCCGCTCTTTCGTTAGTTAAGTAACCTAATGGGTGATGACGGAACCCAGTGGTGAATGCGGATGTCATATATGTACATCGTATTTTCGTTCTTTATTGGTGTGATCAATTGATGGGACTGCATTGATTCGGATCAATGCAAGCTAAACAAACCTATTCTGATGTTTTTGGAACATTTTTCAAAAAGCTGTTATTGCAAGGACGTTCTCTTTTGTTTTGAACAGTGCTATTCAGTTGGAATATCCTGCACCTCAATCGACGAGGAAAGGGCCGAGATCCCTTCACCGGGAGTGACCCCTTGGACAGAAGTTTGCGTCAGGGTAATAACTTCACTATAGCCGATTGCTTTTTATTTTGCATCGTGGTATTCAGTTGGAATATCCTGCACCTCATTCTACGGGGAAAGAGCCGAGATCCCTTCACCGGTAGTGACCTCTTTAGCAAAGGTTTTCGTCACTATATTTTTATAAAAAGCTATGCAGTTCCTTCAACGATATCAGGTTCATTGCGTTAAAGGTTTTTCTCCAAAGACCAGCCATAGCCCTCCGTCAATTCTTATGGAAATTATTTAGTATTCGTGCTGCATTTGTTGACTCCGTCAAAGCGTAGTGTACGGTAGCTAAGTGGTGCTTTTTGTAGCATGGATATGGGATTGGTTAGAACAGTCGTGCGGCATTGTTGACTCCGTCAAGGGCACGTACGGGTGGGTTTAAAGTAATCCAGATAATGACGGGTTGAACTTGACTAGGACTCTTTGATTTGTTGACTCCGTTAAGGTCACTTGGGTCCTAAGGGTAAAAACACACATCGGGAGTTTCTAAAGAAACTGAAACTTGCCAGGCATGCGCATACCTTCTGGAGTGTGATAATGTGAGTGGATTCCATCACATTATCATGCGATGATAGTTGGATCCCGATTCCCACTGATGAGTTGGTTTACTCCTCGGGTGATCCCGACTAATTCTTCTTTCAGGTTTGGAGGAGAATTTGAGGATACAGTGAGAGGTTTCCTGATTGGATAAAGTGATAAACATTCTGATCTAAGTTAGAATGCACGCTGAGTGTTTCTTTTCTCTCTTTCTTTGGCAGCAACCATGACCCGACCCTTGATTATGACTCAGTAACCAAGTTAACCGAACTTCTGGCTTTTGGATTGTCAGAGTCGCATGCCTCATTGCCACTCCTACTTTTACCCTTTTCTCCAGAACACCCCGTATTACTACGAACGTCCACTTCCATTGGATAAAACCATCGTATGGTTATATACGAACTCGAACGAACGTATTCGAGGATGGTTTCCGGTTCTGGAGAAAATGAATAGGACTATTCAGTTGTCTTTTCCTTTTACCTTCTCTCAGGTTGCGAGTGCTCCTTGGATTAGGACAGTACACCTATTACGCTTATTAGATAGTCTTCTTCCAAACCATAGGCAGGTGCGAACTGTGTACAGAAGGTATTAAGTAAAGACAAATAAAGGAATTAGTAAGAAGGCAAAGTAAATTGCGACAGCTATTCATGACCAAACCAAGTATTTCTTCGCCAATCCTACATCACCTTTGTATTTCTCCAGAACACCCCGTATCACTACGAAGATCCACAGTTTATCTGGATACTCCATCGTATGGTTATATACGAACTCGAAGGAACTTGTTCCAGTTCGGGGATGGATTCTGATTCAGGAAAAATAGGAATAAGGATTATTCAGTTGTCTTTTATCTTCACCTTCTCTCAGGTTGTGAGTACTCCTAGGATCAAGAGAGTACACCTATTATGATTAATGGATAGTCTTCTTCCAAACCATAGGCTGGTGCCGAATGGTAGGGAAGGAAGAAAACCATTTGGCCTAAAGGGGTGTACAGAAGGTAATGACTAAAGACATATAAAAGGATTCGGAGAGATGGCAAAGAAATATACGGTTACAGTTGTGAATCTGATAATGGAAGAGGCATTACTAGGAATACCCGGATATCCGTTCGAAACATTTACATGTTTCAGTTTCACTGTGTATTGTTAATAGAAAACTGATTTTCCAATTAGACACTTGCTCCAGGATTTGTATTTACCAGGTATGATTCTCACATTTGTATGGTTTTACAGATGATGAGTGGGAGTAAGTTATTGGGAATTGGGTGATTATCCTCATTATATCGGGAATCATTGTAATTGGTGATATTTGAAGAAATCGCCTGGGTTGTTTGCCGGACGGCAATATTTGGTTTTGAATATCCGTTGTTATGCACCAATTTCAAATTAATATATATGTACGTTTATTTTTATAAAGTGAGATATAACTTTTTGAAATTATGTCTATGACATTTACCTATATCAGTGGATGGTTAGGTAAGGAGCATTAAACAACGGTGTAATTCTTCTTAACCATAAGTACAGTTTTCAACCTACGACACACGGGGAATGAGTTATTAGACTCAGGGGACTTATACAGAGTATTGTACGTTGTCCAGTGTCCAAGAGGACAGAGGAGTTGGTACTCGTACTGTCACATCCCGAAAGTACGGAACATGACCGGCACTTAAACTACGAAACGTCTTGAGGCGTACGTAATCTATGTAAGCCGAAAACCCAGAAATCCAAACCAAGAAAAGTAGTAGAGTGATGAAAAAACAACTTAAACCAAGTAGTTTTAAAAGCATAAACCGAATTATGCATTTTTTTTAAAAAAAATCATCAAGTATTTCTTGAAATTTCGGCAGAGTCTCCTTTGTAAATACTGGCTCCCAAACGGGATACAACATGAATAGTATATGAAATCAATAAAAGGCATCCCTAAGCGGAAGCTAGCTCTTTGTCAATCGACGGTCACAACCACACAAGCAATATAATATACAACGCCAAGGGCGAGGATCAAAACTCAAAAGGAAACTCAAAACAACAAGAAATCCACAGAAATACAACGCGCGACTCTAAGGTCGAAAGAATAATATCACCGGTCTCTATCTCAAAAATAAATACATGTTTGGTTGATGGAATTTATTAGATACAACTGAATAATATTATACAAGGTAATATGATGGGTACGAACCAATAAACCCACCTACTAGCAAGTTACCCGAACGAAACTGTGCCCGCAAAGCCGTAATAAAACCTGTACGGCAAACCTGCAAGAAACTGGGGCACAACGGGGGTGAGTTGCCAACTCGTGAATAGAAAAACATCTACGAATAGAAATTGCATGTATGTCGCAATCCTAGGTCATACGATCATAACATATAATCCTCAAATATAACCAGCAGTCTATAACAATGACTAGGGTAAATATCTAACCCAAGTGTAATCCCATATGCCCGTGTCAGTGCCTCAGGTAGCAATATATCATATGGATGATGTATGAATGCATGAAACAGAATGCATGTACTGAAGAAAACTGCTTTCATAAATTAGTGAGATTTCTGTATTTTTAAAATGAGGTATCATAATGAAATCAGCATAAAACAGTGCCTAGCATCGGCACAAAACGTAATCCCAATATCTCGATATCTCTGTATCACAGTCTATGTACCTCAATATCTCGAAATCTCAATGTCTCAATCACAATGACTAGGGCGCCGTCTGTCCAGGCCGGCCCCTACCATCCATCTCATGACCACGACGGTATGCTCCGGATATCCGACGCATCGGGTAATATCACCGGTCGGTCGTGCTCCCCTGCACTGGCTCAACGTCAACAACACGATCTTCTTGCCCCGGGGTACCGCACCGGGCCTACCATGTACCCGAAACGGTTCATCCATCTCCTCGAATCGGGTCTCGAAATCCATCAGCAAACTCATGGTGGACGACTCATACATCGTGGGAAAACCGCACTTTTTATTTAAAAGAGAAGAAAGAAGCTTATACAAGTTTTGCGGTTTTCCCCTAAATCCAGAAAATCTCATGGAAATCCTAATCCAAATCATCAATAGCATGTAAAACCATGAATATAGGCATGAGAATCCATGAATACGGCATAACAATGAATAACAGTATGCATGAAGTGACAAGTAATAACTACAATATCTAAGCTGGCATATAAGGTAAGTACACTAATATTATGTCAAACTACTAGCTATCAAGCTACGTTAAGACATAATATTTTCTAAGGTGTACGTGACATGGCAATTACCGATGAAGATGTGTGTGAGCCGGCAAGTAAGTGTACGTGGTACATACGGATCATCGGTAATGTTGCTGGTGTTCTAACAGCATAATATCAACAATGCAATATGAAATAACAATGTAAGTATGCGATGCGGAGCGAGCAACCATATTGTGCGGGAGCTAAATATTAAACAATGGTGCCATTTTAAATAACACGAATTGTGGGGTTTTGAAAATAAGGGCTACGGTGTTTTTAAGAAAGGATACGTCTTTTGAAATATCCGTAGATCCTTTGACCTGTCTTTTAAAATACCCATGATCCGCTAGTTTTGAAATAGGTAGGAGTCTAATCTAATCTAACAACTACACTAAATTATACGGCTGAACAAACAAGCTGAACTACAGGTAAGGAAACCGCCTATCATCTGAGTCGATACATATACATACCTGTAAATGTATAGTCGGTGATCCCGCCTCAATAATATCATATCCGATACCATATCAATAATCAGACATCCCAAGTCAAGAGTGCGGATCAATCATCAATATATAGCTCGTACGTAAATCCGTCGTACGGCATCCCAAATCTGGGTACGGGTCAATATCACATTCATCATACTATTCATCTGGTATCCTTTTTATCAAATATCATGATCGGGGTACTGATCTGCGTCTAGTACAATACTGATACCGCCTAAGTATGCATGCACGTGTGTGAAACACTACGTCAAGGACCCGCTACAACGTCATGTCGTATCTCAAATACGAACCCTGCCATATCACCGATCTCACGGCCTCAAATCAAATCTCATCGACTCATCTCAAATCCCAAGTACTATCCTCATCTTCCATGTATGTATATATGAATGTATATATGCATAGTCCCATACCCATGCGTATATACATATATACACATCCCCATCTACGCACAAGAAAGTAATGTATGAAAGTCTGTGTGTGCGTATATGGGTATAACAACTACTCTAGGGTTTCGCAACTAACCCAAAGCTAATCCATGAACACATAATCATATCATGAATAAATATTCTCGTATCATAAAACACCTATATAAACATATATATATATATGAACTATACTACGGACTGCGGGGGTGCTATACGCCATCCACCCGACTTCTCCCCGTAGATATAAATCTATCACCTGGTCATTGCCCGCCGGTGCCGACGTCGCCATGCGCTTGCTTGTCGTCTCGAAGTCCACATTGGGTACCTACATATCATAACTCACCGTATCGCATTAAAACCAAATTCGAAATCGAAACGGCATACGAAAATCAAATCGGCACGCGTATCACGCATAGGTCAAAACCTATCGCCTACGCAGGCAAGAATAGCCAGAACAACTCTCGATGTCGATGTACAAACATCAAACCATCGAGAAAAACCCAAACACTCTCATTTGCACATTCACGAACACTAATTATACTATAAAATATGTTAGAATTCACAAAAACCCCAAATTCACCTTAAAAGCCATTTTTCCGAAAATCTAGCAAGCAAAAATTACCCGTTTTAGTACAAAACTCGACGTTTAAACAAATCTAGTGGCCATAATACTTATTAAATATCTTAAATAAGTCATAAAAACAATTTCCATAATTTAATCTCATTAAATTTCATTAACCCCAAAATTCTAGTTTACAAAATTTCCAATTTTAACAATTTTATAGCAAAAATACACAAACAACAATTTAGCTTGGATTTTCATGAACTAAAGGCATTAAACCACTCAATATACTATTTATAATGACATGTAAGCTTAATTAGAATTTTTTCTCACCAAAATATAATTATTTTAAAAACCTGGTTTACAATTTATATAATTATCACAATTTAAATCAACAAAAATGCAAACTAGCAAATTAATTTGATTTAGAAAAACATTGATATGTCAAATACATCCCACACCCATAGTCTCACAACACAAAACCCTAACTAGATTTTTCCCAAATCCTAATCTAAACCTTCTCTTGCAAACCCACATCTTTCAATTAGACCGCAATTAAGCACCTAACAAGCTTCATTAAGGAATTTCAATCAAAAATGAACAATGGTTCAAAAGTTATACCTCACAAACCATGATCAAACTTAAAATCTAGACCTCCATTTTGAAATCCTTGCACCAAGATCCATGCGAAAGGAGATGAGGGAAAATGGGTAGGGCTTTGTTTTGAATTTTAGTTTAGATTTTGATGGGAATTGATGAATTTTTTTGAGGGAAAAATGAGGGAAGAAGAGGGGAGAGGGGGGCTGCTGTTGGCCTGCATAATTTGTCCAGGAAATGTGGGGGGGGGAGGGGTGAGGGAGGAGAGAGAGTGAGGTGGAGAAAGTGAGAAGAAAAGTCAAAGTCCACCTTTTACTTCTATCATTCTCTTTTCTTTTCTTTTCTTTTCTTTTGCAAAACGAGGACAATTGAGGGGGGGCTGCTGAATTCAGCCAAGGGGAAGGGAAAATGGGGGTGTGTGAGTGTCGGTATTGGTGTGGGGTGATGGAAAATGATAAATACTATACCCCAAACATCCATTTACACTAAATTCACTAAAAAAGCCTTTTTTCTTCAATAGTTTCTAAGCTGCTTTGGCAAACGATTTCGTTTCAGAAACAATATTTTACAAGTCAGTTTAGTGTGTCAAGAATTATAAAATTTGTATCAACCCATTCCAATTTATAATTTTCCCTAATTAAATGTATTAGTGACGGCTTCAAATAATATTAAAATAATTTTTTTTCACAAAATTTGAAATTTCACCAGTGGCTCAATAAATACCAAATACTAGCAATTACATAGCTAGAATATGTATATTTAATTTTTATAATAAAGATATTTGTATTTTGAGTTTTTACAGAAAACCCCCTTATTTTACCGATTTTCCGAAATTTCACCGAAACGATTTTCAAAACGTTACAACCTTCCCCCCTTAAAGAAATTCGGTCCTCGAATTTAAATTAAAAACTCCCCCAAATACTAAAATATCTAAGTAAAACCATCAAGTCGTCGGGGCTCCAAATTCATAAATACATAAAGCAAGTCGTAGCGCAGCGCATGCGCATGAAAAATGAGCATATAACTAAAAATCAAAACTCCGTCAAGCATCCCGCAATTATCGGAGTCTTGGTGAAGACACAATGTCTAAATCCCAAAATGAAAATCAATATGATATACATCATTAAAACATCTGGAAGCAATACATGCCAAATCTTCTTCAAATCGCTGTGCGATTCTCGCAGCACAGCACAGTGGCGGACGTCTATTGTAAGAAAATAACCATATACATATATACCTTTTATTTAAAATGTACGTTCCGCCGTTGTGGATAACAATTTAGAAGGGTTTCCTTGTTTAAACATCTCGTGTCATATCAGACACGTAGGTAAATACTGAGACTATATCTCGCTTTTTGGAATTCCCTTCGATAGCTATCAATGCATGCAAAATATATTCAGGTACTGTCCTCTGACTAGTCCTGCTCAGTATGAAAACACATAGCAAATATCATAAAAACGTACTGCTCTATAAGAAATCAATCCCAAAATACGCATATGAATACTACGTGCGTCTGGTGCACACGGAAATCAAAATCCATATATGTGCTATACATGCGCACAGAAACAACATCTAAGTGCATCGGGTGTGCACACAACATCTGTCATAGGCAACGTGTGTGCCTGACAGCAAGGACAGGTGCGTCTGACATGCACGAAGAATCTCGATTTAGTGCATCTGGTTTGCACCGAAATCGCTTCTCAAAACATGCGCTCAACATGCACGAAAATCAAAACCAGGTGCATCCATCATGCACGAAATCATGAAATCCAATATCAAGCACCGAACAAGCGCAAAATCAAATCAAGTGCACAAGGTGCATAAAACAAATATCGAGTATCACAATCGAATTCGAAGTCTAGTGCATCTAAGTGCACAAAATGCGTATCACTGCACTGCAAGCATATGTGAACTATACCGAGTGCAAAAACCAAATCGTATGCGTATATACGCACAAATCAACTCAACTGTATGAAATCCATATAATCACAAACATGAGAAACCAAGGCACGAAAACTATCTCAAGTGCAACAACTGTGCCAAAATCCTAAATACTAAGTAGGTGCAACCATGGCGCATGAAAACAAATATCATGAAACTCAATCATCAAAATCAATCATGCGAATAGATCGTCCAAAATACGCAAAATCAAGTATGGCGGAATAGTCCCGCTCAAGCACATCCTCCAACAATCTCTGGCCAATTGCTGTGGTCACTCATAGCATGTCTCGTCGACGATCCTGAACTCTGGCCTGCCGGTGTGCATAACATGACCACTCCTGGGTCCAAGTCTTCTCGTAATTTATTCCAGAAAGGTCATGTCGAAATCTCTCCCAAATCTCATCTCTGCCGAACTGTCCGGAAGTCATCGTCGCTTACTATATCTGTTCTTGTTCCGGAAAGGCTGCTTACTCATCACGACTCCTTCTGGAAGGTATATCCAAGTACAATGCCTCGGCATGCGTATCGCATCTCTGATGTCGGCGGAGTGGAACGTCGTCTCATCAAGATCTCGTACGAACCTCTTACTCCACTTTCTCTAATGTCGACTGCTTCGGACTCGTCTCATCATGGCTGCATAGACTGAGCTCCAACGGCTATCCTCGTATCTAGAGTCTCCCAAGAAATGCATCTCATCACCTAGCATCCGAATGAAGTCGAACCATCCGATCGATTCGTCAAAACCTCATAATCTCCCAAGAGCTCAACATCTTGGGTACAGTTTAATAGTATCGAGTACGTACCACAGCAACGGTGGTCCAGCTGTAGAAGGGCAAACCCAAGCCTCACTAATGGCGCCGTAGAACTGCCGCAAATCCTGAGGTTCAAAGGCTTTCATACGGTCATTATGTCGAGTTAGGGTTTCATTCTTCTAGAGGAACCATAGAATTGCCTGCATGTCTTTCCGAATACTTTAAACTTGGAATAATAGGTTTCTGACACTCGATCGTCTCTGTCGACTCTCAACGTCTCCGCGTGAAGTCGTCTCTAGCTGGAATAAATCTATCTGATGACCTCGCATCAGGGTAGTGAACGAACCACATGCCCTAGTCATTCATCCTCGATGACTAGTGACCTTCTATCATCTCTTAGTACAACTCGTACTGTAATAGCTCCAACATCTGTGGCGATATCTCGTCGTTCACAGCAACAACTGCCTTATTCGTCTGCACGCTGAACAGTGCTTCAATCGTCATGAATAAGCCATACGTCAACGGTCATCAAAATCTGGCCGGCCTCTATCAGTGGCTCAATCCTCTTGTGCAAATCGGCACGTCCGAGTAATCTTATACAGCAATCGACCCAACGCTTGTGGCGTGAAAACAAAATGAAAAGACACATCTCTGCAATCGTGTATCGCCGGAATCATGCCCTGGTCAGTCCTCGTTCTTGACGAGCTCATGCTGACCGCAACTCTAGCCATAGCTCTCCCTGCCCGTAATCGTGGCAGCAAAACCATAACTGGTACCGATGAGGCTAGATCAGGAATGAATATGATACCGAGTAAAGAAATGTATATCCTAAGGCTTCTTAATTGGAGTAGCGTATCGTAAGCATGCCGCGGAACATACCCACGGCACATCACTCTATTTTAGTCACCTATTCCATCAACCAAGGATCATCCTACGCTCTGAAGGTAAAACCTAACGCTCTGATACCAGCTTTGTCAAATCCCGAAAGTACGAAACATGACTGGCACTTAAACTACGAAACGTCTCGAGGCATACGTAATCTAAGTAAGCCGAAAACCCAGAAATCCAAACCAAGAAAAGTAGTAGAGTGAAGGAAAAACAACTTAAAACAAGTAGTTTTAAAAGCATAAACCGAATTATGCTTTTTTTTTAAAAAAAACATCAAGTATTTCTTGAAAATTTCGGCAGAGTCTCCTTTGTAAATACTGGCTCCCAAACGGGATACAACATGAATAGTATACGAATCAATAAAAGGCATCCCTAAACGGGAGCTAGCTCTTCGTCAATCGACGGTCACATCCACACAAGCAATATTATATACAACGCCAAGGGCGAGGATCAAAACTCAAAAGGAAACTCAAAACAATAAGAAATCCACAGAAATACAACGCGTGACTCTAAGGTCGAAAGAATAATATCACTGGTCTCTATCTCAAAAATAAATACATGTTTGGTTGATGAAATTTACTTCATACAACTGAATAATATTATACAAGGTAATATGATAGGTACGATACTAATAAACCCACCTACTAGCAAGTTACCCGAACGAAACTGTGCCCGCAAAGCCGTAATGAAACCTGTACGGCAAACCTGTAAGAAACTGGGGCACAACGGGGTGAGTTGCCAACTCGTGAATAGAAAAACATCTATGAATAGAAATCGCATGTATGACGCAATCCTAGGTCATACGATCATAATATATAATCCTCAAATATAACCAGCAGTCTATAACAATGACTAGGGTAAATATCTAACCCAAGTGTAATCCCATATGCCCGTGTCAGTGCCTCAGGTAGCAATATATCATATGGATGATGTATGAATGCATGAAACAAAATGCATGTACTGAACAAAACTGCTTTCATAAATTAGTGAGATTTCTGTATTTTTAAAATGAGATATCATAATGAAATCAGCATAAAACAGTGCCTAGCATCGGCACAAAACGTAATCCCAATATCTCAATATCTCTGTATCACAGTCTCTGTACCTCAATATCTCGAAATCTCAATGTCTCAATCACAATGACTAGGGCGTCGTCAGTCCAGGCCGGCGCCTACCATCCATCTCATGACCACGATGGTATCCTCCGGATATTCGACGCGTCGGGTAATATCACAGGTCGGTCGTGCTCCCCTGCACAGGCTCAACGTCAACAACACGATCTTTTTGCCCCGGGGTACCGCACCGGGCCCACCATGTACCCGAAACGGTTCATCCATCTCCTCGAATCGGGTCTCGAAATCCATCAGCAAACTCATGGTGGACGACTCATACATCATGGGAAAACCGCACTTTTTATTTAAAAGAGAAGAAAGAAGCTTATACAAGTTTTGCGGTTTTCCCCCAAATCTAGAAAATCTCATGGAAATCCCAATCCAAATCATCAATAGCATGTAAAACCATAAATATAGGCATGAGAATCCATGAATACGGCATAACAATGAATAACAGTATGCATGAAGTGACAAGTAATAACTACAATATCTAAGCTGGCATATAAGGTAAGTACACTAATATCATGTCAAACTACTAGCTATCAATCTAAGTTAAGCCATAATATTTTCTAAGGTGTACGTGACATGGCAATTACCGATGAAGATGTGTGTGAGCCGGCAAGTAAGTGTACGTGGTACATACGCATCATCGGTAATGGTGCTGGTGTCCTAACAGCATAATATCAACAATGCAATATGAAATAACAATGTAAGTATGCGATGCGGAGCGAGCAACCATAATGAGCGGGAGCTAAATATTAAACAATGGTGCCATTTGAAATAACTCGAATCGTGGGGTTTTGATAATAAGGGCTACTGTGGTTTTAAGAAAGGATATGTCTTTTGAAATATCCGTAGATCCATTGACCTGTCTTTTAAAATACCCACGATCCGCTAGTTTTGAAATAGGTAGGAGTCTACTCTAATCTAACAACTACACTAAACTATACGGCTGAACTAACAAGCTGAACTACAGGTAAGGAAACCGCCTATTATCTGAGTCGATACATATACATACCTGTATATGTATAGTCGGTGATCCCGCCTCAATAATATCATATCCGATACCATATCTATAATCAGACATCCCAAGTCAAGAGTGCGGATCAATCATCAATATATAGCTCGTACGTAAATCCGTCGTACGGCATCCCAAATCTGGGTACGGGTCAATATCACATTTATCATACTATTCATCTGTTATCCTTTTTATCAAATATCATGATCGGGGTACTGATCTACGTCTAGTACAATACTTATACCGCCTAAGTATGCATGCACGTGTGTGAAACACTACGTCAAGGACCCCGTACAACGTCATGTCGTATCTCAAATACGAACCCTGCCATATCACCGATCTCACGGCCTCAAATCAAATCTCATCGACTCATCTCAAATCCCAAGTACTATCCTCTTCATCCATGCTTGTATATATGAATGTATATTTGCATAGTCCCATACCCACACGTATATACATATAAACACATCCCCATCTACACACAAGAAAGTAATGTATGCAAGTCTGTGTGTGCGTATGTGGGCATAACAACTACTCTAGGGTTTCGCAACTAACCCAAAGCTAATCCATGAACACATAATCAAATCATGAATAAACATTCTCGTATCATAAAACACCTATATAAACATATATATATGAACTATACTACGGACTGCGGGGGTGCTATAAGCCATCCACCCGACTTCTCCCCGTAGATATAAATCTACTCACCTGGTCCTCGCTCGCCGGTGCCGACGTCGCCACGCGCTTGCTTGTCGTCTCGAAGTCCACATGGAGTACCTACATATCATAACGCACCGTATCGCATTAAAACCAAATTCGAAATCGAAACGTCATAAAAAAATCAAATCGGCACGCGTATCACGCATAGGTCAAAACCTATCGCCTACGCAGGCAAGAATAGCCAGACCAACCCTCGATCTCGATGTACAAAATTCAAACCATCGAGAAAAACCCAAACACTCTCATTTGCACATTCACGAACACTAATTATAATATAAAATATCTTAGAATTCACAAAAACTACAAATTCACCTTAAAAGCCATTTTTCCGAAAATTTAGCAAGCAAAAATTACCCGTTTTAGTACAAAACTCGACGTTTAAACAAATCTAGTGGCCATAATACTTATTAAATATCTTAAATAAGTCATAAAAACAATTTCCATAATTTAATCTCATTAAATTTCATTAACCCTAAAATTCTAGTTTACAAAATACCCAAGTTTAACAATTTTATAGTAAAAATACACAAACAACAATTTAGCTTGGATTTTCATGAACTAAAGGCATTAAACCACTCAATATACTATTTATAATGACATGTAAGCTTAATTAGAATTTTATCTCACCAAAATATAATTATTTTAAAAACCTAGTTTACAATTTATATAATTATCACAATTTAAATCAATAAAAATGCAAACTAGTAACTTAATTTGAGTTAGCAAAACATTGATATGTCAAATACATCCCACACACATAGTCTCACAACACAAAACCCTAACTAGAATTTTCACAAATCCTAATCTAAAGCTTCTCTTGCAAACCCGCATCTTTCAATTAGACCGCAATTCAGCACCTAACAAGCTTCATTAAGGAATTTAAATCAAAAATGAACAATGGGTCAAAAGTTATACCTCACAAACCATGATCAATCTTAAATCTAGACCTCCATTTTGAAATCCTTGCACCAAGATCCATGCTAAAGGAGATGAGGGAAAATGGGTAGGGCTTTATTTTGAATTTTAGTTTAGATTTTGATGGGAATTGGTGAATTTTTTTGAGGGAAAAATGAGGGAAGAAGAGGGTAGAGGGGGGCTGCTGTTGGCCTGCATAATTTGGCCAGGAAATGTGGGGGGGTGAGGGAGGAGAGAGAGTGAGATGGAGAAAGTGAGAAGAAAAGTCAAAGTCCACCTTTTACTTCTATCATTCTCTTTACTTTTCTTTTCTTTTCTTTTGCAAAATAAGTGAGGACAATTGAGGGGGGGCTGGTGAATTCAGCCAAGGGGAAGGGAAAATGGGGGTGTGTCAGTGTGGGTATGGGTGTGGGGTGATGGAAAATTATAAATACTATACCCCAAATATCCATTTACACTAAATTCACTAAAAAAGCCTTTTTTTATTCAATAATTTCTAAACCGTTTTGGCAAACGATTTCGTTTCAGAAACAATATTTTACATGTCAGTTTAGTGTGTCAAGAATTATAAAATTTGTATCACCCCATTCCAATTTGTAATTTTCCCTAATTAAATGTATTAGTGACGGCTTCAAATAATATTAAAATAATTTTTTTTCACAAAATTTGAAATTTCATCAGTGGCTCAATAAACACCAAATGCTAGCAATTACATAGCTAGAATATGTATATTTAATTTTTATAATAAAGATATTTGTATTTTGAGTTTTTACAGAAAACCCTCTTATTTTACCGATTTTCCGAAATTTCACCGAAACGATTTTCAAAACGTTACACGTACTATATTTTGTTTACTTGTGACTTCTCTAGTTCTTAGACATGTGTTTCGTAGAAATACAAGGTCTAAGTTTTGAGAAGTTATAGGTATTAAAGTAAAGTAGAGAACCATGAATTGCAAGTATCATGATTCTTCAAGGTGATCGAAGATGTAGATACTTGTGTATAGTATTCAGTTGATAGTAATGATTAAGAGAACTTGCTTCTCTTTCAGGTTACTCATAATTGGAAGCACTCCTAAGTTGAGTAATGCTGATCGGCCTCTCTCCATTTAGTTGACATGCATTGGAGACAGCTGTATGATTTGAATCTGGTTCCAATTAAATTTGTGCCTTTGTTTCTATATTGGATATATAACGATTCATATCTTAACAATGTTAAGGTACAGGAAGTTGTCCGGCTTATGCTTAAAACCAGACTCTGGATAATTCAAGGCACGTTTCAGTAATGGCTGTTTGTCGGTTGAGCCGGGCTATGACGAGGGTTAACTTTCAACTATCTGGAAGATCAATAGTGATATTGTTCTTGACTCGCCACAGTTTTAATAAAATGGATTTTTTCATAAAACAGTAGTGGTAGTATGGTAGAACTGGAAGTATTTCCGGAACCGCAAACGATTACTGAAAATTTAATAAGGACCTAACGATTCAATCTGTTTTGACATTCCATTGGCCACTCCGCCGATAGGGTGGGTTACCTCAGGCACCCGAGAAGTACTATGGTAGCCTGAGGGATGGTGACGGGGAGGTTCTTGTTTACCCAGATTTGACACTACTGTTGTTCCAGGCTATGAGACCCGGCAGGAGGATGACTATAGCGTCGTTCTAAACTAGCTTTAGAAGTGTACTTGTATATGACTCTGCCAAAGGGTTGTCGTAGTCAGTGGGAGCAGCGGAAGCATAGTGGACAAGTAGCTTATGTCTATTTATGGACTAAAGAAGATATAACGGATATAGATCATCTATTTCTGATGTGACAGTCATATGTTTGACTTCATCAGAATATCGGATGGATCTGTTAAGAAGGTAGTAGGGTGTAATGTCCTGGTATTTGGATGATATACACAGAGTATGAAGTGAAATTCCTATACTACAATCGATTACACTTTGGTTGTCACACAGTAGTTTCTCCACATAGGAATTGGATATCATATCAGACATTCTGGTTATTAGATCTAGATTTAGGTAGTTTCCCAATCTGGGTACCTAGACCGCATTCTAAAAGAGCTTTAGAATTGACAACTCTTAGCACGGTAGTATACCTGCAGGTGATGGAGTCACCCTCTCTAAAGGTGTCTTAAAGACTAAAGGGGAGAGGGATGTGCATGATTGGCAAATCACTTGCTTAGGCAATTGAGTCAATTATGAGAAGTCAAGTACCACACCAGACGTTGTTTTTGGCACTAGATGCAATAAATTGATATTAATCCAATCCTGGAGAAACATTCAGAAGCAATTTTAGAACATAAGTGGATGTTCTAGGGATATGATAACAACAGCCTCTTTCAGGAGACAGTTATCATTCCAGGCTTCCATGATGACCTGGTTGATAGAATGGCTGTCAGAGTTATAGTTTTCCCTCTGATGAGGGGTAGTATTTTGGACAGCTGGTCCAAGGGGATACTGAGCGAGGCATAGCGCAGGATACTGATTGTTTTCAGTTGACGATACAGTCTAAGAAGTTGGATTTGGAGTTCATTTTTAAACTAGGTCCCATCAGATATCCAAACATATTCTAAGACCGGTATTGCTCATTTCGAGAGATGGCTTTCTCTGCGAACTTGAGATAAAGAGAGACATAGAAAGAAACATCAGAGCGCATCCACTAATTGAGGCTATTCCTCGAACGCAATATTTTCACAAACGGGCTTTGTGAGACTGATCAGTAGAGGAGTTGGGTGTTCGGTATCACACGGGCTGTGAGTATGCGACATCGCAATAATTAGCCTTGAGTGCAAGTAGGAGATTGTTGGATATAGTGCACTCAAAGTCAATTATTGGATCACAGGCACGTGATTGCAATGATTGAGGGAGGACCTATACCGGTAGGACAATCTTACTCAGGATGATTCTATACTATCTGGTTTGTCATTATCATCGTGTACATGTTTTAGGTGACATTGTGCTTCACTATTACACGTTGATAGAGAATAGTATGCTACCATTGTTTGTCTTTATCATCATGTACTGCTTTTGGAGACCTTATAGGTCGCTATTACACGTTGATTGAACCCTTAGGATTCTTGCTTGACTACCAGCAGTATGATGGCGATCATATACGTGGGAGCTGGAGTCTATAAGCACATCCTTAAAAGGTCCCTAGTCATGGGAGTTTCGAGACTGGGCATCAATACTCCATTAGTAGACTAGTGTATACAGTCGAGACCCCGACGAGGGGCGGTGGCCGGTCTCACAAGCCATTGGTGTCAGTTGGTTCACCAAAGATGTATACAGCTGCTCATTGGGTTATGAGTACACCGGACAGGACTCGCCGGGAACATGATAGTTGGTATTATACCTAGCGTCAGATAGCAGTTCCCTGGTGACATGTGTACAGGTTAGTTCATCGACCTGAGATCGTCATTTATCTCGTGTGAGTTCCCACTTTAATTTGATTACTACCCTGCCACGGCTCAAAGGAGTCGTGCAAACAGGTTTTAGTTTGGTACAGTCCCGAGCCACATGGAGGCAGTGAGCGGATCGGCAAGGGTTTCGTCTCTCCCGGTATTAGGGGTGAGATCGCGTAGTGTCTAGGAGAGCCATTACAAAAAGCCCTCGGCCGAGGGAGGAGATTTACTGGTAGGTATTCCAGTAGTATCTCAAGGTGTTCTGGGCTACACTCCGCCACGATGATTTGTATGTCAAAAACTATCTATTACCGCAATCAAGAACGGCGTCGCATGAAGCTAGCCGGTGAGTACGGGTCGGTCCACAGGGATGTTGTGAATCTCCTAGTCGTGCTAACGAGTTAATTCCGAAGGGTGTTCGGATTGATTATTAAATCTAAAATCTAAATCTATCTATCTACGATTATCTAGATCTTGTCTTGCTAGGGTTAGGTTTAGGGATGGTTTGGAAATGCAAGTAAATCTCAACGCTTTCTATACCCGAATGAAGATCTATGAGGAGTTATGGTAATTATCAATAAAGGGGATTAGATCCATTCGGGAAGGTGTTCCTTCCTCTAGATTCTTATCCTTCCTTTAGAGATCCTTACCCTAACCTCCATGGAAAACGCGTGCAACCGGGCCTTTATACTACGGTGTCATCGTTATCTCGAGGGGTAGGATGCCGTAGGGCATGGTGTATGTGTGTATGCATGGAGTCCTATTAAAAATATATAATGGGTAAGAAAGGGATGAGAGATCTCATCTCTCAAAATCCTTCCCCAAAGCTAACTCTAAATAATTTCCTAGGGCAAGGAATTAAATCTACCTAGGGCAAAGAATTTAAATCTAAACTAGAGCAAGGAATTAAATCTACTTATAGATGCATCTCTCCAATCATCAAAGCAGGTTTGTCAGATCTGAATTTCTGAATCGAAAAGAGACACCGATGCTCTCCATAAAGAATTCTGGAATTTATTATTAAAAGGAGGCATCAAAAGAATACAATGATTTGGGTTCTATTTATTGGAGATAGAAATCCTAGGTTACATTTTGATCCGCATGTCTAAATTTACAAAAATAGCCCTAGGTCGACTTTTCAGCGCCGCTAAACATTTTGGTAAAAAATATCCGCGTACGGGCACAATATGGCCGCGGAACCGCGGCAATAGCAGGCTTGGGCCGCGGTTCCGTGGCCCTTTAGAAAGATTGGGTGCTGAAAATTTAGGGTTATGTTCTTGGTCTTATTGGGCTTCTGGTTCTTTGGTTATTTTATCAATTGGGCTTCTATATTTGTTCCAGATCTTCAGTGCACAATTTGGAATGGATTTTTAACCGTTCACTTTGTAATTTTGGACCTTGCATTGCCTTGTTGATTGTGAACTGTTCTTCGTTGTAGGCTTGATCAAGAGTCTTCTGTTTGTTGGTCAAAGTCCACTTTTTCATCGTCTTTACATCGTTTTCACTGTTTTCTGTCCAAGAACCTGTAACCTGTAACATGTAGCAGACATGCGTCAAAAGCACCTGTTTATTTATAAAAAGAATAAGAATGGGGAATATAATAATGCAATATTATGGTCTGAACAAATACCCCCAAACTTATCTTTTGCTCTTCCTCGAGCAAACTTATTTTTTTATTCACTAAAATCCTAACCGCACTTTCGCAGGGAAACGTGATTGCACTGAGCACGTGCAACAAGCCGTTAAACCTCTAGGTGTCCCTAGTAGGAGGAGTGTTGTCTCCTGAGGGTTTTCAGCGGATTACACCCACAAAATCCTATCAATTCGGCCCATTGACTTTTGTTCTCCAATTAAGTTTTCCAACAAGGAATTCTATTATCTTATACTTGTAAATTATCCACCCACATTCTTCACACTTTCTCATTATTTAACTTAAGATTATATATGTTCTGTAGACTTACATAGCTTTCGGCATCTCTTAAGTTTTCCTTCAAGGGTTCCATCTCCACTTAGGAATTTTTATCAATTCTACTCAAGATACAAGTTTAATTCTTCACTCCTTTCTCTCATCTAAATCCCAATCACGTACCCCTACGTGTGTGTATAAATCACCCCTATACTTGGAAATTCAAATCAAGCAATCATACACTTGTCCGTTGTCCAAAGTACTAATTAGTTGGTGAATTTTTAATTGAATTTTGCTTACACATCCTTCATGCGACCGTTAATACTTCTTGAGGTACCAACGACCAATTACAAGATGCGTTTGCACTTTAAAGCATAATTCCTAGTCTTACAACGCCCAAGGCTTTAGAAGTGACTCCCAAACCAGTTGGTCTAAGGCACTAGGTGATGAAGCACCCTCGCTAAATATTTTTTCTATTTTTGCAGCCTTAAGTAATCACAAAAACCAGTGTCCATTTTTTTTATTCTTTATTCACACTTTTTTTTCTTTTAATTTTCTTCGTACTAAGGACTTTAGACAAGAGCATTTCAAGGTCTCTTCTACTATTCCAAGTTTCAAGGTACGTGATTGTGCAAATTGTAGGGTATACGTTTTCAGAATCTAGACTTAAGCTAGAAACTATTTTTTAAACTTATACTCTAATAAGAACATCAATACTTTTCCTTCATTTCGACTTAGCCCAAGAAGTGAACACAAAATTTGCCTATTTCTAAATTAACTACAAGGCATATATTTTCTACCGTTAAACTTTAAGGAATGTTATTTTTAGGGTTTTTAATTTACTATGTTTAAGATCTAGTTGTTCCTAGCCAGTTAACCTATTTGTCAAAATCAAGTAAAATACGGCCAAAATTGAATACATTAATTTTTATAATTTTTGAAAGTTTTCAATTTTTATTAGTTTTCAAATAAGTATGCAAATGCAAAAAATGTACACATGAATGCGAAGAAAGAAGACTTACCGAGCATACCCCAAACTTAAACTTGACAGTATACTCACTGTCATGCTACACAAAGAAGGTCAAAATGTCGGCACTCCCCTGTTTATTTATTTATAATTTTTATTTTATTTTATTGTTTTGAAATTTTTCATTTTTTAATTTTTTTTTATAGAAAAAGAAAACAAAAATATATATACATATATACAACAAGGCTCCCCCCAAACTTAAGCTTGGCCTTACACAAGCCAAAGGTTAGCACCAACCATTCAAAAATCTTATCGTGGTAGTGGTATAGTTGGTGCAAGAATGGGGTGTGGATGAAAGAAATGAGAAACACGTGAGACCGTGTGGAAAGAAGAATGGTAGAATACGGTCTCGGTGGGGGAGAAGAATGGCGGAAAGAAGAAAGAAGGGTAGCACGATCTTGAGGGTGTAAATCGAGTGAATAAATTAGCGCAATTTGTGATGACCGATGTGTTAAAAGCGATTGCGCTAACCTATCAACCCGTCGAGAAATGGGATCAAATCCCTCAAGATTCGCAAGAAAACATGGGTATGCCGAACTTGGTATAGGAGATGAAAGTGTAATGGTCACTTGTACGGTCGGAACAATAGGAAGGACGAAAGGATGTGAATTAGGGATAGTCTCATTCTCACCGTAGTAAACTGTTTCGAACTTGAAAGATTCCAACACTGGTTCAAAACGACTGTAAGCAACCGAGTCTAATGGTTCAACTAACTCATCTGAAAATGTAAAGGACTCAAACTCGGGCGGGGAGACATCAACATCTTCCGAAAAAATGAAACACTCGTCTGTGAGAACTGTGTCAGATTCAAAGGAAAAGTTTTCAAGCTCACAGTCTTCAAGCATGATATTAGGCGTGGTCGGAATGATGGAAAGGAGGGAGGGTGATTTAGTTAAACGTTCAAGAGGATGGATTCGAAAATCAGACACATCAAAGAAAAATGGTTCAACCTCAATATGATCATCAAAACTCTCCTCAATACTATCCTTATAACTCTCCTCAAAATTCAACTCATCCATGCCATTATCATCAAAATCAAGACGCATATGAAGTTCGGGAGAAACATCTAATGACTCGGGATGATGAGTTGAACATAAAATTTCAATCAAATCGATCGGTTCATCATCCGAAATATTCCCGGCGTCTATATCCCCAATCAAGTGAAAATTAATTTCTTTAGACACCTCATCAAAAGCATGAATATTTATCAATTTAGGTTCTAGAGAGGAGGTATAAAGGTCAAACGGATTAGGTGCGGTTTAACTCGAAAGGGGTTCCTCACAATTTGGCAAATCAAACACTACAAAATCACACAACTCATTTTTATTTTGAACTTGTGAATCATTTAGGACATTCGATGGAAAACTGGAGTTGTGGGCTTCAATTGGGTAAGGGTAGGTTTGATTTGGAAATCCTCTCTCATTCTCACTCTGTCCAACCGCCTCCTTATATATTGAAAAATTTGGAGCTAGCGGAAAACTAGCTACCAGTTCACTAGGTTGCATAAGGGCGGCCACGGACGCTTCCACATTCCTAGTCATTTTGTTTGTTGCTGCGATATATGCCTCCAACGACTCTTCCAAACTAGACTTGGGTGGTAAGGGGGTTTCGGTAAAAGATTCAAAATGGTGTGGATATGCAAAACTCCCTAATGGCTGTGTAGACACAGTGTCTAGTGAAGGTGGGAAAGTCGGATGGGGCTGGTAGGAAGTGGGTGGTTGGGCAGGGGTAGGGTCAACATGTGGATAAAAAGGTGAATAATCTTGCGAATCCCTAGAACTAGATGAGTGGAGAGGGGTGAAAGATCGACTGTGAGATTGAGCAATATGCTCAGCAATGGACATCGGTTTAGGAGTGACAGAAGGACTTGAAAAAGTGGCATCAACATATGGAGGTGGTAAAGTTTGACTTGGTTGACACAAGGTGGGTTGAAAAGTCGTACTGTTTCTCCTAGACGTCTCTATTTGATCTTTCAAAGATTTTTTAGGCATGGAAGGATCGTCTTTAAATTGACCAAACAAATTGACGTACGACGCAAAATTAGGTTCGGGATACCAAACTTCGGCAAGTGATTTATTATGTGGGGTACCCATGTTGGAAGAAAATGGTGAAAAGAAAGAAGGATGTGTGGTGGTTGTGCAAGGATTTATTTGCGGCAAAAATTTTGCAAGTTTCTATAAAAAATTTGGCCCTTTTTTTTTCTTTTTCTTTAATTGGAAAAATTGTTGCAAAAAGATATTCGAGAAAAGATATGCAACAAAAAAAATATTACTTGCAATCAATTCTATTTTAAGCGGGGCCCAAAAATCCTGCACAAGATTTGTTATATGGAAGGGAATATATTTTATAGCTCACGGAATCTTACAGGAATAATTCAGAAAAGATATATCAAGATCTCTAGAGAAAGACCAGAGAAGCTCACAGAGGAATTTTCACCTGATGACATCACCCGAGAGCAGCTGAACCGCGGCTAAAAGGGCTTTCCAGCCGCGGTTCCGCGGTGAAAATGCGGGCGCGGGTCCCCAGAAAATTTTTGGTGTTCTGATTCAGCTAAAGGACCGCGTTTCCGCGGTTTAAGTTGGGGTTAGGCGGCGGAATCGTGGCTATATGGAGGGCACAGATCTCTAAAAAAATTCTGCTGCTCTAATTTCGTAGTCCTCTTCTGTTTTGATATTTTGTTTTCTGTTTGTCTTTCTGTAAATTTCCAAATCCGAGTTTGTTCCTGCAAGATTTCACACAACAAAGTACCCTTTCCAAAAAATTAACAATTGATATTATTTTATAATTTTTGGGTTTTTTTTAGATTTTTATGATTTTTTATTTTAATTTTATTAAGATTAACCCGAAATTGCAAAAAGGAAAGTTCTACGCCATCCCCGGTAACGGCGCCATTTGATTTGTATGTCAAAAACTATCTATTACCGCAATCAAGAACGGCGTCGCATGAAGCTGGCCGGTGAGTACGGGTCGGTCCACAGGGATGTTGTGAATCTCCTAGTCGCGCTAACGAGTTAATTCCGAAGGGTGTTCGGATTGATTATTAAATCTGAAATCTAAATCTATCTATCTACGATTATCTAGATCTAGTCTTGCTAGGGTTAGGTTTAGGGATGGTTTGGAAATGCAAGTAAATCTCAACGCCTTTCTATACCCGAATGAAGATCTATGAGGAGTTATGGTAATTATTAATAAAGGAGATTAGATCCATTCGTGAAGGTGTTCCTTCCTCTAGATTCTTGTCCTTCCTTTAGAGATCCTTATCCTAACCTCCATGGAAAACGCGCACAACCGGGCCTTTATACTACGGTGTCATCGTTACCTCGAGGGGTAGGATGCCGTAGGGCGCGGTGTATGCGTGTATGCATGGAGTCCTATTAAAAATATATAAAGGGTAAGAAAGGGATGAGAGATCTCATCTCTCAAAATCCTTCCCCAAAGCTAACTCTAAACAATTTCCTAGGGCAAGAAATTAAATCTAACTAGGGCAAAGAATTTAAATCTAAACTAGAGAAAGGAATTAAATCTACTTACAGATGCATCTCTCCAATCATCAAAGCAGGTTTGTCAAATCTAAATTTCTGAATCGAAAAGAGACACCGATACTCTCCATAAAGAATTCTGGAATTTATTATTAAAAGGAGGCATCAAAAGAATACAATGATTTGGGTTCTATTTATAGAAGATAGAAACCCTAGGTTACATTTTGATCCGCATGTCTAAATTTACAAAAATAGCCCTAGGTCAACTTTTCAGCGCCGCTAAACATTTTGGTAAAAAAATATCCGCGTACGGGCATAATATGGCCGTGGAACCGCGGCAATAGCAGGCTTGGGCCGCGGTTCCGCGGCCCTTTAGAAAGATTGGGTGCTGAAAATTTAGGGTTTTGTTCTTGGTCTTATTAGGCTTCTGGTTCTTTGGTTCTTTTATCAATTGGGCTTCTACATTGGTTCCAGATCTTCAGTGAACAATTTGCAATAGATTTTTAACCGTTCGCTTTGTAATTTTGGACCTTGCATTGCCTTGGTTATTGTGAACTGTTCTTCGTTGTAGGCTTGATCAAGATTCTTCTGTTTGTTGGTCAAAGTCCACTTTTTCATCGTCTTTACATCGTTTTCACTGTTTTCTGTCCAAGAACCTGTAACCTGTAACATGTAGCAGACATGCGTCATAAGCACCTGTTTATTTATAAAAAGAATAAGAATGGGGAATATAATAATGCAATATTATGGTCTGAACACATGACTTGTACCGCTTTTGGGGGTCTGACTTTTACCAACCCCCTAGGCCCGACATGCGATGCTCATAGACGAACGGACCGGACTGTAAGGATATTGTCACCGACAGGCTCAGTAGGGTGTCAGGATGAGTTCGCTCATCGAACTCCCTTTAGGTCAATACCTGGTAGCTCGTTACGTACGGCTAATACCTCTGACATGCTAGTGGTTAAATCCACAGCCAAAGTATTAACGAGTCTTCAGAGTCCCCCACAGACAGTTTCTTAAGTTTCGGGCGAAATATTGTAGAGGCCATATGATATATGGCACGGTCCGATTATATTCGTACGGTATTGCACGGATCATGATCGGGCGGATCATACTAGGGGGCTTTGGTTTAAGCCGGATCCTAGTATTAGATTTGTTAGATTACTTTAGTCTCAGCGCATACGCATTCAGTCGGAATGCGGGTGCAGGTATGTATATACAGGTGAGGGGTATCCTTGTGATCCGTCACGAGTTTACTTTAGATGTTGCCGTATCTTTTTGTTGTGGCAAACATTTGGATTAATATTTTCTTATGGAAATAATGAGCTAGAATTTATCATGAAATGCATTAAATGTGACATAGACATACATCGTGACTCATGGTCTCTTTTTTTTATGTAAATGTCACATTATATGATGGTTTTATGATGATATGATATGAAGAGAGAGAGAGAGAGGGGCTGCCATGAGGGTGAGCTCTCATATTATTATTCTTCTCACTCTCTCTCTTTTCAATATAGAAATCAGAAAAGAAAAGGGAGAGGAAACTTCTTCTTCCTCCTCTTTCTTCTCTAGCTCATTATCTCCATCAATGGCTTCATCTCTAACCTCCATCGAAAGCAATGGATGCAAGAGACAAAGTGATCACAAACATTCTCTACAACACCTTAGATACATCGGCTAGCACACTTCGTGCCCGAGTTGCTTCGGATGAACCGGGAGCTCGTAAAAAGACTTGTAGATGTGGTGCCCTTTCCGACGAAGAAATCAAGACCGGAGATGCCGCGAGGAGCTTAGGATGGTGGCCAAAGACCGAAGGACATGGATCGATCGGTATAGCTTTCCAACCCTCTCTCTAGATTGCTAGTTGTAGGTTAATGGTTCGATCCGGGTTTTAAGCATACGATAGCGCCGGTTTTCAAGTCAAGAAAAATTTTCGTTCCGCATTTTGGCCTCGGAAAGACGGCCGGGGCGCTACCGTAGTCTTACAATCTCTATTTGTTGATTCTTCTATTTTCATAATGTGTGAGTAAATCTCCGTTTGCTAAGGAATCGAAGGAATTTGGTAGATCACATGGTGAGAGAATTCTATATTCATCTTAAGTGTTATGAAGATTATAAACTTTAGCAAAAAGAATCATTAATGTCCAAATTTTGAGTGAGTTCAATTTATTGAGAATTTCGTCATAATTTGGGGATTAGATTGATGATCCTTCTTGTTAAAGGCTAGATAGGAATGGCAATCAATGAAAGGACAAGGGGCAATGAAGGAGAAACCCTAGTTTATTCAAAGGATCCCTAATTCTCATTATTATCCATCAATCTAGTAATAATTCTATCAATAGATAAGATGAATCATCTCGAATAATCATCAATGGCTACTAATTCCGTTCGAATCCTACAAGCCTTCTTCAATTTTCTTGATAACTACATTTGATCTTAGACAATTTTCTTGATTTCCTTTCTTAAAAACGATTTCTAGATTTTCTCGAAAATATGAATTCAACTCAATGTTGAACTATTTCTTAAATTTCTTTACTATTTCTTTCGATTCAACTAAAGCAAGAATTTACGAATTCTTTGCATCCCAAAGGACGACCCGTGCTCACTAACGCTCGCTACACGCGGCACCGTTATTGATTGCGGTTACTAAACTACAAATTTATATTACATATCAATTTTAAAACCAAATCAAATGGAGCCGAAGCCGGGGATACATGCGTAATTTGTTCTTTCTTGCTATTTGGGTTGAAATATTATTATTCCATCAAAATACATATCAAGAATGCGTCGTGTGCTTAACGATTAGTGTGTGAATTTTTTGTGAGGGAATCTGGAATCACTGTAGTGAGTAATTAAAGATTCAGAGACGTTCTACAAATTCCAGAGGAGCAAAGGAAGCTACAGTGCAAAGAACATCACCTAACTCACCGGATCCATCGCGGAACCGCGGTGGATTGTTTGTTTTTGCGGCGGATCTGCCGTTGAGTTGGTGAATCACTGCTTTAATTTTCTCTGGTATATTCTATATTCACTTCTCTCTCCTCCGATCTTGTCTAATAACAACTTTTCTGCTGGATTCTTTGCAAAATTTGCCGCTCAAAAAACTCTTGTTGCGTATCTTGATATTGTTTGTTTTTGCATATTGTAATATGGAAATTAAGGGGCAAAGACCAAATTCAGATTAGGTGGGGATTTCATTACCCTTCTTAAGTACCAAAAATCACAAAACTAGCATCCGTATCACCCTTCATTAATTAAAAAATATCTAGACAAGACTCTAAGGACCGTCACGCTCAATTAGGACAGAGGAAGGTCGTGGCTAATCTACCGCTTATCCACATTTCTTTTGTGGTGTCTAGGCAAGTGTGTCTAAGGAAAGTGGTTACTTAATTAGGCCCGCTATTTACATAGCGGATACCTCCACTTACCTGGCACTTACCTGGCCACAAGTGGGATAAAGAGATGGTAGAGGATTGATCCGACGGCTTGTCTTTTAGAAGTCTAGGAGCGGTCTAGTGACTTGACCTAGGTAACCATAGCTCTAGGGTTGATTATGTATTTTTGCGATTTTTCTAAATCCGACTTTTTCAAAACAAACCACTTTCTCTAATTATCACAAACACTGCCTCTTGTGCTAAACCACTTCGTGTATGCTCGGCTGGACACGGGATTCTAGTGCCCGTCTTGTCCGCATTTCTTCTATCGACTCCAAAGTCGGTATTTCTTCGTCTTCTTTTTCCCCACCACTCACCACGTCAACCAAGATGGACGGTTATCCATCAAATTTTCATGATACCATGCTACTGCCACCCGCAGGTGCACATAATCCACCGCACATTTCTCTCCAAGAGAGACGCTACCCTATAGTGGTCCCCTATCTACTTGTCTTTCTATTCTAGCAGCCAATGGGGATAATTTTGAAATCAAACCACACTTCATCAATCTTTTGCCTAAATTTCATGGTCTTGAGTTTGAGGACGAATACTTTTTTATCACTAAATTCTAAAACGTATGTGCTATGATGGGCACTTCATAACTTTCTGTGGATGCTATGCGTTTACGTCTTCTCCAATTTACTTTGTGTGATTTAGCCAAAAAATGGCTTTATAACACACCCGCACACTTTATTTCCAATTGGGATGAATTAGTTATAGCATCCCTTAAGAAATTTTATTCCAATCATAAGACAGCTCGTGTTAGGAGCGAAATCAACCAGTTTTCCCAGCTTCCCAATGAACCTTTTTGGAAATGCTTTGAACGGTTCAAGGATCTGCTTGTCTAATGTCCTCATCATGGAATCTATAGATAGGATCTGTGCCGAATTATATATGAGGGTATTAATCCAACGACAAAACAGATGCTTGAAAGCATGTGTCAAGGAAATTTCATGTCCAAAGACGATGGTGAAGCCTGGAAATTCTTGGAAAATTTTGCGGAAAACACATTGCAAAGGGAAAGCGTTAGTCCATCATCGAGTGGAGGTATCCATCAACTTGATGTTCCATAGCAGCAAACGCCGAAATGGAAGCAATGCAAAAGAAACTCGAAGCTATGGAAAATAAATTTTTATTAGCCTCCTTAAACCAGGTGACGCTCCCTAAAACCGTCTGTGGATGTTGTTCCGATCCATTACATCTGACGGAAGAATGTCCTTTGAATTCTCCGTTTCAAGGTCAAGAACACACAAATGCTGCTTTTCAATAACGAACCAGAAACGATCCTTATTCTTCCACATATAATCAAGGTTGGAGGAATCACCCTAAGTTTGCTTGGAACCAACACCAAACTCAAAATACGGTTCCAAACCAAAATAACTTTCAAACTGTTCCTCCACAGCAACAGCAATCTCCACAGAGTCAGCACCGCTTGCAAATACAATCTTTTCAAAATCCAGCCAACAATGCTGCAACTTATAATAATTCTTTCCAAACGGCCGGTACCAAAAACTCCTCTGCACTCGATCGAACCATAGATTTTTTCATGAAACACACCATGTAAATGTCGACTGATATAAGTGTATGGTTTCCTAGCATGGCAGCAAATTTTTGGGAGGCATCGACCAAGCCAATTTTAAAAAATTGCCGTTCTAGTAAACCCTAACCCTAGAATCGATACTAGAAATTCCGACGAAACGAATGCAAACAACTTTGCAGCTAAAATGAACAAGGAATACAACCTTTGTAGACTGGTCCTTCACTTCAATAGCTCCGTGTAGTAGTCCCTTCGCTGTGATCACGAACTCCCGGACTCTAGAGAGGCTCCCATGATGAAATGAACAAGTTTGCATCGAAGTCTTCAAGGCCGAAGATGATCTACGTCGAGAAGACACTAACCCAAGCTACCCCTTCACTAATTGTGGAATTAGTGAAGCAAACACCCTATACTAAATAGCAAGTAGTAGTGGATGATGAAGTAGGAATTTTGCTCACTTTAGAAATAATTTTTTCACTCTTTTTCCATCATCTCCATTGAAGCTAGAAAGCTTTGAGGAAGAAGAAGAAGAAATCTCTCATGAAAAATTATCAAGTAGAGAATTGCAACCCAAGGTGAGTTAATATGATGTACTAATCTTTGTAGAGAGTTAACCATGGCTACGATAATGGTTGGGTTTATAAATATCTTAGGCAAAACAAAAGTAGTGGACTTTGTTAATGGAACACCAAGCTTCTCCAAGCTTCTTGCCATGACAAAAATGCCACCATTTTTTATTTACCAAAATAAATAAAAACCCCTCGTTATACATAGCATGGTGTAAGTCACACACACACCCAAGTTGCATGTATCATCAAGCATGGCACAAAACTTTGTACACTAATGTATATCACATATATACAGATGCACAAATCAAGTGAGAAAAGAAAACTTAAGTGAATGAATATTAGTTAATGTAACATAATATATCAAATATATAATAATACATTAAATCATTAAATCAACACTTGATATAATAATCCGGCTAAATAACATATAACCCACTAATATCTAATGTAACAACTTATAGAATTAACACTTGATCCGATAACCCGGCTATATCACATATAAACGACAGATGTTACAAATCGCGAGAATAGAATACGGTAACACATATCGTATTAATCTCGGTCCCGCACATATCACATATATGCTCCTACTCCATTTCTATTGAGACAGGAAACCTCTCTATAGGACTCTAAAGACTCGTCAATACACCGACAGTAGGTGATGATCATATCAAACACCCACAAGCCACAAGCGGTCTGCTAAATGTAACGGCCACCCGGGTATTGAGCGATCAGAAGATGAACAAGCAAGCCTGCTCGTACTCCTGCGAATCCAATCAGTAACACTACCGTACAGTCCGGTCCCTTCGTCTGATATGTCGCATATCACAGCCTGGGGGTGGTATAACGTCAGACCATAATAGCCTGATAAGTCATGCCGATGCAAAGTCCATAACGGATCGAGAAAATACTGATAACACTTACCAGTAAATCTCAGCAACCCTGGCAAGGGATTTCCTGTTATGGCCAATCGAGCATAGCGCAACATCAACTCCCAATACAGGGAGAGACGAAACGCCTCCCATCGCTCATTGCCTCCATGTGACTCGGGGCTGTACCCAAAAACCATCTTTTTGCACGATCTCTTGACCGTGGTATGGTAGAAATCAAAGCACAGTGGGAATCACACAAGACTCTATGACGATCTCGGGTCTACAGACTAACCTGTACCAGTGTCACCAGAGAACTGCTATCCGACGATAGGTATAATACCTTCTAGGAGTTCTCGGCGAGTCTGTTAAGTGTACCCAGTCTCCACTGAGCATCCGTATACCTTCTCTGATGTCAAATACCAATGGATGTGGGATTATCCATCGCCCATCATATGGATCGAGAAGCGTATATGCTAGTCTACTATGGAGTATCGATGCCCTGTCTCGATACTCCCACGACTAGGAATATTTGAAGGATGTACTTATCGACTACCCTGTCCCCACTAGTATGATCTGCATCATAATCCTGGTAGTCAAGTACTCATCCTAAGGACTTTATTAACATGTAACAGAGAGACAATAAGTGTACATGTTAAGATAAAGAGAAACCAGATAGCATACTATCATATCGAGCAAGAAAGTCATCTCTATATATGTCCAAGCATCCACTTAAATATACATCCCATGTACAGTATTGGACTCTAGGACATGCATATAACTAACAATCTCCCACTTGCACTAAGGCCATTTGTTGTAGTATCCAATACCCAACAATATAGCAGTGGTTGTATTATCCCATACTCAACCATCCTATAGAATTCTCTCTAGGGGTAAGGCCTTTGAGAGTGGATCCGCTGTGTTATCCTTCATGTCTACTCTACTGACCTCGATCCCTTGGAGATAAACCATCTCCCTGATCAGGTGATACTTGCCTCAGAATATGTCTGGATCGCTGATAGGACTGGCGTTCCTAGGCAAAAGCCACAACTCCATTGTTGTCTCAATAACTCTTATTGGATGCTCAATGGTAGGAACCATGTTCATCTCATGAACAAGAAATGCCCAGACAGCCACTTTGGCAGCATCATTGGTAGCAATGTATTCAGCCTTTATCGTCTAGTATGCCACGGTATCTAGCTTGGAACTCTTCCAACATACCGTCCCTGCACTGAGGATAAAGAAAATGCCTGTGACTGACTCTCAGTCGACCTTATCACTCTGGAAGCTCGAATGGAGAACTTTCTTTTAGTGCTTCTCAAGTAATTAAAAATGCCCTCTACAGCTGTCCAGTGATTCTCCTAAGATCCGATTGATTCCATATCACTACATCTAGTAAGTCATCTATATCTGGTCTGGTTCATAACATCGCATACTTTGATAGAGCCTACTACCGAAGCATAGGATATCCCTTGCACGCGAGCTCTCTACAAATCAGTCTTGGAAGACATCTTTTTGGAGAGAGTGATCCATGAGTAAGTAGGCAAATCACCGCGCTTAGAATCATCTTAGTATTGTGTTAATATACCTGGATTTGGGACACTCCCAACATCCACTTAGATCTATCACCATCGATCATTATCCATAAGATGTACTAGGTATCATCCAGATCTTTTGTTGAGAATCCCCGTGATAAGAGAAGCTTGACCGAGTGTAGCATAGGAAACCACTTCTTATCAAGAGTATGTCATTTACGTACAATACGTGGAAAACAACCTTACTCTCTACAACCTTCTTGTATATACAAGGTTCATCTACCTTTTTGATGAAGTCAAACTTTTTGAATGCCACATCAAAACAGATGTTCCAACTCCGCGATACATGCATTGATCCTGATGGACTTAAGCATAGTTTTGAAATCTCAACTTTTCCATTTATACCAAGAATCTTCTTAAGATCCATTTGCTCCCAATGGGTTTTACCCCTTCAGGTGCAACATCCAAAGTCATACTTTGTTGGTGTACATGGATTCCATCTTTAATTTCATAGCATCCAGCCATTTCACAACGTCTCCACTTGTGATGGCCTGCCAGAACTTAGTTGGGCCATCATCTACCATGATGCAATCCTCGCTCCCACTTTCACCAAGAATACCGTAGTATCTCTCAAGTGGATGAGGAACCCTACCAGATTCATGGAGAGGCTGAGGTTCGTTGGAGACTATTGAATCCTTTGGTTCCACCAAATCATCAGCTGCTAGTTTGTTTAGCCGGAACTCCTTCCAGTTCTACCACATGTACACAAATTTCTTCACAAGAAATTTCTTTTCTGAAATGGTGGCATGTTGAGAAACAAAACACCTTTTGTTCCTCGGTTAGATAGAAGATATTCCCTTGCAAATATTTGGGATATCCTAACAAACTTACAGAACTGACCTTGCCTTGAGCTTGTCCAGATTCTACCTTTCAACATATGCCGGACAACCCCATATCTTAACTCGTTTAAGACTTGGTCCCTTACCATTCCATATCTCATATGTAGTGGTAGGCCCTGATTTGGATGGAACCCCATTCCATAGGTATGCAGTTTCTCAAGTGCATAACACCAAAAGGAAAACAGGTAACTCAGCAGTACTCATCATAGATCGCGCCATATCTCATAGGGTGCGATGCCTCTGCCCCGATACACCGTTTGTGGTGTATTCGAAGGAGTAAGCTGAGAGAGAATCACATTCTCCATTCAGAATCTCCAGGAACACCATGCGCAAGTATTCTCCTCCTCGATCACTTCGAAGGACTTAATACTTCTACCCGTTAGGTTCTCAACTTCAAACTTATATTCCTTGAATTTCTCAAAAGTTTCAGACTCGTGTTTCAACAGGAACATATGTCTGAATCTTGAGAGAAGATCGATGAATGTAGCAAAGTACGAAGAACCAAGCCTGGCAGCTGTAGACATTGGACCTTATACATCATCATGTATTTGTCCCAAGAGTTCACTAACTCTTTCTCTGTTTCCAGTAAACGGAGTATTGGTCATTTTACCTTTGAAACAAGACTGTCAAGTATCATAAGATGAAAATTCGAACAGATTCTCATATTCATTCTTATGTAACTTATCCGGTCATGTCGCATTGATATGACCTAGTGTATTATGCCATAAGAAGTATTCGTTCATTTCGGAACAACTCCTCTTGTGTGTGTTCTACATACTTTGAACTATGGTTTAATTTAGAACTTTTATGTTATTTCATAATGTGCCTGATCTAAACAACTCTTTATTCAGGAAAATGTTCACAATATTATCCTCTTATACAGAATTATATCATTCTTTAACTTAATAAAGAAACTGATGTAATGTTGTATATCAAGTTCGGTATCTAATAACATTTGTGCAGAATAAATGTATCTAATACAAGGTGATATTGCCAACTGGTTTGGCTGCAACAATTGCGTTTTTCTCAAACACATAGAGATATATCACCCATTCTCAGCTGTCACGACCCGAAATAGCACGTGACTGGCACTTGAATCATATGAAGTCTACGGGACTACATCTAATTCAAGTAAGCCAAAAGCCCAGAAATCTAAAACCGTTTTAGGTAAGAATAAACTTATTTTAAAACGAATCGTTTAATAGCATAAGCCGAATTATGCGTTTTTTAAAACATTAAGTCTTTTCTAAAAATTTCGGCAGAGTTTCGTTTGTAAATACAGGCCCTGAACGGGGTACAACATGATAAAAGCCTATATAATGATAAAAGGCATCCCCAAGCGGGAGCTAACTCTTCGTCAAACGAAGGGCACAACCATGCAAGCAATATAATATACAACGCCGAAGGGAGATCTTCAAAACTCAAAAGGAAACTCAAAACAGCAAGAAATCCATAATAATACAACGTGCGACTCTAAGGCCGAAAAAATGAACAACTGGTCCCTAAGTCTGAATAAATAATATAAGTCTGGTTGATGGAGTTTCTAGATACAACTGAATATAAATAAATACGATGGCGGTCATGATGCAAATGAACCCACCTACCAAAGCAAATCACCCGGAAAGGAAGCATTGTGCCAGCAAAGCCGTAACGGAACCTGTACGACAAAACCTGCAAGAAACTGTGACACAAAGGAGGTGAGTTGCCAACTCGTGAGTTGAAAACATCACAGAGCAGAAATCGTATGTATGATGCAATCCTAGGTCATACGATCAGTAATATCCTCAAATGATAAAGTCTGTAGCATGAAAAGGTGGCAAGGGTAAACATATATAAACAAGTGTAATCCCAGTGCTCGTGTCAGTGCCTCAGGTAGCATTATATCATATGTATGAGATATGAATGTAATATAATCAAAAGAGTGAGACAACTGTTTTATTCAATGGGATTTCTATAAGTATATAAATCGAGTATCATCAATGAAATCAACAGAGAAATCCGTGTCAAGCATCGACACAAAACATAAATCCCAATATCTCAATATCTCAGGCTCAGGCTCCCCGGACTGGCCTGTATCATCAAAACTCAAAATCTCAGTGTCTCAAATCTCAATATCTCAGGCATTCGTATCATCTGCGGGATTGGCCAGCGGGCTCCGGCAGAACGGATCGGCCTAAAACCATCTCATGACTCCGGCCGGTATCCTCCGGATAACCGACGAGTCCAAATAATATCACCGGTAGGTAGTGCTCCCCTGCCAGGCTCACCGAATACAACTCGAACTTCTTACCCCGGGGTACCATACCGGGCCCACCATGTACCCGAGACTGTTCCTCCAACTCCTCGAATCGGGTTTCCAAATCCAACAGCGATCATGAAAACTCATGGTGGATGACTCATACATCATGAGAAAACCACACTTTTCATTTTAAAAAGAGGAAGAAGTTTATATATATTCTTGCGGTTTCCCCCCAAATCCAGGAAATCTCAGGAAAATCCGAAATCCAATCTTCAATAGCAAGTAAACAGTGAATAATAATATGCATGAAGTAGCAAGTAATAACTGCAATGTCTAAACTAGCATATAAAGCAAGTACACTAATATCATGTTGAAACTATCAGCTAACAAGCTATATCAATGAAATAATATTCTCTAAAGTGTAAGTGACATGGCAATTACGATGATGATGTTTGTGAGACGGCAAGTAAGTGTATGTGGAACATACACATCATCGGTAATGGTGCTGGTGTCCTGACAGCATAATCTCAATAATGGCATATGGAAATACAATATAAACCTGCAAATGCGATGCGAACAGTAATAATATGCGGGAGCTGAATAATAAACACAGCGTAACTAATCTGCATTTATATAATATGAGTCATACAGTTTTGCCATTTGAAATAACACAAATTGTGGTGTTTTGAAAATATGGACTACGGTGTTTTTTTTAAGAAAAGATACATCCTTTTGAAATATCCGTAGAATCACTTGGCTTGTATTTTAAAATACTCACGATTCGTTAGTTTTGAAATAGGTAGGAATCGAATCTAGTCTAACAACTACACTAACTATAGGGCTGAGCTAACAGGCAAAACGAAAGGTAAGGAAACCGCCTAACATCTGAGTCGATACATATATTTATATATAAGTATATATATATATATATATATATATATATAATAGTCGGTGATCCCGCCTCAATAGTATCATATACGATACAATATCTATAATATGACATCTTAAAGTCAAGAGTGCGGATCCATCATCAATATAAAGCTCGTACGGTAAATCCGTCGTACGGCCTCCCAAATCTGTGTACGGGTCAAATGTCACATCTATCACAATATTCATCTGGTATCCTCTTTATCAAATATCATGATCCAGGGTACTGATCTACGTTTAGTACAATACTGATACCATCTATGCATGCATGCGTGTGTATGAAAACACCACGTCAAAGGACCCGCTAAAATATCATGTCGTATCTCAAATACGAACCCTGTCACATCACCGATCTTACGGCCTCAAGCCCAATCTCATCGACTCATCTCAAATCCCAAGTACTATCCTCATATTCCAAGTATATGTATATGTATATATATATATACATAGTCCCATACCTATGTGTGTGTGTATATTTATATATATATACATATCGCCATATACCCACATGTAAAAGAATTAATGTATGCAAGTGTGTGTGCGTGTGTGGGTGCAACAACTACTCTAGTGTTTCGCAAGTAACACTACTAATCCATGAACACCTAGTATCTATCTTAAATATCAATAATCTCATATCAACATAATATTTATATATGTGTATTCGTATTCGTATATATCACAACGAACTGCGGGGGTGCTATATGCCATCCACTCGACTTACCCCGTAGATATATATATATACTCACCTTGCTTCTTGTGTGCTGATGCCGATGTCGCCATCTTCATCTTCAACGTCTTGACATCACGTGGCCTATCTACACATATAATCCAATCACAAATGCGTATTAAAATCACATCGGAAAACCAAAAACGGCACACGCTACGCTCATAGGTAAAAACCTACAGCCTCGCATGCAAACACGACCAATAACCCTAGTCCTTGACGTTCAAACGCCACCCGGCAGAAACGAATTATCAAATACCAAAATCCATGTTAAAATAAGTCATAAAACAATGCGCCAACACAAGAAAATGATCCCGGATTCTACCCTAGGTCAAATCAGCCAATTTTGCATATGTCAAGGGTCAAATTTATTGGAGATAAGGCCCTGGAACAAAAACGAACCATTTTCAACCTTTTCTGGCCGCAAATTGCGGCCAGAAAGAATTAATTTGCGGCCTGGAGGAGAGGGTAGGGGCTAGGGTTTTGGTAGTACACTCCAGGTTGCCTGCACATCACTCTGTGTTTGCTAAATAATTTTCAGAGGCTCCGGGTGTTAGCAGATTTCATGATACACTCACAGAATCCAAAATTCTTCCGATATCAGGTTTCTAAGTCCGCTAAAATGGGTTCTAGTCTCTAGTTTAGGTCTCCAATCAATCACCATAGGGGTTTAAAGTCACTATTAATCCTCAAATTGCACCTTTAGAATCAAATCAAAACCCTAAGCTTAACTTTAAATTTTCAAAGTTCACAATTCATCACTAAATCGGTTCTAAACAATTATGGGTGCTAAAGTGAATGGAAAACTATGGTAAGGGTGAAGGAAATACCTCATTTGGCAACTCAAGAAAATTCTTGAGTCGCCCAAGTGTCCAAAATGCAAGCTTTCTTGGTCCAATGTGTAGCTAGTAAGCTCATGCATCTTTTTATTGCAATGGGGATGGGGTTTTGATGTGGGGTTGCGGGTGTTTTGCATGGTTGAAGAGGAGGTGGAGGAGGTGCCGCCTTGGAGTTAAGGGAGAGAGAAAGAGATGATAAAATGAGGGGGAGACAAAAGGGTATGGCTCTCTCTTGACCCCTCACACTCTCCGACTTGCCCATGCTTATTTCTTTATTCATTTTCATTTTCCTTTTTCTTTTCTTTTATTTCCTTCTCTCCTCAATAGTAAACCCAAAACAATAACCATACACCCAAAATATGTAGGAAAAATGTAACAAGTGTTAAAAATGACATGTGCACAAAACACGCTTAAATTCCAATTAACGATTTTTAATCGCGATTAGCTTTAAAGTAGTGTCAAATAAATCATAAACTTTCATAATTTGCATGAATCATATAAAGCACCTTCATTTCAGTTATTTCTAAAAAATTTCAAATTTTCCCCATTTATCGGCATTTAGTTATACCGCCCTATTAAAATATTCAATATTTTATTATTTAATTATAAAAATTCACAAAAATAATATTTTATTTTTCTGAAATGTTACATTCTTCCCCCTTAAAGAAATTCGGTCCCCGAATTTAAATTTAAACCCCTCAATACTAAAACATTTCAGTAAAATACTAAGCCGTCGGGGTCCCGAAATCATAAATACATAAAGCACATCGTAGCGCAATGCATGCGCATGAAAACATGTATATCAATCAAAAGTAAAACACCGTCAAGCATCCCGCAATCATCGGAGTCATGGTGAAGACACCAATGTCTAAATCAAATACGAAACCGACATGATATACATCAAAACTATAACACGTAAATATCATTAAAACATCGGAAAGAAATGCATGCCAAACCTTTCATATTGTTGTGCGATGCGCGTATCGCGGCACAGTGGCGGACGGCTATTGTAAGAAATAGCTAGATCTATATATATCCTTAGTTTAATATGCACGTCCCGCCGTTTTGAAAACAGTTGTGAAGGGTTTTCCTTGTTTTAAACGTTTCGTGTCATATCAGACACGTAAGTAAATACTGAGACTATAGCTCCCTTTTTTGGAATCCCCTCGATAACTATCAATGCATGCAAAATATATCCAGGTACTGTCCTCTGAATAGTCCTGCTCGGTACAAAAACAAATAGTAAATATCATGATAACGTACTGTTTCATAAGAAATCAATCCCAAAATGTGCAAACGAATGCTACGTGCGTCCGGTGCGCTTGGAAATCAAAATGCATGAATGCGCCATACATGTGCACAGAAACAACATCTAGGTGCATCGGGTGTGCACGAAACATTGGTCAAGGGCAACGGGTGTGCCTGACAGCAATATCAGGTGCATTTGATATGCACAAAGAATCCGATTTAGTGCATCTTGTGTGCACCAAAATCGCATCTCAATTCATGCGCCCAACATGCGTGAAAATCCAAATCAGGTGCATCCATCATGCAGGAATAAACTCTAATTCATGTGCATCCAACATGCACGAAATCCAATATCAAGTGCCAAATCATGCGCAAAAATCCAATCAGGTGCACAAAACAAATATCGAGTATCATATCGAAATCGACGGTATACAACACATCTGAAATCCAAATCAGGTATAATGTTGTATCAAATCTCACAACCATGTGCATCAGCGTGCACAAAATCTAATCAAAACACTAAAAGTGCATGGAGACTATGACGTAAGCATAAGTCAAATCATATGCATGCCCTAGGAATGAAGTCAAAATCAATACCTCAAGTAACATCAAATCGATGTCCTGTGCAACTGTAGTGCACAAAATACGTATCACTGCACTGCAAGCATATGTAGAACTATACTGAGTGCAAAAACCAAATCGTGTGCGAACCATAAGCACAAAATCAACCTATCTGTATGAAATCCATGAAGTCATATACATGTGCAACCAAGGCACAAAACGATATCGAGTGCAATACTTATGCACAAAACATAAATACCCAGTAAGTGCAACCATGGTGCACGAAAACAAATATCATGAAACCCAGTCATTAAACTGCAGGGTTGCTAGGCACACACACAAAGGTCAACGAGGCATCAACCATGCCCGATTTAAAATTTAGCCGTGCCGAACAACCCAAAACCGGATCTTTAAACTAGAGTTTATGAGAAAACAAGCATGTTAAACATTTTAACACTAAGTGAGAGGGAATACAACCTTTGTAGACCGGTCCTTCACTTCAATAGCTCCGTGTAGAAGTCCCCTTCGCTGCGATCGAAAACTCCGGACTCTAGAGAGGCTCCACGAAGAAACGAACATGCTGGCTTCGATGATTTCGAGGCCGAAGATGATCTACGTCGGGGAGACACTAACTCAAGTTATTCCTTAACTAGGTCAAGAACACTGTGAAGAGAACACCCTCTACTAAATGGTAAGTAGTAGAGGATGATGAAGTAGGAAGTTTTCTCACTTTAGAATTGATTTTCTCACACTTTTTCTCAAACTCCATTGAAGCTAGAAAGCTTTTTGTTCAAGGAAGAAGAAGAAGAAGTCTCTCAAATAATTCATCCAAATGAAAACATATTCAATGAATTATTGCACCATGGTTGAGTTAAGCCCTCATGCTTAACTCATGTAGAGAATTAACCAAGGTATGAGGTTAAGGGTTGGGTTAACTAATATTCTAAGGAATGACAAAAGAGTTGACTTTGTCAATGTTTCTTTAAGCTTCATGAAGCTTGATAACTTTGACCAAAGTCTCATCTCTTTTGTTATTTGTTAGGAAATAAGTAAACCCTAATTTAACCTTGATTTGGTTTAAGTCTCATACACCCAACTTGTATGTATCATCAAGCATGATACAAACATGTACACTTGCATATGTCATATATAAACAATGTGCACAATCTAGTGAGAAAATAAATCATAAGTGAGCTAATACTAGTTAATGTAATGTAATATATCAAATATATAATTATACATTAAATTATTAAATCCACTCTTGATTTAATAACCCGGCTATAACCGACTAATATCATGTGTAACAACTTATCGAATCAACACTTGATCCGATAACCCGGCTATATCGCATACAACCGATCAACGTCATGAATTACGAGAATAGAATACAGTATCTCATATCGTATTAATCTCGGTCCCGCACATATCACATATGTGCTCCTACTCCATTTCGCTTGAGCCAGGAAACCCCTGCGTAGGACTCTAAAGACTCGTCAATACTCCGGCAGTAGGTGATGATCATATCAAACACGCACAAGCTGCAAGCGGTCAGCTAAACGTAACATCCACTCAGGTATTGAGCGATCGGAAAATCAACAAGCAAGCCTGTACATTCTCCTGTGAATCTAATCAGTAACACTCCCGTACAGTCCGGTCTCGTCGTCTGATATGTCGCATATCTCGCCTAGGGGTGGTAAACATTAGACCCCAGTAGCGTGATAAGTCGTGTCGATATGAGGTCTATAACATTTTCAGAAACTACTGATAACACTTACCAGTAAATCTCAGCAACCCTGGCCAGGGATTTCCAGTTATAGCCAATCGAACACAGCGCAACATCAACTCCCTACATCGGGAGAGACGAATCCCCTCCTATCGCTCGTTGCATCCATATGATTCGGGACTGTACCCAAAAGCCACCTTTTTGCACGCCCTCTTGGACGTGGTATGATGGAAATCAAAGCACAATGGAAATCACATAAGACTCTATGACGATCTCGGGTCAACAAACTACTCTGTACCAGTGTCACCGGAGAACTGCCATCTGACGTGAGGTATAATACCATCTGCGAGTTCTCGGCGAGTCCGTCCAGTGTACCCAGTCTTTACTGAGCACCCGTACACCATCCTTGATGTCAAACACCGATGGATATGGGATCATCCATCGCCCATCATATGGGTCAAGATGCGTATACGCTAGTCGACTCTGGTGTATCGATACCCTGTCTCGATATACCCTCGACTAGGAACAGTTTTAGGATGTACTCGTCGACTACCGTGGCCCCACTAGTATGATCTCATCATAGTCCCAGTAGTCGAGTACACATCCTTAGGGCTTTATCAACATGTAACATAGAGACAATCAGAGTACATGTTAAGATAAAATACAACCAGATAGCGTACTATCATGTCGAGCAAGAAAGTCCTCCCTATATATGTCCAAGCATCCATTACAATATACATCGTATGTACAGTAATGGACTCTAGGGCATACATATAACTAACAATCTCCCACTTGCACTAGGGCCATCTGTTGTGGTATCGCATACCCAACAATTAGCTGCGGCTGAAGTATCTCATACTCAACCATCCCATAAATGTCTCTACTGGGAAAAAGGCCTTTGTGAGTGGATCCGCACTGTTGTCCTCTGTGTCTACTCTCCTAACCTCGATCTCCCTAGAGATCAACCATCTCCATGATCAGGTGATACTGCCTAAGAATTATATCTGGATTTCAGATGGGATGGGGGGTTCCTTGGCAAAATCCACAACTCCATTGTCATACAATGGTAGGAACGAAGTTCATCTCATAAACTTATATATATCCAGACTGCCTCTTTGGTAGCATCCTTGGTAACGATGTATCTTGCCTTTAATCGTCTAGTATGTCACGGTATCTAGCTTAGAACTCTTCCAACATACCGTCCCTCCACTGAGGGTAAAGACAATGCCTGCGACTGACATTCAGTCGTCCTTATCACCCTGGAACCTTTCCAGTGATTCTCCCCAGGATTGATTGATACCATCTTACTACAATTAGTGAGTATCCTAACATCCAATTAGATGTATCTCATAGAGCCAAAACCCAGGATTTAGGAGGTATCACTTTGATCCTATATGGAGAATCTTTGTGATAAGCGGAGATTGACCGAGCGTAGCATAGGAAACTCCTTCCCTATCAAGAGTATGTCATCCACGTACTCTACGAAGATCACCACCATACTCCCTACTACCTTTTTGTATATACAAGGTTCATCCACCATTTTGATGAAGTCAAACTTTTTGACTACCACATCAAAACAGACGTTCCAACCCCGCGATGCCTGCTTTATCATATAAAGCATCTTGCACACGTTTCCGCTGCTCCCACTGTTTACGAAGCCCTCTGGCTGTGTACTTATAAACGCTATCTTCTAAAGCATCATTTAGAAAAGCAGTCATGATACCCAACCGCCAGATATCGTAGTCATGGTATGTAGCCGTGGCTAGTAGGATCTGGATGGACTTAAGCATAGATTTGAAAGTCTCAACTTTTCCATGTACACCAAGTAATCTTCTCAAGATATACTTGCTCCTGATGGGGATTTAACCCTTCAGATAAAGCAACCAAAGTCCATACTTTGTTGGTGTATAAGGATTCCATCTCAAATCACTAAGCATCCAGCCATTCTTATAGAGTCCCACTCCTAATGACCAGCTCGAACCTAGTTGGGTCATCATCTCATGATGCAATCCTCGATCCCACTGTCATAGAGAAACCGAAGTATCTCTCAGGTGGGTGAGGAACCCAACTAGATCGGCGGAGAGGCTGAGGTTCGTTAGAATCAATTGAATCCCTTGGTTCTACCAAATCATCTGCTGTAGTTTGTATAGCTGGAACTCCTTCCAGTTCTACCTCAGGACCACTAATTTCTTCACAAGAAATTCCCTTTCACAAAGGTGGCATGTTGAGAAACAAAACATCTTTTGTTCCTCGGTTAGATAGAAGATATTCCCTTGCGAATGCTTGGGATATCCAACAAACTTCCATAGAACAGACTATGCCTCGAGCTTGTCCGAATTATGCTTTTAGACATAGGCTGGACAACCCCAAATTTTAACATACTTAAGATATGGGCTCTTCCCATTCCATATCACATATGAAGTGGTAGGCAACTGATCTGATTTGAATCCTATTCAATAGGTATGCAGCTTCTCAAGTGCATATCTCCAAAAAGGAAATAGGAAACTCAGTAGTACTCATCATAGAGCGCACCATATCACATAGGGTGCGATTGCTCCGCCCCGATACACCGACGTGCTGTGGGGTATACGGAGGAGTAATGCTGAGAGAGAATCTTATTCTCCTTTTGTAACATTTTAAAAATAATTAAATAATTAATTTAATAAATAAAATCGTCTAAGTGAATTTTATAATTTTCGGTAAAGTAAAACGTAGTTTTCATAAAACTAAACCGTAATTATTTTTCACTATAAATTTAAAAATACCTATTTTAATATGTTATTACTAGTAAATGGTGTTTATTTACCCACTTATAAATTTTTAGTTTAATTAAATATTTTTCTTAAATTAATTATTTTAAATATTAACAAAAATTTTATTTTTACACTAAATTAGTGTAAATTACAAATTTGAATGGGTTTAATTAGCAAAAGTGAACCATTACATATTAGAATTAAGTGTGTTTCTTGCAAAATTTATTTTCAAAATTTTACAATGGTTCTAGACCATTCTAGGTCAAATGGAGTGAAGAAAATAAAGAATTTTTAAATAAATTCATGAAAAGACTTAATTGTGTGATATTTTTGTGAAACCTTCTACACTTTTCATCACCTTTTCTCACTCTCCTCTCTTTTCCTGACCTCATGGCCGGCCTCACCACCATCGGCAGCCCCAAAATTTCCCCCCCATCATTTTTGTATTAAAAATAATCAAAATTCTTTAAAAATTCAATAAAAAACCCACAAAATCCTAAATAATTCCGACCCTTTATTCTTTGCTTATCTTTATATGGATTTTGGAGATGGAAAGCATTCATTTTGGAAGCTTATTTTCATTTTTGGATTTCATGTTATGGAGGTACCCTCACGTGGACTGCGGGCGATGAAGAAGAGGATGGCGACACCGTCTTCGGCAGACAAGGACCAGGTGAGTAGATGTATATCTACGGGGGGAAGTCGGGTGGACGGCGTTTAACACCCCCGCAAATGTGGAATAGGGATAGTACTTATTGTCATTAGGAATCCAGAATTGACCTTATAATTTCGGTGAGTAGGACCCTAGTAGTGACCTTAGGTTGGACTAGATTAATTTAGAAAGACCTTACCCGAGGATGAATATATTGGAGGAGATTCGTAGGTTTCAGGTAGATACACACACGCACACACTGAGACTCGACGTGGTGTATACGTGTATGTGTATATATATAGGACTAGGTGTAGGTATATATATATATACACACACAATACGTATATGTGATACAAGGATGTGATATGATACACGGGGATGAAACAATATAACCGGGCTTGATGCCGTGATTCTTGGCTTTACGGTCGTGTTATGATGTTAGCGGATCATTAAGAAATGAGATAATGAATAGGTATACATAAATAATAAAGGATGGTGATGATATTGAAGTATATGGGACTCTAAAATAGAACCCGGACCGTAACCTGTGCTTGAAATTCTGATATGATATCATATAGATGTGACTTGATTACAATATGATCTAAGTGTGACTTAATCACAATATGATACATATGACATGATATTTCTGAGGATAAATTAACGATGTATATTTATGCTGACAATGATATATGATTGATGTATGCGATTACATTATAGCACCTTCAGCATGACATGTGTTGATAATGATATTATACGAATAATGAGACACGTAGGTGATACTTGACCCGTACCCCAATATTGGGATGCCGTACGATGAACTTTACCATACGAGGCATAAATATGATGATTGATCCGCACTCTTGATTCGAGGAAGCCGTACTATGTACGTGATGCTATTGAGGCTGGATCACCGACTATTAGAAATATGGATTCAGACCATAGGTGGACTCTTATTTCTTATTGACTTGTTTCTTAGGTTTAGTTCCTTAGGAGGTTAGATGGACACTAGTTTAGGCTCGATTCATATCGTTGTAGTTATACTTGTATATCACAGATGAGTGGTTATTACACATCCGTCTTTACATTCATACCATAATCATAATGGTGCATGTTCATTCATATGTTTCTATAATCAGAATAAAACATTGCCTGTTAGGACACCAGCAGCATTACCGATGATGCGCATATTCTACGTACACTTATTTGCCCGCTCACACACATCATCATCGGTAATTGCTATATCACATACACTTTAGATCATATTATCTTTTATTGATACAATCAGCTAACAGCTAGATCGATATAATATTGCGATTATTCTCTGGTGTTAGTATAGACATGGTATTTATTACTTAGACAATTCATGCATTAGCATTTTCAAGTTATCATGCAGTATTATAGGGCATATGCCGACACTTATCATATACTTACTCATGATTTTGGGATTTTGGATTTCTATGAGATTTCTAGATTTTTGGGGAAAACCGCAAGAATATATAAAAACTTCTCTCTCTCTCCTCCTCTCTTTTGAAAACATAAGATGCGGTTTTGTCGTGATGTATGTGTCGTCCACCATGAGATTTCATGTTTTCTGTCGGATTTCGAGACCCGATTCGAGGAGTGGATGAACCGTCTCGAGTACATGGTGGGCCCGGTATGGTACCCCGGGGCAAGAAGATCGAGTTGTGGACGATGAGCCTGGCAGGGGAGGACTACCTACCGGTGATGTCTGGCGCGGCGGATATCCGGAGGATACTGACCGTTATCGTGAGATTTGATGATATGGGTCGATCCAGACTGACGGAGCCCGAGAAATTGAGACTATGAGACATTGAGATTATGAGGTATTGAGACTTGAGATTTACATGTTTTGTGTCGATGCTTGACACGGATTTCCATAGATTTCATCATTGATATTTCAGATTTCTATACACATTTTACCATGATAAAAGTTAAAGATTTCTTATACAGATATATCTAGATTTCAGGATTGGTTATTTCATATTCATGGTGCATGCATACTCATTCACATGACATAGTTCTATATGAGGCACTGATACGAGCACGGAGCATTTGCACTTACACGTAGCTTATTATCCTGTCTTTACTTGATGACTAGTAGTATATTAGTATATTATTATGACCTAGGATAGCGCCGTGCATTCGATTTCTTTTCGCAGATATCTTCTACTCACGAGTTGGCAACTCACCCCCGTTGTGCCAAATTTTATTACAGGTTCGATGTACAGGTTTTCCTGGCAGCTTGCTGGCACATCTTTTCACTCAGGGTGATTTGCACGGTATGTTGGTTCACTTGTATCTGGACCGCCATTATTCTTTTATTATTTCATTTGTATCTAGAAAGCTCCATCAACCAAACTTGTATTACTTGATAGTATACTGGATCAGTTGTTTATTTTGACCTTAGAGCCGCACTTGTATTATTATGATATTTGGTGGTTTTGTTTTCTTTTGAGTTTTGAGGCTCGCCCTTTGGAGTTGTATACTATTGTGCATTGATGTGGTTGTTTCCGCCTTTTGGCGTAGAGTTAGCTCCCGTTTGGGGATGCTTTTTATTGTTTGTATATATATTATTCTTGTTTGTACCCGTTTGGGGCCAGTTTTTACAAAGGAGACTCTGCCGCAATTTTTTAGAAAATTTGATGTTGCTTTTAAACTTGTTTTCTACATGTTTTCCTTTACTTCTTCCTCTTTTTATGGTTTAGATTTCTGGGCTTCGGCTTACTTAGGTTACGTTGTGCCTCTAGACGCTTCGTAATCTAAGTGCCGGTCACGTTCCGTACTTTCGGGTTGTGACAAAGTTGGTATCAGAGCGCTAGGTTTAACCTTGTATATGTCTAGGGTGACCCTTGGTTGATGAAGCAGGCGACTTAGATAGAGTGACGTACCGTGGGTATGATCCGCGACATACTTACGGTACGCTACTCTTCTTAAGTAGCCTTAGGATGTACATTTGTTTGCACCGCATTTTATTCGTTATTTTGATTTATCTTCGTCGATATCGGATGGTGGTTTCTGTTACCACGGGCGCCCGGGCAGAATGAGCTGCGGCTCGAATGCGATAACCATTAGGGTATCGGTTATTCTTGAGGATTGAAGCATTGTTTAGCGTGCGGGAGAAGGGTATTTACATGCCATCCAGACAAAGTTAAAGGATTCGAACGATTGTCAGAAACCCATTTTCCCAAGTTTAAAGTATTCGGAAGAACGTGCAGGTATTTCGTTGGACCCTCTAGAAGAATGAAACCCTAACTCGATATAATGACCTCGAGAACGCACTTGAACCTTAGGGTTTACGGCAGTTCCGCGGTGCCATTAGTGAGGCTTGGGTTTGCCCTTCTATGGCTGGACCATCGATGCTGGGGTATGTACCGGATATTTTTAAACTGTACTAGAGTGTTGAGCTCTCGGGGAATTATGGGATTTTGATGGATTGATCGAAAAGTTTAATGTAGTCCGGATATCAGGTGAAGGGATCGACTACGTGGGAGACTTTAGATATGAGTATTGCCGTTGGTAGCGCAGTCAGCACACCTATGAAGAGACAAGTTCGAAGCAGTCGACACCAAAGGAAAGTGGGAAAGATGCGCACATTGACGATAGTGTTTACGATTGTGATTTGGTGATTTGAATTTCATATTTCCGTTGATTGGACCTTTTTTTGGTATTTTGAGGATCTTTTTCTACGATTGGTATTTCTTATGTGTGCATTCATTACATTCTATTCGTGCTTCATATATCAGTTGTATTGATGTTGTTTTGTACATACCCAGTACACTCGATTTGGTTTTATACATTTTGAGATTTTGATTTGATTTCGTGCATATGGGTTACGCATGATTTTGACATATGCTTCGACCTAGTTTTCATGCATTTTCGTACTGTGATTTCAATTTTGATATTCGGTGTATGTTTTCGTGCACCATGTGCACCTGATTGAGATTCTTGCGCACATTCGGTGCACCTGATACGATTTGTGCACACCAGATGTACTAAATCGTGGTTTTGCGAAGATTAGTTGCACCTGATATTAGAGTCGTGCATGCCCGTTGCACTTGACAGATATTTTTGGTGCACACCTGTTGCACTCAGTTTTGTTTTTGTGTGAATTCGTGGCATCTGTATTTGGTTTCGATTTCAGTGCGCACCGGACGCACATGATATTTTTATGATGTGATTGGGATTGATTTCAGTTTGATCAGTATGTTTTTATAATCATTACTATTGATTTGGTAACCAGGCGGGACGTGTATGTTAAATGAAAGATATATATATATATATAGCTATTTTTTTAAAAATAAACGTCCGCTACTTATGCCATGGCACGTGCATCACACGGCGATTTTCAAAAGGGGTTCTTGCATGCTTCTTTATCCAGATGTTTGGACGATTTTACTATGATGCGCACAATATATAAGTTGAAGTTTTAATGTATATTATGTTGGTTTTCGTATTGGGTTTTGGTATTTTATTTTCGCCATAACTCGGATGATTGTATTATACTTGACGGAGTTGATTTTAGTTATGTATTAATGATTTCGGAGCCCCGACGATTTGAGTGTTTTGGCCGAATGTTTTATTAATCGGGGGGAGTTTTAATTTAAATTCGGGGACCGAATTTTTTAAAAGGGGGAAGATTGTAACATTTTAAAAATAATTAAATAATTAATTTAATAAATAAAATCGTTTAAGTGAATTTTATAATTTTCGGTAAACTAAAACGTGGTTTTCATAAAACTAAACCGTAATTATTTTTCACTATTTATTTAAAAATACCTTTTTTTAATTATGTTATTACTTGTAAATGGTGTTTATTTAGCCACTTATAAATTTTTAGTTTAATTAAATATATTTCTTAAATTAATTATTTTAAATATTAACATAAGCTTTATTTTTACACTAAATTAGTGTAAATTACAAATTTGAATGGGTTTAATTAGCAAAAGTGAACCATTACATATTAGAATCAAGTGTTTTTCATGCAAAATTTATTTTCAAAATTTTATAATGGTTCAAGACCATTCTAGGTCAAATGAGGTGATGAAAAATAATGAATTTTTAAATAAATTCATGAAAAGACTTAATTGTGTGATATTTTTGTGAAACCTTCTACAATTTTCTTCACCTTTTCTCACTCTCCTCTCTTTTCCTCACCTCATGGCCGGCCTCACCACCATGGGCAGCCCCAAAGCCCCATCATTTTTGTATTAAAAATCATCAAAATTCATAAAAAATTCAATAAAAAACCCACAAAATCCTAATTAATTCCTACCCTCTATACTTTGCGCATCTTTACATGGATTTTGGAGATAGAAAGCATTCATTTTGGAGTCTTATTTTCATGTTTGGATTTCATGTTGTGGAGGTATCCCTCACGTGGACTGTGGGCGATGAAGAAGAGGATGGCGACACCGTCTTCGGCAGACAAGGACCAGGTGAGTAGATGTATATCTACGGGGGGAAGTCGGGTGGATGGCGTTTGGCATCCCCGCAAACGTAGAATAGGGATAGTACTTAATGTCATTAGGAAGCCAGACGCGACCTTAGAATTTCGGTGAGTAGGACCCTAGTAGTGACCTTAGGTTGGACTAGATTAATTTAGAAAGACCTTACCCGAGGATGAATATCTTGGAGGAGATTCGTAGGTTTCAGGTAGATACACACATGCACACACTGAGACTCGACGTGGTGTATACGTGTATGTGTATATATATAGGACTAGGTATAGGTATATATATATATATACACAATACGTATATGTGATACAAGGATGTGATATGATACATGGGGATGAAACAATATAACTGGGCTTGATGCCGTGATTCTTGGCTTTACGGTCGTATTATGATGTTAGCGGATCATTAGGAAATGAGATAATGAATAGGTATACATAAATAATAAAGGGTGGTGATGATATTGAAGTATATGGGACTCTAAAATAGAACCCGGACCGTAACCTGTGCCTGAAATTCTGATATGATATCATATAGGTATGACTTGATTACGATATGATCTAAGTGTGACTTAATCACAATATGATACATGTGACATGATATTTCTGAGCATAAATTAACGATGTATATTTATGCTGACAATGATATATGATTGATGTATGCGATTACAGAATAGCACCTTGAGCATGACATGTGTTGATAATGATATTATACGAATGATAAGACACGTAGGTGATACTTGATCAGTACCCCGATATTGGGATGCCGTACGATGGAATTTACCGTACGAAGCATAAATATGATGATTGATCCGCACTCTTGTCTCGAGGAAGCCGTACTATGTACGTGACGCTATTGAGGCTAGATCGCCGACTATTAGAGATATGGATTCAGACCTTAGGTGGACTCTTATTTCTTATTGACTAGTTTCTTTGGTTTAGTTCCTTAGGAGGTTAGATGGACACTAGTTTAGGATCAAGTCATATAGTTGTAGTTATACTTGTATATCACAGATGAGTGGTTATTACACATCCGTCTTTACATTCATACCATAATCATAATGGTGCATGTTCATTCCTATGTTTCTATAATCAGAATAAAACTTTGCCTTTTAGGACACCAGCACCATTATCGATGATGCGCATATTCCACGTACACTTATTTGCCGGCTCACACACATCATCATCGGTAATTGCTATGTCACGTACACTTTAGATCATATTATCTTTTATTGATACAATCAGCTAACAGCTAGATCGATATAATATTGTGATTACTCTCTGGTGTTAGTATATACATGGTATTTATTACTTAGACAATTCATGCATTTGCATTTTCATGTTATCATGCAGTATTATGGGGCATATGCCGACACTTATCATATACTTACTCATGATTTTGGGATTTTGGATTTCTATAAGATTTCTGGATTTTTGGGGAAAACCGCAAGAATATATAAAAACTTCTCTCTCTCTCCTCCTCTCTTTTTAAAACATAAGATGCGGTTTTCTCGTGATGTATGTGTCGTCCACCATGAGATTTCATGTTTTCTGTTGGATTTCGAGACCCGATTCGAAGAGTGGATGAACCGTCTCGGGTACATGGTAGGCCTGGTATGGTACCCCGGGGCAAGAAGATCGAGTTGTACACAATGAGCCTGGCAGGGGAGGACTACCTACCGGTGATGTCTGGCGCGGCGGATATCCGGAGGATACGGACCGTTGTCGTGAGATTTGATGATATGGGTCGATCCGGACTGACGGAGGCCGAGAAATTGAGACTATGAAACATTGAGATTATGAGGTATTGAGACTTGAGATTTACATGTTTTGTGTCGATACTTGACACGGATTTCCATAGATTTCATCGTTGATATTTCAGATTTCTATACACATTTTACCATGATAAAAGTTAAAGATTTCTTATACAGATATATCTAGATTTCAGGATTGGTTTTTTCACATTCATGGTGCATGCATACTCATTCACATGACATAGTTCTATATGAGGCACTGATACGAGCACGGAGAATTTGCACTTACACGTAGCTTATTATCCTGTCTTTACTTGATGACTAGTAGTATATTAGTATATTTTTATGACCTAGGATAGCGTCGTGCATTCGATTTCTTTACGCAGATATCTTCTACTCACGAGTTGGCAACACACCCCCGTTGCGCCAAATTTTATTACAGGTTCGATGTACAGGTTTTCCTGGCAGCTTGTTGGCACATCGTTTCACCCAGGGTGATTTGCACGGTAGGTTGGTTCACTTGTATCTGGACCGCCATTGTGCTTTTATTATTTCATTTGTATCTAGAAAGCTCCATCAACCAAACTTGTATTACTTGATAGTTTACTGGATCAGTTGTTTATTTCGACCTTAATGCCGCACTTGTATTATTATGATATTTTGTGGTTTTGTTTTCTTTCGAGTTTTGAGCCTCGCCCTTTGGCGTTGTATACTATTGTGCATTGATGTGGTTGTTTCCGCCTTTTGGCGTAGAGCTAGCTCCCGTTTGGGGATGCTTTTTATTGTTTGTATATATATTATTCTTGTTTGTACCCGTTTGGGGCCAGTTTTTACAAAGGAGACTCTGCCGAAATTTTTGAGATAATTTGATGTTGCTTTTAAACTTATTTTCTATAAGTTTTCCTTTACTTCTTCCTCTTTTTATGGTTTAGATTTCTGGGCTTTGGCTTACTTAGGTTACGTTGCGCCTCTAGACGCTTCGTAATCTAAGTGCTGGTCACGTTCCGTACTTTCGGGTCGTGACAATGTTGGTATCAGAGCGCTAGGTTTAACCTTGTATATCTCTAGGGTGACCCTTGGTTGATGGAGTAGGCGACTTAGGTAGAGTGACGTACCGTGGGTATGATCCGCGGCATACTTACGATACGCTACTCTTTTTAAGTAGCCTTAGGATGTACATTTGTTTGCACCGGATTTTATTCGTTATTTTGATCTATCTTCGTCGATATCGGAGGGTGGTTTCTATTACCACGGGCGCACGGGCAGAATGAGCTGCGGCTCGAATGCGATAACCATTAGGGTATCGGTTATTCTTGAGGATTGAAGCATTGTTTAGCGTGCGGGAGAAGGGTATTTACATGCCGTCCAGACGAAGTTAAAGGATTCGAACGATTGTCAGAAACCCATTTTCCCAAGTTTAAAGTATTCGGAAGAACATGCAGGTATTTCGATGGACCCTCTAGAAGAATGAAACCCTAACTCGACATAATGACCACGAGAACGCCCTTGAACCTTAGAGTTTACGGCAGTTCCGTGGTGCCATTAGTGAGGCTTGGGTTTGCCCTTCTACGGCTGGACCATCGATGCTAGGGTATGTACCGGATATTTTTAAACTGTACTTGAGTGTTGAGCTCTCGGGGAATTATGGGAATTTGATGGATCGATCGAAAAGTTTAATGTACTCCGGATATCAGGTGAAGGGATCGACTATGCGGGAGACTTTAGATATGAGTATTGCCGTTGGTAACGCAGTCACCACACCTATGAAGAGACAAGTTCGAAGCAGTCGACACTAGAGGAACGGGGGAAAGAGGCGCACATTGACGATAGTGTTTACGATTGTGATTTGGTGATTTGAATTTCATATTTCCGTTGATTGGACCTTTTTTTGGTATTTTGAGGATTTTGTTCTACGGTTGGTATTTCTTATGTGTGCATTCATTACATTCTATTCGAGCTTCATATATCAGTTGTATTGATGTTGTTTTGTACATACCTAGTACACTCGATTTGGTTTTATACATTTTGAGATTTTGATTTGATTTCGTGCATATGGGTTACACATGATTTTGACATATGTTTCGACCTAGTTTTCATGCATTTTCGTACTGTGATTTAAATTTTGATATTCGGTGTATGTTTTCGTGCACCATGTGCACCTGATTGAGATTCTTGCGCACATTCGGTGCACCTGATACGATTTGTTCACACCAGATGCACTAAATCATGGTTTTGTGCAGATTAGATGCACCTGATAATAGAGTCGTGCATGCCCGTTGCACTTGACAGATGTTTTTGGTGCACACCTGTTGCACTCAGTTTTGTTTTTGTTTGAATTCGTGGCATCTGTATTTGGTTTCGATTTCAGTGCGCACCGGACGCACATGATATTTTTATGATGTGATTGGGATTGATTTCAGTTTGATCAGTATGTTTTTATAATCATTACTATTGATTTGGTAACCAAGCGGGAGTGTATGTTAAATAAAAGATATATATATATATATAGCCATTTTTTTTTAAAATAAACGTCCGCTACTTATGCCGTGGCACGTGCATCACACGGCGATTTTCAAAAGGGGTTCTTGCATGCTTCTTTATCCAGATGTTTAGACGATTTTACTATGATGCGCACAATATATAAGTTTAAGTTTTAAGGTATATTATGTTGGTTTTCGTATTGGGTTTTGCTATTTTATTTTCGCCATAACTCCGATGATTGTGTTATACTTGACGGAGTTGATTTTAGTTATGTATTGATGATTTCGGAGCCCCGACGATTTGAGTGTTTTGGCCGAATGTTTTAGTAATCGGGGGGAGTTTTAATTTAAATTCGGGGACCGAATTTCTTAAAAGGGGGAAGATTGTAACATTTTAAAAATAATTAAATAATTAATTTAATAAATAAAATTGTTTAAGTGAATTTTATAATTTTCGGTAAAATAAAACGTAGTTTTCATAAAACTAAACCGTAATTATTTTTCACTATAAATTTAAAAATACCTTTTTTAATTATGTTATTACTAGTAAATGGTGTTTATTTAGCCACTTATAAATTTTTAGTTTAATTAAATATTTTTCTTAAATTAATTATTTTAAATATTAATATAAGCTTTATTTTTACACTAAATTAGTGTAAATTACAAATTTGAATGGGTTTAAGTAGCAAAAGTGAACCATTACATATTAGAATCAAGTGTGTTTCATGCGAAATTTATTTTCAAAATTTTACAATGGTTCTAGACCATTCTAGGTCAAATGGAGTGAAGAAAAATAAAGAATTTTTAAATAAATTCATGAAAAGACTTAATTGTGTGATATTTTTGTGAAACCTTCTACACTTTTCTTCATCTTTTCTCACTCTCCTCTCTTTTCCTCACCTCATGGCCGGCCTTACCACCATGGGCAGCCCCAAAAATTTTCCCCCATCATTTTTGTATTAAAAATCATCAAAATTCATCAAAAATTCAATAAAAAAACCCACAAAATCCGAATTAATTCCTACCCTCTATTCTTTGCTCATCTTTACATGGATTTTGGAGATGGAAAGCATTCATTTTGGTGGCTTATTTTCATGTTTGGATTTCATGTTGTGGAGGTACCCCTCACGTGGTCTGCGGGCGATGAAGAAGAGGATGGCGACACCGTCTTCGGCAGACAAGGACCAGGTGAGTAGATGTATATCTACGGGGGGAAGTCGGGTGGATGGCGTTTAGCACCCCCGCAAATGTAGAATAGGGATAGTACTTATTGTCATTAGGAAGCCAGACGTGACCTTAGAATTTCGGTGAGTAGGACCCTAGTAGTGACCTTAGGTTGGACTAGATTAATTTAGAAAGACCTTACCTGAGGATGAATATCTTGGAGAAGATTCGTAGGTTTCAGGTAGATACACATACGCACACACTGAGACTCGACGTGGTGTATACGTGTATGTGTATATATATAGGACCAGGTGTAGGTATATATATATATATATACACACACACAATACGTATATGTGATACAAGGATGCGATATGATACGCGGGGATGAAACAATATAACTGGGCTTGATGCCGTGATTCTTGGCTTTACGGTCGTGTTATGATGTTAGCGGATCATAAGGAAATGAGATAATGAATAGGTATACATAAATAATAAAAGGTGGTGATGATATTGAAGTATATGAGACTCTAAAATAGAACCCGGACTGTAACCTGCGCCTGAAATTCTGATATGATATCATATAGGTGTGACTTGATTACGATATGATCTAAGTGTCACTTAATCACAATATGATACATATGACATGATATTTCTGAGGATAAATTAACGATGTATATTTATGCTGACAATGATATATGATTGATGTATGCGATTACAGTATAGCACCTTGAGCATGACATGTGTTGATAATGATATTATACGAATGATGAGACACGTAGGTGATACTTGGCCCGTACTCCGATATTGGGATGCCGTACGATGGACTTTACCGTACGAAGCATAAATATGATGATTGATCCGCACTCTTGATTCGAGGAAGCCGTACTATGTACGTGACGCTATTGAGGCTGGATCGCCCACTATTAGAGATATGGATTCAGACCTTAGGTGGACTCTTATTTCTTATTGACAAGTTTCTTAGGTTTAGTTCCTTACGAGATTAGATGGACACTAGTTTAGGCTCGAGTCATATAGTTGTAGTTATACTTGTATATCACAGATGAGTGGTTATTACACATCCGTCTTTACATTCATACCATAATCATAATGGTGCATGTTCATTCATATGTTTCTATAATCAGAATAAAACTTTGCCTGTTAGGACACCAGCACCATTACCGATGATGCGCATATTCTACGTACACTTATTTGCCGGCCCACACACATCATCATCGGTAATTGCTATGTCACGTACACTTTAGATCATATTATCTTTTATTGATACAATCAGCTAACAGCTAGATCGATATAATATTGTGATTACTCTCTGGTGTTAGTATAGACATTGTATTTATTACTTAGACAATTCATGCATTCGCATTTTCATGTTATCATGCAGTATTATGGGGCATATGCCGATACTTATCATATACTTACTCATGATTTTGGGATTTTGGATTTCTATAAGATTTCTGGATTTTTGGGGAAAACCGCAAGAATATATAAAAACTTCTCTCTCTCTCCTCCTCTCTTTTTAAAACATAAGATGCGGTTTTCTCGTGATGTATGTGTCGTCCACCATGAGATTTCATGTTTTCTGTTGGATTTCGAGACCCGATTCGAGGAGTGGATGAACCGTCTCGGGTGCATGGTGGGCCCGGTATGGTACCCCGGGGCAAGAAGATCGAGTTTTAGACGATGTGCCTGGCAGGGGAGGACTACCTACCGGTGATGTCTGGCGCGGCGGATATCCGGAGGATACTGACCGTTGTCGTGAGATTTGATGATATGGGCCAATCCGGACTGACGGAGCCCGAGATATTGAGACTATGAGACATTGAGATTATGAGGTATTGAGACTTGAGATTTACGTGTTTTGTGTCGATGCTTGACCCGGATTTCCATGGATTTCATCGTTGATATTTCAGATTTCTATACACATTTTACCATGATAAAAGTTAAAGATTTCTTATACAGATATATCTAGATTTCAGGATTGGTTATTTCACATTCATGGTGTATGCATACTCATTCACATGACATAGTTCTATATGAGGCACCGATACAAGCACGGAGCATTTGCACTTACACGTAGCTTATTATCCTTTCTTTACTTGATGACTAGTAGTATTTTAGTATATTATTATGACCTAGGATAGCGTCGTGCATTCGATTTCTTTTCGCAGATATCTTCTACTCACGAGTTGGCAACTCACCCCCGTTGTCCCAAATTTTATTACAGGTTCGATGTACAGGTTTTCCTGGCAGCTCGCTGGCACATCTTTTCACTCAGGGTGATTTGCACGGTAGGTTGGTTCACTTATATCTGGACCGCCATTGTACTTTTATTATTTCATTTGTATCTAGAATGCTCTATCAACCAAACTTGTATTACTTGATAGTTTACTGGATCGGTTGTTTATTTCGACCTTAGAGCCGCACTTGTATTATTATGATATTTGGTGGTTTTGTTTTCTTTTGAGTTTTGCGCCTCGCCCTTTGGCGTTGTATACTATTGTGCATTGATGTGGTTGTTTCCGCCTTTTGGCGTTGAGCTAGCTCCCGTTTGGGGATGGTTTTTATTGTTTGTATATAAATTATTCTTATTTTTACCCGTTTGGGGCCAGTTTTTACAAAGGAGACTCTGCCGAAATTTTTGAGAAAATTGGATGTTGCTTTTAAACTTGTTTTCTACATGTTTTCCTTTACTTCTTCCTCTTTTTATTGTTTAGATTTCTTGTCTTCGGCTTACTTAGGTTACGTTGCGCCTCTAGACGCTTCGTAATCTAAGTACCGGTCACGTTCCGTACTTTCGGGTCGTGACACCTTTAGAATAATCCAGGAATCTCCGTGCTCAAGTATTCCCCTCCATGATCTCATCAAAGGACATAATACTTATACCCGTTTTGGTTCTCTACTTCTTACTTATATTCTGTGATTATCTCAAAAGTTTCGGTCTTGTGTTTCAACAGGAACATATATCTGAATCTTGAGAGATCATCAGTGAATATAATGAAGTACAAAAGAACCGGCCTTGGCATGTGTAGACAGGGGACTTTCATACATCAGCATGTATCAATCCCAAGAGTTCACTAACTCTTTCTCTGTTTCCAATAAACAGAGCTATGGCCATCTTGTCTTTGTGACATGACCGGCAAGTTTCATATGATGTAAATTCAAACTAATTTAAATATGCATCTAAATGTAACTTGGCTAGTCGGGTCGTATTGATATGACCTAGTCTACAATACCTCAAGAAGGATTCGTTTATTTCTGAACTATTCCTCTTGTGTGTGTTATGTATACTAAGAACTGTAGTTTGATTTAGAATGTCAATGCTTTTAGATAACGTGCCTGAACCGATCTACTCTTGATATAGGAAATGTTCCAAACATTATCTAACAATACAAAATTATATTCTTTTTCTTTACTAATAAAGAGACTGATATGATGTTGTATATCAGGTTCGGTATCTAATAACATTCGTTCAGAATCAATGTATTCTGGTAATACAGGGTGATAGTGACCAACAGACTTGGCTGCAACTCTTGCACCGTTTCTATCTCATGAAACATATCACTCGTTCTCAGTTCTCTACCTATCTGTAGCCCATGTAACAAATTACATTTACGAGATCCTGATCCGGTATCGCATACCCAGGACGTAAAGGATACTGAGAAACAGTTCTGTGTAATGAACACACCTGAAGATGATGCATCAACATGCACTTTCTTCGTTTGGGCAGCACGGGAATTCTGGTAATCCCCAATTTCCTGGTCTGTCTTATATCAATTGTAAGTTGGAGCGGGACCAACATTCCCCGGCTCAGTATAACAAGCGGGTTCGGTCAATACATCCATATTATTATCTTGATTATGGTGTGATATGGTCGCTACCTGGAGAGAGAGAGAGAGAAGAAAACACTCAGCGTATGCTCTTACAAGATTAGATTGTTTATCTAATATATCTAATCTGGATGTCTCCCACTGTTTTAGTCAAATCTTTCTTCAAAACCTAAAAGGAAAGACTAGCCGGGATTAATTACATGCTACAAGTTCGCCAATCTTTCAACCAGGCCAGTGTCGGTACTTTGAGGGAGGTTTCCCGTGCTTTCGCATGAACCTAATTAAAGTAAACCTCATTTTCCCAGGGGCGTAACCTCGTTGACACCTTTCTAGACACCTACTTGATCGGATAATTGTAATGTGTAAAACTCTCCCACGAGTAACTCTTACTCGCAGCGGGTATCGGGATCCAACTATCTCATAGAAGGTATGCAATCTCATTGCAAATTTCAACACTTGAAATTCCCAATAATATTTTACCTCTAGTATCTTATGACCTTGACGAAAGCCAACAAACCATAGGCTACTAGTCAAGTCCAACCCGTCATTTCCCGATTGAATTAAAACCACCCGCACGACCCTTGACGAAAGCCAACAAAGTCGCATGACTACCCTAACTCAATCTGCATCATATGCATAAGCAGATAAGCATAAATAGCTACCGCACACTACGCCTTGACGAAAGCCAACAAACGTAGCAAGAATACTATGAAGTACTTATCTGAAATGACGGAGGGCTAGGACAGCTTTTTAAGACAACCCTTTGCGTAATGAACTTGATATCTTTGTAGAATCGTGTGATTTTTAAATGGATTGTTTTTTTAGGCTTTTCTAGTTTTGCTAAAGGGGTCACTCCCGGTGAAAGGATCGTCGGCCCTTTCCTCATCAAATAAGGTGCAGGATATTTCACAAATATCACTATGCAAAGCAAGAACTATAGAAGCAATCAAAAGACAAACCGAGTATGCAGCATCTGCTAGTTTCACTAAAGAGGTCACTCCCGGTGAAGGGATCTCGGATGTTTCCTTATTGAATAAGGTGCTGGATGTTCTACAAGGAACACCGCTATGCAAAGCAAGAACTAGAGCAACCAGTTTTTAAACAAGTTTCTACAACATCTTTAGGCTTCTATTAGTTTCATTAATCTCATTAATGAAGTCCCATTTTAATATGCTTGACAAGTATCAGATATGAAACGAAATCAACAATATATAATATATATCACAAATATATAATATAAACATTCGTCTCATGCAGTAATATGATCTCATCACAGAACATTGCAGCAGAAGAACTTATATGAAATATTGGATATACTAGGACATCCGTGTTTTTAATATGAGCCTGTATAAAACACGGATTCCACGGTCGTGATGAATAGCCAAACTCACATCCCTAGACCCCTACGAGAGCGGCAAGTAACACTGCCAATTCTAGGGTTAGGAGACCCGGTCTCGACTCCTCGAGATGGCCTCCCACTGTATCCTAGAACCCGGTTACTTGTGCTCACCGCCTTGGGTCTACCTAATGCGGAAAAGTAAATAATATACAATGGTGACATCATCCTCAGCCCAGATGTGCCCCAATAAATGAATATTACATACAAATGAATTTTACATGAATGAAAATAAAACCCTCATCTCACATAAAACCCCCGGCTATTCAAACACGACGATCAAATATAACATATCACAACAACACATAACATCACATGTCATCAACGTAAGTAAGTATGCATACACCGATTTTCGTCGATGTATAGCAACGAAAACTGGCAATACAACTACATACTACACTTATGGTCGCAGGAAAGAAAGTGTAAAACTACAACAGTTGGAATCCGCAACCCTCTTTAGACATCGCATGCCTAAACAAATGAATTTCTTAGAGATCGCATGCCTAACAATTATAAACCCCGCATTTTAGTCTCATTATCGAAAACTCTTTTCAATATCAAGTCGGGCAATTCAACAAGATTCCCGAAAACTTGATCGAATGCTCGTCGCAAACTTTAGTAGACGGCCGCACCCCCGGATGCCGTCGACGAAGTGCACTAAGGCGGAACACCGCTGCCGCGAGCACCCGAACAGATGCTTTTGGCGACGGGGTTCTCCTACAGTCACTTAGTCGGGGCTATAGGGCATGGCTGTCTATTAAGTTTACCCGGCGAGTATCCGCGTACACTACGTGATTACGACGGACTTTTGATCACATCAAAATTCCGTGGCAGCCGATCATCTGAGACTAAACTGCTATGTTTATAATATTCAAATTAGTTATCTCATAACTATATGTGGATTCCAAATATTGTATCACAATCCAGATAAATAGACAATGTTAAACTTTCCGATCGAATAATCAAACACCCAAGTTTTCCCAAGTTGTTCTCAACACTTGAAATTAGTTTAAAAACGTCCATCACATGCATCAGTACTAATGGTCCAGCCGTAGAAGGGTCAAGCCAACGCCTCACATGTGGCACGCCGTACTACCACAAACCCTAAGGTTCAGAGGCAGTTCAAGACGGTCACATAATCGAGTTAAGGTTTGCTGTATTCTAGAGGGTCCACCGCGTTACTTGCACGACTTAGAACGTTCTTAAAATACGAAAAAATCCAACGCTTGGAAATTTTCTGGCAGGGGAAAAAGTGAGTTATTGATATCTGTTCGAACTTTTTAACACGTTCTAAAAATTATCCGGACAAACTAAACAAAGTTAAATTATTCGATCGAATCTACGAGTCCCCAATACAACCCTAGAAAACTCAACACTTAAGTGGAATTAAAAAATTCCCAGAAAAAAATGACAAGAAAGGACCTAAGAATAAATATATGAAGTTCCAGGGACTAATTCAAATTTTTGGCCGCGCAACCGCCGCCAAAGACATGGTTTGGCCGCGGTTCCTCGGTCAAATCAGTGCATTACAGGTCCGTACTTCACAGTAATTCTTAGTTTTTCCTCCTTAATTTTCTGAGTATTTTTAATTCATAAAAAATCACATTTTTGAAAAATATCCAGAGAGGGGTTCAAATTAGGGTTTCGGTGTTCGATCGGACTTTAAAGTTCGTCTAGACTTCGTCTAAAGCTCCAGCTTGGCTCTGATACCACTGCAAGGTTGCTAGGCACACGCACAAGGTTCAACGAGGCATCAACCATGCCCAATTTAAAATTTAGCCGTGCCGAACAACCCAAAGCCGGATCTTAAAACTAGAGTTTATGCGAAAACAAGCATGTTAAACACTTTAACAACAAGTGAGAGGGAATACAACCTTTGTAGACCGGTCCTTCACTTCAATAGCTCCGTATAGAAGTCCCCTTCGCTGCGATCGAAAACTCCGGACTCTAGAGTGGTTCCACGAAGAAACGAACATGCTTGCTTCGATGATTTCGAGGCCGAAGATGATCTACGTCGGGGAGACACTAACTCAAGCTACTCCTTCACTAGGTCAAGAACTTTGTGAAGAGAACACCCTCTACTAAATGGTAAGTAGTAGAGGATGATGAAGTAGGAAGTTTTCTCACTTTAGAATTGATTTTCCCACACTTTTTCTCAAACTCCATTGAAACTAGAAATCTTTTTGTTCAAGGAAGAAGAAGAAGAAGTCTCTTGAATAATTCATCCAAATGAAAACTTATTCAATGAATTATTGCACCATGGTTGAGTTAAGCCCTCATGCTTAACTCCTGTAGAGAATTAACCAAGGTATGAGGTTAAGGGTTGGGTTAACTAATATCCAAAGGAATGACAAAAGAGTTGACTTTATCAATGTTTCTTCAAGCTTCATGAAGCTTGATAACTTTGACCAAAGTCTCATTTCTTTTGTTATTTGTTAGGAAATAAGGAAACCCTAATTTAACCTTGATTTGGTTTAAGTCCCATACACCCAACTTGTATGTATCATCAAGCATGATACAAACATGTACGCTTCCATATATCACATATAAACAATGTGCACAATCTAGTGAGAAAATAAATCATAAGTGAGCTAATACTAGTTAATGTAATGTAATATATCAAATATATAATTATACATTAAATTATTAAATCAACTCTTGATTTAATAACCCGGCTATAACCGACTAATATCATGTGTAACAACTTATCAAATCAATACTTGATCCGATACCCCGGGTATATCGCATACAATCGATCAACGTCACGAATCGCGAGAATAGATTTCGGTATCTCATATCGTATTAATCTCGGTCCCGCACATATCACATATGTGCTCCTACTCCGTTTCGCTTGAGCCAGGAAACCCCTGTGTAGGACTCTAAAGACTCGTCAATACTCCGGCAGTAGGTGATGATCATATCAAACACCCACAAGCTGCAAGCGGTCAGCTAAACGTAACATCCACCCAGGTATTGAGCGATCAGAAGATCAACAAGCAAGCCTGTACATTCTCCTGTGAATCCAATCAGTAACACTCCTGTACTGTCCGGTCTCGTCATCTGATATGTCGCAAATCTCGCCTAGGGGTGGTAAACGTCAGACCCCAGTAGATTGATAAGTCGTGTTGATATGAGATTTATAACAGTTCGAGAAACTGCTGATAACACTTACCAGTAAACCTCAGCAACCCTGGCCAGGGATTTCCAGTTATAGCCAATCGAACACAGCACAACATCAACTCCCTATACCGGGAGAGACGAATCCCCTCCTATCGCTCATTGCCTCCATGTGATTCGGGACTGTACACAAAAGCCACCTTTTTGCACGCCCTCTTGGACGTGGTATGATGGAAATCAAAGCACAGTAGGAATCACACAAGACTCTATGACGATCTCGGGTCAACAGACTACTCTGTACCAGTGTCACTGGAGAACTGTCATCTGACGTGAGGTATAATACCATATGGGAGTTCTCGGCAAGTCCGTCCAGTTTACCCAGTCTTTACTGAGCACCCGTACACCATCCTTGATGTCAAACACCGATGGATATAGGATCCATCGCCCATCATATGGGTCAAGAGGCGTATACGCTAGTCTACTCTGGTGTATCGATGCCCTGTCTCGATATACCCTCGACTAGGAACAGTTATAGGATGTACTCGTCGACTACCGTGGGCCCACTAGTATGATCTCATCATAGTCCCAGTAGTCGAGTACATATCCTAAGGGCTTTATCAACATGTAACATTGAGACAATCATAGTACATGTTAAGATAAAGTACAACCAGATAGCGTACTATCATGTCGAGCAAGAAAGTCCTCCCTATATATGTCCAAGCATCCATTACAATATACATCGTATTTACAGTAATGGCCTCTACGGCATACATATAACTAACATAAAACACAATCATGCGAATAGATCGCCCAAAACACTGGAAATCAAGTATGGCGAAAACAGTCCCGCTCAAGCACATCCTCTAAGCATCTCTGACCTACTGTCGTGGTCACTCATGACATGTCTCGTCGACGATGCCGAACTTTGGACTGCGGGGTGTGCGAAATATGACCGCTCCTGGGTCCAAGTTGTAGGGTTACTAGGCACGCTAATAAGGTTCAACAAGGCATCAACCATGCCCGATTAAATTTTAGCCATTCCGAACAACCCTAAACAAGATTTTTAAACTAGAGATTAGGCGAAACAAAGCATGCAAAATACTTTAACATCTAAGAGTTTGGGATTACAACCTTTGTAGTCCGTTCCTTCACTTCATAAGCTCCGTGTTGTATTCCCTTCGCTGAGATCATCAAGTTCCGGACTCTTGAGAGGCTCCACGAAGAGAAAGATGCAAGGTTGCTTCTGATCTTCGATAACAAAGATGATCACCCTTGAAGTTTCATTAACACAACCTCTCACTCACTAAATGAAGTGAACACCCTAATCTAAATGGCTTGGATAGATTAGGATGATAAAGTAGGATTTTAGCTCTCAATTATTATTTTAATCTCACGCATTTTCATCACAAAAGAAAAAGCTAGAGGGCTTTTCTTCAAGAACTCAAGTAAGAAGAAGAAGAATCCTTTTGTGATGAATAATGAAACTAGAGTGTGAGGTTAGAAATGCAACCATAGTATATGCAACCCTTGTAGAGCTTTAACCAAGGTTAAAGGGTTGGGTAGGGTTAAGGAAATATCTTGCAAAATATCATAATAAATATCTTTGCAAGAAACAAAAGGAAAACTTCTAGAAACATCTAGAAAAGCTTAACCCAAATCAAACCATAACCATGTTTTATCTCCACTAAACATATTGCATTAATAACCCTAACATGTTACAATATTATATATCACATATACAATATTTGTTGCAACAAAATAAAATAATACAATTAACATATATCGCATATATATAAATGTATTACTCGAGTGAGAAAAAGAATCTTTTAGTGAGCTTATATTAGTTAATGTAATTTAATATATCAAATATATAATTATACATTAAATTATCGAATCAACACTTGATCCGATAATCCGGCTATTTCACAAATAACCGACTACTATAATCTGTATCAGTTTATCAAATCAACACTTGATCCGATGACCCGGCTATATTACATAAACCCGGTCGATATCTCATATCATGAGAATCTAATATTGTACCACATACACGTATTGTTCTCGGTCCCGCACATATCACATATGTGCTCCTACTTCGTTTTGCCTAAGCCAAGAAACCTCTGTGTAGGACTCTAAAGAATCGTCAATACGCCGGCAGTAGGTGATGATCATATCAAACACCCACAAGCTGCAAGCGGTCAGCTAAACGTAATAGCGATCCAGGTATTGATCGCTCAGAAGATCAACAAGCAAGCCTGTACATTCTCCTGTGAATCCAGTCAGTAACACTCCCGTCCAGTCCGGTCTCGTCGTCTGATATGTCGCATATCTCGCCTAGGGGTTGTAAACGTCAAACCCCAGTTGCTTGATAAGTCGTGTGGATATGAGCTCTATAACAGTTCGAGAAACTACTAATAACACTTACCAGTAAATCTCAGCAAACCTGCCCAGGGATTTCCAGTTATAGCCAATCGAACACAGCGCAACATCAACTCCCCATACCGGGAGAGACGAATCCCTCCTATCGCTCATTGCCTCCATGTGATTCGGGACTGTACCCAAAAGCCACCTTTTTGCATGCCCTCTTGGACGTGGTATGATGGAAATCAAAGCACAGTGGGAATCACACAAGTCTCTATGACGATCTCGGGTCTACAGACTAACCTGTACCAGTGTCACCAGAGAACTGCCATCTGATGTAAGGTATAATACCATCTGGGAGTTCTCGGCGAGTTCGTCCAGTGTACCTAGTCTCCACTGAGCACCTGTATACCTTCTCTGATGTCAAACACCAATGGATATGAGATCATCCATCGCCCATCATATGGGTCAAGAAGCGCATACGCTAGTCTACTCTGGAGTATCGATGCCCTGTCTCGGTACTCCCACGACTAGGAACATTTGAAGGATGTACTTGGCGACTACACTGTCCTCACTAGTATGATCCGCATCATAGTCCTGGTAGTCAAGTACTCATCCTAAGGGCTTTATCAACATGTAACATAGAGACAATCAGAGTACAAGTTAAGATAAAGAGTAACCAGATAACGTACTATCATGTCGATCAATAAAGTCCTCCCTATATATGTCCAAGCATCCACTGCAATATACATCGTATTGTACAGTAATGGCCTCTAGGGCATACATATAACTAACAATCTTCCACTTGCACTAGGGTCATCTGTTGTGGTATCACATATCCAACAATTAGCCGTGGTTGAAGAATCTCATACTCAACCATCCCATAAAAAGTCTCTACTGGGAAAAAGGCCTTTGTTTGTGGTTCTGCGCTGTTGTCCTCTGTGTCTACTCTCCTAACCTCGATCTCCCTGGAGATCAACCATCTCCATGATCAGGCGATACTGCCTAAGAATTATATCTGGATTTCAGATGGGACGTAGGTTCCTTGGCATAAGCCACAACTCTATTGTCACACAATGGTAAGAACGAAGTTCATCACATGAACTTATATTTATCCAGACTGCCGCTTTGGTAGCATCCTTGGTAACGATGTATCTTGCCTTTAATCGCTTAGTAAGTCACGGTATCTAGCTTGGAACTCTTCCAACATACCGTCCCTCCACTGAGGGTAAAGACAATACCTGCGACTGACATTCAGTCGTCCTTATCACCCTGGAACCTTTCCAGTGATTCTCCCCAGGATCGATTGATAACATCTCCCTACAACTGGTGACAATCCTAACCTCCATTTAGATCTATCTCATAGATATAAAACCTAGGATTTAGGAGGTATCACCTTGATCCTATATGGAGAATCCTTGTGATAAGCGTAGATTGATCGAGCGTAGCATAGGAAACTCCTTCCCTATCAAGAGTATGTCATCCACGTACTCTATGAGGATCACCACCATACTCCCTACTACCTTTTTGTATATACTAGGTTTATCTACCATTTTGATGAAGTCAAACTCTTTGACTACCTCATCAAAACAGATGTTCCAACTCCGCGATGCCTGATTTATTACATAAAATATCTTGCACACGTTTCCGCTGCTCCCACTATCTACGAAGCCCTCTGGCTGTGTACTTATAGATGCTCTCTTCCAAAACATCATTTAGAAAAGCAGTCATGACACCCAACCGCCAGATATCCTAGTCATGGTATGTAGCCGTGGCAAGTAGGATTTGGATGGACCTACGCATAGATTTGAAAGTCTCAACTTTTCTATGTACACCAAGTAATCTTCTCAAGATATACTTGCTCCTGAGAGGGATTTAACCCTTCAGATAAAGCAACCAAAGTCCATATTTTGTTGGTGTATAAGGATTCCATCTCAGATCGCTAAGCATCCAGCCATTCTTACAGAGTCCCACTCCAGATGGCCTGCTCGAAATAAGTTGGGTCATCATCTCATGATGCAATCCTCGCTCCCACTGTCATAGAGAAACCGAAGTATCTCTCAGGTGGGTGAGGAACCCTACTAGATCGGCGGAGAGGCTGAGGTTCATTGAAAACTATTGAATCCTTTTGTTCTACCAAATCATCAATTGCAGTTTGTATAGCTGGAACTCTTTCCATTTCTACCTTATGACCACTAATTTCTTCACAAGAAATTCCCTTTCACAAAGGTGGCACGCTGAGAAACAAAACATCTTTTGTTCCTCGATTAGGTAGAAGATATTCCCTTACAAATGCTTGGGATATCCAATAAACTTCTACAGAACTGACTTTGCCTCGAGCTTGTCCGGATTATGCTTTTAGACATAGGCTGGAAAACACCAAATCTTAACATACTTAATATATGGGCTCTTCCCATTCCATATCACATATGAAGTGGTTGGCGACTGATTTAATTTGAACCCTATTCAATAGGTATGCAACATCTCAAGTGCATAACTCCCAGAAGGAAATAGGAAACTCAGTAGTACTCATCATAGAGCACACCATATCACATAGGGTGCAATTGCTCTGCCCTGATATACCATCGTGCTATGGTGTATACGGAGGAGTAATACTGAGAGAGAATCTCATTCTCCTTTAGAATAGTCCAGGAATCTTCGTGCTCATGTATTCTCCTCCCTAATCTCATCAAAGAACATAATACTTATATCCATTTTTGGTTCTCTACTTCTGACTTATATTAATTGAATTTCTCAAAAGGTTCAGACTTGTGTTTCAACAGGAACACATGTGCGAATCTTGAAAGATTATCAGTGAATATAATAAAGTACAAAGAATCAGTCCTGGCATGTGTAGACAGGGAACTTACATACATCATCATGTATCAATCCCAAGAGTTCGCTAACTCTTTCTCTGTTTCCAATAAACAGAGCTGTGGTCATCTTATCTTTGTGACATGACTGGCAAGTTTTACAAGATGTAAATTTAAACTAATTTAAATATGCATCTAAATGTAACTTTAGCTAGTCGGGTCACATGGATATGACCTAGTCTACAATACCTCAAGAAGGATTCGTTCATTTCTAAACTCTTCCTCTTGCATGTGTTCTGTATACTAAGAACTGTGGTTTGATTTAGAACGTCTATGCTTTTAGATAACGTGCCTGAACCGATCAACTCTTGATTTAGGAAATGTTCAAAACATTATCCAACAGTACAAAATTATATCCTTCTTTACTAATAAAGAGACTGATATGATGTTGTATATCAGGTTCAGTATCTAATAACATTCGTTCAGAATTAATGTATTCTGCTAATACAGGGTGACAACTGCCAACAGACTTGGATGCAACACTTGCATCATTTCCAACTCTTGGAACTTATCACCCGTTCTCAATTCTCTACCTTTCTGTAGCCCATGTAACAAATTACATATGTGGGATCCTGATCCGGTATCTCATACCCAGGACGTAAAGGATACTGAGAAAAAGTTCTCTATAATGAACACACCCGAAGAAGATGCATCAGCATGCACTTTCTTCGTTTGGGCGGCACGGGAATTCTTGTAATCCCCTCTTTCCTGCTCGGTCTTATAACAATTATAAGTTGGAGCGGGGCCAACGTTCCTTAGCACAGTATAACAAGCGGGTTCGGTCAATACATCCGTATTATTATCTTGATTAAGGCTTGACATAGTCATAACCAGGAGAGAGAGAAGAAAACACTCAGCGTGCGCGTTTACAAGATTAGATTGGTTATCAATTTATCTAATCAGGATGTCTCCCACTGTTTTAGTCAAATCTTCCTTCAAACCCTAAAAGGAAAGACTAGCCGGGATTAATTACACTCTACAAGTTCGCCAATCTTTCAGCCAGGCCAGTGCCGGTACTTTGAGGGAGGTTCCCCGCGCTTTCGCACGAACCTAATTAAAATAAACCTCGTTTTCCCAGGGGCGTAACCCCGTTAACACCTATCTAGACACCTACTTGATCGGCTAATTGTAATGTGTAAAACTCTCCCAGGAGTAACTCTTACTCGCAGCGGGTATCGGGATCCAACTATCTCATAGAAGGTATACAATCTCATTGCAAATTTCAACACTTGAAATTCCAAATAATATTTTACCCTTAGCGTCCTATGACGTTGACGGAGGTCAACAAACCATAGGCTGCTAGTCAAGTTCTAACCGTCATTTCCTGATTGAATTAAACCCATCCGCACGACCCTTGACGGAGGTCAACAAGGCCGCACGACTACCCTAAAACAATCTGCATCATATGCATAAGCAGATAAAAACTAGTCAGCTACCGCACACTATGCCTTGACGGAGGTCAACAAACGTAGCAAGAATACTAAGTAGGACTTATCTGAAATGACGGGAGGCTACGACAGGTTTTTAAGAAAACCCTTTGCGTAATGAACTTGATATCGTTGTAGAATCGAGTGATTTTAAATGGAATGTTTTTGAGGCTTTTACTAGTTTTGCTAAAGAGGTCACTCCCGGTGAGGGGATCGTCATCTCTTTCCTCATCGAATAAGGTGCAGGATATTTCACAAATACCACTATTCAAAGCAAGTACTGTAGAAGCAATCAAAAACCAAACCGAGTGTTTAGCATCTGCTAGTTTCGTTAAAGAGGTCACTCCTGGTGAAGGGATCTCGGCTCTTTCCTTATCGAATAAGGTGCAGGATGTTCTACAAGGAACACGGCTATGTAAAGAAAGAACTAGAGCTACCAGTTTTTAAACAAGTTTCGACAACATCTTTAGGTTTCTTTTAGTTTCATTAATCTCATTAATGAAGTCCCATTTTATTATGCTTCGCAAGCATCATATTTGAAACGAAGTCTGCAATAATACATATATCTCATATATATAATATAAACATTCGTCTTAGGCAGTAATATGATCTTATCACAGAATATTGCAGAAGAAGAACGTATATGAAATATTGGATATTCTAGGATGTCCGTGTTTTAATACGAGCCTGTATAAAACACAGATTCCACGGTCGCGATGAATAGCCAAACCCACATCCCTAGACCCCTACGAGAGCGGCAAGCAACACTGCCAATTCTAGGGTAAGGAGACCCGCTCTTGACTCCTCGAGATGGTTTCCCACTGGACCCTAGAACCCGGTTACTTGTGCTCCCTGCCTTGGGTCAACCTAATGCGGAAAAGTAAATAATATACAATGGTGATATCATCCTCAGCCCGGAAGTGCCCTAATAAAAAAATATTACATACAAATGAAATTTACATGAATGAAAAAGAAAAAAACTCTCATCTCACATAAAACCCCCGGCTATTCAAAACGCGACGATCCAATATAACATATCACAACAACACATAATATCACATATCAACAACGTAAGTAAATATGCGTATCCCAATTGTCATTGATGTATAGCAACGAAACCGGCGATACACCTCATATTACACTTACGGTCGCAGAAAAGAAAATGTAAAACTACAACAGTTGGAATCCGTAACCTCATTAGATATCGCATGCCTAACCAAATGAATTCCTTATACATCTCATGCCTAAAAATTATAAACCCCGCATTTTAGTCTCATTATCGAAAACTCTTTTCAATATCATGTGGGCAATTCAACGAGATTCCCGACATCCTGATTGAATGCTCGTCGCAAAGTTTAGTAGACGGCCGCACCCCCGTATGCCGTCGACGATGTGCACTAAGGCGGAACACCGCTGCCGCGAGCACCCGAACGGATGCTTTTGGCGACGGGGTTCTCCTATAGTCACTTAGTCGGGGCTATGGGGCGTGGCTGTCTATTAAGTTTACCCGGCGAGTATCCGTGTACGCTACGTGATTGCGACGGACTTTTGATCACATCAAAATTCTGTGGAAACCGATCATCTGAGACTGAAATGCTAGATTTATGACATTTAAATTAGTTTTCTCATAACTACTCGTGGATTCCAAATATTGTATCACATTCTAGATAAATACACAATGTTTAACTTTCCGATCGAATAATCAAACACCCAAGTTTTCCCAAATAGTTCTCAACACTTGAATTTAGTTTAAAAACATCCATCACATGCCACAGTACCAATGGTCCAGCCGTAGAAGGGTCAAGCCAACGCTTCACATGTGGCAACGCCGTACTGCCATAAACCCTAAGGTTTAGAGGCAGTTCAAGATGGTCACATAATCGAGTTAAGGTTTGTGTTCTTCTAGAGGGTCCACCGCGTTACTTGCACGACTTAGAACGTTCTTAAACTACAGAAAAATCCAACGCTTACAAATTTTCCGGGTCGGGAAAAAGTGAGTTATTGATATCCGTTCGAACTTTTTAACAGGTTCTAAATTATCCGGAAAACACTTAAACGAAGTTAAACTTTCCGATCGAATCAACGAGTCCCCAATACAACCCAGAAAACTCAACACTTGAGTATAAATTAAAAATTCCCAGAAGCATCAGGAAATACATACGGACATTACTGTATAAAACCCAAACACTAATGTTACTGTTTCGCCGCGGAACCGCTGCGCAAGGCATGTCTTTGCGGCGGTTCCGCGGCACTTTAAAGGTATTAGTGTCTCGTTTTTTTACAGTAACCCATAAAATCTCCTGCTGAATTTTCTGAGCATTTTTAATATGAAAAAAATCAACTTTTTGAAAAATTTCCAGAAACTAGGGTTTTATGGGTATTCGGAGTTCGATCGGACATTAAACTTCGTCTAGACTTCGCCTAAAGCTCTAGCTTGGCTCTGATACCACTGTAGGGTTACTAGGCACACTAATAAGGTTCTGCAAGGCATCAACCATGCTTGATTAAAATTTTAGCCGTGCCGAACAACCCTAAACAAGATCTTTAAACTAGAGATTAGGCGAAACAAAACATGTTAAAAACTTTAACATCTAAGAGTTTGGGATTACAACCTTTGTAGTCCGGTCCTTCACTTCATAAGCTCCGCGTTGTGGTCCCTTCGCTGTGATCATCAAGTTCCGGACTCTCAAGAGGTTCCACGAAGAGAAAGATGCAAGCATGCTTCCGATCTTCGATAACAAAGATGATTTACCTTGAAATTTCATTAACACAAGCTCTCACTCACTAAATGAACTGAACACCCTAATCTAAATGGCTAGGATAGATTAGGATGATGAAGTAGGATTTTAGCTCTCATTTATTATCTTAATCTCACTCATTTTCATCACCAAAGAAAAAGCTAGAAAGCTTTTCTTCAAGAACTCAAGTAAGAAGAAGAAGAATCTTTTTGTGATGAATAATGAAACTCAAGTGTGAGGTTAGAAATGCAACCATAGTATATGTAACCGTTGTAGAGATTTAACTAAGGTTAAAGGGTTGGGTTGGGTTAAGGAAATATCTTGCAAAATATCATAACAAATATCTTTGCAAGAAACAAAAGGAAAGTTTCTAGAAACTTCTAAAAAAGCTTAACTGAAATCAAACCCTAACCATGTTTTATCTCCACTAGACATGTTGCATTAATAACCCTAACATGTTACAATATTATATATCACATATACAATATTTATTGTAACAAAATAAAATAATACAATTATCATATATCGCATATATATCAAGTATTTCCCGAGTGAGAAAAAGAATCTTTTAGTGAGCTTATATTAGTTAATGTAATTTATTATATAAAATATATAATTATACATTAAATTATCGAATCAACACTTGATCCGATAATCCGGCTATTTCACAAATAACTGACTACTATAATCTGTATCAGTTCATCGAATCAACACTTGATCCGATGACCCGGCTAAATCACATATTCCCGGCCAATATCTCATATCGTGAGAATCTAATACGGTATCATATACAAGTATTGTTCTCGGTCCCGCACATATCACATATGAGCTTCTACTCCGTTTTTCCTGAGCCAAGAAACCTCTGTGTAGGACTCTAAAGAATCGTCAATACGCCGGCAGTAGGTGATGATCATATCAAAGACCGACAAGCTGCAAGCGGTCAGCTAAACGTAGCAGCCACCCAGGTATTGATCGCTCAGAAGATCAACAAGCAAGCCTGCACATTCTCCTGTGAATCTAGTCAGTAATATTCCCGTACAGTCCGGTCTCGTCGTCTGATATGTCGCATATCTCGCCTATGGGTGGTAAACGTCAGACCCCAGTAGCTTGATAAGTCATGTCGATATGAGGTCTATAATAGTTCGAGAAACTACTGATAACACTTACCAGTAAATCTCAGCAAACCTGCACAGGGATTTCCAGTCATTGCCAATCGAACACAGCGCAACATTGACTCCCTATACCGGGAGAGACGAATCCGCTCCTATCGCTCATTGCCTCCATGTGATTCGGGACTGTACCCAAAAGCCACCTTTTTGCACGCCCTCTTGGACGTGGTGTAAGTGCACGGCGGCGCCCCGGCCGTCAATCCGACGCCGGAATGCGGAAGCGATGCTTTACTTTAAATTTTTGAACCGGCACTACCGCGCACTAAAACCCGGATCGGGCCATTAACATAGTCCTAGCAAACAAGAGAAAGGGGTAAAGAGATATACCGAGCGATCCGTGTCCTTCGGTCTTCTCGTCGTCGTCCCGATCTCCCCACGGAATCTCCGGTCTCCACCACGTCTCCGGAAGGGCACCACGTCGCCGGCTTCTTTTACGGGCTCCCGCCTCTGGTCCGAGGTAACTCGGGCATGAAGTTGGCGAGTCGACTTGCCCAAGATTTGCTGTAGAATGTAGTGTGGAACTTGTGTCTCATTTGGGGTATTGGATGTTGCCTTTTGTGGAGGAAATGATATGAGCTTATGGAGATGGATCTTGTGGGATTTTACAAAGACAAAAGAGCAAAAATCTCACACCAAAAATTTTGGGACAGCCCCTCATCTATTTTGGCCGGCCATGGCTCATGGTGGGAGTGAGGAATGGAGAGAGAGAGAGCAAAGGTCAAGGGGTAGGAAAGCAACTCATACAAGCGAAAAGGAAAGTGATTATCATATGAAATGATGATCACAATCCAATCCAAAACCACTCCCATCATCAACAACCATGATGAACCAAAAGTCAAGCCATGAAGAAAGTCATGGAAAGCTACACCCATCATGAAAATCATCATGAAGCAAAAGTCAAGGGTGGTAGAATTATCATGATAGCACTATATGTAAAGACCACCCTCCAAAATGCTTATTTGCACAAATGCAAATAAGCCCTCCTCCACCAATCTTCGGCCAATGAAAGATACAAAGAAATATGGCCGAAACGGAAAACAAACTGGCAACTCCAAAAAACTGATCCCGTAATAAATTACAGGAAAACCCCGCTACTCTATATACATACCCGCATTTGTATTCCGACCGAAATACAAATGCAATGAGACAAAATCTACACTGTACCATACTAGGATCCGGCTTAAACCAAAGCCCGCTAGTATTAACCGTCCGATCCTGATCCGTGCAATACGGCACGTATCTGATCGAACCCTGCCATATCTCCATACGACCTCTACATCGTTTCGCCCGAAAACTTAAGCAACTGAATGTGGGGGACTCTAAAGACACGTCAATACTATGGCTGTGGATTTAACCACTAGCACGTCAGAGGTATTAGCCATACGTGACGAGCTACCAGCTATTGACCAAAAGGGACGTCGATGAGCGAACTCATCCTGACACCCTACTGAGCCTGTCAGTGACAATATCTGTACAGTCCGGTCCGTTTGTCTATGAGCATCGCATGGCGGGCCTACGGGGTTGGTAAAAGTCAGACCCCCAAAACCGGTACAAGTCGTGTCGGAGTGTAGCCAAGAACACCCTGAGATACTACTGGAATACCTACCAGTAAATCTCCTTCCTTGGCCAAGGACTTTCATGTAAGGGCTCTCCTAGACACAGCGCGACCTCACCCCCAATACCGGAAGAGACGAACCCCCGAAGATCCGCTCACTGCCTCCATGTGGCTCGGGACTGTACCCAACTAAAACCTGTTTGCACGTCTCCTTTGAGCGTGGTAGGGTAGTAATTAAAGTACAGTGGGAACTCACACGAGACAAATGACGATCCTCAGGTCGATGAACTAACCTGTACACATGTCACCAGGGAATAACTATCTGACGTCTGGTATAATCCCAACTAGCAGGTTCCCGGCGAGTCCTGTCCGGTGTACTCATAACCCAATGAGCACCTGTATACATCTTAGGTGAACCAACTGATACCAGTGGCTTGTGAGACCGGCCACCGCCCCTCATCGGGGTCTCGACTGTATACACTAGTTTACTCTAGAGTATCGATGCCCTGTCTCGAAACTCCCACGACTAGGGACCTTTTAAGGATGTGCTTATAGACTACCAGCTCCCACGTATATGATCACCCTCATACTGCTGGCAGTCAAGCAAGAATCCTAGGGGCTCTATCAATGTGTAATAGCGACCTGTCAGTGTAAGTCGATGTTCTACACCCCAATACTTGTGGGGAGGCGGAATTTTCAAAAACGAACTTGTTTAGTGAACAAACATCGACTAACCACTTGAATCGAAGCTAAATGATAACTAACCAAACATATAGTTGTTCTAAACTACTATGCTTAGGGATTATACCTATCGAACCAAGTCCTTCGTCTTTACGATCTCCTCGTCCTCCTCGGCCTTCTCTTTGTAGTAGACGATCCACCTGAGAGCAAAACTCCAAGCTTAGCCTCTAAACTTGAGGCAACTAACCTTCTTGGATTGCTAATCAAAGAAGATAGATTGAGATAGAGTGATGGTTATGGATTGTTTAGTCTTACTAACCCTTGTACTCAACTCATGAGAGGGGAGGATTAGTCTTTTGAAGAGAGAGAGCTTGAGGAGAGAGAATGTGTAGATGATAATGATAAGAGAATAGTGAGTCAAGAAGATATATATCAAGCATTTCTTTTATGAAGAAAAGAATAAGAAAAGAATTTAGCAACCATGCTTGAAAATATCTAGTGATGATTCATTATAATGACAAAAGACTTCTATGAATCATCAAGGTGACTCACTAATCACAATCATTTCATATGCCACCTTAACCTCCTTAGTCACCACCTTCTAGAAGCTTCCCGCATAATTACGAGAACGCCCCTCCTTTCCGCAAAAATACGGAAAAACTTTAGACTGTAAAAATCCAATAACCGGATACCAGTAACTGGCTTAAATCAAAGCCGACTGGTAAAAACTGTCCGAAAGTCGTACGTGCGTAAACACGCGTATGCGTCCGAACCCTTGTCGTAAAACCATACGACCTCTATATCGTTTCGCCTGGAATAGGAAACTCTCTGTGTGGGACTCTAGAGACTCGACTACTACGCTATCAGTGGGTTTAACCACAGACCGCAAGCGGCACTAGCTGTACGTAACGGTCCCCAGGTAGTTGTCGATAACAAGGCCGATGAGGAACCCCATCCGAACTCCTACTGAGCCTGCTGTGACAATCTCCATACAGTCCGGTCCGTTCGTCCAAGACTATCGCATATCGGGCCTAGGGGGCGGCAAGCGTCAGTCCCCTAATAGCGGTATAAGTCGTGTCGGAGCGAAGCCCATTACACCCTGAGAAACTACTAGAACCTACCAGCAAATCTCGCTTGCCCTGGCCAGGGACTTTGCGTAATGGCTCTCTGACACAGCGCGATATCTACTCCCAATACCGGGAGGGACGAATCCTGTCTAACCGCCACTGCCTCCAAGTGCTCGGAACTGCACCCAACTGCTACCTGTTTGCACGACTCCTTTGAGCCGTGGTAGGGTAGCAATCTAAGAACAGTGGGACACACTCGAGGAGAAGTAGCAGTGTCAAGTCTGCGGACTATGCTGTACTCATGTCACCTGGGAACTGTTCACTGACGACTGGTATAAAACCAACCAACAGTTCCCTGTGAGTCCTGTCCGGTGTACCCGTAACCTAACGAGCACCTGCATACTATCTCTAGTACGACGTGCTGACGGCTGTGGGACAGACCATCTCCCCAACTGGGATGAGAAGCGTACACACTAGTCTACTCCGGAGTATCGATGCTCTGTCTCGATAATCCACGACCAGGGACCTGAATAAGGATGTGCTTGTAGACTACCCAGCCCCCACTAGTGTGACTGCCATCACAACCCTGGTAGACAAGAAAGATCCTAAGAGCTCTATCAATACGTACACTCACATATTAAGATAGAAAAACCAAGTAGCATACTACCATGTTTAGCAAGACTGTTATATACATGTAAATATCCTAAGATTCCATTAAGTAATATACAAACTAGTATGATACAGTAATGGCCTTCTAGGGCATAAACACTAACAATCTCCCACTTGCACTAGGGCCATGTACTGGCATATCGTAGACCAATGATCTCGAGTAGCCTCTCGAACTGAATCTGGGGTAGGGCCTTCGTGAATGGATCAGCAATGTTCTCTTCAGAAGCAACTCTCCGAACCTCGATCTCCTGACGATCAATGATCTCCCTGATCAGGTGATACCGCCTCAAGATGTGTCTGGACTTCTGATGGGACCTTGGTTCCTTCGCTAAAGCTATAGCTCCGTTGTTGTCGTAATACCGAGGTATTGGATCAACTATGGTAGGAACCACCTGAAGTTCTGTTAGGAACTTCTTCATCCAGACTGCTTCTTTTGCGGCATCGCAAGCAGCTATATACTCCGCTTCCATCATCGAGTCAGCAACGGTGTCCTGCTTGGAGCTCTTCCAGCACACCGCCCCTCCATTGAGGGTAAAGACATAACCCGACATGGACTTGGAATCGTCCTTATCACTCTGAAAGCCGGAATCAGCAAAGGCCTCCAACCTGAGGTCTTTTCCGCCGTAAACCAAGAACATCTCCTTAGTCCTTCTCAGGTACTTGAGAATGTTCTTTACTGCTATCCAGTGCTTCTCCCCTGGGTCTGACTGATACCGGCTTACCACGCTCAGTGCGTAAGCTACATCTGGTCCGGTACACAGCATCGTATACATTATAGAGCCTACCGCAGAAGCGTAGGGTATAATAGACATGCGTTCCCTTTCCAAATCAGTCTTGGGAGACATCTCTTTGGAGAGGGTGATTCTGTGACAAGCTGGTAGATTACCGCGCTTAGAATCTTCCATACTGAATCTTTTCAGTACAGTGTCGATATACCTGGACTGCGAAAGTCCCAACATCCTTTTGGATCTATCACGATAGATCCGGATCCCCAGAATGTAAGAGGCATCACCCAGGTCTTTCATGGAGAACCTGTGTGACAAGAATCCTTTGACAGATTGCAGCATAGGAATGTCATTTCCTATCAATAGAATGTCATCCACGTACAAGACGAGGAATACGACATTTCTGGCTACAATTTTACTATATATACACGGTTCATCTGGATTTTTGATAAAGTCATATTCTTTGACTGTCTCATCAAAACAGATGTTCCAACTCCGCGATGCCTGCTTTAGTCCATAAATGGACTTAAGCAGCTTGCATACTTTCCCGCTGCTCCCACTCTGATTGAAACCCTCTGGCTGATCCATATAGACGCTCTCTTCTAAATTTCCATTCAGAAAAGCCGTTTTTACGTCCATCTGCCAGATTTCATAATCATGGAAGGCAGCAATAGCAATAAGGACCCGAATGGATTTGAGCATAGCCACTGGAGAAAAAGTTTCGTCATAGTCCAAACCAGGTCTTTGACGAAAACCCTTTGCAACAAGTCTAGCCTTATAGGTTTCCACCTGTCCATCCACACCAATCTTTTTCTTGAAGATCCATTTGCATCCTATGGGTTTTACCCCATCTGGAGCAAAGTCCAAAGTCCATACTTTGTTGGTGTACATGGACTCCATTTCGGTCCGCATTGCATCTAGCCATCGTACCGAGTCGCCGCTCTGGATGGCCTGCTGGAAGTCAGTAGGTTCATCATCATCTATGATGCAATCCTCTCTATCCCCATCTATGAGAAAACCGTAGTATCTCTCAGGCGGATGAGACGGCCTACTACTCCTGCGGAGGGGCACGGGAATGTTCTGTTCTTCTTGAACCTCTGGTTCTACCAAACTTTCAGTAACAGCTTGTGGTTCTTGAATTTCTTCCAGTTCTACTGCGCTCTCACTCTTCTGATTTTCTAAAAATTCAGTTTCTAAGAAGTGGGCATGACGAGAAACAAAAACCTTTTGTTCCTCGGCGTAATAGAAATAATATCCCTTGGAGTTCTTTGGATATCCTACAAGCTTACACAGTACTGATCGTGCCTCGAGCTTGTCCACATGCTGCTTTTTTACAAAAGCTGGACACCCCCATGTCCTAAAATGTTTTAGACAGGGTTTCTTCCCACTCCACATCTGATATGGTGTGGTAGGCACAGTCTTGGTTGGAACCTGGTTTAAAAGATATGCCGCTGATTCTAGCGCATAAACCCAGAAAGATCGCGGTAACTCAGCATTACTCATCATGGATCGTACCATATCCAATAGGGTTCGATTCCGTCTCTCCGATACACCGTTGTGCTGTGGAGTTTATGGAGGAGTAAGTTGAGAGAGAATTCCTTTCTCTTTTAGGTAACCTAGGAACTCGGCACTTAAGTATTCTCCACCTCGATCAGATCTCAGTGTCTTAATACTTTTGCCTGTTTGGTTTTCTACTTCATTCTTATACTCTCGGAATTTCTCAAAAGCCTCGGATTTATGTTTCATCAGATAAATGAATCCGTATCTTGAGTAATCATTCGTGAAAGTAATGAAATAGGAAAAACCACCTCTTGCATGTGTAGACATCGGACCGCATACATCGCTGTGTATGAGTCCTAAGAGCTCACTCGCTCTTACTCCTCGTCCAGTAAATGGAGTCTTTGTCATCTTTCCTTTGAGACAAGATTGACAAGTGTCATAAGTTTGATATTCGAACGAGTCAAAATATCCTTCTCTATGCAACTTAGTCAACCTTCTCTCATTGATGTGACCCAGTCTATAATGCTATAAGAAAGCTTTATTTAAATCTGGAGACTTTCTTTTTAGTGTGTTCTGGACATTGAAAATTTGGAGTTGGTTTAAAACATATATACCGTTATTTAGGGTACCGGACCCAATCAAACCATGATTAAGGTGGATGTTGACAACATCTCTTACAAACGTGAAATCATAACCTTTATTTGATAACAAAGAAACTGATATGATATTACACGTTAAGCTTGGTACAAAATAACAGTTATGTAAAACCAAAATATGTCCACTCGTCAATCCTAGGTGATAATCCCCGACGGACGCAGCTCCCACGCTAGCTCCGTTAGCAACCTTTAGGGTCATATCACCTTCCTTCAGCACTCTACGGTTTCTCAGTGCCTGCAAAGAATTGCAAATATGAGATCCTGATCCGGTATCCAATACCCAGGAAGTAGAGTTGATCGACAGACAATTCTCAATTACAAACACACCTGAAGTCGAAGCCACAGCTTGCTTCGGTTCCTGGTTCTTGGCGTTCCACGCCTTGCAATCCTTCTTCCAGTGCCCTTTCCTGTGACAATGGAAGCACTCATCCTGGACAACTACCGGTGCTGCAAACTTTTTCTTTCCCTTCCTTCTCACCTTACTAACACCTCCTCTAGATTTGGGTGCGGCCTTCTTCTTCTTTCCTTTGGCCCTAGCCTTGGACCCGGAAGAAGATGCACCGCCAACAAACATAGCGGGTGTTTCCCTTGCTTTCTGCAAGGTGCCCTCTGCACTCTTTAACATGTTCAGGAGTTCCACAAGTTCAACTTCTTTTCCTTGAAGATTGAAGTTGAGGATAAACTGGGCGTAGGTGGGAGGAAGGGACTGGATAATAAGGTCTGTATAGAGCTCATTATCCAAAGTCGTCCCAAGGTCTGCGAGCTCTTCAATATAGCCGATCATCTTTAGGACATGTTCTCCTACTGATGACCCGACAGCCAACCTCGCTCGAAACAAGTTCTTAGAGGTCTCGTATCTTGTTATACGAGATTGCTCTCCATAAAGTTCCTTTGTATGGAGAAATATGCCATCTAGGGACATATCCTCGTGCCTCCTCTGATGTTCATTGTTCATTGAGGCAAGCACGATGCACTTGGCTCTCGCGCAATCTAAATCCCAGGTTTTGCGGATTTCCTTATCCGCATTGCTGGATTTAGGACCAGGGACAGCAGGTGCCGTAGCGGTGAGGATGTACCCCAATTTGTCATAGGTCAAAGCCATTTTGACATTCCGCAGCCAATCTTTATAGTTTGGCCCTGTCAGTATATTTTTCTCTAAAAGTAATTTAAGTCCAGTCATTTTCAGGGTCGCTGCAATTAGGAGAGAGAGAAGAAAACTCTTTAGCATGATGCTCTTGCAAGTTTAGAGTGGTTTTTAGTTTATCTAAACTGGATGGCTCCCACTGTTTCTCGAATCCTTCCTCAAACCATAAAAGAAGAATTAGCCAGGACTATTCTCACCGTACAATACTTACTTAACCGTTCAGCCAGGCCAGTGTCGATACTTCGAGGGAGGTTTTCCAACGCTTTCGCGAAGTTCCTTAATTAAATAACCTCTTTTCTCTGGGGGCGTAACCCCGCTGACACTTTTCTGGACACCTACTTGGTTTATAGCATTGATCGTTAAGTGACGAATATCCTGATAAGTAGCATATACTCACAGTAGGATCGGGATCCAAATATCATCGTATGATAATGTTGAAGGAATACTACCAACATTCATCAAACTCCAAATGGTATACATCTCTTTGCAAATTTCAGTTTCTTTAGAAATTCCCGATATGTATTTTTGCCCCATGTTCTTATGATCTTGACTAAGGGCCAACAAATCATAAGTCACATGTCAAGTTCTACCCATCATTATCCTGTTGATTTGAACCCATCCGTATATACTCTTGACTAAGGGCCAAACAAAGTAATACGAGTGTCCCAAACCAACTCATCTATCTATGCAACAAATGAATACCTCAGCAGCTACCAATCACTATGTCTTGACTAAGGGCCAAACAAACATAGCTTGAATACTACTGACCATTCATAAGAAATGACGGAGGGCTACGACTGGTTTTGGCGAAACCGTGAACGTAGTGAACTTGATATAACCGAAGGAACCTGATAGCTTTTAAAAGGAGTAGTTAAAGCCCCGCATTTAAAAATATCTGTTTTTAAAATTAACCGGGTGGTTTCTTTTAAATTGTTCCAATGATTTAAACTTTGGTTTGTTTTCTTTGCATTATAGATAATGCGTCCCATCATTAACCTATCATTGCAGAAAACAACGAAAATACAACGTCCTCTTATGCCATCCGCATTCGCCACGGGGTCCCATCATCACCCGTTAGGTTACTTAACTAACGACAGAGCGGGGGCTGGGCTAGCACGGGTGTAAAACATAAGTGACGTCTAAATAGCTATAATATATATAGATATTTTACATTCGTCTGACGCAATGATATACATTCCAGAACACAGATAAACAATATTGGATTTGCAAGCAATCTGTATTTCTTTTGAGCCTGCAAGAAAAGACAGATTACACAGTTGTGATGAATAGCCGTTACCCCACCCTCGACCCCTACGGGTACGACAAACTACCCGCCCGGCAGTTTGTGCACCCCACCTTGGGTCAGTCCTAGGAGCAGAAACAGTAAAATGAAATAATACAACGGTGGCTACAACCGCAACCTGGATGTGCCCCGCAAAATAATATTACAACAAATTACATTTACAACAAATGAATTAAATAATAACCCATTGCTAAACCCCGGCTATACACCACAACAGTCCAATACAGTTCATATGCACAAACAGATAAAACCATTACAGAAATGTGCAACCCCCTGCCAACCGACATACTAGCAGTTAGGGGAGGTTTACGAACACATTAAACAATCACAGATATAATCCAACATGCAAATACTGTAAAATTTCGATCGATTAAACGATTTTAACATTGCTCCATTACTGCTCTGTAAACTTGAAACCTGAGCAAAATTAAAAAAATACCAGAGAATCCCAAATATCACAGAGAACCACCACAAGAAAAATGGGTCCCTGAATCGTCAAAATGGCGGCGGATCCGCGGCGGCAACAGTGCTATGCGCCGCGGATCCGCGGCTCCGTAGGCGATTCAGGGCACCAATTTTTTTGTGTGTTCTACTAGTATCATTTTAAGCTTTCTGAACATCCTTGAAAAATTTTTGGACTTCATTTATAAATCGACAGAAACATGATTTTTCGGGGTTTTCCGGTGTCGTTTTTTCCGTTCGAAATTCATACAAATTTGCAAAAAGGTTATTTATTGTTTAGCGAGGCTCTGATACCACTGTAAGTCGATGTTCTACACCCCAATACTTGTGGGGAGGCGGAATTTTCAAAAACGAACTTGTTTAGTGAACAAACATCGACTAACCGCTTGAATCGAAGCTAAACGATAACTAACCAAACATATAGTTGTTCTAAACTACTATGCTTAGGGATTATACCTATCGAACCAAGTCCTTCGTCTTTACGATCTCCTCGTCCTCCTCGGCCTTCTCTTTGTAGTAGACGATCCACCCGAGAGCTAAACTCCAAACTTAGCCTCTAAACTTGAGGCAACTAACCTTCTTGGATTGCTAATCAAAGAAGATAGATTGAGATAGAGTGATGGTTATGGATTGTTTAGTCTTACTAACACTTGTACTCAACTCATGAGAGGGGAGGATTAGTCTTTTGAAGAGAGAGAGCTTGAGGAGAGAGAATGTGTAGATGATAATGATAAGAGAATAGTGAGTCAAGAAGATATATATCAAGCATTTCTTTTATGAAGAAAAGAATAAGAAAAGAATTTAGCAACCATGCTTGAAAATATCTAGTGATGATTCATTATAATGACAAAGACTTCTATGAATCATCAAGGTGACTCACTAATCACAATCATTTCATATGCCACCTTAACCTCCTTAGTCACCACCTTCTAGAAGCTTCCCGCATAATTACGAGAACGCCCCTCCTTTCCGCAAATATACGGAAAAACTTTAGACTGTAAAAATCCAATAACCGGATACCAGTAACTGGCTTAAACCAAAGCCGACTGGTAAAAACTGTCCGAAAGTCGTACGTGCGTAAACACATGTATGCGTCCGAACCCTTGTCGTAAAACCATACGGCCTCTATATCGTTTCGCCTGGAATAGGAAACTCTCTGTGTGGGACTCTAGAGACTCGACTACTATGCTGGCAGTGGGTTTAACCACAGACCGCAAGCGGCACTAGCTGTACGTAACGGTCCCCAGGTAGTTGTCGATAAGAAGGCCGATGAGGAAACCCATCCGAACTCCTACTGAGCCTGCTGTGACAATCTCCATACAGTCCGGTCCGTTCGTCCAAGACTATCGCATATCGGGCCAAGGGGGGCGGCAAGCGTCAGTCCCCTAATAGCGGTATAAGTCGTGTCGGAGCGAAGCCCATTACACCCTGAGAAACTACTGGAACCTACCAGCAAATCTCGCTTGCCCTGGCCAGGGACTTTGCGTAATGGCTCTCTGACACAGCGCGATATCTACTCCCAATACCGGGAGGGACGAATCCTGTCTAACCGCCACTGCCTCCATGTGCTCGGGACTGCACCCAACTGCTACCTGTTTGCACGACTCCTTTGAGCCGTGGTAGGGTAGCAATCTAAGAACAGTGGGACACACTCGAGGCGAAGTAGCAGTGTCAAGTCTGCGGACTATGCTATACTCATGTCACCTGGGAACTGTTCACTGACGACTGGTATAAAACCAACCAACAGTTCCCTGTGAGTCTTGTCCGGTGTACCCGTAACCTAACGAGCACCTGCATACTATCTCCAGTACGACGTACTGACGGCTGTGGGACAGACCATCTCCCCAACTGGGATGAGAAGCGTACACACTAGTCTACTCCGGAGTATCGATGCTCTGTCTCGATAATCCACGACCAGGGACCTGAATAAGGATGTGCTTGTAGACTACCCAGCCCCCACTAGTGTGACTGCCATCACAACGCTAGTAGACAAGCAAGATCCTAAGAGCTCTATCAATACGTACACTCACATATTAAGATAGAAAAACCAAGTAGCATACTACCATGTTTAGCAAGACTGTTATATACATGTGAATATCCCAAGCTTCCATTAAGTAATATACAAACTAGTATGATACAGTAATGGCCTTCTAGGGCATAAACACTAACAGTCAGGTCACCTAAACCAGTACACGATGATAAAGATAAATCAGATAGCATACTATCATCTTGAGTAAGACTGTCCTACCGGAATAGGTCCTCCCTCAATCATTGCAATCACGTGCCTGTGATCCAATAATTGACTCTGAGGGCACTATCTCCAACAATCTCCCACTTGCACTCAAGGCTAATTATTGCGATGTCGCATACTCACAGCCCGTGTGATATCGAACTCCCAACTCCTCTACTAGTCAGTCTCGCAAAGCTCGTTTGCGAAACTATTGCGTTCGAGGAATAGCCTCAGTGAGAGGATCCGCTTTGATGTTTCTTTCTATGTCTCTCTATATCTCAAGTTCGTGGAGAATGCCATCTCCCGAAATAAGCAATATTTGTCTTAGAATGTGTCTGGATGTCTGATGGGACCTAGCTCATAAATGAACTCTAAATCCAAACTTCTTAGACTATATCGCCAACTAAACTTAATCAGTATCCTGCGCCATGCCTCCCTCGGTATTTCCTTGGACTACCTGTCCAAATTACTGCCCCTCGTCAGAAGGAAAACTATAACTCTGACAACCTCCCTGTCGTCCAAGTCACCTTGGAAGCCTGGAATGATAACTGTCTCCCGTATGAGGCTGTCGTTATCATATCCCTAGAACATCCACATATGTTCTAAAACTACTTCAGACTGTTTCTCCAGGATTGGATCAATGTCAACTTATTGCATTTAGTGCAAAAACAACATCTGGTGTGGTACTTGACATCTCATGATTGACTCAATTGCCTAAGAAAGTGATCTGCCAATCATGCACATCCCTCTCCCCTTTAGTCTGTAAGACACCTTTAGAGAGGGTGACTCCACCATTTGCAGGTACACTACCGTGCATGGAGTCGTCCATTCTAAATACTCATAGAATGCTGTCTAAGTACCCAGATTGGGGTAGTACCCAAATCTAGATCTAAAACCATAGATCTAGTAACCAGAATGTCTGATATAATATCCATATCCTTTGTGGAGAAACCACTGTGTGACAACCAAAGTATAACAGATCGTAGTAAATGAATTTCACTTCCTACTCTGTGTATGTCATCCAAATACCAGGACATCACACCCTAATACCTTCTTAACAGATCCATCCCTTATTCTGATGAAGTCAAACCTATGACTGTCATGTCAGAAATAGATGATCTATCTCCGCTATATCTGCTTTAGTCTATAAATAGACATAAGCCACTTGTCCACCAATGCTTCCGCTGCTCCCACTGACCACGACAATCCTCTGGCAGAGTCATATAGACGTACACTTCTAAAGCTAGTTTAGAACGATGCTATACTCATCCTCCTGGCGGGTCTCACGGTATGGAACAACAGTAATTGGCAAGTCTGGGTAAACAAGAACTTCCCTGTCACCGTCCTTGAGGCTACCGAAGTATCTCTCGAGTGCCTGAGGTTACCCACCATATCTGCGGAGTGGCCAATGGAATGTCAAACCAGATTGAATCTTTAGGTTCTTATCAAATTTTCTGTAATCGTTTGAGGTTCTGGAATCACTTCCAGTTCTACCATACTCCCACTACTGTTTTCTGAAAAATCCATTTTTATTAAAACTGCGGCGAGTCTAGAACAATATCACTATTGATCTTCCATATGGTAGAAAGTCAACGCTCGTCATAGCCTGGGTCAACCCAAAAACATCCATTACAGAAACATGCCTTGAGTTATACAGAGTCTGGTTTTAAGCATAGGCCGGACAACTCCCCGTACCTTAACATCGTTAAGATATGAACTATTCTATATCCAATATAGAAACAGAGGCACTGATTTAATTGAACCAGATTCAAATCATGCAGCTGTCTCCAGTGCATGTCAACTAAATGGAAGGAGCCCGATCATCGTTACTCAACTTAGGAATGCTTTCAATTATGAGTAACCTGAAAGAGAAGCAAGTTCTCTTAACCATTACTATCAACTAAATACCCTGCATAAGTATCTACATCTTCGATCACCTTGAAGAATCCTGATACTTGCAATAACTGATTCTCTACTTTACTCTTATACCCATAACTTCTCAAAATTCAGACCTTGCGTTTCTACGAAACACTTGTCTAAAAACTAGAGAAGTCATAAGTAAATCGAATATAGTACGAGGACCAACCCCTCTGTCCTAATGGACACTGGACAACATACAATCCTCTGTATAAGTCCTTTGAGTCTAATAACTCATTCCCTGTGTGTCGTAGGTCGAAAACTGTACTTATGGTTAAGAAGAATTACACCGTCGTTCAATGCTCCTTACCTAACCATCCACTGATATAGGTAAATGTCATGGACATATTTCAAAAAGGTACATCTCACTCTATAAAAATAGACGTACAGATATATCAATTTGAAATTGGTGCATAACAACGGATATTCAAAACCAAATATTTGTCGTCTGGCAAACAACCTAGGTGACTTCCTCAAACATCACCGATTACAACGAATCCCGATATAATGAGGATGATCACCTAATTCCCAATAACTTACTCCCACTGATCTTCTGTAATACCATACAGATGTGAGAATCATACCTGGTAAATACATACCCTGGAGCAAGATCTGATTGGGAAATCATTTTTCCTTTAACAGTACACAGTGAAACTGAAACATTGAAATGTTTCGATGGGGTATCCTGGTATTCCTAGTAATACCTCTTCCATTATCCAGATTCACAACTATAACCGTATATTCCTTTGCCACCTCTCCAAATCCCTTTATATGTCTTTAGTCATTACCTTCTGCACACCCCTTTAGGCAAAATGGTTTTCTTCCTTCCCTACCGTTCGGTACTAGCCTATGGTTTGGAAGAAGACTATCCAATAAGCATAATGGGTGTACTGCCCTAATCTTAGGAACACTCGCAATGCGAGAGAAGGTGAAGATAAAAGACAACCGAATAAACCTTATTCCTATTTCTTCCGAACCAGAATCTATCCCCGAACTAGAACAAGTTCCTTTCGAGTTCGTATATAACCATACGGTGGAGTATCCAATAAACTGTGGATCTTCGTAGTGATACGGAGTGTCCTGGAGAAATACAAAGGTGAAGTGGGAGTGGTAATGAAATACTTGGTTTAGTCGTGAATAGCAGTCGCAATTTACTTTGCCCTCTTATTAATCCCTTTCTTTGTCTTTACATAATACCTTCTGTACGCCATCGTTAGGCTAATTGGTTTTCTTCATTCCCTACCGTTCGGCACCTGCCTATGGTTTGGAAGAAGACTATCCAATTTGCGTAATAGGTGTACTATCTCCTAAACCAAGGAGTATTCGCAACTGGAGAGAAGATAAAAAGGAAAAGACAACTGAATAGTCCTATTCGTTTTCTCCAGAACCGGAAACCATCCTCGAATGAATTCCTTCGAGTTCGTATATAACCGTCACGACCCGCAGGGTACGGAACGTGACTGGCACTTAGGTTACGAAACGTCTCAAGACGTCCGTAAAATAAGTAAGCCAAAACCCAGAAACCAAAACCAAATAAGAAAAAGAGTGAAGAAAACCCAATCAATTGAAAGCGAGTTTATCAATAAGTCATGTAAAACCCTTTTTAAAAACAGTACCAATTTTTCTGAAAATTTCGGCAGAGTCTCCTTTGTAAATACTGGCCCCCAAAATGGGTACTACAAGAATATATATGAATCCAACAAAATAGGGCATCCCCAAGCTGGAGCTAGCTCTTCGCCACAAGGCGGTCATAAATCCCACGCAAAATAAAGCAACAACATGCGAAATAATCATAATGAAGCATAAGAAAAGCAGCATGTCGACTCAAGTGAGTTCGAACCCAAGATACAGCATAAAAGTCCACAAACCTCACAGTCTCATCTCTAGGTCAATATACAATAATACTGGTAGATACAGTAGATGGAGTGCACTAGATACAAAGAATGTACAAGGTGGTACAAAAATAATGATATAACCCACCTAAGAGCAAAACCTCGAGTCCAGGCAAAGGAGGCAAAAGAACAAGTGCGCCCGCCGCTACTGAACTGACGGAGCGGACCTGCAAAAGGCTGTGGCACAACGGGGGTGAGTTGCCAACTCGTGAGTAATAATAACATCTACAAAGGCTATCGTATGCATGCACACAAGCATCCAAGCATCTAAAATACAGGTATGACTGGATGCACTAGCAGGTGTGTATACAACATCAGTGTACTAGCAGGTGTATGTATGCAACATGAATATCTGAGGTCTTGATAGGTATATATATAAGAAACATTTTATCTGTTTTTGTTTTTGAAACTCTTTTAAAATGCCAGCATAATACTCATTGAATCGACAACAATCTGTGTCCAGCAACGACACCTAAAAACTGTCTCAAATCTCATAAATCCATGTCATAGTGTCTCTGGCCTCAGCCATCCGGCTGACCCATCTCAATATCAATATCACATCCTCTCGCGGCCCCGGTCGGTATCCTCTGGATATCCGCCGTGCCCAATGAAGTCACCGGTAGGTAATCCGTCCCCTGCCAGGCTCATCGTCAGCACCACGAGCTTCTTGCCCCGGGGTACCCTACCGGGCCCACCATGTACCCGAGACGGTTCATCCAACTCCTTGAAACGGGTCTCGAAAACCACAGCAAACCCATGGTGGACGACACTTACATCACTAGAAAACCGCAATTTACATATTTTAAAAAATATAATAAGTTTAGAAATTTTGCGGCTTTTCCCTAAAATCCAGAAATATCATAAAATCTCAAGAAATCCTCATAAGTGCATATGTCAATGATAATGAATTCATATGGTATCAATAATCAAGTTGCGATGTGTGATTAATAGATTAGGCATGAACAAATAATATGATGAAGTACATGCACATGAAAAGCAATCCTACGATTTCATTTTTAGGAATTAAAGACAATAGCACAAGTTTAAGTATCAATTAGTAAAATGTTTCAATTTAAAGGTTATCTAGTGTGGTGGCATGGCAATTACCAGGGTGCGTGTGTAAACATGAATAGTGCTCGTGCTGTATATAAAAACCCTGGCAATGGTGCAGGTGTCCTATAACATGGTTTCGTATATGTATGTCAATATAGGGCATGAATGTAGCAAATAATCATACAAGTATTGCACCCCTAATTACTAACATTACTAAGAATCTTTTAGGTTACTAAAACTATCGGGCGGCTTGCGCCATCCAACGATAGTCCCCCGTAGATGTTACGTCTACTCACCGGAATCCCTAGCTAGCTGTGTCCAATCACCGCTTTTCCCTTTCGTGCCGCGTCTGACGTCTCCGCGACCGAACCTGGAATTTACTTCAATACCAAACATAAGGTTACATATCAAGAATGACGCAAAACCTAAACGAAAACACTAATGTTCACTAGCTAGGTACAACGTGCATAAGGTGCGCGGAACACACGCGAAAATCGCAAAAACTGCAAAAATCGCCGATTTGGTCGCCCGGCAAAACTAAAACCCGACTTCTCAAAAAACCGCACACACGCATCCTAAATGTCATAGGATACGCTAATATGTCATCAAGACATCGCAATTAATTCATCACAACATTTTAGTAAAAACTAGTAAGCTAGAAAAGCAATTTGGTGCAAACATCGACAATAGCGACAAAGTTATCACGGTCCAACACAACCATCCAATCCACACAACTAGTTAGCCACCAAAAACACAATTTTAACTTATTTACCATGCTACAAAACCCACATTCCATACACAACCTCTTCTTGATTTTGGTAATTTGCAAACTTAATGAAAATTTCACACAAGTTTAACATAGATTAGCTTAATTTGAAGCCACTTAAGCAAAGTAACCATATAGATTGGTTAAGTAACAACTAGATTAATCAAAAATTTAATTAACTAAAACATGGCTTCAAGAAACCCTAGTTTAATTTTCAACCATAACCTTAAAAAAAAACTAGGTTAGAACTAACACTAAATTAACCCTACAACAATTTAACTTAAGAAACTTAATCAAAAGAATTTAATTAGCAAGAAATTATACCTCAACTAGAGATCTAGCAAGAATAATTTGCTTCAATTGATGGCCTCAAAGCATCATGATCCAAGCTATAAAACCCAAGGTGAAAGGAATAAGGAATGGGAATTAAGTTGTGAGGTTAAATTTTTGATTTTTGGAGCAATATTTTGATGAAATTTGAGAGAGAAAGAGAAGAGGAAATGGGGGGGGGGGGATTTCCTGCAGATTTTCGTCCAGGAAAGAGGTGAGGGATGGGGGTGGGTGTTGTGGGAAAATTCCTAAGTCAACCCTCTCAAGTCAATACACCATACTTCCAAATACTATATTTTAATCAACTCTCAAAACAATCCATTTCCTCACATGAATAAGGTCAAAGTGAGGCCAGAAATTTTATGGACCAGATCATGGTGGGGCTGGCCTAGGGCTGAGGGAAGAGAGAGAGGGGTTTTACAAAAGAAATTTTATGCAAAAAGACCCCTCACAAGTCAAAAATTGCAAGTTTAAGCTTAAATTCTAAAAATTTCGTTTCCTATAATAAAAGTTAGTTAAAAATCAAAATAAAATACTAAAAATTTATGTTACAACTAGATTTTAATTAACATAATTTTAAGGATTAAAATTAGCCCGGAAAAATTTGCATTTATCGCTAATTTAATGTATTTTCTTACCGGCTTAAAATAATATTAAAAAAATTGAAAAATAGGGAAAAAATTTTAAACGACCAGAATTTCATAAGTAACTCATTAGCTACTAAAAACAAGAAATTACCTATCCATTTTAGGTATAATTAGCCCTAAACTGCAAAATAACAAGAAAAGACGGTTTTCGGAAAAATACCGAATTTTCACCGATTTTCAGGAAAACATCAAAACGACTTTTCAAGGCGTTACAATCTTCCCCCTTTTAAAGAAATTTGGTCCCCGAATTTAAAAAAAAAACTACGCGTACCTTCAAAGAGATGGGGATATTTCTTCCTCATCTCGCCCTCGGTCTCCCAGGTAACCTCCTCGCTGCTCGGGATACGCCAAAGGACCTTGACGGTTGGTATAATCTTCGATCTCAACTTCTTCACCTGCCGATCCTGGATGGCCACCGGCTGCTCTGCAAAAGAAAGGTCGCACTCTAGCTTGACTGTCGGGTGCTGAATCGCCTGCGAAGGGTCGTGAAGGTACTTGCGGAGCATCGAAACATGGAAGACGGGGTGAACATCGGGAAAGCTGGGTGTAAGAGCCAAACGATATGCAACAACGCCAACCCGCTCGAGGATCTCGAAGGGGCCTACGAATCTAGGGCTAAGCTTCCCCTTTCGCCCAAAACGCATCACGCCCTTCATCGGAGAGACTCTCAGAAAAACATGGTCGCCAACTGCGAACTCTAATCTGCGACGGCGCCTGTCTGCATAGGATTTCTGTCTGCTCTGAGCTGCCCTCATCCGGTCTCGAATCAACTGTATCTTCGCTGTCGTCTCCTCAACAAGCTGCGGCCCCAAAATACTGCTCTCGCTGAGCTCTGTCCAACAGACGGGCGATCTGCATCTCCTCCCATACAATGCCTCGAAAGGTGCCATCTGAATAGTATCCTGGAAGCTGTTGTTGTAGGAGAACTCCACTAGAGGTAAATGACGATCCCAGCTACCGCCGAAGTCTAAAACGCACGCTCTGAGCATGTCCTCGAGAGTCTGAATGGTCCGCTCTGACTGTCCGTCGGTCTGCGGATGAAATGCTGTGCTGAAGCTCAAACGAGTGCCCAAAGCCTCCTGGAATCTCTGCCATAGTCGGCTGGTAAACTGAGTGCCTCGTTCTGACACGATACAAGTCGGTACGCCATGTAGTCGCACGATCTCGTCAATATAGAGCTGAGCATACTGAGCGAAGCTGAAAGTGGTCTTCACTGGTAGGAAGTGAGCCGCTTTCGTCAATCTATCCACGATCACCCAGATGGAGTCGTACCCTCGACTGGTCCTGGGTAGACCCACAACGAAGTCCATCGAAATCTGCTCCCATTTCCACTCTGGAATGGGTAACGGCTGTAGCTCTCCTGCGGGCCTCTGGTGCTCGGCCTTGACTTGCTGACAAGTCAGGCATCTCGAAACGAACTCCGCAATGTCCCTCTTCATCCCGTCCTACCAGTAGGTCTCTCTCATATCATGGTACATCTTGGTGGAACCGGGGTGGACACTATACACTGATCGGTGTGCCTCCTCAAGAATGTGGCGCCGCAATCCATCAGCATCTGGTACGTACAGTCTAGATCCATAGGGTAAAATCCCCTGATCGTCAATCACGAACTCGGAAAATCTGCCCTTTCCCATCTGTGCCATGATCTCTGAGCAACGGTCGTCACTGCGCTGTGCCTCATATATACGGTCAAGCAACTGTGGGCGTGCACGAACATGCGCGAGCTGTCCCCCTATCTGAGTGAACTCGAACTCAACTCGGCTGTCGCATAACATCTGCCAATCTGCTGACGACTGCCTCTGCACTGCGCGCAAAAAGGATAGACTACCCCCGGGTCTCCTACTCAACGCATCTGCCACCACATTCACCTTGCCTGGGTGATATAAGATCTCGCAGTCGTAGTCTTTCACCAACTCCATCCAACGACGCTGTCTGAGGTTCAGGTCTCGCTGCTGAAATATGTACTTTAAGCTCTTGTGATCGGTGAATATCTGACACGACTCGCCGTATAGGTAATGTCGCCAAATCTTCAGTACAAAGACCACTGCAGCCATCTCCAAATCAAGAGTGGGGTAGTTCTGTTCATGCTTCTTCAACTGCCGAGAAGCATAAGCGATCACCCGGCCATGCTGCATCAATACGCATCCTAATCCCACTTGCGAAGCATCACAGTAGACCACAAATCCGCCTGATATCGAAGGCAAAGATAATACCGGCGCTGTAGTCAAACAAGTCCGTAGCTGCTGAAAACTGCGCTCGCACTCCTCTGTCCAAACGAAAGGAACTCCCTTCCGGGTCAAACCGGTCAAAGGTGCAGCTATACGGGAGAAGTCCTGAACAAAACGCCTGTAGTAGCCTGCCAGGCCTAGAAAACTACGGATCTCAGTAACCGATGTAGGTCGGGGCCACTGCTGAACAACCTCAATCTTCTTAGGGTCCACACAAATGCCGTCTCTCGTAACCACGTGACCCAAGAATCCGACGCTGTCCAGCCAGAATGCACACTTGGAGAACTTTGCGAACAGCTGGTGCTCCCTCAGAGTCTGTAACGTATACAGATATCTGGGATCCCCGGGTTTCACAGAGCCGCTACTGAAACCCGACGTTCCCCTGGTCGTGTGGATAGCCTTTGCAATGAAAATCCTAGACCCCTACAGGCGCGGCAAGTTACCCGCCAAAACCTGAAGCGAGGCAGCCCTCTTTAGCAACGTGAATAGACCACCCAGCACTTCACGGAATCCGGTAACTTGGGAACCCCTCCTGGGTCAACCTGTACTCCCTACGAGTGCGGCAAATAGCCCGCCAATTCTAGAGTGAAGCCCCCTTCTCTCATTGCCATGAGATGCGGGCTCGTTGCCCTCTAGAATCCGGCCATCCGTGCACCCCTCCGCGGGGTAATCCTAGTACAGAAAGTAAAATATACATACAACGGGTACATCGACCGCAACCAGGTCGTGCCCCAAAAGAATAATATACAAACAGGCAGTGACGGCAGTTCACATGTCGGACGCTCGCCCCGCAATAACAAATATACATAATACAACCAAAACTGTACTAGCATTGCATCCACGCTATCTCCCACGACCAATCCGCAGCATCACAGCACAATCACAGAACATCAACGTGAATGTCACGTTCGCAAATCCGTCTAACCGGGCTATAGCAGTTAGACAGGATTTACCGATCGAGTGACATTCACGGTCGCTGATATAATGTAAACACTGTGAACTAATGTGTTTAAAATTTTCCGATTGATCAAATTTATCGAAGTGGGCCCCAAGCACTACTGTAGCACTCACAGAAAATCTGGGCCCAAAAAGAATGTTCCAAAACCCCTATTTTCAAGTCAGGAGCTTTCTGCAAAATTTTGGTACACTGAACAGTGCAAGTCGCGGCGGAACCGCGGCCCAAGCATTGGTTTGGCCGCGGTTCCGCGGTGATATAGTGTGTTCATGAGACCGAAATTTCACAGAATTCTTAGAATTCCCTGCACATCATTCTGCAACTACCTGAAAAAATTTTGGAGCCAAAAAAAATTCGACAGAAACTGATGCACATGAAAACGCGGTTTTTGGAATTTTGTTCGATCGAAAATGTAAACACATTAGACAAAGCTAGACTAGGTTAATGGCGAGGCTCTGATACCACTGTAAGTGCACGGCGGCGCCCCGGCCGTCAATCCGACGCCGGAATGCGGAAGCGATACTTTACTTTAAATTTTTGAACCGGCACTACCGCGCACTAAAACCCGGATCGGGCGATTAACATAGTCCTAGCTAACAAGAGAAAGGGTAAAGAGATATACCAAGCGATCCGTGTCCTTCGGTCTTCTCGTCGTCGTCCCGATCTCCCCGCGGAATCTCCGGTCTCCACCACGTCGCCGGAAGGGCACCACGTTGCCGGCTTCTTTTACGGGCTCCCGCCTCTGGTCCGAGGCAACTCGGGCACGCAGTTGGCGAGTCGACGTGCCCAAGATTTGCTGTAGAATGTAGTGTGGAACCTGTGTCTCATTTAGGGTATTGGAAGTTGCCTTTGGTGGAGGAAATGATATGAGTTTATGGAGATGGATCTTGTGGGATTTTACAAAGCCAAAAGAGCAAAAATCCCACACCAAAAATTTTGGGACAGCCCCTCATCTATTTTGGCCGGCCATGGCTCATGGTGGGAGTGAGGAATGGAGAGAGAGAGCAAAGGTCAAGGGGTAGGAAAGCAACTCATACAAGCAAAAAGGAAAGTGATTATCATATAAAATGATGATCACAATCCAATCCAAAACCACTCCCATCATCAACAACCATGATGAACCAAAAGTCAAGCCATGAGGAAAGTCATGGAAAGCTACACCCATCATGAAAATCATCATGAAGCAAAAGTCAAGGGTGGTAGAATTATCATGATACCACTATATGCAAAGACCACACTCCAAAATGCTTTTTTGCACAAATGCAAATAAGCCCTCCTCCACCAATCTTCGGCTAATGAAAGATACAAAGAAATATGGCCGAAACGGAAAACAAACGCAACTCCAAAAAACTGATCCCGTAATAAATTACAGGAAAACCCCGCTACTGTATATACATACCCGCATTTGTATTCCGACCGAAATACAAATGGAATGAGACAAAATCTACACTGTACGATGTAAGTCCATGCTACCTCTCCCGGTACTTTCGGGCATGCGGAATTTGATAAAAAACAGTTTTCTTAGAGGTGGTAACATGGACTTAAAACCCGGATCTTTGTTAAACATCTAACTAGGAGTTGTTAACTACTCGGTTAGGGGGTTTATACCTTTCTTATCTTAAACTCCTTCGTCTTCAAATCTCGATGGTTGTCCGAATCGGCTTCTCCCCGTCGTCTCCTTGCGCCGAAGATCGATCCACCTGAAAGCTTCAACCTTTGGCTCCTTCTTCGATCTTTGAAGAAACTAGTTCACTCGGTTTGCTAAACCTTATGAACTAGAGTGAGTAGAGAAGAGTTTTGTTGGGATTTTATCTATGGTTCTTGGTTCTCAACACATGAGACAAGTGAACCATAGACTCAAGAGAGGGAGAGCAAGAGGAGGAAGATGAGAGCTCAAGAACAAGAGAGAGAATGAGAATGATAGAATGAGAGAAGACTTTTCTCATTTGGCTCTCATAATCCATAACCATCATAACACATCATAGCAATCAAGTATTATGTGATGGTTTAAGCAACAATAGCCATATCATTTCATGCACTCATTTTGCACAAGAGAGCAAGCAAGCAAAAGTCTTTGCCATGAAATGATAGCTATTGTTATCATGATGGTCAACTAGTCAAGCCTAGTCAACCGGTCAACAAAGTCAACAAGTCAACAAAGTCAACCCCTCAACAACCATGTCACCATAATACTTAATTAATATAATTGTTAATCATATATCATATTCTCATTAGGGTTGAGCAAAAAGTCAATAGTCAACGGTCAACAACCCTAATGAGAATCCTCTGCCTCTGTCGCTCCGTCAACTGTGCATACACACCCGCATCCGCGTTCCGAGGAACACGAATGCATACTGGATAAAACCAATCCCAAAAGGTACACTAGGATCTGGCTTAAACCAAAGCCCGCTAGTGTAAACTGTCCGGACAGTGTACGTGCACAAGTGCACGGATGTGACCGAACCCTGTCGCAAAACCATGCGACCTGTCGCAAAACCATGCGACCTCTACTCTTTTGCCTAAAGGCGAATAGCTTTCTGTGTGGGACTCTAAAGACTCGACACTACGCTGGCAGTGGGTTTAACCACAGACCGCAAGCGGCACTAGCTGTGCGTAACGGTCCCCAGGTAGATGCCGACAAGAAGACTGACGAGGCGAAACCCATCTGAACTCCTACTGAGCCTGAATGTAACATTCTTCGTACAGTCCGGTCTGTTCGTCTGATACATCGCATGGCGGGTCTAGGGGGCGGTAAACGTCAGTCCCCTAATAGCGGTACAAGTCGTGTCGGAGTGAAGCCTAAAACATCCTGAGATAACACTGGAAGCCTACCAGTATATCTCGTTTGCCCTGGCCAGGGACTACTCATGTAATGGCTCTCCTAGACACAGCGCGATGTCAACCCCCAATACCGGGAGAGACGAATCCTGTCTTACCGTCACTGCCTCCAAGTGCTTCGGGACTGCACCCAACTACCACCTGTTTGCACGACTCATTTGAGCCGTGGTAGGGTAGTAATCAAAGTGCAGTGGGAACACACTCGAGGCGAAGTGACAGTGTCAAGTCAGCGGACTAAGCTGTACTCATGTCACCTGGGAACTGATAACTGACGATAGGCATAATACCAACTAGTCAGTTCCCGACGAGTCCTGTCTAGTGTACTCGTAACCTAACGAGCACCCGCATACTATCTCAAGTACGACATACCGACGGCTGTGGGACAGACCGTCTCCCACACTGGGATGAGAAGCGCATGCGCTAGTCTACTCCGGAGTATCGATGCCCTGTCTCGATAGTCCTGCGACTAGGGACCTGCATAAGGATGTGCTTATAGATTACCCAGCTCCCACTAGTGTGACTGCCATCACAACGCTGGTAATCAAGCAATGATCCTAAGGGCTCCACTAATGCGTATAGGTGATAAAATAAACACATGTACACATTTAAGTAGAAACAAACCAAGTAGCATACTACTATTTTGAGCAAGATTGTATATACAAGGTGAATATCCCAAGCTTCCATTAAGTAATATACAAACTAGTATAATACAGTAATGGCCTCTAGGGCATATACACTAACAATATCCCACTTGCACTAAGGCCATGTACTGGCGTATCGAAGACCTATCATCTCGATCAGCCGCTCGAATTGAGTCTGGGGCAAGGCCTTGGTGAATGGATCTGCAGTGTTATCTTCTGAAGCGACTCTCCGAACCTCGATCTCCTGGCGATCCACGATCTCCCTGATCAGGTGATACCGCCTTAAGATGTGTCCGGATCTCTGATGGGACCTGGGTTCCTTCGCTAAAGCTATAGCCCCGTTGTTGTCGCAATACAGAGGTATTGGATCAACAATGGACGGAACCACCTGAAGTTCTTTCAAGAACTTCCTCATCCAGACAGCTTCTTTTGCGGCATCAGATGCAGCGATGTATTCCGCTTCCATCGTCGAGTCTGCAACGGTTTCCTGTTTGGAACTCTTCCAACACACCGCCCCTCCATTGAGGGTAAAGACAAAACCCGACATGGACTTGGAATCATCCTTGTCACTCTGGAAGCTGGAGTCAGCAAAGGCCTCGATCTGGAGGTCTTTTCCTCCATACACCAAGAACATCTCCTTAGTCCTTCTCAGGTACTTGAGAATGTTCTTTACTGCTATCCAGTGTTTCTCCCCAGGGTTTGACTGATACCGGCTTACCACACTCAGTGCATAAGCTACATCCGGTCTGGTACACAACATCGCATACATTATAGAGCCTACCGCAGAAGCGTAGGGTATAATAGACATGCGATCCCTCTCCAAATCAGTCTTGGGAGACATCTCTTTAGAGAGGGTGATCCCGTGACAAGCCGGTAGGTTACTGCGCTTGGAATCTTCCATACTGAATCTTTTCAGTATGGTGTCGATGTACCTGGACTGTGAAAGTCCTAATATCCTCTTGGATCTATCACGATGGATCCAGATCCCTAGGATGTATGAGGCATCACCCAGGTCTTTCATGGAGAACCTGTGCGACAAGAACCCCTTGACAGATTGTAGCATAGGAATGTCATTTCCTATTAAGAGAATGTCATCCACGTATAAAACGAGGAATACAACTGTTCTCGCTACAAATCTACTATAGATGCATGGTTCATCTGGATTTTTGATAAAGCCAAATCCTTGACCATCTCATCAAAACAGATGTTCCAACTCCGCGATGCCTGCTTTAGTCCATAGATGGACTTAAGCAACTTGCACACCTTTCTGCTGCTCCCACTCTGAATGAAACCCTCTGGTAGGTCCATATAGAAACACTCCTTTAAATTTCCATTTAGAAAAGCGGTCTTTACGTCCATCTGCCAAATCTCATAATCGTGGAAGGCAGCAATGGCAAGAAGGATCCGAATGGATTTCAGCATAGCTACTGGAGAAAAGGTTTCGTCATAGTCCAAACCAAGTCTTTGACGAAAACCCTTTGCAACAAGTCTAGCTTTATAGGTCTCAACCTGTCCATCTACACCAATCTTCCTCTTGAAGATCCACTTGCATCCTACGGGTTTTACCCCATCTGGAGCAATGTGCAACACCCATACTTCGTTGGTGTACATGGACTCCATTTCGGTCCGCATTGCATCCAGCCATTTTACCGAGTCAATGCTCTGAATGGCCTGCTGGAAGCTAGTAGGCTCATCATAATCTATGATGCAATCCTCTCTATCCCCGTCTATGAGAAAACCGTAGTATCTCTCGGGCGGATGAGTCTGCCAACTACTCCTGCGGAGCGGCGTAGGAATGTCCTGTTCTTTTGAACCCTCTGGTTCCACTAAGCTATCAGTAATAGTCTGTGGTTCTGGAATTTCTTCCAGTTCTACTGTGCTTCCACTAATTTCCTTTTCTAAGAACTGGTGTTCTAGAAAGTGGGCATGACGAGAAACAATATTCTTTTGTTCCTCTTCGCAGTAGAAGAAATATCCCTTGGAGTTCTTTGGATATCCCACGAACTTGCACTGTACTGAGCGTGCCTCGAGCTTGTCCGCATGCTGCGTTTTGACAAAAGCTGGACTTCCCCATGTCTTAATGTGATTAAGATGGGGCCTCTTCCCACACCACATCTCATATGGTGTGGTAGGCACAGTCTTAGTGGGAACTCGGTTCAAAAGGTATGCAGCTGATTCTAGCGCATACCCCCAGAATGATCGCGGTAACTCAGCGTTACTCATCATGGCCCGTACCATATCCAATAGGGTTCGGTTCCGTCTCTCCGATACACCGTTATGTTGCGGAGTATATGGAGGACTAAGCTGAGAGAGAATTCCGTTCTCTTTTAAATAGTCCAGGAACTCGGCACTCAAGTATTCACCACCTCGATCCGATCTTAGGATCTTGATACTTTTGCCAGTTTGTTTTTCTACTTCATTCTTATATTCCTGGAATTTTCCAAAGGCTTTGGACTTATGTTTCATTAAGAAGACATAACCGTACCTTGAAAAGTCATCCGTAAAAGTAATGAAGTAAGAATAACCGCTTCGCGCATGTGTAGACATTGGACCGCACACGTCGCTGTGTACGAGTCCCAAGAGCTCGCTCGCTCTTACTCCGTGTCCAGTGAACGGAGTCTTTGTCTTCTTTCCTTTGAGACAGGATTGACAAGTGGCATACGATTGATATTCGAACGGATTCAAATATCCTTCTGTATGTAACTTCGTCAATCTTCTCTCATTGATGTGACCCAGTCTACAATGCCATAAGAAGGTCTGATTTATTTCCGGAGACTTTCTTTTGTGTGTATTCTGGATATTGAAAATCCGTGGTTGGTTTAATACGTATATACCATTGCTCAATGTACCTGACCCAATCAGAACTTGGTTAGGGTGAATGTTTACAACATTGCTTACAAACGCAAATTCATAACCTTCTTTAGAAACCAAAGATACAGAAATGATATTACAAGTTGCGTTGGGTACAAAAAAGCAATTACGCAAAACCAAAACATGTCCATCTGACATTCCTAGGTGATAGTCCCCCACGGCTTTAGCATCCATGCTAGCTCCGTTCGCAACTTTGAGGGTCATGTCACCTGCCTTCAAAACCCTACGGTTTCTCAACGCTTACAAAGAATTACAGATATGAGATCCTGATCCGGTATCCAATACCCAGGAAGTAGAGTTTATTGAAAAACAGTTTTCAATAACATACACACCTGAAGCTGAAGCTGCAACCTGCTTCAATTCCTGTGTTCTGGCCTTCCAAGCCCTGCAATCATTCTTCAAGTGTCCTTTCTTATGACAATAGAAGCATTCTTCCTTATCCACAAGCTTCCCCGCTTTCTTTGTTGCTTTTGCCTTTCCCTTCGTATCCACTTTACTAACACCGCCCCTTGGTTTGGCGGGGGCTTTCTTCTTCTTTCCCTTGGCTTTCGCCTTGGACATAGAAGAAGATGATCCTCCTACAAACAAAGTGGATGTTTCCCTACCTTTCTGTAGGGTGCCCTCTGCGCTCCTCAGCATGTTGAGGATCTCTGAAAGTTCAACTTCTTTTTCTTGTAAGTTGAAGTTCAGTATAAACTGGGCGTAAGTGGAAGGAAGTGACTGGAGAATCAAGTCTGTATAGAGCTCACTCTCCAATGTGGTCCCAAGGTCCGTGAGCTCCTCAATGTAGCCGATCATCTAAAGCACGTGTTCTGCTACTGATGATCCGACGGCTAACCTTGCCGAAAATAACTTCTTCGATGCTTCGTATCTTGCGATATGAGACTGCTCTCTATACAGTTCTTTTGTATGAAGAAATATGGATTCCAGGTCCATATTCTCGTGCCTCCTCTGATGTTCATTGTCCATAGAAGCAAGCACGAGGCACTTGGCCTTCGCTCTATCAATCTCCCAAGTCTTACGGATTTCCTTATCCGCGACGCTGGAAGTGGGACCTGGGACAGGGGGAGCTTTGGTGGTAAGAAGATACCCCAGCTTGTCGTAAGTGATTGCCATCTTGACATTCCTGAGCCAATCTTTCTAGTTTGGCCCTGTCAGTATGTTTTTATCTAGTAATAACTTATGTCCAGTCATATCGATTGGTCGCTGCAATTATGAGAGAGAAAAGAAACACTCAGCATGATGCTCTTGCAAGTTTAGAGTGGTTTTTATTTTGTCTAAACAGGATGGCTCCCACTGTTTCTCGAATCCCTCCTCAAACTAAAAAGGAAGAATTAGTTAGGATCAATCTCACCGTACAATACTTGCTTAACCGTTCAGCCAGGCCAGTGTCGGTACTTCGAGGGAGGTTTTCCAACGCTTTTGCGAAGTTCCTTAATTTAAGAACCTCTTTTCCCTGGGGGCGTAGCCCCGCTAACACCTTTCTAGACACCTACTAGGTTTATGGCATTGATCGTTTAGTGAAAAATTTCCCGAGGAGCAGCATATACTCACAGTAGGATCGGGATACAAATATCATTGCATGACGAAACTGAAGGAATCCTACCAGAATCATCATACTCCAAATGGTATGCAAATCTAGCAATTTTCAGTACTTATGACTCTCCCGATGTGGATTTTTGCCCCATGCTCTTATGACCTTGACTTTGGCCAAAATATCATAAGTCACATGTCAAGTTCTACCCGTCATTCTCCAAGTTAATTTGGATCCACCCGTACCTACCCTTGACTTTGGCCAAAATGGCAGTACGACTGTCCCAAACCAACGCATCTATCTATGCTACACATGAACACCCAATAGCTACCAATCACTATGCCTTGACTTTGGCCAACATACATAGCTTGAATACTATTGACTATTTATGTGAAACGACGGAGGGCTACGAATGGTTTTGGCGAAACCGTGAACATAGTGAACTTGATATAGTCGATGGAACGAGATAGCTTTTAAAAGGAGTGGCTCAAGCTCCGCATTTAAAAGTTGGTTTTGAAAAGAACCGAATGGTTTTTCGAAAGTGTTCCAACGACTTTTACTTGGTTTATTTTCTTGCATTAGTTCTTTTAATGCGTGATATTCTTGCATTAGTTCTTTTAATGCGTCCCATCATTTAATCCTACCATTGCAGAAAACAACCAAAATATGACATACGCTTATGCCATTCGCATTCGCCACGGGGCCCCGTCATTACCCGTTAGGTTACTTAACTAACGACAGAGCGGGGGCTGGGCTAGCGCGGCTGTAAAACATAAGCAACGCCTAAATACTATCATATATAGATATATTGCAATGATAGCCATTTCAGATCACAGATGAACACATTGGATATACTAGGAATCCGCAATTCGTACGATCCTGTAACAAAAAGCAGATTACACGGTCGCGGTGAATAGCCAATACCGCACCCAAGACCCCTACGGGTGCGGCAAACTACCCGCCAAGTACCCGAAGCGAAGCAACCTGCCTCAACTCCGTGAGTAGGCCACTCGGCACTTCGGCATACCCGGTAGTTTGTGCACTCCCTCCATGGGTCTATCCTAGGAGCAAAAACAGTAAAAAGAAATTATACAATGACGGCTACAACCCCGACCCGGTTGTGCGGCCATACAAATAATTATTACATCAATTTATAAATTTACATGAATTGAAAGAAAAGAAAACTCTCGTCTGACAACCCCCCGACTATTCACCCGCGACAATCCAATGAATTCATATACACATTCCAATAACATTACAGATCACAGATTTGTATAACCCCCACTAATCGACATAAAGCGATTAGCAGACGTTCAATACAAATATCACATCACAGAAAAACCCGTCAGCTTAAGTCTTTTAGAAGTTCGATCAAAAATACGGATTTTCAGGCCCCAAACACAAAATTTTCGTTCTGGAAAATCTGGGCAGAAAATACATATTCCAAAAATCCCAAAATACCCCACTGAACAAACTGCAACCAAAATTTCCCACTACCGAGTCAACTCGGCCGCGGAACCGCGGCGGGAGCACGCTCCCGCCGCTTTTCCGCGGCGCTTTGATCGGTTCAGTGGACGAAATTTTGTCAGTTTGTTATAAAAACCCTGAGCCGAATTTTAAAGTATGATTTATCATTTTTGTGACAGAGGAAAAATTCGACAGCAAGCATGATATCGGGGTTTATTTCGGGACTTTTTCTTTGATCGATCTTCTAGCTACTTTGCTAACATGTTAGATAGAGTTTAACTAGGCTCTGATACCACTGTAAGTCCATGCTACCTCTCCCGGTACTTTCGGGCATGCGGAATTTGATAAAAAACAATTCGCTTAGAGGTGGTAACAAGGACTTAAAACCCGGATCTTTATTAAACATCTAACTAACAACCTAATTAGGAGTTGTTAACTACTCGGTTAGGGGGTTTATACCTTCTTATCTTGAACTCCTTCGTCTTCAAACGTCGATGGTTGTCCGAATCGGCTTCTCCCCGTCGTTTCCTTGCGCCGAAGATCGATCCACCTGAAAGCTTCAACCTTTGGCTCCTTCTTCGATCTTTAAAGAAACTAGTTCACTCGGTTTGCTCAACCTTGTGAACTAGAGTGAGTAGAGAAGAGTTTTGTTGGGATTTTATCTATGGTTCTTGGTTCTCAACACATGAGACAAGTGAACCATAGACTCAAGAGAGGGAGAGCAAGAGGAGGAAGATGAGAGCTCAAGAACAAGAGAAGAATGAGAATGATAGAATGAGAGAAGACTTTTCTCATTTGGCACTCATAATCCATAACCATCATAACACATCATAGCAATCAAGTATTATGTGATGGTTTAAGCAACAATAGCCATATCATTTCATGCACTCATTTTGCACAAGAGAGCAAGCAAGCAAAAGTCTTTGCCATGAAATGATAGCTCTTGTTATCATGATGGTCAACTAGTCAAGCCTAGTCAACCGGTCAACAAAGTCAACAAGTCAACAAAGTCAACCCCTCAACAACTATGTCACCATAATACTTAATTAATATAATTGTTAATCATATATCATATTCTCATTAGGGTTGAGCAAAAAGTCAATAGTCAACGGTCAACGGTCAACAACCCTAATGAGAATCCTCTGCCTCTGTCTCTCCGTCAACTGTGCATACACACCCGCATCCGCGTTCCGAGGAACACGGATGCATACTGGATAAAACCAATCCCAAAAGGTACACTAGGATCTGGCTTAAACCAAAGCCCGCTAGTGTAAACTGTCCGGACACTGTACGTGCACAAGTGCACGGATGTGACCGAACCCTGTCGCAAAACCATGCGACCTGTCGCAAAACCATGCGACCTCTACTCTTTTGCCTAAAGGCGAATAGCTTTCTGTGTGGGACTCTGAAGACTCGACACTACGCTGGCAGTGGGTTTAACCACAGACCGCAAGCGGCACTAGCTGTGCGTAACGGTCCTCAGGTAGTTGCCGACAAGAAGACTGACGAGGCGAAACCCATCTGAACTCCTACCGAGCCTGAATGTGACATTCTCCGTACAGTCCGGTCTGTTCATCTGATACATCGCATGGCGAGCCTAGGGGGCGATAAACATCAGTCCTCTAATAGCGGTACAAGTCGTGTCGAAGTGAAGCCCAAAACACCCTGAGATAACACTGGAAGCCTACCAGTATATCTCGTTTGCCCTGGCCAGGGACTACTCGTGTAATGGCTCTCCTAGACACAGCGCGATGTCAACCCCCAATACCGGGAGAGACGAATCATGTCTAACCATCACTGCCTCCAAGTGCTTCGGGACTGCACCCAACTACCACCTGTTTGCACGACTCATTTGAGCCGTGGTAGGGTAGTAATCAAAGTGCAGTGGGAACACACTCGAGGTGAAGTGACAGTGTCAAGTCAGCGGACTAAGCTGTACTCATGTCACCTGGGAACTGATAACTGATGATAGGCATAATACCAACTAGTCAGTTCCCGACGAGTCCTGTCCAGTGTACTCGTAACCTAACGAGCACCCGCATACTATCTCAAGTATGACGTACCGACGGCTGTGGGACAGATCGTCTCCCACACTGGGATGAGAAGCGCATGCGCTAGTCTACTCCGGAGTATCGATGCCCTGTCTCGATAGTCCTGCGACTAGGGACCTGCATAAGGATGTGCTTATAGATTACCCAGCCCCCACTAGTGTGACTGCCATCACAACGCTGGTAATCAAGCAAAGATCCTAAGGGCTCCACTAATGCGTATAGGTGATAAAATAAACACATGTACACATTTAAGTAGAAACAAACCAAGTAGCATACTAGTATTTTGAGCAAGATTGTATATACAAGGTGAATATCCCAAGCTTCCATTAAGTAATATACAAACTAGTATGATACAGTAATGGACTCTAGGGCATATACACTAACATACCATACTAGGATCCGGCTTAAACCAAAGCCCGCTAGTATTAACCGTCCGATCCTGATCCGTGCAATACCGCACGTATCTTATCGAACCCTGCCATATCTCCATACGGCCTCTACAACGTTTTTCCCGAAAACTTGAGCAACTGAATATGCGGGACTCTAAAGGCTCGTCAATACTATGGCTGTGGATTTAACCACTAGCACGTCAGAGGTATTAGCCATACGTGACGGGCTACCATCTATTGACCAAAAGGGACGTCGATGAGCGAACTCATCCTGACACCCTACTGAGCCTGTCAGTGACAATATCCGTACAGTCTGGTTCGCTCGTCTATGAGCATCGCATGGCGGGCCTACGGGGTTGGTAAAAGTCAGACCCCTAAAAGCGGTACAAGTCGTGTCGGAGTGTAGCCAAGAACACCCTGAGATACTACTGGAATACCTACCAGTAAATCTCCTGCCTTGGTCAAGGACTTTCATGTAAGTGCTCTCCTAGACACAGCGCGACCTCACCCCCAATACCAGGAGAGACGAACCCCCGAAGATCCGCTCACTGCCTCCATGTGGTCGGGACTGTACCCATCTAAAACCTGTTTGCACGTCTCCTTTGAGCGTGGTAGGGTAGTAATCAAAGCACAGTGGGAACTCACACGAGACAAATGACGATCCTCAGGTCGATGAACTAACCTGTACACATGTCACCAGGGAACTGCTATCTGACGTCTGGTATAATCCCAACTAGCGGGTTCCCGGCGAGTCATGTCCGGTGTATTCATAACCCAATGAGCACCTGTATACATCTTAGGTGAACCAACTGACAACAGTGGCTTATGAGACCGGCCACCGCCCCTCATCGGGGTCTCGACTGTATACACTAGTCTACTCTGGAGTATCGATGCCTTGTCTCGAAACTCCCATGACTAGGGACCTTTTAAGGATGTGCTTATAGACTACCAGCTCCCACGTATATTGTAACGTTTTAAAAATGATTAAATAAATAATTAAATGAATAAAAGTGTTTAAGTGAATTTTAGGATTTTCGGTAAAGTAAAATGTATTTTTCGTAAAACCAAACCGTGATTGTTTTTCATTATAATTTTAAAAATATCTATTTTAATTATGAAATTACTAGTAAATGGTGTTTATTTAGCCACTTATAAATTTTTAGTTTAATAAAATATTTTTCCTAAATTAATTATTTTAAATATTAACATAAGCTTTATTTTTACACTAAATTAGTGTAAATTACAAATTTGAATGGTTTTAATTTGTAAAAATGAACCATGGAATATTAGAATTTAGTGTGTATCATGCAAAAATTATTTGCAAATTTTTCCTATTTTCTAGAGCTTTCTTGAGTTGCTATAGTAAAGAAATAAATAAATAAATAAATAAAGCATGAAAAGACTTTTATTGATGTTTCTTCTCTTGAAACTTCTACACACTTTTCCCACTCTCTTCTTTCTCTCCCTCACCTCTCTAGGGCCGGCCACAAACCCCCCATGGCTGCCCCCCCATTTTCCACGTCATTTTTATTCAAAATTCATCAAAAACACATCAAAAATTCAATTAAAATTCCACAAAATCCTATTTATTCCATACTCTTTATTCCTTGCTCATTTTTATTTGAAATTTGGAGATGGAAAGCATACACTTTGGAGGCTCAACTCTTGTTTGGATTTCACATTTTGAAGGTATAATTTTCTTTCTTTTGATTTATTATTATTAGATGTTCATATTAAGCTTAATTAGATTTAATGAATTAATTCTATGTTCTTTTTTTTAAAATGAAAGCTAGGGTTCTAAATTCAAGTTATGATTTTTAATAATTAATTAGGGTTATAGTAGTTAGTTTAACACTTTTAGTATTAGGAAATCTTGCATGGTTATTGTTTAACAAATTGTATTCAAAATTTGTTTTAAATTAGGAATTTAGTTAACTAGGTTTTTGCAAAATGTGGTTGTGGTTAATATAAAATTCTAATTTGGGTTATTATCATTGGATTATAGTTTTAGTGGAAATATTAGCATGTTAATGGAAAGAAAAACTTAGTTTGATTGCTAGTTTCTATGGTTAATTGATAATTGTGATAAAAATTGCTAATTTTGTAAACTAGATTTTAGAAATTCCTATATAAATGAGATTAAAAATATAATTATGGTTTCATTATATCATTATCATCATGAATTGTGGTTTAAGTCATTAATTTATGCAAAATCATGTTTTGTGGTGGAATTGTGGTATTTTGCTTGAAAAATGTTGAAAATTGTTAAAGGGTGCAAACTAGAAATTTCAAATTTATACAAAATTGTGTAATAAAAATATAGTAATGGTTTGTATAGTCTAGTGATGCTATTTAATGAGTTTTATGACCATTGGTTTCATTTAAATGTCAAGTTTTGATGAAAAACGGTAAATTGGCATTTTCGGGTTTTTCGAAAAACTGACGATTTGATTGATTTTAGGGTTTTGATGGATTAAATCATGTTTTATATTATAAGTAACGAGTTTTCTAAACTACAAGCTGTTTGTTGATGTTTATCTCGATCCATCGGAGTTTGTACGCCGCTATCGAGCGATATTTGGTTCTTTTGCGTGGAGGGGACATAGGTTTTAACCTATGCTTGTTCCTTGCGTCGTTTTGACTTTTGTATGTGATTCAGTTTACGATACTATTATTATGTTTCCGTTTAGGTACCCCTCACGTGGACTGCGGGCGATGAAGAGGAGGATGGCGACACCGTCTTCGGCAGACATGGACCAGGTGAGTAGATGCATATCTACGGGGGGAAGTCGGGTGGATGGCGTTTAGCACCCCCGCAACATAGAATAGGAATAGTACTTATTGACATTAGGAAACCCGATGTGACCCTAGATTCTTACTGAGCAGGACCCTAGTAATGACCCTAGGCGGGACTAGACCGATTTAGGAAAACCATACATGAGGATGAATAATTTGGGAGAGGTTCGTAGGTTTCTGATAGAAACACACACGCACACACTAAAACTTGACATGGCGTATATGTATATGTGTGTATATATAAAACTAGGTATAGGTGTATATATATACACAACACGTATATGGGATTCGTTGATGTGATATGATACCTGAGGTATGATGAAACAGTATGACTGGGCTTGATGCCGTGATTCTTGACTATACAGTCGTACTAAAGTGTTAGCGGATCATTAGAGAAAGAGATAATGAACATGAATATATAAATTATGAAGGGTGGTGGTGATATTGAGGTACATGGGACGCTAAAATAGTACCTGGGCTGTAGCTTATGACTTGATGACGATAAGATATCGGTATGACTTAATCACAATATGATACATATGACATGATATTTTCTGAGGATAAACTAATGATGCTTATCATGATGGCAATGATATATGATTGATATATGCGATCACAGTTTAGCACCTTGATCATGAGATGTGTTGATGATGACATTATACGAATGAGGAAACACCTAGGAGATACTTGACCGTACCCCGATATTGGGATGCCGTACGATGGATTTTACCGTACGAGGCTTAGATTTGATGATTGATCCGCACTCTTGATTCGAGGAAGCCGTACTACGTACGTGACGCTATTGAGGCGGGATCGCCGACTATTAGAGATATTGATTCAGACCTTAGGTAGACTCTAATTTCTTACTGACTAGTCTATTAGGTTTAGTTTCTTAGGATGTTAGATGGACACTAGTTTAGGTTCGACTCACATAGTGGTAGTTGTACTCGTATTTCGCAGAGGAGTGGATAATGCACATCTGTCTTTACATTCATACTGTAATCATCATGGTGCATGTTCTTACATATGTTGCAATAATCAGTACAAACCATACCTGTTAGGACACCAGCACCATTACCGATGATGCGCATATTCCACGCACACTTATTTGCCGGCTCACACACATCATCATCGGTAATTGCTATGTCACGTACACTTTAGATCATATTGTCTTTTATGGATAGAATCAGTTAACAACTAGACCGATATAATATTGTGATTATTCTCTGATGTTAGTATAGACATGATATTTATTACTTAGAAATCCATGCATTCATATTTTCATGTTATCATGCAGTATTATGGGCATATGCCGACACTTATCATATAGTTACTCATGATTTTGAGATTTGGATTTCTATGAGATTTCTGGATTTTTGGGGAAAACCGCAAAAATATATAAAAACTTCTCTCTCTCTCCTCTTCTCTTTTTAAAATAAGATGCGGTTTTCTCGTAATGTATGTGTCGTCCACCATGAGTATTTCATGTTTTCTGTTGGATTTCGAGACCCGATTCGAGGAGTGGATGAACCGTCTCGGGTACATGGTGGGCCCGGTATGGTACCCCGGGGCAAGAAGATCGAGTTGTAGACGATGAACCTGGCAGGGGAAGGCTACCTACCGGTGATGTCCGGCGCGGCGGATATCCGGAGGATACCGACCGTTGTCGTGAGATTTGATGATATGGGCCGATCCGGACTGACGGAGCCCGAGATATTGAGACTTGAGATTACATGTGTTGTGTCGATGCTTGACACGGATTTCCATGGATTTCATTATTGAGATTTCAGATTCTTATACACATTCTACTATGATAACAGCTAAAGATTTCTTATACATATATATCTGGATTTCAGGATTTGTTACTTTACATTCATGGTGCATGCATTTCATTCATATGACACAGTATTATATGAGGTACTGACACGAGCACGGAGTATCTGCACTTACACGTAGTATTACCCTGCTATTACTAGATGATTGGCACTTAGTAGTGTATTATTATGACCTAGGATAGCGTCGTGCATTCGATTTCTTTTCGTAGATGTCTTGTACTCACGAGTTGGCAACTCACCCCCGTTGTGCCAAATTTTATTACAGGTTCGGTGTACAGGTTTCCCTGGCAGCTTGCTGGCACATCTATTCTTTCAGGGTGATTTGCACGGTAGGTTGGTTAACTTGTATCCGAACCACCATTGTACTTTTATTCATTCATTTGTATCTAGTAAGCTCCATCAACCATACTTGTATTACTTGATAAGTTTATTGGACCAGTCTTTTATTTTGACCTTAGAGTCGCGCATATATTATTCTGATCTGGTGGTTTTGTTTTATTTTGAGTTTTGAGCCTCGCCCTTTGGCGTTGTATATTATTGTGCTCGTTGTGGTTGTTTCCGCCAGTTGGCGTTGAGCTAGCACCCGTTTGGGGATGCTTTTTATTATTTATGTATATTACACTTGTTGTACCCATTTGGGGGCTAGTTTTTACAGAGGAGACTCTGCCGAAATTTTTGGGAAAATTTGCTGATACTTTTAAACTTGTTTTTCTTCATGTTTCTTTTACTTCTTCTTCTTTTATATGGTTTAGATTTCTGGGCTTCGGCTTACTTAGGTTACGTGGCGCCTCTAGATGCGTCGTAATCTAAGTGCCGGTCACGTTCCGTACTCTCGGGTCGTGACAAAGTTGGTATCAGAGCGCTAGGTTTAACCTTGTATAAGTCTAGGTGACCCTTGGTTGATGGAGTAGGCGATTTAGGTAGAGTAACGTACCGTGGGTATGGTCCGCGGCATACTTACGATACGCTACTCTGCTTAAGGAGCCTTAGGATGTACATTGTTTGCACCGTATTTCATTCGTTCCTTTGATCTATCTTCGTCGATATCGGATGGTGGTTTCTGTTACCACGGGCAGAGGAAGCTGCGGCTCGAATGCGATAACCATTAGAGTATTGGTTATTCTTGAGGATTGAAGCATTGCTTAGCGTGCGGACGAAGGGTATTCACGTGCCATCCGGATGAAGTTAAAGGGTTCGAACGATTATCAGAAAATCATTTTCCCAAGTTTAAAGTATTCGGAAGAACATGCATGTATTTCGATGGACCCTCTAGAAGAATGAAACCTTAACTCGACATAATGACCACGAGAACGCCCTTGAACCTTAGGGTTTACGGCAGTTCCGCTGTGCCATTAGTGAGGCTTGGGTTTGCCCTTCTACGGTTGGATCATCGATGCTGGGGTATGTACCGGATATTTTTAAACTGTACTTGAGTGTTGAGCTCTCGGGGAATTATGGGATTTTGATGGATCGATCGAAAGATTTAATGTAGTCCGGATTTCAAGTGAAGGGATCGACTACGTGGGAGACTCTAGATATGAGGATTTTCGTTGGTAGCGTAGTCAGCACAGCTACAAAGAGACGAGTTCGAAGCAATCGCCATCAGAAGAAAGAGGCGCACATTGACAATAGTGTTTACGATTGGGATTTAGTGATTTGAAATTCATATTTTCGTGGATTGGATTTTTGTATTTTGAGGACTTTGTTCTACGATTGGTATTTCATGTGTGTACCTTTATTCTATCCGTGTTTCATATATCAGTTGTATTGATGTTGTTTAGTACACACCCAGTACACTTGATTTGGTTTTATATATTTTGAGATTTTTGGTTTGATTTCGTGCATAGGGGTTACACATGATTTTGACATATGTTTCGACCTAGTTTTCATGCATTTTTGTACTGTGATTTTGATTTTGATATTCGATGTATGTTTTCGTGCACCATGTGCACCTGATTAGGATTCTTGTGCATACTTGGCCCACTTGATGCGATTTTGTGCACACCAGATGCACTAAATCGGGGTTTTGTGCAGATTAGATACACCTGATATTGAGTAGTGCACGCCCGTTGCACTTGACAGATGTTTTTGGTGCACACCTGTTGCACTTAGTTTTGTTTTTGTGTGTATTCATGGTATCCTTAGTTGGTTTCGATTTCAGTGCGCACCGGACGCACATGATATTTTTATGATGTGATTTGGATTGATTTCAGTTTGAGCAGTATGTTTTCATAGTCATTATTATTTGATTTAGTAACCAGGCGGGACGTGTATGTTAAATAAAAGATATATATATATATATCTATTTTTTTTAAATTAAACGTCCGCTACTTATACCGTGACACGTGCATTGCACGGCGAATTTTCAAGAGGGGTTTTTATATGCTTCTTTATTATGAGGCTTAGGCGATTTTATTAGGATGCGAAATATATATAAGTTATAGATTGATGTATATTATGATGGTTTTAACATTGGGTTATGATATTTTGTTCTCGCCATAACTCCGATGATTGCGTTATGCTTGACGGAGTTGATTTTAGTTATGTATTGATGATTTCGGAGCCCCGACGATTTGAATGTTTTGCTAAACGTTTTAGTATTTGGAGGGGGAGTTTTAATTTAAATTCGGGGACCGAATTTCTTAAAGGGGGGAAGATTGTAACGTTTTAAAAATGATTAAATAAATAATTAAATGAATAAAAGTGTTTATGTGAATTTTAGGATTTTCGGTAAAGTAAAATGTATTTTTCGTAAAACCAAATCGTGATTGTTTTTCACTCTAATTTTAAAAATATCTATTTTAATTATGAAATTACTAGTAAATGGTGTTTATTTAGTCACTTATAAATTTTTAGTTTAATAAAATATTTTTCCTAAATTAATTATTTTAAATATTAACATAAGCTTTATTTTTACACTAAATTAGTGTAAATTACAAATTTGAATGGTTTTAATTTGTAAAAATGAACCATGGCATATTAGAATTTAGTTTGTATCATGCAAAAATTATTTGCAAATTTTTCCTATTTTCTAGAGCTTTCTTGAGTTGCTATAGTAAAGAAATAAATAAATAAATAAATAAATAAAGCATGAAAAGTCTTTTATTGATGTTTCTTCTCTTGAAACTTCTACACACTTTTTCCACTCTCTTCTTTCTCTCCCTCACCTCTCTAGGGCTGGCCACAGACCCCCCATGGCTGCCCCCCCATTTTCCACCTCATTTTTATTCAAAATTCATCAAAAACACATCAAAAATTCAATTAAAATTCCACAAAATCCTATTTATTCCATACTCTTTATTCCTTGCTCAATTTTATATGAAATTTGGAGATGGAAAGCATACATTTTGGAGGCTCAATTCTTGTTTGGATTTCACATTTTGAAGGTATAATTTTCTTTCTTTTGATTTATTATTATTAGATGTTCATATTAAGCTTAATTAGATTTAATGAATTAATTCTATGTTCTTTTTTTTTAAAATGCAAGCTAGGGTTCTAAATTCAAGTTATGATTTTTAATAATTAACTAGGGTTATAGTAGTTAGTTTAACACTTTTAGTATTAGGAAATCTTGCATGGTTATTGTTTAACAAATTGTTATTCAAAAATTGTTTTAAATTAGGAATTTAGTTAACTAGGTTTTTGCAAAATGTGGTTGTGGTTAATATAAAATTCTAATTTGGGTTTTTATCATTGGATTATAGTTTTACTGGAAATATTAGCATGTTAATGGAAAGAAAAACTTAGTTTGATTGCTAGTTTCTATGGTTAATTGATAATTGTGATAAAAATTGCTAATTTTGTAAACTAGATTTTAGAAATTCCTATATAAATGAGATTAAAAATATAATTATGGTTTCATTATATCATTATCATCATGAATTGTGGTTTAAATCATTAATTTATGCAAAATCATGTTTTGTGGTGGAATTGTGGTATTTTGCTTGAAAAATGTTGAAAATTGTTAAAGGGTGCAAACTAGAAATTTCAAATTTATACAAAATTGTGTAATAAAAATATAGTAATGGTTTGTATAGTCTAGTGATGCTATTTAATGAGTTTTGTGACCATTGGTTTCATTTAAATGTCAAGTTTTGATGAAAAACGTAAATTGGCATTTTCGGGTTTTTCGAAAAACGGACGATTTGATTGATTTTAGGGTTTTGATGGATTAAATCATGTTTCATATTATAAGTAACGAGTTTTCTAAACTACAAGCTGTTTGTTGATGTTTATCTCGATCCATCGGAGTTTGTACGCCGATATCGAGCGATATTTGGTTCTTTTGCGTGGACGGAACATAGGTTTTAACCTATGCTTGTTCCTTGGGTCGTTTTGACTTTTGTATGTGATTCAGTTTACGATACTATTATTATGTTTGCGTTTAGGTACCCCTCACGTGGACTGCGGGCGATGAAGAGGAGGATGGCGACACCGTCTTCGGCAGACATGGACCAGGTGAGTAGATGCATATCTACGGGGGGAAGTCGGGTGGATGGCGTTTAGCACCCCCGCAACGTAGAATAGGAATAGTACTTATTGACATTAGGAAACCCGATGTGACCCTAGATTTTTACTGAGCAGGACCCTAGTAATGACCCTAGGCGGGACTAGACCGATTTAGGAAAACCATACATGAGGATGAATAATTTGGGAGAGGTTCGTAGGTTTCTGATAGAAACACACACGCACACACTAAAACTTGACATGGCGTATACGTATATGTGTGTATATATAAAACTAGGTATAGGTGTATATATATACACAACACGTATATGGGATTCGTTGATGTGATATGATACCTGAGGTATGATGAAACAGTATGACTGGGCTTGATGCCGTGATTCTTGACTATACAGTCGTACTAAAGTGTTAGCGGATCATTAGAGAAAGAGATAATGAACATGAATATATAAATTATGAAGGGTGGTGGTGATATTGAGGTACATGGGACGCTAAAATAGTACCTGGGCTGTAGCTTGTGACTTGATGACGATAAGATATCGGTATGACTTAATCACAATATGATACATATGACATGATATTTCTGAGGATAAACTAATGATGCTTATCATGATGGCAATGATATATGATTGATGTATGCGATCACAGTTTAGCACCTTAATCATGAGATGTGTTGATGATGACATTATACGAATGAGGAGACACCTAGGAGATACTTGACCGTACCCCGATATTGGGATGCCGTACGATGGATTTTACCGTACGAGGCTTAGATTTGATGATTGATCCGCACTCTTGATTCGAGGAAGCCGTACTACGTACGTGACGCTATTGAGGCGGGATCGCCGACTATTAAAGATATTGATTCAGACCTTAGGTAGACTCTAGTTTCTTACTGACTAGTCTATTAGGTTTAGTTCCTTAGGATGTTAGATGGACACTACTTTAGGTTCGACTCACATAGTGGTAGTTGTACTCGTATTTCGCAGAGGAGTGGATAATGCACATCTGTCTTTACATTCATACTGTAATCATCATGGTGCATGTTCTTACATATGTTGCAATAATCAGTACAAACCATACCTGTTAGGACACCAGCACCATTACCGATGATGCGCATATTCCACGCACACTTATTTGCCGGCTCACACACATCATCATAGGTAATTGCTATGTCACGTACACTTTAGATCATATTGTCTTTTATGGATAGAATCAGTTAACAACTAGACCGATATAATATTATGATTATTCTCTGATGTTAGTATAGACATGATATTTATTACTTAGACATCCATGCATTCATATTTTCATGTTATCATGCAGTATTATGGGCATATGCCGACACTTATCATATAGTTACTCATGATTTTGAGATTTGGATTTCTATGAGATTTCTGGATTTTTGGGGAAAACCGCAAAAATATATAAAAACTTCTCTCTCTCTCCTCTTCTCTTTTTAAAATAAGATGCGGTTTTCTCGTGATGTATGTGTCGTCCACCATGAGTATTTCATGTTTTCTGTTGGATTTCGAGACCCGATTCGAGGAGTGGATGAACCGTCTCGGGTACATGGTGGGCCCGGTATGGTACCCCGGGGCAAGAAGATCGAGTTGTAGATGATGAGCCTGGCAAGGGAAGGCTACCTACCGGTGATGTTTGGCGCGGCGGATATCCGGAGGATACCGACCGTTGTCGTGAGATTTGATGATATGGGCCGATCCGGACTGACGGAGCCCGAGATATTGAGACTTGAGATTACATGTGTTGTGTCGATGCTTGACACGGATTTCCATGGATTTCATTATTGAGATTTCAGATTCTTATACACATTCTACTATGATAACAGCTAAAGATTTCTTATACATATATATCTGGATTTGAGGATTTGTTACTTTACATTCATGGTGCATGCATTTCATTCATATGACACAGTATTATATGAGGTACTGACACGAGCACGGAGTATCTGCACTTACACGTAGTATTACCCTGCTATTACTAGATGATTGGGACTTAGTAGTGTATTATTATGACCTAGGATAGCGTCGTGCATTCGATTTCTTTTCGTAGATGTCTTGTACTCACGAGTTGGCAACTCACCCCCGTTGTGCCAAATTTTATTACAGGTTCGGTGTACAGGTTTCCCTGGCAGCTTGCTGGCATATCTATTCTTTCAGGGTGATTTGCACGGTAGGTTGGTTCACTTGTATCCGAACCACCATTGTACTTTTATTCATTCATTTGTATCTAGTAAGCTCCATCAACCATACTTGTATTACTTGATAAGTTTATTGGACCAGTCTTTTATTTTGACCTTAGAGTCGCGCATATATTATTCTGATCTGGTGGTTTTGTTTTATTTTGAGTTTTGAGCCTCGTCCTTTGGCGTTGTATATTATTGTGCTCGTTGTGGTTGTTTCCGCCAGTTGGCGTTGAGCTAGCACCCGTTTGGGGATGCTTTTTATTATTTATGTATATTATACTTGTTGTACCCATTTGGGGGCTAGTTTTTACAGAGGAGACTCTGCCGAAATTTTTGGGAAAATTTGATGATACTTTTAAACTTGTTTTTCTTCATGTTTCTTTTACTTCTTCTTCTTCTTTTATATGGTTTAGATTTCTGGGCTTCGGCTTACTTAGGTTACGTGGTGCCTCTAGACGCTTCGTAATCTAAGTGCCGGTCACGTTCCGTACTCTCGGGTCGTGACATACATGATCGTCCTCATACTGCTAGCAGTCAAGCAAGAATCCTAGGGGCTCTATCAACTTGTAATAGCGACCTGTCAGGTCACCTAAAGCAGTACACGATGATAAAGATAAACCAGATAGCATACTATCATCTTGAGTAAGACTGTCCTACCGGGATAGGTCCTCCCTCAATCATTGCAATCACGTGCCTGTGATCCAATAATTGACTCTGAGGGCACTATCTCCAATACGTGGTATGATGGAAATCAAAGCACAGTAGGAATCACACAAGACTCTATGACGATCTCGGGTCTACAGACTAACCTGTACCCGTGTCACCAGAGAACTGCCATCTGACGTGAGGTATAATACCATCTGGGAGTTCTCGGCGAGTCCGTCCAGTGTACCCAGTCTCCACTGAGCACCCGTATACCTTCTCGGATGTCAAACACCAATGGATATGAGATCATCCATCGTCCATCATATGGGTCAAGAAGCGCATACGCTAGTCTACTCTGGAGTATCGATGCCCTGTCTCGGTACTCCCACGACTAGGAACATTTGAAGGATGTACTTGGCGACTACACTGTCCTCACTAGTATGATCCGTATCATAGTCCTGGTAGTCAAGTACTCATCCTAAGGGTTTTATCAACATGTAACATAGAGACAATCAGAGTACATGTTAAGATAAAGAGTAACCAGATAGCGTACTATCATGTCGAGCAAGAAATTCCTCCCTATATATGTCCAAGCATCCACTACAATATATATCGTATGTACAGTAATCGCCTTTAGGGCATACATATAACTAACACAAGTCTTCTCGTAAAATATTCCAGAAAGGTCCGGTCGAGATCTCTCCCAAATCTTGTCTCTTCCGAACTGTCCGGAAGTCATCGTCCTTTACTATATCTGTTTCATGTTCCGGAATGGCTGCATACTCATCGCGACTCCTTCTGGAAGATATATCCATAAATAACTCCTCTGCATGCGTATCACATCTCTGATGTCGGCGAAATGGAACGTCATCTTATCAAGATCTCGTACGAACCTCTTACTCCACTTTTCTCTAATGTCGACTGCTTCGGACTCATCTCTTCGTGGCTTCTTGTACTGTGCTCCAATGGCTATGCTCGTATCTGGAGTCTCCCAAGCAATGCTTCCCATCACATGATCTCCGAAAAATGTCGAACCATCCGATCGACTCGTCAAAACCTCATAATCCCGCAAGAGATCAACATCTTGGGTACAGTTTAATAATATCAAGTACATGCCACAGCACCTATGGACCAACCGTAGAAGGGCAAACCCAAGCCTCACAAATAGCACCGCTAAACGGCCGCAAACCCTAAGGTTCAAAGGCGTTCCATGGTCATTACGTCGAGTTAGGGTTTCATTCTTCTAGACGGTCCGTAGAGTTACTTGCATGTTTACTTCAAATACTTAAAACTTGGAAAATAGGTTTCTGACATTCGATCATCTTTATCGACTCCTACCGTATCCGTGTGAAGCCTTCTCAAGCTAGAATCAATCAATCTGATGACCTCGCATCGGGGTAAGCGAACGAACCACATGTCCTAGTCTTTCACACTCGTGTGACTCGCGACCATCTATCATATCTCTGAGTATAACTCGTACTGCAATAGCTCCAACATCTGGGCAATATCTTGTCGTTCGCAGCAACCACTGGCTCATTCGTCTGCATGCTGAGCAGTGCCTCAATCATTATGAATAAGCGATACATCAATGGTCATCACATTCTAGCTGGCCACTATCAGTGGCTCAATCCTCTGGTGCTGATCTGCATGTCCGAGTAATCTCATAGAAGCGACCCATCAAACGCTCATGGCGCGAAAACACAATAAAACGACGCCTCTCTATGCAATCGTATCCCTGGAATCATGCCCTGGTCAGTCCTCGTTCATGACGAGCTCGTGCTAACCGAAACTCTAGCCGTAGCTCTCTCTGCCCGTGTAATCATGGCAGCAAAGTCACATACCGATATCGATGAGGATAGATCATGAATGAATATAATGTTGTGCAAAGAAAATATACATCCTAAGGTTTCTTAAGTGGAGTATCGTATCGTAGATATGCCACGGAACATACGTACGGTACGTCACTCTACTCAAGCTACCTACTCCATCAACCAAGGGTCATCCTACGCGACGAAAGTTCGGGTCTATTACCCCCTCGACTAAGTCTAAGTTCCGTAAGGTCAAGCCTAGATTCCGTATATATACAACGTCCTAGGCTCCGCATAGTCAAACCTAGACTCGAACCAAGGTTAGCCTAGCGCTCTGATACCAACTTTGTCACAACTCGAAATAGCACGTGACTGGCACTTGAATCATATGAAGTCTACAGGACCACATCTAATTCAAGTAATCCAAAAGCCCAGAAATCTAAAACCATTTTAGGTAAGAATAAACTTATTTTAGAATGAATCGTTTAATAGCATAAGCCGAATTATGCGTTTTTTTAAAATATTAAGTCTTTTCTAAAAATTTCGGTAGAGTTTCCTTTGTAAATATTGGCCCCGAACGGGGTACAATATGATAAAAGCATATATAATGATAAAAGGTATCCCCAAGAGGAAGCTAGCTTTTCGTCAAAGGACGGGCACAACCACGCAAGAAATATAATATATTGCGCTGAAGGGCGAGGTTCAAAACTCAAAAGGAAACTCAAAACAGCAAGAAATCCATAATAATACAACGCGCGACTCTAAGGTCGAAAGAATGAACAACTGGTCTCTAAGTCTGAATAAATAATACAAGTCCGGTTGATGGAGTTTCTAGATACAACTGAATATAAATAAATACAATGGCGGTCACGATCTAAGTGAACCCACCTACCAAAGCAAATCACCCGGAAAGGAAGCAGTGTGCTAGCAAAGCCGTAACGGAACCTGTACGGCAAAACCTGCAAAAAACCGTGGCACAACGGGGGTGAGTTTCGATCTCGTGAGTAGAAAACATCAAAGAGTAGAAATCGTATGTATGACGCAATCGTAGGTCATACGATCAGTAATATCCTAAAATGATAAAGTCTGAACCATGAAAATGTGGCAAGGGAAAACATCTATACACAAGTGTAATCCCAGTGCTCGTGTCTGTGCCTCAGGTAGCAATATATCATATGTACGAGATATGAATGCAATATAATGAAAAGAGTGAGACAACTGTTTTATTCAATGAGATTTCTAAAAGTATATAAATCGAGTATCTTCATTGAAATCAACAAAGAAATCCGTGTCAAGCATCGACACAAAACATAAATCCCAATATCTCAATATCTCAGGCTCCGGCTACCCAGACTGGCCTGTATCATCAAAACTCGAAATCTCAGTGTCTCAAATCTCAATATCTCAGGCATCCGTATCATCTGCGGGATCGGCCCGCGAGCTCCGGCAGAACGGATCAGCCTAAAACCATCTCATGACTCCGGCCGGTATCCTATGGATAACCGACGAGTCCAAATAATATCACCGGTAGGTAGTGCTCCCTTGCCAGGCTCATCGAATACAACTCGAACTTCTTTACCTGGGGTACCATACCGGGCCCACCATGTACCCGAGACGGTTCATCCAGCTCCTCGAATCGGGTTTCCAAATCTAACAGCAATCATGAAAACTCATGGTGGATGACTCATACATCATGGGAAAGCCGCGCTTTTCATTTTAAAAAGTGAAAGAAGTTTATATATATTCTTGCGGTTTTCCCCCAAATCCAGGAAATCTCATGAAAATCAGAAATCCAATCATCAATAGCAAGTAAACTGTGAATAATAATATGCATGAAGTAGCAAGTAATAACTGCAATGTCTAAACTAGCATATAAAGCAAGTACACTAATATCATGTCAAAACTATCAGCTAACAAGCTATATCAATGAAATAATATTCTCTAAAATGTAAGTGACATGGCAATTACCGATGATGATGTGTGTGAGCAGGCATGTAAGTGTTTGTGGAACATACCCATCATCGGTAATGGTGCTGGTGTCCTGACAGCGTAATCTCAATAATGGCATATAGAAATACAATATAAACCTGCAAATACGATGCGAACAGTAATAATATGCGGGAGCTGAATAATAAACACAACGATAACTAATCTGCATTTATATAATATGAGTCATACAGTTTTGCCATTTGAAATAACACAAATCGTGGTGTTTTGAAAATATGGACTACTGTGTTTTTTTTAAGAAAAGATACGTCCTTTTGAAATATTTGTAGAATCCCTTGGCCTGTCTTTTAAAATACCCATGATTCTTTAGTTTTGAAATAGGTAGGAATCGAATCTAGTCTAACAACTACACTAACTATAAGGCTGAGCTAACAGGCTAAACGAAAGGTAAGGAAACCACCTAACATCTGAGTCGATATATATATATATATATATATATATATATATATATAATAGTCGGTGATCCCACCTCAATAGTATCATATACGATACAATATCTATAATATGACATCCTCAAGTCAAGAGTACAGATCTATCATTAATATAAAGCTCGTACGGTAAATCCGTCGTCCGGCCTCCCAAATCTGGGTACGGGTCAAATGTCACATCTATCAAAATATTCATCTGGTATCCTCTTTATCAAATATCATGATCTGGGGTATTGATCTACGTCTAGTACAATACTGTTATCATCTATGTATGCATGCGTGTGTATGAAAACACCACGTCAAAGGACCCGCTAAAACATTATGTCGTATCTCAAATACGAACCCTGTCACATCACCAATCTCACGGCCTCATGCCCAATCTCATCGACACATCTCAAATCCCAAGTACTATCCTCATAGTCCATGTAAATGTATATGTATATATATATATATATACGCATAGTCCCAGACCCATGTGTGTGTGTGTGTGTATATACATATCTCCATATACGCACATATAAAAGAATGAATGTATGCAAGTGTGTGTGCGTGTGTGGGTGCAACAACTACTCTAGGGTTTCGCAAGCAACACTACTAATCCATGAACACCTAGTATCTATCTTAAACATCAATAATCTCATATCAACATAATATTTATATATGTGTATACGTATTCGTATACATCACAACGAACTGCGGGGTTGTTATACGCCATCCACCCGACTTCCCCCGTAGATATATATCTACTCACCTTGCTTCTTATGTGCCGATGCCGATGTCGCCATCTTCATCTTCAATGTCTCGACATCACGTGGGGTACCAACACATATAATCCAATCGCAAATGCGTATTAAAATCACATCGGAAAACCAAAAACAGCACACGCTACACTCATAGGTAAAAACCTATAGCCTCGCATGCAAACACGACCAATAACCCTAGTCGTTGACGTTCAAATGCCACCCGACAGAAACGAATTATCAAATACCAAAATCCATGTTAAAACAAGTTGTAAAACAATGCGCCAACACAAGAAAATGATCCCAGATTCTACCCTAGTTCAAATCAGCCAATTTTGCATATGCTGATGGTCAAATTTACTGGAGATAAGGCCCTGGAACAAAAATGAACCATTTTCAACCTACTCTGGCCGCAAATTGCGGCCAGAAAGAATTAATTTGCGGCTTGGAGGAGAGGGTAGGGGCTAGGGTTTTGGTGGTACACTCCAGGTTTCCTGCACATCACTCTGTGTTTGCTAAATAATTTTCGGAGGCTCCGGGTGTTAGTAGATTTCATAATACACCCACAGAATCCAAAATTCTTCCGATATCGGGTTTCAAAGTCCGCTAAAATGGGTTCTAGTCTCTGGTTTAGGTCTTCAATCAATCACCACAGGGGTTTAAAGTCACTATTAAGCCTCAAATTGCACCTTTGGAATCTAATCAAAACCCTAAGCTTAACTTTAAATTTTCAAAGTTCACCATTCATCACTAAATCGGTTCTAACAAATATAGGAGCTAAAGTGAATGGAAAACTATGGTAAGGGTGAAGGAAATACCTCATTTGGCAACTAGGAACCTAACCCCAAGACCCCAGCCCCTGCCTCCACCCATTGGCCGCAGAAATAATCCTTTTGGCCGCAATTTACGGCCAGACCTGGGCCAATGTGTCCCGTGTTTGTTTCATGTCTCCATCTCCTATAAACTAGATCCTTGGCATATGCAAAATTGACTAATTTGACCTAGTGTAAAATCTGGGACCATTTTCAATAGTTGCTGTTATGATTCGGGGTTTCGTTTCTCGTATTTTGAATGCTGGATTTTTAGTATTTTGTTTTACCTCGATCACTTGACGTTTATACGTCTATATCGAGTGATATCGGGTTGATTTGCGAGAGCTAACCATAGGTTTTGACCTATGTGAGTTGCGTGCATCGTTTTTGTTTTGAATTGGATTTTAATGCGGCACGATACGTTATGATGTGTAGGTACCGTCGCGAAGACTTCGAGATGACAAGCAAGCGCGTGGAGATGTCGGCATCGACAAACAAGGATAAGGTGAGTTGATTATATCCACGGGGGAAGTCGGATGGATGGCGTATAGCACCTCCGCAGTTCGTAGTATAGCTTATATATAAATATGGTAATATATATGTGTTTATGTTACGTGGATGATTATCAAGATATGATTTGTGTTCATGGTTTAGTTTAGAGTAGTTAGAAGTAACTTGGTTTAGTTTAGAGTAGTTAGAAGTAACTAAGTTTAGCTTCTTAGTCGCGAACCCTAAAATAAGTTTACACTCACACGCACACAAAAGCTTACTGTTATACTTGTGCGTATATGGGTTAGATATATACACACACACACATAGGTATGGGACTGTGTATATATATATACACGTATACCTACACTTGGATAATGAGGATAGTGGATGATATTTGGAGATGAGTTGATGAGTTTGGGCATGGTGCCACGAGATCGGTGATATGATGTGGTTCATATTAGGAGATACGATATGAGATTTTAGGCGTGTGTTTTCATACACGCACACATATATTTATAGATGGTATAAGCCTGTACTAGACTTAGAACAGTACCCCAGTTCAGGAGATATGATGATAAGGATACCAGATAACTGATGAGATAAATGTTAGATTCGACCCGCACCCAGATTTGGGATGCCGTACGACGGATTTACGTACGAGCTATATATTGATGATAGATCCGTACTCTTTACTTGAGGATGTCATATTGTATATTTTATTGTATGTGATACTATTGAGGCGGGATCACCGACTATTATATTTATATGTATATCGACACAGATTTAGGTAGTTTCCCTTACCCTTTCGGTTTGACCGTTCGTTTAGTTCTGTAGTACTTAGTAGATGTTAGACTAGACCCGAGTCATACCTATTTCAAAACTAACGAATCGTGAGTATTTTAAAAGACAGGCTAAGGAATTCTACGGATAATTCAAAAGACGCATCTTTTCTTAAAAACACCGTAGCCCTTATTTTTCTAAACACCACGATTCGTGTTATTTCAAATGGCAAAACTGTATGACATATATATATATATATATATATATATATATATATATATTGATGTAGATTCTTTACCGTTGTGTTTATTATTCATTTTCCGCATATTCTTGCTATTCGCATCGCATCGCATGTTTAAATGCGTTTATTGTTATATTAAACCCATGCTGTCAGGACACCAGCACTATTATCGATGATGCGTATATTCCACGTACACCTGCTTGCCGGCTCACACACTTCATCATCGATAATTGCCATGCCACTACACAGTAGGATTGTTGCATCAGGATATGACTCCTTGTATGACATATTGGCGCACAAGCATACTGTACACCCATACTTGCATACATACATATTTGCGCATACATTGATGATTCTGGCTTGATTTTTGAGATTTGGGAACCGCAAGATATATTTTAAAACTGGATTCATTTGAAATCACAGTTTTCCCTTGATATGTGCATATTACTATTCCATGTTGCATGATATACGGATATGCTTACATTTCTGTTATATGTAGCATACATCATGCTTTATGATTTTACGCATTGAGATATGCTGTATTCATGAGATTTCTGGATTTGAGAACCGTGTCTATTTCAAAAGAAAGCATGTACTGTTTTAAAAACCCCGTTTCTCTTGATATGATATTTCAGTTCGTCCACCATGTGTTTTCTCGGTTCTGAGTGTGACATGTGAAACCCGATTCGAGGAGCTGGATGAGGCCGATTGCAGATACATGGTGGACCCGGTATAGTACCACGGGGCAAGAACGGATTGCTGTGCTGCAGACGGTGAGCCTGGAAGAGGGTCTACTACCTACTGGTGTTAGTATTTGAGCTCAGCGGATATCCGGAGGATACCGACCGGAGTCGTGAGATGATAGGGGCCGATACGGACTGACGGAGCCCGTGGGCCGATTCGGACTGACGGAGCCCGATATATGAGGATTTACGTGCCGATGCTGGGCACAGGTTTCATGATGTTTTCAAGTGTCGATGCTAGACACTCAGGTTCCATGATTTTGATATGTCGCGAGGGACACACGTTGATTTATATCCTCATACATTCATGCATATGCTTTTATGACTTTTACATGCATGGTGTTGTTATGTCATTGGTTGACACGTGGACGGGATCCACATGCATATATATATATAAATTGATTACATAGTTGGATGATATCCACAACTTATAGACTTCAAGATATAGATGTTTACCCTTGCCACCTTATCACGCTTCAGACTTTATCATATTGAGGATATATATATTACTGATCGTATTGACCTAGGATGGAGTCATACATACGATTTCTACTCTGTGATGTTTCCTACTTACGAGTTGGCAACTCACCCTTGTTGTGCCACAGTTCTTGCAGCTTTTGTCGTACAGGTTTCATTGCTGCTTTCTGGCACACTGCTTCCATTTTGGGTGATTGCTTTGGTAGGTGGGTTCACTCGCATCATGACCACTCTTGTATATTATTATCATTATTGTATCTAGAAACTCCATCAACCACACTTGTATATTGTTTCAGACTTAGAAAACCAGTTGTTTATTCTTTCGACCTTAGAGTCGCGGGTTGTTTTATTATGGTTTTCTTGGTATTTTGAGTTTCTTTTTGAGTTTTGATCCTCGCTCTTCGGCGTTGTATATTATATTGTTTGTGTGGTTTTGACCGTCGATTGACGAAGATCTAGCTCCCGCTTGGGGATGCCTTTTATCATTGTGCTTATATTATTCATGTTGTACCCCGTTTGGGGCCAGTATTTACAAAGGAAACTCTGCCGAAATTTTCAGAAAAGACTTGAGATTTTAAAATGCATATTCGGCTTATGTTATTTAAAAAACCCATGTTTTAGAACATGTTTTCTTCACTTCTTATTTTAAATGGTTTAGATTTTTGGGATTTCTTGGCTTACTTGAGTTAGATGGGGTCCTATAGACTTCATATGATTCAAGTGCCAGTCACGTGCCATTTCGGGTCGTGACAAAGTTGGTATCAGAGCACTAGGTTAACCTTAGTTCGAGTCTATGTTTGACTATGCGGAGCCTAGAGCGTTTGTATATATTCGGAACTTAGGTTTTAACTTACGGAACTTAGACTTAGCCGAGGGGGTAGTACACCCGAACTTTCGTCGCATAGGTCGACCTTGGTTGATGGAGTAGGTGAGTTAAGGAGAGTGACGTACCGTGTTTTTGTTCCGCGGCATACTTATGATACGCCCCTCCGCTTAAGGAGCCTTAGGATGTATATTTCCTTGCACAGTATTATATTCATTCCTATGATCTATCCACATCGATATTGGTTATGATTTTGTTGCCACGATTACACGGGCAGAGAGAGCTACGGCTAGAGTTGCGGTCAGCACGAGCTCATTACGAACGAGGACTGACCAGGGTGTGATTCCAGAGACATACGATTGCATAGAGGCATCGTTTTATTGTGTTTTCGCGCCATGAGCGTTTGATGGATCGCTCTTACGGGATTTCTCAGACGTGCAGATCAGCACCAGAGGATCAGGCTACTGCTAGAGGCCAGCCAGAATGTGATGACCGTCGATGCACCTATTAATTGATGACCGAGGCATTGTTCAGCGTGCGGACAAATGAGCCAGTTGCTGCTGCGAACGACGAGATATCGCCCCAGATGTTGGAGTTATTGTAGTAGGAGATGTACTTAGAGATATGATAGAAGGTCGCTAGTCACCCGAGGATGAAAGACTAGGACATGTGGTTCGTTCGCCTACCCCAATGCGAGATCATCAGATAGATTGATTCCAGCTAGAGTAGACTTCATGCAGGTACGTTGAGAGTCGATGGAGACGATCGAATGTCAGTAACCCATTTTCCAAGTTTAAAGTATTCAGAGACAAATGCAAGTAATGCTATGGACCCTCTAGAAGAATGAAACCCTAACTCAACGTAATGACTGTAAGTCTACGTTAGCGCCCCGGCAGTCTACAGACGCCAATTGCGGAATAAATCTTTTTTTTTAACTTGGCGCTATCGTATACTTTAACCCGGATCTGCCATTATTGCTATACTAACAAACAGTAAAGAGTGTAGAAATGTTGTACCGACTGATCCGAGTCCTCCGGTCTTCATCTCCACTCCGATCTCCTCGCGGGATCTCCGTCCGTCTCCTCCTCGTCGAAAAGGGCACCATATCGCCTGTAGCTTTTACGGGCTCCCACCTCAATACCGAGTCAACTCGGGCGTGAAGCTGGCGAATCGACGCGTCCAAGATTTGCTGTAGGAAGTGTAGTGTAGACCCGCGTGTCTCATTTGGGGTTTTGGAGTTGCCTTTAGATGGAGGGAAGAATGAAACTTTGGAGGCAAATGATGCTATCAATTTGCAAGGAAATGAGATGAACAAATGAAGCACATAAATCAACCTCTCATTTTTCTCTCCTCTTCAATAAGTGGCCGGCCAAAAATCTCACAAGAATGGTGGAGGAAATGAATGGATATGTATGAAGAAGGGAGGTGAGTGTAGGAGTGAAGAAGGGGTGACCACATCAAGGGACATAGAAACATACAAGCATGCTTCACATTAAACCCACCCATACCTTCATCAAATCACATTAATGCAAGACATGGTGCAAAGATAAGAAAGCTATCATAATCAAACTTTATGCAAGAAAACCCCTCCACAAATGTAATTTGCAAAACTGCAAATTACCCCCTTCCATCGGAAAAGTCCGGCCGGGAAAGAACAAAGAAAAACCGGCCGGAACGGAATGCAAACTGGCAACTCCAGAAAACTGGTCCCGTAATAAATTACAGGAAAACCCCGACACTGTGCATACACACCCGCATCTGTATTCCGTCCGGATACAAATGCAAAGAGACAAAATCTACACTGTACTAAACTAGGACCGGCTTAAACCAAAGCCGGCTAGTAATATCCGTTCGATCCTGATCCGTGCAATACCGCACGTATCTGATCGAACCCTGCCATATACCTATACGGCTACTAGTACAAACCGTCCGATCCTGATCCGTGCAATACCGCACGTATCTGATCGGACCCTGCCATATCTCCATACGGCCTCTACAGCGTTTCGCCCGAAAGCTGAGTAACTGGAAGTGTGGCGGACTCTAAAGACTCATCAATACTATGGCTGTGGATTTAACCACTAGCACGTCAGAGGTATAAGCCAATACGTAACGGGCCACCAGCAATTGACTAAAAAGGGACGTCGATGAGCGAACTCATCCTGACACCCTACTGAGCCTGTCAGTGACAATATCCGTACAGTCCGGTCCGTTCGTCTATGAGCATCGCATGGCGGGCCTAGGGGGTTGGTAAAAGTCAGACCCCCAAAAGCGGTACAAGTCGTGTCGGAGTGTAGCCCAGAACACCCTGAGATACTACTGGAATACCTACCAGTAAATCTCCTTGCCTTGGCCAAGGACTTTGTGTAATGGCTCTCCTAGACACAGCACGACCTCACCCCCAATACCGGGAGAGACGAACCCCTGAAGATACGCTCACTGCCTCCATGTGGCTCGGGACTGTACCTAACTAAAACCTGATTGCACGACTCATTTGAGCCGTGGTAGGGTAGTAATCAAAGTACAGTGGGAACTCACACGAGACAAATGACGATCCCCAGGTCGATGAACTAACCTGCACACATGTCACCAGGGAACTGCCATCTGACGTCTGGTATATGACCAACTAGCATGTTCCCGGCGAGTCCTGTCCGGTGTACTCATAACCCAATGAGCACCTGTATACATCTTAGGTGATCCAACTGACACCAGTGGCTTGTGAGACCGGCCACCGCCCCTCGTCGGGGTCTCGACTGTATACACTAGTCTACTAATGGAGTATCGATGCCCGGTCTCGAAACTCCCACGACTAGGGACCTTTTAAGGATATGCTTGTAGACCCCCAGCTCCCACTTATATGATCGCCCTCATACTGCTGGCAGCCAAGCAAGAATCCTAGGGGCTCTATCAACGTGCAATAGTGACCTGTCATGTCATCTAAAGCAGTACATGATGATAAAGGTAAACCTGATAGCATACTATCATCTCGAGTAAGACTGTTCTACCGGGATAGGTCCTCCCTCAATCATTGCAATCACGTGCCTGTGATCCAATAATTGACTCTGAGGGCACTATCTCCAACAATCTCCCACTTGCACTCAAGGCTAATTATTGCGATGTCGCATACTCACAGCCCGTGTGATACCGAACACCCAACTCCTCTACTAGTCAGTCGCACAAAACCTGTTTGCGAAACTATTGCGTTCGAGGAATAGCCTCAGCGAGTGGATCCGCTCTGAAGTTTCTTTCTATGTCTCTCTAAATTTCAAGTTCGCGGAGAATGCCATCTCCCGAAATGAGCAATACCTGTCTTAGAGTGTCTGGATGTCTGATGGGACCGAGTTCATAAATGAACTCCAAATCTAAACTTCTTAGACTGTATCGTCAACTGAACTTAATCAGTATCCTGCGCCATGCCTCCCTCAGTATTGCCTTGGACCACCTGTCCAAAATACTGCCCCTCGTCAGAGGGAAAACTATAACTCTGACAACCTCCTTGTCGTCCATGTCACCTTGGAAGCCTGGAATGATAATTGTCTCCCAAATGAGGCTATCATTATCATATCCCTAGAACATTCACTTATGTTCTAAAACTGCTTCCGACTGTTTCTCCAGGATTGGATCAATGTCAACTTATTGCATCTAGTGCAAGAACAACATCTGGTGTGGTACTTGACATCTCATGATTGACTCAATTGCCCAAGCAAGTGATCTGCCAATCATGCACATCCCTCTATACTTTAGTCTATAAGACACCATTAGAGAGGGTGACTCCATTACCTGCAGGTACACTACCATGCCAGAAGTCGTCCATTCTAAATACTCTTAGAATGCTGTCAAAGTACCCTGATTGGGAAACCACCCAAATCTAGATCTAAAACCATAGATCTAGTAACCAGTATGTCTGATATAATGTCCAAGTCCTTTGTGGAGAAACCACTGTGTGACGACCAAAGTATAACCGATCGTACTATAGGAATATCACTTCCTATTACCTTCTCAACAGATCCATCCCCTATTCTGATGACGTCAGACCTATGACTGTCACATCAGAAACAGATGATCTAACTCCGCTATACCTGCTTTAGTCTATAAATAGACATAAGCCGGATGTCCACCAATGCTTCCGCTGCTCCCACTGACTACGAAAACCCTCTGGCAGAGTCATATAGATGTGCACTTCTAAAGCTAGTTTAGAACGACGCTATACTCATCCTCCTGCCGGGTCTCACAGTCTGGAACAACAACAATGGCAAGTGTGGGTAAACAAGAACTTCCCTGTCACCGTCCTTGAGGCTACCGGAGTACCTCTCGGGTGCCTGAAGTTACCCACCTTATCTGCGGAGTGGCCAATGGAATGTCAAATCAGATTGAATCTTTAGGTTCCTTATCAAATCTTCAGTAATCGTTTGCGGTTCTGGAATCACTTCCAGTTCTACCATACTCCCACTACTGTTTTCTGAAAAATGCATTTCTTTTAAAATTGTGGTGAGTGAAGAACAATATCACTATTGATCTTCCGGATGGTAGAAAATCAACCCTCGTCATAGCCTGGGTCAACCCACAAACAGCCATTACAGAAACGTGCCTTGAGTTATCCAGAGTCTGGTTTTAATCATAAGCCAGACAACTCCCCGTACCTTAACAACGTTAAGATATGAACTGTACTATATCCAATATAGAACCAGAGGCACTGATTTAATTGAACCAGATTCAAATCATGCAGCTGTCTCCAGTGCACGTCAACAAAATGGAGAGAGGCCGATCAGCGTTACTCAACTTAGGAATGCTTCCAATTATAAGCAACCTGAAAGAGAAGCAATTTCTCTTTATCATTACTATCAACTGAATACCATACACAAGTATCTACATCTTCGATTACTTTGAAGAATCCCGATACTTGCAATACCTGGTTCTCTACTCTATTCAAATACCTATAACTCCTCAAAACTTAGACCCTGTGTTTCCACGAAGCACATGTCTAAGAACTAGAGAAGTTAAAAGTAAACAGAATATAGTATGAGGACCAACCCCTCTGTCCTAATGGACACTGGACAACATACAATACTCTGTATAAGTCCGCTGAGTCTAACAACTCTTTCACTGTGCGTCGTAGGTTGAAAACTGTACTTATGGCTAAGAAGAATTACACCGCTGTTTAATGCTCCTTACCTAACCATCCACTGATATAGGTAAATGTCATCGACATAATATCAAAAAGGTATATCTCACTCTATTCAAATAGACGTACAGATATATCAATTTGAAATTGGTGCATAACAGCGGATATTCAAAACCAAACATTTGCCGACCGGCAAACAGCCCAGGTGATCTCCTCAAATATCACCGATTACAACGAATCCCGATATAATGAGGATGATCACCCAATTCCCAATAACTTACTCCCACTCATCATCTGTAAAACCATACAGATGTGAGAATCATACCTGGTAAATACATACCCTGGAGCAAGTGTTAATTGGGAAATCAGTTTTCTTTTAACAGTACACAGTAGAACTGAAACATTGAAATGTTCCGATGGGGTATTCTGGTATTCCTAGTAATGCCTCTACCATTATCCAGATTCACAACTATAACCGCATTATTCTTTGCCATCTCTCCAAATCCCTTTATATGTCTTTAGTCGTTACCTTCTGCACATCCCTTTAGGCCAATTGGTTTTCTTCCTTCCCTACCGTTCGGCACCAGCTTATGGTTTGGAAGAAGACTATCCAATAAGCATAAAGGGTGTACTGTCCTAATCCTAGGAGCACTCGCAATGCGAGAGAAGGTGAAGATAAAAGACAACCGAATAAACCTTATTCCTATTTCTCCTGGACCAGAATCCATCCCCGAACTGGAACAAGTTCCTTTCGAGTTCGTATATAAACATACGATGGAGTATCCAATAAACTGTGGATCTTCGTAGTGATACGGAGTGTCCTGGAGAAATACAAAGGTGATTTAGGATTGGCGAAGAAATACTTGGTTTGGTCGTGAATATCAGTCGCAATTTACTTTGCCCTCTTACTAATCCCTTGCTTTGTCTTAATCTTAATACCTTCTGCACACCATCGTTATGCTAATCGGTTTTCTTCATTCCCTACCGGTCGGCACCAGCCTATGGTTTGGAAGAAGACTATCCAATTTGCATAATAGGTGTACTATCTCCTAAACTAAGGAGTACTCACAACTTGAGAGAAGGTAAAAGGGAAAAGACAACTGAATAATCCTATCCGTTTTCTCCAAAACCGGAAACCATCCTCGAATAAATCCCTTCGAGTTCGTATATAACCATACGATGGTTTTGTCCAATGGAAGTGGACGTTCGCAGTAATACGAGGTGTCCTGGAGAAAAGGGTAAAAGTAAGAGTGGCAATGAGGTCTGCAACTCTGACAATCCAAAAGCTAGTGTTAAGAAGGTTCGGTCAACTTGGTCACTGAGTCATAGTCTTAGGGTCTGGTCAATGGTCGCTGCCAAGAGAGAGAGAAAAGAAACACTCAGCGTGCACTCAAACCAAGATCAGAATGGTTACCAATTTATCTAATCTGGAAACCTCCCACTGTACCTCAAATTCTCCTCCAAACCTGAAAGAAGAATTAGTCGGGGTCACCTGAGGAGTAAACCAACTCATCAGTGGGAATCGGGATCCAACTATCATCGCATGATAACGTGACGGAATCCGCTCACGGTATCACACTCCAGAAGGTATGCGCATATCTGGCAAGTTTCAGTTCTTTTGAAACTCCCGATGTAATTTCTGCCCCATGCTCTTATGACCTTGGCGTGAGGTCAAAATATCATAAGTCACATGTCAAGTTCTGCCCGTCATTATCCAGGTTAATCTGAACCCACCCGTACATACCCTTGACGTAGGCCAAAATAGTAGTACGACTGTCCCAAACCAACGCATCTATCTATGCAACAGATAAATACCCGACAGCTACCAATCACTATGCCTTGGCGTGAGGTCAAAATACATAGCTTGAATACTACCGAATATTTAACTGAAATGACGGAGGGCTACGAATGGTTTCTGGCGAAAACCTTTAACGTAATGAACTTGATATCGTTTGAAGGAACGGATAGCTTTTTAGAAATATAGTGACGACAACTTCCGCTAAAGAGGTCACTCCCGGTGAAGGGATCTCGGCTCTTTCCCCGTAGAATGGGGTGCAGGATATTCCAACTGAATACCACGGTGCAAAGCAAAAGTAATCGGCTATAGTGAAGTTAATGCCCTGACGCAAACTTCTGTCCAAGGGGTCACTCCCGGTGAAAGGATCTCGGCCCTTGCCTCGTCGACTGAGGAGCAGGATATTCCAAATGAATACCACGATGCAAAACAAAAGTGAACGTCCTTGCAATAACAGCTTTTTGAAAAAGTGTTCCAACAACATCAGATTAGGTTTGTTTTTAACTTGCATTGATCCGAATCAACGCAGTCCCATCAAATTGATCACACCAAAAAGAACGAAAATATACTGATGTACGTATATGCCATCCGCATTCGCCACTGGGTCCCGTCATTACCCGTTAGGTTAGCTAACTAACGGCAGAGCGGGGACTGGACTAGCGCGGATGAAAAACATATACAACATCTACTAATATATATACCAATATATAGTATTTCGCTCAAGGCGTGAATAAAATGCAACATCACAGAAATGTACAGCATCACAGAACAATACAGATATCTGGGATCCCCAGGTTTCACAGAGCCACTGCTGAAACCCGACGTTCCCCTGGTCGTGTGGATAGCCTGTGCAATGAAATCCTATACCCCCTACGAGTGCGGCGAATAGCCAGCCAATCCTGGAGTGAAGCCCCCCCCATCCCAATGCCATGAGATGCGGGCTTGTTGCCTTCTAGAACCCGGCTATCCGTGCACCCCTCCGCGGGGTAACCCTAGTACAGAAAGTAAAATATACATACACCGGGTACATCGACCGCAACCTGGTCGTGCACCAAAAGAATAATACAAACAGGCAGTGACGGCAGTCCACATGTCGGACGCTCGCCCCGCAATATCAAATGTACATAATACAACAAAACTGTACTAGCATTGCATCCAGGCTATCCCCACGACCGATCCGCAACATCACAGCAAATACATAGAACATCAACGTGAAAATCACGTTCGCAAATCCGTCTAACCGGGCTATAGCAGTTAGACCGGATTTACCGATCGAGTGACATTCACGGTCGCAGATATAATGTAAATACTGTGAAAACTAACGTGTTTAAATTTCGATCGACAAAATATCAAGAAGTGGGCCCCACGACTTACTGGTGAACAGTAACAAAATCTGGGCAAAAACGATATATATCAAAAACCCCAAAAACCCACAGAGAACCAACTGACAAAATTTGGGAGCACGTGCTCCCCACGTGACCGCGGTTGCGCGGCCAAACCATGGGTTTGGCCGCGCTTCCGCGGCAGCTTGGAAGGATCACGACCCCAAATTTTGTCGTGACTCTTAAATGTTCCTGCTCTGATTTTTAAGACATCCAGAAATAATTTTTGAGACCGTTTAAAAACAACAGAAACTGTCGGCTTGGATTTTTGCAGTTTTCGATTTCCGGTCGGATCGAAGTTTTAAACGCGTTAGCACAAGTTAGCATAGCAAAATGGTGAGGCTCTGATACCACTGTAAGTCTACGTTAGCGCCCCGGCAGTCTACAGACGCCAATTGCGGAATAAATCTTTTTTTTTAACTTGGCGCTATCGTATACTTTAACCCGGATCTGCCATTATTGCTATACTAACAAACAGTAAAGAGTGTAGAAATGTTGTACCGACTGATCCGAGTCCTCCGGTCTTCATCTCCACTCCGATCTCCTCGCGGGATCTCCGTCCGTCTCCTCCTCGTCGAAAAGGGCACCACATCGCCTGTAGCTTTTACGGGCTCCCACCTCAATACCGAGTCAACTCGGGCGTGAAGCTGGCGAATCGACGCGTCCAAGATTTGCTGTAGGAAGTGTAGTGTAGACCCGCGTGTCTCATTTGGGGTTTTGGAGTTGCCTTTAGATGGAGGGAAGAATGAAACTTTGGAGGCAAATGATGCTATCAATTTGCAAGGAAATGAGATGAACAAATGAAGCACATAAATCAACCTCTCATTTTTCTCTCCTCTTCAATAAGTGGCCGGCCAAAAATCTCATAAGAATGGTGGAGGAAATGAATGGATATGTATGAAGAAGGGAGGTGAGTGTAGGAGTGAAGAAGGGGTGACCACATCAAGGGACATAGAAACATACAAGCATGCTTCACATTAAACCCACCCATACCTTCATCAAATCACATTAATGCAAGACATGGTGCAAAGATAAGAAAGCTATCATAATCAAACTTTATGCAAGAAAACCCCTCCACAAATGTAATTTGCAAAACTGCAAATTACCCCCTTCCATCGGAAAAGTCCGGCCGGGAAAGAACAAAGAAAAACCGGCCGGAATGGAATGCAAACTGGCAACTCCAGAAAACTGGTCCCGTAATAAATTACAGGAAAACCCCGACACTGTGCATACACACCCGCATCTGTATTCCGTCCGGATACAAATGCAAAGAGACAAAATCTACACTGTACTAAACTAGGACCGGCTTAAACCAAAGCCGGCTAGTAATATCCGTTCGATCCTGATCCGTGCAATACCGCACGTATCTGATCGAACCCTGCCATATACCTATACGGCTATTAGTACAAACCGTCCGATCCTGATCCGTGCAATACCGCACGTATCTGATCGGACCCTGCCATATCTCCATACGGCCTCTACAGCGTTTCGCCCGAAAGCTGAGTAACTGGAAGTGTGGCGGACTCTAAAGACTCATCAATACTATGGCTGTGGATTTAACCACTAGCACGTCAGAGGTATAAGCCAATACGTAACGGGCCACCAGCAATTGACTAAAAAGGGACGTCGATGAGCGAACTCATCCTGACACCCTACTGAGCCTGTCAGTGACAATATCCGTACAGTCCGGTCCGTTCGTCTATGAGCATCGCATGGCGGGCCTAGGGGGTTGGTAAAAGTCAGACCCCCAAAAGCGGTACAAGTCGTGTCGGAGTGTAGCCCAGAACACCCTGAGATACTACTGGAATACCTACCAGTAAATCTTCTTGCCTTGGCCAAGGACTTTGTGTAATGGCTCTCCTAGACACAGCACGACCTCACCCCCAATACCGGGAGAGACGAACCCCTGAAGATACGCTCACTGCCTCCATGTGGCTCGGGACTGTACCCAACTAAAACCTGTTTGCACGACTCCTTTGAGCCGTGGTAGGGTAGTAATCAAAGTACAGTGGGAACTCACACGAGACAAATGACGATCCCCAGGTCGATGAACTAACCTGCACACATGTCACCAGGGAACTGCCATCTGACGTCTGGTATATGACCAACTAGCATGTTCCCGGCGAGTCCTGTCCGGTGTACTCATAACCCAATGAGCACCTGTATACATCTTAGGTGATCCAACTGACACCAGTGGCTTGTGAGACCGGCCACCGCCCCTCGTCGGGGTCTCGACTGTATACACTAGTCTACTAATGGAGTATCGATGCCCGGTCTCGAAACTCCCACGACTAGGGACCTTTTAAGGATATGCTTGTAGACCCCCAGCTCCCACTTATATGATCGCCCTCATACTGCTGGCAGCCAAGCAAGAATCCTAGGGGCTCTATCAACGTGCAATAGTGACCTGTCATGTCACCTAAAGCAGTACACGATGATAAAGGTAAACCTGATAGCATACTATCATCTCGAGTAAGACTGTTCTACCGGGATAGGTCCTCCCTCAATCATTGCAATCACGTGCCTGTGATCCAATAATTGACTCTGAGGGCACTATCTCCAACAATGACCATGGAACACCTTTGAACCTTAGGGTTTGCGGTAGTTCAGCGGTGCCATTTTTGAGGCTTGGGTTTTCCCTTCTACGGTTGGTGTACAGGTGCTTTGGCATGTACTGGAGTACTATTAAACTGTACCCAAAATGTTTAGCACTTGGGGGAATTATGGAACCTTGACGAATCGATCGAAAGGTTCGACATCTTTCGGATATCATGTGATGCGATGCATTGCTTGGGAGAATCCAGATACGAGTATAGCCGTTGGAGCACAGTCCATGCAGCTAAGATGAGACGAGTCCGAAGCAGTCGACAGCAGAGAAAAGTGGAGTAAGAGGTTCATACGAGATTTTGATGAGATGACGTTCCACTCCGCCGACATCAGAGATATGACACGCATGCAGAGGCATTGTATATGGATATATCTTCCAGAAGGATTCGCGATGAGTATGCAGCCGTTCCGAAATAAGGAATTGATTTAGTAAGGGTGGTAACTTCCGGACAGTTCGGCAGAAACGGGATTTGAGAGAGACCTCGACAGGACCTTTCTGGAATACTACATGAGAAGACTTGGACCCAAGAGCGGTCATATTGCACACACCCAGCAGGCCAGAGTTCGGCACCGTCGACGAGATAGTTGGCCAGAGATCTGTAGAGGATGTGCCAGAGCGGGACTGTTTCCGTCGTCATTCCATATTGGGCGTTGAGCCGAGGAGCTATATATCTAGCAATGCACAGTGAGAGACAAGAGCCTAGAAGCACCAGGCGTCAGACCATGAACAGGAGGCAAGTAGATATCTTGTTCTGCTAGTATTGGATGCACCGGCACCTTCTCGACTTTGAAGGAAGGACATATCGACGGCAGTATTTATGATTGTGATTTGGTGATTCGATTATCACGTATCCGTCTCCTTGGATTTCGGTATTTTGGGCGATCTATTCGCATGATTTAGTCTTGATGACTGAGTTTCATGATATTTGTTTTCGTGCAACAAGGTTGCACCTACTGGGTATTATATTTTGCGTATAGTTATTGCACCTTGTATATGCTGTTTACACCATTGTGTTAATTTATGATTTGTGCACAGTTATTGCACTTAATATCGTTTTGTTCCTTGGCTGCACATGTTTATGATTTCATGGATTTCATACAGATGGGTTGATTTTGTGCATATGATACGTACACGATTTCGATTATGACATTAATGTTGATTTCGTGCAATTTGAGCATTTGATTTGGATTCTTGCGGATACTTGGTGCGCTTGGATTGGATTTTGCGCATGTCCGGCGCTTGATATTGGATTTCGTGGTTTCGTTCTTGTTGGGCGCATGATATGAGATGCGATTTTGGTGTACACCAGATGCACTATATCGAGATTCTTCGTGCATATCAGATGCACCTCATATTGGTGTCAGGCACACCCGTTGCCCTTGACAGATGTTACGTGCACACCCGTTGCACTTAGATATTGTTTCTGTGCACATGTATGGAACATTAAAGGATTTTGATTTCCGTGCGCACCGGACGCACGTAGCATTCATATGCACATTTTGGGATTGATTTTTTGAGCAGTACATTTTTATGATATTTACTGTTTGTTTCATACTGAGCAGGACTAGTCAGATGACAGTACCTGGATAGATTTTGCATGCATTAATAGTTATCGAAGGGATTTCCAAAAAAAGGGGGAGTTGTAGTCTCAGTATTTATCTACGTGTCTGATATGACACGAAACGTTTAAAACAAGGAAACCCTTCTAATTTTTTTCAAAACGGCGGGACGTATATATTAAACAAAAGATATATACATATATTGTTATTTTCTTACAATAGACGTCCGCCACTGTGCAGTGTTGTGCGCATCGTACAGCGATTAAAAAGGTTTGGCATGCATTTCCTTCATATATTTACCTGTATAATTTTGACATATATCATATTGGTTTCGTTTTAATCTGACATTTGTGTCTTCACCATGACTCTGATGATTGCGGGATGCTTGACGGAGTTTTTTTTTCTTGAGTTATCTGCTCCTCGTTCATGCGCATGCATTGCGCTATGATGCGTTTTATGTATTGATGATTTCGGAATCCCGACGACTTGGACTTTTTACTTAAATGTTTTAGTATTTGAAGGGTTTAAATTTAAATTCGGGGACCGAATTTCTTTAAGACGGAAGATTGTAACATTTCAAAAAAATAAAATATTATTTTTGGGAATTTTTATAATTAAATAATATTATATTGAATATTTTAATAAGGCGGTATAATTAAATACCAATAAATTGGGGAAAAATTTGGAAAATTATGGAAATTAATAAAAAGAGGGTTTTTTTATTTGAATTATGCAAATTATAAGTTTTTATGATTAATTATACGCTATTTAGTGTTAATCGCGATTAAATATCGCTAATCGCGCATTAAGCTTGTTTTGTGCAAAACATGCACCATATCATTTTTACACTTGTGTTTCATTTTCCTACATGGCTTTCTCTTCATTTTTCATTCATGGCATTGGTTTTGTGAGAAGAGAAAAGAAAAGGAAAAGAAAACAAAAGAAAATGGAATAAAGAATGGAGGGATGGGCATGAGAGAGAGTAAGAGGGTGAGGGGTCAAACCTTGGACCAAGCTCCCATTCCTACTTCATTGCATCATCATTTTCTCTCATCTCCCTCACTCATGCTGTTGCTGCTGCCCTCTCTCCCTTTGCCTCTCTACCTCCTCACAATCCATCACAATAAACCCATTAAAACCCCATCTTCTCTTCACAAATTTTGTGCACAAGCTCACAAGCTACACAATGAACCAAGAAAAATTTGATTTTCGTGCCCCAGAGGATTCATGAGTGAAAAATGAGGTAATTATTCCATCATTAGTGTATAATTTCCATTCCTTTAGCATCCATGTTAAATTAAAACCGATATTGTGTTGTTTTGGGAACTTTGAAAACTTTGAGTTGAGGATTAGGATTTTAGTTGAACCCAAAGGTGAAATTAAGGTTAATGGAGGCTATAAACCCCTGTGGTGATTGATTGGAGACCTAAACCAGAGACTAGAACCCCTATTAGCGAATTTAGAAACCTGATATCGAAAGAATTGTGGATTCTGTGAGGGTATAATGAAATCTGCTAACACCCGGGTGACCTGAAAAATATTTAGCAAGTACAGAGGAGTGTGCGGGCACCTAGGAAACAAACCCCAAGACCCCGGCCCTTGACTCCACCCTTTGGACACAGAAATAATCCTTCTGGCCGCAAATTGAGGCCAGACCTGGGCCAATGTGTCTCGTGTTTATTTCATGTCTCCATCTCCTGTAAAGTAGACCCTTGGCATATGCAAAATTGACTAATTTGACCTAGGGTAAAATCTGGGACCATTTTCAAGAGTTGCTGTTTTGAGTCGGGGTTTCGTTTCTCGTATTTTGAATTCTGGATTTTTAGTATTTTGTTTTACCTCGATTACTTGACGTTACTACGTCTATATCGAGTGATATCGGGTTGATTTGCGAGAGCTAACCATAGGTTTTGACCTATGTGAGCTGCGTGCGTCGTTTTGGTTTTGAATTGGATTTTAATGCGGCACGATACGTTATGATGTGTAGGTACCATCACGAAGACTTCGAGACAACAAGCAAGCACGTGGCGATGTCGGCATCGGCAAACAAAGATAAGGTGAGTAGATTATATCTAAGGGGGAAGTCGGGTGGATGGCGTATAGCACCCCCGCAGTTCGTAGTAGAGCTTATATATATATATGGTTATATATATGGTTATGTTACATGGATGATTATCAAGATATGATTTGTGTTCATGGTTTAGTTTAGAGTAGTTAGAAGTAACTTAGTTTAGCTTCTCAGTCGCAAACCCTAGAATAGGTTTACACTCACACGCACACACATGCTTACTGTTACACTCGTGAGTATATGGGATAGATATATATATACACACACATAGGTATGGGACTGTGTATATACACGTGTACTTACACTTGGATGATGATGATAGTGGATGATATTTGGAGTTGAGTGATTGTTAGCGATTCTGCGTGTTCAAGTTTTAGTTTAAATACCGCAATCAAGACGGTTTCGCTTGTAGCTAGCCGGTTGAGTACGGGTCGTCCGCAGGGAGATGGGAGTCTTTTTCAATGTATTTTAACGAGTTAAGTCCGGTTTTTCAGATTTTGTTGTGGTTATCTAAGTGTTGAGTTGATATTTAAAGAGAGCTTGTTAGGGTTAGGATTAGGTTAGTTTGAGTTAGGAGTCTCCACATCTTTCGTTGCCCCTCTTAATATCGGTGTTACGGTAATCGGCAACAACGGGGATTAGCACGACTAGGAAGGATCTTGCGAGTATAAGCTAGGCTTTCCAACGCATAGTCCTTCCTTTTGGTGCTTGTCCGTCCGTTCTTGGCTCTTAGCCATAACCTCCGGTTAATTCAACCACAACCGGCCTCACTACGGACTCACCGCTATCATGTAGGATAGGGTGCCGTAAGGAGCGGATTGTGGTTCAATTAACGGGAGTCGAATTAAGCTGTTGGGCAAGGAAAGAGTGAGAGAGATTTCCTTCTCTCAAACTTCCCTTATCCTACCCTAACAAGTATGAACTACTCACACATCATGATACGGCAAAATAAAACAAAACAAAAGAGGGAGATAGAAAGAAAGAGATTAGAAGATAACGACTAGCTATTTGCGACCTCACCTTGGCGAGGATCGAGCGTAAGAATCATGGTCGTTTTAAGGATAAAGAAAAAGAGAGAAGAAAGAAACACAAGAAATAACAACAATTAGTTAACAAATTAAAATTACAACACTTAACAAGATAATGAGACAAGCATGATAATAAACGGTTCTTCTTTATTCATCACTCTTCACTCACAAGCTCACTACAAGTTTAATGGAGAAGAGGAAGAAGAAACACAACTAAACCTAGCAAAATGAAAATACAAGAATGGACCCCTTCCTTCACAAAGTTCTGGACTATTTATAGGCTGAAAAATGAAAACCTAGGGCAACAAGCAGAACCAACATGGAATGACCAAAATACCCCCGAAGTTTGACGATCTGCCGCCACCATACGGCCGCGGATCCGCGGCCTAAGCATGCTTAGGCCGCGTTTCCACGGCCATATAGATGAGTTGGGGGCTCTGTCTTTTTGTGCTTCCCTGGTCTTCAGTGTACATAATTCTGGTATATGTATTTTCTCAATTTGGCTCCACGATTCTTCCAGAATTTCTGTTGAGGGAAAGGTGGACTTTTTGTCAAGATTTGGCATGATTGCCTCGAGCTCCGCATAGATTTCTTGGATCTTGTGCTGCCCTTGAGCCTTGTGCATGAAAGTGACAATCGATTTGCCATTTTGTCTTCCTAAACTGGTATCAGGCAACATACGGATGAAGAGCGGAGACCGTGTTTTATCTGTGGTTGGCAGGAACCTGGATTTTGTCGTGTTTTCCATGAATTTCACCGTTTTAGAACCGAGAACCTGTATCCTGCAATTGACTAGCAAACACAGCTCAAGAGTATCTACCGATATGCAATGTGATAAAAATTGGGCGGTATGAAAATGCAAAAATCTGATATGAACAAATACCCCCAAACTTATCATTTGCTCGTCCCGAGCAAAGCCAATTTATTCACAAAAAATTTCCTAACCTCACTTTCGCAGGGAACGCGATTGCACTGAGCATGTGCAACAAGCCGTTAAACCTCTAGGTGTCCCTAGTAGGAGGAGTGTTGTCTCCTGAGGGTTTTCAACGGATACTACCGACAAAATCCGGTCAACTTGGTTTTGTAAAATAACTAAGATTCAAAACCTAAAGTTTTGTTTTTAGAAAATAACAATTCTATAATCTTAAATCTAGACCATCGAACCTTTATTTTTCACACCTCGCTTCTTATTTAACTACAGATTTTATATGTCTTTACGTGCAGTGCAAATAGTGTCGTTAAGTTCCCGAAAGGTCGAATAAAGTCATCATGTCGCACAATAAAGCCCAGATAACAATTTTAAAAGGATCACATAAGTTTTATAAAGAGTTAAGCATTTTTCAAGTTTCGTTTTCCAGTAAGATTTCAACTTCAGAATTTCTATCTTCCTTAACAGGAAACTAAGTCGTATTTTTCACTCCACCCTTTTCTTGTTTTCATTTCATACACACCTCTGTGAACGTGCAATAGTCTTTATCATAGAATAAAACCTTTATATCTCCGCTAAATTTTTTATAAAAGCCTGTCTTTTATCAAGATTATTCTCACACAAAGAACCGTTAGGAATTTTAACTCGGAGAGAACACTTGCTTGACTTTGTTTTAATCTGTACTTTCTAGGATTCTTAGCGAACTTTGGGCCAATGCACCCAAACCAGTTGGTTTTTGGGCATTAGGTGTAGAAACACCCCAGCGGGCTTAATTACTCAAGTTACCTAGGTCCAAAAACAAAAGACAGTTTGGCGTGAAAATCAGATGATTTAATACGAATGGAGATATAACCGGCAGTTCAATTATTTTTTTGGATAAAAGACGTGTTTAGTGGGTTTTGGTGTGTAATCATTCCAATCAAGTTTCGGATGGGTTATTTTTCAGACTTAGTTCCAATTACGGCATCAATAACATTCCTTCATACTCGCTTTACTTCATAAACTATTCTTGACATTACTTATTTCAGAACTAACCTATTTGATCCTCAGAAAATCATCTATCTGTTTAAAAGTTTTTAAACATAACAGACTTGTCATCTAATTCCCAAAAACTCACGACACGTGTAGTGTGATGTAAAGACATATATCAGCTATAGTTAACTTCAAAGGAGAGTTATTTTTCAGGTTTTCAGAATCTAAACATAAGATTTAGTTATTCCTATTTTTTCAAACAAAAACCGTCGAAATGTTGAATCAGAGTTCTTCCACAAGCTAACTTGACAAAAAAGTTTTTATATTTTTTAGAAAATTTTCAGATTTTTATGGATTTTATGGATTTTAATATGCAGATGCAAAATATACACATGATTGCGAAGGTAAGAAATGCGTACCGAGTGTACCCCCAAACTTAAACTGGACAGTGTCCTCACTGTCATTGCATGAAGAGATCATTTGAAGGGTCAAAATTGTCGGTTAGCGATACACAATTTTTTTGTTTTTGTTTTTAAAGAAAAGAAAAAGAATATCCACAAATATTTACAAAAAGGTTTATACAGACCCCCAAACTTATTTGGAACAGTGTCCACTGTTCTTGGCTGGATAACCGAAGTTTGGAGGTAGGCAGAGGAAGATCATTCAGGGTAAACCGGCTCCTGTAGGAATAGGAGCTCCTCTGTTGGTTCGGCGCTAAGGTACGGTTTGCATCGGTGTCCGTTTACTTTGAAAAGTGAACCATCCTTTGGATTTTCCAAATCCACGGCGCCCTGCGGATACACATTCCGCACAAAATACGGCCCTTTCCAGCGAGATCTGAGCTTTCCTGGATGGAAGTGAAGTCGGGTGTCGTAAAGCAGTACCTGCTGACCAGGTACGAAGGTTTTGCGCAAAAGGTGTTTATCGTGAAACACCTTCGTTCGGTTCTTAACAACAACCGCGTTATCGTAGGCCTCATCCCTAAGCTCGCTCAGTTCGTTCATCTGCAGCTTCCGATGGCTGCCCGCATCCTCGAGAGACAGATTCAGCTCCTTTATCGCCCAAAATGCGCGATGCTCTATTTCGACAGGTAGGTGGCAGGCTTTTCCGTACACAAGCCGATAGGGAGACATGCCAAGGTCGGTCTTATAAGCGGTTCGAAATGCCCAAAGGGCATCAGTGAGTTTCAGCGACCAATCCTTACGGTTCTTGGAAACCGTCTTCTCCAGTATCTGCTTGATTTGCCGATTTGAAACTTCGGCCTGCCCGCAGGTTTGGGGGTGGTAGGGCGTAGAGAGCTTATGATTAATGGAATACTTCCGCATCAAGGCCTCGAAAGTCCTGTTGGAGAAATGACTTCCATTGTCGCAAATGATCGCACGGGGGTGCCCAAACCGGGAGAAAATGTTTTCTTTAAGGAACCTAACGACAACCTTGTTGTCGTTAGTCCGGCTGGGCACAGCCTCGACCCATTTAGAGACGTAATCAACAGCTAGAAGGATGTACAAGTTCCCGAAAGAGCTGGGAAACGGCCCCATGAAATCTATCCCCCAAACATCGAAAATCTCCACAACCAAGATCGGTTGGAGCGGCATCTCGTTCCTCCGGGATATCCGGCCCATGTGTTGGCACCGGGAGCAAGTCTTGCAATAGTCATGAGCGTCTTTGAAGAGTTGTGGCCAGTAGAAACCAAATTGCAAGATCTTCTCAGCTGTCTTTCTGGGCCCAAAATGCCCGCCACATGCTTGGTCGTGGCAAGACGACAGCACACTCTTGAATTCCTCATCAGGGACACACCGACGAATAATCTGGTCGGGACAGTACTTGAACAAGTAGGGTTCGTCCCAGTAAAAGTGTTTTACTTGGGATAAGAAGCGAAGTCTGTCCTGACTTGACCATTCGGTCCGTAGTAATCCCGTGGCCAAATAGTTCACAATATCTGCGAACCAGGGTTCGCACGATACTTTCAAGAGCTGTTCATCCGGGAAAACGTCGTTGATTGGAATTGGAAGCGAAGGCGAAGAAGAAAGTCGTGAGAGATGGTCGGCAACCACGTTTTCACATCCTCGTTTGTCCTTAATGACAAGGTCAAACTCTTGAAGCAAGAGGATCCAACGTATTAACCGAGATTTTGCATCTTTCTTCGCAAAAAGATGGCCCAGAGCTGAATGGTCTGTGTAGACAATGACTGGAGAGCCGATGAGGTAGCGCCTGAACTTTTCTAAAGCAAATACAACAGCTAAGAATTCCTTCTCAGTTGTTGTATAATTGAGTTGGGCGTCGTTCAGGGTTCGGCTCGCATAATAGATTACGTGCGGCATCTTGTTGATTTGTTGTCCAAGGACAGCACCAATGGCAAAGTCGGATGCATCGCACATAATCTCGAATGGGTGCGTCCAGTCAGGTGAAGAAAGAACGGGAGCAGAAGTGAGTGAGCGTTTCAATGACTCGAATGCAGTCACACAGCTCGAGTTGAAGTCGAATGGCGTGTCCTTGGCCAGCAAAAGAGTCAAGGGCCTAGCAATCTTGCTAAAGTCCTTGATGAACCGTCTATAGAAACCGGCATGGCCAAGGAAGGCTCGGATATCTCTGACGCATCGGGGAGGAGGCAGATTGGAGATGACCTCAATCTTTGCTTTGTCAACCTCTATGCCATTTTGCGAGATGATATGTCCTAAGACAATACCTTCGCGCACCATGAAGTGGCATTTCTCCCAGTTCAAAGTGAGATTCTTATCCTTGCATCGGGTAAGGACAGCGTCAAGATGCAGCAAACACTCGTTGAAGGAATCGCCGAAGATGGAGAAGTCATCCATGAAAATCTCCAGAAATTTTTCCACCATGTCTGAGAAAATTCCCATCATACACCGCTGGAAGGTAGCGGGCGCATTGCATAACCCAAAGGGCATGCGACGATATGCAAACGTGCCGAAAGGACAAGTGAATGTGGTCTTGTCCTGGTCTTTTTCGGCGATGGGAATTTGATTATAGCCGGAGTAGCCATCAAGAAAGCAGTAGTACTCGTGTCCGGCCAATCGTTCAAGCATCTGGTCAATGAAAGGTTGCGGAAAGTGGTCTTTCCGCGTTGCGGCGTTGAGTTTTCTGTAATCAATGCATACTCGCCACCCAGTTTGGGTGCGAGTAGGGATTAACTCGTTCGCCTCGTTGGTTATGACCGTGATGCTCGACTTCTTGGGGACAACGTGGATGGGGCTAACCCACTGGCTATCAGAGATAGGGTAAATGATACCACTATCTAGACATTTGACGATCTCCTTCTTCACAGCCTCCTTCATGACTGGATTAAGACGTCTTTGTGGATCCCGGGCTGGTTTGGCATCATCCATCAGATGAATATGATGCTCAACGATCAGGGGACTAATCCCCTTGATGTCCGCCATGGACCAGCCAAAAGCTTGCCTGTTGCTGTGCAAGACCGCGAGAAGGGCTTTCTCTTGCTCTGGAGCTAGAGAAGCCAAGATGATGACAGGGAGGGTCTCGTTCTCACCTAAGTAAGCGTACTTAAGGTGAGACGGCAAAGGCTTGAGTTCGAGCATTGGAGGTGAAACGATGTAAGGCAAGATTGGTGCAAAGGTCTCGAACTCAAAAGACTCCAGCAAAGGTTCGAAACGAGTGTAGGCAACTGAGTTGGATGGTTCAGGTAACTCATCCGGAAAGTCGAAGGATTCAAACTCGGGTTGTGCGCGGCTAAGATCGTTCGAGAACGTGAAACACTCGTAGTCGTTGTCGGGCGCAGAAACAGCAGCAGGTTCGAAGAGAAACGCACTAGTGGCATCAAGATTATCGTGATCAAACAGAAACTCCTCGAATTCACACTCTTCTGGGGTGATCTCCTGGATCGAGCAGACGTCCAGTCAATGAGCATTAGGTTCGGCGGGCTGATTCCCCAACCTAAAAATGTTGAGTTCAATCGTCATATTTCCAAAAGAGAGGTTTATCGAAACATTGCGACAATTGATCACAGCATTTGAGGTTGTGAGAAATGGGCGGCCGAGTATCACCGGAATTTGATTCCGGGGGTTAGGTACAGGCTGTGTATCTAAGACCATGAAGTCAACGGGGAATATGAAGTCCCCGACTTTTATTAACACATCCTCTAGCTTACCCCTAGGATGGGTGATCGATCGGTCGGCCATTTGGAGAGTGCAGTGCGTGGGTTTCAGCTCTCCGACGCCAAATTGCTCGTATACTGAATACGGAAGCAGGTTAACACTGGCACCAAGATCTAATAGTGCGCGGTTGATGTTCTTATCCCCAATAGTAATTGAAATCGTAGGACAGCCAGGGTCCTTCCGTTTTTGTGGTAAAGATTGGGTAAGGGCATCACTCACAGCACTAGCCAAGAAAACTTTTTTGGGTACCTGAGACTTCCTCTTTTTCGTGCACAAGTCCTTTAAGATTTTTGCATAGGACGGGACTTGTTGGACAGCATCTAAAAGAGGAATGTTAATGTTAACCTGCTTAAATAACTACAGAATCTTCTCCATTTGAGGATTTTGTTTATTAGACCTCAACCGGTTTGGAAATGGAACATTTTGAAAATTGGTTGAGTCTAATGCTAGAGGAGGAGATTGTGGAGTTGGAACGGATCCCAGAATAGGTGTCTTCGTGGAGTGAGAAGTGGGTCCGTTCAGAGCAGAAGAAGAGGGAGGGGAGCCTTGTGAAGAATGGAGAATAGGCTCAGAAAACGAAGAAGAAGAAGAAGAAGAAGAAGAAGCGGCCGGGGTGTCATCGTTGATCTGTTTGCCAATGTTGTTTTGCAGCATCCTCCCCGATCTCAGTGTGGTCACGGCACTCACATTATGGTTTTGTTGTTCAAGAGCAACATGTGCATTATGTGGGTGACCGGGATTTGGAAGTGGCTGGGACGGGAGCTTCCCCTTTTCTCGCTCGCTTAAGGCCGTGTTCAGCTGTGCAATCTGGGCCTCGATGGTTTTGATGCTTTGCCCGTGTGCGGCAGTGTGTTGCACTAAAGATTGAATGGAAGACTGGATGTTGGCGGTGGATTGAGTCGATTGTTTAACAAACGCCTCCAGACTTCGTTCGAGCGAGGAAACCTTATCGTTGTTTGACGGAACAAAGTTGTTTGGTGGAAAAGAATTGTTGGGTGCAAAGTTGTTCGTCTGATTTTGGAAAGGTTGGGGTTGGAAGGGCTGCTGAAATTGATGTTGAGTTTGTTGTTGCGCTTGTTGTTGCGGCGGAGGGGCCCTTTGGAAATTGTTGCCTTGGAATTGATTCTGATTCTGATTCCAGGCGAAATTGGGGTGGTTCCTCCAACCGGGATTGTAGGTGGAAGAGTATGGATCATTCCTCGGTCTTTGCTGGAATGCAGCATTAACCTGATCCTGTCCTTGCGAGGGTGGATTGTAAGGACACTCTTCGGTCAAGTGGGAAGGATCGGAACAACAAGCGTAAATGGTACGAAGGGGGAGAACAGGGGCAGGAGCAGGAGCAGAAAATTTGCTCTCTATCGCTTCAAGCTTTCTTGTTATTGCAGCCATTTCAGCTTTCATCGCAATAGAGACATCAAGTTGGTGGATTCCTACCCTAGACTGACCGGTAGAAGTGGAGGTAGAAGAAGAAGACGTCGGTCTGGTGCTCTCCCATTGTAGCGTTTGCTCCGCAAGGTCGTCAAAGAATTGCCATGCTTCCTCGTCAGATTTCGATAGGAAGTGGCCCTGACAGATGGTTTCCAACAACTGCTTCGTTGCTGGGTTCAGTCCCTCGTATAAGGTTTGGCAAAGTTGCCATTTCTCTATACCGTGGTGAGGACACTGAACAAGAAGGTCTTTGTATCGGTCAAAGCACTTCCAGAAGGGTTCAGAAGGAAGCTGGGAGAATTGGTTGATTTCATTTCGAATCCTTGCGGTTTTATGATTCGGATAGAATTTTTTTAGAAACGCTTAAACAAACTCGTCCCAGCTGGTGATTGAGTGGGAAGCGGTGCTATACAGCCATTTTTCAGCAAGATCGCATAAAGTGAATGGAATGACCCGAAGACGTATAGCATCGTCCGACAGCTGGGTGGTTTTCATCATGGCACAGACGTTTTGAAATTTGTTGATGAAGATATAGGCATCTTCAGATTCAAGCCCATGAAAACGTGGAAGCATGTTGATGAAGTGGGGCTTAATTTCAAAGTTGTCCCTATTGGCTGGAGGAAGAGAAAGGCAGGTGGGAAGTGCAGAACGGGTGGGATAGAAACGATCCTGGAGCACGATTCGCTGCGGCGCTACAACAGGCGGTGGTGGTGGGATATTGGTCTCCGTAGGAGGTGGAGCCAATCCAGGGGTGGTCAAAGAGATTTTCGGATTAAATCCCGACATCGCGGAAGAAGAGGTTGGTGAAGGTGAAGGCGAAGATGTATGAACAGAATTCCGGTCAAAGTCGGAGTTGGCCGGCAAAGGAAGGGGTGAAAGAGGAGTGGACGGAGTATCGACTTCGGATTCGATCGCGTAGTCGGTAGCGACTAACGTAACGCGGACTAGACGGGCGCTAGTGTCCCGAGTCCAAGCGGACATACACTAAACGAGTTTAGTATAGTCAAAGCGGAGAAGGTGAGGGTAAGAAAACGTCAATGGAGAAAGGCGATGGGTGGTGGGTGAAAAATGGATTTGGCGACAAAGGGCAGGTTTTTATAAAAGTTTTGGATCTTTTTTTCTTTTTTTTTATTTTGTTTTTAGATAGAGATTTACAGAAGTATGTACGGATATACGGCTTAAGCAATCACAAACAAGATATGCACAATCACACCTAGATCTAGGGTAACCTAGGTCTACTAGACCTGCTCCCGAACTTGATTGTCGAAGTTAAACAGTGTCGAGAAACGGGCTTAAAAATACACTGATCACGAGGCCAGGTAAGTGCAGAGATAAGGGGAGGTTGTCCAACGCTTTCGCGAAGTTCCTTAATTAAATAACCCTTTCTCTTTCGGCGGTTGCGCCTTTAACACTTTCCTAGACACCCCGTAAACAATATACCGTTAAGCGAGGTTCTAAACATGGTTTATCTTCTCCTAATGAGCGCGAAGTCCTTAGGGCTGAAGTCTAGAATTTTTTAATTTACAATGGACAATGCATATGCTTTTATGATTTTTGGGGTCCTGGGAAGGGTGATGAAATCCCCACCCAATCTGGATTGGTTTCAAGCCCCTTAAGTCCGTATTAAAGAATGCAAAGCGGTAACAAATCAACTGTAAACAATTTTTATTTGCGGCGCAAAGAATCCTGCACAAGAACAGTTTATTGGAAGGGGGAGAAGAGTTTGCGCAAAGAAATCTGCAGAAAACACAATTCAGTGGAGTCCAGAGGAGTGGGAGAGAGGAGAGAGACTTACAGAGAGATTTTGGCCTAATGACCCCACCAAGTGGCCGCGGTTCCGCGGCAATAAGGCCCTAATGCCGCGGTTCCTCGGTGGTTCTGGGGAAGTGGGGCTCTGAAATTTTTGGGTGTCCTCTGTTGGGTGTCCTCTGCTTGTCTGGATTTGCTGAATATTTATTTGCTCACTGTAACTGCTCCAGATTTTTCAGTAGACCGTTTGCTTCGTTTTGATCCGTCGCGGTGTAGCCGCGAAATGTGGGTCTATCTTCCCACGTCTTTGGCACTGTTCTTGAACTCCGTATTATCCGACGTCTTTGGCGTCGATCTTGAACTTCGTTTTTTTTCCTGCACACTTGCACAAAAGTTAATCAAAAAACAACAAGATGGTTTTTTTTCACAAAGTATATTTTTTTTGTTTTGTTTTTTGGTAAAATTTACAAGTTAACCCGAAATTACACAAGGAAATAAACTATCGTCTCCCCGGCAATGGCGCCATTTGATTGTTAGCGATTCTGCATGTTCAAGTTTTAGTTTAAATACCGCAATCAAGACGGTTTCGCTTGTAGCTAGCCGGTTGAGTACGGGTCGTCCGCAGGGTGATGGGAGTCTTTTTCAATGTATTTTAACGAGTTAAGTCCAGTTTTTCAGATTTTGTTGTGGTTATCTAAGTGTTGAGTTGATATTTAAAGAGAGCTTGTTAGGGTTAGGATTAGGTTAGTTTGAGTTAGGAGTCTCCACATCTTTCGTTGCCCCTCTTAATATCGGTGTTACGGTAATCGGCAACAACGGGGATTAGCACGACTAGGAAGGATCTTGCGAGTATAAGCTAGGCTTTCCAATGCATAGTCCTTCCTTTTGGTGCTTGTCCGTCCGTTCTTGGCTCTTAGCCATAACCTCCGGTTAATTCAACCACAACCGGTCTCACTACGGACTCACCGCTATAATGTAGGATAGGGTGCCGTAAGGAGCGGATTGTGGTTAAATTAACGGGAGTCGAATTAAGCTGTTGGGCAAGGAAAGAGTGAGAGAGATTTCCTTCTCTCAAACTTCCCTTATCCTACCCTAACAAGTATGAACTACTCACACATCATGATACGGAAAAATAAAACAAAACAAAAGAGGGAGATAGAAAGAAAGAGATTAGAAGATAACGACTAGCTATTTGCGACCTCACCTTGGCGAGGATCGAGCGTAAGCATCATGGTCGTTTTAAGGATAAAGAAAAAGAGAGAAGAAAGAAACACAAGAAATAACAACAACTAGTTAACAAATTAAAATTACAACACTTAACAAGATAATGAGACAAGCATGATAATAAACGGTTCTTCTTTATTCATCACTCTTCACTCACAAGCTCACTACAAGTTTAATGGAGAAGAGGTGAGAAGAGGAAGAAGAAACACAACTAAACCTAGCAAAATGAAAATACAAGAATGGACCCCTTCCTTCACAAAGTTCTGGACTATTTATAGGCTGAAAAATGAAAACCTAGGGCAACAAGCAGAACCAACATGGAATGACCAAAATACCCCCGAAGTTTGACGATCTGCCGCCACCATACGGCCGCGGATCCGCGGCCTAAGCATGCTTAGGCCGCGTTTCCGCGGCCATATAGATGAGTTGGGGGCTCTGTCTTTTTGTGCTTCCCTGGTCTTCAGTGTACATAATTCTGGTATATGTATTTTCTCAATTTGGCTCCACGATTTTTCCAGAATTTCTGTTGAGGGAAAGGTGGACTTTTTGTCAAGATTTGGCATGATTGCCTCGAGCTCCGCGTAGATTTCTTGGATCTTGTGCTGCCCTTGAGCCTTGTGCATGAAAGTGACAATCGATTTGCCATTTTGTCTTCCTAAACTGGTATCAGGCAACATACGGATGAAGAGCGGAGACCGTGTTTTATCTGTGGTTGGCAGGAACCCGGATTTTGTCGTGTTTTCCATGAATTTCACCGTTTTAGAACCGAGAACCTGTATCCTGCAATTGACTAGCAAACACGGCTCAAGAGTATCTACCGATATGCAATGTGATAAAAATTGGGCGGTATGAAAATGCAAAAATCTGATATGAACAATGAGTCGATGAGTTTGGGCATGGTGCCATGAGATCGGTGATATGATGTGGTTTGTATTAGGAGATACGACATGAGATTTTAGACGTGTGTTTTCTTACACTCACACATATATTTATAGATGGTATGAGCTTGTACTAGACTTAGATCAGTACCCTTGTTCAGGAGATATGATGATAAGGATACTCGATAATTGATGAGATAAATGTGAGATTTGACCCGTACCCAGATTTGGGATGCCGTACGACGGATTTACGTACGAGCTATATATTGATGATAGATCCATACTCATTACTCAAGGATATCATATTGTATATTGTATCGTATGTGATACTATTGAGGCGTGGTCACTGACTATTATATTTATATGTATATCGACTCAGATTTAGGTGGTTTCCCTTACCCTTTCGGTTAGACTGTTCGTTTATTTCTGTAGTACTTAGTAGATGTTAGACTAGACCAGAGTCATACCTCTTTCAAAACTAACGAATCGTGAGTATTTTAAAAGACAGGCTAAGGAATTCTACGGATATTTCAAAAGACACATCTTTTCTTAAAAACACTGTAGCCCTTATTTTTCTAAACACCACGATTCGTGTTATTTCAAATGGCAAAACTGTATGACATATATATATATATATTGATGTAGATTCTTCACTGTTGTGTTTATTATTCATTTTCCGCATATTCTTGCTATTCGCAACGCATGGCTTGTTTAAATGCGTTTATTGTTATATTAAACCCATGCTGTCAGGACACCAGCACCATTATCGATGATGCGTATGTTCCACGTACACCTGCTTGCCGGCTCACACACTTCATCATCGATAATTGCCATGCCACTACACAGTAGGATTGTTGCATCAGGATATGACTCCTTGTATGACATATTGGCGCACAAGCATATTGTACACCCATACTTGCATACATACATATTTGCACATACATAGATGATTCTGGCTTGATTTTTGAGATTTGGGAACCGCAAGATGTATTTTAAAACTGGATTCATTTGAAAGAGCGGTTTTCCCTTGATATGTGCATATTACTATTCCATGTTGCATGATATACGGATATACTTACATTTCTGTTATATGTAGCATACATCATGCTTTATGATTTTACGCATTGAGATATGCTGTATTCATGAGATTTCTGGATTTAAGAAGCGTGGCTACTTCAAAATAAAGCATGTACTGTTTTAAAAACCCGGTTTCTCTTGAAATGATATTTCAGTGTGTCCACCATGTGTTTTCTCGGTTCTGAGTGTGACATGTGAAACCTAATTCGAGGAGCTGGATGAGGCCGATTGCGGGTACATGGTGGATCCGGTATGGTACCCTGGGGTGAGAACGGATTGCTGTGCTGCAGACGGTGAGCCTGGCAGAGGGACTACTACCTACCGGTGATAGTATTTGAGATCGGCGGTTATCCGGAGGATACTGACCGGAGTCGAGAGATGATAGGGGCCGATCCGGACTGACGGAGCCCGTGGGCCGATCTGGTTTGACGGAGCCTGATATATGAGGATTTACGTGCCGATGCTGGGCACAGGTATCATGATGTTTTCGAGTGTCGATGCTAGACACTCAGGTTCTATGATTTTGTTGTGTCGCGAGGGACACACGTTGATTTATATCCTCATACTTTCATGCATATGCTTTTTTGACTTTTACATGCATGATGTTGTTATGTCATTGGTTGACACATGGACAGGATCCACATGCATATATACATTGATTACATAGTTGGTGATATCCACATACTTATAGACTTCATGATATAATTGACACCGATTTCATGATGATCACATTGTTGATACCTCATATTTATGATATGTTGCTACCTGAGGCACTGACACGAGCTCTTGGTATTACACTTATGTATAGATGTTTACCCTTGCCACCTTATCACGCTCCAGAATTTATCATATTGAGGATATATATATATATATATATATATATATATATATATTACTGATCGTATTGACCTAGGATGGAGTCATACATACGATTTCTGCTCTATGATGTTTTCTACTCATGAGTTAGCAACTCACCCCCGTTGTGCCACAGTTCTTGTAGGTTTTTGCCGTACAGGTTTCATTGCGGCTTTCTGGCATGCTGCTTCCATTCTGGGTGATTGCTTTGTTTGGTGGTTTCACTCGCATCGTGACCACTCTTGTATATTTTTTTCATTATTGGATCTATAAACTCCATCAACAAGACTTGTATATTGTTTCAGACATAGAAAACCAGTTGTTTATTCTTTCGACCTTAGAGTAGCGCGTTGTATTATTTTGATTTTCTTGGTATTTTGAGTTTCCTTTTGAGTTTTGATTCCTCGCCCTTCGGCGTTGTATATTATACTGCTTTGGGGTTGTGACCGTCGATTGACCAATAGCTAGCTCCCGCTTGGGGATACCTTTTATCATTGTGCTTATATTATTCATGTTGTACCCCGTTTGGGGCCAGTATTTCAAAGGAAACTCTGCCGAAATTTTCAGAAAAGACTTGAGATTTTAAAATGCATATCGGCTTATCTTATTTAAAAACCCCTTGTTTTAAAACATGTTTTCTTCACTTCTTATTTTAAATTGTTTAGATTCTGGGATTTCTTAGCTTACTTGAATTAAATGGGGTCCTATAGACTTCATATGATTCAAGTGCCAGTCACGTGCCATTTCGGGTCGTGACACTCTATGACGATCTCGAGTCTACAGACTAACCTGTACCAGTGTCACCCGAGAACTGCTATTCGAAGATCGGTATAATACCATCTAGGAGTTCTCGGTGTGTCCGTTCAGTGTACCCAGTCTCCACTGAGCACCCGTATACCTTCTCTGATGTCAAACACCAATGGATGTGGGATCATCCATCGCCCTTCATATGGGTCGAGAAGCGTATACGCTAGTCTACTCTGGAGTATCAATGCCCTGTCTCGGTACTCCCACGACTAGGAACATTTGAAGGATGTACTTATCGACTACCTACTCCCCACTAGTATGATCTGCTTCATAATCCTGGTAGTCAAGTTCTCATCCTAATGGCTTTATCAACATGTAATAAAGAGACAATAATTGTACATGTTAAGATAAAGAGCAACCAGATAGCATACTATCATATCGAGCAAGAAAGTCCTCTATATATTTGTCCAAGCATCCACTGCAATATACATCGCATGTACAGTAATGTCCTCTAGGACATACATATAACTAACAATAAGGTCTTCTATCGACACCATAAAGAATGACTCCGCCTCCTACTTTGAGAGTATAAAAGTGATAGAAGCCCAGATTGCACAGTTAATTGCCGCGATGAGTGCTAGAGAGAAAAAGAAACTTCCAGCTCAACTCCTACCTAATCCTGGCTACTCACATCATGTGAATGCTATTACTACATTGAGATCTGGAAGAGTGCTAAACAAACATGTTGGTGAAGAGATTGATAATGAGGAATCAATCGATGATACCCTGGCTTCCAATTCTTACCCTATTTCGTCTACTCCACCTTCTTGCGATCCTATTCTCCGTTTTCCCCAAGGCTCGAACTGGAACCCTCCCCCACCTTCTTTGAGTCAACCAACAACGATCCACACTCCAATTCTTGTATCTGTTCCACCCCCTCGATCTTCTCCAATGTTGGACCCAGCTCTTATGTATAAGGCTCCTTATCCTAATAGGTTAAGGGAAAATAGACCAAGTCCGTAAATGGAGAAGATTATGGAAATTTTTAAACAGATTAATATCAATATCCCTCTCCTAGATGCTATACAACAAGTTCCATCCTATGCGAAAATTCTAAAGGAATTGTGCACTAGAAAGAGGAAACTCAAGTGCCGAAAAATGTGTTCATGTCGAGTAATGTAAGCACAACTTTTACATTGCAATTATAAAAGAAACGTAAGGACCCCAGCTGTCTTACAATTTCTATTTCTATTGGGGGTAAAAATATCAACCTTGCTCTACTCGACCTTGGCGCTAGTGTTAACCTGCTTCCATACTCTGTCTACGAGCAGCTGGGTATTGGAGAGTTGAAACCTGCCCATTGCACTCTCCAAATGGCAGATCGATCTATCACCAAACCTAGGGGAGAGCTTTACGATGTATTGGTAAAAGTCGGGGAATTTATATTCCCTGTGGACATTATTATTCTAGATACACAACCGGTAGAGAACCCACGGAACCAAATTCCGGTGATTTTAGGTCGACCATTTTTGGCCACTTCCAACGCTGTAATTAACTGTCGAAACGGCTCTATGAACCTATCCTTCGGGAAGATGTCAATTGAGGTTAACATTTACAAGTTGGGAAGTGAACCCTCCGAACCTTCTGCTCAAATATGTTCTGTCGAATTAATGGATATCGACAGCAGGGAATTTGAACATCTTTACGATACTGATCTAGACTCCCTGAATACGTTATTGTTTGACCCAGCTATGTATTTTACACATACGGACTCTTCTATCGATCTGTCCGAGTCAACATCTAAGGCTTGTTATGGAGTCTGAGTATCATCCCGTTCTTTCTGATGAGATTATTCTTCGGGGCATCGATGAAAGCTTTGAAGAAATTTTTACTAATGAACTCGCATTTTTAGAAAACACGGGAGTTGTGATGAATAAACACTAAAACAAAGAAGTTGAACCACCACCCCTTCTTCTTGACAATTATGAGAATGCAAGTAATCCATCATCATCATTGTGTTGTCTCTCCAAATCGAGACGCAAACCCTTTCTATTACACCAATTATCTCTTCCCCACTTCTTCCTGGCTCTATATAACATGTTCTTCCACCAACCAGTGCATTACATTGATAAACTATTTGAATGGTTGGTGTTATCTTTTGGTCTTTGTAAAGCTTTATATTGACGAATAACTTTACCACCGTCTTATAATTTTAAAAGTTTAATATTGTTTAAATCAAGTATGGGGGTTATAAATTTTGGCTCATGAAAATAAAATTTGTACACAAAATTGTGAACCAAAAATAAGTTTGGGGAGGTTTTCACGTTCATTTATTCTTGTCCCCATTAATAACGTACCCTCCCAATTCTACAAGTTTTTGAGATTTAAAAGAAGACAACAGTGAACACTGCTGTAAACAGGTTTGGGGGGAGGTTTGTGCTTATTTACGCATTACTTTGCATACCACTTTGCATAAGCACAAATTTTTTTCTTTTATAATGAAATATTAGAAAGTGAAAAATTTCATTTAAAAGATTGGAAGATTTTGAGAAAAACAAGAAAGTTAGACGTTTTCTAAAACGAAACTAGTAATAAGTTGTTATGAGCCATTGTCCTAAGGGTTAGTAAGATAAAGGAAGTTACTAATCAGAGGATAAAAATAAGTCTGAAAATAGTTCCTTTTCTGGAAGTCAAACAATTGAACGTTGATAACCTACTATACAGTAACGCTTTGAAAATTCGTTTAGGTTAATTTCCTGTTAATTAGCGATAATGCGTGTTTTTCATAAAACCTCGTTAATAATTAATTTTCCACATAGACTGGTGCAAATCTATTTTTAATTATGAAATTATGTAATTAAATATATAATTGTGTTTTATCAATTAACATTTAATTAATTTTTCACTTATCGATCTATTTTGTTTGTTTGTTTATTTCTAAGCTAGATTTTTATTTAAGCATGCACTAATCCAATTTTACCCTAGTTTAAAATGTGCTTAGCAACCATGACAATAAATATTTATTTTGTGGCAGGCCTTTCATTTTAATTCCTTATGGTTCTATAATCTCTTTTTAAAAAAAACAAAAGAAAAGAAAAGAAATAAGAAAAGAAATGAAAAAGGGTGAGGCATGGGGCATTTATGAGGCATGGGGAAACTTTGACATTCACACACACCCTCACACACTCTCTCTCCCCCTCAAGCCTTCGGCTACCTCCAGCAGCCCCTCTTCCTTTTTTCTTCTTCTTCTTCTCAAAATCCAAGCCTCCATTTCAATGAAAATTCAAGAATTCTAGCAAAAATCATCACTACTTCCTTTTTCCCAAATCAAGCATGGTTCTTCGCCAAGTCTCCTTAGGTGTTAGCTTGTTTGGATCACCTTCTCAACCATCTTGAGGTATAGCTTGAACCCAATACTTATTTTGCTAAACATTTAGTTATTTAGCTTAATGTAGTGTTTAAGTAGTATATTAGTGTCATGACCCGAATATTTCGACTCGTGACCGGCACTTAACCACGCTACGTCTACAGGCGTAACGCGACTAAGTAAGCCGAACCCAGAAATCAAAACCATTTAAAAGTAGTGAGTGTTGAAAATATTTAATTAAAAACATTTAGAAGACCTTAATTAGTTCAATGAGGTTCTTTTAAAAGTTAAATTATCCTTATAATAATTTTGGCAGAATTTTCTTTGTAAAAGTAACCCCGAAAATCGGGTAAAAACAGGATATAAGTGAAAATGAGATATAATGAACAAAGCATCCCCAACCGGGAGCAATCACGCCCAACGGCGGAAACCATCACCACAAGAGTAATATACGACGCTGTAGCGAAGAATGAGCAAAAAGTAACATCCCAGAATAATAACTGCAAATATAAAGTCGGCTCCCACGAGCTCGACACCAGAATACAAAAATATACATCATCGTCCTCACATTGTCTCTAAGTCAAGTACATATATGGTAGATGGAGAATACTAGATACAAAAGTGTGTACAATAAAAGTAACCAGATACCACAACCCACCTAAATAGCAAAATAGCTCTCGCTCCAACTGTAGTGGTATCTGAAGCCAAAAGATGCAAAAAGGCAGCCTGCCGCGACTACTCTGAGGGGCAACTTGCAAATACTGTGGCATAACGGAGGTGAGTTGCCAACTCGTGAATAGAGATAACATATAAAGGTAATCACGAGCATGCACGTGCTGCGCTACGCTATCAGCTAGCAGGTAAATCTATATGCGACAAGCAGTAAGTGCAATAATCATGCAAATGCTCTGTCAGATAAAATAACTACAGGATGAGATACATGATAATCACTGCTGAGCATGGGACAAACAACATCTACACGAAATATCAATCGTGGAAAAATAATCGGTGCCCAACCTGCACCCAAATCCCAAATAAGCTCAGGCGCCGGCACTCTCCTCGGCCCTCCAATCCTGTAAAACTCTGAGAATCACGAGTACCCAACATCGGCACCCAAAATATCATAAATACCCGTGTCCAACATCGACACGCAAAACCTCATACATCGGGCTTCGTAGGTCCGGATTAGCCCACGGGCTCCGTCTGCGGTATCGGCCCTAGGTCCCGGCAGTACGGATCACCCCGCATCCATCTCTCGACTATGGTCGGTATCCTCCGGATAACCGCCAGGTCCAACCAATCACCGGTAGGTACTCGCCCACCTTCAGGCTCAATCGGCAAAGTCCATCGATCATCTCGCCGAGGGGAACCATACCGGGTCCACCACGAACCCGCAAACGGATCATCCACTCCTCGAATCGTGTTTCAAGCACACGTCTCAGCACCGAGAAAACGCGTGGTGGACGCACCAAAATATCATACCACAAGGAACCGGATTTTCAAATAGTGCATCTTTTCTTAAATAATTCCACGGTCCTCAAAACCAGAAATCACATGAAAATCCAACACCAATGAGTAAATCAAATACGATGTGCTATGTACATCAAGTCATCATAATATAGGTACAAGGGGGAAACTGCGTTTCTTAAGATAGTTCAGTTTTCAAAGACAGCATGCGGCTTCCAATTTCTATAAAATCATATCGAATCATATATGAAATGAACTACAGTATAATGATCATGGCAATTCTACAGTGGGTGTGTCAAGGCAATTACTAACGGTGTGTGTGTATCATGCAGATTTGTGCTCATGCAACATAAACCGTTAGTAATAGTGCGGTGTTCTATAAATTCTAAGTTTTCATACATGTAGCAGGGAATGCAGTATGCAACAACAGTATCCATGAACAGTCAGTGTAGGTAAATCCAATGTGTAGCTATAAAGTCCTATCAGCCCTGACGTAGAACGCCATGCGGGCGATATCCTCGTAGATGTTAAATCTACTCACCGAAGTCTCGCGCTAAGTGTAGCCGACGACTTGTTTCCCCTTCTTCGCAGCGTCCGTCTCACTCGGCTGCGAACCTAGATTTACACAATATAACACACATAAGCTCAAATCAACCAAAAACGAAATATTAAGGTCAAACTAGAACCCCGCGTTGCAACCCAAGCGCGCGTGTGCGCGATACGCTATAAAGTGTGATCACGCTCCTGAAGCTAACCTGACGCGTCGCGATACGCAGCACAACCCAAAACCACACACGTATCACGTGTGTCGCGGAGATTTAAAATACGGAAAATAGGGTAGTAGGTCCCAGATTTTGATACAGAAAGAGTGTTATAAAAATAAATATATCATGAAACCCCAAATATCAGCAGACACCAACCACCCAAACCCCAACCCAATACCCTCCCATCTGGCCGTAAATTGCGGCCAGAATGAGTTTTTCGGCGGCCTGGGTAGGGGGTTGGGCTCCCGGGTTTGGTGTGTGCACTCCATACATACTGTGTATATCCCAGTAATTACAATTTTATTCTAAAACACCCCGGGTAGTAGCAGTTTCAACAGAACCCAATTTCAAGCTAAAAGTTACACTTTGCACTAAAATGATACTTTAGGGTATTTTTGTGAAATCTGAAATAAACCCAAGTCCAGAACCACACTAATATTACATTACCAAGCTAATCAAGCCATAAAAAGTTAATTTTTATCACAACCTCACTAGATCCCTTAATAAAGCACAAAACATGCATGAAATGTGATATTTTGCTAGAAATACTTTAAGTTATGAAAAAGAGGTGCTAAGGGTGAGTTAATACCTTCAAAACACCTTATAAAACACCAAAAGCTCCAGATCTACCCTCAAGTATGCAGTCTTGCCACTAAACACCTCAAATGAGCCATTAATCCAAGGTTTTATGAAGGAAAAAGGTTGGATTTGGGTAGGGTTTGAGCATGAATCAAAAGAGAAGTGAAAAGGAAGAGAAGATGAAGAAAATGTTGTGTTTTGTTGCTGCTCTCTGCTGAGAATTTCAGAAATTGAGAAGAGAGAGAGAGAGAGAAGAGAGAAAGAAAATGGTCAAAAGTCAAGTTTCCTACCTACCCACCATACCTCTCCATTTCCATTTGAATTTGCATTAAAAAAAAGGTTTTGACTTGTTTAAATGGGTGGGATAAATACAACCATGCAAGAAAAGAAAAAGGGTTAACATGATACACTTTTAACCAAAGTCACAAAAATTTGCTAAGTATGCATGTGTGTACTAACAAAATTTCCAATTAGGGTAAACACAACTAGAAATAATTAACAATCCTATAAATATATATATATATATATATATATATATATATATATATATATCCTTAAAAACACTTCACAACACAAAACCCGCTAGCCAAGAAGGAAAATAAGATATCCATTTTCTACGAAAAACACGCACACTAGCTAAATAACGAGAAGACATTCTAAACGAATTTCAAGGTGTTACAATCAACCCCCCTTAAAGAAATTCGGTCCCCGAATTTAAAAATCTAACCATACATACCTTCAAAAAGATAGGGATACCTCCTCCTCATCTCGCTCTCGGTCTTCCAAATGACCTCCTCGCCGCTCTGGCCACGCCAAAGTACCTTGACTGACGGTACGTCCTTCGACCTCAATTTCTTCACTTGTCGATCCAAGATCATCACCGGCTGCTCTGCATAGGAAAGGTCACGCTCAAGCTGGATCGTCGGGTGCTGAATCTCATGCGAAGGATCATGAAGATATCTGCGGAGCAACGAAACGTGAAATGCCGGGTGCACGTCTGGAAAACTGGGCGGAAGGGTTAAACGATACGCAACCGCACCAACTCGCTCGAGGATCTCGATGGGTCCCACATACCTGGGACTAAGCTTCCCCTTCTTCCCAAATCTCATCACACCTTTCATTGGGGAGACCCTCAAGAAAACATGATCACCAACAGAAAACTCAAGTCTACGCCAACGACGGTCCGCATAAGATCTCTGCCTACTCTGGGCTGCTCTCATCCTATCGCGGATCAACTGGATCTTCGCGGTCGTCTCCTCCAGAATCTGCGGCCCTATGATACCGCTCTCACTGAGCTCTGTCCAACAGACGGGCGATCTACATCTCCTCCCATAAAGAGCCTCAAACGGTGCCATCTGAATGGTCTGCTGGTAGCTGTTGTTATAGGAGAACTCTACTAAGGGCAAATGATGATCCCAGCTACCTCCGAAGTCTAATATGCACGCTCTGAGCATGTCCTCGAGAGTCTGAATAGTCCGCTCTGACTGTCCGTCGGTCTGCGGATGAAACGCTGTACTGAAACTCAAGCGGGTGCCCAAAGCCTCCTGAAGCCTCTGCCATAGTCGGCTGGTAAACTGGGTGCCTTTGTCGGACACAATACATGTCGGAACTCCATGTAGTCGTACAATCTCATCAATATAAATCTGGGCATATTGAGTAAATCCGAAAGTCGTCTTCACCGGTAGGAAGTAAAAACGATCTACGATCACCCAGATGGAGTCATACCCTCGACTAGTCCTGGGTAGACCCACAATAAAGTCCATCAAAATCTGTTCCCATTTCCACTCCGGAATGGGCAACGGCTGTAGCTCTCCCGCGGGCCTCTGATGCTCAGCCTTGACTTGCTGACAAATCAGGCATCTCGACACAAAAACTGCGACGTCCCTCTTCATCCCGTCCCACCAGTAAACATCTCTCAAATCGTGGTAAATCATGGTGGAACCTGGATGAACACTATACACCGATCGATGTGCCTCCTTGAGAATCTCACGCCGCTGTCCCTCAGCATCTGGTATGCACAATCTGCTCCCAAATCGTAGTATCCCCTGATCATCGACCACGAACTCGGAAAATCTGCCATGTCCCATCTGCGTCCCGATCTCTGAACAACGGTCATCACTGTGCTGTGCCTCATATATACGGTCAAGCCACTGTGGGCATGCATGAACATGCGCAATCTGTCCTCCGATCGGCGTAAACTCGAACTGTACCCGGCTGTCGCATAAGATCTGCCAATCTGCCGACGACTGCCTCTGTACTGTGCTCAAATGATATAGACTACCTCCGGGCCTCCTACTCAAAGCATCCGCCACTACATTAGCCCTGCCCGGGTGGTACAAGATCTCGCAGTCGTAGTCCTTCACTAACTCCATCCATCGGCGCTGTCTATGGTTCAGGTCTCGCTGCTGGAAGATATACTTTAAGCTCTTGTGATCAGTAAATATCTGGCACGACTCTCCATACAGATAATGTCGCCAGATCTTAAGTGCAAAGATCACTGCAGCCATCTACAGATCATGAGTGGGGTAGTTCTGTTCATGTTTCTTCAATTGCCGCGAAACATATGCGACCACCCTGTCATGCTGCATCAGAACACACCCTAGCCCCACTAGAGAAGCATTGCAATATACCATAAATCCACCTGACCCTGAAGGCAAAGATAATACTGGCGCCGTAGTCAGTAGATCCCGCAACTGCTGAAAACTGTGCTCACACTCCTCTGTCCAAACGAAAGGAACTCCCTTCCGGGTCAACCCGGTCAAAGGTGTAGCAATGCGAGAGAAATCCTGCACAAATCGCCTGTAGTAGCCGGCCAGCCCTAGAAAGCTGCGAATCTCCGTAACTGATGTGGGTCTGGGCCAACTCCGAACGGCCTCGATCTTCCTTGGGTCTAAACACATACCATCTCGTGAAACCACGTGCCCCAAGAAGTCTACGCTGTCCATCTAGAAAGCACACTTGGAGAATTTGGCGAAAAGCTGATGCTCTCTCAAGGTCTGCAGTGTAATCCGCAGGTGCTGCTCATGCTCCTCTCAACTCCGAGAATAAACTAAAATATCGTCAATGAATACAATGATGAACAGATCAAGATACGACCGGAATATACTGTCCATCAAATCCATGAATGCTGCTGGCGCATTGGTGAGTCCGAACGATATCACCAAAAACTCATAATGGCCGTAGCGGGTGCGGAAAGCTGTCCTAGGAATGTCCTCCTGTCGAACCCGCAGCTGATGATAGCCTGATCGCAAATCGATCCTCGAAAAGTATCCTGCCCCCTGAAGCTGGTCGAACAAATCGTCGATACGCGGCAAAGGATATCTGTTCCGCACTGTAACCCTGTTCAGCTGGCGATAGTCGATACACAGACGCAAACTGCCGTCCTTCTTCTTGACGAACAAGACTGGAGCACCCCAAGGAGAAACACTGGGTCGAATAAGTCCCTTGTCTAGCAAATCTTGCAAATGACCCTTCAATTCTCGAAGTTCCGCCGGGGCCATCCGATAAGGCGGTACAGAAATAGGCCCCGCGCCAAGAACCAAATCAATACAGAAAGAAATGTCGCGCTCGGGCGGTAGCACAGGAAGCTCGTCAGGGAACACATCAGGGAACTCGCTAACAACCGGAACCTGATCCAGAGGAACCTCTGTAGCTCTAGTATCACAAACATAGGCGAGAAATCCCTGTCATCCCTTCCTCAAAAGCTGTCCAGCGCGAAAAGAAGAAATCACACAGTGTGGGGCGGCACCACGGTCCCCCAACACAACAAAAACCGACTCGTCGGGAAAACAAAATCTAACTGTCTTCTCACGGCAGTCCACAGAAGTATAGCATGTGGCTAACCAATCCATGCCCAAAAGAACGTCGAAGTCCAACATCTCGAGAAGGATCAAATCGACAAGCAGCTCCCTCTCGCCAATACAGACGGTACAGGATCGGAACACGTACCTAGCAGCAAACGACTCTCCTACAGGAGTAGTCACAACAAGCGGCTGATCAAGCAAACCGGACTCTCTACCCAAACTCGACACGAAGTGTGTAGATACGTACGAGTGCGTGGATCCGGGATCGAACAATACGTGTGCATTAACAGAACATACTGGAAGGATATCTGAGACCACTGCATTGGACGCCTGCGCGTCCTGATGCGTCAAAGCAATAACTCGTGCCTGCTCTCCACCTGTGGCAGACTGTCCTCTGCCTCGGTCATCCCGTCCCCTCTGAGCAACTCCTCCACGCCCACGACCTCTCTGTGTATGAGTCTGACGCGGAGTAATAGTAGGAACAACAGGCAACACCCTCTGGGTGGTGATGGTGGTAAGGTGACGTGCGGTGCTGCTGTCTCCCTCAGGTGTATCATAGGACAATCTCTGACGAGGTGAAGTAAACTACCGCATCTATAGCAACCTCGCGACGACTGCTGACTCTCCCGTGGATACGAACTAAACATCTGGCCTCGTCCCGAATCTCTGCCACTCCTCGTGCCTGAACGGTACCTGTCGCGGCGTCTGAATGTCTATCTCCATGTTGATATACCAGTACGAACTCTCTTCGGCTCTGGAACTACCGAAATCTCAGCAAGGCGCTCCTCGACTAATAGAGCTGCATCTACCGCTGCTGCATATGTCTCGTAGTGCTGCGCGCTTATCACAAGGAACAGTGGCGTAAGCAAGCCCCGAACAAATCTCTTGACTCGTAACTCCTCGGTAGCCACTAGATACGGCGCATAGATAGATAGCTCTGTGAACAGCACATCATACTCTTCCACTGACATCTCCGGAGTCTGGCGTAAGGACTCGAACCTGCGTGCTCTAGCATCTCTGACACTCAAGGGAAGAAAGCGGGGCAAGGAATAGCGCCATGAACTCTGTCCAGGTCATAGGAGGAAGACCTGCTGCTCTGCCCTTCTCGACTGATTCGCACCATTTCTGCGCAAGACCTTCTAGGTGAAAACTCGCGAACTCAACCCATCTCGCATCTGCGCATCTGAAGGAATGACATATCCAAGCCATCCTATCAATGAAGGACTATGGGTCCTTGGCTGCATCGGTGCCTATGAAGACCGGAGGCTTCAGCCTCATGAACTCTGATAGCGATAGGGTAATCATCTCCGTAGCTGCAGGGGCAACTGGCTGTGCGGTAGGTACTATCGCGGTCTCTGTAACGGGTGGAGCTACCTCTGGTCACTGCGCTCGAAGCGTCTCAACTAGCGATCCTATCATCTGGCGCATCTCCTGCATGCTGGATCCCACCGTCTGGCGCATCTCTTGCATACCGGCCCCTAGCGTGGCGATCTGATCTGTCACGGGAGGAACAGCCTGCTCTGGTATAACCGGTGTACTGCCCAGATCAGTCCTCGTCCCCGACGAATCAACTCGAATCTCAGCCCTCGCGGCCGCTCTCTGCGCCCTCGTAGTCTTTGGCGGCATAATGGCTGAAAGGAAAATAGGATTCGATAAGGATGCAGAAATCGAATTGCAAGAATGTATATACTCAAAAGGAATTTAAATCAATAAGTCCTAAGGTCGCTTTGGCGGAGTACCATGTCGTGAGTATGCCGCGGAACATACGCACGCTACGCCACTCTACTTCAGCTACCTACTCCATCATACCAGGGTCATCCTAGGAACACTCCGAAAGGTAAAACCTAGGCTCTGATACCAACTTTGTCACGACCCGAATATTTCGACTCGTCACCGGCACTTAACCACGCTACTTCTACAGGCGTAACGCGACTAAGTAAGCCGAACCCAGAAATCAAAACCATTTAAAAGTAGTGAGTGTTGAAAACATTTAATTAAAAACATTTAGAAGACCTTAATTAGTTCAATGAGGTTCTTTTAAAAGTTAAATTATCCTTATAATAATTTTGGCAGCATTTCCTTTGTAAAAGTAACCCCGAAAATCGGGTAAAAACAGGATATAAGTGAAAATGAGATATAATGAACAAAGCATCCCCAACCGGGAGCAATCACGCCCAACGGCGGAAACCATCACCACAATAGTAATATACGACGCCGTAGCGAAGAATGAGCAAAAAGTAACATCCCAGAATGACAACTGCAAATATAAAGTCGGCTCCCACGAGCTCGACACCAGAATACAAAAATATACATCATCGTCCTCACACTGTCTCTAAGTCAAGTACATATATGGTAGATGGAGAATACTAGATACAAAAGTGTGTACAATAAAAGTAACCAGATACCACAACCCACCTAAATAGCAAAATAACTCTCGCTCCAACTGTAGTGGTATCTGAAGCCAAAAGATGCAAAAAGGCAGCCTACCGCGACTACTCTGAGGGGCAACCTGCAAATACTGTGGCACTACGGGGGTGAGTTGCCAACTCGTGAATAGAGATAACATATAAAGGTAATCACGAGCACGCACGTGCTGCGCTACGCTATCATATTCTAGCAGGTAAATCTATATGCGACAAGCTGTAAGTGCAATAATCATGCAAATGCTCTGTCAGATAAAATAACTACAGATGAGATATATGATAATCACTGCTGAGCATGGGACAAACAACATCTACACGAAATATCAATCGTGGAATAACAATCGGTGCCCAAGCTGAACCCAAATCCCAAATAAGCTCAGGCGCCGGCACACTCCTCGGCCCTCCAATCCTGTAAAACTCTGAGAATCACGAGTACCCAACATCGGCACCCAAAATATCATAAATACTCGTGTCCAGCATCGACACGCAAAACCTCATACATCGGGCTCCGTAGGTCCGGATCAGCCCACGGGCTCCGTCTGCGGTATCGGCCCTAGGCCCAGGCAGTACGGATCACCCCGCATCCATCTCTCGACTATGGTCGGTATCCTCCGGATAACCGCCAGGTCCAACCAATCACCGGTAGGTACTCGCCCACCTCCAGGCTCAATCGGCAAAGTCCATCGATCATCTCGCCGAGGGGAACCATACCGGGTCCACCACGAACCCGCAAACGGATCATCCACTCCTCGAATCGGGTTTCAAGCACATGTCTCAGCACCGAGAAAACGCGTGGTGGACGCACCAAAATATCATACCACGAGGAACCGGGTTTTCAAATAGTGCATCTTTTCTTAAATAATTCCACGGTCCTCAAAACCAGAAATCACATGAAAATCCAACACCAATGAGTAAATCAAATACGATGTGCTATGTACATCAAGTCATCATAATATAGGTACAAGGGGGAAACCGCGTTTCTTAAGATAGTTCAGTTTTCAAAGACAACTTGCGGCTTCCTATTTCTATAAAATCATATCGAATCATATGTGAAATGAACTACAGTATAATGATCATGGCAATTCTACAGTGGGTGTGTCATGGCAATTACTAACGGTGTGTGTGTATCATGTAGATTAGTGCTCGTGCAACATAAACCGTTATTAATAGTGCGGTGTTCTATAAATTCTAAGTTTTCATACATGTAGCAGGGAATGCAGTATGCAACAACAGTATCCATGAACAGTCAATGTAGGTAAATGCAATGTGTAGCTACAAAGTCCTATAAGCCCTGACGTAGAACGCCATGCGGGCGATATCCCCTTAGATGTTAAATCTACTCACCGAAGTCTCGCGCTAAGTGTAGCCTGTAAGTCTACGTTAGCGCCCCGGCCGTCTACAGACGCCAAATGCGGAACAAAAACTTTTTATCTGGCGCTATCGTATACTTTAACCCGGATCTGCCATTATTGCTAAACTAACAAACTGTAAAGAGTGTAGAAAGGTTATACCGAACGATCCGAGTCCTTCGTTCTTTAACCATCATCCCACGCTCCGTTGCGGTTGCTCTGATCTCTTCGATCTCCGATCTGCTCGTCCAGGTGGCACCACATCACTGATTCTTTAAACGGGCTCCCGCCTCTGACTCGAGGGAATTCGGTCGTCAAGTTTGCTAAAAGGGACGACCAAGAATGATGTAGAGAATGAGTAGATGACTTTGTCTCATTTCGTCCAAAGCGGTGGACGATCGGTTAATGAAGTTGCCACTCGAATCGGGTGATGGAATGAAATGAGCTGTGAAATTCCATGCACCCCAAATGCTATCATAATCTTTTTACAAATGAATCAAGTAACCCAATGAGAGAGGGGAGGGGCCGGCCTTATAAAGAGAAGGAGGAGGGTGAGTGTAGGAGCAAAGAAGGAAGGTGATAATAAACCTAAAGCTTATCATAACCATTCATGAAAGCATGAGTCACAAAGAGTAATTAATGCAAACCAATGAACATAATACAACTCTCCCTTGCATTAAATGAATCATTAATGGCACTAATGAGTCACTTAACACCTCACCACTTCTAGAACCTTCTAGAAGAATCCACACTCATCTTAAGAAAAGACAAATCCGTCTTTAACCGAATGTTAAAAGACGGCTGATAGAAAACTGGAAACTGGCAACTTCCAAAAGTGATCCTGAAACGACTTTCAGGATAACCCCGTAACTGTATAAATATGCCCGCATTTGTATTATGACCGAATACAAATGCAACTGAGACAAAGATATTATACCTACTCAATATAATACTCGGATCCGGCTTAAACCAAAGCCGACCAGTATCAACTGCCCGAAAAATAACACGTGCGTAAACGCACGTGCATTTTCCGAACCCTGCCATAAAACCATACGGCCTCTACAACGTTTCGTCCGAACTTGGGAAACTGTCTCTGGGGAACTCTAATGACTCATCAGTACCCTGGCAGTGGGTTTAACCACAAACCGTCAGCGGCACTAGCAATGCGTAACGGATGCCCATGGACTGATCTCAAGGGAGGCCGATGAGCGAACTCATCCGGAAACCCTACTGAGCCTAACAGTGACAATGTATATACAGTCCGGTCCGTTCGTCAATGAGTATCGCATATCCGCCTAGGGGGCTAGTAACGTCAGACCCCCAATAGCAGTATAAGTCGTGTCGGAGTGTAGCCCAATAACACCCTGAGATACTACTGGAGTACCTACCAGTAAATCTCCTGCCATGGCCATGGACTTTGTGTAATGGCTCTCCTAGACACAGCACGACCTCGCCCCCAATACCGGGAGAGACGAATCCCCTGCCGATCCGCTCACGTGCCTCCATATGGCTCGGGACTGTACCCAAAAGCTACCTGTTTGCACGACTCCTTTGAGCCGTGGTAGGGTAGAAATCAAAGCACAGTGGGAACTCACACGAGACAAATGACGACTTCAGGTCGATGAACTAACCTGTACACATGTCACCAGGGAACTGCTATCTGACGATAGGTATAGTACTAACTAGCAGATTCCCGGCGAGTCCTGTCCGGTGTACTCATAACCCAAAGAGCACCTGTATACATTTTAGGTGATCCAACTGACACCAGTGGCTTGTGAGACCGGCCACCGCCCCTCGTCGGGGTCTCGACTGTATACACTAGTCTACTCCGGAGTATCGATGCCCTGTCTCGAAACTCCCATGACTAGGGACCACAATTAAGGATATGCATATAAACTACCCAACTCTCACGTATATGATCGCCATCATACAGTTGGTAGTAAAGCAAGATCCTAAGGGCTTTATCAAAGTGTAACATGTAATCAGTCACCTGAACATGTACACGACTGATAAAGGTAAACCAGATAGCATACTATCATCTCGAGTAAGACTGTCCTACCGGTATAGGTCCTCCGCAATCATTGCAATCACGTACCTGTGATCCAAAAATTGACTATGAGGGCACTATCTCCAACAATCTCCCACTTGCACTCAAGGCTAATATTGCGATGTCGACTACTCACAGTCCGTGTGAAACCGAACATCCAACTCCTCTACTAATCAGTTCACAAAGCCCGTTTGTAAAACTATTTTGTTCGAGAAATAGCCTCAGTGAGTGGATCCGCCTAGATGTTTCTTTCTATATCTCTCTAAATCTCAAGTTCGCGGAGAAAGCTATCTCCCGAATCGAGTAATACCTGTCTTAGAATATGTCTGGATATCTGATGGGACCTAGTTCATAAATGAACTCTAAATCCACACTTCTTAGAATGTATCGATCACTGAACCTAATCAGTATCCGGCACCATGCCACCCACAGTATCCTCTTGGACCACCTGTCCATAATACTGTCCCTCTTCGTCAGAGGGAAAAACTAAAACTCTGACAATCACTCTGTCATCCACGTCACCTTTGAAGCCTGGAATGATAATCGTCTCCCAAAGGAGGCTGCCGTCATCTAATCCGTAGAACATGTACTTATGTTCTGAAACTGCTTCCTTATGTTTCTCCAGGATTGGATTAATACAAACTTATTGCATCTAGTGCAAAAACAACATCTGGTGTGGTACTTGACATCTCATGATTGACTCAGTTGCCTAAGCAAGTGATTTGCCAATCATGCACATCCCTCTCCCCTTTAGTCTGTACGACACCTTTAGAGAGGGTGACTCCATCACCTGCAGGTACACTACCAAGCTAGGAGTCAACTATTCTAAAATCCATTAGAATATCTGTCAAAGTACCTACATTGGGAAACTACCCAAATCCAGATCTAAAACCATAGATCTAGAAACCAGAATGTCAAATATTATATCCATATCCTGTCTGGAGAAACAACTGTGTGACGACCACAGTACAACCGATCGTAGTATAGGAATTTTACTTCCTACTTTGTGTATGTCATCCAAATACCATGACATCACACCCTACTACCTTCTTAACAGATCCATCCCCTATTCTGATTGAAGTCAAACCCATGACCGTCACATCAAAACTAGATGATCTATCTCCGCTATAACTGCTCTAGTCTATAAATAGACATAAGCTACTTGCCCACTAAACTTCCGCTGCTCCCACTGACTACGACAACCCTCCTACCGGGTCTCATATCCTGAAACAACAGTAGTGTCAAGTCTGGGTAGATAATAACCTCCCTGTCACCGTCCTTGAGGCTACCGAAGTACCTCTCGGGTGTCTGAGGTTACCCACCAAATCTGCGGAGTGGCAATTGGAATGTCAAACCAGATTGAATATATAGGTCCTATTAAATTTTCTGTAATCGTTCGCGGTTCTGGAATCACTTCCAATTCTACCATACTCCCACTACTGTTTTCTGAAAAAGATCCATTTTACTAAAACTGTGGCGAGTCAAGAACAATATCACTATTGATCTTCCAAATGGTAGAATATCAACCTTCGTCATAGCCAGGGTCAACCCACAAACAGCCATTACAGAAACGTGCCCTGAGTTATCCAGTGTCTGGTTTTAAGCATAAGCTGGACAACTCCCCGTACCTTAACATCTTTTAAGGTACGAACTATTCTATATCCAATATAGAAACTTTGGCACTTATTTAATTGGAACCAGATTCAATCATGCAGCTGTCTCCAGTGCATATCAACTTAATGGAAAGAGGCTAATCAGCATTACTCAACTTAGGAATCCATCCAATTATGAGTAACCTGAAAGAGAAACAAGTTTCTCAAAACCATTACTATCATCTGAATACCATTCACAAGAATCTACATCTTCGATCTCTTTGAAGAATCCCGATACTTGTGATACCTAGTTCTCTACTTTATTCTTATACTCACAACTTCTCAAAACTTAGACCTTGTATTTCTACGAAACACTTGTCTAAATACTAGAGAAGTTATAAGTAAACAGAACATAGTACGAGGACCTACCCCTTTGTCCTGATGGACACTTGGACAACATACAATACTCTGTATAAGTCCATTGAGTTGAACAACTCATAACCTGTGCGTCGTAGGTTGAAAACTGTACCCTGGCGATTTCCTCAAATATCACCAATTACAACGAATTCCGATATAATGAGGATAATCACCTAATTCCCAATAACTTACTCCCACTCATTATCTGTAAAACCATACAGATATGAGAATGAAACCTGGTAAATACATACCCTTGGAGTAAGTATCTAATCGGGAAAATAGTTTTTCTATAACAATGCACTGAAACATGAAAATGTTTCGTAGGGGTATCCTGGTATTCATAGCAATGCCTCTTCCATAATCCTATTCATGACTTCAACCGTATATTTTATTGCCATCTCTCCAAATCCCTTTATTTGTCTTTAGTCGTTACCTTCTGTATACCATCGTTAAGCTAAATGGTTTTCTTCCTTCCCTACCGTTCGGCACCAGCCTATGGTTTGGAAGAAGACTATCCAGTAAGCATAATAGGTGTACCCTCCTAAACCAAGGAGTACTCGCATCTCGAGAGAAGGTGATGATAAAAGACAACTGAATAATACCTTATTCCTTTCAAGGTGAAATAGTAGTGGCGATGAAGTACGCGGTTTGGTCGTGAATGATATCAGTCGCAATTTACTTTGCCCTTTTTCTAATCCCTTTATTTTGTCTTTAGTTATTGCCTTCTGCACACCCTACTTAGGCTAATTGGTTTTCTTCATTCCCTACCTTTCGGCACCTGCCTATGGTTTGGAATAAGACTATCCAATAAGCGTAATAGGTGTACTCTCCTAAACCAAGGAGCTCACGCAACCTGAGAGAAGGTGATAATAAAAGACAACTGAATAAACCAATTCTATTTCTCCTGAACCTTGATCCATCCTCGAAGAAGTCCTTTCGAGTTCGTATATAACCATACGATGGATCTATCCAATGGAAGTGGATATCCGTGGTAAAACGGGTGTTCTGAGAAATGCAAAGGGTAAAAGAAGGAGTGGCAATGACTTATGCAACATAGACAATCCAAAAGCCAGTATTTTAAGAAGGTTCGGTCAACCTGGTCACTGAGTCATAGTCTAGGGTCGGTCAAAGGTCGCTGCCAAAGAGAGAGAGAGAAAAGAAACACTCTGCGTGCACTCTAATCTAGATCAGAATGGTTATCACTTTATCTAATCCGGAAACCTCCCACTGTCCTGTCAAATTCTCCCACAAACCTGAAAGAAGAATCAGTCGGGATCACCCGAAGAGTAAACCAACTCATCAGTGGGAATCGGGATCCAACTCTCATCGCATGATAACGTGATGGAATGCATCCACGTTACTCATACTCCAGAAGATATGCGCATACTTGGCAAGTTTCAGTTTCTTTAGAAACTCCCGATACGATTTTTGCCCCATGCTCTTATAACCTTGGCGTTGGTCAAAATGTCATAAGTCACATGCCAAGTTCTACCCGTCACTATCTTGTCAATTTGAACCCACCCGCACATGCCCTTGACGTTGGCCAAAATGGCAGAACGACTGTCCCAAACCAACTCATCTATCTATGCAACAATTGAATACCCAGCTGCTACCAAACACTATGCCTTGGCGTTGGTCAAAATACATAGCTTGAATACTACTGAATACCCAAAAGAAGTGACGGAGGGCTACGGCTGGTTTTTGGCGAAAAACCTTTAGCGTAGTGAACTTGATATCGCTGAAGGAACCTGATAGCTTTTTAAAATATAGTGGCGAAAACCTGTGCTAAAGAGGTCCCTCCCGGTGAAGGGATCTCGGCTCTTTCCTCGTGGAATGAGGTGCAGGATATTCCACCGAATACCGCTATGCAAAGCAACTTGTAATCGACTATAGTGAAGTTATTACCCTGACGCAAATTTCTACCCAAGGGGTCAGTCCCGGAGAAGGGATATCGGCCCTTGCCCCGTCGAATGAGGTGCAGGATATTCCACTGAATACCGCTATGCAAAACAAAAGGAAACGTCTTTGCAATAACACTTTTTTAAATTTGTTCCAACAACTAAAACAGGTTTGTTTAATTTTGCATTGATCAGAATCAACGCAGTCCCATCAAACAATCACACCAGAAAAGAACGAAAATAAAATGTACGTATATGCCATCCGCATTCGTCACTGGGTCCCGTCATCAGCCGTTAGGTTACTTAACTAACGACAGAGCGGGGACTGGACTAGCGCGGGTGTAAAACATATACAACATCTAATAGTATATAAACCAATATACAATAATCTCTCCAGGCGTGATAATATGCAACATTACAGAAAAGTAATAAGCATCACAGAACAATACCGATAATCTGGGATCCCCGAGTTTCACAGAGCCGCTGCTGAAACTCGACGTTCCCCTATCGTGTGGATAGCCTGTGCAATGAAACCTAGACCCCTATGGGTGCGGCAAGTTACCCGCCAAAACCTGAAGCAAGGTAGTCCCCACAGCATAGTGAATGGAACACCCGGCACATTGCATTTACCTATTACTAACGATGTGTGTGTATCATGCAGATTAGTGCTCGTGCAACATAAACCGTTAGTAATAGTGCGGTGTTCTATAAATTCTAAGTTTTCATACATGTAGCAGGGAATGCAGTATGCAACAACAGTATCCATGAACAGTCAATGTAGGTAAATGCAATGTGTAGCTATAAAGTCCTATCAGCCCTGACGTAGAACGCCATGCGGGCGATATCCCCATAGATGTTAAATCTACACACCGAAGTCTCGCGCTAAGTGTAGCCGACGACTTATTTCACCTTCTTCGCAGCGTCCGTCTCACTCGCCTACGAACCTAGATTTACACAATATAACACACATAAGCTCAAATCTACCAAAAAAGAAATATTAAGGTCAAACTAGAACCCCGCGTTGCAACCCAAGCGCGCGTGTGCGCGATACGCTAAAACGTGTGATCACGCTCCTGAAGCTAACCTGACGCGTCGCGATACGCAGCACAACCCAAAACCACACACGTATCACGTGTGTCGCGGATATTTAAAATACGGAAAATAGGGTAGTAGGTCCCAGATTTTGATACAGAAAGAGTGTTATAAAAATAAATATATCATGAAACCCCAAATATCAGCAGACACCAACCACCCAAACCCCAACCCAATACCCTCCCATCTGGCCGCAAATTGCGACCAGAATGAGTTTTTCGGCGGCCTGGGTAGGGGGTTGGGCTCCCGGGTTTGGTGTGTGCACTCCATACATACTGTGTATATCCTAGTAATTACAATTTTATTCTGAAACACCCCGGGTAGTAGCAGTTTCAACAGAACCCAATTTCAAGCTAAAAGTTACACTTTGCACTAAAATGATACTTTAGGGTATTTTTGTGAAATCTGAAATAAACTCAAGTCCAGAACCACACTAATATCACATTACCAAGCTAATCAAGCCATAAAAAGTTAATTTTTATCACAACCTCACTAGATACCTTAATAAAGCAAAAAACATGCATGAAATGTGATATTTTGCTAGAAATACTTTAAGTTATGAATAAGAGGTGCTAAGGGTGAGTTAATACCTTCAAAACACCTTATAAAACACCAAAAGCTCCAGATCTAGCCTCAAGTATGCAGTCTTGCCACTAAACACCTCAAATGAGCCATTAATCCAAGGTTTTATGAAGGAAAAAGGTTGGATTTGGGTAGGGTTTGAGCATGAATCAAAAGAGAAGTGAAAAGAGAAGAGTAGATGAAGAAAATGTTGTGTTTTGCTGCTGCTCTCTGCTGAGAATTTCAAAAATTGAGAAGAGAGAGAGAGAAGAGAGAAAGAAAATGGTCAAAAGTCAAGTTTCCTACCTACCCACCATACCTCTCCATTTCCATTTGAATTTGCATTAAAAAAAAGGTTTTGACCTGTTTAAATGGGTGGGATAAATACAAGCATGCAAGAAAAGAAAAAGGGTTAACATGATACACTTTTAACCAAAGTCACAAAAATGTGCTAAGTGTGCATGTGTACACTAACAAAATTTTCAATTAGGGTAAACACAAATAGAAATAATTAACAATCCTATAAATATATATATATATATATATATATATATATATATCCATAAAAACACTTCACAACACAAAACCCGCTAGGCAAGAAGGAAAATAAGATATCCATTTTCTAAGAAAAACACGCACACTAGCTAAATAACGAGAAGACATTCTAAACGAATTTCAAGGTGTTACAATTAGTGCTAATTATGTGATTTAAGAGGAGTTTAAGACAGGTTAGGGTTTTTATGGCTTGAGTAGGTTAACTAAGTGTAGTTAGTGCCTAATAACCCAAGTCTTTTCACAAGTTTTCACTAAAACACCTTAATGTCGCAAATTAGTGTTTTAAAATGTTTTTAAATCAAGTTTTAGGATACGGTGTATCTGCTATATCAGTGGTTATTTTCAGGGTTACCAAACATATATAGAATACTATACTTTGTAACTAGAGAGTTGTGTAGTGATGCGAGCTTGTTTCACCACACCAAAACCGGCGAGAACCCCCCTCTTTTCGAGCTCGCCGGCCCCCTGGTTGAATTGGGAGTTGGTGCTTTGCAAAGAGGTGTCTATGTGTGTTTTATGGTATTTGGTATTGCATGTTTCCTTAGTTTTTGCTCCAGATAAAATCTAGGACCAATTGCCTATAATTAAAGTAGTGTGACTTGCGCAACACGTACGTTCTGAGTCTGGGTTTGGTGTTTGCTGTTTATCACAGCCAATCGGGGTAGTTCTGACTTTAGCACACACGTTTTGGTATTTCGAGTACACACGCGTTCGCTTGTGGCGCTAGTTTCGCATATGGTCTTGATATCGCGTTTTTTAGAATATTAGCCTTATGTTTGTTGCATTGTGTAATTCTAGGATCTGTTGCGGAGAGATCGGACACGGCACAGAAAGGAAAAGCGGTGATTGGACCAGGCTAGCTGAGGCATTCCGGTGAGTAGATGTACACATCTATGGGGGAATCGTTTAGATGGCACAAGACGCCCGATAGTTAGAATTTCGATTTGTACATACACTTATATGTGTAGTTCCTAGTTAAATCATCTCATTCCATTGCATCCTCTTTTGTGTATATATGTGATCTCATCTCATAGGACACTTGCACCATTACCAGTGGTTTATGCTACACGGGCATTATTCATGTGGACACACACGCCTTGGTAATTGCTATGCCACGAACACTATATAGCTTGTTTAAATCCAAATCCTATCAATTGCGCCAATTATGATTAATAAACCTGTATATATATATATATATATATATATATATATTCAATTCATCAGGATGGATACGTAGGATTGTTAGTCATGTGCATATAACTCATTGCATCATCGTTCATGCATAGTTTTCTAGTTCCGTGTCACATTTCATATTGTTGATATCATAGACATTCATGTATTATGCTTCTTTTCGAGGATTTCTGCATTTATGGGATTTATGGATTTGGAGAAGCCGCACGGATTTAAGAACGTATTACCCATTTTTAAAATGTAAATTTGCGGTATTCTTGTGATATGATATATATATCGTCCACCATGAGATTTCTCGGTTCTTGAGCGGTATCATACACCCGATTCGAGGAGGAGGAGGAACCGTCTGTGGGTGCATAGTAGACCCGGTGCAGTACCCCGGGGCAAGATGGTCGCAGATGATGGCATTGAGCCCGGAAGGGGAGCACTACCGACCGGTTATTTGTGACGCGGCGGATATCCGGAGGATACCGACGTAGTCTTGAGATTTGCTTATATGTGCCAGTCCGGATTGCCGTAGGCCGAGATTTGATGTTATGGGGAAGTCCGGATTTCTGGAGCCCGGCATAATTGAGATATTCATATTTGGTGTCGATGCTTGACACGGATTTATATTGATTTCATTGATAAAACCATAGCTAAATTAGATAAGTTTTACTAAGATAAGAATACAGATTTCCCGTGCTAAACATATTCAGATTTCGTGTTTTTTATTGCATTCATGTTGCACACATACTAGTGCATCGCATCATATTAGTATATGTAGGCTGTGACGAAATTGTGTACATGCTTACGATAACCTTATTATATGTTATTTTTACTCATGAGTTAGCAACTCACCCCCGTTGTGCCACAGTGTTTTGCAGGTCCGCCCCGTCAGCACAGTAGCGGCGGGCGCACCTACTCTTTTGCTCCTTTTTTCTTAGACTCGCAGTATTGATCGTAGGTGGGTTGCGGGGTTATTTTGTTTCCACCTTGTATCAGTTTTGTATCTAGTGTACTCAATCTACCGTATCTACCACTTTTAGTATTGTATTAGCAACTTAGAGATGAGACAGTGAGACTTGTACTTTTATGTTGTTTCTCTGGGATCGAGCTCACTTGAGCCGACATGATGCTTTATTACTTTGTGCCTTTATATGCTTATTTGCACAGTGATGACATATATTGCGTGTGATTGTGAGTCCGCCTTTGGCGAAGTCTTAGCTCCAGCTTGGGGATTCCTTATTTCATGTTGTACATATATTCTTGTTTTGTACCCGTTTGGGGCCTGTACTTACAAAGGAGACTCTGCCGAAATTTTCGGAAAAATGGATGTTGCTTTCAAAAATCTTGATGCGACTTATTTTGTTGAAAATCGCTTTCTATAATTTGGTTTTCCTTCACTCTACTGCTTTAATTGGTTTTGATTTCTGTGTTTTGGCTTACTTGGATTACGTACGCCTCGAGATATTTCGTAATTTAAGTGCCAATCACGCTCCGTACTTTTCGTGTCCTGACAAAGTTGGTATCAGAGCATTAGGTTTTACCTTTCTGAGTGTAGGATGACCCTTGGTAGATGGAGTAGGTGACTTAAGCAGAGTGGCGTAACGTGTGTATATTCCGCGGCATATTTACGATACGGTACCCCGCCTAAGTGACCTTAGGATATAATTGCTTGTAATTCCTTCTTCGACTTCTTATATCCCAGGATTCTATTGCACTGTCCTTATTATCTTGTTTCCTGTACCAGCCATTATGCCGCCGAAGGCCACGAGGGCTCAGAGGGCTGCCGCCAGAGATAAGATTCGAGCGGGCTCGTCTGAGATGAGGGATGATCAGGACGGTATGCCTACCCCTCAGGGAAAGATTGATCCGCTTTACCCAGGCCGCATTGACAGGATAGAGTCAGGTATGCAGAAGTTAAGCCAGATGATGGGATCTTTAGTCGGGCCTATCAGGCACAGAGATCTGAGGATGTTCCTCCCACTGTACAGACCATGATTGTACCTGCTGCCCAGACAGTTGTTCCTACTACTACCGAGACCATTCCCGTATCATTGCAGGAGTTTATGAGGCTGAGGCCTCCAGTCTTTACCGGCATAGATGCAGCGGAGGACCCGCAAACATTCCTCGACAGGTTGGCTAGCATTTGCCGTTCGCTGAGATATTCTGACGATAGATGGGTAGAGCTTGTGAGTTTTCGTCTGGAGGGCCTTGCTCAGATGTGGTGCGAGTCGGTCGAGAGAGGTCGAGCTGCAGGTCTACCTCCTATGACTTAGGAAGAGTTCACAGCGGTATTTCTTGCCCGTTTCCTTCCAGAGAGCATCCGTGATGCTCGAGCCCGTAGTTTTGAAGTTTTACGCAAGACTCCAGGGATGACAGTGTCCGCGTATGGTATCCAGTTTACTCAGTTGTCCCGATATGCTCCTTACCTGGTGGACACCGAAGAGAAGCGCCTAAAGAGGTTCATGCGGGTGTTAGACACGCAGTTGTTTGTTGCTATTGGCGCCCAGCACTTTGACACCTATGCAGCCGTGGGGGATGCAGCCTTACTTTTGGAGGAGCGCATTTCGGAGACTTCGGTCATTTCGGGACCGAAGAGGATTCGTACAGATATACCAGCTCCAGTATAGTTTGTGTCACGACACGAAAGTACGGAGCGTGACCGGCACTTAAATTACGAAGCGTCTAGAGGCGCAACGTAATCTAAGTAAGCCGAAGCCCAGAAATCTAAACCATATAAAAGAAGAAGTAAAGGAAAACATATAAGAAAACAAGTTTAAAAGCAACATCAAATTTTCTCAAAAATTTCGACAGAGTCTCCTTTGCAAAAACTGTCCTAAAAAGGGTACAAACAAGTATAATATATACAAACAATAAAAAGGCATCCCTAAGCAAGAGCTAGCTCTACGCCAACAGGCGGAAACAACCACACAATGTACAATAATATACAACGCCAAAGGGTGAGGCTCAAAACTCAAAAGAAAACCAAATCCACCAGAAACCATAATAATACAAGCGCTACTCTAAGGTCGAAATAAAAACAACTGGCCTACTAAACTATCAAGAATACAAGTCTAGTTGATGGAGCTTACTAGATACAAATGAAATAATAAAAGTACAACGGCGGTCCTGATACAATGAACCAACCTACCAAGCAAATCACCTTGAATGAAATGATGTGCCAGCAAGCTGCCAAGGAAAACCTGTACATCGAAACCTGTAAGAAAAATTTGGCACAACGGGGGTGAGTTGCCAACTCGTGAGTAGAAGACATCTGCGAAAAGAAATCGAATGCACGACGCTGTCATAGATCTTAATAATATACCAATATATCGCTAGTCATCTAGTAATGGCAGGGTAATAAACTACGCGTAAGTGCAAATGCTCCGTGCTCGTGTTAGTGCCTCAAATAGTAATATGTCATGTGAATGAGTATACATGCACCACGAATGTAAAACAACCAACCCTGAAATCTGGATATATCTGTATAAGAACTCTTTAACTTTGATCATAGTAAAATTGTACAGAAATATGAAACATCATCGATGAAATCCATGGAAATCCGTGTCAAGTATCGACATAAAACATGTAAATCTCAAGTCTCAATACCTCATAGTCTCAATATCGCGGCTCCGTCAGTCCGGATTGGCCCATATCATCAAATCTCACGACAACAGTCGGTATCCTCCGGATATCCGCCGCCCCCGACATCACCGGTAGGTAGTCTTCCCCTGCTAGGTTCATCGTCTACAACTCGATCTTCTTGCCCCGGGGTACCATACCGGGCCCCCCATGTACCCGAGATGGTTCATCCACTCCTCGAATCGGGTCTCGAAATCACACAGAAAACATGAAATCTCATGGTGGACGACACATACATCATGAGAAAGCCGCAACTTATATTTTCAAAAAGAGAGGGGGAGAGAGAGAGAAATTTTTATATATATTCTTGCGGTTTTCCCCAAAATCCAGAAATCTCACAGAAATCTAAAATCCCAAAATCATGATTAAGTAAATGATAAGTATCGGCATAAGCCCCACAATACTGCATGATAACATGAAAATGTGAATGCATGAAATGTCTATGTAATAAATGAGATGTCTAGACTAACACCTGGGAGTAATCACAATATTATATTGATCTAGCTCTTAGCTGATTCTACCAATAAAAGATAATGTGTTCTAAAGTGTACGTGACATAGCAATTACCGATGATGATGTGGGTGAGCCGGCAAATAAGTGTACATGGAATATGTGCATCATCGGTAATGGTGCTGGTGTCCTAACAGGCAGAGCTTCATACTGACTAAAGAAACATATGTATGAACATTCAACTTGATGATTAGGATCTGAATGTAAAGATGAATGTTTATTAACCACTCATTTATAATATACATGTTTAACTACAACTATATGACTCGAGCCTGAACTAATATCTATCTAACCCCCTAAGGAACCAAACTAAAGAAACTAGTCGATAAGAAATAAGAATCCACCTAAGGTCTGAGTCTATATCTGTAATAGTCGGCGATCCAGCCTCAATAGCGTCACGTACGTAGTAGGACTCCCTCGAATCAAGAGTGCGGATCAATCATCATATCTATACCTCGTACGGTAAAATCCATCGTACGGCATCCCAATATCGGGGTACGGGTTAAGTATCACCTACGTACATCATCCTTCGTATAATTCCATCATCAAATAATGTCATGATCAAAGGTACTGTACTGTAATCACATACATCCCAATATCATCAATCATATATCATTGTCTGCGCACATATACATGGTCAATTGTTCCTCAGAAATATCATGTCATATATATCATATATTAATAAGGTCACACATATATCATATCGTAACCAAGTCACACATATATCATATCGTAATCAAGTCACACATATATCATATCGTAACCAAGCCACAGGTTACAGTCCGGTTTTTATTCTAGGGTCTCGTATATCTCAATATCATCATCACCTATTATCGTTTATGTATACATATCCATTTTCTCATTTTCCAACGATCCGCTAACATCATAATACGACTGTATAGCCAAAAGATCACGGCATCAAGCCTAGTTATATCGTCTCATCCCCACGTATCATATAATATCCTTATATCACATATACATGTTGTGTATATATATATATACCTACACACATTCCTATATATATATACACATACACATATACTCCAAGTCAAGTTTCTGTCTGTGCGTGTGTGTGTCTACCTACGAATCCCCTCCAAGACATTTATCCTCTGGTAAAGTCTTTCTAAATCAGTCTAGTCCAACCTAAAGTCTTTAATAGGGTCCTACTCGCCAAGAATCTAAGGTCACGTCCGACTTCCTAATGACAATAAGTAATATTCCTATTCTACGTTTGCGGGGGTGCTAAACGCCATCCACCCGACTTCCCCCGTCGATATACATCTACTCACCTGGTCCTTATCTGCCGAAATCGATGCCACCATCCTATACTTCCTCGTCTGAAGTCCACGTGAGGGGTACTTATACGCAAACATATATAATATCGTAAACTGAATCATGGACAAATCCAAAACGACGCACGAAACGCGCATAGGTTAAAACCTATGACCCGCTCATGCAAAAGAACCAAATATCGCTCGATATCGACGTACAAATGCCGATTGATCGAGATAAAACACCAAAAACAACTCATAGTTTCAAAATTCATTATTTATAATATGAAATATGGTTTAAATCATCGAAACCTTAAAATCGATCAAATCGTCTGATTTCGTAAAAACCTAGAAAACGTCAATTTACCGTTTTACTTCAAAACATGATGCTTAAATGAAACTAATGGTCATAATATTCATTAATTAAAATAAATAGATTATAGAAACTATTACTATATTTTTATCACACTAATTTGTCTTAAATTGAAATTTCTAGTTTGCAATATTAGCCAAATTTAACACTTTTTAAGCCAAAATTCATAATTCCACAATTAAATTTGATTTTGAATATTTTAAAGTGTTAATCCACCCCATGAAACCATAAGGATGTGCTAAAGCCCTAACTATATTTTTAATCCTACATTTTAAATGAATTTCAAAAACCTAGTTTAATAAAAATAGCAATTTTGTGAAAATTTGAAAGTGAAAGCTAGCAAATTGTAACTAGATTATGTTTCACACTCAAACAACATGTTAATCTCCTCATTAACACCACATCTAATGATAAAAACATTAATTAGAATTTTATCAAACCAATATATATAATTTATCAAAATCTAGTTTGCAAAATTGTTTAATTTAAACAATTTTGAAAGAACAATTTACAATACATCAAACATACTAGATTTTCCATTTCTAAAAATGTTAAACTATTTATTATAACCCCACTTAATTAATAAAAACCATAACTTGATTTTATAAACCCTATCTTGAATTTTAAACTTGCAAATAGAATTAATTAAGAAAATCTAAATATGCTAGATAAAAGCATTTAACAACAATTAATCATACGAATAAAATTTATACCTCCACAACATGAGATTCAAACATGAAAATATGCCTCCAAAAGAATGGTTTCCAGCTCCAAGATCCATGCTAAATAGGTCAAAGGAAAATGGTAGAGATTGAATATTGATTTTGAGGTTTATTTTTTGGAATTTTTGTTGAATTTGGATGATTTTTGATGCAAAAGTGATAGGGGAAAATTTGGGGGATGCCCATGGAGGTGAGGCCGGCCAAGGCAGTGAGAAAAAGAGAGAAAGAAAAATATGTGAGGAGTTGTGTAGAAAGTTCTTCAAAAGATGCATGTTTTATGTCTTTTAAACATTTTCTTTATTTATTAAATTTTCTTTTCTAAGTTAATCCTAGAGAAGTCTAGAACCATGAAAAATTTCGGAAATGAATTTTGCATGATACACACTAGATTCCAATATGTAATGGTTCACTTTTGCTAATTTAACCCATTCAAATTTGTAATTTACACTAATTTAATGTATAAATAAAGCTTATGCTAATATTTAAAATAATTAATTTAGGAAAAATATTTAATTAAACTAAAATTTTATAAGTGACTAAATAAACACCATTTATTAGTAATTACATAATTAAAATAGGTCTTTTTAAATTTATAATGAAAAATAAATATGGTTAAGTTTTACGAAAAATACGGTTTATTTTACCGAAAATCAGAAAATTCACTTAAAGGATTTTATTTATTTAATTATTTATTTATTTATTTTTAAAACGTTACAATCTTCCCCCCTTTAAGAAATTCGGTCCCCGAATTTAAATTAAAACTCCCCCCAATTACTAAAACATTCAGCCAAAAAACTCTAATCGTCGGAGCTCCGAAATCATCAATACATAACTAAAATCAACCCCGTCAAGCATAACGCAATCATTGGAGTTATGGTGAAAAAAGAATATTAAAGCCCAATACGAAAACCAACATAATATACATCAAAACTGTAACTTATATATAGTGCGCATCGTAGTAAAATCGGCTAAACATCTTTATAAAGAAGCACGCAAAAAAACCCATTTTAAAATCGCCGTGCGATACGCGTGTCACGGCATAAGTAGCGGACGTTTATTTAAAAAAACAGCTATACATATACATCTTTTATTTAACATGCACGTCCCTCCTAGTTACTAAATCAAATAGTAATAATTATAAAAACATACTACTCAAAATGAAATCAATCCCAATCACATCATAAAAATATCATGTGTGTCCGGTGCGCACTGAAATCGAAACCAAATACAGATGCCACGAATACGCACAGAAACAAAACTGAGTGCAACGGGTGTGCACCAAAAACATCTGTCAAGTGCAACGGGCGTGCACGACACTAATATCAGGTGCATCTAATCTGCACAAAACCCCGATTTAGTGCATCTGGTGTGCACAAAATCGCATCAAGTGCACCACTTATGTGCAAGAATTTCAATCAAGTGCACATGGTGTACAGAAAACATACACCGAATATGAAATTCGAAATCACGGTACGAAAAATGCATGAAAACTATGTCGAAGCATACATCAAAATCATATGCAATCCATATGCACGAAATCAAATCAATATCTCAAAATGTATAAAACCAAATCGAATGCACTGGGTATGTACAAAAAAACATCAATACCACTGATATATGAAACACGAATAGAGTGTAATGAATGTACACATAGGAAATAGCAATCATAGAACAAAATCCCCAAAATACCAAAATCCAACAATGGAAATATAAAATTCAAATCACCAAATCGCAATCGTAAACACTATCGTCAATGTGCCCCTCTTCCCTCTGGTGTCGACTGATTCGAACTCGTCTCTTCGTAGTTGTGCTGACTGCGCTACAAATGGCAATACTCATATCTAGAGTCTCCCACGTAATCTATCCCTTCACCTCATATCTGGACTACGTTAAACTTTTCGATCGATTCATCAAAATCCCATAATTCCCCGAGAGCTTAACACTCAAGTACAGTTTAAAAATATCCAGTACATGCCCCAGCATCTGCGGACTAGCCATAGAAGGGCAAACCCAAGCCTCACTCATGGCACTGCGGAACTGTCGTAAACCCTAAGGTTCAAAGGTGTTCTCGTGGTCATTATGTCGAGTTAGGGTTTCATTCTTCTATAGGGTCCATAGAAATACCTGCATGTTCTTCCCAATACCTTAAACTTAGGAAAATGGGTTTCTGACAATCGTTCGAACCTTTTAACTTCCTCTGGACGGCATGTGAATACCTTTCGTCCACATGCTAAACAATGCTTCAATCCTCACGAATGAATGATACCCTAATGGTCATCACTTTCAAGCCGCAGTTCCCTCTTCCCGTGCGACCGTGGTAACAGAAACCACCATCCAATATCGACGAAGATAGATCAAAGGAACGAATAGAATACGGTGCAAAGAAATGTATATCCTAAGGCTTCTTAAGCAGAGTAGCGTATCGTAAGTTTGCCGCGGATCATACCCACGGTACGTCACTCTACCTAAGTCACCTACCCCATTAACCAAGGGTCACCCTAGACTTATACAAAGCTTAAACCTAGCGCTCTGATACCAACTTTGTCACGACCCGAAAGTACAGAACATGACCGGCACTTGTCTAGAGGCTCAACGTAATCTAAGTAAGCCGAAGCCCAGAAATCTAAACCATATAAAAGAAGAAGGAAAACATATAAGAAAACAAGTTTAAAAGCAACATTAAATTTTCTGAAAAATTTCGGCAAAGTCTCCTTTGTAAAATCTGGCCCCAAACGGGTACAAACAAGTATTATATATACAAACAATAAAAAGGCATCCCCAAGCGGGAGCTAGCTCTACGCCGACAGGCGGAAACAACCACATAATACACAATAATATACAACGCTAAAGGGTGAGGCTCAAAACTCAAAAGAAAACAAAATCCACCAGAAACCATAATAATACAAGCGCTACTCTAAGGTCGAAATAAAAACAACTGGCCTTCTAAACTATCAAGAATACAAGTCTGGTTGATGCAGCTTAGCAGATACAAATGAAATAATAAAAGTACAATGGCAGTCCTGATACAATGAAGCAACCTACCAAGCAAATCACTTTTAATGAAATGATGTGCCAGCAAGCTGCCAAGGAAAACCTGTGTTTCGCCCAATCAGAGCAGAGCTCTGTTGAAATTAAAAAAATTCAAAATTTTGAAGCAACGTTTCACATCTCGGGCGCAACGCGCCACATGTCAGGCGCTGATACGTTAGCGCAGCGCCCAAGAAGGCGCGCCCAATCAGAGCAAAGCTCTATTTTTATGAAGCAACGCTTCAGCTGCGCAAGCACTGCGCTGCGCGACACGTGTCAGCGCAGATGCGCTGGCGCGGTTGCGCTGCGCTCTGCGCTGCGCGACACGTGTCACGCGCTGGGGCATCTGCGCCAAACAGAATTAAATTTCCAAGAAATCTTTTCTGTTTTTGTTAAAACAAGAAGATTTTCTTCTGCAAAGCAGAAGCCCTTGGATCAAAGATCCAAAGGTGGGGAAAATTCCCCAAATCACTCAGAGAAAGATCTCTTTAACAAATTTAACTAATTTATGGGCACTATAAAAAGAACCCTAGGCCTCAATTAAAAACGATCAACATCTTTCTAAAAAAAAAAGAGAAGTGAACTCTTGAGAACTCCTCAAGAACAACAGAAGGTAAAAACCTTTAGGAAAAAGAGAAAATTCTCTTATGGACAGATTATTGATCTAAGAACAAGATCAATAATTTTAAATAAAAAGAAAAATAAGTAATAATAGTGCTTTGCACTTTTTTATGAACCTCTGGTTCTTGAAACAAAAAAGAAAAATTTATTTTCTTTGATCTAAATTAGATCAAGAAATCAAATAGTGCTCTGCACTCCTGTTCTTGAATCTAAAAGATTCTTAGTGTTTTGCACTTCCAAACTGCGCTGTTGCGCTCTTGGGAGAACGCCACATGTCAGCTACAAAACAACTTGCGATACGCGCTCTTGAAATAAGAGCTTTGCTCTCTGGAGTTGGCGCAACTCACCAGAGCGCGCCACGTGTCAGCAGCGCAACAGCGTAGCGTACTAGCACAGCGCACTGCACTGTTGCGCTTGCGCTCACCAGAGTGCGCCACGTGTCTGCAGCGCAACAGCGCAGCACATTAGCGCAGCGCACTGCACTGTTACGCTTGCGCTCACCAGAGCATGACACGTGTCTTCACCACAAGCGCTTGCGCTCAGTGAGTGGCGCAAAGCGCCTAACAAATGTAAGGCATTTCTTAAAGGGCCAGGCTCAAATAAAAAAGACCTAGCAGACCAAAATAAATTGCAAAGCAATAAAAAGGGGGGGCAGAGCCCAAGTGAAATTGATGCTCTGCATCTTTTATGGGCAGAGCCCAAACAAAGAAAATAGAAGTAATGCAATGCATTATTTAAGTGGGCAAAGCCCTAGTACAGGTCTAATAGACCAAAAATAAATAAGGGTGTTGAACATTTTCAACTGGACTTAGACCAATTTTGGCCGTAAGTCCTCAAATTAAATTGACTGAGCACGGCTGTTCTCTTAAATTCATTTATATCCGGTTCGAGGGTACATCTCCGAACTCCTCTGACACCCATCGTTGTAATCCTTCAACGACGTCAGAGAGGTTATGGGTCCCAACGACCATACATCAATATGGACTGCGGGGTCCTTAAACTCGTGGACCGAAACGTCCTTAAACTAATATCGGACCGAAACGTCCTTAAACTAATATCGGACCGAAACGTCCTTAAACTAATAATGGACCACCACGTCCCCAAACTGGAATATGGACCGCAACGTCCTTAAACTACCTATGGACCATTACGTCCCTAAACTGGAACAATAGAACCTCCAAATGCTCTTTTTGCCGGATCTAAACGGTCCCGTATAAGTTGATCTTAGCCCCAAATACGGCTAACGTATCCTTAAACATTTAAATGGACTATAAAACTCCAAATCGACTTTGGTTCAAGGGTACATCTCTGAACTCCTCTGACATCTGCCGTTGTAATCATTCAACGACGTTAGAGAGGTGACGAGTCCCGATTGCCAGATATTAAATGGATTATCACGTTAAGTTGATCTTAGTCTCAAACAGGACTATTGTATCCTTAACAAACGTTTAAGTTGATCTTAGCCACAACGCGACTAATGCATCCTTAAACTAAAAACACCAAACCCAAATCTATGGATTTGGACTAATCCACGTCCTACGGGCGACGGCATTACTCAGTCTCCGTATAGAATCCACGGGCAACCACAAACAAAACAAACACACACGACACGAAGTGAAATTCTAGAGAAGGAGAAAGTTGTTACCGCGATGCGGTAGCGTAATTAACTGCAGGGGCTTGCGCCTGCAGGGAAGAGCGTCCCCACAATCAAAAACCCCTCAAGCGAGGGGGAATCTGACGAAGTCTGCTACATCGGCCGCATCCGTCTAAACCTCCGATACACGGTGCCATAAATCAACTTGGCATCTTCGGAGAGGTGGACGGATAAAACCAAATAGCATTTGCCCCGAATCTCAGCGTCAGGACTTCGCGGTCTTGTGCGCCGCCATTCGGAGGGGAACAGATTCTGGCACGTCCGGTGGGACATTTTCCTCTTTCCACTCCACGCTTCGTGTGTCGTCTTCGCGAACCAGTCGCGGTTTGTTAATGGTTGCCTTCGGATCTCAAGTTACTAAGATTTGGTCTTTGGCCTGGCGCAGAACTCAAGATTCAATGGTCTCTAATTGCACTAACTGCTCGAAGTGCCACTGCAATGGACGCTCCACCTCACCGGGAGGTGTAGCATATGGGACCCAAGCGGCTTCCTTCCTCACTCTGCTGGTAGACCAGGTGACCCAAGCCACCACTGGCCTGTTCTTCGGGACCATGATCCCACCTACAAGCTTCTCTGAGCCCATACCTGCACCGGAAGTGAACAAGAAGTCGGTCTTCGACCGGCTCACTGTTACGACGACCCCTGTCAACGGGTCGCCCGCTACCAAACCGACAGCCTCTGTTTTCACCAGGCTAAATCTGAACTCTAAAATGGCTGTCCAAAGGAGGGCAACAGCTGCTGCTTCAGAAGTCGTTAAGGCGGCTTCCCCTGTCAAAGTGTCAGTCTTTTCAAGACTGACGATTCCTGCTCCTGCCCCTGCTCAAGGATCCGTCTTCGGCAGGTTGAATATCACCCGTCAGAAGACAACCTCAGTCTTTAAGAGGTTAACACCGGCGGCACCTCATTCAGACAGGGGGCAAAAAGAAACTATCTCAATCTCTGAGCCAATCCCAACGGCTCGCCGTGCTCGACGTCGCCATTGGCAACGAGTGAGGAAGGCAGGGGGCAACTCTCCCTCTGGGCTAACTCCATCGGCTCCAGTGGTGGAAGTCAACGCTTCTGTCCTAACTGGGAACAGCTTTGAACTGCTGAGGAGGGTACGGAAAAACTCTCCAACCGCTACACTGAAGAGATCTCCTCCACCTGCGGAGAGAGTTCCAGAAACAAAGCAAGAACAGCCCCCTCAACGGCTATCCTTAAGAATTTATAAAGTTTGGCGGAGGGTTCAAGACTCCGTAATTGACCCAGGTCACTCTCGTCACCAGAAAAGGGCGAAAGTGTAAAAAGGAAAAGACCATCCTATTGAACAGCAGGGGACAGCAGCCGCAAGGCTGCCCCCTTCAACGGTTCCTTCAACCTCAACGGCCCACAAAAGAAGGAGGCCAGTGAAAACTCCCGCGTTAGCGGCAAAAGTTAAAAATGGTGAACCTAAACGCCCCAAGTCAGGGGGCATAACAGTTCATACGGTTTATATGGCATCGGGAAAAGAAGATAGCCGCATATCAAAAGATCATAGACCGCACACGAGGTCAGTGACCAAGGTTCAGGAGCAGCAGCAGAAGTTCCAAGAGATGATGAACGCTATGGGCGCACTTACAGGGCCAAAAGAAACCCCTGAAACATCCTCGGACGAGCGTCAAGAACAAGAAACGGACGCAGAATTCTTTCGTCGTGTACTGGAGAAGAAGGATAAAGAAGCTGCGGAGCAGGCAGCCAACATAAAGAAAATGGCCCTCCTGTTCTAGGATATGGTGGGTATGATGATTCAACAAGATCCACCTGCTGAAGATCCCCCGATCATCCTTGAAGACGATAGGGGAGTGACGTCGAATCCTCCACCAGCTCTGTCCTTTGCTAAAGAGGATACAATCTCCAAAGCTGATTTGGATGAGTACATCGCCCAACAAATACGGGTTCATCATGCAACCGAAACAACCGGCCAGGTCGTGAAAACGGGGAGGCCATATCCGAGTTGGTCCGATCAAATCAAATACCCGCCAGGTTATACGATTCCCAAGTTCCATGTCTACAAAGGGATGGGCAATCCTCAACAGCATGCTGCCCAGTTCAGGGCACTCTGCGGCAATACCGGTGGTGATGACAAGCTTTTACTTCGCCAGTTTGTTGGAAGTTTATCGGATACGGCGTTCGAGTGGTACTCTGAACTCCCGAACGACTCTATCAAAACCTTCGCGGAAATGGAGCTGCTGTTTACTCAGCGTTTTGCAAGCGCCAGTGAACGTACCCCGATGACGGCACTGATTAACGCCAGGGTAAAACCCGGCGATACGTGGGTTCAGTATGCTATACGATGGCGGAACTTATGGTCAAAGTGTGAGTAGCGCATTGAAGAAGCTCCCGCGGTGGGTATGTTTGTGGGAACCCTCGATCCACAAGCAACCATCTCGCAGTTTATGATGTTTTTCAAGCCGACTACCTTCCAGGCCTTGATTGACAAACTAGCGCAAATGGATCAAATGGGCCATAGACCCCCTCTTCCAAGGCCAGACACCCGAAATGACAAAGGGAAGGGAAAAGCGATCGTCGTCGCTAATGCTCAACAACAACCGAGCGACTTGAAGCCGGTTGCTCGTCAAAATAATACGCGACCGTATGTGCCCCTTGAGGATAGGATGGGACATCCTTATTCCTTTCCCCGCGATAAAACGAGGAGGTTATTCGAGCTGGCGTTGCGCAACAGACTCATAAATCTGCCGGATCCAAAACGTTCGTTGCAACCAAGTGATGTCAACGAGCCCAACTACTATCCTTATCATCGAGTACTAGGCCATCCGATCGAAGATTGCTACGTTTTCAAGAATTGGCTTGAAAACCAGTACCGACAGGGCAAGTTCGCGTTATCTGACAAATGGAAGGTGAATACCCCGCAGCCCCACACCTCTAAAGGGACGAATACGCCGGGGGCAACATGCTCCGTCATTGAAGAAGCTCCTTGGGAAGTTGTATTATCTGTTAGTGTATATGCCCTAGAGGCCATTACTGTATCATACTAGTTTGTATATTACTTAATGGAAGCTTGGGATATTCACCTTGTATAAACAATCTTGCTCAATATAGTAGTATGCTGCTTGGTTTGTTTCTACTTCAATGTGTACATGTGTTTATTTTTTTATATCACCTATACACATTAGTGGAGCCCTTAGGATCTTTGCTTGATTACCAGCGTTGTGATGGTAGTCATACTAGTGGGGGCTGGGTAATCTATAAGCACATCCTTATACAGGTCCCTAGTCGCAGGACTATCGAGACAGGGCATCGATACTCCGGAGTAGACTAGCGTATGCGCTTCTCATCCCTGTGTGGGAGATGGTCTGTCCCACAGCCATCAGTACGTCGTACTGGAGATAGTATACGGGTGCTCGTTGGGTTACGAGTACACTGGACAGGACTCGTCGGGAACTGACAGGTTGATATTATACCTATCGTCAGTTATCAGTTCCCAGGTGACATGAGTACAGCTTAGTCCGCTGACTTGACATTGGCACTTCGCCTCGAGTGTGTTCCCACTGCACTTTGATCACTACCCTACCACGGCTCAAAAGAGTCGTGCAAACAGGTAGTAGTTGGGTGCAGTCCCGAAGCACTTGGAGGCAGTGACGGTTAGATAGGATTCGTCTCTCCCGGTATTGGGGGTTGACATCGCGCTGTGTCTAGGAGAGCCATTACACGAGTAGTCCCTGGCCAGGGCAAGCGAGATATACTGGTAGGCTTCCAGTGTTATCTCAGGGTGTTTTGGGCTTCACTCCGACACGACTTGTACCGCTATTAGGGGACTGACGTTTACCGCCCCCTAGTCCCAACATGCGATGTATCAGACGAACAGACCGGACTGTACGGAGAATGTCACATTCAGACTCAGTAGGAGTTCAGATGGGTTTTACCTCGTCAGTCTTCTTATCGGCATCTACCTGGGGACCGTTACGCACAGCTAGTGCCGCTTGCGGTCTGTGGTTAAACCCACTGTCAGCATAGTGTCGAGTCTTTAGAGTCCCACACAGAGGGCTATTCGCCTCTGGGCAAAACTGAGTAGAGGTCGCATGGTTTTGCGGCAGGTTCGTTCTCATCCGCGCACTTGTGCACGTTTGGAGTCCGGACGGTTTATACTAGCAGGCTCTCGTTTGAGCCAGATACTGGTATATGTTTTGGGGTTGCTTTTATCTCTCAGTATTCTTGTTCCTCGGAATGAGAATGCAGGTGTGTATGCACAGTTGTTTGAGGCGGAGGAAGAGGTTTTTCATTAGGGTTTCGGAACGGGTGCGTATGCACAGTGGACAGTCGTCTTTTTCCAAACCCTAATGGATTTATGAAATATCAATTAATAATAGTAATTAAATGAAATTGTGTCATGGTTGATTTTGTTGACTTGTTGACCATGGTTGACTTGTTGACCATGGTTGAATGTTTGACCATCATCATTGCTTTGCAAGGATACTCCTTGATTCTAGCTTATATTCATTTAATGAAGTGATGATAGTGGTCATTCCAAATACAACCATCAACTATTTCATTTTGAATTATTATTATTAATTAGATATATCTTTTTCCTTTTGTTATGGTTGCAAGAGAAAAAAGAGCTCATTTCTATCATATTGATTCTCTCTCTTCACTTCATCTTCTTCTTCCTCAAGCTCAAGGAGAATCCTTCTCATGTGTTGAGAATCCCTCTCCTTGAAAAGAAAACACCCCATAGATACTCTCTACTCTCTCTAGGGTTCAAGGTTTAGCAAGCCGGAGATCCTAGTTCACTCTAAGTTCGAGAAAGAGCCCGAAGGTTGAACCCTCAGGTGGATCCATCTTTGACGGAAGAAGGCTACGAGGAAAGAACCATCAACCTCTACTACGTTTCAAGAAGAAGGAGTTCAAGTTAGGTATAACCACTTTGCCGAGTAGTTAACTCTCCTTTGCATGTTTGCTAGTTTAGTTTAGACACGATCCCGAACTTGTTTAGTCCATGTTGCCCCATGCGCTAAAAATTTGATTTTTATACCGTTTTCGCCTCCCCGTAAGAACCGGGGGTCGCAACATGGACTTACAGTGGTATCAGAGCCTAACTAAACTTAAACTAGCTTGGTAGCGAAGTGTATGGAAGTTCGAAACGGAAAAATCGCAAAACCGGAAAATCAAAAACCCTAAGTTTCTGTTGAATTTTTTTGTGCTCTAAAAGTAAAAAGTTTTACTCCTAAAATCGGCTCAGGGTTTTGTGAGAACACCCACCAAAAACGATCCCATGAATCCTTCAAACCGCCGCGGATCCGCGGCCATTGCTATTCTTGTTGCCGCGGATCCGCCGCCGTTTGGGCTCTTCATGTGATCGTGTTTTGTGCAGTGTTCTTCTGGTAGGGTTTTGGGATTTTTCAAATATGTTATTTGTGCCCAGATTTTCCAGAAAAGAAATTTACTTTTGGGGTCCTATAAATCCGTATTTTTTTCGAACTTCGCTACACTTTGGCTATATTGGTTATATCTGTGATGTTTGAATGTATTGAACGTCGGCTAATCGCTATATGTCGATTAGTCGGGGTTATACATATCTGTGATCTGTGTTTGTTGATGGTTTGTGTATATGAATGGATTGGATTGTTGTGGGTGAATAGCCGGGATGGATGTGAGATGAGTGTTGTTTTTCTTTCATTCATTTGTAATATGTAAATTGATGTAATATTATTATTTGTATGGCCGCACAACCCGGTCGGGGTTGTAGCCGTCATTGTATAATTCTTTTTACTGTTTTTGCTACTAGGATAGACCCATGGAGGGGTGCACAAACTACCGGGTACTTGGCGGGTAGTTGCCGCACCCGTAGGGGTCTTGGGTGGGGTTTTGGATATTCACCGCGACCGTGTAATCCGCTTTTCGTTGCAGGCTCGAACGGATTGTGGATTCCTAGTATATCAAATGTATTCATCTGTGATCTGTAATGTCTATCATTGCTTTATATTTAGGCGTTGCTTATGTTTTACAGCCGCGCTAGCCAAGCCCCCGCTCTGTCGTTAGTTAAGTAACCTAACGGGTGATGACGGGACCCCGTGGCGAATGCGAATGGCATAAGCGTACGTCATATTTTGGTTGTTTTCTGCAATGGTAGGATTAAATGATGGGACGCATTAAAAGAACTAATACAAGAATATCACGCATTAAAAGAACTAATGCAAGATAATAAACCAAGTTAAAGTCGTTGGAACACATTCGAAAAACCACTCGGTTCTTTTCAAAACTAACTTTTAAATGCGGAGCTTGAGCCACTCCTTCTAAAAGCTATCTCGTTCCATCGATTATATCAAGTTCACTACGTTCACGGTTTCGCCAAAACCATTCATAGCCCTCCGTCGTTTCGTATGAATATTCAATAGTATTCAAGCAATGTTTGTTGACCTTCGTCAAGGCACAGAGATTGGTAGCTGTTGGGTGTTCATATGTAGCATAGATAGATGCGTTGGTTTGGGACAGTCGTATTTCCTTGTTGACCTTCGTCAAGGGTATATACGGATGGGTTCAAATTAACCTGGAAAATGACGGGCAGAACTTGACATGTGACTTATGATTTGTTGACCTTCGTCAAGGTCATAAGAGCATGGGGCAAAAATCCACATCGGGAGTTTCATAAGTACTGAAACTTGCTAGATTTGCATACCATTTGGAGTGTGGTGATTCTGGTAGGATTCCTTCAGTTTCGTCATGCGATGATATTTGGATCCCGATCCTACTGTGAGTATATGCTACTCCTCGGGAAATTTCTCACTAAACGATCAATGCTATAAACCTAGTAGGTGCCTAGAAAGGTGTTAGCGGGGCTACGCCCCCAGGGAAAAGAGGTTCTTAAATTAAGGAACTTCGCGAAGGCGTTGGAAAACCTCCCTCGAAGTACCGACACTGGCCTGGCTGAACGGTTAAGCAAGTATTGTGCGGTGGGATTGATCCCGACTGATTCTTCCTTTATGGTTTGAGGAGGGATTCGAGAGACAGTGGGAGCCATCCTGTTTAGACAAATTAAAAACCACTCTAAACTTGCAAGAGCATCATGCTAAAGTGTTTCTTCTCTCTCCCCCTGCAGCGACCAAATCGAAATGACTGGACTTAAGTTACTTCTAGATAAAAACATACTGACAGGGCCAAACTACAAAGATTGGCTCAGGAATGTCAAAATGGCAATCACTTACGACAAGCTGGGGTATCTTCTTACCACCAAAGCTCCCCCCATCCCAGGTCCCACCTCCAGCGTCGCGGATAAGGAAATCCGTAAGACTTGGGAGATTGATTGCGCAAAGGCCAGGTGCCTCGTGCTTGCCTCTATGGACAACGAACATCAGAGGAGGCACGAGAATATGGTCTTAGAATCCATATTTCTTCATACAAAAGAACTGAATGGAGAGCAGTCTCGTATCGCAAGATACGAAGTGTCGAAGAAGTTATTTTCGGCAAAGTTGGCCGTCGGATCATCGGTAGCGGACCACGTGCTTAAGATGGTTGGCTACATTGAGGAGCTCACGGAACTTGGGACCACGTTGGAAAGCGAACTCTATACGGATTTAATTCTCCAGTCCCTTCCATCCACTTACGCCCAGTTTATACTGAACTTCAACTTACAAGAAAAAGAAGTTGAACTTTCAGAACTCCTCAACTTGCTGAGGAGCGCAGAGGGCACCCTACAGAAAGGTAGGGAAACACCCGCTTTGTTTGTAGGAGGATCTTCTTCTTCTAGGTCCAAGGCGATAGCCAAGGGAAAGAGGAAGAAAGCCCCCGCCAAACCAAGGGGCGGTGTTAGTAAAGTGGGTACGAAGGGAAAAGAAATGGCAACAAAGATTGTGGGGAAGCTTGTGGGAAAGGAAGAATGCTTCTATTGTCATAAGAGTGGACACTGGAAGAAAGATTGCAGGGCTTGGAAGGCCAGGACACAGGAACTGAAGCATGTTGCGGCTTCAGCTTCAGGTGTGTATGTTATTGAAAACTGTCTTTCTATAAACTCTACTTCCTGGGTATTGGATACCGGATCAGGATCTCATATCTGTAATTCTTTGCAGGCGTTGAGAAACCGTAGGGTTTTGAAGGCAGGTGACATGACCCTCAGAGTTGCAAACGGAGCTAGCATGGATGCTAAAGCCGTGGGGGACTATCACCTGGGAATGTCAGATGGACATGTTTTGGTTTTGCGTAATTGCTTTTTTGTACCCAATGCAACTTGTAATATCATTTCTGTATCTTTGGTTTCTAAAGAAGGTTATGAATTTGCGTTTGTAAGTAATATTGTAAACATTCACCTTAATCAAGTTCTGATTAGGTCAGGTATACTGAGCAATGGTATATACGTATTAAACAAACCACAGATTTTCAATGTCCAGAATAGACACAAAAGAAAGTCTCCAGATATCAATCAGGCTTTCTTATGGCATTGTAGACTGGGTCACATCAATGAGACACGGTTGACTAAGTTACATAAAGAAGGATACTTGGATCTGTTCGAGTATCAGTCTTATGCCACTTATGAATCTTGTCTCATGGGAAAGATGACAAAGACTCCGTTCACTGGATACGGAGAAAGAGCGAGCGAGCTCTTGGGACTCATACACAGTGACGTGTGTGGTCCAATGTCTACACATCCGCGAAGCGGTTATTCATACTTCATTACTTTCACAAACGATTTCTCTAGGTATGGACAAGTCTTCTTAATGAAGCACAAATCCGAGGCCTTTGAGAAATTTCGGGATTACAAGAATGAAGTTGAAAAACAAACAGGCAAAAGTATTAAGATTCTAAGATCGGATCGAGGTGGTGAATACTTGAGTGCCGAGTTCCTGGACTATTTAAAAGAGAATGGAATTCTCTCTCAGCGTACTCCTCCATACACTCCGCAACATAACGGTGTATCAGAAAGAAGGAATCGAACCCTATTGGATATGGTTCGTTCCATGATGAGTAAGGCTGAGTTACCGCGATCTTTCTGGGGCTATGCACTAGAAGCAGCTGCATATCTCTTGAACAAGGCTCCCACCAAGACTGTGCCTACCACTCCATATCAGATATGGAGTGGGAAGAAACCCTGTCTTAAGTACCTTAAGATATGGGGATGTCCAGCTTTTGTAAAAAAGAAGCATGCGGACAAGCTCGAGGCACGTTCAGTAAAGTGTAAGTTTGTGGGATACTCAAAGAACTCCAGGGGGTATCTGTTCTATTCCGCTGAGGAACAAAAGGTTCTTGTTTCTCAACATGCCCGCTTCTTGGAAACTGAGTTTTTGGAAACCCAGATAAGTGGGAACGCAATAGAACTGGAAGAAATTCCAGAACCACAAGCTATTACTGAAAGCTTGGAAGAGCCAGTAAGTTCAAAAGAACAGGACATTCCTACGCCGCTCCGCAGGAGTAGTAGGCAGTCTCATCCGCCCGAGAGATACTACGGTTTTCTCATAGACGGGGATAGAGAGGATTGCATCATAGATTATGATGAGCCTACTATCTTCCAGCAGGTCGTTCAGAGCGTTGACTCGGTAAAATGGCTGGATGCAATGCGGACCGAAATGGAGTCCATGTACACCAACAAAGTATGGACGTTGGACATTGCTCCAGACGGGGTAAAACCCGTAGGATGCAAGTGGATCTTCAAAAGGAAGATTGGTGTAGATGGACAGGTTGAGACCTATAAAGCTAGACTTGTAGCAAAGGGTTTCCGTCAAAGACCTGGCTTGGACTATGACGAAACCTTTTCTCCAGTGGCTATGCTGAAATCCATTCGGATCCTTCTTGCCATTGCTGCCTTCCACGATTATGAGATTTGGCAGATGGACGTAAAAACCGCTTTTCTAAATGGAAATTTAGAGGAGTGTGTCTATATGGATCAGCCAGAGGGTTTCATTCAGAGTGGGAGCAGCGGAAAGGTGTGCAAGTTGCTTAAGTCCAACTATGGACTAAAGCAGGCATCGCGGAGTTGGAACATCTGTTTTGATGAGACGGTCAAGGAATTTGGCTTTATCAAAAATCCAGATGAACCATGCATCTATAGTAGATTTGTAGCGAGAACTGTAGTATTCCTCGTTTTATACGTGGATGACATTCTCTTAATAGGAAATGACATTCCTATGCTACAATCTGTCAAGGGATTCTTGTCACACAGGTTCTCCATGAAAGACCTGGGTGATGCCTCTTACATCCTGGGGACCCGGATCCATCGTGATAGATCCAAGAGGATATTAGGACTTTCACAGTCCAGGTACATCGACACTATACTGAAGAGATTCAGTATGGAAGATTCCAAGCGCAGTAACCTACCGGCTTGTCACGGGATCACCCTCTCTAAAGAGATGTCTCCCAAGACTGATTTGGAGAGGGATCGCATGTCTATTATACCCTACGCTTCTGCGGTAGGCTCTATAATGTATGCGATGTTGTGTACCAGACCAGATGTAGCTTATGCACTGAGTGCAGTAAGCCGGTATCAGTCAAACCCTGGGGAGAAACACTGGATAGCAGTAAAGAACATTCTCAAGTACCTGAGAAGGACTAAGGAGATGTTCTTTGTGTATGGCGGAAAAGACCTCCAGATCGAGGCCTTTGCTGACTCCAGCTTCCAGAGTGACAAGGATGATTCCAAGTCCATGTCGGGTTTTGTCTTTACCCTCAATGGAGGGGCGGTGTGTTGGAAGAGTTCCAAATAGGAAACCGTTGCAGACTCGACGATGGAAGCGGAATACATCGCTGCATCTGATGCCGCAAAAGAAGTTGTCTGGATGAGGAAGTTCTTGAAAGAACTTCAGGTGGTTCCGTCCATTGTTGAGCCAATACCTCTGTATTGCGACAACAACGGGGCTATAGCTTTAGCGAAGGAACCCAGGTCCCATCAGAGATCCAGGCACATCTTGAGGCGGTATCACCTGATCAGGGAGATCGTGGATCGCAAGGAGATCGAGGTTCGGAGGGTTGCTTCAGAAGAAAACACTGCAGATCCATTCACCAAGGCCCTACCCCAGACTCAGTTCGAGCGGCTGATCGAGATGATAGGTCTTCGATACGCCAGTACATGGCCTTAGTGCAAGTGGGAGATTGTTAGTGTATATGCCCTAGAGGCCATTACTGTATCATACTAGTTTGTATATTATTTAATGGAAGCTTGGGATATTCACCATGTATAAACAATCTTGCTCAATATAGTAGTATGCTACTTGGTTTGTTTCTACTTCAATGTGTACATGTGTTTATTTTTGTATATCACCTATACACATTAGTGGAGCCCTTATGATCTTTGCTTGATTACCAGCATTGTGATGGCAGTCACACTAGTGGGGGCTGAGTAATCTATAAGCACATCCTTATACAGGTCCCTAGTCGCAGGACTATCGAGACAGGGCATCGATACTCCGGAGTAGACTAGCGTATGCGCTTCTCATCCCAGTGTGGGAGATGGTCTGTCCCACAGCCATCAGTACGTCATACTGGAGATAGTATACGGGTGCTCGTTGGGTTACGAGTACACTGGACAGGACTCGTCGGGAACTGACAGGTTGGTATTATACCTATCGTCAGTTATCAGTTCCCAGGTGACATGAGTACAGCTTAGTCCGCTGACTTGACATTGGCACTTCGCCTCGAGTGTGTTCCCACTGCACTTTGATCACTACCCTACCACGGCTCAAAAGAGTCGTGCAAACAGGTAGTAGTTGGGTGCAGTCCCGAAGCACTTGGAGGCAGTGACGGTTAGATAGGATTCGTCTCTCCCGGTATTGGGGGTCGACATCGCGCTGTGTCTAGGAGAGCCATTACACGAGTAGTCCCTGGCCAGGGCAAGCGAGATATACTGGTAGGCTTCCAGTGTTATCTCAGGGTGTTTTAGGCTTCACTCCGACATGACTTGTACCGCTATTAGGGGACTGACGTTTACCGCCCCTAGGCCTGACATGCGATGTATCAGACGAACAGACCGGACTGTACAGAGAATGTCACATTCAGACTCAGTAAGAGTTCAGATGGGTTTTACCTCGTCAGTCTTCTTATCGGCATCTACCTGGGGACCGTTACGCACAGCTAGTGCCGCTTGCGGTCTGTGGTTAAACCCACTGCCAGCGTAGTGTCGAGTCTTTAGAGTCCCACACAGAGGGCTATTCGCCTCTGGGCAAAACTGAGTAGAGGTCGCATGGTTTTGCGGCAGGGTTCGTTCTCATCCGCGCACTTGTGCACGTTTGGAGTCCGGACGGTTTATACTAGCAGGCTCTGGTTTGAGCCAGATACTGGTATATGTTTTGGGGTTGCTTTTATCTCTCAGTATTCTTATTCCTCGGAACGAGAATGCAGGTGTGTATGCACAATTGTTAGAGGCGGAGGAAGAGGTTTTTCATTAGGGTTTCGGAACGGGTGCGTATGCACAGTTGACAGTCGTCTTTTTCCAAACCCTAATGGATTTATGAAATATAAATTAATAATAGTAATTAAATGAAATTGTGTCATGGTTGATTTTGTTGACTTGTTGACCATGGTTGACTTGTTGACCATGGTTGAATGTTTGACCATCATCATTGCTTTGCAAGGATACTCCTTGATTCTAGCTTACATTCATTTAATGAAGTGATGATAGTGGTCATTCCAAATACAACCATCAACTATTTCATTTTGAATTATTATTATTAATTAGATATATCTTTTTCCTTTTGTTATGGTTGCAAGAGAAAAAAGAGCTCATTTCTATCATATTGATTCTCTCTCTTCACTTCATCTTCTTCTTCCTCAAGCTCAAGGAGAATCCTTCTCATGTGTTGAGAATCCTTCTCCTTAAAAAGAAAACACCCCATAGATACTCTCTACTCTCTCTAGGGTTCAAGGTTTAGCAAGCCGGAGATCCTAGTTCACTCTAAGTTCGAGAAAGAGCCCGAAGGTTGAACCCTCAGGTGGATCCATCTTTGACGGAAGAAGGCTACGAGGAAAGAACCATCAACCTCTACTATGTTTCAAGAAGAAAGAGTTCAAGTTAGGTATAACCACTTTGCCGAGTAGTTAACTCTCCTTTGCATGTTTGCTAGTTTAGTTTAGACACGATCCCGACCTTGTTTTGTCCATGTTGCCCCATGCGCTAAAAATTTGATTTTTATACCGTTTCCGCCTCCCCGTTAGAACCGGGGGTCGCAACGTGGACATCAGCCAAGACAAAGAGGATGCTAAACGATCTTCAGACATGTCCAGCGATCAAGTGGAAGAATCCGTTGGAACAGCAGGTCATTGAAGGGATGTTGAAGCCACGTCCAACTCCAAAGATCGATGGTGGCGGTTCAAGCACTTGCAGCCAGCCGTCAAAATCTTCGAAAAAGAAGAAGAAGAAATCTAAGAAGCCCGTGAAGCCTGGCGGCAAACGCACGGACTTACAAAAGCAAATTGACGCGTTGGAAGAATACAACCAAAAGGCGCGGACTCCCATTACGCTCCAAGAATTCCTCAACCACGTCTTTCAAGAGGAAGGTGAGGGAGAAAGTTCGTCAGATGAAGCTGAAGAATGCGTGGCGAGCTGTCATATGATTTCCCATTCGAACGATGAGGAGACCCCTTGTGCTGAAACGCTGGGGGCAGATTCTGAACCAAAAGTTCTGGGGCCATCAGATGAAGTAATTAACGCATTCCTTAATGAGGCTCGGTTGAAAAGTAAAGCTGATCGGGAGCGCGGGGCGGTTATATTTGAAAGGGCCAAGCGCCAGCGACTTGATGAAGGAGCTGAGACGATCCCGTTGGAGCTGAACATCTCCGCTACCAACAAAAGCCAATTCAAGATAAAAAAGAAGTTTGCTAAGGCCATGTCAATGGGTATGAAGCTACCATCCTCCGCAGAAGAAATTACCGGTGAAGCGAAAATGCACCCGTCTTATTGCTTGTATCATCAAAAGATTTCGCACCCCACTCAAGAGTGCAAAGCTTTCGATAGATGGTGGCAAGGATACGTTGCTCACCGACAACACTTTAAGCGGGAAAAGCGTAAAGCTCGCCGAGAGCAAAGAAATATGACCGAAAGGCTTAAAAGAACTGCTGGCGATTGTCGCGTGGTTAACACCGGTGGATCACAAGTGCCTACATTCGGGAGTGATTCTGATGAAGAACTAGAACTTGCCCCTCTCTTCAAAGAGTCCGCTTCGAGAACAGAAGAAGAACCAAAGGTTTGCGAAAATATCCGGCAATGTAATCGCACGCTGCCCGAAAAGAACCTCGGACCCTTGAACAGAAAAGATAAAGGGAAAGAAAAGGTCTCTGAAGATATCATCTTTGATGACCAAGTGGTGGAAGAGCTAGCTGCCAAAGACCCACCAAAGAAGAATAAGGTGGATTACAACGTCTTAGCACATCTGAGGAAGCTGCCCTCACAGCTCAGCATTCTTGACGCCCTTTTGCTATCAAAAGAGGCGAGAGATTCGTTGATTAAGGCGCTCCAAGACCCGGAACAATTCCAAGCATGCCTGGCCGAGGAAAAGATGAAGGATGAATTAGAGGAAGTGCACACGGCTGATGTTACTTTTGGCGATGAAGACCTTCTACTTGGGACGTGCGAACACAATCGCCCTCTCTATGTCTCGGGATACTGCCATGATATAAAGATAGGCAAAATCCTGATCGATAACGGGTCGTCTGTTAACCTACTCAACGTGCGAGTGTTGAAGGAAATCTGCATGAGCGTCCAGCTCCTTGCTCGGGACAAGTTCACCATCTCCGGGTTTGACTCCCAATCGTCAAAGACTCTTGGATCTGTGATACTGACACTACGCTTCGGGCTACTCGTCACGGACATTAAGTTCTACGTCATAGACGCCAAGACATGCTACAACGCTTTGCTCGGCCGACCATGGTTACAAGAGTACAACATCATCCCTTCTACATAACATCAGTGTATGAAGTATTTTAAGGATGGTTTCGAGTATACCGTGACGGGAGAACTGAACCCGTTCTCTGTGAACGAGGTCCGCAAATACGAAGATGCCAAATACTTCTTGCCGGATTTCGAAGACACGGAGAAGTGTCACAAGCCGGAGAATAAAACTAATGCCACCATCCCTGTCTTCGGCAGTGACACCGAGGAAGAAGAGGAGATAGTGTATTCGGGTCCGCCCCAACATAACAAGCCAGGACCGTCCACTCCTACATTGGTCTTTGGTAGCGATTCGGAGGACGAGGTCTATGTTGTATTCTCTGCTCGACCTTCAATACAAGCTTCCGCTGATGAAGAGCAAAGTCTGCAAGTCGCCATGGTGCCGCCTAAACATCATAAAGAACTGGACGCACTTAATATCTACAGTGTAGAAGAGCTGCGGACATTCTATATCCCTCCCAGGCGAGAAAACGAGAAAGCAATTCTGTTTTACCGCTCTGAAGAAACCAAGGTGAAAAAAGAAATCTGGCATGGCGCAGATCCTGCGCTCGACAGGCTTCAGCCTATCCGTCTTCCCAGATATTATACAGAGGGTTTGAAGAAGCTGCTGAAATGCCAGGGGATATCCTTCAAACAGACCGTTAGAGAGGCCAAATTCTATGACAGGGTGTAACCCTTCGAAAATCGTTTAGGCAGTTTTTCGGTAATCGGCTAATTTTTCGGCTTTTTCCGTAAAAAGTCAAAATTGATATTTTTTATTGTAGACCTAATTATACAAAATTTAGATAAGATATTACTATAATTTTTTCACTAAAATGTCACTTATAATTATCTAGTTAAATAAAAAAAAATTCGTAATTAATTATTTTTTTTATTATTTTAAGCCTTTTTAAATACATTAAATTAGTGATAAATACAAATTTAATTAGGTAAATTTCATAATTAGGAGTCTTTATAAGATAAAATATGCTGTTAATAAAATTATATCATGACTTGCAAACTTTTGGTATTAGGGTGGGAAATTTAATGGAAAAATGGTTTAAAATGGGTTTTTTTGTAAAAAGTTGGTGTAACATTCATTAATTGACCTTTGAAGAAGCTTTTTGTGTAGAATTTTCCACACAATTCTCTCTCACTCTCCTCCTCTACCTCCAGGCCGAGCTCAACTGCTGGAAACCCCTCATTTTCCCCATTTTCTTGCTTCAAATTTCCATTAAAAATCCACCGAAATCCACAAAAATTCACAATTTCTTCACAAAATTGAAACCTAAATCCTATTCCACCTCTTTCCAAACCCTAAGTTGTTTAAAACAAGGAGAAAGAAGACATCTATGGTGGCTAAGTGAAAGAGGATCAACACTTGGGAGGTATAATTTTAATCTAGTTGTTAAATTTGTAGTTTAAATAAGCTATTTTAGAAGTTTAAAGTGTCAATTTCATTGCCATGGTTTGTTTTAAAAATTCAAGAATAGGATTGGTGTTGTAATTAGGGTTTGAAATATGATAAGTGTGTTTAAGTTAGTGTTTTGGCCATCTAGTGGGTTAGATCGAACGTTTATGCGTTGTTGCGATCGCTAAATCGTTAATTCGCGAGGTTTGCATCGAAATTTGTCCGTGAATGCTTACTAGGTTTTCTACGAAATTAGGAAGCGATTTATTTGCGATATCATGATGATATTATTAGCATCTAATATGACTTGTAGGGTATGGGAATGCGTAGTTTTGTCTAGTTGGGTTTTAGCTTTGGCGGTTGCACCGAAATGACGATTCTAGTTAAAAATTAGCGATTTTCGTGCGTTTTCCCGCGCACCGAGTGTATGCTATGTTTAATTCGAGAGCGTCGATAATTGTATATTGTGACTTACATCGTTTTAGGTTTTTTAATCTTATGCATGGTGTTGTACAAATATAGGATCGGTCGGGGAAACATCGGACACGGCACGTAAAGACAAGGCGGTGGTCGGATCGGATTAGCGGGGATTTCAGGTGAGTAGATGTATTCATCTATGGGGGAATCGTCTGGATGGCGCGAGGCGCCCCCTAGTTAGGATTACCTTATTTCTTGCATGATTTGTATTGTTAGTTAGCTTACACCTTCATTTACATTATATACCCTTATAGCTAATAGTATGCTAGATTGCATGGATATTCATATACACATATGCGATATCACTTCGTAGGACACGAACACCATTACCATTGGCATCAGTTGCATGCGCACTATTCATGTGACACACACGCCTTTGGTAATTTCCATGCCACGTGCACTATAGAACCTGTTTAACCTAGTATCGCCACTTGCATTCATACATGATATATGAAATTGCATAGCATGTATATACCTCGCATCATCATCATATTTACATAGATTTCTAGCCAAAATTCACATCGCATACCTTGTTATCATAGACATTTATCATATATAACATGTGAACATTATGATTTTCTTGAGGATTTCAGTATTGCTGCGATTTCTGGATTTTTGGGGAAAACCGCAAGAATTTAACAAAAGCTTATATTTATCTTTTTTTTAAAACAAAGTTGCGGTTTTCTCGTGATGTATGTGTCGTCCACCATGAGTTTTCATGTTTTCTGTTGGATTTCGAGACCCGATTCGAGGAGTGGATGAACCGTCTCGGGTACATGGTGGGCCCGGTATGGTACCCCGGGGCAAGAAGATTGAGTTGTAGACGATGAGCCTGGCAGGGGAAGACTACCTACCGGTGATGTCTGGCGCGGCGGATATCCGGAGGATACCGACCGTTGTCGTGAGATTTATGTTATGGGCCGATCCGGACTGACGGAGCCCGATATTTGAGACATTGATACAGTGAGATATTGAGACAGATATGATTTCATATTTGGTGTCGATACTTGACACGGGTTTTTAGATGATTTCTTGATGTTATTTAGCTATTATACAAATATTCCTTTTCTAAAATTAAGAATACAGTACCCTTAGCATTTAAAACACTTAAAGATTTAGTAATGACATTGCGTACATGTGCATGCATACTAGAGGTATTATATCACATCTGGACATACATGTTGTGACGCATTACGTGCATTCTTACGATTGCCTTACTAGATGTTATATTCTACTCACGAGCTGGCAACTCACCCCCGTTGTGCCACAGTGTCTTGCAGGTCGGACCCGTCATCCTTGTAGCGGCGGGCTATCTTATCATCAGCTTCTTTTGCTCAGACTCGCGACATCGTCCGTAGGTGGGTTGCGAGCACACTTTATTTCTTTTGCTTTATCATTGTATCTAGTATTCTCCATCTACCACTTTATATTGTATATGCGACCTAGTGATGAGACTGAGAGATTTGTATATTTGTGGTTTCTTTTGGGTCGAGCTCACTTGAGCCGACGTGTGTTTTCTGGTATTTTGCATTTCTTTTATGCTCTTTTTCTTGATATTACTATTATATTGCATGTGGTTGTGATCCGCCTTGGGCGAAGAGCTAGCTCCCGCTTGGGGATGCCATTTTATGGTTACAGGTTTATTATCTTGTCGTACCCATTTTGGGGGATAGAAAATACAGGGGAGAATCTGCCGAAATTTTCAGAAATTTATGATGTTTTTAAAAAGGGATTCTTTGCAACTTAATTGATTTGAAAAATCGTTTTCATTAAAGGTTTTCCTTCACTCTCTTTTGATTTTGGTTTAGATTCTTCTGGGCTTTGGCTGACTTAGGTTACGGTACGCCTTTAGACGTCTCGTAATCTAAGTGCCAGTCGCGTTCTGTACTTTCGGGTCGTGACAAAGTTGGTATCAGAGCGTAGGTTTTACCTTTCTGAGTGTAGGACGACCTTGGTAGATGGAGTAGGTGATTTAAGCAGAGTGGCATAGCGTGGGTATGATCCGCGGCATACTTACGATACGGTACTCCGCCTAAGTGATCTTAGGACATAATTGCTTGTATTTCCTTTCTTGATTCCTTGCATTCCTTGATCCAATTGCGATGTTCTTATCAGTCATGTTTCTTATTCCAGTTTTGATGCCGCCAAAGACTACGAGAGCTCAGCGGGCTGCCGCTAGGGATGAGATTCGGGCGGGCCCGTCTGAGGCGAGGATCGAGCGGGAGGATACGCCTACCCCTCAGGGTCATACTGATCCGCCTTATCCTGACCGTATTGCCAGATTAGAGGCCGGCATGCAAGAGTTGCGGCAGATGATGGGATCTTTAGTTGAGTCCAGCCGGACACAGAGATCCGAGGATGTTCCTTCCACCGCACAGACCACGATCGTACCTGCTGCACAGATGGTCACTCCTGCTGCTACTACGGAGACTATCCCTGTTTCACTACAGGAGTTCATGAGATTGAGACCTCCAGCTTTTACCGGTACAGATGCGACAGAGGACCTACAGGCATTTCTTGATAGGATGGCTTGGATTTGCCGTTCGTTAAGGTGTTCTGATGATAGATTGGTGGAGTTTGCGAGTTTTCGTCTGGAAGGTCTTGCCCAGACATGGTACGATTCAGTAGAGAGAGGCTGAGCTGCAGGTCTGCCTTCTATGACCTGGGATGAGTTTACAGCTGTATTTCTTGCCCGTTTTCTTCCGGAGAGTGTCCGAGATGCTCGAGCCCGTAGTTTTGAGTCTTTGCGCAAGACTCCTGGGATGACGGTGTCGGAGTATGATATACAGTTTACCCAGTTGTCTCGATATGCTCCGTACCTAGTCGACACAGAAGAGAAGAGAATAAAGAGGTTCGTGCGAGGGCTTGATACACAGCTATTCCTTGCCATCGGCACCCAGCACTTTGATACATACGCAGCCGCGATGGATGCAGCCTTACTTTTGGAGGAGCGTATTTCTGAGACTCCGGTCGTTTCTGGGCCGAAGAGGATCCGTACTGATACGCCAGCTCAGCGGCAGATGGGCAGACATCATGATAGATTATTTCCGGGAGATGGTGGAGGTAGAGGATTGAGACGAGGTCAGTTATTTGGTTCATATCCACAGACCCAGCAGTCGACTCCAGGATGTTTTCGGTGTGGGAGTCAGTACCACCGTGTCAGAGACTGTACCATGGGATGCCAGGGCACGGCGACAGTCCCACATGTGACTTTACCACCCTCACCACCTTCGCAGAGAGCTTTACTTCCTACTCCTGATGATGCTTCACGCCAGCCAGATGCTTCTAGAGGCCGTGGGCGTGGCGGTCCGGTTCAGAGAGGACGAGGCGACAGGGGCAGAGGCAGAGGCCGAGGTAGAGGCAGAGGACAGCCAGCTATTAGTGGTGGACAGGCCCGAGTGTTCGCATTGACTCCTCAGGATGCACAGGCATCCAATGCCGTCGTGACAGGTACTCTGCCAGTATGTTCTTTTGATGCACGGGTATTATTTGATCCAGGCTCTACACATTCCTATGTATCCACGTACTTTGCACCGAGGTTGGGCCGAGAGTCTTCTCCGTTAGATCAGCCACTTGTCGTTATTACCCCGGTAGGCGAGTCTTTTGTTGCCCGTTTTGTGTACCGATCGTGTTCCGTTCGTATCGGGGAGAGAGATTCTTCAGTTGATTTGATTCTCCTCGATATGCTTGACTTTGACGTTCTTCTTGGTATACACTGGCTAGCCACCTGTTATGCATCCGTGGACTGCCGTGAAAAGGCAGTCAGATTCAGTTTTCCTGGTGAGCCAGTTCTTATTATTCAGGGAGATCGTAGTGCTACCCTTCCCAGCTTGATTTCTTCTCTTCGCGCTGGTCAGCTCTTAAGGAAAGGGTGTCAGGGATTCTTAGCCTATATTTGTGATACTAGCTCCACAGAGGTTCCGTTGGACCAGGTCCCTATTGTGAGAGAGTTTCCTGATGTATTTCCTGACGAGCTTCCTGGTCTGCCACCACAGCGCGAGATTGAGTTCTGTATTGACTTGATCCCCGACACGGGGCCTATTTCTATACTTCCTTATCGGATGGCCCCGGCGGAGCTGAGAGAGCTAAAGGATCAGTTACAGGACTTGCTGGACAAAGGGCTTATCCGACCGAGTGTGTTCCCTTGGGGTGCTCCCCTCCTGTTTGTTAAGAAGAAGGACGGAAGTATGCGTTTATGCATTGATTATCGTCAGCTGAACCGGGTTACTGTGCGGAACAGATATCCCCTACCCCGCATTGATGACTTATTTGATCAGCTCCAGGGTGCAGGTTTTTTTCTCGAAGGTTGATTTACGATCAGGTTATCACCAGTTACGGGTTCGGAAGGAGGATATTCCGAAGACCGCTTTCCGTACTCGTTATGGTCATTATGAGTTCTTGGTGATGTCGTTCGGGCTCACCAATGCCCCGGCAGCATTTATGGATTTGATGAACCGCGTATTCAGGCCGTATCTCGATCAGTTCATCATTGTGTTCATTGACGACATCTTGGTTTATTCTCGGAGCCGGGAGGAGCATGAGCAGCACTTACGTATCACATTGCAGACTTTGAGGGAGCATCAGCTGTTCGCCAAATTCTCCAAGTGCGCATTCTGGTTAGACAGTGTTGACTTCTTGGGTCATGTGGTGACGAGAGATGGTATTTGTGTGGACCCGAAGAACATCGAGGCAGTTCAGCGTTGGCCTAGACCAGTATCAGTTACAGAGGTTCCCAGCTTTCTAGGTCTGGCCGGCTACTATCGACGTTTCGTCCAGGATTTCTCCCGCATTGCTGCACCGTTGACCGGGTTGACCCGGAAGGGGGTTCCTTTTGATTGGACCCAGGCATGTGATGATAGCTTCCAGCAGTTGAAGACTCGTCTGACTACTGCACCAGTGTTAGCATTGCCTTCAGGATCAGGCGGGTTCGTGGTATATTGTGATGCTTCTAGAGTGGGGCTGGGATGTGTATTGATGCAGCACGACAGAGTTATTGCGTATGCTTCTCGGCAGCTGAGGAAACACGAACAGAACTACCCCACCCATGATTTAGAGATGGCTGCAGTGGTATTTGCACTTAAGATCTGGAGACATTACCTATACGGTGAGTCGTGCCAGATATTCACTGACCATAAGAGTTTGAAGTATATTTTCCAGCAGCGAGATCTGAACCTGAGACAGCGCCGTTGGATGGAGCTGGTGAAGGATTATGACTGCGAGATTCTATACCATCCGGGCAAGGCGAATGTGGTGGCAGATGCTCTGAGAAGGAGGCCCGGAGGTAGCTTATCTTGTTTGAGCGCAGTACAGATGCAGTCGACGGCGGATTGGCAGGTTTTATGTGATAGCAGAGTGCAGTTCAAGTTTACTCCTACAGGGGGACAGCTAGCCCATTTCAGAGCACGCCCACAGTTACTTGACCGTATCCGCGAGGCACAGTCCGGCGATGCCCGTATCTTAGAGATTATTGAGCAGATTCGGCAGGGCAGAGTTTCTGAGTTCGTGATTGATGATCAGGGGATACTTCGATTTGGGACTCGACTGTGTGTGCCAGATTCAGAGGGACTGAGGCGTGATATTCTCGAAGAGGCACATAGATCAGTATACAGCGTGCATCCAGGTTCCACCAAGATGTACCGTGATTTGAGAGAGGTTTACTGGTGGGACGGGATGAAAAAGGATATTACAGACTTTGTGTCGAGATGCCTGACTTGTCAGCAAGTCAAGGCCGAGCACCAGAGGCCAGCCGGCGAGTTACAGCCTTTGCCCATCCCTGAGTGGAAGTGGGAGCAGGTCTCCATGGACTTCGTTATGGGTCTACCCAGGACCAGTCGAGGGTACGACTCTATTTGGGTGATTGTGGATCGACTGACGAAAGCGGATCACTTCCTGCCAGTGAAGACCACTTTTGGATTTTCTCAGTACGCCCAGGTTTATATTGATGAGATAGTGCGACTGCATGGTGTTCCGACTTGCATCGTGTCCGACCGTGGCACCCAGTTTACCAGCCGATTATGGCAGAAACTCCAGGAAGCTTTGGGCACCCGATTGAGTTTTAGCACAGCCTTTCATCCGCAGACTGAAGGTCAGTCGGAGCGTACTATTCAGACTCTTGAGGACTTGCTCAGAGCTTGTGTTTTAGATTTCGGTGGTAGCTGGGATCGTCATTTGCCTTTGATCGAGTTTTCCTACAATAATAGCTTCCAGGAGACGATTCAGATGGCACCTTTCGAGGCTTTATATGGGAGGAGATGTCGATGGCCTGTATGTTGGACAGAGCTCGGGGAGAGCAGTATTTTAGGGCCGCAGATTGTACAGGAGACGACCGAGAAGATACAGTTGATTCAGGACAGGATGAGAGCGGCACAGAGCAGGCAGAAATCATATGCTGACAGGCGCCGTCGCCGACTCGAGTTCGCTGTTGGCGATCATGTTTTCCTGAAGGTCTCTCCGATGAAAGGTGTGATGAGATTTGGGCGGAAAGGGAAGCTGAGTCCTAGATATGTTGGTCCTTTCGAGATCCTAGAGCGTGTTGGTCCAGTCGCTTATCGGTTAGCTCTTCCGCCTAGCTTCCCCGATGTTCACCCCGTATTCCATGTCTCGATGCTCCGCAAGTACCTTCATGATCCTTCCCAGGCGATTCAGCACCAGACGATCCAGCTAGAGCGTGATCTTTCTTTCACCGAGCAGCCGGTGGTCATCTTGGATCGGCAGGTGAAGAAATTGAGGTCGAAGGTCATACCGTCTGTCAAGGTCCTTTGGCGTGGCCCGAACAGCGAGGAGGTCACCTGGGAGACCGAGGTCGAGATGAGGAAGAGATATCCCCATCTTTTTAAAGGCACGCGTAGTTAAATTCTAAATTCGGGGACCGAATTTCTTTAAGGGGGGAAGATTGTAACCCTTCGAAAATGTTTAGGCAGTTTTTCGGTAATCGGCTAATTTTTCGGCTTTTTCCGTAAAAAGTCAAAATTGATATTTTTCATTGTAGACCTAATTATACAAAATTTAGATAAGATATTACTATAATTTTTTCACTAAAATGTCACTTATAATTATCTAGTTAAATAAAAAAAAATTCGTAATTAATTATTTTTTTTATTATTTTAAGCCTTTTTAAATACATTAAATTAGTGATAAATACAAATTTAATTAGGTAAATTTCATAATTAGGAGTCTTTATAAGATAAAATATGCTGTTAATAAAATTATATCATGACTTGCAAACTTTTGGTATTAGGGTGGGAAATTTAATGGAAAAATGGTTTAAAATGGGTTTTTTTGTAAAAAGTTGATGTAACATTCATTAATTGACCTTTGAAGAAGCTTTTTGTGTAGAATTTTCCACACAATTCTCTCTCACTCTCCTCCTCTACCTCCAGGCCAAGCTCACCTGCTGGAAACCCCTCATTTTCCCCATTTTCTTGCTTCAAATTTCCATTAAAAATCCACCGAAATCCACAAAAATTCACAATTTCTTCACAAAATTGAAACCTAAATCCTATTCCACCTCTTTCCAAACCCTAAGTTGTTTAAAAAAAGGAGAAATAAGACATCTATGGTGGCTAAGTGAAAGAGGATCAACACTTGGGAGGTATAATTTTAATCTAGTTGTTAAATTTGTAGTTTAAATAAGCTATTTTAGAAGTTTAAAGTGTCAATTTCATTGCAATGGTTTGTTTTAAAAATTCAAGAATAGGATTGGTGTTGTAATTAGGGTTTGAAATATGATAAGTGTGTTTAAGTTAGTGTTTTGGCCATCTAGTGGGTTAGATCGAACGTTTATGCGCTGTTGCGATCGCTAAATCGTTAATTCGCGAGGTTTGCATCGAAATTTGTCCGTGAATGCTTACTAGGTTTTCTACGAAATTAGGAAGCGATTTATTTGCGATATCATGATGATATTATTAGCATCTAATATGACTTGTAGGGTATGCGAATGCGTAGTTTTGTCTAGTTGGGTTTTAGCTTTGGCGGTTGCACCGAAATGACGATTCTAGTTAAAGATTAGCGATTTTCGTGCGTTTTCCCGCGCACCGAGTGTATGCTATGTTTAATTCGAGAGCGTCGATAATTTTATATTGTGACTTACATCGTTTTAGGTTTTGTAATCTTATGCATGGTGTTGTACAAATATAGGATCGGTCGGGGAAACATCGGACACGGCACGTAAAGGCAAGGCGGTGGTCGGATCGGATTAGCGGGGATTTCAGGTGAGTAGATGTATTCATCTATTGGGGAATTGTCTGGATGGCGCGAGGTGCCCCCTAGTTAGGATTGCCTTATTTCTTGCATGATTTGTATTGTTAGTTAGCTTACACCTTCATTTACATTGTATACCCTTATAGCTAATAGTATGCTAGATTGCATGGATATTCATATACACATATGCGATATCACTTCGTAGGACACGAACACCATTACCATTGGCATCAGTTGCATGCGCACTATTCATGTGACACACACGCCTTCGGTAATTGCTATGCCACGTGCACTATAGAACCTGTTTAACCTAGTATCGCCACTTGCATTCATACATGATATATGAAATTGCATAGCATGTATATACCTCGCATCATCATCATATTTACATAGATTTCTAGCCAAAATTCACATCGCATACCTTGTTATCATAGACATTTATCATATATAACATGTGAACATTATGATTTTCTTGAGGATTTCAGTATTACTGCGATTTCTGGATTTTTGGGGAAAACCGCAAGAATTTAACAAAAGCTTATATTTATCATTTTTTTTAAAACAAAGTTGCGGTTTTCTCGTGATGTATGTGTCGTCCACCATGAGTTTTCATGTTTTCTGTTGGATTTCGAGACCCGATTCGAGGAGTGGATGAACCGTCTCGGGTACATGGTGGGCCCGGTATGGTACCCCGGGGTAAGAAGATCGAGTTGTAGACGATGAGCCTGGGAGGGGAAGACTACCTACCGGTGATGTCTGGCGCGGCGGATATCCGGAGGATACCGACCGTTGTCGTGAGATTTATGTTATGGGCCGATCCGGACTGACGGAGCCTGATATTTGAGACATTGATACAGTGAGATATTGAGACAGATATGATTTCATATTTGGTGTCGATACTTGACACGGGTTTTTAGATGATTTCTTGATGTTATTTAGCTATTATACAAATATTCATTTTCTAAAGTTAAGAATGCAGTACCCTTAGCATTTAAAACACTTAAAGATTTAGTAATGACATTGCATACATGTGCATGCATACTAGAGGTATTATATCACATCTGGACATACATGTTGTGACGCATTGCGTGCATTCTTACGATTGCCTTACTAGATGTTATATTCTACTCACGAGCTGGCAACTCACCCCCGTTGTGCCACAGTATCTTGCAGGTCGGACCCGTCTTCCTTGTAGCGGCGGGCTATCTTATCATCAGCTTCTTTTGCTCAGACTCGCGACATCGCCCGTAGGTGGGTTGCGAGCACACTTTATTTCTTTTGCTTTATCATTGTATCTAGTATTCTCCATTTACCACTTTATATTGTATATGTGACCTAGTGATGAGACTGAGAGATTTGTATATTTGTGGTTTCTTTTGGGTCGAGCTCACTTGAGCCGACGTGTGTTTTCTGGTATTTTGCATTTCTTTTATGCTCTTTTCTTGATATTACTATTATATTGCATGTGGTTGTGATCCGCCTTGGGCGAAGAGCTAGCTCCCGCTTGGGGATGCCATTTTATGGTTACAGGTTTATTATCTTGTCGTACCCATTTTGGGGGATAGAAAATACAGGGGAGACTCTGCCGAAATTTTCAGAAATTTATGATGTTTTTAAAAAGGGATTCTTTGCAACTTAATTGATTTGAAAAATCGTTTTCATTAAAGGTTTTCCTTCACTCTCTTTTGATTTTGGTTTAGATTCTTCTGGGCTTTGGCTGACTTAGGTTACGGTACGCCTTTAGACGTTTCGTAATCTAAGTGCCAGTCGCGTTCCGTACTTTCGGGTCGTGACACAGGGTCTGGAACGTTCCCGGGACCCAACGCAAACTGCCTAACGGAAGAATGGAAATAAGAGGGCTTGGATACATCCGGTCAAAGAAACGAGAGTTACTACCCGGATGCTACGTCGTGTATGACCTTGATGAAGAAGAGGATGCTCAATGGGAGGACGCTAATCCTAAGCTAGTGAAAGTTCTAGATGCAAAAGAGCCCTGTCCGTCGTTCGAGGAACAAATGGACAGACTTATAAAGAAAGCTGGTCAAAAAGTCCGATATGATCACAACCGTGAGACGGCCATCTACGAGAAAGCCAAGACGCAACGCCTTCTCCAACAGGCCGTAAAGGATGAAAATGCCGCTCCTTGTCAACCCGTTATAAAGAAGGCTCAGCTCAAAAGCAGAAATAAGTGGAAAGGCCAAAAAGGCGCTCAACAACAACAAAGCAGGGCTAAGAAGCCACGCAAACGGGAGTCGAGCGTTATTGATCTATCACTTATGGAGAAAATGGGGCGAGCATACTCATTTCCTCGGGACAAGACGAAGAAGATACTTGACCTTGCTCTAAAACATCAGATGCTTACACTGCCGGAGACTAAGCACCCCGAACGAGCAGGCGAAGTCTCACATCTGGACTATTGCTCTTACCATCAAGTAATAGGGCACCCTCTCGAGGATTGCTTTACCTTCAAGAATTGGGTCGAAGATCAGTATCAGCTTGGCAAGTTCGCTCTGTCCGACAACTGGAGGGTAACGCCACCACAAAAGCATGAGCCCAAGGCCATGAAAGAGGAACCAGTTCCACATTGGGATTGGAAGCGAATTCGCACCTGTCACATGATTACAATATTAAAAGAAGAGCCCGAGGACATAGATGAGCTCCCTTGGTGCTTCGAAACCAGCAGCGACGAGATAATCTCAGAATTCCCACCAGCGCCAAAAGAGCTGGAGGATGGAATCCATATCACTGCAGATAACCTTAAGAAGATTGAGTTGGGGACGGTAAACGATCCGCGACCGACATTTGTCAGCGAGCTGTTGTCTGAAGAGAAGGTGGCTGCGTTAAAGGACGTCCTTGTACAGCATAAAGATTGCTTCGCATGGAACTATTCCGAGATGCTAGGACTTGATCCAGAAGTTGCTGTACATAGACTGGCGATATCCTCGGGTGTCAAGCCAGTTAAACAAGCACCGAGAAGAATGCGGCTTGAGCTCGAGATGAGCATCAACGCTGAAGTCAAAAAGCTGATAGACTCTGGCTTTATCCAGGAGGTTCAATACCCTGAATGGATTGCTAATATCGTCCCAGTGATGAAGAAAATGGAACGGTGCGCATATGCGTGGACTTTCGGGATCTCAACAAAGCCTGCCCGAAGGATGATTTCCCAGTACCAGTCACCGAACTGATGATAGACAATACGTCCAAGCATGAGATTTTCTCATTCATAGACGGCTCATCAGGATATAATCAAATAAAAATGCATCCTGAAGACCAGAAACATACGGCTTTCCGGACTCCTTTGGGAATATTCTGTTATAAGGTGATGCCCTTCGGTTTAAAGAACGCCGGTGCCACCTACCAAAGGGCCATGAAGAAGATCTTCGATGACCTTATACACGAAATCGTCGAATGCTATATCGACGACCTTGTTGTTAAAAGCAAATCATATGTGGAACATCTCGAGCATCTGAAGACCGTATTTCAACGTCTTCGGCAATACAACTTGAAGATGAATCCGCTCAAGTGTGCATTCGGAGTTTCCTCAGGAAAATTCCAGGGATTCATTGTTCGACACCGGTGTATCGAAATAGATCCGTCCAAGATCAAGGCAATCATGGAAATGCCTCCGCCGAGAACTCTCAAACAGTTGCGGTCTCTCCAAGGGAAGCTCGCATACATACGGCGATTTATAGCCAATCTTTCAGGCAAGTGCCGTCCTTATAGCCACCTGATGAAGAAGGGAACCCCATTCATCTGGGATCAAAGATGCCAAAATGCGCTGGACGAGATCAAGCAATACCTGCAGAACCCGCCGGTGTTGGCTGCTCCGGTTAAGGGAAAGCCTCTCATTCTTTATACAACTGCTCTCGAAGGTTCTTTAGGCGCGTTATGGGCGCAGGAGAATGACCAGGGAAAAGAAAGAGCACTCTACTACTTAAGTCGAGTTCTGCTGGGGTGTAGCGCCTTAAAAAGTCATTTTGGTGTTTTCATGAAAATCGGTGAAAATTCGGTATTATTCCGAAAACCGTCTTTTTTCGTTATTTTGCAGTTTAGGACTAATTATACCTAAAATGGATAGGTAATTGCTTGTTTTTAGTAACTAATGAGTTACTTATGAAATTCTGGTCGTTTAAAAATTTTCCCTAATTTTTCAATTTTTAATATTATTTTAAGCCGGTAAGAAAATACATTAATTTAGCGATAAATACAAATTTAATTGGGCTAAATTTAAGCTTTAAAATCATGTTAATTAAAATCTAGTCGTAATATAAATTTTTAGTATTTTATTTTAAATTTTAACTAATTTTTATTATGCAAATCGAAATTTATTGAATTTTAAGCTAAAACTTGCAATTTTGGACTTGTAGGGGGTCTTTTTGCAAAAAATTTTTTGTGCAGTCTCACACACACATCCTCACATCTCCTTGGCTGTCCCAAACTGCAGAAAATTCCTCCTCTCTCTTTTGTTTTAAAACTCTTTTGTTAGGAATGAATTGAGTTGATGTATAGATTTTAAAATATAGTATTTTGGAGGTATGGTGTATTTGACTTTGGGGGGGTTTGACTTGGTGACCATTTCCCACACCCCACACCATTCCCCTCCTCCCTCATCAGGCCGAAATCAGCAGCTCCCCCCCTTCATTTTTCCTCTCTATTTTGTTCACAAATTCATCTCAAAAACCATCAAAAATCAACAAATCCTTCACTATTTCAACAACAAAACCTTAATCCATCTCTTCTCACACCCACTTTAGTTTAAATCTTCTGAAAAGGAGGCATCTTTAGAGGAAAATTATTCTTGCTAGATCTCTAGTTGAGATATAAATTCTTGCTAATTAAATTCTTTTGGTTAAGTTTCTTAAGTTAAATTGTTGTGGTGTTAATTTAGTGTTAGTTCTAATCTAGTTTTTTAAAAGTTTATGGTTAGAGTTTAACTAGGGTTTTAGAAACACTTATTTTGTTAATTGAGTCTATTTTGATATCTAGTTGTTTGCTAATCAAAGTTAATGAGGTTACTTTATTTGTGTGGGCTTCAAATTAGTGTTAATTTTGTATTGTCATGTTTAGTTTTGGATTGAAATTGTTAATTATGAAAATCAAGAAAGGTTTTGTTTATGCAAATTAGGTTTTAAGCATTGCTAATGGTTTAAAACTAATGTAGTGGCTATCTAGTGGGTTAGTTGGATGTTTGTGTTGGATTGTGAGCACTTTATCGCATAACGGCGATGTTGCGTCGTTTTTTGTAGAATGTTTGTGCTTACTAGTTTTGTGATAAAAGTTTGTGATAAATTATTTTTGATGTCTTGATGACATTTTTAGCGTATCCTATGACTTTTAGGATGTGTGAGTGCGAATGTTTGTGTGTTCGGGTTTTAGTTTTTCCGGGCGACCAAATCGACGTTTTAGTTAGTTTTGCGATTTTCGCGTGTGTTCCGCGCACCTTGTGCACGTTGTACCTAGCTTGTGAACGTTAGTATTTTCGTTTGGGTTTTGCGTCGTTCTTGATATGTAACCTTATGTTTGGTATTGATGTAAATTCCAGGTTCGGTCGCGGAGACGTCTGACACGGTACGAAAGGGGAAAGCGGTGATTGGACGTGACTAACTAGGGATTTCGGTGAGCAGATGTAATATCTACGGAGGACTATCGTCGGATGGCGCAAGTCGCCCGATAGTTTTAGTAGCTTAAAAAGATTCTTAGTAATGTTAGTAATTAGGGGTGTAATACTTGTATGATTATTTGCTACATTCATGCTTTATATTGACATACATATACGAACCCACTCTATAGGACACCTGCACCATTGCCAGGGTTTTTATATGCAGCACGAGCACTATTCATGCTTACACACACACCCTGGTAATTGCCATGCCACCACACTAGATAACCTTTAAATTGAAACCTTTTACTATAATTGATACTTAAACTTGCGCTATTGCTTTAATTCCTTAAAATGAAATCGTAGGATTACTATTCATGTGCATGTACTTCATCATATTATTTGTTCATGCCTAATCTATTAATCACACATCGCAACTTGATTATTGATACCATATGCATTCATTATCATTGACATATGCACTTATGAGGATTTCTTGAGATTTTATGATATTCTGGATTTCGGGGGAAAGCCGCAAAATTTCTAAACTTATTATATTTTTAAAATATGTAAATTGCGGTTTTCTAGTGATGTAAGTGTCGTCCACCATGAGTTTGCTGTGGTTTTCGAGACCCGTTTCGAGGAGTTGGATGAACCGTCTCGGGTACATGGTGGGCCCGGTAAGGTACCCCAGGGCGAGAAGCTCGTGGTGCTGACGATGAGCCTGGCAGGGGGCGGATTTCCTACCAGTGACTGTTTGGGACGGCGGATATCCAGAGAATACCGACCATGGCCGCGAGATGATGAGATAGTGATTTTGAGATGGGTCAGCCGGATGGCTGAGACCAGAGACACTATGACATGGATATATGAGATTTGTGATAGTTTTGAGGTGTCGTTGCTGGACACAGGTTCTTGTTGATTCTAGTGGTAATATGCTGGTATTTCAAAAGAGGTTCCTAAAGGAAAAACATGATTCATATACTTACACATTCAGATCATGAGTTGATTCACATTGCATTCATACCTGCTAGTATATTCATATTACATACATATCTGCTATTATGTCCAGCCATACCTGTATTATAGATGCTAGGATGCTTGTGTGCATGCATTCGATAGCCTGTGTAGATGTTATTTATTACTCACGAGTTGGCAACTCACCCCCGTTGTGCCACAGCCTTTTGCAGGTCCGCTCCGTCAGTACAGTAGCGGCGGGCACACTTGCTTCTTTTGCCTCTTTTGCCTAGACTCGAGGTTTTGCTCTTAGGTGGGTTATATTATTATTTTTGTACCACCTTGTATATTCCTTGTATCTAGTGTACTCCATCTACTGTATCTACCAGTATTGTTGTATATTGACCTAGAGATGAGACGGTGAGATTTGTGGACTTTTATGCTGTATTTGGGGTCGAGCTCACTTGAGTCGACATGCAGTTTTTTTCTCATGCTCTTTATGATTATTTTGCATGTTGTTGTTCTATATTGCGTGGGATTTGTGACCGCCTTATGGCGAAGAGCTAGCTCCCACTTGGGGATGCTATATTTGTTGGATTCATATATTTTCTTGTTGTACCCATTTTGGGGGCCAGTATTTACAAAGGAGACTCTGCCGAAATTTTCGGGAAAATTGATATTGTTTTTAAAAAAGGCTTGATGTGATTCATTTGATAAACTTGCTTTCAATTTGATAAACTTGCTTATTTGGTTTTGGTTTTCTGGGCTTTGGCTTACTTATTTTACGGACGTCTTGAGACGTTTCGTAAACTTAAGTGCCAGTCACGTTCCGTACCTTGCGGGTCGTGACAAAGTTGGTATCAGAGCGATAGGTTTTACCTTTTTGAGTGTAGGATGACCCTTGGTAGATGGAGTAAGTGACTTAAGTAGGGTAACGTAGCGTATGTATGTCCGCGGCATACTTGCGATACGGTACTCCGCCTAAGTGACTTTAGGATATACTTGCTTGAAATTCCTTCTTCATTTCCGTGTATCCTATGATTCTATTGCACTGTTCTTACTATCCGTTTTCCTGTAACAGCTACTATGCCGCCGAAGTCTACGAGGGTACAGAGGGCTTCAGCCCGAGACGAGATTCGAGCTGGCTCGTCCGAGACTAGGACTGAGCAGGGTGGTATGCCTACGCCGCAGGGACAGACCGATCCACCTTCCCCAGGCCGTATGGATAGGCTCGAGACTGGTATGGAGGAGTTGCGACAGATGATGGGGGGCATGAAGGAGCTACGTCAAATGGTAGGATCCCTAGTTGCAGCCAGTCGTACACCGAGGCCGGATGACGTACCTACTACATCACAGACGACCATAATACCTGCTCCTACTACTACCGCCGTGACCATCCCGGTTTCAGTACAGGATTTTATGAGGCTGAGACCTCCAGTATTCACCGGCACCGAGGCAGCGGAGGACCCACAGACGTTCCTTGACAGTTTAGCCAGGATCTGCCGTTCGCTGAGATGTTCGGATGATCGATGGGTAGAGCTTGCGAGTTTCCGACTAGAGGGTCTCGCGCAGACATGGTGGGAGTCAGTCTTGAGAGGTCGAGCTGCAGGTCTACCGCCTATAACTTGGGCCGAGTTTACAGCGGTCTTTCTAGCTCGTTTCCTCCCAGAGAGCGTTCGTGACGCCAGAGCTCGTAGCTTCGAGGCCTTACTCAAGACACCTGGGATGACGGTGTCTGAGTATGACATCCAGTTTACACAGTTATCTCGATATGCTCAGTATTTGGTGGATACCGAAGAGAAGATGGTGAAGAGGTTCGTACAGGGACTAGATGCCCAGCTATATCTTGCTATTGGCGCCCAGCACTAAGACACTTATTCAGCTGCTATGGATACGGCATTACGGATGGAGGCACGCATATCACAGACTTCGGCCGTTTCTGGGCCGAAGAGGATTCGCATCGATGTACCATCTCAGAGGCAGCGCGCCAGATTCCTTCCGAGAGATAGGCCTGGCAGAGGATTTGGACGGGGACAGTTATATGGTTCATATCCCCAGGGACAGCAGCCTTCGCCAGGGTGTTTTGGGTGCGGGAGTCCGCACCATCTTGTCAGAGACTGTCCGGCGAGACGACAGGGAGCGGCGACCGTTCCGCATGTGACCCTACCACCATCACCACCCCTTCCTCAGAGAGCCCTACTTCCTACCACAGGCGATGCTCCACGCCAGTTAGGTGCACCCAGAGGCCGTGGATGCGGCGGTCCTGTTCAAAGAGGACGAGGAGGCAGAGGCCGAGGTCGAGGTCAGCCCGCTATCGGTGGAGGACAGGCCCGAGTTTTTGATTTGACACCACAGGAAGCGCAGGCATCCAATGCTGTTGTGACAGGTACCTTGCCAGTTTGTTATTTCGACGCACGGGTATTATTTGACCCAGGTTCCACACATTCGTACGTCTCTACACACTTTGCACCGATGTTGGGCCGTGAGTCGTCGTCTTTAGATCATCCGCTTGTTGTTGTTACTCCGGTAGGCGAGTCGTTTGTCGCTCGTTTTGTATTTCGATTGTGTTCCGTTCGTATCGGGGAGAGGGATTCATCAGTTGATTTGATTCTCCTCGATATGATGGACTTTGATGTGCTTCTGAGCATGGATTGGCTAGCCACTTGTTATGCTTCGGTGGACTGCCATGAGAAGGCAGTCATATTTAGCTTTCCGGGAGAGCCAGTCCTTGTTATTCAGGGAGACCGCAGCGTTACCCTTCCCAGTTTGATTCCGTCTCTTCGCGCTGGTCAGCTCTTGCGGAAGGGATGTCAGGGATTTTTAGCGTATATTTGTGATACTCGAGCTGCAGAGGTTCCGTTGGACCGGGTCCCGGTTGTTTGTGAGTTCCCTGATGTTTTCCCTGATGAGCTACCTGGGCTACCACCTGAGCACGACGTTGAGTTCTGCATCGATTTGATTCCCAGCTCGGGGCCTATTTCTATACCGCCTTATTGGATGGCCCCGGCAGAGCTTCGAGAGCTGAAGGATCAGTTGCAGGATTTGTTAGAGAAGGGGCTTATTTGACCTAGTGTTCTCCGTGGGGTGCTCCGGTCCTGTTTGTCAAGAAGAAGGACGGAAGTTTGCGCTTATGTATCGACTACCGCCAGCTGAACAAAGTTACCGTTCGGAACAGATATCCGTTGCCACGCATTGATGATTTGTTCGACCAGCTTCAGGGTGCGGGGTATTTTTTGAGGATCGACTTGCGATCAGGATACCATCAGCTGCGAGTTCGACAGGAGGATATACCGAGGACAACTTTCCGCACGCGCTACGGCCACTACGAGTTTTTGGTGATGTCGTTCGGACTCACCAACGCCCCAGCAGCATTCATGGATTTGATGAACCGTACTTTCAGGCCGTATCTTGACTTGTTCATCATCGTGTTTATCGACGATATCTTGGTGTACACCCGGAGCAGAGAGGAGCACGAGCAGCGCTTGCAGATTACGTTACAGACTCTGAGGGAGCACCAGCTGTTCGCAAAGTTCTCCAAGTGTGCATTCTGGCTGGACAGCGTCGGATTCTTGGGTCACGTGGTTACGAGAGACGGCATTTATGTGGACCCGAAGAAGATTGAGGCTGTTCAGCAGTGGCCCCGACCTACATCGGTTACTGAGATCCGTAGTTTTCTAGGCCTGGCAGGCTACTACAGGCATTTTGTTCAGGACTTCTCCCGTATAGCTGCACCTTTGACCGGTTTGACCCGGAAGGGAGTTGCTTTCGTTTGGACAGAGGAGTGCGAGCTCAGTTTTCAGCAGCTGCGGACATGTTTTACTACGGCGCCGGTACTATCTTTGCCTTCGGGATTGGGCGGATTTGTGGTCTACTGTGATGCTTCGCGAGTGGGATTAGGATGCGTATTGATGCAGCATGGCCGGGTGATCGCATATGCTTCTCGGCAGTTGAAGAAGCATGAACAGAACTACCCCACTCACGATTTGGAGATGGCTGCAGTGGTCTTTGCATTGAAGATTTGGCGACATTACCTATACGGCGAGTTGTGTCAGATATTCACTGATCACAAGAGCTTAAAGTACATATTTCAGCAGTGAGACCTGAACCTCAGACAGCGTCGTTGGATGGAGTTGGTGAAAGACTACGACTGCGAGATCTTAAATCACCCAGGCAAGGCGAATGTAGTGGCGGATGCTTTGAGCAGGAGGCCCGGGGGTAGTCTATCGTGTTTACGCGCATTACAGAGGCAGTCGTCAGCAGATTGGCAGATTTTATGCGACAGCCGAGTGGAGTTCGAGTTCACTCAGACAGGGGGACAACTCGCACATGTTCGTGCACGCCCGCAGTTGCTTGACCGTATATATGAGGCACAGCGCAGTGACGAACGTTGCTCAGAGATCATGGCACAGATGGGACAGGGCAGATTTTCCGAGTTCTTGATTGACGATCAGGGGATTTTACGCTATGGATCTAGACTGTGCGTACCAGATGCTGATGGATTGCGGCGCGACATTCTTGAGGAGGCACACCGATCAGTGTATAGTGTCCACCCCGGTTCCACCAAGATGTACCATGATATGAGAGAGACCTGCTGGTAGGACGGGATGAAGAGGGACATTGCGGAGTTCGTATCGAGATTCCTGACTTGCCAGCAAGTCAAGGCCGAGCGCCAGAGGCCCGCAGGAGAGCTACAGCCGTTACCCATTCCGGAGTGGAAATAGGAGCAGATTTCGATGGATTTCGTTGTGGGTCTACTCAGGACCAGTTGAGGGTATGACTCCATCTGGGTGATCGTAGATCGATTGACGAAAGCGGCTCACTTCCTGCCAGTGAAGACGACTTTCAGCTTCGCTCAGTATTCCCAGCTTTACATCGACGAGATCGTACGGTTGCATGGCGTACCGACTTGTATCGTGTCAGATCGAGGCACCCAGTTCACCAGCCGACTTTGGCAGAGACTTCAGGAGGCTTTGGGCACTCGTTTGAGCTTCAGCACAGCGTTTCATCCGCAGACCGACGGACAGTCAGAGCGGACCATTCAGACTCTCGAGGACATGCTCAGAGCGTGCGTTTTAGACTTCGGCGATAGCTGGGATCGTCATTTACCTCTAGTGGAGTTCTCCTACAACAAAAGCTTCCAGGATACTATTCAGATGGCACCTTTCGAGGCATTGTATGGGAGGAGATGCAGATCGCCCGTTTGTTGGACAGAGCTCAGCGAGAGCAGTATTCTGGGGCCGCAGCTTGTTGAGGAGACGACAGCGAAGATACAGTTGATCCGAGACCGGATGAGAGCGGCTCAGAGCAGGCAGAAATCGTATGTGGACAGGCACCGTCGCAGATTATAGTTCGCTGTTGGCGACCATGTTTTTCTGAGAGTCTCTCCGATGAAGGGCGTGATGCGTTTTGGGCGAAAGGGGAAGCTTAGCCCTAGATTCGTAGGTCCCTTCGAGATCCTCGAGCGTGTCGACGCTGTTGCATATCGTTTGGCCCTTCCACCCAGCTTTCCCGATGTTCACCCCGTCTTCCATGTTTCGATGCTCCGCAAGTACCTTCACGACCCTTCGCATGCGATTCAGCACCCGACAGTCCAGCTAGAGAGCGACCTTTCTTTTGCAGAGCAGCCGGTGGCCATCCTGGATCGGCAGGTGAAGAAGTTGAGATCGAAAGTTATACCGACCGTCAAGGTCCTTTGGCGTGGGCCGAGCAGTGAAGAGGTTACCTGGGAGACCGAGGGCGAGATGAGGAAGAAATATCCTCATCTCTTTGAAGGTACGCGTAGTTATATTTTTTTAAATTCGTGGACCGAATTTCTTTAAGGGGGGAAGATTGTAGCGCCTTGAAAAGTCGTTTTGGTGTTTTCCTGAAAATCGTTGAAAATTCGGTATTTTTCCGAAAACCGTCTTTTTTCGTTATTTTGCAGTTTAGGACTAATTATACCTAAAATGGATAGGTAATTGCTTGTTTTTAGTAGATAATGAGTTACTTATGAAATTCTGGTCGTTTAAAAATTTTCCCTAATTTTTCAATTTTTAATATTATTTTAAGCCGGTAAGAAAATACATTAATTTAGCGATAAATACAAATTTAATTGGGCTAAATTTAAGCTTTAAAATCATGTTAATTAAAATCTAGTTGTAATATAAATTTTTAGTATTTTATTTTAAATTTTAACTAATTTTTATTATGGAAATCGAAATTTATTGAATTTTAAGCTAAAACTTGCAATTTTGGACTTGTAGGGGGTCTTTTTGCAAAAAAATTTTTGTGCAGTCTCACACACACATCCTCACATCTCCTTGGCTGTCCCAAACTGCATAAAATTCCCCCTCTCTCTTTTGTTTTAAAACTCTTTTGTTAGCAATGAATTGAGTTGATGTATAGATTTTAAAATATAGTATTTTGGAGGTATGGTGTATTTGACTTTGGGAGGGTTTGACTTGGTGACCATTTCCCACACCCCACACCATTCACCTCCTCCCTCATCAGGCCAAAATCAGCAGCTCCCCCCCCCCTTCATTTTTCCTCTCTATTTTGTTAACAAATTCATCTCAAAAACCATCAAAAATCAACAAATCCTTCACTATTTCAACAACAAAACCTTAATCCATCTCTTCTCACACCCACTTTAGTTTAAATCTTGTGGAAAGGAGGCATCTTTGGAGGCAAATTATTCTTGCTAGATCTCTAGTTGAGGTATAAATTCTTGCTAATTAAATTCTTTTGGTTAGGTTTCTTAAGTTAAATTGTTGTAGTGTTAATTTAGTGTTAGTTCTAATCTAGTTTTTTAAAAGTTTATGGTTAGAGTTTAATTAGGGTTTTAGAAACCCTTATTTAGTTAATTGAATCTATTTTGATATCTAGTTGTTTACTAATCTAAGTTAATGAGGTTACTTTATTTGTGTGGGCTTCAAATTAGTGTTAATTTTGTATTGTCTTGTTTAGTTTTGGATTGAAATTGCTAATTATGAAAATCAAGAAAGGTTTTGTTTATGGAAATTAGGTTTTTAAGCATTGCTAATGGTTTAAAACTAATGTAGTGGCTATCTAGTGGGTTAGTTGGATGTTTGTGTTGGATTGTGAGCACTTTATCGCATAACGGCGATGTTGCGTCGTTTTTTTAGAATGTTTGTGCTTACTAGTTTTGTGATAAAAGTTTGTGATAAATTATTTTTGATGTCTTGATGACATTTTTAGCGTATCCTATGACTTTTAGGATGTGTGAGTGCGGATGTTTGTGTGTTCGGGTTTTAGTTTTTCCGGGCGACCAAATCGACGTTTTAGTTAGTTTTGCGATTTTCGCGTGTGTTCCGCGCACCTTGTGCACGTTGTACCTAGCTTGTGAACGTTAGTATTTTCGTTTGGGTTTTGCGTCGTTCTTGATATGTAACCTTATGTTTGGTATTGATGTAAATTCCAGGTTCGGTCGCGGAGACGTCTGACACGGTACGAAAGGGGAAAGCGGTGATTGGACGTGACTAACTAGGGATTTCGGTGAGCAGATGTAATATCTATGGAGGACTATCGTCGGATGGCGCAAGTCGCCCGATAGTTTTAGTAGCTTAAAAAGATTCTTAGTAATGTTAGTAATTAGGGGTGTAATACTTGTATGATTATTTGCTACATTCATGCTTTATATTGACATACATATACGAACCCACTCTATAGGACACCTGCACCATTGCCAGGGTTTTTATATGCAGCACGAGCACTATTCATGCTTACACACACACCCTGGTAATTGCCATGCCACCACACTAGATAACCTTTAAATTGAAACCTTTTACTATAATTGATACTTAAACTTGCGCTATTGCTTTAATTCCTTAAAATGAAATCGTAGGATTCCTATTCATGTGCATGTACTTCATCATATTATTTGTTCATGCCTAATCTATTAATCACACATCGCAACTTGATTATTGATACCATATGCATTCATTATCATTGACATATGCACTTATGAGGATTTCTTGAGATTTTATGATATTCTGGATTTCGGGGGAAAGCCGCAAAATTTCTAAACTTATTATATTTTTAAAATATGTAAATTGCGGTTTTCTAGTGATGTAAGTGTCGTCCACCATGAGTTTGCTGTGGTTTTCGAGACCCGTTTCGAGGAGTTGGATGAACCGTCTCGGGTACATGGTGGGCCCGGTAAGGTATCCCGGGGCAAGAAGCTCGTGGTGCTGACGATGAGCCTGGCAGGGGGCGGATTACCTTCCGGTGACTGTTTAGGACGGCAGATATCCCGAGGATACCGACCGTGGCCGCGAGATGATGAGATAGTGATTTTGAGATGGGTCAGCCGGATGGCTGAGGCCAGAGACACTATGACATGGATATATGAGATTTGTGATAGTTTTGAGGTGTCGTTTCTGGACACAGGTTCTTGTTGATTCTAGTGGTATTATGCTGGTATTTCAAAAGAGGTTCCTAAAGGAAAAACATGATTCTTATACTTACACATTCAGATCATGAGTTGATTCACATTGCATTCATACCTGCTAGTATATTCATATTGCATACATACCTGCTATTATGTCCTGCCATACCTGTATTATAGATGCTAGGATGCTTGTGTGCATGCATTCGATAGCCTGTGTAGATTTTATTTATTACTCACGAGTTGGCAACTCACCCCCGTTGTGCCACAGCCTTTTGCAGGTCCGCTCCGTCAGTACAGTAGCGGCGGGCACACTTGCTTCTTTTGCCTCTTTTGCCTAGACTCGAGGTTCTGCTCTTAGGTGGGTTATATTATTATTTTTGTACCACCTTGTATATTCCTTGTATCTAGTGTACTCCATCTACTGTATCTACCAGTATTGTTGTATATTGACCTAGAGATGAGACGGTGAGATTTGTGAACTTTTATGCTGTATTTGGGGTCGAGCTCACTTGAGTCGACATGCAGTTTTTTTCTCATGCTCTTTATGATTATTTTGCATGTTGTTGTTCTATATTGCGTGGGATTTGTGACCGCCTTGTGGCGAAGAGCTAGCTCCCGCTTGGGGATGCTATATTTGTTGGATTCATATATATTCTTGTTGTACCCATTTTGGGGGCCAGTATTTACAAAGGAGACTCTGCCGAAATTTTCGGGAAAATTGATATTGTTTTTAAAAAAGGCTTGATGTGATTCATTTGATAAACTCGCTTTCAATTGATTGGTTTTCCTTCATTCTTTTGCTTATTTGGTTTTGGTTTTCTGGGCTTTGGCTTACTTATTTTACGGACGTCTTGAGACGTTTCGTAAACTTAAGTGCCAGTCACGTTCCGTACCTTACGGGTCGTGACATGGGGGCTGGAAGCAACTACCCCCCCATTGAAAAACACTGCTTAGCGTTGATCTTCGCAATAACAAAGCTTAGACATTACGCATTAGCACATGAAGTCCATCTCATTTCAAAGGTGGACCCTCTTAAATACCTAATGTCAAAGGCCATATTGACGGGACGACTCGCTAAATGGGCCCTGCTCTTAATGGAGTTCTCGATAATGTACCGACCTATCAAGGCAGTGAAAGGCCAGGCCATCGCGGACTTCCTTGCTGAGCACCCGATACCTGCCGATTCTCCCCTAATGTGCGATTTGCCAGACAAACATGCGTTTGACGCAATCGACAGTGGTGATACCCGTTGGGAGCTTTATTTCAATGGAGCATCTTCCATGAAAAAGCACAAGCAAAGTACGCCAATGATCAAATAGGGAGTAGGCCTTATCTTCGTGGCCCCACAAGGAGGAATAATGCGCTTTGCTTTCTCCTTGACAGAGCCGAGAACGAATAATGAAGCTGAATATGAAGCTTTGATAGCAGGTCTCGAGATCGCCATTGACATGGGAATTGAAAGCCTCTTCATATATGGGGACTCTCAGCTAGTCGTTAGTCAAGTGAACGGCGATTACCAAACATGCAAATCGGAATTGGTAAAATACGGGGAAAAGGTGCAACAATTGCTGACCCAAATTCCCTCTTATACTTTGGAAAGTATACCACGCGCAGAAAATAGCAAAGCGGACGCGTTAGTTAAGCTTGCTAAAGAACTGGCTGACGAGAACCTCGATAAGGTTAGAATCATGGTACAAAGTCGTCGGGTGCTCGCCCCTGCAGAAATACCTCCGGGATCACCCGAAGAGAAGGGAGTGACTGAGCAAGCGACCTTACAAATAAAAGACCATGAGAAGGTTGAGGATTGGAGAGAGGTCTTCATAGACTACTTCAAGTCCCACTGAATGCCTGAAGAAGCGTCTATAAGACATCAGCTCATGAAACGAGCTCTGTATTTCGCCTTCGTCAACGATACTTTGTACAAGAGGTCATTTGATTCTCTGTGGCTGAGATGCTTAGGACCTGACGAAGCGAAAAGGATCGTCCAGGAAGTTCACGACGGACTCTGCGGTTCTCATCAAGCAGGCCCTAAGATGAAGTTGAAGATAAAACGGATGGGCTACTACTGGCCTACGATGAATCAGGACTGCATCGAATATGCGAAGCACTGCTACTCATGCCAAATTCATGGGGACTTCATCCACCAGCACCCAAATCCACTACATCCAACGGTGGCTAGCTGGTCATTCGAGATGTGGGGGACTGATATAGTCGGCCCCATCGAACCAGCATCGTCTAGGGGACACTGTTTCATCCTGGCAACGACTGACTACTTCTCTAAATGGGCGGAAGCAGTACCGTTAAGAGAGGTGAAGACGGAAAATATCCTCCACTTCTTCAAGACGCATGTCATAAATCGATTTGGAACTCCGCGACGGATCATCTCCGATAACGGGGCAGCTTACAGAAGCCACAAGATCAGTCGCTTCGCGCAACAGCATAATATAGACTGGAGATATTCCTCGATTTATAATCCGCGAGCCAATGGACTAGCTGAAGCCTTCAACAAGACATTAACAAAAATCATAAAGAAAACAGTGTCCCGTAATAAGAAAGATTGGCACGAAAGACTGCAAGAAGATCTTTGGGCATATCGAACTACATTCAAGACGGCCACGAACACAACGCCGTACGCGTTGGTGTTCGGTACGGAAGCAGTACTCCCACTCGAGATAGAGTTACCCTCTCTACGAGTGGCAGTCCACTACGAGCTGACGGACGAAGAAAATGCCCACCTTCGGCTTGAGCAGCTTGACGCCCTTGATGAAACTAGGCTCATAGCGCAGCAAAATCTGGAAGCTTATAAAGCAAAGATGATGCGCTCATACGAAAGATTGACCCGACCGAGGACATTCCACCAAGGCGAACTCGTGCTACTGGTCAAAAGGCCTATGATCCCCAATCGCGCCAAGCGGGGAAAATTCGAGCCAAACTATGAAGGCCCGTACATCATAGATAAAGTTTACCAGGGTGGGGCCTATCTACTCATGGACATGCACGGTGAAAGGCCTTTCAGGCCGATAAACGGTCGCTTCCTGAAGAAATACTACGCTTAATGAGCCACAGCCTAGGTCAATGATAGATGACGACGACCATGTCCGCTCGCTAACTTCCTAAGCTCAAGTTTTATAAGCAGTAGCCAGCCTCTCAATGTCGGACCGAAATGTCCTTAAACTAATAGCGGACCGAACTGTCCTTAAACTAATAGCAGACCGAAACGTCTTTAAACTAATACCGCAGCATCCTTAGGCTGACGAGATGAATAAAAAAAATTAATAAAGAAAGAAAAAATATAATAAATAAAAACGGTATGTCCATAAACAAAATGGGCACGGATGAAAACCCGAAAGGGCTCCGTGAGTAAAAACAGCAGGGCTACCGGCGAGTGTTCGTGAAAACCCGAAAGGGCGCGACCACGTAAAAAAAAGAGAGAAAAAGAAAATAAAAAGAATAAAAAAAAACGGTATGTCCATAAGCAAAATGGGCACGGATGAAAACCTGAAAGGGCTCCGTGAGTAAAAACAGCAGGACTTCCGGCGAGTGTTTGTGAAAACCTGAAAGGGCGCAACCTCGTTAAAAGACACTTACAGGGTCCTCTCGACCTTGTAAGGAGAGACCACCTGCGTGAGATCCTTACGACTCACAAGGGAGCAACACACTTAGGGATCCCCACGATTCCTAGGGAGAAAATACACTCGCGAGATCCTCATGATTCATGAGGAGAACTCTCTTATGGGACCCTCACGGCTCATAAGATTTGAAAGTCTTAAGTCACAGAGACCTAAACCTGTGCTTAAGCAAACCCCCACAAACTTCCAATATTGCCCTACAAGTGGCTCAATACTGACCCTTGTATACAATCCACGGGCGCGAATAAACATTTCCCTAACCAAGTCTCATCCGTGACTGGGGATATGTTTGCATGGTGAACAACCCTTGTAAATCCTCTCGATTTATGAGGAGAAAACTCTCCTGTAGGATCCTTACGACTTACAGAGGAAACGAACACTTAGGAATCCTCACGAGTCCTAAGGAGAAAACACACCTACAAGATCCTCACGACTTGTAGGAAGAAATACCTTCGTGGGACCCTTACGGCTCATGAAGTCAAAAGCCTTAGTCAACAGGACATTAACCCTGTTCGCTAAGCCACCCTTGTTCTACATCGACAGAGGCAGATGATGATCCGCTCCTGGTAATATCCCAATTGTAGCGGTGCTGGTGCAGAAATCGGTTTACAGCGAAAAGACAATAGGCCGCACATGCATACGAAATAGCCAAAATGATAGGGCAACTTGCAATAAAAAACAGCAAGTAAAAATGTATGCATGCAAAATAGCCGAAATGATTGGGCAACTCGCAATAAAAATTAGAAAGTAAAAATAAAATAAATAGCCGAAATGATTGGGCACCGCGAAAAATAGCCGAAATGATTGGGCAATCGCGACCTTCGCGATATAAAAGCTGAAATGATAGAGCATCGCGGAGATAAAACAAAAAAAATGATGATAAAACTTTGGCCCTACAGTTAAGATCACATCGATCCCTATATACAATCCAAAGGCGTAAACAAAGAGGGAACCATACTTTCCCAACAGGCTGCGCCAGAAGACGAAGCCAAATCTCGACGGTTCAGTCCACCTCCGAAGAAACCAGTGTCTTCAGCAAAACTCCTTGACTCACGGATACAAACACTCCTTGACGAGAGCCTTCTGATTCGCGTCGACTCGCAGAGCCACCAGTGCCTCCGTGGGAATCCTCGATTCGTTTCAAACCCCAAGGAAACAAATAATCCTTGGCGCCCGGGAAATAAATAATCCCTAGCAAACTCCTCGACTCACGGATACAAACACTCCTTGACGAGAGCCTCCTAATCCGCGTCGACTCGCAGAGCCACCAGCGTCTCCGTGGGAATCCTCGACTCGTTTCAAACCCCAAGAAAACAAATAATCCCTGGCGCTTGGGAAACAAATAATCCCTAGCAAACTCCTCGACTCACAGATACAAACACTCCTTGACGAGAGCCTCCTGATCCGCGTCGACTCGCAGAGCCACCAGCGTCTCCGTGGGAATCCTCGACTCGTCTCAAACCCAAAGGAAACAAATAATCCTTGGCGCTTGGGAAACAAATAATCCCTAGCAAACTCCTCGACTCACGGATACAAACACTCCTTGACGAGAGCCTCCTGATCCGCGTCGACTCGCAGAGCCACCAGTGTCTCCATGGGAATCCTCGACTCGTTTCAAACCCCAAGGAAACAAATAATCCTTGGCGCTTGGGAAACAAATAATCCCTAGCAAACTCCTCGACTCACGGATACAAACACTCCGTGACGAGAGCCTCTTGACCCACGCAGAGCCACCACTGTCTTTGCGGGAGAATTCCCGGTTCGTCTCAACTTGCAAGATGAAGTCTCAGGCAGCAAGGATTGAAAAGCTTGCTCCCTGAACAATGGGGCCCTGCAAATCAATCCAAAATGGTCTCTTGCATACTATTCACGGGTCTCACTCTCCAAAGTCGATTTTCGATAAGGAGGGAAACAACCGCTTATGAATCCTCTCGACTCGTAAGAGGGAAAATTCTCTTATAGGATCCTTACGACTTATAAGAGAAAACCACACTTAGGAATCATCACGATTCCTAGGGAGAAAACCCACCTACGAGATCCTCTCGATCCGTAGGGAGAAAAGTCTCTATGAGACCCTCACGGCTTATAGAGTTGAAAAGTCTTAGACAGCAGATCTGAACCTGCGGCCTAAGCCATCGCTATTTCTTAAGAAAGTCAGGATACTCCTTCTGATCATCCGTCAACCATGATTACTAAGGTGGCATGCTGATAATGAAAGAAAGAAAAGATGGAGAAAATGACACATTACAAAAAAAAGGGTGTATCTTTTATTCATAAACTTGATTGGGTACAGGATACATTATGTCAAAGAATGAAAAAATTATTTTATCTACAATTACAAACGATACAAAGAAGGATAGCTACTGAGGAGGAAGTGTCTTTAGTAAATCCACAAGTTGCTCTCGCACTTCCTTCAGCGCCTCCTCCTGAGCGGCTGCCGCGGCCACTTCCGCTTCCACCCGGGCTCGCTGCTGCAAGAAAGATGAAAGTTGCTCCTCCGCCGCCTTCTGGGCTGCTTCCTGGCTGGGTGCAGCTCACTCGACAACATCAAGGTGTTGCCTCAATGATAACCCTTCAGAAAGACATTGCAGAAGGCCCTCAAAGACAACTTTCAGCCGTGCGGCGTTGACCTCCACCCGAGCATGCAGTTGGGCAGACTTGCTCGAAGTCTCACCTCGCTCGTTACGTCTTGAAATGACTTCTTGTTCGAGGTGATGGAAGTAAGGAGCGCTCTGCTCAATCCACGCTGTTCTTTGATTACTGGCAGCCAAGGCATGGGGAGCGGGACGCAGCGACTCCAACCGATGCAAGCGGGCCTCGATCTCCCTGCAATGGTTAACCCAAGATGCGATGATACCCTCGTCGTGAAAGTTCACGAGTATCACCAGCATCGGGTTAACCGCTATAGCAAAATCCGCAGCAGGGGTAGGGGTCTCGACGTCGAGCTCCTCAATGTAATCGCTCAACATACGTAAGCTGTTCGCGGCGCCTTTCGAAGATGGACGTCTCAGGTAAGGACCTGCTGGAATTATGATGCGAGATTCAAAGGGCGCCGAGACTGGAACGACAGCTGAAGAGAAACAGGATGTGATCAGATAACAGTTCTGAAAATAAAGAAGGAAGACTTTATCAATGTGATAGTCGCTGTACCAGCTGAGGCAGGTGGCAGAGCCGTAAGAGTCGGCAATGCAGCCCGTCTTTCATCCCCTCCTTCGATTTGTAACAACTGCAGTCGAGAAAAAAAACGGGGGGGTTTAGAAATAATCCCATCAACAAAGAAAGAAGGATGTCATTGGAAATCATACTCACCAACGCCACCAGAGGAAGAAGCAAGCTCGGATGGGAAGGAGAAGTGTGGGAGCAACATCTGGTAAAGATGGTCAAAAAGTACTCCTGAAAAGACACAACAGCACGACTTTAGTACATGCACTATACATCTGAAAGATAAGACTAATAAGTTGCAAACCCATACCTTCCAACATCTTAGACGGTATGAGAGAGGGTTGGGAGGTAACCACCGCCAAGGCAGTCGTTGAAGGCGCTCCTTCAAGCAGTGGGGCATCGGCGCTGGCTGCACCTGCGTTACAAGAAAGGTGAACTTGTCATAAAGGATAAAATAAGAAAGACAGTAACCTAAGGTTTACCTGAGGAGCTCCCGGCCGAAACAGAAGCGACTCCCTCCTCTATCGACATGAGGACATCGCCCGTAGCCTCATCACCCGACTCGATGGGGATCGTCGTCGTGCTAGCGCGACCAGGAGACGGCAGGAGATCGTAAGCAGGGAGGGCAATGATTGGAGCGTTGCCGGATTCTTGGAAGGAAGCTGCTGACTCTTCCCCAAGAGTCGTACCCATCTCACCCGCAACTTCTTCGAGATCCGCCGTCTCCATCGGCTCATCCACTGTCACCACGAGGTCGCCGGCCTCAAGCGCCTCGTCCACCACCAGCCTCGGTTCAGTTATAATGATCATATCATCTGCCACCACTTCAGGTTCGGCATCAATGACCTTCTCGGCGGTAGGCCCCTCGACCTCCACTTCAGGCTCCAAAGCCACAACGACATTGCCCACCGTCGGCTCAAGTTCGGCAGGTACCGCCTCCTCTATTTCTTTGGGATCAACGGTTTCCGCCTCCCCCTCGATCGGACTTGGCCCTGCAAGATAAGAGATATAAGGACCAACGACATTAAAACCCTTATAACAAAAAACTCTGAGAGAAACATTACCTGAAGTGGATTTACCATTTGCGCTCCGAACTGCGCACGCCACCTCTCTGCGGGAAGTGGATAGGGCGACAGGGGCCTCTTCGGATGGAGTATCAGCGCGAGGGACGGTGCTGGGGCCCGCTCCCGCAGCCAAGGCAGCCCGGCGCGCCTTCGCCTCACGCCTTTGCCACTTCCTTTCTTCCCGGGCTGTCGCGATGGACCTTAGTGACGCCTCCTTCAAGGCGTCGTCATCCTCGTTCAGGGATGCCTCAAGAGCCTTTAAGGCATCCTTCATCGGCTCTTCAAGACGAACCTCCTGCGGTGGCCCAGAGGAAGCGGGAACATCGGCAGCTGGTAAAACATCTGCGTCGCTTGGTGGGAACGGCATTGAGGTTTCTGCAATAAAAAGAGAAATGTTAGATCGACCATAACACGATGGAGATGGAAACTTGATGGATTAAAACTTACTAAGGCCCATAGACGCTCTAAGACGTTCCTCCTCCTGGAAAGTCTTCAAAGAAATGACGATGGCTTCTTCATCAGTGATGCCTGTCGAAAGGAAACAAAGAAAAGCGTTAGTCAAAGGCAATGAAGAGGATATGTTGCAATAAAGAAAAGGCGACTAATAGTTACCTGATTGCGCAAGCTTGGCCAGCCACGCGTCACGCTTTGCCAACCACGCCGAAGTTTCGAGAGCGGCTTCCAAGTCTGTATCGTCCGGCGGCGGCATCACTAGTCCTTCGTTCGTCCCGTATTCGATCAGGCCCTCGGCATAGGGAGCATGGAGTTCCTGACCGAACACGACGTCCGCAGCGAAGAGCGAATTCTTTTTCTTTTGCCCTCCAACCCTAGGCTCACGGGGGATCGACTTCCGTTTAGCAGCCACTTTGGGACGACGGGTCCCGATGTCCGCACCCATGCCAGACTCCGGCGAGGGTACAACTACTGTCTCCACTGGAGCACAGGATGCGGGAGGTGCATCTGCGATATCAGGGAGCGGCAGCTCACGTGGAGGACTTGGCGCACGTGATGGTCTGCCGCCGGCATCTTTTAGAGGAGGAGCCACCAGGATCCTTGGCGCTAAGGGAGCGTTACGGTTGGCGCCGGGGGGTACTTCTTTACAGTCGATCAACACTCGCCTCTCTTCCTTTATAACAGCCCCCGTCGCATGATTGTACCACTCTTTATATACATTAAGGAGTCGTGGAGCACAGGCCGGCGTGCTGATGAAAAAACGAGAACCCGTGTTCAAGCGCATGAAGTGATGTAACACATTCTCTATCCCTTCTTCATTAACAGCAGGTTCCAATAAGAAAGCTTCCAAGGGTACCCCTTGATCGTAACCCAGTTGTTGGGCAAAACGATGCGGATTATATCTCATAAAGACTGCTGCACCACCCTGCCTGAAGACTAGGAAACCCGGTCTAATAGAATACAAATGGAGGATCTCCCGGGCCGTTAACACTGAAGCTCCATCCTTGAAGGAATCCTGTAATGGCCGCACCGCTGTGGTGGACGCTTTTCCAATGGTTAATACCTTATCAATAAAGGACATCCCGACACCAACGGTGCGAGGGCGAAGCAGTAAACCCCTGGCGTCCCGTGGTGAAGGGGTCACGATTGATGAGCCAATCAACTGTAAAATGCGAGGAAAACCGTACTTGTCAAAGAATGAAGGCCTTTTATGCATGCCGAAGACACCCGCCGTGTGTAGCTCGAGCCACGATGCAAAGTAGTGCATCGAGAAGACCACGTGCAGTACCCCGGGCTCGTTGGCATCCGCTGCTCGGCTGAGGCCATGATATAGGTGCGCCAGGCCAGCGATCCCCACAGCCACCTTTACCCTGATGACCATTCGGTGGGCTGTGTAAAAGACAGAAGGCCGCATGCGATGAGAGTGCATTGGGATCACGAACCAACTCAGCCACAGTCCGAGAAATCCTAAGAAAAAGGCCTCCTCATCCATTCCGGGGGCCGCAATTTCTGCAAAGGACGTTGCTGGGGAGTTAGGAAAAAAGAAGTCCTTTTGGTCTATATCTCTGGCTGGCAGGTTATCCAAACCTAAACCGAAAGGGTTCTCAAGGGTGGCAAACTTGGTAGCTTCTGCCGAGAGGACGTTGGGATGAAGAAACTGAGCAATGAAATCCTCAAAATTAACTCCACGACTCCCGCGTTCGATAAAAAGAGATTCATAGATGTTCAATACCTTAATCAAGCTCGGGAATTGATGTTGAACGGCATTCTCCGGCGTGACCCCTCTGACCACTGGCCTAGCACCAAAGACGTACACATCTGTCGGGAGCAGCTCCTCGTAATGTTCTCCCATGACCGGTAGGCCGGATAGCTCCGCGAATTCCTCCAAAGAGATGGACACTTCCCGATCCATAGCAAGGAAAGTGTGGGTGGGAATATTCCATTGCTCCAAGAAAGCCTTGAACTACCAAGTGGGGAGCGTGGGATAATGGAAGAGAGAGACGTAGACCGCGGTGTACAGTCCTAGTCTTATCAACTGCGACTTCTTTGTCGACAGGATTTACCGGGCCCACGGCAGATAGCCAATCGGGTGACGGGGAATCAAACCAAGGTTATATGATTGCCCCCAGGGCCGTGCTTCTCCCTGACAAATACGGCGTCCTAGGATATCCAAGACCATGGGACGCTGAACCGAAACCGCATCCATAGCCGGATGAAGAAAGCTGTTCGCGGTCCAGTCTATCATCTCCACGGCATACTACACTGAAGGTGGGGTAGCGTAGTGAATTGCCGTGATGGGTTCTGACGGTACCGCGCAGGTGAAGCACCGTCGGCCCATGATGATCTGATTGTACCACGACCCCCAAAGATGGAGACTCTTGTATTCCGGGTCGTACCCCTTGATCATAGCAAGGACTTCACAGTCCAGGGGCGCCTCGGGAAATCCCTCCTCCGAGCGGACGAACGGGAATGAAGTGTCTAGAGACATGATCGCTGCAAAAAGAACAATTTAGCCGTTAGTATTGTAATTCCAACGTTTGGCGTCTAAAAAAGAAAATGCATTAATTAAATTAAAATTAATTAATTACACCGCACCACAGTGCAGTGAGTAGGAGACCAAAGAGGGACCTACAAAATCTAGACGACAATACGTCAGTTAATAAGACAATCTCATCATTGGATGAGATTGTCAGTTGGCCCCAGGAAAACATTCCCATTTATAAAAAAGGGGGGGAAGAATCCCTAGAGACAAGGAGAAAATCTCCTCTTTTAGAGCAAAGCTCTGTCACAGAATGACACTTGTCAAATTCTGGTCTCAAAGGAATAAAATTCCTTAAAAGAGCATAGCTCATTGATAAAAATGGAAAAGATCCATCAGAAAATCTTAATACTTAAAAATTTTTAAAAAAATTTGGGACCTTGAAAAATCCATGAAAAATTATGATAAGTTCTTCACTTTGCAGATCTGAAAGATCCACACTTGATCCAAGAGCAAGCTCTGTTCATGGGTTAGAACCCATGAACAAGATCCATGCAGATCTATGAGTGTTTGAGAGCAAAGCTCTGTTTATGAAACCCCAATGGGGGTCTCTATAGATCAAAAGATCTGTAAGAGCAAAGCTCTTTGGTTAAGGTTAATTAATTTGATTTGAATTAATTTTTACCTAAAGTTTTTAACCTTGGAAGTGAGCAAAGCTCTAAAGTTCTGGAAACGAGAGCAAAGCTCTGAAGTTCTAAGCAAGAGCAAAGCTCTGGAATCGAAATCTAGAAAATGGTGAAGTTTTCTAAAGGGCCATAGGTCCTATTTATAAGGCGCTTGCGCCCCTTCAGCTCACCCTTTGATCCAACGATCAGGAGTTTGCCACCGCTGCACTCACGTATGCGCCAAGTGAAAGCAACGGTGGGAGGGCATTTGTTTCGCCCAATCAGAGCAGAGCTCTGTTGAAATTCAAAAAATCAAAATTTTGAAGCAACGCTTCACATCTCGGGCGCAACGCGCCACATGTCAGGCGCTGATACGTCATCGCAGCGCCCAAAAAGGCGCGCCCAATCAGAGCAAAGCTCTATTTTTATGAAGCAATGCTTCAGCTGTGCAAGCACTGCGCTGCGCGACACGTGTCAGCGCAGATGCGCTAGCGCGGTTGCGCTGCGCTCTGTGCTGCGCGACACGTGTCAGCGCAGATGCGCTTGCGCGGTTGCGCTGCGCTCTGCGCTGGGCGACACGTGTCACGCGCTAAGGCATCTGCGCCAAACAGAATTAAATTTCCAAGAAATCTTTTCTGTTCTTGTTAAAACAAGAAGATTTTCTTCTGCAAAGCAGAAGCCCTTGGATCAAAGATCCAACGGTGGGGAAAATTCCCCAAATCACTCAGAGAAAGATCTCTTTAACTAATTTATGGGCACTATAAAAAGGACCCTAGGCCTCAATTAAAAAGGATCAACATCTTTCTAAAAAAAAAAGAGAAGAGAACTCTTGAGAACTCCTCAAGAACAACAGAAGGTAAAAAACTTTAGGAAAAAGAAAAAATTCTCTTATGGACAGATTATTGATCTAAGAACAAGATCAATAATTTTAAATAAAAAGAAAAATAAGTAATAATAGTGCTTTGCACTTTTTTATGAACCTCTGGTTCTTGAAACAAAAAAGAAAAATTTATTTTCTTTGATCTAAATTAGATCAAGAAATCAAATAGTGCTCTGCACTCCTGTTCTTGAATCTAAAAGATTCTTAGTGCTTTGCACTTCCAAACTGCGCTGTTGCGCTCTTGAGAGAACGCCACGTGTCAGCTACAAAACAACTTGCGATACGCGCTTTTGAAATAAGAGTTTTTCTCTCTGGAGTTGGCGCAACTCACCAGAGCGCGCCACATGTCAGCAGCGCAACAGCGTAGCGTACTAGCACAGCGCACTGCACTGTTGCGCTTGCGCTCACCAGAGCGCGCCACGTGTCAGCAGCGCAACAGCGCAGCGCACTAGCGCAGCGCACTGCACTGTTGCGCTTGCGCTCACCAGAGCATGACACGTGTCTTCACCACAAGCGCTTGCGCTCAGTGAGTGGCGCAAAGCGCCTAACAAATGCAAGGCATTTCTTAAAGAGCCAGGCTCAAATAAAAAAGACCTAGCAGGCCAAAATAAATTGCAAAGCAATAAAAAGGGGGGGCAGAGCCCAAGTGAAATTGATGCTCTGCATCTTTTATGGGCAGAGCCTAAACAATGAAAATAGAAGTAATGCAATGCATTATTTAAGTGTGGGCAAAGCCCTAGTACAGGTCTAATAGACCAAAAATAAATAAGGGTGTTGAACATTTTCAACTGGACTTAGCCCAATTTTAGCCGTAAGTACTCAAATTAAATTGACTGAGCACAGCTGTTCTCTTAAATTCATTTATATCCGGTTCGAGGGTACATCTCCGAACTCCTCTGACACCCATCGTTGTAATCCTTCAATGACGTCAGAGAGGTGACGGGTCCCAACGACCATACATCAATATGGACTGCGGGGTCCTTAAACTCGTGGACCGAAACGTCCTTAAACTAATATCGGACCGAAACGTCCTTAAACGAATATCGGACCGAAACGTCCTTAAACTAATATCGGACCGAAACGTCCCCAAACTGGAATATGGACAGCAACGTCCTTAAACTACCTATGGACCATTACGTCCCTAAACTGGAACAATAGAGCCTCCAAATGCTCTTTTTGCCGGATCTAAACGGTCCCGTTTAAGTTGATCTTAGCCCCAAATACAGCTAACGTATCCTTAAACATTTAAATGGACTATAAAACTCCAAATTGACTTTGGTTCAAGGGTACATCTCTGAACTCCTCTGACATCTGCCGTTGTAATCTTTCAACGACGTTAGAGAGGTGACGAGTCTCGATGGCCAGATATTAAATGGATTATCACGTTAAGTTGATCTTAGTCTCAAACAGGACTATTGTATCCTTAACAAACATTTAAGTTGATCTTAGCCACAACGCGACTAATGCATCCTTAAACTAAAAACACCAAACCCAAATCTAAGTAAATACGGATTTTGGACTAATCCACGTCCTACGGGCAACAGCATTACTCAGTCTCCGTATACAATCCACGGGCAACCACAAACAAAACAAACACACACGACACGAAGTGATATTCTGGAGAAGAAGAAAGTTGTTACCGCGATGCGGTAGCGTAATTAACTGTAGGGGGCTTGCGCATGCAGGGAAGAGCGTCCCCACAATCAAAAACCCCTCAAGCGAGGGGGAATCTGACGAAGTCTGCTACATCGGCCGTATCTGTCTAAACCTCCGATACACGGTGCCATAAATCAACTTGGCATCTTCGGAGAGGTGGACGGATAAAACCAAATAGCATCTGCCCCGAATCTCAGCGTCAGGACTTCGCGGTCTTGTGCGCCGCCATTCGGAGGGGAACAACCTGTACATCGAAACCTATAAGAAAAATTTGGCACAACGGGGGTGAGTTACCAACTCGTGAGTAGAAGACATCTGCGAAAAGAAATCGAATGCACGACACTGTCCTAGGTCATAATAGTGTACCAATATATCACTAGTCATCTAGTAATTGCAGGGTAATAAACTACGCGAAAGTGCAAATGCTCCGTGCTCGTGTCAGTGCCTCAAATAGTAATATGTCATGTGAATGAATATACATGCACCATGAATGTAAAACAATCAACCCTGAAATCTGGATATATCTATATAAGAAGGCTTTAACTTTCATCATAGCAAAATTGTATAGGAATCTGAAACATCATCGATGAAATCCAAGGAAATCTGTGTCAAGCATAAACACAAAACATGTAAATCTCAAGTCTCAATACTTTATAATCTCGATATCTCGGGCTCCGTCAGTCCGGATCGGCCCATATCATCAAATCTCACGACAACGGTCGGTATCCTCCGGATATCCGCCGCGCCAGACATCACCGGTGGGTAGTCTTCCCCTACCAGGCTCATCATCTACAACTCGATCTTCTTACCCCGGGGTACCATACCGGGCCCACCATGTACCCGCGACGGTTCATCCACTCCTCAAATCGGGTCTCGAAATCCAACAGAAAACATGAAATCTCATGGTGGATGACACTTACATCACGAGAAAACCGCAACGTATATTTTTAAAAAGAGAGGGGGAGAGAGAGAAGTTTTTATATATATTCTTGCGGTTTTCCCCAAAATTCAAAAATCTCACAGAAATCCAAAATCCCAAAATCATGAGTAAGTAATTGATAAGTATCGGCATAAGCCCTACAATACTGCATGATAACATGAAAATGTGAATGCATGAAATGTCTATGTAATAAATGAGATGTCTAGACTAACACCTGGGAGTAATCACAATATTATATTGATCTAGCCTTTAGCCGATTCTACCAATAAAAGATAATGTGTTCTAAAGTGTACGTGACATAGCAATTACCGATGATGATGTGGGTGAGCCGGCAAATAAGTGTACGTAGAATATGCGCATCATCGGTAATGGTGCTGGTGTCCTAACTGGCAGAGTTTCATACTGACTAAAGAAACATATATATGAACATGCAACTTGTTGATTACGATTTGAATGTAAAGATGAATGTTTATTAACCACTCATTTGTAATATACATATCTAACTACAACTATATGACTCGAGCCTAAACTAATATCTATCTAATCCCCTAAGGAACTAAACTAAACAAACTAGTCGATAAGAAATAAGAATCCACCTAAGGTGTTAGTCCATATCTGTAATAGTCGGCGATCCAGCCTCAATAGCGTCACGTACGTAGTACGACTCCCTTGAATCAAGAGTGCGGATCAATCATCATATCTATGCCTCGTACGGTAAAATCCATCGTACGGCATCCCAATATCGGGGTACGGGTCAAGTATCACCTACGTACATCATCCTTCGTATAATATCATCATCAAATAATTTCATGATCAAAGGTACTGTACTGTAATCACATACATCCCAATATCATCAATCATATATCTTTGTCTGCGCACATATACATCGTCAATTGTTCTTCAGAAATATCATGTCATATATATCATATCGTAATCTGGTCACACATATATCATAACGTAATCAGGTCACACATATATCATATCGTAACCAAGTCACACATAAATCATATCGTAATCAAGTCACACATATATCATATCGTAACCAAGTCACAGGTTATAGTCTGGTTTCTATTCTAGAGTCTTGTATATCTCAATATCATCATCACCTATTATCGTTTATGTATACATATCCATTTTCTCATTTTCCAACGATCCGCTAACATCATAATACGACTGTATAGCCAAGAGATCACGGCATCAAGCCCAGCTATATCGTCTCATCCCCATGTATCATATAACATCCTTATATCACATATACATGTTGTGTGTATATATATACCTACACACATTCCTATATATATACACATACACATATACACCAAGTGAAGTTTCTGTATGTGCGTGTGTGTGTCTACCTACAAATCCCTTCCAAGACATTCATCCTCGGGTAAAGTCTTTCTAAATCAGTCAAGTCCAACCTAAAGTCTTTAATAGGGTCCTACTCGGCAAGAATCTAAGGTCACGTCCGATTTCTTAATGACAATAAGTATTATTCCTATTCTACGTTTGCGGGGGTGCTAAACGCCATCCACCCGACTTCCCCCGTAGATATACATCTACTCACCTGGTCCTTATCTGCCGAAGTCGATGCCGCCATCCTCTACTTCCTCGTCTGAAGTCCATGTAAGGGGTACCTATACGAAAACATATATAATATCGTAAACTGAATCACGGACAAAACCAAAACGACGCACGAAATACGCATAGGTTAAAACCTATGACCCGCTCATGCAAAAGAACCAAATATCGCTCGATATCGACGTACAAAGGCCGATTGATCGAGATAAAACACCAAAAACAACTCGTAGTTTCAAAACTCATTATTTATAATATAAAATATGGTTTAAATTTTTGAAACCTTAAAATCGATCAAATCGTCCGATTTCGTAAAAACCTAGAAAACGTAAATTTACCGTTTTACTTCAAAACTTAATGTTTAAATGAAACTAATGGTCATAATATTCATTAAATAATATAACTAGATTATAGAAACCATTACTATATTTTTATCATACTAATTTGTCTTAAATTGAAATTTCTAGTTTGCAATATTAGCCAAATTTAACACTTTTTAAGTCAAAATTCACAATTCCACAACTAAATTTGATTTTGCATATTTTAAAGTGTTAAACAACCCCATGAAACCATAAGGATGTGCTAAAGCCCTAACTATATTTTTAATCCTACATTTTAAATGAATTTCAAAAAGCTAGTTTAATAAAAATAGCAAGTTGTGAAAATTTGAAAGTGAAAGCTAGCAAATTGTAACTAGATTATGTTTCACACTCAAACAACATGTTAATCTCCTCATTAACACCACATCTAATGATAAAAACCTTAATTAGAATTTTATCGAACCAATATATATAATTTATCAAAATCTATTTTGCAAAATTGTTTAATTTAAACAATTTTGAAAGAACAATTTACAATACATCAACTATATTAGATTTTCCATTTCTAAAAATATTAAACTACTTATTATAACCCCACATAATTAATAAAAACCATAAATTGATTTTATAAACCCTATCTTGAATTTTAAACTTGCAAATAGAATTAATTAAGAAAATCTAAATATGCTAGATAAAAGCATTTAACAACAATTAATCATAAGAATAAAATTTATACCTCCATAACATGAGATCCAAACATGAAAATATGCCTCCAAAAAAATGGTTTCCAACTCCAAGATCCATGCTAAATAGCTCAAAGGAAAATGGTAGAGATTGAATATTGATTTTGAGGTTTATTTTTTGGAATTTTTGTTGAATTTTGATGATTTTTGATGCAAAAGTGATGGGGGGAAAATTTGGGGGCTGCCCATGGAGGTGAGGCCGACCAAGGCACTGAGAAAAAGCGAGAAAGAAGATTATGTGAGGAGTTGTGTAGAAAGTTCTTCAAAAGATGCATGTTTTATGTCTTTTCAACATTTTCTTTATTTATTAAATTTTCTTTTCTAAGTTAATCCTGGAAAAGTCTAGAACCATGAAAAATTTTGGAAATGAATTTTGCATGATACACACTAGATTCCAATATGTAATGGTTCACTTTTGCTAATTTAACCCATTCAAATTTGTAATTTACACTAATTTAATGTATAAATAAAGCTTATGCTAATATTTACACTAATTAATTTATGAAAAATATTTAATAAACTAAAAATTTATAAGTGACTAAAAAAACACTATTTACTAGTAATTACATAATTAAAATAGGACTTCTTAAATTTATAATAAAAAATAATCATGGTTGAGTTTTACGAAAAATAAGGTTTATTTTACCGAAAATCAGAAAATTCACTTAAAGAATTTTATTTATTTAATTGTTTATTTATTTATTTTTAAAACGTTACAGTTTGGCAAAGGCATGGCAGGCAGAGTTCGTGGCGGATTCTTTCCAACCCGTGATGGTGGTCGAGGTATGATGCGAAGCCAGTTGTTCAGTTCCTGTTCACCAGGTCAGCGGCCACCGCCAGTATGTTTTTGGTCCGGGAGTCCAGGTCACCTTTTCAAAAATTGTACCGCGAGGCGCCAGGGTGAGCCGACAGTTCCTTATGTGGCCCTTCCACCCTCACCTTCTGCTCAGAGAGCTTTACTTCCTACTCCTGGTGGTGCTCCATGCTAGGCTCAGAGGCCGTGGGCGTGGTGGTCCTATTCAGAGAGGACGAGGAGGCAGAGGCCGAGGCAGAGGACAGCCAGCTTTTCGTGGGGGACAAGCCCGAGTGTTCGCTTTGACTCCGCAGGATGCGCAGGCATACAATGCCATTGTGACAGGTACCTTTCCATTATGTTCTTTCGATGCACGGGTATTATTCGACCCAGGTTCCACACATTTGTATGTATCTACACACTTTGCACCGATGATGGGCCGAGAGTCAGCTTCGTTATATCAGCCGCTTATTGTTGTTACTCGGGTAGGCGAGTCGTTTGTTGCTCGATTTGTGTTTCTATTGTGTTCTATTCGTATTGGGGAGAGGGATTCTTTGGTTGATTTGATTCTCCTCGATATGTTGGACTTTGACGTCCTTCTGGGCATGGACTAGCTAGCCACTTGTTATGCATCCGTGGACTGCCGTGAGAAGGCAGTCAGATTTAGTTTGCTGGGCTAGCCAGTTCTTGTTATTCAGGGAGACCGTAGCGTCACCCTTCCCAGCTTGATTTCTTCTCTTCGTGCGGGTCAGCTCTTGAGGAAAGGCTGTCAGGGATTTATAGCATAAGTTTGTAATACTAGAGCTGCAGAGATCCCGTTGGACCAGGTCACGATTGTGAGCGAGTTTCCTAATGCCTTTCCTGACGAGCTACCGGGTTTACCTCCAGAGCGCGATATTGTGTTCTGCATCAACATGATCCCCGGCACAGGGCTTATTTCCATACCGCCTTATCGGATGGCCACGGCGGAGTTTAGAGAGCTGAAGGATCAGTTGCAGGATTTGTTGGATAATGGGCTTATTCGCCCGAGTGTGTCACCTTGGGTTGCTCCTGTCCTGTTCGTCAAGAAGAAGGATGACAGTTTGTGTTTGTGTATTGATTATCGTTAGCTGAACCGGGTTACGGTGCGGAATAGATATCCCTTACCTCGTATTGATGATTTGTTCGACCGGCTGCAGGGTGCGGTACACTTCTCGAAGATTGACTTGCGATCAGGCTACCATCAGTTGCGGGTTCGACAAGACGATATTCCGAAGACCGCTTTTCGCACACGTTACGGGCACTACGAATTCTTGGTGATTTTGTTCGGACTCACCAATGCCCCTGCAGCGTTTATGGACTTGATGAACCACATTTTCAGGCTGTATCTTTATTAGTTCATCATCGTATTCATTGATGACATCTTAGTGTATTCCCGAAGCTGAGAGGAGCACGAGCAACACTTGCAGATCACATTGCAGACCTTAAGAGAGCACCAGTTGTTTGCGAAGTTCTCCAAGTGCGGAATCTGGCTTGACAGTGTTGATTTCTTGGGTCACATGGTTATGAGAGATGGTATGCGTGTGGACCCGAAGAAGATCGAGGTCATTCAGCATTGGCCCAGACCGGCATCAGTTACATAGATCCGCAGCTTTCTAAGCCTGACGGGCTACTATCGACGTTTTATCAGGACTTCTCCCGTATCACTGCACCATTGACCGGGTTGACTCGGAAGGGAGTTCCTTTTGTTTGGACCGAGGCGTAAGAGCATTGCTTCCATCAGTTGAAGACTCGTTTGACTATGGCGCCGGTATTATCATTGCCTTCGGGATCAGACGGTTTTGTTGTTTATTATGATTCTTCTCGAGTGGGGCTATGCTGTGTATTGATGCAGCATGATAGGGTTATCTTTTATGCTTCTCGGCAGCTGAAGAAACATGAGCAGAACTATCCCACTCATGATTTAGAGTTGGCGGCGGCGGTTTTTGCACTCAAGATCTGGAGACATTACCTATACGGCGAGTCATGCCAGATATTCACGGACCACAAGAGCTTGAACTATATCTTTCAACAGCGAGACCTGAATCTGAGACAGCGCCATTGGATGGAGCTAGTGAAAGACTACGATTACGAGATTCTGTATCATCCGGGCAAGGCGAATGTAGTGGCAGATGCTTTGAGTCGGAGGCCCGGAAGTAGTTTAGCTTGTTTGAGCGCAGTTCAGAGGCAGTCGTCGGCGGATTGGAAGATTTTCTGCGACAGCCGAGTGCAGTTCGAGTTTAAGCTGACCGTGTGACAGATCGCGCACATCCGTGCATGTCCACAGTTGCTTGACCGTATCCATGAGGCATAGTACAGTGATGACAGTTTTTCAAAGATCATAGAGCAGGTTAGACAGGGCAGAGATTCCGAGTTTGTGATCGATGATCAGGGGATACTACGATTTGGGACTCAATTGTGCGTACCAGATTCTGTGGGACTGAGGTGTGAGATTCTTGAAGAGGCACATCGATCGGTATACAGTGTTCATCCGGTTTCCAACAAGATGTATCATGATTTGAAAGACGTTTACTGGTGGGAGGGGATGAAGAGAGACGTCACAGACTTCGTTTCGAGATGCTTGACTTGTCAGCAAGTCAAGGCCGAGCACCAGAGGCCAGTGGGAGAGTTGCAGCCCTTGCCTATTCCGGAGTAGAAATTGGAACAGATTTCTATGGACTTCATTGTGGGTCTACCCAGGACCAGTCGAGGGTATGACTCTATTTGGGTGATCGTGGATTGATTGACGAAAGCGGCTCACTTTCTGCCAGTGAAGACCACTTTTGGATTTGCTCAGTATGCGTAGATATACATCGATGAGATTGTACGATTGCATAGCATCCCGAATTTTATTGTGTCCGACCGAGGCACCCTATGCATTTGCCGGCAATGACAGAGACTTCTGGATGCATTGGACACCCGATTGAGTTTCAGCACAGCTTTCCATCCGCAGACCGACGGTCAGTGAGAGCGGAGTATTCAAACTCTTGAGGACATGCTCCGAGCATGCGTTTTAGATTTCGATGGCTGCTAGGATAATCATTTGCCCTTGATAGAGTTCTCCTACAATAACAGCTTCCAGGAGACGATTCAGATGGCACCCTTCGAGGCGTTATATGGGAGGAGATGTCGATCGGCCGTATGTTGGACAGAGCTCAGCGAGAGCGGTATTTTGGGGCCGCAGATTATACAGGAGACGACCGCAAAAATCCAGTTGATTCATGATAGGATGAGAGCGGCCCAGAGAAGGCAGAGATCTTATGCGGACCGATGTCGGCGCAGGCTTGAGTTTGCTGTAGGCGATCATGTTTTCTTGAGGGTCTCTCCGATGAAGGGCGTGATGAGATTCGAGAAAAAGAGGAAGCTTAGCCCTAGATATGTAGGCCCCTTCCAGATCCTCGAGCGTGTTGGAGCAGTTGCTTATCAGTTGGCTCTTCCGCCCAGTTTCCCAGATGTTCACCCCTTATTCCACGTATTGATGCTCTGCAGGTACCTTCATGACCCTTCTCTTGCGATTCAGCACCCGAAGATCCAGCTGGAGCACGGCTTTTCTTTTACATAGCAGCCGGTGGTCATCCTGGATTGGCAGGTGAAGCAATTGAGGTCAATGGTTATATCGTCCGTAAAGGTTCTTTGGCATGGCCTGAGCAGCGAAAAGGTCAACTGGGAGACTGAGGAAGAGAAGAGGAAGAAATATCCCCATCTCTTCGAAAATACGCGTAGCTAGATTTTTTTTTTTAAATTCGGGGACCGAATTTCTTTAAGGGGGGAAGATTGTAACGCTTTGAAAATTCGTTCAGGTTAATTTCGTGTTAATTAGCGATAATGCGTGTTTTCATAAAACCTCGTTAATAATTATTTTTCCATATAGACTGGAACAAATCTATTTTTAATTGTGAAATTATGTAATTACATATATAATTGTGTTTTATCAATTAACATTTAATTTATTTTTCACTTACCTATCTATTTTGTTTGTTTATTTATTTCTAAGCTAGATTTTTATTTAAGCATGCACTAATCCAATTTTACCCTATTTTAAAATGTGCTTAGCAACCATGACAATCAATATTTATTTTGTAGCCTGCCTTTTATTTTAATCCCTTATGGTTCTATAATCCCTTTTTAAAAAAACCAAAAGAAAAGAAAAGAAATAAGAAAAGAAATGAAAAAGGGTGAGGCATGGGGAATTTATGAGGCATGGGGAAACTTTGACATTCACACACACCCTCACACACACTCTCTCCCCCTCAAGCCTTCGGCTCCCTCCACAGCCCCTCTCCCCTTCTTCTTCTTCTTCTCAAAATCAAAGCCTCCATTTCAATGAAAATCCAAGAATTCTAGCAAAAATCATCACTACTTCCCTTTTCCCAAATCAAGCATGGTTCTTGGCTAAGTCTCCTTAGGTGCTAGCTTGTTTGGATCACCTTCTCAACCATCTTGAGTTATTGCTAGAACCCAATACTTATTTTGCTAAACATTTAGTTATTTAGCTTAATGTAGTGTTTAAGTAGTATATTAGTGCTAATTATGTGATTTAAGAGGAGTTTAAGATAGGTTAGGGTTTTTATGGCTTGAGTAGGTTAACTAAGTGTAGTTAGTGCCTAATAACCCAAGTCTTTTCACAAGTTTTCACTAAAACACCTTAAAGTCGCAAATTAGTGTTTCAAAACGTTTTTAAATCATGTTTTAGGATATGGTGTATCTGCTATATCAGTGGTTATTTTCTGGCTTGCCAAACATATACATAATACTAGACTTGGTAACTAGAGAGTTCTGTAGGGATACGAGCCCGTTTCACCACACCAAAACCGGCGAGAACCCCCCTTTTTCAGTGCTCGCCAGCCCCCTGGTTGAATTTGGAGTTGGTGCTTTGCAGAGAGGTGTCTGTGTGTATTTCATGGTATTTGGTATTGCTTGTTTCCTTAGTTTTTGCTCCAGATAAAATCTGGGACCAATTGCATATAATTAAAGTAGCGTGACTTGCGCGACACGTACGCTCCGAGTTTGGGTTTGGTGTTTGCTATGTATCATAGCCAATCGGGGTAGTTCTGACTTTAGTACACACGTTTTGGTATTTCGAGTGCACACGCGTTCGCTTGTGGAGCTAGTTTCGTGTATGGTCTTGATATCGCGTTTTGTAGAATATTAGCCTTATGTGTATTGCATTGTGTAATTCTAGGATCGGTTGCGGAGACATCGGACACGACACGGAAAGGAAAAGCGGTGATTGGACCAGGGTAGCTGAGGCATTCCGCTGAGTATATGTACACATCTACGGAGAAATCGTTTGGATGGCGCAATACGCCCGATAGTTAGAATTTTGATTTGTACTTACACTTATATGCGTAGTTCCTAGTTAAATCATCTCGTTGCATTGCATCCTCTTTTATGTATATATGTGATATCATCTCATAGAACACTTGCACCATTACCAGTAGTCTATGCTGTACGGGCACTATTCATGAGGACACACACGCCTTAGTAATTTCTATGCCATGAACACTATATAGCTTGTTTAAATCCGAATCCTATCTATTTTCGCCAATTATGATTAATAAACCTGTATGTATATATATATATATATATATTCAATTCATCAGGATGGATACGTAGGATTGTTAGTCATGTGCATATAACTCATTGCATCATCGTTCATGCATAGTTTTCTTGTTCCGCATCGCATTTCATATTGTTCATATCATAAACATTCATGTATTATGTTTCTTTTCGAAGATTTTCGCATTTACGGGATTTATGGATTTGGAGAAACCGCAAGGATTTAAGAACGTATTAACATTTTTTAAAATGTAAACTTACTGTTTTCTCGTGATATGATATATATATCGTCCACCATGAGATTTGTCGTTTCTTGAGCGGTATTATACACCCGATTCGAGCAGGAGGAGGAACCGGTGCGGTACCCCGGGGAAAGATGGTCGCAGATGATGGCGTTGAGCACGGCAGGAGAGCACTACCGACCAGTTATTTGTGACTGTCACAACCCAAAATATTAGCTCGCGACCAGCACTTAAATCACGCGACGTCTACAGGCATAACGTAATTCGAGTATGATGAAACCCAAAAATCTAAACCTTTTTAAGAATTAAAGATATAGTAAATCATGTTTTGTCTTTTGTAAAATTTGGGCAGCACCTCCCTTGTAAAAACTAACCGCGAAAATGGGTACAACAAAGAAAAATATAAAGCATCCCTAAACGGGAGCAAATCACGCCCTACGGCGTAAACAACCACCACAAGTATAAATAACAAGTATACAACGCCCAACGGCGAAGATCCACACAAGGAAAAGTAAAGCAAGACATCTACCCCAAAAGCGAACAAAAAACTCATCGCTCAAGTCTCTCAACTACAAGTCTTCTAAGTCTGCAACATATACAATAACTGGTTTATGAATTGATGGAGTTGAATAAAAATAACAGGAATAATAAATACGAGAGGGGCACGATCAAACATGTACCACCTTCCAAAGCAAAACACCCAAAAGTAAGATGTGTGCCAACGATGCCGCTACTGATCCAAGCGGACAAGCTACAAGAACAGAGGCACAACGGGTCTGAGTTGCCAACTCGTGAGTAGAAAACATCAACAGGTAGAAATCGAAATAAATAATGATTTTCTTGGTCAACTATATCATAAAGGTAATATTATGATATCTAGGGTGACCGTATCTGAATATGTGCCAACACATAATAAATGCCTTTCAACAAGTGGATATTATCCAACAATATAATCAATGCTTGTATGCAGGTGGATCCCGTCCAACAATATAATCAATGCATGTATGCAGTAGATCTCGTCCACGCGTTACCCACTAACACAACAACTCCTGCATATAAATATCATAAAAACATATGCAGGTAAATATGAGGATATAAAACAACGTGTGTCCCTCGCGGCACAACAAAATCATGGAAACCTGAGTATCCACGTCGACACTCGAAACATCATGAAACCCGTGTCAAGCATCGAAACGTAAATCCTCATTTGTCATGCGCCGTCACAATGACTGGCCCTGATGTCAGTACATCTCAAGGAACCTGAGTGTCCACATCGACACCCGCAATCCATGTAGAATGTTTGAACATGACTCCAGTCGGTATCCCCCAGATATCCACCGAGTCTAAATAATATCACCGGTAGGTAGTGGTCCCTCTGCCAGGCTCATCGCCTACACCATGAAATCACCACTCGTCCCGGGGTACCCTACCGGGTCCAGCATGTACCCGCAGACGTTGCCTCCCGCTCCTCGAATCGGATTTCACATGCCAATCTCAGAACCGAGAAAACACATGGTGGACGCACTAAAATATCATATCAAGAGAAACCGGGTTTTCAAAAAATAAATAAAATTTCTTGAAACTCCCCCATGGTTCTCAAATCCATAAATAATATGAAATCCATATCTCAATGCGAAAATCCATGAAAGTCTGATATATGCAACATAAAACAGCAATATGAGCATATTAAGGGAAAACCACTGTTTTAAATGTATCCGGTATAAAATATATCATGCGGTTCCTAAATCCTCCGAAATTAAGTGCAACATCATATGAGGTGTACATGTAACTATAGGAAGGTAAGTGTATCTACATGTAAGCAGGTATGTATGATGCATCTCATATGCACAATAGCACAATAAGAAACGTCTCAATATCACATGTCAATTCAATACCACTTAGGGGTATAAGCAGCTATAGCAAGATATGTGGGTGTACTTGTCAGTATGTATGCATGATGTGGATGTAGCTGCAGCAAGGTATGGAACATATAACAGGATGTAAGCATGTCCGGATATCTCATGCAATGTGGAACAGTGATATGAACATAGCAAATATATCATAACATGATGTAGCAATTCTACTGTGTAGTGACATAGCAATTATCGATGATGAAGTGTGTGAGCCGGCAATCTGTGTATGTGAAACATACGCATCATCGATAATGGTATAGGTGTACTAGCACAGGTATATGTAATATAATGAGAATAACATGAACGTTGCATAAAGTACATCGTCAACTAAAAACTATAAGGTATACGTGTCAACAATATGTTCGAGTCGGTGTCCATCAATCGACATCCAGCCTCACAACATCACGTATGGTACAAACCATCGTACGACATTCTCTAAACAAGGGTATGGATAAATCAACAGGTAAAACTCATCGCGTACGGTAATCTACGTACGGCATCAATAAACAAATAGGGATTCAATCAACCTGTACAATATCGGGGTACGGATCTAAGCCTCGTACGGCATATCCCTCAAAATGCAACACATTATCCATATAAAAATATACCTATCTCTCAGGTCACATCAATGTTCATCTCGTATCAGGGGACCTACAAAGGTATCAACAATCCCATATCGACTCGAATCCATATAACGACATATCACTTTAATTCATCATATCACATGGTATACTCGTTCATCACATTATTATCTCGCATCAATAATATAAACATCACACTTGTTCTCTTTTAATTCGTACATATCATGATTCACTAATCATTTCATATTCTCATATGTCAATATGTTCATTAGAATCAACTTCTATCATATTATCTTTTGCAAATCCTACAATCATGTCCGTCGCATATAATTTATCAGGATATAATAAACAAACGATATTCCATATCAATGTTTGCGGGGGTGCTATACGCCATCCACCCGACTTCCCCCGTAGATATAAATCTACTCACCTACTAAACTCCTCGCTTAGCCGTAGTCGATGCGCTTTGTCGTTTCGAAATCCACGCGAAGGTACATATAATCAATATGAATTCGCAAAGCTATTAACATAAAATTCCGAAATCTAAATACGGCACGCGGTTCCTTCATAGGTAAGAACTTATAGCCTACGCATGCAAAACATCCAAGCAACCCTCGTCGTTGACGTAAAAACATCCAACGCCGAAATACAATATCCAGTCGCAAAACCAAGAAATCCAAATACAGAAAAACATAGCCAAAACTATAACTATAGTCGCTATTCATGAAAACCACCCAGCCTACAACCCGAATCGTACCAATAACCCTTTATTAGTAAACTGTAAAGTGGTTTAAGAAATTTTACCGATCGATCCGTGTCCTTCAGTCTTTAGCTATCATTCCACGCTCCTCGCGGCAACTCCGATCTCCGGTCTCCTCATCGAAGTGGTACGACGTAAGCGAATCTTTATACGGGCTCCCACTTCAAACCAAAGCAACTTGGATATGAAGTTTGCCAACCGACATGTCCAAGATTGAAGTAGAGAGAGTGTAAAATAGTTTGTCTCAAGGCACCCAATGAATTGGGTGAAGGTAAATGAAGTTGCCAAAAAGGAAATCAAGTGAGAAAATTTGGCTTTGGAAATTTTGTGCATCATTTTCAAATGGGGGCCGGCCACATTATAAGTTCACTGGGAATTTCAAAAAAATGGTGAGGGTAAGTCTAATGCAACTGGTGAGGTTAAGGTTTGTAGCAACACAAATATCTAAATCTATAATATCTTAACAATGGACAAACTAAATAAATACAAGAAAAATATCCTAACAATCCCATGCCACCTCACCACAAACCCACCCCTGCCCAGCATTCGAAATTGGGCAGCCCATCACAAAAAAAAGTCCACAAAATGCATGCAACATAAATTAATGCATACACAAAAAATGCATGCAACATTAAAAACTCACATTCAACTAAATTAAATTTTAAATGAATAAATCATTTTAAATCTCAAAATTATTTCAAAAAAATTGATATATATTCATACCATTTTACGAGAACCCCAATTTCACAATCGGGTAATTTTCGCGAAATATATTATTTTAATATTAAATTCCAAAAATAATATTTTATATTTTCTGAAATGTTACAATCTTCCCCGCTTAAATAAATTCGGTCCCCGAATTTAAATTTAAAACCCCAATTACGAAAAGCATTTCAATATTCAGCTCAAATCAATGGGGCTCCGAAATCACGGAAGATACAGAATTACCACAGCGCATCCTGTGCGCCGGAAAATGAGTACGAAACTCAAAACCGTACTCCGTCAAGCGTCACGCAAATTATCGGACTTGTACGCATATAATCAGAGTTACAATGGAGATACAGATCTCAAAATCCACTTCTGAAATTGAATAAGCACTAAGCAAATGCTATAATATGTATACAGTACACATCTTTTTTGAAAAATCTCCTAAAACTGAAATAACATATGCAGAATCTTTTTCTGAATCGCCGTGTGATGTATAGCTCACGGCACAAATGACGGAAGCTCATTTGTAAAGTAATAATATACTATCATATATGTTTTTCTCAAATATACGTTCCGCCCATTTTAAAATATCCCAAAAGGTTCTTTTGTAAACGTTCGTGTCACTCGCAAACACGTAAGAAATAGCGAGACTATAGCTCTTTTTTGAAAACCTCTTGGTAAAATTTTTATGCATGCAAAGTACACAGGTACTGTCCTCGGATCAGTCCTGCTAGGGTACTACAAGTATAGGGCCTCATCATGAAAACAAAGTGCTCAAAAGCAATATCAGCCTCAAAAGCCGTGTCCAACCATCACGTGCGTCTGGTGCGCATGGAAATCAAATCCAAGTACAGATGCCACAATATGCACAAAAGTAAGACTAAGTGCAACGGGCGTGCATGAAAACATGTGTCCAATGCAACTGGCGTACACGACAACAACAACTAGTGAATCCTTAGTGCATGAAAAACTCAATTCAGTGCAACTAACATGCACGAATGAAAAACCCAAATCGAGTGCATCAGGTGTGCACAAAATCATATCACACACCCAACGTGCGCGAAAGTCCAAATCAAATGCATCCGTCATGCACGAACGAAATCGAAATCAAGTGCATCCCATATGCACGAAAACGAACATCAAGTACACACGCGTACGAAATCACAAATCTGGTAAACGAATGCTCAAAGACATAAATCGGGTGCAACAAATGCACGGAGTATAACCTAGTGCAACCAATGCACGAAATACGAATCCGGTGCATCCAGTCCACAAAATATCAAATCCTGTGCATCTACTGCACGAAATATCAAATCCTATGCATATGGTGCACGAAATATCAAACCCTGTGCATCCACTGCACGAAATATCAATCCTGTGCATCCACTGCACGAAATATCAAATCCTGGGCATATAGTCCATGAAATATCAATCCTGTGCATCTAGTGCACGAAATATCAAATCCTGTGCATCTAGTGCACGAAATATCAGAACCACTGTAGGAAATCCAGGAAATCATAAACTTGTGCAGCTGAGGCACAAAATCAACATCAACAAAAAGGCGTATAAAGTATATTAAGTGCAATAACTATGCACGAAAATGTAAAAACCCAGTAGGTGCAGCCATAGTGCACGAAAACTATATCCTGAAACTCGATCATCAAAACTAAAATCCAAGCGATACAAGCATGATACTCCGATCACAAACGCAAATCGCAACAAATGACATTGAGGTACACGTCTTACAATGTCGGAAAAAAAGTCGGTGCTCCCAAACTGGCAGAGCAAGAACATCCGCTTGCCTCCTGCTCACAGTCTGGCGTCTCCTGTCTCTGGGTCCTCATTTCCCTGTGTATTACCAATCCCGCACTTTATCGGCTCATCTGCCCGGTCATGAGTGCTAACAAGAACGATTCCGCTCTGGCACTCCACAGGTCAAATCTCGTCCAATTAGTATGATCACTCATAAAGCAACACGTCACCGGCGTCGGCCTCTGGCCCTCTGAATTCAAGTGACACAATTGACCCTCGATGCAATCTCATCACAGTAGTGTCCTTGAAGGAACTGGCTCAAGGTCGTTTCCGATCTCGCCTATACCGAACTGTACGGATGCTGGTATTCTTACAAAACTTTTCTCGCTTTCTGGACATCTGCATTCTCAGCACAGCATTTTCTCGGGAAATGGCTGTATCCCAACGCCTCTGCATGTATATAGATCTCTAATCTCGACGGGGAGTAACAACAGCTCATCTGCATCACGCACGAACCTCTTGTTCCACTCGACCTTATTATCGTCCACTTTGACATCATGTTATGCTATCTACGTACTGCAAATGTTCTCGGCGACAATCAATCCGGAATCTCTCGCACGGACTCGAAATCACGAACTTGGTATCTTCATCACTCTGTAGAAGATATCTAGCCGAACGCGTCCTCGGAACTCGTCCCATCCATCGGAGGAATACTCAATACTCATCCGTTTCTCGATCAACTCTAAACACATATGGGTGAGGTCCTCTATCTTAAACTGGTTAGCATACCGATCTCATATCGGAGCATCCGACGAACAACGTCATCTCCGGATCGATCTACTCTAGATCTGAGTAAGACTTTCCATACTGGAAATCTTCAACTCCACAGGGCCTGCGTCGGTGCATCAAATCTGACGAATCACTTTCGTCTCTCAACTCAAGATAGACTAGCTATCACCTGTCGCATCTGTTGGAGATAGTGCCCTCAGAGTCAATTATTGGATCACAGGCACGTGATTGCAATGATTGAGGGAGGACCTATCCCGGTAGAACAGTCTCACTCGAGATGATAGTATGCTATCTGGTTTATCTTTATCATCGTGTACTGCTTTAGGTGACCTGACAGGTCGCTATTGCACGATGATAGAGCCCCTAGGATTCTTGCTTGACTGCCGGGAGTATGAGGGCGATCATATAAGTGAGAGCTGGAGTCTATAAGCACATCCTTAAAAGGTCCGTAGTCGTGGGAGTTTCGAGACAGGGCATCGATTCTCCAGAGTAGACTAGTGTATACAGTCGAGACCCCGACGAGGGGCGGTGGCCGGTCTCACAAGCCACTGGTGTCAGTTGGATCACCTAAGATGTATACAGGTGCTCATTGGGTTATGAGTACACCGGACAGGACTCGCCGGGAACATGCTAGTTGGTCTTATACCTGACGTCAGATAGCAGTTCCCAGGTGACATGTGTACAGGTTAGTTCATCGACCCGAGGATCGTCATTTGTCTCGTGTGAGTTCCCACCGTACTTTGATTACTACCCTACCACGGCTCAAAGGAGTCGTGCAAACAGGTTTTAGTTGGGTACAGTCCCGAGCCACATGGAGGCAGTGAGCGGATCTTCGGGGGTTCGTCTCTCCCGGTATTGGGGGTGAGGTCGCGCTGTGTCTAGGAGAGCCATTACACGAAGTCCTTGGCCAAGGCAGGAGATTTACTGGTAGGTATTCCAGTAGTATCTCAGGGTGTTCTGGGCTACACTCCGACACGACTTGTACCGCTTTTGGGGGTCTGACTTTTACCCACCCCCTAGGCCCGACATGCGATGCTCATAGACGAACGGACCGGACTGTACGGATATTGTCACTGACAGGCTCAGTAGGGTGTCAGGATGAGTTCGCTCATCGACGTCCCTTTTGGTCAATAGCTGGTGGCCCGTCATGTATTGGCTTATACCTCTGACGTGCTGGTGGTTAAATCCACAGCCATAGTATTGACGAGTCTTTAGAGTCCACCACACATTCAGTTACTCAGCTTTCGGGCGAAACGCTGTAGAGGCCGTATGGAGATATGGCAGGGTGCGATCAGATACGTGCGGTATTGCACGGATCAGGATCGGACGATTTGTACTAGTAGCCGTATAGGTATATGGCAGGGTTCGATCAGATACGTGCGGTATTGCACGGATCAGGATCGGACGGATATTACTAGCCAGCTTTGGTTTAAGCCGGATCCTAGTTTAGTACAGTGTAGATTTTGTCTCTTTGCATTTGTATCCGGTAGGAATACAGATGCGGGTGTGTATGCACAGTATCGGGGTTTTCCTGTAATTTATTACGGGACCAGTTTTCTGGAGTTGCCAGTTTGCATTCCGTTCCGGCCGGTTTTCCTTTGTTCTTTCCCGGCCGGACTTTTCCGATGGAGGGGGTTATTTGCAAGTTTGCAAATAACACTTTGTGGAGGGTTTTATTGCAAAAGTATTGATTATGATAGCATCATTATCTTTTGCACCATCACTTGCATTAATGAGGGTATGGGTTTGTTTAATGTGTGAAGGATGGTTGATGTTTCTTTGTCTCTTGATGTGGTCACCTTTTCTTCACTCCTACACTCACCTCCCTTCTTGCTTCATATTGATTTTCCTCCACCATTATTCTCACTTGATGGAAGAAGTTTTTCATTGTTGAGAGAAAGAAAAAGATGAGAGTTTTCATTCTTGAGGTTTTCATTCTTGATCTCTTTTCATGCTAAGAAAAATGCAAGCACCATTTTTCTTATCTTGTTTCCTCCATCATCTACAATAGCAACAAACCCCAAAGTGAGACATGCACTTTACACTACACTTCCTACAGCAAATCTTGGACGCGTCGATTCGCCAGCTTCGCGCCCGAGTTGCCTCGGTATTGAGGTGGGAGCCCGTAAAAGCTACAGGCGATGTGGTGCCCTTTCCGACGAGGAGGAGACGGACGGAGATCCCGCGAGGAGATCGGAGTGGAGATGAAGACCGGAGGACTCGGATCAGTCGGTACATCTCTTCCCTTTCTTGCTAGTAGCTTAGACTTGTTAATGGTTACGATCCGGAGTTTAGTGCGCGGTGGTGCCGGTTTGCAAAGTCCGCAAAAATTAAAGTTTATCACCGTTTCCGCATTTGGCCGTCGGATTGACGGCCGGGGCGCCGCCGTGCACTTACAGTGGTATCAGAGCCTCGCCATTAACTTCGTCTAGTTTCGTTTGATGTGTTTTTCAGTTCCGATCGACCAAAATTCCAAAAACCGTATTTTTCCCTTCACATCAGTTTCTGTTGAAATTTTTTGAAGTCTAAAAATTTTTCAGGTGGTCTCAGAATGATGTGCAGGGAGTTCTAAGAACTCTGGAAAAATTCGACACACTGATCTCTCATACAGAGCGCGGAACCGCGGCCACACCCTTCTATTGGGCCGCGGTTCCGCCGCAGTCTAGAGGGTTCAGTGGGCCATCTTTTTCCAGTGGGCTTCAGGGTAGTAATTAGGGGTTTTGGAATATTAAAATTGGGCCAATTATTTCTGTGAGTGCTACAGTATTGTTTTGGGGCCCACTTGTTAATTTTTGATCAATCGGAAAATTTTAAACACATTTTTCACAGCTTTTACATTATATCTGCGACCGTGAATGTCACTTGATCGGTAATTCCAGTCTAACTGCTATAGCCCGGTTAGACGGATTTGCGAACGTGATTTTCACGTTGATGTTTTGTGGTTTTGCTGTGATGTTGCGGATCGGTCGTGGGGGATAGCCTGGATGCCATGCTAGTACAGTGTTGTTGTATTGTGTACATTTGACATTGCGGGGCGAGCGTCCGACATGTGGACTGCCGTCACTGCCTGTTTGTATTATTCTTTTGGGGCACGACCTGGTTGCGGTCGATGTACCCGGTGCATGTATATTTTACTTTCTGTACTAGGGTTACCCCGCGGAGGGGTGCACGGATAGCCGGGTTCTAGAAGACAACAAGCCCGCATCTCATGGCATTGGGACGGAGGGGGCTTCACTCCAGGATTGGCTGGCTATTCGCCGCACTCGTAGGGGGTACAGGTTGACCCAGGAGGGGTGCCCAAGTTACCGGATTCCGTGAAGTGCTGGGTGGTCCATTCACGGTGCTGAAGGGGGCTGCCTCGCTTCAGGTTTTGGCGGGTGACTTGCCGCGCCCGTAGGGGTCTAGGATTTCATTGCACAGGCTATCCACACGACCAGGGGAACGTCGGGTTTCAGTAGTGGCTCTGTGAAACCCGGGGATCCCAGATATCTGTATTGTTCTGTGATGCTATACATTTCTGTGATGTTGCATTTTATTCACGCCTTGAGCGAAATATAATATATTGGTATATATATTAGTAGATGTTGTATATGTCTTTCATCCGCGCTAGTCCAGTCCCCGCTCTGCCGTTAGTTAGCTAACCTAACGGGTGATGACGGGACCCAGTGGCGAATGCGGATGGCATATACGTACGTCAGTATATTTTCGTTCTTTGTGGTGTGATCAATTGATGGGACTGCATTGATTCGGATCAATGCAAGTTAAACAAACCTATTCTGATGTTGTTGGAACACTTTTCAAAAAGCTGTTATTGCAAGGACGTTCACTTTTGTTTTGCATCGTGGTATTCATTTGGAATATCCTGCTCCTCAGTCGACGAGGCAAGGGCCAAGATCCCTTCACCGGGAGTGACCCCTTGGACAGAAGTTTGCGTCAGGGCATTAACTTCACTATAGCCGATTACTTTTGCTTTGCACAGTGATATTCGGTCATGAATATCCAGCACCCCATTCTACGGGGAAAGAGCCGAGATCCCTTCACCGGGAGTGACCTCTTTAGTAAAGGTTTTCGTCACTATATTTTCTAAAAAAGCTATCCGTTCCTTCAACGATATCAAGTTCATTACGTTAAAGGTTTTCGCCAGAAACCATTCGTAGCCCTCCGTCGTTTCATATGGATAGTCAATAGTATTCAAGCTGTGTTTGTTGGCCAAAGTCAAGACACAGTGTTTGGTAGCTGTTGGTTATTCATATGCAGCATAGATAGATGCGTTGGTTTGGGGCAGTCGTATAGCCTTGTTGGCCAAAGTCAAGGGCTTGTACGGGTGGGCTCAAATTAACCTGGAGAATGACGGGCAGAACTTGACATGTGACTTATGATTTGTTGGCCAAAGTCAAGGTCATAAGAGCATGGGGCAGAAATCACATCGGGAGTTTCAAAAGAACTGAAACTTGCCAGATATGCGCATACCTTCTGGAGTGTGATACCGTGAGCGGATTCCGTCACGTTATCATGCGATGAGAGTTGGATCCCGATTCCCACTGATGAGTTGGTTTACTCCTCGGGTGACCCCGACTAATTCTTCTTTCAGGTTTGGAGGAGATTTTGAGGCACAGTGGGAGGTTTCCAGATTAGATAAATTGGTAACCATTCTGATCTTGGTTAGAGTGCACGCTGAGTGTTTCTTTTCTCTCTCTCTTTGGCAGCGACCATTGACCCGACCCTAGACTATGACTCAGAGACCAAGTTGACCGAACCTTCTTAACACAGGCTTTTGGATTGTCAGAGTTGCAGACCTCATTGCCACTCCTACTTTTACCCTTTTCTCCAGGACACCCCGTATTACTGCGAACGTCCACTTCCATTGGACAAAACCATCGTATGGTTAGATACGAACTCGAAGGAATTCGAGGATGGTTTCCGGTTCTGGAGAAAACGAATAGGACTATTCAGTTGTCTTTTCCGTCTACCTTCTCTCAGCTTGCGAGTACTCCTTGGTTTAGGGGTAGTACACCTATTATGCAAATTGGATAGTCTTCTTTCAAACCATAGGCAGGTGCCGACCGGTAGGGAATGAAGAAAACTAATTAGCATAACGATGGTGTGCAGAAGGTATTAAGTTCAGACAAAACAAGGGATTAGTAAGAGGGCAAAGAAAACTGCGACTGATATTCACGACCAAACCAAGTTTTTCTTCGCCAATCCTAAATCACCTTTGTATTTCTCCAAGACACTCCGTATCACTACGAAGATCCACAGTTTATTGGATACTCCATCGTATGGTTATATACGAACTCAAAAGGAACTTGTTCCAGTTCGGGGATGGATTCTGGTCCAGGAGAAATAGGAATAAGGTTTATTCGGTTGTCTTTTATCTTCACCTTCTCTCGCATTGCGAGTGCTCCTAGGACTAGGACAGTACACCCATTATGCTTATTGGATAGTCTTCTTCCAAACCATAGGCTGGTGCCGAACGGTAGGGAAGGAAGAAAACCATTTGGCCTAAGGGGTGTGCAGAAGGTAACGACTAAAGACATATAAAGGGATTTGGAGAGGTGGCAAAGAATTATACGGTTATAGTTGTGAATCTGGATAATGGTAGAGGCATTACTATGAATACCGGGATACCCCAACGAAACATTTCAATGTTTCAGTTTCACTGTGTACTGTTAAAAGAAAACTGATTTCCCGATTAGATACTTACTCCAGGGTATGTATTTACCAGGTATGATTCTCACATCTGTATGGTTTTACAGATGATGAGTGGGAGTACGTTATTGGGAATTGGGTGATCATCCTCATTATATCGGGATTCGTTGTAATCGGTGATATTTAAGGAGATCACCTGGGTTGTTTGCCGGTCGGCAAATATTTGGTTTTGAATATCCGCTGTTGTGCACCAATTTCAAATTGATATATCTGTACGTCTATTTTCATAGAGTGAGATATACCTTTTGATATTATGTCGATGACATTTACCTATATCAGTGGATGGTTAGGTAAGGAGCATTAAACAGCGGTGTAATTCTTCTTAACCATAAGTACAGTTTTCAACCTACGACACACAGTGAAAGAGTTGTTAGACTCGGCGGACTTATACAGAGTATTGTATATTGTCCAGTGTCCATAAGGACAGAGGGGTTGGTCCTCATACTATGTTCTGTTTACTTTTAACTTCTCTAGTTCTTAGACATGTGTTTCGTAGAAACACAGGGTCTAAGTTTTGAGGTGTTATAGGTATTTGAATAGAGTAGAGAACCAGGTGTAGCAAGTATCGGGATTCTTCAAGGTGATCGAAGATGTAGATACTCGTATATGGTATTCAGTTGATAGTAATGATAAAGAGAAATTGCTTCTCTTTCAGGTTACTCATAATTGGAAGCATTCCTAAGTTGAGTAACGCTGATCGGCCTCTCTCCATATAGTTGACATGCACTGGAGACAGTTGCATGATTTGAATCTGGTTCAATTAAATCAGTGCCTCTGGTTCTATATTGGATATAGAACAGTTCATATCTTAACGTTGTTAAGGTACGGGGAGTTGTCCGGCTTATGATTAAAACCAGACTCTGGACAGCTCAAGGCGCGTTTCTGTAATGGCTGTTTGTGGGTTGACCCAGGCTATGACGAGGGTTGACTTTCTACCATCTGAAAGATCAATAGTGATATTGTTCTTAACTCGCCACATTTTAAAAGAAATGGTTATTTTTCAAAAACAGTAGTGGGAGTATGGTAGAACTGGAAGTGATTCCAGAACCGCAAACGATTACTGAAGATTTGATAAGGAACCTAAAGATTCAATTTGATTTGGCATTCCATTGGCCACTCCGCAGATACGGTGGGTAACTTCAGGCACCCGAGAGGTACTCCGGTAGCCTCAAGGACGGTGACAGGGAAGTTCTTGTTTACCCACACTTGCCATTGCTGTTGTTCCAGGCTGCGAGACCCGGTGGGAGGATGAGTATAGCGTCGTTCTAAACTAGCTTTAGTAGTGCACATCTATATGACTCTGCTAGAGGGTTGTCGTAGTCAGTGGGAGCAGCGGAAGCATTGGTGGACATCAGGCTTATGTCTATTTATAGACTAAAGCAGATATAGCGGAGTTAGATCATCTGTTTCTGATGTGACAGTCATAGGTTTGACTTCATCAGAATAGGGGATGGATCTATTGAGAAGGTAGTAGGAAGTGATATTCCTATACTACGATCGGTTATACTTTGGTCGGCACACAGTTGTTTCTCCACAAAGGACTTGGACATTATATCAGACATACTGGTTACTAGATCTATGGTTTTAGATCTAGATTTGGGTAGTTTCCCAATCAGGGTACTTTGACAGCATTCTAAGAGTATTTAGAATGGACGACTCCTGGCACGGTAGTATACCTGCAGTTGATGGAGTCACCCTCTCTAAAGATGTCTTATAGACTAAAGTAGAGAGGGATGTGCATGATTGGCAGATCACTTGCTTAGGTAATTGAGTCAATCATGAGATGTCAAGTACCACACCAGATGTTGTTCTTTCACTAGATGCAATAAGTTGACATTGTTCCAATCCTGGAAAAACAGTCGGAAGCAGTTTTAGAACATAAGTGGATGTTCTAGGGATATGATAACGACTGCCTCCTTTATGAGACGGTTATCACTCCAGGCTTCCAAGGTGACATGGACGACAAGGAGGTTGTCAGAGTTATATTTTTCCTTCTGACGAGGGGCAGTATTTTGGACAGTTGGTCCAAGGCAATACTGAGGGTGGCATGGCGCAGGACACTGATTAAGTTCAGTTGACGATACAGTCTAAGAAGTTTGGATTTGGAGTTCATTTATGAGCTAAGTCCCATCAGACATCCAGACATTCTAAGACAGGTATTGCTCATTTCGGGAGATGGCTTTCTCCGCGAACTTGAGATATAGAGAGACATAGAAAGAAACATCAGAGCGGATCCACTCGCTGAGGCTATTCCTCGAACGCAAGAGTTTCGCAAACAGGATTTGTGAGACTGACTAGTAGAGGAGTTGGGTGTTCGGTATCACACGGGCTGTGAGTATACGACATCGCAATAATTAGCCTTGATTGCAAGTGGGAGATTGTTGGAGATAGTGCCCTCAGAGTCAATTATTGGATCACAGGCACGTGATTGCAATGATTGAGGGAGGACCTATCCCGGTAGAACAGTCTCACTCGAGATGATAGTATGCTATCTGGTTTATCTTTATCATCGTGTACTGCTTTAGGTGACCTGACAGGTCGCTATTGCACGATGATAGAGCCCCTAGGATTCTTGCTTGACTGCCGGCAGTATGAGGGCGATCATATAAGTGAGAGCTGGAGTCTATAAGCACATCCTTAAAAGGTCCGTAGTCGTGGGAGTTTCGAGACAGGGCATCGATTCTCCAGAGTAGACTAGTGTATACAGTCGAGACCCCGACGAGGGGCGGTGGCCGGTCTCACAAGCCACTGGTGTCAGTTGGATCACCTAAGATGTATACAGGTGCTCATTGGGTTATGAGTACACCGGACAGGACTCGCCGGGAACATGCTAGTTGGTCTTATACCTGACGTCAGATAGCAGTTCCCAGGTGACATGTGTACAGGTTAGTTCATCGACCTGAGGATCGTCATTTGTCTCGTGTGAGTTCCCACTGTACTTTGATTACTACCCTACCACGGCTCAAAGGAGTCGTGCAAACAGGTTTTAGTTGGGTACAGTCCCGAGCCACATGGAGGCAGTGAGCGGATCTTCGGGGGTTCGTCTCTCCCGGTATTGGGGGTGAGGTCGCGCTGTGTCTAGGAGAGCCATTACACGAAGTCCTTGGCCAAGGCAGGAGATTTACTGGTAGGTATTCCAGTAGTATCTCAGGGTGTTCTGGGCTACACTCCGACATGACTTGTACCGCTTTTGGGGGTCTGACTTTTACCCACCCCCTAGGCCCGACATGCGATGCTCATAGACGAACGGACCGGACTGTACGGATATTGTCACTGACAGGCTCAGTAGGGTGTCAGGATGAGTTCGCTCATCGACGTCCCTTTTGGTCAATAGCTGGTGGCCCGTCATGTATTGGCTTATACCTCTGACGTGCTGGTGGTTAAATCCACAGCCATAGTATTGACGAGTCTTTAGAGTCCACCACACATTCAGTTACTCAGCTTTCGGGCGAAACGCTGTAGAGGCCGTATGGAGATATGGCAGGGTGCGATCAGATACGTGCGGTATTGCACGGATCAGGATCGGACGATTTGTACTAGTAGCCGTATAGGTATATGGCAGGGTTCGATCAGATACGTGCGGTATTGCACGGATCAGGATCGGACGGATATTACTAGCCGGCTTTGGTTTAAGCCGGATCCTAGTTTAGTACAGTGTAGATTTTGTCTCTTTGCATTTGTATCCGGTAGGAATACAGATGCGGGTGTGTATGCACAGTATCGGGGTTTTCCTGTAATTTATTACGGGACCAGTTTTCTGGAGTTGCCAGTTTGCATTCCGTTCCGGCCGGTTTTCCTTTGTTCTTTCCCGGCCGGACTTTTCCGATGGAGGGGGTTATTTGCAAGTTTGCAAATAACACTTTGTGGAGGGTTTTATTGCAAAAGTATTGATTATGATAGCATCATTATCTTTTGCACCATCACTTGCATTAATGAGGGTATGGGTTTGTTTAATGTGTGAAGGATGGTTGATGTTTCTTTGTCTCTTGATGTGGTCACCTTTTCTTCACTCCTACACTCACCTCCCTTCTTGCTTCATATTGATTTTCCTCCACCATTATTCTCACTTGATGGAAGAAGTTTTTCATGGTTGAGAGAAAGAAAAGGATGAGAGTTTTCATTCTTGAGGTTTTCATTCTTGATCTCTTTTCATGCTAAGAAAAATGCAAGCACCATTTTTCTTATCTTGTTTCCTCCATCATCTACAATGGCAACAAACCCCAAAGTGAGACATGCACTCTACACTACACTTCCTACAGCAAATCTTGGACGCGTCGATTCGCCAGCTTCGCGCCCGAGTTGCCTCGGTATTGAGGTGGGAGCCCGTAAAAGCTACAGGCGATGTGGTGCCCTTTCCGACGAGGAGGAGACGGACGGAGATCCCGCGAGGAGATCGGAGTGGAGATGAAGACCGGAGGACTCGGATCAGTTGGTACATCTCTTCCCTTTCTTTCTAGTAGCTTAGACTTGTTAATGGTTACGATCCGGAGTTTAGTGCGCGGTGGTGCCGGTTTGCAAAGTCCGCAAAAATTAAAGTTTATCACCGTTTCCGCATTTGGCCGTCGGATTGACGGCCGGGGCGCCGCCGTGCACTTACAGCATCTCTTCCTGAAAGCTCCAGCGATCTCATCTCGTAAGCTATGGAAGCGACATCACATCAATCTCAGCAACAGCTGGGTCATCTGTCTGCACGGTCGACGACATCACAATCTTTGAGTTAGGCTGTACATCAACAATCCTCTTACAACAGGCAGCCTCCAACAATAGCCTGATCATCCGGTAGAAAATCGCACACTCGTCTCAAACGAGAGGTCACAATACCACACTACATCGATACGTTCCCATATCACCAGAAAACATGATGGTCAGTTCTCGTCCACGACGAGCTCGCCCTGACTGCATCACAAGAAGCAACTCAAACTGCACTCAAACCATGGTGACCGGAAACTCAATCAAGTATCGACGAAAAAGATCAAAGTGATGAAATGAATCAACATATCCAGAATGAATATACGATCATATGGAGGAACGAAATCAATGAAAGTATGATCATATAATCGAATAGAATCAAGGACTTCAAATGGATGTAAAATCAAGGGGACGAAGAGAATCACAAGTCTCAAGATATGTACATCCTAAGGTTTCTTAAGTGCAGTATCGTATCGTAAATATGCCGTGGAACATACGTATAGTATGTCACTCTACACAAGCTACCTATTCCATCAATCAGAGTCAGCCTATGAAACGAAAGTTCGGGTCTAACACCCCCTTATTCAAGTTAAGTTCCGTAAGGTCAAGCCAAGGTTCCAAAATATATACGCCCTAGACCCCACATAGTCAAACCTAAACTCGAACCAATGTTAAACCAAGCGCATTGATACCAACTTTGTCACGACCCAAAATATTAGCTTGTGACCAGCACTTAAATCACGCGACGTCTACAGGCGTAACGTAATTCAAGTAAGCTGAAACCCAGAAATCTAAACCTTTTTAAGAATTAAAGATATAGTAAATCATGTTTTTTCTTTTGAAAAATTTGGGCAGCACCACCATTGTAAAAACTAACCCCGAAAATGGGTACAACAAAGAAAAATATAAAGCATCGCCACACGGTAGCAAATCACGCCCAACAGCGGAAACAACCACCACAAGTATAAATAACAAGTATACGACGCCCAACGGCGAAGATCCATACAAGGAAAAGTAAAGCAAGACATCAACCCCAAAAGCGAACATAAAACCCATCGCTCAAGTCTCGCAACTACAAGTCTTCTAAGTCTGCAACATATACAATAACTAGTTTCTGAATTGATGGAGTTGACTAAATACAACAGGAATAATAAACACGTGAGGGGCACGATCCAACATGTACCATCTACCAAAGCAAATCACCCAAAAGTAAGCTGTGTGCCGACGATGCCGCTACTGATCCAAGTGGACAACCTGCAACAACCGAGGCACAACGGGGGTGAGTTGCCTACTCGTGAGTAGAAAACAACAGGTAGAAATCAAAATATATAACGATTTCCTAGGTCAACTATATCATAAAGGTAATACTATGATATATAGGGCGACCGTATCTGCATATGTGCCAACACATAATAAATGCCTATCAGCAAGTGGATATTATCCAACAATATAATCAATGCATGTTTGCAGGTGGATCTCGGCCAACAATATAATCAATGCATGTATGCAGTGGATCTCGTCCACGTGTCACCCACTAACACAACAACTCCTGCATGTAAATATCATAAAAGCATATGCAGGTAAATATGAGGATATAAAACAACGTGTGTCCCTCTCGACACAATAAAATCATGGAAACCTGAGCATCCACATCGACACTCGAAACATCATGAAACCCGTGTCTATCATCGAAATGTAAATCCTCATCTGTCAGGCGCCGTCACAATGACCGGCCCTGATGTCAGTACATCTCAAGGAACCTGAGTGTCCACATCGACACCCGCAATCCACGTAGTATGTCTGAACATGACTCCGGTCGGTATCCCCCAGATATCCGCCAAGTCTAAATAATATCACCGGTAGGTAGTGGTCTCTCTGCCAGGCTCATCGCCTACACCACGAAATCACCACTTGTCCCGGGGTACCATACCGTGTCCACCATGTACCCGGAGACTGTGCCTCCTGCTCCTCGAATCGGGTTTCACATGCCAATCTCAGAATCGAGAAAACATATGTTGGACGCACTGAAATATCATATCAAGAGAAATCGGGTTTTCAAACAATACATAAAATTTCTTGAAACACCCCGACGGTTCTCAAATCCATAAATCATATGAAATCCATATCTCAATGCGAAAATCCATGGAAGACTAATATATGTAACATAAAATAGCAATATGAGCATATTAAGGGAAAACCGCTCTTTTAAATGAATCCGGTTTAAAATATATCATGCGGTTCCCAAATCCTCCGAAATCAAATGCAGCATCATATAAGGTGTACATGTAACTATAGCAAGGTAAGTGTATCTACATGTAAACAAGTATGTATGATGCATCTCATAAGCACAATACCACAATAAGCATCATCTCAATATCACATGTCAATACAATATCACTTAGGGGTATAAGCAGCTATAGCAAGATATGTGGGTGTACATATCAGTAAGTATGCCTGATGTGCATGTAGCTGTAGGAAGGTATGCAACATATAACAGGATGTAAGCATTTCCGTATATCTCAAGCAATGTGGAACAGTGATATGAACATAGCAAATATATCATAACATGTTGTAGCAATTATACTGTGTAGTGACATAGCAATTATCGATGATGAAGTGTGTGAGCCGGCAATATGTGTATGTGCAACATATGCATCATCGATAATGGTGTAGGTGTACTAGCACGGGTATACATAATGTAATGAGAATAACATGAACGTAGCATAAAATACATCGTCAACTAAAAGCTATAAGGTATACGTGTCTACAATATGTCCGAGTCGGTGAATCCATCAATCGACATCCAGCCTCACAACATCACGTACGGTATAAACCATCGTACGACATCCTCTAAACACGGGTATGGATAAATCAACAGGTAAAACTCATCGCGTACGGTAATCCAGGTATGGCGGCAATAAACAAATAGGGATTCTATCAACCAATACAACATCGGGGTACGGATCTTAGTATCGTACGGCATATCACTCAAAATGCAACAAATTATCTATATAAAAATATACCTATCTCTCAGGTCACATCAATGTCCATCTCTTATCAGGGGACCTACAAAGGTATCAACAATGCCATATCGACTCGAATCTATATAACGACATATCACACTAAGTAATCATATCACATCGTATACTCGTTCATCACATTAATATCTCGCATCAATAATATAAACATCACACTTGTTCTCTTTTAATTCGTACATATCATGATTCACTTATCATTTCATATTCTCATATATCAATATGTTCATTAGCATCAACTTCTATCATATTATCGTTTGTAAATTCTACAATCATGTCCGTCGCATATCATTTATCAGGATATAATAAACAAACGATATCCATATCAATGTTTGCGGGGGTGCTATACGCCATCCACCCGACTTCCCCCGTAGATATAAATCTACTCACCTGCTAAACTCTTCGTTTAGCCGTAGTCGATGCGCTTCGTCGTCTCGAAGTCCACGCGAAGGTACCTACAATCAATATGAATTCGCAAAGCTATTAACATCAAATTCTGAAATCCAAATACGGCACGCGGTGCGCTCATAGGTTAGAACCTATAGCCTACGCATGCAAAACATCCAAACAACCCTTGTCTATGACGTAAAAACGTCCAACGCCGAAATTCAATATCCAGTCGCAAAACCAAGAAATCCAAATATCGGAAAAGATAGCAAAAACCATAACTATAGTCGCTATCCATGATAACCACCCAGCCTACAACCCGAATTGTACCAATAACCCTATATTAGTAAACTGTAAAGTGGTTTATGAAATTTTACCGATCGATCCATGTCCTTCGGTCTTTAGCTATCATTCCACGCTCTTCGAGGCATCTCCGGTCTCCTCGTCGAAGTGGCACCACGTCAACGAATCTTTATATGGCCCCCCCGCTTCAAACCAAAGCAACTTGGATATGAAGTTCGCCAACCGACATGTCCAAGATTGAAGTAGAGAAAGTGTAGAATAGTTTGTCTCAAGGCACCCAATGAATTGGGTGAAGGTAAATGAAGTTGTCAAAAAAGAAATCAAGTGAGAAAATTTGGCTTTGGAAATTGTGTGCATCATTTTCAAATGGGGGCCGGCCACATTATAAGCTCACTGGGAATTTCAAAAAAATGGTGAGGGTAATTCTAATGCAAGTGGTGAGGTTAAGGTTTGTAGCAACACAAATATCTGAAGCTATAATTTCTTAACAATGGACAAACTAAATCAATGCAAGAAAAATATCCTAACCATCCTATGCCACTTCACCACAAACCCACCCCTCCCCAGGATTCGAAATTGGGCAGCCCATCACAAAAAACAAGTCCACAAAATGCATGCAACATAAATTAGCGCATACACAAAAAAATGCATGCAACATTAAAAACTCACATTCAACTAAATTAAATTTTAAATGAATAAATCATTTTAAATCTCAAAATTATTTCACAAATATTGATATATATTAATACCATTTTACGAAAACCCAAATTTCACAAATCGGGTAATTTTCGCGAAATATATTATTTTAATATTAAATTGCAAAAATAATATTTTATATTTTCTGAAATGTTACAGTGATGCGGCGAATATCCGGAGGACACCGACGTAGTCTTGATATTTGATGATATGGGCCAGTACGGATTGCCGGAGCCCGAGATTTGATGTTATGGGCCAGTCCGGATTTCCGGAGCCCGAGATAATTGAGATATTCATATTTGGTGTCGATGCTTGACACTGATTTATATTGATTTCATTGATAAAACTACAGCTAAATTACGTAAGTTTTATTAAGATAAGAATACAGATTTCCCATGCTTAACATATTCAAATCTCGTGTTGCTTATTGCATTCATGTTGCACACATACTGTTGCATAGCATCATATTAGTATACGTAGGCTGTGACGAAATTGTGTACATGTTTACGATAACCTTATTAGATTTTATTTTTACTCACGAGTTGGCAACTCACCCCCGTCGTGCCACAGTATATTGCAGGTCCGCCCCGTCAGCACAGTAGCGGTGGGCTCACCTCCTCTTTTTCTCCTTTTTGCTTGGACTCGCAGCATTGATCGTAGGTAGGTTGCGTGGTTATTTTGTTTCCACCTTGTATCAGTTTTGTATCTAGTGTACTCTATCTACCGTATCTACCACTTTTACTGTTGTATTAGCGACTTAGAGATGAGACAGTGAGACTTGTACTTTTATGTTATTTCTCTGCGGTCGAGCTCACTTGAGCTGACAAGATGCTTTATTTATTTGTGCCTTTATATGCTTATTTGCACGGTGATGATATATATTGCGTGTGATTGTGAGTCCGCCTTCGACGAAGAGCTACCTCCCACTTGGGGATGCCTTATTTCATATTATACATATGTTCTTATTTTGTACCCGTTTGGGGCCAGTATTTACAATGGAGACTCTGCCGAAATTTTCGGAAAAATGGATGTTGCTTTTAAAAAGCTTGATGCGACTTATTTTGTTGAAAATCGTTTTCTATAATTTGGTTTTCCTTTACTCTACTGCTTTAATTTGTTTTTATTTCTGGGTTTTGGCATACTTGGATTATGTACGCCTCGAGACATTTCGTAATCTAAGTGGCAGTCACGCTCCGTATTTTTCGGGTCGTGACATATACGCAATTACACACGTCTTGAAACTCGGGATAGTAGAGGATACCTTGAAATGCTCTTGTCTAAAAGGCAAAGTACGAAGAAAATAAGTTTAAATGAAGCATAAAAGTATAAAATAGTGAAGAAAAATAAACACTGGTTTTGTAATCACCAAGGCAGCATAGAAAAAATATAGTGAGGGTGCATCATCACCTAGTGCCTTAGACCAACTGGTTTGCGAGTTACTGCTAAGCCTTAGGTGTTGCAAGACGAGAAAATTGCTAATTACGTCTAATAAGTGAGCACATTTAATAATCGGTCGGTTAGTACTTCAAGAAGTATTAACGGTCGCATGAAGAATGTGTGAGCAATTCCATCCAAAATATTCACCGACTAAAAAGTACCGAGGTAGATGGATAAGAGTATAATAGCTTGAATTGAATTCTCCGAGTGTAGGGATGTCTTTTACCCACACGTAGGTGTATATGATCGGTGTTTGGAAGAAAGGTAGGGCGAAAGAATAAAGGCGATGTTTTATTGAGGGATGATGTGATTTCTAACATCTTTTCATGACTATTAAGATAGGGCTCAAGAAAACCGAAAAGCTAGTGTAGTTGAAAACTCTGATTTTCAAGTTCTTTCTTTTACAATTCTTATCTTTTTACGTAACTTTCATACTCTTTCTTTTATTATAGGATATTGTGGGTACAATCCGCTGAAAACCCTCGGGAGACAACACTCCTCCTATTAGGGACACCTAGAGGTTTAAAAGCTTGTTGCACGTGCTCAGTGCAATCGTGTTGCCTATGAAAGTGTGCTAGTTAGTTTTTTCTCTTTCTTTCTATTTTCTCCTTCTCCTGAATAAAAGAAGTTTGCTCGGGAGGATCAAAGTCAAGTTTGGGGGAATTTGTTCAGTCGAAATTATTGCAATTTTTAACATAACAATTTCCTTACTTTTCTAATCATCTAAGGGTGTTTGTTATAAATATAACACATATTACAAGTTCATCTGGAAAATATCAATTACCATGTGTTATACATTATAATCAACACTTTTGAAGTAAATTGTATGTTTATTATTTCACGCATTATATTGTATATTTCTAACATTCTTCATTGAGATCTTGTACAGAAATTAGCCCATATCAGATATCGGAATCAAAAATTCGCCGATAAAATACAGAAAATCAAAGAAATAAATTATGGCAGGAATTCAAAATAGATAAGAAGATTCCAGATATCACATAAAGACCCACAGATCAACAGAATAATACCACAGAAGTTTAAAGCTGTAAACTCAGAAATCGGCCGCGGATTCGCGGCCGAGTTAGGCCGAGTCGCCGCGGATCCGCGGCCGAGTCAGAGGATCGAAGAATGAGAATTTTCTAGAAGCTTCCCTGTAACGTCTTTTCTAGCAGAGGACGCTTCATAACTATCTAGGTTATTCTAGAAGCCTCTGCATAACTACCTAGCTTATTGGGGAAGCTTGATTAGGGGCTATAAAAAGGGACCTAAGCCTACATTAAAAAGGTTGTTGAAATTTAGTTGTTGATTTTTAGTAAACAATTTAGATTCAATTTCAAGAATACCAAATCTCAATATCAAGAATCATTGAGAAGATCATCAAGCGATTCCACAAGAGATCCTTTACGCGAAGCCGATCGTCAACAACGAGCTGTTAGTGTATATGCCCTAGAGGCCATTACTGTATCATACTAGTTTGTATATAACTTAATGGAAGCTTGGGATATTCACAGTTGTATAAAAAATCTTGCTCAAAATGGTAGTATGCAACTTGGTTTGTTTCTATTTTAATATGTGCATGTGTTTCTTTTAGCATATCGCTTTTACATATTAGTGGAGCCCTTAGGATCTTTGCTTGATTTCCAGCGTTGTGATGGTAGTCACACTTGGGGGTCTGGGTAATCTACAAGCACATCCTTATACAGGTCCCTAGTCATAGTATTATCGAGACGGGGCATCGATACTCCAGAGTAGACTAGCGTATGCGCTTCTCATCCCAGCAGGGAGATGGTCTGTCCCACAGCCATCAGTACGTCGTATAAGAGATAGTATGCGGGTGCTCATTAGGTTACGAGTACACTGGACAGGACTCGTCAGGAACTGTTGGTTGGTACTATACCTATCGTCAGATAACAGTTCCCAGGTGACAGGAGTACAGCTTAGTCCGTCGACTTGACACTGCTACTTCGTCTCGAGTGTGTTCCCACTGTACTTTGATTACTACCCTACCACGGCTTAAAGGAATCATGCAATTAGGTAGTAGTTAGGTTCAGTCCCGAAGCACTTGGAGGCAGTAGCAGTTAGATAGGATTCGTCTCTCCCGGGATTGGGGGTTGATATCGCGCTGCGTCTAGGAGAGCCATTACACAAAGTCCCTGGCCAGGGCAAGAGAGAATTACTGGTAGTGTTTCCAGTAGTTTCTCAGGGTGTTCTGGGGTACACTCCTGCATGACTTGTACCGCTATTAGGGGTCTGACGTTTACCGCCCCCTAGGCCCGACATGCGATACTAATAGACGAACAGACCGGACTGTACGGAGATTGTCACATTCAGGCTCAGTAGGAGTTCGGATAGGTTTACCTCATCGGCCTTCTTATCGACATCTACCAGGGGACCGTTATGTACAGCTAGTGCCGCTTGCGGTCTGTGGTTAAGCCCACAGCCAGCGTAGTGTCGAGTCTTTAGAGTCCCACACAGAGAGTTTCCCTGCACTGGGCGAAAGGTGTAGAGGCCGTATGGTTTTACGGCAGGGCTACGATCACTTACGTGCACTTGTACGCGTACGCTGTTCGGGCAAACAATGCTAGTGGGCTTTGGTTTAAGCCGGATCCTAGTACTGTATGGATGGATTAGTTTTGTCTTCTATGCATTCGCATTCTACGGAATGCGGTTGCGGGTGTGTATGCACGGTTGTGAGGAGCAAAGAAGATGGAGGTGCCTCATTAGGGTTTTGACCGTTGGTTCAGTCAAAACCATTATGAGGTGAGGAAAATATTTACTAATCTTTTTAATGATAATTGTGTTATGGCTAATTTCTTTGACCATTTGACCATGCTTGACCATTTGACCTAGTTGACCATTGTTGATTTGGACTTTTCTTGAGAGCACTAGATCCTTCGTTTACTTTTGGTTTTATTTTCATGATGATAATGGTAAAATCAAGGGTAGCCATCAACTTTATCATGATAAGAGATTAATAATTATTATGTTTAGGGATCATTATCTCTTGCTCATTCTCCCTCTTCAACTGAGTGCTCCCATGGTTCCTCCTTCTTCTTCCTTTCTTGATTTTTCTATAGCTCTCATGTGTTGAGTAAAATAGAAACAAAATAGACAAACAAATCCACCATCATCTTCTACACCACCTAGGACTTCAAGAATAGCAAACTTGTTGCCCTAGTTACCTCGGCTTGAGGTGGAGCTCGAACTATAGACTCTCGGGTGGATTGTCTTCGACTCTAGGAGGCCGCGGAGGTGACCAAGATCTGGATCGATCCTCGGAGCTTGCATGGACGAGGAGGACAGCGGAAAGAAGACCCGGAGGACTTGTTGCATGAGGTATAATCTCATAACCATAGTAGATAGAACCTCTTGTTGTTTGTTAGCAATGGTTTGGCAAAGATCCTCAAGTTTTAGTCCATATTACCTTTTGTTAAAAATTTGATTTTTACCTATTCCGCCTTGCCGTAAGCACCACGGTGGGTAACGTGGACTTACAGTTGTATCAGAGCCTCGCTAAACCATTACTAACTTGTTGGCAAAGTGTTAGAAATTCAATCGCCGGAAAAAATCGCAAAACACGTCAAAAATTGCACTTTTCTGTCGATTTTAAAAACCGGTCCAAAATTTTTTCCAGGGACCTTAAAAATACGTGCAGGCTTTTTAGAGAAAACTGTAAAAATTTGGGCACCTGAGTCGCTCAGAAGACCGCGGATCCGCGGCCGATCCAAGCGATCCGCTGCGGATCCGCGGCCGAGTCAACTCGGCTGCGCACCAAATTTCTTCTGGGGTTCTCTATGTTGGTTTTGTGATTTTTAAGATAATTTGTTTCCGCCCAGATTTTGCTGAGTACTATGTTGTGCTTGGGGTAATTTCAATCAAGTTATTGATCGAAATTCTAAGTACTTTTGCTAATCGGATCTTCTGTGATGTAATATATGTATTGAACGTCTACTAATCGCTATACGTCGATTAGTAGGGGTTAAACATATTTGTGATCTATGATGTTGGTTTCTGTATATGAACTTGTTGGATTGTCGTGATGAATAGCCGGGGTTTGTGAGATGAGAGTTTATTTATCTTTTATTTGATGTAAATTGTAAATTGATGTAATATTATTTTTATGGCCACACATCCAGGTTGAGATTGTAGCCGCCATTGTATATTATTTCTTTTACTGTTTTTGCTCCTAGGATAGGCCCAAGATGGGGTGCACAAACTACCGAGTACTTTGAAGTGCCGAGTAGCCTACTCACGTTGTTGAGGGAGGATGCTTCACTTCGGGTACTTGGCGGGTATTTGCCGCACCCGTAGGGGTCTAGGGTGGGGTTTGGCTATTCATCGCGACCGTGTAATCCGTCTTTCGTTGCAGGCTCGAACGAAACGCGGATTCCTAACTTATCCAATGTGCTCATCTGTGATCTGGAATGGCTATCATTGCATCTGACGAATGTATATATCTATATATGATATCTAGTAGGCGCTGCTTATGTTTTGCATCCGCGCTAGTCCAACCCCCGCTCTGTCGTTAGTTAAGTAACCTAACGGGTGATGACGGGGCCCCGTAGCGAATGCGGATGGCATAAGCATACGTCATATTTTTGTTGTTTTCTGCAATGGTAGGATTAATTCATGGGACGCATTAAATTAATCCAAAGAAAACAAACCAAAGTTAAGTCGTTGGAACAATTTCAAAACCACTCGGTTTTTTCCAAAACAGAAAACTTTTAAAAACGCGGAGCTTAAACCACTCCTTTTAAAAGCTATCAGGTTCCTTCGATTATATCAAGTTCACTACGTTCACGATTTCGCCAAAACCATTCGTAGCCCTCCGTCATTTCGGTTAAATATTCAGTAGTATTCAAGCTATGTATTTTGACCTTCGCCAAGGCATAGTGATTGGTAGCTGCTGAATATTTATCTGTAGCATAGATAGATGCGTTGGTTTAGGACAGTCGTACTACT